>JARPMR010000009.1:5568440-7968440 GCA_029955525.1 Oeneis ivallda | reverse complement strand
AGTAGCATAGGAACTGCTAGATATAGAGGATAAAGAAGGATCAAATTTGAAAGGTTCAATGTACTAACGATCGACTTTGTCTGTATGATATTCAATACTTTTGGCCAAAACTAGAAATAGAAGCGCTTTTCAAGTTTTATCACAAACTTTTCGGTTTGAATAGTCAGTTAGTGGTACGCTCGCACAGCATTGAGTAGGTATTTTAGTTCGCTGGAAACTTTTCAACTCTGTAGGGTTAGTAAGAGTTTACTTAACACGCAAAAGTTGATAGATTTCGAGTCACGAAACACGATAATGTATATAAAGTAAAATGTAGCTAAACAGGATTCAGGCCTTCATTATATCTGTGAACCTTCGTTCCACCTTCCTCGATCCAATACAGAACTGCGAGAAACCAATAAATGAGCGTTGGCATTATTATGTGGTGATGTTCCATCTAATCGCATAAGATGATTGCGTTCAAAATTTCCGTTCTTTATGAATTGCAAAGTTGAGGATTGCTCTCGCAAGTTCCGTGTTTTCTGCCATCTATAATTTGAGTTCTGAGGGAAAATGGAATGGAAAAATATTACCTCATAATTTTTTTCCAGACAGTAAGTGTCCCCGAGTGCAAACTTTGTAATAATTGGTAGACCAGCACTTTAGCACTGAATTTAGAACTTATTATTATTAATTACTAGATGATAGCCGCGACTTCATCCGCGTGGATTAAGGATTTTAATTCCCGCGAGAAGTCTGTGATTTTCCGGGATAAAAAGGCAGGGTTGTTAATCCTGGGTATGAGCTATTTCTATTCCAAATTTCAACCAAATCGGTGCATTCGTTGTGTCGTGAAGGAGTAAAAAACATCTATCCATCCATCCTCACAAACTTTCGCATTTATAAAATTAATAGAATAGTAGGATAGTAGGATTAGTAAGATGATAGGATCATTAATAATGATCAAACAAAGGGTTTTTAGGTCTGTTTTACTTTGACATTAGATATGGTGATCCGATGAGTTGGTACTTTAAGCCTATCCACGTTAGAAAGATATGCAAACTCGTACTATCTTTACTGATGTGAGTTCAGATTCGAAACCTGCCATTTACGCTTGCAAACTGGATGTGGCACATTCATGCCAAATGGACTTTGTCACACATTTTGGAGGGGAAAAGTTACGTTGTAAGTAGATATTGTGTGGTATGGTTTATATTCATGTTGTACCTACCTAGTTAGTAAATATGATTGTACGGAAGGACTATTTTGAACAGAGTTGTTGATCGGCGAGTTATGTTTTGTCGTATTATTGTATTTTCAACTCCAAACTTGACTCGAGTAACTTAACTTTAACATGCTACAACTAAGGGTCAACTTAGGGAACACCTCACATAAAGTGTGCCACCACCATCACAAAAGTGCACATCAACATCGGAAGCCAGTGATAACAATCCATAGAGAGAGAAAGCAAGTAGGTATAGTTTTTAGGGCTCCGTACCCAAAGGGTGCCAACGGGACCATATTACTAAGTCTCTGCTGTCCGTCTGTCAGCGGGCTGTATCTCGTAAACCGTAAAGGTAGACAGTTGAAATTTTCACATTTTCAGTGTGTATTTCCATTGCCGCTATAACAACAAATAATAAAAATAAAAATTATACATAAAAAAAGAGTCGAAATAATATTTTTACCCTGGCATGTGGGGTGTCATTGTCTAGAGCTCATTAAGTGGAGTACAAATATATTTATTATTATTTTTTAGCTTCAAAAATGAATAAATAGGGGGCCTCAAAGTTGTGACCAAAACAAACGAGCATTTTTTCCCCATAATATGCTAATTTAGTACTATCTAAGAACTAAGATATCTAAATTTATGTATCTGGTTTAAAAAAAAAGTGATTTAGTCATATGTACGGATCCCTAAAAGAGCGAGGTCCGACTCGCACTTGGCCGATTTTTGTCTGTCGCCAATTAATTTATTTTACAGTATCATATTATGCATGAAACTGAAAACAAAACAAAGCTCCAGCGCACCCTGATCTGAGAGGAGCACACAACAAACTGAGCCGGGTATTTGTTCTTTTTAACCGACTTCAAAAAAGGAGGAAGTTCTCAATTCGTCGGAATCTTTGTTTTTGTTATGTATGTTCACCGCTTACTTGGAAGAAGATTTGAAAAATTCTTTTTTGTTTGAAAGGGTATACTTGCCAGGTGGTCCCATTTAAATTTTATCGAAATCAATCGAGTAGTTTTTAAAATATCAACAATAAATTAATTATAACTATTTTGTAGTGGCGCGGCCGTTTGAAGTCGGTTTGTAAAAAGAATTTTGTATAAATTATATTATCATCATCTTACTTTATTTCTTAAAACTATTGGCTATTAGAGCTATTAGAGTAAAGAAAATCTTTTACAATGAAATAAGATTTTACAAATATTGCATTTTTAAAGATTTTTAATGATTGTTAGACATCTCCAAAATCTCTTCCTCTTCTTTATTAAAAAAACTTACACAATTACCAGCAAAACAAATTTCTTATTTTACGTAGTCTGGAAGTGAGCAATAAAGTGACACTTTTCTTCAATAATATCCTGTTCTATCTTTTTCCTTGCTCCGCAGGGGACTTTCATCCGAAGTCTGCGCTGGCACCGAATACGCTTTTTAAAAACTATTGCACGTTCATAATCAAGTCGTAAATTTTTAAAAGTTTATTTTGCGCTATAAAACTCAGATGCGATAGACTGATTTTTATGAGTTTTTTAGTGATCTGGGTAGAGCTGTAACCTGCAATGCTGAATGCACTCTTGGCTAAAACTCATAGTTTAAGCAAAAGTACCATTTAAAACTTATAGCCAATAGATACAGTGCGATTGAAATAGTGAAATGAACTATTACAGTACATTTTAATATATTCGCCATACAAGAGTAGGCTTAACAGTATTAACACTTGGGTAATGTGGATGCCCACATAACTGTGCAAAAATATTTATGTTTGTATATTTATTTGGTTTTAATTCCATGTAGTATTCAACAAACAATTCAATTCAATTTTTAGTGTTTGTAGAATTATTCATATTACAATCATCTTTATTTACTTTTACTCATATTATTTACATTTTTAAATATTTCATTATAAAACAAAAATAAAAAAAAATATTTAAAAATATAAAAAATAGCGGTCCACCGGTCTCGGGAACAGGGTCCAAGCAACCGGCGGTCAGGGCCCCAGAGAGAGGAACCTCCTGACGATGCGAGCCGTGTCCAGGAGTACAGCCAGCTGGATCTGGCCCTTGACCCAGCTACCCAACGAGAGCCTCGAAAGATGTTGGTCGAGGCTCTTGGCTATAAGACCATTAGCGGTTATCACTATCGGTACAATGATTGCTGAGTCTACATTCCACATGGCGACAACCTCGTGCGCTAAGTCGAGATACTTGGTGAGTTTCTCTTTCTCGGCTTTCACGAGGTTTTCGTCATGCGGGACAGCAACATCAACAATCATTGCACGGCGCTCTGATCGATCTATCACCACTATGTCAGGCTTATTGGCTACAATAGTCCTGTCTGTAATGATAGATCGATCCCAGTACAGTGTGATATGACCATTTTCAAGAACTGGGTCGGGCACATACTTGTAGTACGGTACCTCCGATTCCACAAGATTGTATTTCAAGGCAAGTTGCTGGTGGATAATCCTGGCCACTTGGTTATGTCTGTGTAAGTATTCGCCGTTAGCTAGATGAGAACAACCAGAAACAATGTGACGGATAGTTTCTCCAGGACGGCGACATGCCCGACATATGTCTACCGTTCCATCCTTCACTATGTATTTTCTGTAATTGTTCGTCATCATGACCTCGTCCATAATTGCACACACAAACCCTTCGGTTTCCCCAAAGAGGTCACCAAAGCGCAGCCAGGCCACGGACGCTTCAAAGTCAACATCAGGCCCGTGGAGGGCCCGATAAAAGCGTCCGTGAAGCTCCTTACCTTGCCATACAACCCTGCGGTCATTGGTACTGAGCACCACAGGTATGCGCCAGTTCTCTTTAGCCAAGGAGAGCGGCGTCAGACCCCTGTCCACTGCGACCACATCGCGGTGCATCTCCGTCTCGGCGTGGAGAAAGTACTCCCTAAGACTGCACACCTCGCGGTTGTGGAGGGTTTTGGCATTCAAAAGGCCTCTTCCCCCACACTTCCGCGGGATGTACAGCCTCATCACCGAGGAGCGCGGGTGATGCATCCGATATGCGGTCAGCAGCGCACGAACTTGTCTGTCCAGGGCGTCAAGCTCAGTCTGAGTCCACCTGAGTATGCCGAAGGAATACATCAAGACCGGCGACAAAAGGCTTTTCAGCACTTTCTTCAGACGGCCAAGGAAACGCTCCCTCACCGACTGCCTCATGTCGGCCTCTCTGATACCTAACGCCTCCGCCATGCCCAGGTATTTGTAGGTTTCAGTTGGGGAGAGCGATCTGAGGTATATGGAATCCGAGAGCTCAACACCCTCAGATTCCACAATCCTCCCTCGCTTTACATGCATGACCGCACATTTGTCCACACCAAATTCCATCCTAATGGAATCACTAAAGGCTTTAGTTACCTTTAGTAACTCTAGTAGATGTGATTTGTTGGCGGCAATGAGTTTTAGGTCATCCATGTAAAGGAGGTGTGATATAACCTGACCACCTCTCCTCAACCGGTAACCTAGCCCTGAATTCTCCAAGAGAGTACTCAGAGGATTCAGAGCCAGGCAAAACCACAAAGGACTGAGGCTATCGCCCTGGAATATGCCTCGCTCAATCCTTATAGGCTCCGCGCTCCCCAGGGTCCGACGACACCCTGGATAGTGAAGGACCGTCCTCCACTGCCCCATACACGTCTGTAGGAAGGCGCGTAGTACTGTGTTTACTTTGTACAGTTCCAGCACCTTCATGAGCCATGTATGGGGCACAGAGTCGTAGGCCTTCTTATAGTCTATCCAACATGTCGACAGATCCTTTCGGGAGCGCCGAACCTGTTGACAAATGGCCATATCAATGAGGAGAAGCTCCTTAGTACCACGGGAGCCATTCCTACATCCGTTCTGAGAATTAGACATGATGGATTTTGTATCGATGTGATCGTTAATTTTCGTTCTCAGAATGGATGTAAGAAGTTTATACAATGTTGGTAGGCACGTAATCGGCCTATAATTTTTGGGCTCCGTGGTACTACCTGATTTATGGAGCAGGAGGGTAATACCTGTTGTCAGAAACTGGGGTAGCGACTCTGACTCTAGAGATGATTGGAATTGGGATGCCAAACGAGCGTGCGAGCTGCGTAGCCACTTTATCCAAAAGTTGTGCAGCCCGTCCGGCCCAGGGGATTTCCAATTGGGCAGGTGACGGGCTGCAGTGGCCACGTCTTCAGGGGTTATAGTAACTAGGTCCATTTCTGGAATTTGATCGCACGCTCTTTCTACATCCCACGTCCAATCACCCTCAGTGTGAGCGACAGGCGCCGACCAGATGTTGCGCCAGAATGATGTCATGGCTTCATCATCCGGTAGGCGCGCATCGGTGACACCTTGGTCAGGGTGTTCCCAACCTCGGTATACCCGCCTTTGATCGCTTTGGAAAGTGCGATTCAGGGTATATCTCTCGACCCGGCACTTGTACCTGCGAATACGGCTAGCCCATGCCGAGACCTTCTGTTTCAGGAAGTCAATGCGCTCAGTGACGCGCGCCATATAATCTTGAGGGCTGATATCAGTCCCTAAGAAAGCGCGCCTCACAAAGCGCATGACTCTAGGGCGAGTGTTGCCCTCCCTGAAGCAGAGTAGTTTTCCAATGAGTGCCCTAGCCCCATCAATACGACGTTCGATCCTGCACTGCCAGGCTGGTGCGGCAGGCTTCGGTCGTGTTGCTGTATCATTATTAATAAACTTTACATTAGCAACACGACATGCCGCAACAGCCGCGCAGTACAGAATCGAATGTGTGTCGGAAAGGTCTTCGCTGCTGTCAAAATAACTCGGCAGCAGCGAATCCAGGGCACCCATTAGCGCTTTGTTCTTATTTTTCATGGGCAACCGAGGTAACCGCGGTCTAAACTCGGGTGGTGAAGATCTATATTCCCGAATAGCACTCTCCAAAGCACTCCTCAATTGTTCACTACACTGGGTACTTACATGTGCAGCCCCGCCATCCTGTCCCTCACCAGCCTGAGTGGGCTGCAGCGAAATCGCATGAGCAGTTTGCGATTGTGCTGGAGCTTGCGGTGAGGAGGGGGTAGCGCGGTTACATTGCAGTTCAGAGCGAAGCCGATCAAGCACGGCGTTGTCCAGCATGTGATTACGCTGAATAACCCGCACCTGGTCCGACAGTCGCTGAGCCGACACATTGAGAGCTGGTTCAAGGACCTGAAACAAAGCATGCATCCTAGCACGGTACGCGGTCATGTTGGTTCCACCCTCAGTAGCCCCTAAGTATGCGCGCATGACATTTTCATTGATGGATGTTGTCCATCTCATGCGCGACACACTACCGCCGGAAGCGGGGACCCTATCAGAAGCCGGTGGGCCTCGGGATCCCAAGCAAGTCGGCGGCCGGCCTCTCCCACGACGATGTACTGGTGGTGGCGACGTCGGCGGGGAGAAAAACTCGTCGCTCGAACTCGACGCAACTGCAGCATTGGGCGTGGTCCCGGGTGGCTGCGAGGCGGGGTTGAGTGACGAGTCCGGGGATGGTGTTTGTGCGTTCCGTGCCCTGGATCGTGTCAGCATTCTATATTATTAATTTCTTTTGTATTCATTATATGGCATCTATTGACAGCTTGTGTCAGTTATATTTCTCGGGCTATTTTAATTTTCTTCATGGTGTCTGCTTCTTCTAATTAGGTTTTGGTTCTTCTAATTAGTTTTTAGTTTGGTAAATTTATTAAATTAAATCTAAAATTCTATTGAGATCGGTTGTATAATAATTATTTCGGCGAAAATGATATTACAATTATTATTATATTTTAATATTATTATGAAGCATTGTAATTTTCATAAAATTGAAATTTAATGCCTAAAATTGTATTTGGTAAATAAGTAACAATATTTCAATGTGCAGCGAAAATAAAATTATTATGTCATTATCATGGGCTTTGGTAAACCGTGCAGTAAATTATATTTTCGTGATGATATTATCAATAAAATATATCTAACAACATGACCACAAAATCAAATCTAAAATTTACTTAACTTTGATTTTGTATATTTTGTGATTTGATAATTTCCAATTGCATTCCAGTAGACAATGATCGAATGATACTTATAACTCTGGTTGCCTGATACCGATCGCGGCTTTGGCTCTGTATTTACGATTATTTTTGTTTTATTGCTTGATATAATAAAAGTGGGTTAACCTATATCACGATTTCATTCATTTCACTTAATTTTGATTAAATATTCAAATGGATTAATGCGAACAAGGCAAAACAAAATCTGTCTCTGAAAATTAGAATTTCAAGATTTAAGGTATGCAAACTGAGCAGTAGTACCTATTATGGCAAGCCATTTTGAAAGATCTTGATTGTACATAATTTAATGAGTCACGACTTCTTATTTCAAAGAAGAACAATGTAAAGCGGAGTGGTGAAGTAATTTAATTAGGTCACGGGTGTCCTTTTAATCCCATTTTGTGTTTAATTTATTTTCCGTTCCAAAAAGCGCCTTTCACAGGAAACATTGCTGCGGTTTCTTAATTTATTTTCGTTATAGAGGGAGCGGTTTTACAATTTTAATTTCTTTTTTGATTGGTTATTTATTGCCTGCAGATGTGGCCGATTTACTGACAGTTCTACTAATATTATAAATGCGAAAGTTTGTGAGGATGGATGTATGGATGGATAGATGGGAGATGGGTAGATGGATGTTTGTTACTCTTTAACGCGACAACGAATAAACCGATTTGGTGGAAATTTGGAATGTAGATAGGTCATATCCAGGAATAACATTATAGGCTACTTTTTATCCCGGAAAATTAAAGAGTTCCCGGGGGAAATAAAAACCTTAATCCACGGGGACGAAGTCACGGCCACGATCTAGTTATATAATAAAGTGAGAATGTATAACTAATAAAATTCTACAATATTCTTTAAAAAAATTGTAGCGTTATAGCTAACTGTAGTTAGAATACTATAACTAGCTTTCCTTCGGTTTATTCTGCTCAACTATTTCCGCTCGTGGTTGAGCATAATCATAACAGTACCTACCCTGAGCGTGTTTCACTGTTTCCATTGAGTTTAAGAGGATTTCTTAACGCCATTTGTGTGTGGAAAGCACAATTTCCCATTCTGTTAATCCCAGTTCGTTTATTATTCAGGAGCAGAGTGAATTCTGCCGACTGGGCCTACCTAGCAGCTGTATTATGAGCACGTTTTAGTGCCGACTACCGACGATGATAATACTTTATAGCGTCTACAGCTGTGCTTTAATAAAACTGACTCATGTCTAGAATGTTCATTGTCATGAGTCATTCGAATACGATTAAAAATGCAGTCATCCTCATCATCAGCAATTAACGTCTCACTACTGAACGCAGGTCTCCTCTCGGAGAAGGGTTATAAGGCCATAGTCCACCACGCTGGTCCAATGCGAATTGACAGACTTCACACACCTTTGAGAACATTGTGGAGAACTCTGAGGCATGCAGGTTTCCTCACGATGTTTTCCTTCGCCTTTGAAGCATGTGATATTTTATTGCTTAAATACACACATTACTCTGAAAAGTCAGAGGCCCGCAATCGAACCTGTGACCCCCGAGTGGGGTCTTAAATAGACCACAGTCCTAACCACTAGGCTATCACTGCTTAACATAAAGTATAATACTTAATAATTACTGTATATTGAATAGAAACTATATTAATCGTAGAAAGCGATTTTTTCTTTGAACAAAGAATTCTAATTCACTGGCATTCACAATAGGTAATTAACATCAGCATGCAGTTTCAATAGATACTTTTTTAATATAAACCAATTTTAATAAAAACTTCTCCCATTGCATTGAGTTAACGATCGCCCGCCGCTTCTTCATGTTAAATTCTATTTTTAAAACCCCGATTTTCCCCCTGAGGGTTGTATTTTCCTTCAGCGGATGCCTACGTCATAATAGCTAATAATTGCCAAGTTTAGGCCCGATCTGTCCCCCGGTTTGAGCTGTGCGTTGATAAATCAGTCAGTCAGTCAGTCAGTGAGTCACCTTTTGCTTTTAAATATTTAAATTCTTTATGTATTTTATTGTTCTAGTAACTGGCTTGAAATCTGTAAACTGAATAATTATAAAGTTGACAAAATATTATGCTGGATGAGGATTTCATGTATAAAATAGATAACAAAAAGACACCTCCGATGTATTTAACATTATATTTAGATTACCTACCGATGGAGTGCACAAGGCACCATAAATTATTCTGTTGTAGTATTATTTTCAAGCAAGTTTCAAAAGTTAAACTTCTGTACTCAGTAGCTTCTGTTACAAAGCGTACAGTTCAAGTTAAAGTCAACGGCGGTCATTAAACTCCACGAATACGTCTTAACCTGTTACGTGTTTAGTGAACTCTTTCAGTTCCTTTAGTACGGGTTTGAAAGTCCTCGATTGCGTTGGTAGATTTCTATTATCAATACGATATAACGTAAGACTAAGGCCCGCTTGCAGAAGCGCCGGATTATCCTTTTAACCCAGAGTTAGCTGCTACTTTGACAGATTTCATATAAAGTTTCTGTCAAAATTACAAAGAACAATGGCAAGTTTATACGAGTACCTCAATATTTATGGAGGCGTCTACGAATATGATTTATGCAAAACAAAGTAATTCAATTAGTTAGTTTTTTATATGAAATTAGTTTTACATCTTTTGCCTTGGTTGAATAATTATTCAATTAATGAATCATCATCTGATTTATTCATATCCGGTGTATTCATAATCAAGCTTAATATTTTGTATCACGGCAACACATGATAATGACATCTTGATAAGTCAATACCGCGTTTTGAGTTTGGATCCACAGAGTATTGGATCGTTGCTCGATGTCATTGCTCGCCTGAAAATTCAAGAGTTTGTCTATGTAGAGGAGTCTATAGACTACTAAGTAACACTTCCCACTGCAAATTAGAACTAAAAATAACTTGGAAGTAGGAATTATGACTACGTGTGTACCTACCTACATATGTCATAACCTCAAAATACATATAAATTTGTTAATATGATTATGTTTTAGTAATGGAACCTCTACGGTTTTAACAATTTTTCATATATAGACGCCTCAAATCGATTTCAGGTAAACTCATATGAGTTTATATGTATACTTTATATGTATTTTGAGGTTATGACATATGTAGGTAGGTACACACGTAGTCATAATTCCTACTTCCAAGTTATTTTTAGTTCTAATTTGCAGTGGGAAGTGTTAGTGTGGGAAGTGTTTGCAGTGGGAAGAACGTTCACATATGTGAACCCTTGCCATTGTTCTTTATTCCTGGGTTAAGCCTAACCCGGCGGTTAAATCTCTGCAAGCGGGCCTTAGAGAGGTAAGGTAAGAGGTTCTAGTTCCCACATACTCCTACAGTCAGCACCCCAAGCGGAAACTTTGCGAAATAAAAATCTGTGGCTCAGAATGTCTCACGCATCATCATGAGAAGGATGACGAGAACTCTACTGGATTAGACTAATTGCCATATTGTCTAATGTTACTTAGCGAAACTATCTCCCACAATGCGGGGGTCCATCCTTGAAGTCCTAAGTTATGATGGCAGGCATTAGCCGAAACGTTAGCTTAAAGAAGATCACCTGGGAAGGTTTCTTCCACATAACCGCACCCAGTTAAGGAGTCTTTACCTTGAGGCGCGCATTCCCAAGATAACCTAGCTCCACAGCTCTAAATGTACAACTTTATAACAACAGGATTTTAATCTAATGATAATATAATTCGATACTCAAAAATCATCGTTCACTCAAAGTTATCGAGATGTGAAAACTCGTACTAAGGGCTATAGGGTAGCTATTTTAGGTGTCGATCACACTGCTGCACGGCTGTGATTAAGTTTGCCAAGCTCCATGGCATAGCGATGAGTGTTGTGGTCTTATAAGAGGGGTCCTGGGTTCATGAAAGTGTAGTATAATTTATAAATTGGTTTACTCTTGGCTTCAACGTTACCACTCAACTGTCCAAGCCGTGCCGCCAAACAACTTACCATTCTGGTACGACGTCACGTGGGAATTAATAAACCGCCATATCCCTTCTAGGTAGGATATGGCTTCACAACACTTTTTATCCAGTAAAAATCCATGATTCACCAAATTTTTTTTTTTTTTTATAAAATGACGAAGGTCTGAAAGGCCTATTCCGCGATAAAAGCGGGTTAATCTAGCCAGACTGCCAACGTCATAAAAGGGACCTACTGTCAAAACTTTTAATTTTTATTTCCCTGCGTTGATAGATCCATCCATATTTTTATATGTATAGATTTATCGCCACTTACGACGATGTGAGCTCGCAATCCAGGGCGTCTATCTATTAGAATCGAAGCCCCTTAGTAAGTGGCGCACTATACTAAAACTTCTCTAAAGATTTAAGCTCACCAAAAATAGAATCTGGAGTCTGCATAATGATGCAATGTAACTAAGAAGATAGCTGGTATAGTTTGACTTAAAGAGACTGCAATATCAAAGCATCTAGATTCTAGAAACTGGGGAAGTAGGTAAGGTCGATTCAAGTGTGCTCGGCGGGTCACCGAAATATTTTAGTAGGTATCTCGGACATTTGAATGTAACCTCGATCAAATGTTTAGCTATATTATTCTTGAAGTATATACTATACTATATATAATTTTCAGTAACCTAGTAATATCTTAAACTTCTTTAACAACCGATATATTATATTTGTGAACTACTACATTATGTCTATCGTATGAACTTCCACGCGTCTCGGTCTTGCGGTTCGCTGCAACTCATCTAATGTCGTCGGTCCACCAAGTAGCGGGTTTGCTAAAACTGGCCTTTTCGATGCGACTTCGCCACTCCAGACCCCACCCAACGACCATCCATCTTTGAGCTACGAATATGTTAATCGTAAATTCCTTATTTATCTAAATACTAGCTGATACCCGCGACTTCGTCCGCATGGATTTAACTTTTAAAAATCCCGCGGGAACTCTTTCATTATCCGAGATAAAAAGTAGCTCTCCCGGTCTGAGGAACCACTACTACATCCATTACTATACCCATGCAAAAAATCGCATCAATCCGCTTTTCTGTTGCGACGTGATTGAAGGACAAACCAACAAACAAACACACTTTCGCATTTATAATATCAGTAATGCAAAGTGTTATATCAGTAATGTTATAACACTTTTTATAATTGTCAAATTTTTTACCATACTTAACCAAAGACAAAATTACGTCCACTAAACGGACGAAGAAGAAGAAGACAAAATTACGTTTAGCTGTCATTTACGTTTTGTTATTCCTCTGTCATTTGCGTTTTGTTATTCCATGTCAGATGCGTTTTTGTTATACCACGTTTTATAGTGACTTGACGGACACGCGGTCGAACGGGATAAAAAGTATCCTATGTCCGTCTCCTGGTTCTAAGCTACCTCTCCACCAATTTTCAGCCAAATCGGTTCATCCGTTCTTGAGTTATAAATAGTGTAACTAACACCACTTTCTTTTATATATAGATATAAAAGGACAAGGTGACTGACTGACTGATCAATCAATGCACAGCTCAAATTATTAGATGGATCGGGTTGAAAGGCATACAGATAGCTATTATGACGGAGGCATCCGCTAAGAAAAGATTTTTGAAAATTCAACCCGTATGGGGGTAAAATAGGGGTTTAAAAATCGAACTCAACGTGAGTAAAGCCGCGGGCACAAGTTCGTAAACTAGCGGCACGCTATGATGGCCGGTTTGACGTTTGTCCGCTCATGAAGTTCCGTATTAATTGATAACGACTTTGAAGGAAATAATTGTATTACTTTATTGACGATAGTGATGTGCAGAGATTCATAAATTTTATCGAATGTAGTTTTAGGTTTAGGACTCAAAATTTATTTATTAAATTGATTTCTAAAATGTATACAAGTGTAGAAAAATCAGTTTGCACCATTTAAGGGGTGAATGTACTTGTGAATATGAACAATTTTCACTATGTGGACAAACCTCTGAAATCGCAAAAAAATATCAGCTGTTTCATACAAAAGGTAAAATTTTTATTTTTATATGATATATACCACAACTCGGCATTTGGTTTTCTAAATTGAAAATTTTTAAAAATGGAATCTAATACGATCGTCACATAGGATCGCTGGCTAGCACAACTACTACCTCCGGCAAACTCGCGTCAATGCTCAATGCAAAACAAAGCAGTTTCGAATTGACGTTGCTTCGAAAAGTATAAACTGTCAGTGCAATGCGATTGTGATATAGTTTTGACCTGGCTTTGGATTTCAAATATTGATACTGCATTACTGTTGACCCTTGCTCGTTAATTTGGACTCTGTTCAAGCCCTTTGTTGTGGATTTCGTCGATATGACCGAACGTACGCAGAGAACTGTTCTAAATAGTCAGACACGTGAGTTCGTAATACGCCTTCGTAACTATTTCGATCGTGAAGCTCAAAATGGAGGGCCAATTTTATGTATATTCATTTTCATTCAAATATTCAGTTCGTTCAAATAAATTAAATAAACATATACATTTTTGTTTTATTAAACCTATTTAATCAGGTACAAAAACAAAACTTAATTGTTTTTTGTTCGAGAATAAATTGACATTCCACATCACTATTGTAATGTGTCAAACCGGCCATCATAGCGTGCCGCTAGTGTAGTACTGTGTACGAAAGTGTGTTTGTTAGTTTGTTCTTCAATCTTTGTGATTTTTTTGCATTGGTATAGTTGAGGTCTTCCCTTGCCCTTCCTCGTATTCGATTCGTTTTCGTGATTCGTGAAAATATGATTCGAGGTAGTCTACATACAAAATGTACGTGCGCTTGTGCACTCATTTGGTTCGTATTCATATTTTTTAGGGTTCCGTACCCAAAGGGTACCAACGGGACCCTATTACTAAGCCTACGCTGTCCGTCCGTGCGTCCGTCCGTCCGTCCATCCGTCTGTCAGCGGGCTGTATCTCGTAAACCGTAATAGATAGACAGATGAAATTTTCACATAATATGTATTTCTATTGCCGCTATAACAACAAATAATAGAAATTAAATTAAATTAAAAAAATTAAATTAAAATATTTCCATGGGTACATGAAAATATTTTAATTTAATTTTTTTTAACGGAACCCTAAAAGAGCGAGGCCCGACTCGCAATTGGCCGATTTTTCATTTAGTTTTGTATGACGGCCACATCTTTCACGAACACAATCACGAATCGAGCAGGTTTATGTGCTCATGACAGTAGTAGAGTAAAGAATTAAAAAAATTTTAATCAAAAATTTCCAGGATATTTAAAAAATATTATATTATGTACTATTATTATTCATATATCAATTCTGGCGGTATATTGTTGATCGCAGGCCGATACTATATCGATCGACCCAACTGCATGCATCGTGGAAACGCGCTGGTGCGGAACGTCAAGTTGAATATGTCACGGGCAGAATTTACCGCCTTTGGGTCCTTTTCAAAGGAATTTCGAGGACCGGAAGAGTCTTTCGACTCAGAGATGCGTAAAATAAGTATGTCGCGTATGGAAGAGGACCCTGAACATTTTTGAGGCCATTTAGCCCCTAAACTGATATATGAAATGTCATTTCTACGTTTTTTACAAGAATAATAATAATAATGTCCTCCCGACCTTATCGTAGTATTACTAAACCGTAGTAGTGGCCAAACTTAGCCATTTACGCGTAAGATATTATAGTGCACAAGTGTGTACGCAATCACACGAGAACTCTCTATTCCTGACACTCATGGTCCTATGGGACGGCAATCCAACCCAACTGAACAGAGATCAGGCGTTTACATGTTCTCCAAGGTATGGGAAGAAAATAGGAGAATAATAATATTATCTTATGAATGAATGGCTGAATTTATATACCAGCCAATCTGAGGTGATAGCAATTGTCACACTGTAGCAATCATTTTTAGACAATCTCACAGCTGTTCGCAGTTATACTGTATCCACCGAGACAAGTTAATATGGAAAACATAGACTCGTTTGTGATCAGCGATAACCGTTAATGCAGTCTACAGACTACGTGTATATTTTAGTCTGATCGTGGTACCCGTACCTACTGTGCAGACGCGCTCATATTATATCCTTATCTATCGTTATTGTTCCGTGACCTGGCGTGTACTTTGGACTGTTGGTGCATTCATTGTGACTTGGCTTGTGTATTGGACTCTGTGATCGATTTCTTTCTGACAACTTGGCGCTTGTGTACTGGACTTTTCGATGGCAGTTTACGGACTTCGTACATCTGTAAGAAGTGAATGAACCATGACAGACAGTTCTAATTCGATTATTATTAATGCTCTTAAAAGAAAAAAAAACGTCCTTTTGGTAAAGACGTAAATTATAATGAAAATAAATGATATCATTATTTTATTACTCTTGTTTTTTTTCCTTCACATTAAATACATTAATTTAATAAAAGCTTTTTTTATTTATTTTAAGAAACTTCTACTAGCCCAATTATTCACCTACTTATTATATTACAAAGGCAAGTGTAGTCGTGGGAAGAAAGCTACTTTAATTTAATAGTAGTGCAGTGTAACGTACATTCAGAATGGTTTACGACCACTGACTTTTTTTGTCTTTGTCATTTGTATGGGATTACGTGACAGAGAGAGCGCTATATTAACTTGTCTCCGTGATAGAGTATAGTTACGGACATTTCGTTTACACTGTAGCGTTCGTTAGCTGTCTGAACGAAAAGAGGCAAAAGCTTTCTCGATGCGTATGCATAGCTATCGACTGTCACGAGTCAGTAACTGTGCATAGCTTATTAGAGTATTGCTGGTTTGGTGTGAACGAAATGTTGAACGTGAATGGAAAAGCAGTACCTACATAAACTGCGTAAATAGCGTTGGGTGTGAACGCGCACTTAAACAATATACGACAAAGTGCTAACGTATATAAAACAAATGACAACCATTATATTTTAATGCTAGAACATGAAATCGAAATATCATAATATTCCATTTCAGTAAACACTCGTTAACTTAATTGTCTAAACCTAATATAATTTGTAGTCCAACAACACTGCGAACACAATAATAATGATATGAGCGTAATTTAAAGTTATTATTATAATATCATGCATACCGCTACAACCTATAAATACTAATAATATTTTAAATACGAAACAATTTAACATATACACTGTTTCCTTGATTGTTACTTCCCTATTGTACTTATTTCAAATAAATTAGACACAAAGTCTATAAAATTATTACAGCTAGATAACTTCATGATAGACTCCCATCTTTCATAATTATTACGATCCAGGGAAAACAAAGACAAAATAAAGAAAAGCAAAAAACAAAAATCCTTTAAAAACCTTTTCAAACCTGTAATTACATAATTATTAATTAGTTATTATTTGGAATTTTGGCAAGCCAGCCAATACAAACGATTCTATTAAAAAATCGGCCAAGTGCGAGTCGGACCTCGCTCTTTTAGGGTTCCGCACATATGACCAAATCACTTTTTAGGGTTCCGTACCCAAAGGGTACCAACGGGACCCTATTACTAAGCCTACGCTGTCCGTCCGTCCGTCCGTCCGTCCGTCCGTCCGTCTGTCAGCGGCCGCTGTATCTCGTAAACCGTAATAGATAGACAGATGAAATTTTCACATATGTATTTCTGTTGCCGCTATATCAACAAATAATAAAAATCAAATTAAATTAAAAAAATAAATTAAAATATTTCCATGGGTACATGGAAATATTTTTAATTAATTTTTTTTTAACGGAACCCTAAAAGAGCGAGGCCCGACTCGCACTTGGCCGATTTTTTAAAGTAGATACATATTTAGATATCTTATTACTTAGATAGTACTAAATTAGCATGACTTGGGGAAAAATGCTCGTTTGTTTTGGTCACAACTTTGATGGCCCCCCATTTCTTCATTTTTGAAGCTAAAAAATAATAGAAAATATATTGAAACCCCACATGCCAGGGTAAAAAAATTAAATTTCATTTCGCCTCCTTTTTCATGTATGGGATTTGAAGCATCTAGAAAAAAGTAGGACTTAAATATTTTATACACCTAGTTGAAGTTAAAGCATGAGAGTATCTACAGAATAAACCAAAATAGTCTATACCGCTCTTAAAATACTCGGATGCAGCTTAAATAATTTTGTTTTTGTAGGTTTACTTAACATCTATTAATCTTAAATGAAAGACATGAAATAAAGTGTTTTAAATTTCTCAACGTTTTCAACGTTCTTAAAAACCTCCAAGTTGTAGAAAATGCCGTATAATTTTAGAATGCATTAAATTTTTTATCTTGCGTCGCTAAGCCACAATGTATTACAATGTGCGCACATTTTAGATAAAATCCTTGCAAAATAATTTTCATTTCAACTTTTCTAGAGCGTGTCCATAAAAGTATACTGGAGATAGAATATAAGCGTGTACCTGAAACTGATGTTCTACTTTCTAAAGAAAATATTTTTAATACTTCGACCAAAGATAGCTGTAGATAGCTGTTGTAGGTGAGAGCAAGCCTTTGCATACGCTGAGTCGTACGAGTAAACCAAGGTTTATACTGTTAATTAGGTTTGACCCATTACCGGCCTACTACAGTACAGTCCTCTCCGAATGAGAAGAGTTTAGGCCTTAGTCTAATACGCCACGGTCCGCCACAGTTTAACGATAAGATGGTAATAAAATTGTCCCGACGGTAAAACTTGCTCTCCGAGGCACGGATTTTGAAGATTTGTACGCGTGATAGTCAATTCAATCAACAAGTTTTGTCAGCCATATAAAATCTAAATAAGTCTCCTGGTTTTCACGCTGCCGCTACGTGCGTAGACTTGATAAGGGTAACGAAACTTTGCGGCGGCAAAATTTGCTCGTGCGTTTTTACTTTAACGCTAGTTTCGTGTTTCATAAGTGAGCAAACGAGCAGGCACGATCAACCGCCATGAACATTTGGAGTGTTGCTGGTTTTTCAGGAATTTGTTGATCCGCCCCTTGAACAATCTCATATTATTTAAATTCAGTGGGAACTCCGCCGAAGGGAGTTGGTTCCACAATTTATTTGCAGTGCGTGGGATAAAAGATCTGATGCAATGGGTGGTCGAAGTATATACCAGGCACCCAGGTGGTGAGGCTTTAAATTATTCTCGATGGAATGCGATGCGGTTTTAGAAAACTAAGTCCTAATTTGTTTTCGAAATACATTGTTATTTTCAAACCAGCTAACCCGACAAAATACAGGTTGACAATGTAGAGACAGAGACCTGTCTACCTTTTTAACCGACTTCAAAAAAAAAAGAGGAGGTTATCAATTCGTCGGAATCTTTTTTTTATGTGCATTCACCGATTACTCGAAGACGCCTTAGCCGATTTGGAAAATTATTTTTTTTGAAAGGGTATACTTCCCAGGTGGTTCCATTTAAATTTTATCAAAATCCGTTGAACGGTTTTTATAAAATCTACAATAAATTATATACTTTGTAGTGGTGCGGGCGTTTGAAGTCGGGGTTTTAATAAGAATTTTTCATATTAAACTAGCTGATGCCCGCGACTTCGTCCGCGTGGATTTAGTTTTTAAAATCCCTCGGGAACTCTTTGATTTACCGGGACAAAAAGTATCCTATGTCACTCTGCAGGTCCTCAACTATACCCATGCAAAAAATCACGTCGATCCGTAGCCCTGTTGCGGCGTGATTGAAGGACAAACCAACAAACCAACAAACCAACGAACAAACACACTTTCGCATTTATAATATTAGTAAGGATTATTCTAATAACGTTGGCTTAATAACAAATACACAATGCAGTAAAAGTGAAGTTTGCACTAGGTCAACGACAAAATCTCCCCACACAGACCAATCTCATCACATATTATAATTATCTCCTAAAGGAGGCAGTTTGGCTAAGCTCGAGATTTGTTCAGCATTTCGCCAACACACGATGTAATGTTAATCCATGTGATTAGGAATGCAATTTAATGGGTAACAATGGGTAAGTAAAACTATTTAGTATTAATTCTTCTTCTTTATCAACCAAAAGCCGTCCACTTTTGAACAAAGTCCTTTTGCATGGATTTCCACAGGCCTCAGTCTTGTGCCGCCTGCATCCAGCGGCTCCCTGCGACTCTTTTGATGTCGTCGGTCCACCTAGTGGGAAGTCTGGCAACTCTGCGACCAGCAGGTGGACCCAAAATCTTGAGACCCCAACGAACACCAGCTCTTTGAACTATGTACCCCGCCCTTTAGTTTCGAGACTTGTTGAGCTATGTCGCTGACTTTGGGTCGGATTCTTTTTACTTTTAATATTACGGATCTCTTTCTTTCTGATTTGATCTTGCATGAATACTCCGAGCATAGCTTTATATAATATAGTTCTCCGAGCATAGTCTTATATGTAATAAATAATTCCAAATTCTACGTACAGCCTCCATTTCGGGTTTTTAGGAGAAAAGTCAAAGCTGCTTAGAGTGGAAACTGGAACTTACTAGGAAACGAAGAAAGAGTGTATTTCCGTTTTTGATCGAGTGAAGCGAGGTCTGAGAATTTGCACTTGTCCGTCCGTCTGTCAGAGCCTTATAATTACTTAAAATTTAAACATAATATTTAAACCGATGGCCTTCAGCCGAATATTGCTTAAAAAGTTATAAAAATCTTTATATCAGGGAGGGGTCTCATAGAAGCGAATGTGATTTATGGAGTTACTACGCGTTCGTTTCAAGTTGAGCCCTGCACCATAGAGTAAAGAAATCTACACCTCTCGCGCTTCCCCGCACCGCACCTCAAGTCAGACCCACAGCTAGTAAAGACACAGTATAAGAAGATGCAGTATAATAGTTTATCTATTGTTTTATCTGTTAAGTACTAGCTGACCTGTCTTAACTATGAATATTGAATTCGAATTGGTATAAATAATAAAAAAATATTTAAAAAAAAGTGTTTATTATTCTAATGCTTTACGATACAACATTCTTAGTTTTTTTACCAAACCTACCAAAACTCCTAATATCCAAAGTTCAATTTAATAAATTGAAATTTTAATACGTAAACTTAGAATAAGAATTATTATTAAATATTATTTTTGCATGCCTGTCCGGTAGATTGTAAGGACTTTTATTGACCGAGCGAAGCGGGGTCTCTGAGTCTACTAGGTGAATTTGCTCTTGTCTGTCCGTCCGTCCGTCTGTCAGAGCCTTATAACTTTTGAATTACTGAACGTAATTACTTCAAATTTAGATATAATATGTAAACTGATGGCCTTCAGCCGAATATTGCATAAAAAATTATATACTACGGCCGTTCAGAGAATGCGTTTCTGACAAGTCGCGATTGAACTGACGACGTAACTTTGTAATGGCGTTGCAGTTACGATAAAAATATTATTGCTGGTTGTTTACCGTTTTAACAATTGATGAGCATTAAAACAACATTATTATATCAATAATCAATTAATGTTATAATTTTGTGACAGTTGTCGTGACTAACTGACACGTGTCAGGAACGCATTCTCTGAACGGCCGAACTTTAAAAACCTTTATTTCAGGGGGGCTCTCATAGAAGTGAATGCGAAGTAAAAAAAATTTTATCGCGTTATATAAAATTGTAACATATCATGTTAAAGATTATTTCGAACCGAGTACAAAAATATATTTTTTTTAATTTTTCCCTTAAAATTGACGAAATGGGGGGCTTTCAAAGTGGAGATTTAATACGCTCTCTTGAAGACGCTCTCTAGGAGAATTGACTATGTATTTTCGAGCATATTTTAGTTTTTTGTTTTACTTGTATCCTGTACTTGAACAACAAATACTAAAATTATATGAATATTATAAAGAAATGAGATTATTTAATTTTTAATGGGCATCAGTAATTCATATAGCATCAACATAGCTTCACAATAATGCTAATAGATGGCGCAGTCATTTACTATTCCATGGAACTAGGGAGTTACGACTAGGTATCCCAAAAACAGTTTTGCGTCGAACATTATTATTTAGTTACATAAAATAATAACTTATTATTCAATTAAAATTATTGTTTAGTTAAATATCAAACTTCAATAAACTATTAATTACTGCATTTTGTATATTTTCTATTCGCGTCGATAGATAACGATTTGTACAGATGCCCGTAACCCGTTTTCACTCGTTAGTACTTATTAATTCAATGTTTTCATTAACGTTGCCTAACCTTACGGGCTATGATAAGTTAGGTGATGATTTCTGTCAACTTCTTTATCACGATCCTGTACGGGACACCTAAAAGGACATTGGGACGGATGTTAGGACTTAGGATTGTATTTAGGAGCTACCTACGTAAAGAGACTCCTATTTAGGGGATGATATAGGTATGTTTGGTGAAAACGGGCATAATAATAATGTCAGGTTTGGTCGTCATGTATCGATTGAATGAATAATCATGGGATACCGTTACCGGGAGGTCTCAGTTCGGGGCGAACCACTAGTTATAATGTAACACCATTGTACTACCCAATCTGTGCAAATAAATAATTTGAATTTGAATTTGAAATTTATTTTTAATAAGCGGTGCTTCGCGAGCGGTTTACTAAGTGGGTCTGACTTGAGGTGCGGTGCGGGGAAGCGCGAGAGAGCTAGGGGAAATTTGTAACGCGTAGTACCACTAGAATCTAGATCAAAGGTGTCAAACTACTGCATATTATCCTATACTGTGTCCGTACTGTCGACATGGAACTAGGAATTACGACTACGTCGATTACTTTACTCTATGGTGCAGGGCTCAACTTGAAGCGAACGCGTAGTACATAGGCTTGTTATCTTTTCAACGATAATTCGGAACAGAGTACAGAAATATATATTTTTTTTAATTTTTCCCTCTTTAACTACTATTTAATAATTACTTTAATTAATTACTTTAATTTATTATTATAGGTTCAAATTCTCATGCAAAAACGTTCTTTAAATGATTTCTTGTGTGAAAGGTACCATTGAAAGTTTCTTTTCAGGTGGCAAATTTTCGCCCGTGGATAAAAAGATAAAGCGAGCAATATTTACTCAAGACATTCATCCTTCGAGAGATATTTGACTTATCTCGCTATCTCTTGTATTCTGTTTGATATTTTTAGTAATTCTTGTTTCAACATTGTAATGTGATGATAAAATAGCGACAAAATTATAATGTTTGCTAAAAACAGGCGCTTTACACTAACCGGCAGTAAATATAACACGTCGAGCTCCAAAAAGAGACAATGGTGAATGGGTCTGTTGACTTTGTAGAGCATCGTCTCTATCACGCATACCTATGTTAAGTTTTATCGCTTCATGCGACGCTCTACGATCCGTTGCCTCTTTCCTTTCTTTTCCTTCCTTTACAAATCTTGAGACGTTACATTTACTTTCGGATACACACCTTCTGGATAATATACCGGATGGGTGTTAGAGTCTTGACGTGTCATAAGAGCCACAAATTAGCCTACATGAATTAAAAAAAATGAATTTGAATTAATAACAAGACGTACCTACTGTTGTGTTATCATTCATCAACTGGGGAAAAGTTTAAACACTACAGAGAGGTAGAGAAAATTGGATGTAACAATAGATTTAGGATTGGTAGCTTGTCTTTTTGATTGACTGCCATAGTATTGATTGATTGTATGAATTTTGATAAACTGCCTATAGAATAGAATAGAATAGAATTTTTTTTTATTCAAATAAAATTTTTTACAAGTGCTTTTGAATCGTCGATGAGTCTACTATTGGTTCGGAATACCCTTCCTGCCGAGAAGAATCAGCAAGAAACTCGGCGGTTGCTCTTTTTAAAACAAGTTTACAATACAATAGTTAATAGATATAGTATCTATTGTGCTATGCTATGTATGCAGTGTTTCCATAATGAGGGGAAGTTCCAAAAATGCATACTACTAACAATTCAATACATGTTAAGATGGTCTGACAGAAAGTAGCCCCATTCCCACCGGTGGAACCCGTTCACGAGCATGACGCATGACCTAGCCGTTGCTTCACTCAACCATATTTGAGGGAACGTAACAACCCGCATCGTCTATGTCACCCCTACCATACTAGCGAATAGAATCAGCTCAAGCGTGGATATAATTCGTTCCAGCGATTCATGAGACAGTAGGTAATGATTAACCTGTAAATTCTCTTTTTCTTCATTGTGGAAACACTGCATACATACTATCTACATCTACTATATTGGATCTATATCTACTATATGTATCTATATCTACTATATCTATCTATATGTATCTATATCTACTATATTGTAAACTTGTTTTGAAAAGAGAAACTGCCGAGTTTCTTGCTGGTTTTTCTCGGCAGGAAGGGTATTCCGAACCAATAGTAGACTCATCGACTATTCAAAAGCACTTGTAAAAAAGTTTATTTGAATAATAAACATTTCTATTCTATTCTATTCTATTCTATTCAAGAGTTTGAGCACTTATGTGTAACATAGATTGCCATAATAATAGCCCTAACCTTTGTTTTGCCATAGTCGGGTAAAAAACATCAGCAATCAACAAAGTGGAACAACAGGAATACGTAAAATTGAATGGCAATCCAAAATAAGTAACCGAAACATCTCAACCCCGTATATTGCTTTGTCGAGCAGTGACATTTAACAGAACAAAACCCAAAGGATCACAGATGAGGGTTAAATGGGAACAAGAAAATTCAATTCAGATGGCGAATTCTCTTAAAAATAGTGGGAATTTACTGAGCTAGCTCAACGTGAGATACTAACGCTTTAGAGGGGTTTAATGAAAGAAGAGAGCTGTTATGTCTTTTATAGTTTTGAAAACGCCACTAAAGAGTGTGAAAATGATTCAAACATAACTTAAAATGAATCTATTATTCCTGAAATTCAAATCTTTTTTGCAGTGTGGTTAACCACATTTTTAATAAATCATATTTATTTTTTTAATTTATTTTCATTTCAACTTTTCTATTAATTTTGGTTCATGGCTAGTCTTTAGCTAAAAGAAAAATTTACTATTTAACTAGATGATGCCCGCGACTTCATCTGCGTGGGTAAGGCTTTTTGATCCCTGCGGAAACTTTGTAATTTTCCAGGATAAAAAGTAGCCTATGTGTTAATCCTGGGTATGAGCTATACCCATTCCAAATTTCAGCCAAATCGGTTCATTTGTTGTCGTGTTCAAACATCCGTCCATCCATCCGTAGGATAGAAGGAAATATGATTTGATGACCACCTCCCAGGCATAGTGGTGAGCACTGTGGTCTTAAATTGGGAGGTCTTGGATTCGATTCTCGGTGAAGACAATATAGAAATTTATAATTTCTAAACTGACTCTGGTATTGTCTAGTCTCTAGTGGGAGATTTTGGCCGTTGCTAGCTGTTAGAACCAAAAAACTTTCTGTCTTTCCGGGATAAAAGGAAGCTTATGTCACTCTCCAGGTCCATAATAAAATTATACCCATGCAAAAAACACGTCGATCCGTTGCTCCCTTGTTGCTTGATTAAAGGTCATACCAACAAACAAACACACTTTTGCATTCAAAATATTAGGAAGTATTATTGTACAATTGATTAGAATAACAATAAATAGAAAATTATAACAAAATATTTTTTATTCACTATAAGTATTTTCTCCGTTAGGTTCTTCATCATTTAATTATTGCAACTTCGTAAAGCTTGTAAAAGAAGATTATAATGGGCATATAATTTTCTAAGGAAGTGAAACACCAATCAACTTTATGTTCTCGATGAAAATGTTCGGAGCTTCGTGGTCGTTAAATTATACGCAACATTTAGTTCAGGAAAACCTTTAGCGTAAAAATATATAGCAAGCCTTATTTACCTTCACAAGCATCATGAAATTTTATCTATGGAATCTTGATGAAGTCATTATCTACCGATGATAATTAGGAGCCTGATCTTGAATGTTTGAGTTATACGATACTCTTGGTTTATTAATTTTATTAAAAAAGTTCAGTCACATTATCTGACACCTTTTTAATTAAATACTAGCGACCCGCCCCGGCTTCGCACAGTAGTTGAGCCTATGCTTTTCAAACTCCTTCGAATGTTCTAAAAGTTATACCTTGAAAAGCATATTGAACAGTACGTAGGCTTATAAAAGAAGTATCACTCGCGAGCGAGTCCCGTCATCGCCGTCGGGTAGAAGCCCACGTACGATTTTTTGGCGCGCTTTCGTTTTTATTTTGCGATGTGCGGGCGATTTTTAAACGCAGGATGCGTTATGGCCTAATGAGGAACCAATTCTTGATGATTTCTTTCAATAGACGCATTTCATTTAATTGCTCTGTAGCTATCATGTTGTATTATGATTTTTATCGACCGAGTTACAACACATAAAAAAGAATCTTTGAAATTAAATATAATGAAAGGAAATTTTTTTATTTGTAAAATACGTGTGGGTAACATAGTTCTGAAATTATTGAAAGTCCCCCCTGTATATCTTACTGACACTTCAGTACCTTTACCTATCCAAATATTTAAAACATGACAGATCATGACAAGATAGTCTTAAATGACCTTGGTATTTTGGTTCACATTGGTGTAAAAGTTTTAAACCCATCAATTCCTACGCGTGTGGTAGCTAAAAAAGGAAAAGGAGAAACACTCAATAAGCGTCTGAAAATGGTTTTTCCTCATATATTTATCAAAAAAAAACTCCAAATAAAATTCAAATACTCATTCATCTAGAGATATCGGTGCAAGATCCCCGTTTTGAATTCGGAATTGACAAAGACCTTTCGAGGGCTCTATTCAAGGAAAGGAAAGTAAATTGATAAATGGTGCCTTTTGCCATTGTGCTAACATTTTTCTTTCAAATACGCTTCTCTGTAGCTAACGAAACGTGAAACGACTGAGCCCTTTCGAGAATTTCGGTTTAAGGTCTACTTACCATATAGCGCAATGAGTTTCCATAAAAGAAATAAAAATGGCATGCGTTTTAATTAAAATTATTACTTTAATTTTTCTTTTGTAATTCTGTCTTGCTCGTAACATCTTTCCACTCAATCAGTCTGATAGTGTTTTATCGTGTCGCTGGTCGCACAAACTACTGGTCTGGAAGCCGGTAATATTGAAAGTCCCGTCATAACGGAATCTAAAATTTTGTATTCCGATTGATTGTTAAAAATTAATAATTAATAAAATAATTAGCTCGGTAATCGTCCATTTGAAAAGCCGAAACAATGTTAAAAAAATATATTATTACAAAAATCCAAAAATGTTTTACCGCCATCGCGGATATTTATTTGTTGCAGTGTATACGACGGAAACTTTCTTCCCCTATCACATTATTCAAGTAGGTGCGAGAATCTTCCAACCAAAAAAGTGGTTTGCGTAATTTTTTCCTGATAGAATTTTTTGATATAAGAATGATTTATGACAAGTTGCAACATAATAGCAAACCAAACCTACCATTTTAAATGACACTAAGACTGAGTTTTCACGGCGCGTTTCGCACCCGCGCCGTGGAAATTGCTACCTCATTTTCCATACAAATCTGCATTCTACGAAGGCCGCGGGCCCGCAACCGCTGCGGGCGCGGACCTCGAACCACGCCGTGGAAACTCAGTCTAATACTTAATAAATGTACGATGATAATATACTTATGTTAAGAAAAGTGTAGAAAAATATGACGTTTGACAATCTTAATGTGTAATATGTAATATCATGTATTTAACTGCTTTTTGGGAGCAGCCGTAGATTAAAAATAAAGGCCAAAAGTTTCCTTGATAAAAACCTACTTTGAACCTCTTTTCTAGTGTATAAAAAAGTTTGGAAAAGTTAACCAATAAAGAGCAAAGAATTTGTGACCCGTGATAATGATTTACATTAATGTTTCAAAATATTTTTGTTGTGGTAAACTTTTAAGCAACTTAATAGCCACCACTCTTGTAATTTGCACTATTGACGTATCCACTCCTAAAAAAGCTTTCCGCTTATTTGGAGGGAAAAGGAAAATATTATTTGAGTTTAGCTTGGTATTCTCTTTTTAATTAAACTATACAATACTTTTATACATTATAAAACTATTATTATGAACTTTTTGGTTGCCACTTCGTCCCCATGATTATTTTTAAAAATCCCAGAGGAACCCTTTTTTCCGGGATAATAATCATGCAGCAATGGTGCATCCGATGGAATTGATTTTTTGCATGGATACAGTTGAAGACCTTGGAATCGGGTATTTGACTGTAGTCAAAATGTGGATATTCATTATAATATATAATCGAAAATGTAACATGTAAGAATAACATTTGTATAAACAGAAAATAAATCGGTCCAACAACATAGAAGTTGTAGAGCTTTAAAGTTTCTTGTTAGACAGAGAGAGCGCTAGTGAATTGTGATGTCACAATTCAGCAGCTCCCTTTGACAATTCACGGTAGTAAATATCATTCGTCTATGGCAGCTCCATAGAAAATTTAGTTTTAGAAAGAGAAAGATAGTACAAGTCGCAGTAAAACAGCTTATACTTCCGAGACTTTTTTAAAAAAGAGAAATGGGGAAATGGAAAAATGGATTATAATATTCAAAAACTTTATTTAAAAAATATCAGTCAAATACCCAATTATCATAGGAAAGGGTTGCCATGAGATATTTAAAATACGTAACCCCACACGAACGAAGTCGCAGGAAAATCTATTCATAATAATACTCGTAAAATATGCATTTAAAAATGGATTCGGAATCTCGTTGAGTACACTTGTCCCTAACAAGGATTTATATGGCTCTTGAAAGGGTCAAGTGAAATCGTTCTTGTGGAGTACGGTACCTAGCTCGCGTGCGGGTATTCAAGATCTTTTGGAAGTGTTATGTCTTTACTTTGCTATTTTTTATTTTTCTGTGAAGTTATAGTTACCTAAATAAAATATATAATATAAATGATCTTAGAGTAATAATGTGTCTTTAAGAGTAGGTACTCGAAATAAAAATGTACTAATATTTATTATTTATATAATAATATATTATATTATCTAGTAGGCACATAATTATATGTTTATTTTAACTATTTATATTGTACTTACTATGTAAGTATTAATATATGTGTTTAAATTATATTATTTTGTTTTCACTATCCTTGAATGAATAGGTTTTACTAGCATTATAGCCTAATATTATAAAATTAAGATTTACACAATACGTGGTACTACCTGTGGGACCACCGGTAGTAGCACGGGTAAGTACTGCAATAAAATATGAATGTTATTATTACTATAATTATTCACTTGGTACGCACGCTCATCTTTTCCATCTTTCTTTATGGAGCCGAGACATGGACCTTTAAGGCAAGAGGATAGATGCCTTCGAGATGTGGTGTTGTAGGCGGATAATGAACATCTCCTGGACTTAACATAGAACCAATGTCTCCATATTAAAAACGCTAGGCGTAAAAACTCGGCTATCATCCATCTGTCTGCGGAAGACCTTCGGTCACATAGCCCGAAAAGATGCGACCAGCATAGAAAATCTCATGATCACAGGGAAGATCGAAGGAAAAAGGCCACGCGGACGGAGCCCGAGACGTTGAACGGACCAGGTGAAGGAGGCGCTTGATTCCAGCATTAATAATAGGTATTGTAATTTTAGATTGACACGTAGTACTTGATCGAAATTTTTAAGTTCATTCTACATTAGACTGTGTGGTCGGTGAACGAATCGTATGAAGCTCGCTCGTCGCGTATGGTCCTGTCTGAGTAGAGATTGGCCGTGTTATAATCGAAAAGTTATAAAGCTCAGCAATACTGCAACCATTCAAAAATTTTAAGAACCTCTTCAGATATAATATCAGTGGAATAAAAAAATTCGCAACCCAATCAACTTACTAGATTCTACAGATAATTGCAACAAATAAATACTCTTATATAATTTAACTAGCTGATGCCCGCGACTTCGTCCGCGTTGATTTAGTTTTCAAAATCCCACGGGAACTCTTTGATTTTCCGGGATAAAAAGTATATAGCCTATGTCACTCTCCAGATCCTCAACTATACCCATGCAAAAAATTACGTCGATCCGTAGCTCTGTTGTGGCGTGATTGAAGGACAAACCAACAAACAAATCCACTTTCGCATTTATAATATTAGTATGATTAGTATGATATGATGATATTAGTATGATTTTGTTGGTGTTAATATTATTTTGAATAACAATACTTCACAGGTACCTTTATCGTTACCTTCACTATCGAAGTATATACTTAACACACATACTACGGTCTCTTTAAGAGCATCAGGAAGAGTTTTTAGAGTAATTTCTAGTCGTCGCTGTGTAAGCGTTGCGCTCGAGAATTAGGCAATACCACCGCCGATTTGGGTTTTCTTTTGGCCTTAATTAGCTTCCATTTGTTCTGTTTGCGTTTGCTCTTAGTGAAATAAACAATGATAAGCGGAAAACTTTTTTCCGGTAAACAACCTAATGTTTTGATTCGTTGACCTACTAAACACCTTAATCCCGATTAGTTCCACAAAATAAAAAATAAAAAAAACATTTTATACAGAATTTTGGGTACTATGCCGTGCTGCGATGATATCGATGTGGTTGTAGATTTATTTTAGTTTTTTTACTAAAAAAAAATTTAATAGGAAATTATAGTTTTGCTGGACTAATAATATTATTCTCTAAAAAGAAGAAAACAGGCAAACTGCAATAAGTTCACGATCAATGATCCTGAAAGCGCGTCAGAAATTTCCATCGTCTAAAGCTTATCCATTTGCTTAAGAATTTTATTTATTTACAGTGTTAAAGTTGATATCAAAACCTATTGTGTAATGCACGCCAGGGCTTTAAGATAATTATAAGACAAACGACTGTGACAATTAGGTAAGTTTCCAGGAGCTTCAAGAAACTACGTGACTGCGATAACAAGCTACAAACGTCATAAAATAAACCCAAAGTTGAAAGAAATGTCCTAATGACCAACGTAATTATAGCAAAACATCGCGCATTTTTATAATAAGGGAGATCAGAGTCATTAATACTACTAAGCTTTACGAGCTCCGCTTTTGAAACAGAAAAACGGGGCAACTTAATAAAATGTTCTTATTGTATGTCCGTCTGTCTGTCATAGGTGTTTTATTTTGGAACTTCAAGTTTTTCGGGGATTTAGTTTTTTAAAATCGCTCGGGTACCCTTTGTTTTTCCGGTATGTCATTGTCCAAGTCCTCAACTATACCTATGTACAAAATAATGACGATCCGTAGCTGTGTGATTGAAGGACAAACCAAAAAATCAACCAGACTTCACACATCAATGAGAACATTATTAACTCAGGCATGCAAGTTTCCTCACAATATTTTCCTTCAATGATAAAACAAGTAATATTTAATTGCTAATAGCTCCGATAAGTCAGAGATACATAATCGAATGCTGGTATCGAACCTCGGACCCCTCTTAAAGGAGGTTGAAGTCTTAACAACTAGGCTATCACCGAATTATTGATATTCCTGTGGTTTTTCCGAAGAAAAAATTAGAAGTGGGAATCAAAGAAAAATTTACATATCCCTTGGGATAGTACCTACTCATTGAAATAAGCGTTGTTTACTAGTACAAAAAAAGGTATTGACCCATGACAAATAAGGGTCATCTCAACCCGAAACTGACAAAAGGATTATGTCGACTAGGTACAATTTATGATCCGTTGCTATAGAAAAGCAAATTCAAGAGTATTCAAATATAATAGCTGACGAAGCATATTTTCCCAATTTACCTTTGCTTGTCTGAATGTGAACATCTTGAGAAAATAGAACATAATAATCCTGTCTGAAAGGTTTATTTTGCGTTTTCAGCAAATTTAAGTATTGCTTGCTTTAAGTACCAAGAACGGTCCGTAGAACAATCATCTACGGTTGTTCGGGACAATGATAATAATAATTATAAAAGTTTCATAAACTTGTAGTTACTGTTCGGAATAAGTCCTTGTTCACACAGAACGCGCAGGTGCGGTGGCGGCGCGCTCGCGAAATATCAAACGCATGAAGTAAGTGTTAACGCACAATAAGCGCGCGGTTCTATAAAAAAATAACCGCTCCCGCCACCGCGCTCGCACTCGTTCGTTGTACGTGAACAAGGCCTTAAAATCCGGCATTTTGTCGATCGGGAACAATAAATGAACTAATAGGAAGCTACTAATTATAAGCCACCGGATAACCACCTTCTAATGCGACGAAAGAAGTTCAATATTTGGAACATTTTGTCATTCATCATTGACGAAATCGACTGATGCAGCCTGTCATCTAATAACTATTAGAAAGATGTGCAAAAATGTGTGACGTATGCACATAAAATTTTTCAGCCATTGTACGTATTATTTGTGCTTATGGGCGGTGAAGGGTTATCAAATTTTGCATCATCATCGGTCATGTTCAGAGCGTCCATTATAAACGTCTAGCGCCAAATAGCGACTGCATTTACAACATGAAAGGGCACTTGCACCAACGAATAGATGAGGCAACCAATCTACTTCGTGGTTGGCCGTTTTGCAGTTCCTGGCCACTGCCTCTAAGAAGAAAACTACGATTATTTAAATTCAAATTAGGAACCCAATTTTTTGTATATAGAAAGCTGTCAGGTTTATTATTGGTCTTTATTCGCGATCTTTCATCACAACCATTATTTTCGTTTCGGTAGGCCGGCCTCTAAATTCTTGTATCTTTTTGACTCATTCGGTTATGCACTTATGATGGCACAAGTCGCCTAAGCTTTTACCAACAACGCGCAAGCAATTTGATACGTTTTAATAAAAGAACCAAACAGCTTTCTTACCAATAACTACACATCGAAATTGTGAAAGTGATTATTTTCCTATTGTAATATATCTGAAGAACCAAGTCGTGTTTTATTGATGAGGTCAGGAACCAAGATCAGGAGCTTATAGAAGAAGTCGCTGATTGCGGCTTCATAGGTATAAGAATTATGGCTCTTATAATTATGCCAATCTATGTCTGTGAGCTTTTTTATAACCATCATCATTAGCAACCCATCAACGGCTCACTACTGAGCGCAGGTCTCCTCTCAGAGAAGGGTTATAGGCCATAGTCCACCACGCTGGCCCAATGCGTATTGGCGGACTTCACACACCTTCGAGAACATTATGAAGAATTTTCAGATGTGCAGGTTTTCTCACGATGTTTTCCTTCACCGTTGAAGCAAGTGATATTTAATTGCTTAAACGCACTTGACTCTGAAAGGTCAGAGGATCGAACCTGCGACCCCCCGAATAGGAAACCACAGTCCTAAACCACTAAGCTATCACTGCTTTTTTATAATATGTATGACTATTTATTAAGTTTCCTTCAAGTGTAACATAAAATAAATAAATTAACTTGCCTAGTTATTAAACTTAGTAGGTTCTGCGCGAGACAACAAGTAGGTACTTTTGATTTTGGGAGCGTAAAAAGAAAATACTTTTTTGTGCAGCCGATTTGGAGGCTGGATGTTTAATGAATCGTCCCATGAGACGCACAGCGCTCATCCGGTGAACATTCCGCTGAGCTTTTACTTACATTCTAAGAACTAGTCTAATGCAGATGGGCGAGGTGTAATCATAACTAGGTACTCGCGCGCGAGTGTAGGGAAACGTGTTGTTTATCACAGCAATCCGTTTTGACACAAAATTCCGTAGAACGAGCTTTACTATCACTTCAGGGATTTGAGAGTCAGTTTCTTACTACAAATGGGCCTTAAGGTACTGTTTACTGGCTTTATATCATGATTTCAGTGTCTGTTTTTCATACGACGCTACGACGAGAATGTATGGCCTTATGTTTTATTTAAGCCCTGTCTTCCCTATTGCTATGTTTTACGAGATGTGATTCCGGGCGGCCAATGAGGCGCGCGTAACCGGCCCGGATGAAATAGTGAATTATGAAAACGAAAAGCTTTGTGTTTTTGGGCCGGCGAACTTTTTCAAGGACTTTTTTATTCAATGACAAGTTAGCATATGAAGCAGACGAAAATGAATTCTAATTTTAGTACAAATATAATTATGTATTTATGCTTATGTTTAATTGTATTTTTATATTACTTTCTGCATCAAGCACTATCATTGTGTATAATATAGGTAGGTACCCTATAGGTTGATATCAACGGTATGCTAGTAATGGTACGGGACCCATTACTAGCATATTCGCTGCCTTGGAAGATTACTGTTGCAACTCAAAATACTAATATTAGAGTGTATATAATATTAAGCCTACGCGTGTAAAATAATAGGTCTTTACCTATGAAATTGCCGTTTTGTATGCAATAAGTGAAAGTACTTATTTTTTTCAAACTTTTTTATTTCTGTTATTCGAAGTAATCTTTAAAGCAATCGACGCATCTTTGCCAATGCATTGGCAGTTTATTGATGCCCTTCTTGTAAAAATCAGCTGGACGGGAGGCAACAAACTCTTCAAAGGCATTTTGTACTGCCTCTCGGGAATTGAATTTTTTACCCACTAAAAAGTTGTCTAAATTTTGGAAAAAGTAATAGTCGGTAGGTGCAAGGTCTGGTGAGTATGGCGGATGAGGGACAGCTTCCAACCCCAGCTCTTGCAGCTTGGAGACTGTCTGTTGCGCAGTATGGGGTCGCGCGTTGTCGTAAAGGAGCAGTGGGGACGACCGATTGACCAAAGCTGGTTGCAGATGTGCAACCTTCTCCATCATTCTCTCCAGTTCTTCACAGTACACATCTGCATTAATGCTCATGCCGTTTTGTAAAAAGCTGTGGTGAATCACACCCGCACTAGACCACCAAACAGTGATCATCACCTTTTTAGGGGTCATTTTTGGTTTAGGGCATTGCTTTGGTGCTGAACCAGGGTCTAACCAACTTGCTGAGCGCTTTCGATTGTCGAACAGAATCCATTTTTCGTCGCACGTAACAATTCGTTTCAAAATTCCTTCATTTCTTTGCCTGTTGAGCAGCGCAAGGCAGGTCTCGACGCGTACGTTGCGCTGGCGATCGTTAAGGTTGTGGGGCACCCATCTATCAAGCTTTTTTACCTTGCCAATTTGTCGCAAATGGATCAATATTGTTTTGATGCTTACATCAAAAGCTGCTGCTAGCTCAGCTGTAGATTGAGTTTCGTCAGCTTCCACAATCGCCTTTAATTCATTGTTGTTAACCAAAGTCTCCGGACGACCACGAGCTTCATTTTTCAAGTCAAAATTTCCAGAACGGAACCGGAAAACCAATAACGGGTTGTACGATCGTTTGTACAGTTCTCTCCGTAAACGTTTTTGATGTTACGGGCCGTTTGTGTCGCGTTGGTGCCACGACGGAACTCATATTCCATAATTACACGAATTTTTAAAGTATCCATTATGACGAAAAATGTTCAAATGTAATGAAAATACAACGCTAATCAAAAAACAAAAGACTGAGTTTGTAAATAGAATGTCATGGTTTTAAAACAAAATTAATTTGAATTTAGAATACAGAGCCATTACAAACTTTTTTTTATTTGAAATGACCAGTACTGAAGAAAGGCAATTTCATAGGTAAAGACCTTAATATAATATAATATATCAGATTAGTGCTAAGACCGCCCTTGCACCCTGCCCTAATGTCTTCTGTTTGGTTTCTATGCAATTTAATTTTTCTATGTGTTGGTTGCAATAAAATATTCTATTACTAATATTAAATTTAGTGAAGGCTATACTGTAAACGCGTGTTGCCGTCTTGGTTTAACAATTAATATCAGCAATCTGTAACAGGCAACTTTTGGACTATTCACCTTTAGATTTGAAGGAAAGGAAACGTGAAAATTATTATTAAAAGCAATAAACTTACCTAGGCTAAAACATTTGTATGATCTTACTAATATTATAAATGCACGCTGCAACAGTGCTACGGATCGACGCATAATTTTTTGCATCTGTATAGTTGAGGACCTGACATAGGCTATTTTTTATCCCAAAGTATATTAGCTAGAATGGATATTTATTTGAACCTTTAAGGCCCACTTGCAGAACTCTGCTAACCCAGAGTTAGCGGCTAACTCTGGGTTAAAAGGACAAATTTGACAGATTGCGTATACAGCTTCTGTCAAAATTACAAATTTATTCCTTGGTTAACTAACTCGGCGTCTCTGCAAGCGGACCTTAATTTGATAAAATGTATAATTTCTGAAATTAAATAAACCACAAACAAATAGAGGTATTTAGGAGGTTATTAGATTGTAGGAAAAAGGACACGCGCGATAAGGTCCTTGTATTACCTACCTATTTGATGAATGTTGTTTTTCCTTAGTAAGCAGCTGATTATAACCTAAATCCCATATCGCTTGGTCTATTTTTTGTCTGTTTATGGAAAACAGGTTTTTTTTTCACCTGCCACTTAGTACTTATTTCTCAAATAACAATATTGCTCACTTATAGAGTACTTTAGACTATAATATACACAAAAAAACAAAATGGTGACTGTTAATAACATACCCAATGACTACGTAGACAACTGGACCGCAAAGCAAAAGGGTCGGTTAGAAAATCTTCAAAATGAAAAACTACGCATTTTCATTTATTTTACATTTATTAAATGTCAATTAATATTTAATTGACATTTAATAAATGTAAAATAAAGAAAACATGAATTCACGCTTTTTATTTTAAATAAAATGTTTTTCAAAACCAACTATAATTTCACCCCGAAAGCGACTAAAAAAGTTATATATAGCGTATATCACTCTTCAAGTCCTGAACTATATCCATGCAAAAAATCACGTGACGATAAGTACCAAATGAAAGATTTAATCAGTATACGTTTTAGGCTTAATTAATTATTTTAAATAAATGTAAAATAAATGAAAATGCTTAGTTTTTAATTTTGAAGATTTTCTAACCGACACTTCTTCTTTGCGGTCCAGTTTAGTTGTAGATTAATATAATATATAACAAGTATTTTAAAGTAATTTCTGTTTATTATCCTTTCGCTTATAATCTCCTTAGGTTAGGTTAGGTTAGTTGAACCCAAAACCCTAGGTATATTTTGTAATTCAAAACCAACTTTAATTTCACCCCGAACGCGACTAGAAAAAGTTTTAAGAATGCAGGATTCGGAACGGTTAAATAACAGGGTCGTCCATTCTTAACGGACCGGGTCCTGAATTCTAATTCAATAAACTTTTCCACCTCTTAGCTTGTTGAAACCCAATTACAAATTGCTGCACGGAGCTCTCATTGAGGCAAACTTGGCCTACTGAATTTCCTCTTCTTTAGAATTCAAATCAAGCATTATTGTTGGACGCGTAAAGAATTTACTTTCATACTAAATGATGTCCGCGACTTCGTCCGCGTGGATTAAGTTTTTTGGATTCCCACGGGAACCTTTTATATTTTCCGGGATAAAATGTCTATGAATGAGCCTATGTGTTAATGCAGGGTGGAATCTATCTCCATTCCAAATTTCAGCCAAATCCGTCCAGTATTTTTTGCGTGAGAGTAACAATTATATTACTAGAGAATGCCCGCGACTTCGTCCGCGTGGATTAAGGTTTTTTAATACCCGCAGGAAATCTTCAATTTTCCAGGATAAAATGTAGCCTATGTGCTAATCCCGGGTATGAGCTATCTAAATTCCAAATTTCAGGCAAATCGGGTCATTTGCTGTGGCGTTAGAGAGTAACAAACATCCATCGATACATCCATCAATCCATCCGTCCATGCATAAATCCATCCTCACAAACTTTCGCATTTATAGTATTACAATTAGATTTATATTAGAATTTTAGCAATAACTTTTTAAACATTCTTCCAAGACTAGCTTTTTGCGACGACGAATGCGTGGGGAAATTTTTTAAAATCCCACGGGGAAATTCCCGTTTTGTTTCTTTTTTACATAAAAATAATATTTGCCAACCTGAATTTGAAAATAGTGCAACGAGTGCTGTCGCTAGATTCAGTTTTTCAGTCCACACCCTTGACCATTAAACTTAATAGTTGAAACGTGAACGTTGAGGTTTATGTGTTTTCCCTGAATAAAAACTAGCCTTTATTACATCTATCCGTAGCTCTGTTGTGGCATGGTTAAAGGACAAATCAACAAATAGACCCACTTATACTAGTAAGGATAGGTAAACTTCACGGCCTCATCCCTAGTAAACCTTAGTTGTGTACTGTAACGTTTATTATTTTGTCCTAGTCCCACGTCTGGACAAAGTATTCTCTGCTATTTCTACACAATTCCCTACTTGCCTCTTCAGACGTCTTAATTAAAAAGTTTTCTTAAACTTCGCGACGGGATCGTTTCAGTATATTTTGATATAATTACGTTCATTAATCCAGGAGTTATAATTAAAGGCCCTGACAGACGCTCGCAGACGCAAGTGGACTTTGCCTTACTCGGTCGAAAAGTATAAAACTTCAACTAGACTATGACGCAGGACTGCATCCCATATTCCGGAAAAACGATTTCCTTTGTCAAACCAAAAATCGAGCGTCGCACAAAGACTGCGCTATACCTACTATATTATGTCCCGAAAGAGTAAACTTTAAAAACAGTAAACCACCAAACCGTTCAATATCGCAAAACTCTTTTGAAAGGGACACAAATTCTCTTTCTGATAGCACGTCGATATTGGAAATCGAGCCATAGAAAAGATCGCTCAGTGACACGAGTGCCTCTATTTGAATAAAGGTTTGAAACACACAGAACTCGCCAAGGCGACGTGTCCAGCGTGACTCTTATAAATTGTAAAACAAACAGCAGAATCTGCTTTCCGAACCGGGTAGTATCTTGAGCTACAAGTTGGCCTACATGACATAAAAAAAAGTGAATTTGGGTAAGAAGCTGTATAAAAACCTTCGCACTGCGAAGTACCTCAGGATTCATGTGCCATTGTGATTTGTCGGGCTTCATAATATTATACAGTACCCGGCGATATATATTGCACATCGGCCTTTAGAATAAAACGCTATTTCTATTCTATTGCAAGGAAAGCTAGCCAGAAATTCACGTAGTAATTACTGAAATCTCTTCACAATCGGTGAGCACATCACGAAACATTAAAAAAAATGCAGTCGAACTGTGAATAGAATAGAATAGCGTTTTATTCCAAAGGCCGATGTGCAATATATGTCGCCGGGTACTGTCCAGTCTGCCAGGCAAAGGCCAGGCATAACCATTTCAGCACTGTAGTTTCTAGTATAATAATCGTATACGCTACATAAATATTCATTCAGTTTCAGTTTCAAAGAAAATTAACAAAGCTGACCAAATATTTCCCGTTTAATCTCCAAATAGGCGTCAAACTTGTGCTGCTCGTAGAAGTATAAATGGCAGTAGTGAAAAGGATGGGCTTTGAACCATCGAACTTCCTGTTTTGTGCACTACAATGACCGTTGCATTAGGCTGTTGAGGATCCAGTACAGAAGATTCACTTCGCAAAATCATATATAAATAAATCTTACTACCATATCATCTTCATCATCATCATCATCATCATAAGCAACTCATCAACGGCTCACTATTGAGCCCAGGTTTCCTCAGAGAAGGTTTATAGGCCATAATCCACCACGCTGGCCCAATGCGAATTGGCGGACTTCACACACCTTCAAGAACATTTTGAAGAACTCTCAGGTGTGCAGGTTTCCTCACGATGTTTTCCTTCACCGTTGAAGCAAGTGATATTTAATTGCTTAAGCGCACTTGACTCGAAAAGTCAGAGGTGCATACCCGGGATCGAACCTACGACCCCCCCTAATAGGAGACCACAGCCCTAGCCACTAGGCTATCACTGCTGATACCACATAACCACACACACATAGCTGACTACCACATAATAAAGTGCAATTCAGGTCGTACAGTGCTAAATTACCTACAGTCACATTTTCCTAGAAGTTATCTCTCTTTCTATCGCGTAACTCTTATACCTTCGCACTACGTTAGCCTATTGAGTTGACCCGTCCGGACCGGATCACGCCGGGTACTTGTAGCTTTATACTATGCTGAGTGCGCCTGGCCTGATCCAGTTCAATATGACATCTTGTGGGTAATACCCATTAGGCTACTGGGCCACAACTGGCACACAACAGCTGCTTACATTATATCAAGCCCAGGTCAGGTCATGCATGGAGTACTGCAGTCACCTCTTCGATGGCTCCGCTAAGTATCAACTTGCGGGACTAGATGCTGTAGATCGTCGAGCTAGGAAACTCATTGGCAAGGACTCACCACTCTTAGTCAAACTTCAGAGCCTCGATCACCGCCGAAAAGTTGCCGGCTTATCGGTGTTTTATACGATATATTTCGGTGAGTGTGCTCAGGAGCTCTTCGACCTTGTTCCCCCTTCACCTTTTTACCACCGCACTGCAGGACATCGGAAGGGCTTCCATCCCTATATCGTTGATATACCATCCACGCGCACGAAGTGGTTTAAGTCTTCATTTCTGATTCGCACGGCTAGCGTCTGGAACGCTCTTCCGAGATCTGTGTTTCCTAATACATACAATTTGGGTATCTTTAAAGCAAGAGTGAATAGGCATCTTCTAGGCAAACGCGTTCCACCTTAGGCCACATCATCACTTTCCATCAGGTGTGATAGAGGTCAAGCGTGTGCCTATAATGTATAAAAAAAATGTGTGTTGCAGGCTTTATAGCTAACAGAGTTGTTGAACAGACATGGCTGTAAAGCTGGAATCGAATGGAGCGCGCTATGGGAGTTTTGAATAAACAACGAGCGACGCGAAAGTGATTCATCACTAGGGACGACGGCATCATTCGATGGCTGTCAATTGCAGACACAGGCAACACTCGATTTGTAAATCCAGTGATAAAAGGAAGGACTACGCCACAAAAGGAAACAAAAAAGTTTCTATTTGCACTAAGTGCAAAGTTAAATGTGGCGTGTAATTAAACGACCGAGGCAAGTAAAACGTTTCGCTGAAAATTTAGGGGAGCTACATAATAAAACACCTTGCTTAGAAATAAGATGTTACTTTGACTAAAAAATAGTTCATTATTCTAAAGCGATATTAAGATTAACTTTATGACGTAGTACGTACCTGTACGTACGGCGTTAAATATTATTTATAAGTTACTAGCTGATGCCCGCGACTTCGTCCGCGTGGATTGAGTTTTTAAAATCCCACGGGAACTCTTTAATTTCCCGGGATCTCTCCAGGTCCTCAACTTGCAAAAAATCACGTCGATCCGTAGCTCTGTTGCGGCGTGATTGAAAGACAAACCAATAAACCAACAAACTAACACACTTTCGCATTTATAATATTAAGTATGATTGAGTCTAATAATATAAAGGTATAATCGGGGAGGATGCTGCTTCGTAGAGCGTTGTTTCTGTCACATAAAGCGACAAAACAGCACGACAACGATGACGAAGATGCTCTACGAAATCAAGCTTGCCTAATAGTCTTTCTGAAAGTCGATCTGTAATTACAGAATTGAGGTCGATGTCGTTGAGGAACGTTGCTATAATTATAGACCAATTATAATATGTAATTATATTATGTAATTAAATATAATATGTAATTAATATAACTACGTAATTCCACAGTCAGTTTTCACGTTTCCTTGCCAAGATTTCCCGCTGTTTATTGAAGTAAAAAAAAACATTTATTTTGGAGTGTTTCTACATAGAGTTCCGTAAGAGTTAGTGACCTGAATTTTTTTATTTGATTTCGTTGCGCAGTTTTAATGTTACCTACCTATTAAAAGTAATAAATATGTACATAAGACCTAAAAAAAAACTACGTAAGTACTTTTATACGTAACTGAACGATAGATTACAGATATTATACAAGATTAGATATAGGAACCAGGCGTAAAATAAACGGAGTATCTAAAAGTTCTGAAACGCATGTTTTTGTAAATCAACGTTTTCAGGGTAAACAATCGATCAAAGGGAACAAGTCACGCCGCGTAATACAGTTTCGGTTACAGGGTGCGACATGACAAGGGCGACATCATTAAAGGTGAGTTGGATACCGGGCTACGAGACTCGTTACACTAAATCGAAATACGTAATGTCTTCCGCCGAAGTGTGAGCTCTTGCTGTGATCCGAAACGAGTTTTAAATCATTTTAACATTAAATAATAATGAAATTCTTTTCAGTTTTTTTTTACTTTTATAAATAAAACAAAGAAGTATACAAACCCACTACTTTGCGCGCGACTTCTTCCGCTTCTAATAAGATTTTTAGAAATCCCTCCAGATTTTTTTATTTGATTACAAGCTAGTCCTTCACTGCGATCTCACCTGATGGTAAGTGACGATGCATTCTAAGATGGTAACGGGCTAACTTGGAAGGGATATGGCAGTGCTCATTCAACCCATACCCCTAACAGGTTTCTACACGCCATCGTGCCGGAACGCTAAATCGCTTGGCGGCACGTCTTTGACGGTAGGGTGGTAACTAGCCCGTCCAGACGAGACCAGAGACAATTCAGAAATTATAAATTCCCAAATTGACCCCGCCGGGAATCGAACCCGAAACCTCTCAGTTATAAGACAACAGCGCTCACCACTGAGCCAGGGAGGTCGTCATCATTTGCTTTTCGGGAATGAAAAGTAGTAAAAATCCCGTCCGTAGCTTTGTTGAGACATAAAGGTCAACTTATAACACTTAAAACACTTTTGCATTTATAACTATGCAATGATTATCATTTCCACTGGATAGGTCAATGATAATGAATGATATTGGAAGGAAAATTCCTTCCAATATCATTGGGATAGGTAATAAGAATGGAACGGTGAAGTAGGCGTGTCAGGCACTTCACAACTCTGTATAATAATATTATATATGTGATCACTTCATTTTCTATTCAGTTAACATAGTCGAGTATAGTGTTCGTAGTTTTTTTAATAATATAACTTATATTCAACAACAAGCATTATTAAGCTATTGCATAGCTTTTATAGCGGGCTTTGAACTAGGACAAACAGTTTGAGCGCGGCGACCGAATCAAGAAATTCCGTAACGAAAATAAACCTAACACCGTCGTTCAGTAAGCGTTCAACATTTTAGAGGTTCTCAAGCTCTGTTTGGCGCAGTGGGCGAGCGCCCGCTTTCTTTACCGTATGGTGTATGATGTCGCAGGTTCGAATCTCACTCGCGAAGTAGTGACAGTGCGCTTTTCTTGTTTCTTTGTTTTTTTAATTATTTTTTTGCATAATTTTTATTATGCAAAAAAAATATTGCATAAATATTATAATTGCATAAGTTGATAAAAAATGCTATGCAATAGCTTTACCGCGGCAGTCCCCGAGTGCTACTTATTTTTTTTTGTTATTTTATGTGCAGATTTCAAGGTTCATCACTGTCATAAACAAGTGCGAACAAGTGTTTACTCTAGGACATTCGTCTCCGACAGCTGTGTTTGCTCTATCTTGATTGTTTAACAGATTATTTGATTCCGTGATTTCGAGAGAGCGTTATTCTATTAACAGCGTAATCTGATAAGAGTTTACTTCGAGTACACAAGTGAACTGAATTTGTTTTGTGAGTAAAAAGGCTTTAACGTAAATATTATCACATAATATGCTTCCCAAAACTCTCAAAAGAGACAATTGTATTTTTTTCCTTTTTTTATTCCACTCGCAAGTTTGTTGTTTGCATGATACATAGATATGAGATACATCCATCGATATTATTGGGTAAATCCATACTTCAGATTTAGGCTATTTTTGTCCCTAAACATAATAACTTAAACCCAGAAAAATTCCAGGGGAATAAAATCATTAAATAGTAACATTATAACAATAACACTTATAAACCACCCCAGTAGGATAAACAATAGATCGAACCTTGATGACCCTAAATATTCGATGCACTCTTTAGAATCCCCAATTCATAACCCAAGTTGCGTGGACAGTCGACCACGCACGATTTGAACTCGAGATCGAACTAGTTGCTTTTATCCCAAAAATATCTATTCCCTGGAACCATTCGTAACAAAACAAGAAAATTGGCCAGTGAAATCCCGGAAAATGCTCCTAAAACTGTTTAGGTACTAAGGTCCACTCAGCGAAGTGAATTGCTTCCATGGACCATTTTCAAAAGGAAATTCACAAAGAGGATGTGGACAATATCATGCTTTATTTGGCATGGAATGCTTAGCTGAGTTGACTTCAATTATTGTATTCTTATTCCTTTCACAGTGAAGCCAGATTTTTGTTCTTGGATCTGGTATTTATTTTCTTATCTAATACGAGTATTAGGTACATATCGCGTGTGTATATCTATCTATGTGTATGCGCGTGCGCGAGCGTGTGTGTATGAGTCTCTGTGTATGCATGTGTAAATTTAAAATGAGAGAGCTCATACAGTCAAGTAAGTAATAAATCAAGCTACGCTAAGCTAAGCTAAGCTAAGGTCAAGTAGTAAGCTGCAGTAGCAATGGACGGACCACGTAGAATCGTTGATGGTTGGGATGACAAAGTTCTGTAATAGTGACTTGATGAAAAACCTTAGTTGGTATGCGACTTCAGACGAGTCGCAGGTAGTCACTGGATACAATTTGGCACAAGACCAAGCCATGTGACAGTCCATAGTAGATTTTAATCCTTGCCCTAAGCCCAGCCTTGGACGTAAATTTGTAACATTTAAAATCAACAATGATCAACATCAGTATATTTTGATCATTTTTAACCCCCGACGCAAAAAGAGGGGTGTCAGCTATGTATGGTTAATATCGGTCCAGCAGTGTAAGAGTAGCGCTCTGTAGTATCAGTTCGAAAATGATGTAAGGAATTTTTGGCGTATGATTACTCGATTAAGTGCTTCACGTGTGCCAGTATAATCGTTAATAACAATTAATTGATAACTTCGACCTGATGCTGCAACCAGAATCACATCGTCCGGTCATAGATTGTTTTAAATAAATGGTGTTTTAAATTTTAAAGAATAATGGCAGAATTGTACCTGAATGTTTTAGGAGGCGTCTAAGAATATGATTTATACAAAACAAAGTATTTAAATTAGTTCGTTTTTATATGAAATTATTTATCTTTTGCCTTGGTTAAATAATTATTAAATAATGAACCATCATCTGACTAATTCATATATTGCTTTGGGTTTGGATAGGTTTGGATCGTTGCTCGATCACATTGCTCGCCCGGAAATTCAAGAGTTTGTCTAATATAGAGAGTTCTATAGACTATTAAGTAACACATCCCAATGTCAAATTAGAAGTTAAAATAACATGGAAGTAGGAATTACGACTACGTCTTTATACCTATCTACATATTTTTATACTTTATTGCACCACAAAACACAAATGAATACAGATTACAAAAAAGAAAACTTAAAATGTAGATACAAAAATACATATAAAGTTGTTAATATCTTTTTTTTGTGAGTTCCTCAAAAGAAAAATCTCATTGTCGGTTTTAACAATTTTTCATGTATAGATGCTTCGAATCGATTTCGGGTAAACTGAAGTATGGACTCTTGCCTTTGTTCTTTACGCTTGTACAATAAATAGATTCTCTATCTATATCAAATATGTAGTGGTACATTTTTTTCTCGAGTGTGGCAGTGACAGTCCAATGAACAACTGAGGTCGTTTATTTCACATAACATACCTATAAATAGCCTTTAGGTATTTATACGTTCTGTGGTTTATATTTTAGTGGATGTAACGGTGTTGTTACACGGTGCGATAAGGCATCGCAAGAAGATTAAGGCCCGCTTGCAGAAACGCCGAGTTATCCTTTTTACCCAGAGTTAGGGGCTGCTTGGACAGATTTCGTATAAAGCTTCTGTCAAAATTACAAATTTATTCCTCGGTTATACCTAACCCGGCGTCTCTGCAAGCGGGCCTAAGTATTATGGAGTTTAATAAAACCAATCAAGTGCGAGTCGGACCCACACACTATGGGTTCCGTACACTTTTATAAGATTTAACACCAGCTATTATTAAGATAGAGGAAAAACAAGTGTTTATTGTATGGAGACCTTCTTTAATTTTTAACTATATATTTTTATTATTATTTGTTGTTTTAGCGGCAATAGAAATACAATATGTATTTCTATGAAAATTTCAAGTATCTACCTATAACGGTTCTTGAGATACAGTCCGCTAACAGACGGTCAGCGGGGGCTTAGTAATAGCCTCCCATTGGTTTGAGTTCGGAACCCTAAAAACGATCTTGTTTGTTCTGTCTAAAAAGGTTAACAAATTCTAGAAAAAGTTTTGAAAAACGCGTAGCTGAAGTACGTAGCCGGGCGCTTACAAACTTTTTCGGGTTTCATTTTCAGTGCGGTAAGAAAGTTTTAAGTGCTGTGCTAAGCGCGTCGTTTACACGTTTTTGCCAGAAACCACTTGTTTACCTTTTAGGACTGATAAAAAATAAAAAAAATATTTTTATAATATTATGTAGAACGCTGCAGAGACGGCGCAGAAACAACTTTGTAACGGCACCGTGTGGCGCGGCGTGCCGCGTCGTATGATATCGGCGTAAATTACCTACCTCGGTGCCAAAACAACCGAATTTCCAGCGAAAATCCACTTTCACAGACATACGTAAATGGGTTTTTTTCGATAGAGTAATTGGGCGTTAAATAAAACGTTTTGTAGCTAAACAAATTGTAGGTATTTTTTAAAAATATAAACTCAGATAGCAATAGTGCCAAAAGCAGTGTGTCCCAAAGGGAATAATTTCATGTTTCAACGTTAACAACTTTGTAAATATTATTTGTATGTATGTGGCTTGGAACTTTTTCTGTGCGTAAATGAAATCTTAATTCATCTACTATATAAAATTGTCATGATGACCTTCTGGGAATAGAACCTTCGGGGATAGGACATTCGGGGAATAGGACTTTCTGGGCTCCTAAGGGCTGTAACTTTTACTAAAAAAAATTTAAGTGGCACTCGGGGATTGCCGCGGTAAAGCTATTGCATAGCATTTTTTATCAACCTAAGCAATTATAATATTTATGCAATTTTTTTGCATAATAAAAATTATGCAAAAAAATAATTAAAAAACAAACAAGAAAAGCGCACTGTCACTACTTCGCGAGTGAGATTCGAACCTGCGACATCATACACCATACGGTAAAGAAAGCGGCCCACTGCGCCAAACAGAGCTACTTGTGAACGTCTTAAATGTTGAACGCCTGAACGACGGTGTTAGGTTTATTTTCGTTTCGGAATTTCTTGATTCAGTCGCCGCGCTCAAACTGTTTGTCCTAGTTCAAAGCCCGCGATAAAAGCTATGCAATAGCTTAAAAATCTTATATTATGCACATTTAATCACATGCACATTTATCTTTATGTTTTGTAGCTATCGGTACGGCTATCCGGTATTCCTTTATTTTTCGGAAGAATCTCTGTGAATAGTATGGCAAACAATGACCTGAATATAGCCATTACTTTGATTAAAAGAGTCGATGTTTTTTGTCAATTCCCTCAGGCACATCTTTTTGCAGAGTTTCGAGGAGGATGTTCTGATTCAGGTACGATTTGCAAATAAAAAAACAATATATAGATATAGTTAGTAAGCTTAGATCAGTATGAATCGAAATCGATTCTATACCCGCTTCTTATCTATTCTACAAAGATATTACGTAAAGCGTAAGCGTAAATTTATTTTTTCTTAAGAATATCAGCCAAGCTGAAGTTGACTAATATCCTACTACCCCTCCAAATAAGCGAAAAGCTTGTGCTAGGCGTAGGTACGACAATAGTGTGACGGGTGGGGTTCGAACCTGCGACCTTTTAGTTTTCAGTCCACAGCTTTAACCGTTGGGCTATTGAGGCTTCAGGCTTTTTGACAGTATTTCACTGCAACAAATTCAAATCTCGTCACAATTATATTTGCAAAACTTGATTTTAATCCGACATTTATTTTGATTTATAAGATAAAACAAAACTTGATACGTTTGTATTGAAACTCATCCTTACTGAAGGCTCTATTTTATGTTGCACCGATTTTATTTAGTCGTACTCTACCTGCTTCTATTTACTATTTGTTCTTGAAATTGGCAATCAAGTTTTAGTTTTTATTTCTAAGCTAAGCTTAGATTTCTTACGTTTAATGGGAAATCCGTGTTTGAATTCACTACTCAATTATAGTATTAAATATTTAATTTTGTTATAATATTTTAGATTTATTATAATATTATCATCTGAATCATCATTCATTTACATAATATTATATAATTAGGTATTAATTACGTACGTTATAAATAACTTTTGATAACCGTTTACGTTTAATAAATTGAACAAATTGGTTTTCATAGTTTGTATTTCCAATATCATTAGATTACATAAAACCATATAAATCAGGTATTTGGAATTTTAAAACGTTTTTTAATGAAACGAGTAATAGCATTTCCGTGTTAAATTAAGTAAACATACATGTATTGAATAATACAAGTTCATTTAAATTGCAAATAGATAAGGTTGCGTCGTGATCTATCCTATGTTTGAGTTATTCAGTTCACTAAAACACTTATTACATGAATTAATTAACATTATTAATATTGTTAGAGAGAGCATATCGTGATGAGATAATTATAATTAATGTACTTATGTTGTATTGGCGCGGAAACAAGGCGGTCAGTTCCTTAGGTATAAAGATGTGCTAAAGAGGCATATGACCAGATGTAACATCAACTCCTTTCGTTGGAAAAGTCTAGCTGAAAACCGAGGGGAGTGGAGGCAGGCTGTCACGGATTTTGAAGATAAAAGGAGGGTGGATCTGGATGTTTACCGAGATCAACTGAAAAGTAGATAGCCATCCAATATTATCTACTAGCTGTTACATGCGACTTCGTCCGTTGTTTGTTTCGGTCTTTTTTAATCCTGCAAGCAAGCATGCAAAATAAATATAACCTATATTACTCTCCGGCCCATAAACTATCTATATACAAAAAATCATGTCAATCCGTTGCTCTGTTACTGCGTGATTGAAGGACAAACGTAAATGTAAGGGTATCTCCTCATAGGAACTGTGCATTTTTCGGGATAAAAGTAGCCTATGTTACTTCCCGTTCCATAAAATATCTCTATGCAAAAAATTATGGCAATCCGTTGCTCTGTTGCTGCGTGATTGAAGGACAAACCAACAAACAAACGAACACACTTTCGCATTTATAATATTAGTAGGGATAATTACGTCGATGGTGCCCTATCAAGTCCTCACTGCGCACGGTTATTTCGTACAAAAATAGGGTACATCAGTCAGCCACATCAGTGCACACGAGCGAAGCCCAGAATTCTTCAAAATTTACGGAGAACGGAATCGAAACTTACGCGGGTGAAACCGTGGGACGCTGCTAGTAGTAGAATAATATATTAATATTATATACCTAATATTACACAATTTCGAATGTGGAGTTCTCAACAATAACTGGGTGGAGCGGAGCATGAGCATTGGACATGATTTCCGTCTTGCTCATGTTAATTTTCAGGCGTTGAGCATTGTATCATTGTCGAGTAATTTATATTATTTTAATTTGCAATAAAAAATATGTATGTCAATAATTAAGTTAAAAATCATCCTATCTTTTAAGTTGGACCGAATTACAGATAGTTACGAAGTTTGATCAAAATCGGTTCAATAGTTTTCGTGTTTATCCCGAACATACATCGTGACACGAGATTTTTATTTATATAGAATAGATGTGTATGATAGTCTATAGAATAGATAAGACTACCCGCGCTTAGCCAACCGAGGCGAGTCGGCAACTTTCCAAAAGAATTTTTAACCAAAACACAAAGTTAAGATCAAATCATGGTTAATTTTATTTCTTGCCGGGTTTGAATTGTGATTAAATTCTTTTGGGTATAAAATGATGGCATTAATTAGTTATCTTATGATTGCCCACTTTCAGAAATTTTCTTTTCATCGTGACCTTTGAAAGGGAATAATGAATCTCTTCGCGGCCCTTTGAATAATGAACGGATTTGTCATTTTAATAGTGATTATCCCTTGCTGAGGAAAACAACTTTTTTAAAGAATTTCTGATTTTTATTTTGTAAAGAAATGGCAGGAGTAATTACGAAAATATTGGTAATTCGAGTTTATATAACAAAAACCTGGCAAAAGCCAGGTTCAACTGCGAAAACGCAGTTTTACTCAACTAGGCCTAAGCCAAAAGAAGAGGGTTATGATTTTTGTAGTATATATATGTAAGTGTATATTTACGTATTTTTATCAATAGTATCTTTTAAAAATGCTTTAAAGCAATATTATTTAGTCAGGCAAAAATCATTACAATAAGAAATCTTTCCGATTCTAACAGGCACGATTTTTTTTTACATGTGCTCCTCAATACCTGTAGCTATTCAGACACAATAACATGTAGTATTCATTTATTTTGTACGTTTACCTTTTAACCTTATTTACTTTTAAATTACCTATATATAACTACTAATTTTATATCACCCCCAATTTATCTATGTATCAACTGTTAACCGAAAATCATGTTAATATCTGTATTTATTCATTTATTTCTTTTTCTTATTACTTATCTTGTATAACAGCTGTCTCGTGGTTGCCTCGCGATTTCATTAAAGGCTATGCCTGAAAATCAGCGCTCAGCATTTTAATGTTGCAGCATTATGCTGAGGCAGTAGCCTTTTCAGCTTTAACATTAAGGAACAATTTATTATTAAATTATTTAGTGATTAAGTTTTTGTCTGTATATCATTATTCTTAAAGACCTTCTTGTTAAAAGCTGAATAAATGTTTATTTATTAAGCTATTGCATAGCTTTTATCGCGGGCTTTGAACTAGGACAAACAGTTTGAGCGCGGCGACCGAATCAAGAAATTCCGTAACGAAAAAAACCTAACACCGTCGTTCAGTAAGCGCTCAACATTTCAGAGGTTTTCAAGTAGCTCTATTTAGCGCAGTGGGCGAGCGGCCGCTTTCTTTGTATGAAGTCGCAGCTTCGAATCTCACTCGCGAAGTAGTGACAGTTCGCTTTTCTTGTTTGTTTGTTTTTAATTTTTTTTGCATAATTATGCAAAAAAATATTGCATAAATATTATAATTGCATAAGTTTATCGCGGCAGTCCCCGAGTGCCACTTAATTTTTTATTTTATTTAATTATTTATGTATGTCCCACAATAGCGCCTATGCTACTGAGCCGATTTTGATGAATGAGGTGCAAATCCATTCGTCATTACGGTCTGGCTGACATAAACTACATACGAACAAAATCAATATGACGGAAGTTACATCCAATTTCCCGAAGTCTGGTTACAGATTTCATACTATTTTCTTGTTTACAAAAGTTTAAAAAAATGGCGTATGAAAGATGCTTGCGGCCCGAAATTTTGATGGTAAATGACATTACCTATGTACTTTATAATAATATGTTAATGAAAGACTTGAATTATTTTAAAGGTCGTGTCCAAAACAACAATATTATTATTTACACCAAATTGAAACAAAACCACACGTTTGTTTCCCTTTTCAACATATCAATTGGAAAATTTCATTAAAACCGTTCCCGTTGCTGCCTTTATTGGATTTTTCGAATTAATTGAAAATAATTATTTTCGTTGAAATTTGCTGTATACGTTTTTTTAACTTTTAGTATATTATTATAATGTTGATAATAGCTCATGTAGATATTACCAAAGAGTTGTTAGAGTTAGAGCAATACCTACCTTGCAAAATAGAATCAGTCTGACTGGTGCATCTTCATTCTTTTACTAGCTGATGCCCGCGACTTCGTCCACGTAAATCGTTTTTAAAATCCCTCGGAAACACTTTGATTTTCTTGGATAATATTAGCCTATGTCACTCTCCAGGTCTTCAACTTTACTCATGCAAAAAATAATTTCAATCCATGTCAAAATCTTGTCAAAAGATAATAAATACTGTAAAATAATGATCCAAACAAAAATATTTTTTACCATAACTCACTTGATTTGGTTTTAAATAAGTGGTAATCACTTTTTGTTTTATTTTTGCACGAACAATAATAATGGATTCGATGAAAAACGCCCTCTATGGAATACTCATTAAAGGCTACGTACATAACTTCCAGAATGACAAACTTTTGCTGACCAAGAATTTTGTCCAAGCATGCTTGATCGTCTGTAATTTTCAGAAGCAGCGGTTGAAGATTAAGATTTTACTGATCTAGTGTCAGTCAACTGTCAAACACGCTGTAATAACCGATATAACTGAGTGTATCGTTCGGCGTACACGAACGAACGAGTACTGAATGGAAAAGTGCTTCACAGTATAAAATATTTGTTGACGTTCAAAAATTATACTGTGTACCCTACATTGAATAAAGAATTTTGTCTCGTTCTTGATATGTTGTTATTTTAAACTACATTATGGGCACGGTAATATTATGTATACAGTATTGTAACTCGGCCGTATCTTTGACATAAATGCCTACAGCCGCGCGGTACGTAAACATGCGATAGGGCTGCCCGCCTCCAGCATTTTAATTACATTTGCCTACTTTGTGTTTCCATTTAGTTTTGTGATTGTAAATATACCGTATCGTGATTCATGAACCGCCTATAACTACCTATTTCACTCGTGTCAATCACTTTCCTTTACTCTATTCACTTTATTTATTAATCCAGACATCTTTTTTTCGGGAAATAAAAGGAAATACCTTATCCATTAAAAATACACACATTTTGTACCTAACTACTAGTAAGTAAAATTATTTTAGAGTCTTACCTTTCAGAGTTTCCAGGTAATTAAAAAACAGTTATCTCTGGATGCGTTATTGACGAATTCATGCAACCAAAAACAGCACAATATATCCTCCTCGTCATATTAAATATGTACTTGAACTTATTTTTAGTTAAAAAATTGCGCAGTTATTGTTAAAAACATAACACCGTCCGTTCGTCACTGCGGCACAGTCGCGACTGTCTGCGTACCGAGCGCTTACCGAGATCGAGGCGCGTAGGCATAGCTCGCGCTTCGTCCCTTTGTATGAAGTTCGAATACTGTATACATAATATTACCGTGTTATGGGTGACAGAAGTTCATACGCTCTCAAAGCGGATGCTCATAGTAAAGTTTTCGAAACGTCCGCGTCACCTCGTAAGATAAGTTGGTCATTACGGCGAAATGTGCGACAGGTATGTTTTTGACTACGATACTTTATCTAGACGCTGTAGCCACTGGCTTCATCATGGGCAACGTAATGCGCTTGTTCTTCTAGTAGTACATATATACTAGATTGGAAAAGTTGTGCAAGCAAGCTTGCACAAAATGTTGCTCGCAAGCTCGTCAAACTTAGGGTTACGTATGTAGTTACATTTAAACGGAAGCAGAAACTCCAGTCCAATTAGCGTTGACCGCTGCTGGCGTATTAATTAAAGAATCTTCCTGTTCCTGTACAAACAATGGTAATTGCTTGAAATTTTGTCACGAAAGTCACTGTTCTTTTACTGAAGCCTTTTTTGTGGACTTTGACCAACTGATTTGTTAACCAATCTTTGGTCTTTCACAAAAATCTCTCATAAAAATTAAGTGGGAAGAATATCCGATTAAAATTGGGTTAAACAACCAGTTTACCCCACTGCCCGCCTTATTAGACCTACTAAAATGTGAATAGTTATGTAGTTGCTTATATTTTATCAGTGGTGTTAATTCAAACATACTCGTACAGTACATAAAACCAAAGCTTTAAAGCTTTCGTTTCCATCGTCATGCAAGACATGCCCCAAAGGGTTACTGCCTTAATAAAACTCTGTACCTTCATAAATTTCCCAGAGTAATATAATGTGGACGTAATTTCATCTAGTACTACGGTTCGTTGCTTTGAATGAGCCGTTAGCCGACGATGTTGGATCATTAACGAAACTTCAGTGCTCTTTATACAACTAGTTAAGTACAGTTAATTTGGTTCTGTTGTCATTTTCTTACATAATTAAAATTATTCGAGAGGACATTACGGTACGCGTAACGACTTAAGTCCGGTCAAAGTGGAGACGGGTGGGAGGGAGAGGCCTTGTTTCGTAAAAAACTCTCTCCGCTTTGCTTCACTGGACACAGTTCAAACTATTCATATCTAGATAGTTAGGGCAAACCACTGCCCTCTTTAATAATAACTAGCTGATGCCCGCGACTTCGTCCGCATGGATTTAGTTTTTAAAAATCCCGCGGGAACTCTTTCATTATCCGAGATAAAAAGTAGCTCTCCCGGTCTGAGGAACCACTACTACATCCATTACTATACCCATGCAAAAATCACATCAATCCGCTGTTCTGTTGCGATGTGATTGAAGGACAAACCAACAAACAAACAAACTTTCGCATGTATAATATTATCATTAATGCTTTATTATAACACTTTTTATAATTGTCAAATTTTTTACCATACTTAACCAAAGACAAAATTACGTTTAGCTGTCATTTACGTTTTGTTATTCCACTGTCATTTGCGTTTTGTTATTCCATGTCAGATGCGTTTTTGCTATACCACGTTGACTTGACGGAAACGCGGTCGAACGGGATAAAAAGTATCCTATGTCCGTCTCCTGGTTCTAAACTCTCCACCAATTTTCAGCCAAATCGGTTCATCCGTTCTTGAGTTATAAATAGTGTAACTAACACCACTTTCTTTTATATATATAGATTAATGTCTGTAATGTATTTTTTGGGCCTAGAAACTAAAATTAGTGAGGACTTTAGTTAACAACTGATAGTTGATACTTTTGGCTCTTCCTGCATCAATATAATGTTAGTTCCAGAGACACTCGTATGTCAAATGTGGCGCTTTAAATTGATCCATATTTATGCTGTCATTTGTATAGGGGCAGTCAGTCCAGAGTTAATAATAGATTAATTTATATAGGTCAGTGGGGTGAACGCAGCTGCAGCGCAAATGAGAGAGATAAGAGATGTGACCTAAGTGAAAATGTCGTCAAAGTCGTCTCCTATTGTACTTATAGCGTGTGTGTATAATAATATTTAAAAATTCTTTTTAAAAAACCCAACTTCGAAGGGGGAAGCCCTCTTTGATGGAAACTTTTTGGCCGCTAGGCCGCTGTTCTATACACATGCGCTCATCGCCGTTTGGACTATGAACCCAGCACTAACCACTGCTCCAAAGGGTAATCGCTCTATGAAAACCTCGTCGCGTAGCAGTCATCATCATCATCATTAACAACCCATCAACGGCTCACTACTGAGCGCAGGTCTCCTTTCAGTAAAGGGGTATAGACCATAGTCCACCACGCTAGCCCAATGCGAATTGATGGACTTCACACATCTTCGAGAACATTATGAAGAACTCTCAGATGTGCAAGTTTCCTCACGATATTTTCCTTCACCGTTGAAGCAAGTGATATTTACGCACTTGACTCCGAAAAGTCAGAGGTGCGTACCCGGAATCGAACCTGCGACCCCCCGAATAAGAGACCACAGTCCTAACCACTAGCCTATCACTGCTTTCCGCGTAGTAGTATAGTCCACGATTTCACCTACTAAATTAAGCTACCGTGGTACACAAATTACTTAACTAGGTGTCTAGCTAATGTACTCGTGTAACATAATTTTATTATCATTGTTATTGTTGTCGACATCCGTTAATTACCAATTTGCTAATTTAGTTGTTACTGTTATTAACAGCCAAACAAATTGCGAAAATATTCAGAATTATTCGAACTATAATCAAATTAAGGAAACAAATTAATTATCATTAACTCGCTTATTTGCGCCCGCGACTTCGTCCGCGTGGAATTAGGTCTTGGGGTGGAATTCTCAAAAAATGTGAAATACGTATTTCTTCATTTTTAATCGAAGGCCTAATACCAAGTTTCATGGATATTACTTGAAAGATTACAGACTTTCATACAAACATTCATCCTCTATTTAACCTCTTTGGGGATGGGATTTCAGAAAATCAATTTTTAGTGGGAGCCTACGCCATAAAAGTGCGTTGATAGATCAGGCAGTCAATCAGTCAGTCAGAACAAGTCTTTTTTTTATGAAGGAATATATAGTTAATTTCCTTTGCACTATAAAGTCTCTTATTGTATCGAATGTCCGACTTCTCTTTTAACCTTCATCACAATGCTCCCTCGAGGCACTAGGCCGTGCTCTGTATCACTGATTTTAGAATTAAATATAAGGGTTACGGAATTCACGGCCAGACCTCGCGGTAAGTCATCCAATTTTACGGCTTTTTACCCCATTCGTTTCAGTCTGGTAGAGATTCGAAGCGTTTTTATTTCACAGGATTTCTCTGCACGACTACACATTGTACTTAAAAGGTGAATGTCGATAAACTGCAATAATATTTTAGTTTTAATAATATTATAGTTTTTATATAAAGTAACGATTAAGGTTTTTGAAGATGAAATTAAAAGCAAACTGGATTGCGCAAGTTAATTTATTATCTCCATGCCTAAGATTAAGAGTCGAAATTTGCATAACAATCTAAATTGTGTTTTTTTTCAGCAGTCTTATTTTATTTTAACCATAACCTAACTTTGACCGTATAATTTATATCGTATAATATGTATAATATGCATTATATAAGATGCAATCCACTCTCAGTAGTTTTATTGGTAGTTTATTTTAACATTGGAAAAATAAAAAAGAAATGTAAGGAAAGATTGCCTAATTTATCTAAACAAGTTGATCATGAATAGTTAGTAGATGATCATTAAATCTTATAATTTAAACTAATACCTATTAAAAGTAATTATATTTTTATCACAATGTAGCTATAAATCAAAGTTTTTAAAACATTCATTATAGAAAAATATTCAACTGAGGTTATAGTGGTTACAATACAAATATTGTTGGAGTTATTTTACCCGATTAACTATGAAAAATAAATGCACGCTCGAATATTCAGACTTAACCCACAAATTTTACGCAAAAATATCTTGTTACAAAAATATTTATATTGGTTATTCCTACCCATTTATTGACAAATACTTTCCTTATAGCGTCCGCAAAAGGCTATTTGGGTCAAACTTAAAAGGCTTTTTCGACGTTTAGGCGCCTACTAGCAACGTAAATCTGTATGATGAAGCGAAACCATTTAGTTTTACTGCAAAACAAGTGCCCGCGTGGGAATTTCATAAGTATGTTTATGTAGATACGAGAACTTTATACTGTTACAGAGTGCTAGCAATTTTATAAAGGAGGATGGCGAATTTTGACCCAATCCTTTTAAAAACCGTTCAGATTCAGAAATCATTTAATTTTGTTAATTATTTTTCAAAGTATTTTTCTGTGTAAACTCCATATTTTTAGAAGATAATATAATAATTCACAATTACACATTATAAATAACTGTTCTAATGGCAACACTTATCATTTTACAGAGTGAAGAGTAAAAACTTGTCAAATTATTTATGTCAATGTCAATTGTCAACTCACTCAAATGTCATTCGTGGTCGTAGTCGTAAACCGTAATTCCTGCTTCCTAGTTCCAAGTTCGTGGTCATTTGTGTTGTATTTGCGCGTTTAATTCATTTTATATTTCGTTCGTTTTGTGTTCGTTGGGCATTGTAGTGGATTAATACTAAGCGTGTTCTCTTTGGTATATTAAGACAATAATCATCAGTGCCTATTACATTTTTTAAAGCCACTATATTATATCATTTTTAACAATTTACTACGGAATATCTTTTTTCTCCCAACTTTATTTGATTGACTTTAACTTTTTTGTTAGTCTGGTTTACTAGAATAGTATCAGATGTTTGATTCGTGAACGTGGGCCTCAAGTCTGGGTCAGAAACTCCATGGAGCTCGCCAATCTCCTTTGACATAAAAAGGCTCGATATGCTAGACTATTTATACTATTTATATACACCTAATAAACTCCTCTCACCGAACGTTGCCTGGTAGAGATAGCTTTATTAGCAATAAGGCCGCCTTTGTATAGGTAGTTTTAAGTTGTGTTCACTTTGTTTATTTCTTGTGTGTAATATAGGACTAATAGGGATTAAAATCGTTTCACAACGGCTGTTAACCAAGAGTAATTATTATGGTGAGTATATTTTATATAATACCTCAAGAATAAGATAGTTTGATGAAATCGGATCTAAAGCTAATAAGACCGCGGATATTCAATGAGTCCGGCTGTCCGGACCGGAATTTTCGAGTGTTTTCAAGGGTCGCCTGCAAATCAGCGCTGGAATTAGACAGTACTGTTCAGCATTTCGCTGACATGATACCATCATCTCATTTGAGACGCTATCGTCACTTACCATCAGGTGAGATTCAGGGACTAACTTGTCATCGAATGAAAATGACGGACACAGGTATGCCCAGCAGTCGGCGGAAGATGTGTTAAAATAAATGATTCCCTTTACTTATTTCATTATTAGTCTTTTATTATTTTGAATCCGTGCTTAAATTAAAACTCACAAAGGAGTATTTTAACCGTCAATCATACCTCAACCTCGTATACAAATCCAACATGGTTGGAAATTGGGTGTTGTACTGTTTTTAGCTGAAACGCGTTGTGATAAAATGATAGAGTTGGGTCAGGCCCCGCGAAACCATAAACAAAGTATAAAAGTGTTCATTCAATTTAACCTAACCACGGACGTTTCCCAGCAGTCAGAAGAAATTTGGAATTTTCTAAATTTTTATTTTTTATTTTCATGTATTCTACCATAGCATACCATCTATACCTTTTATTACATAGTTGTGTTGTATGCAAAATTATGAATTTTTTTTTATATATGTAGTACGTAAAATAAATGGCTGTTTTACTTTAAAGATGCGCTCTGAGATATTGGCGCTCTATTTAAATTTTATTTAAGTACCTATGAGATAGCTAACAAAATAGAACACCTTTACCAATCCTTTTACTGGCTGAAAGGATTTCGAGATACCTATCCGGTACATCTCCAGATACCGATCTATCGGGCTTTCTCTCGCGAAACTAGCGAAGTTTAAATCCTGGAACTACAAGTAAGAGCTAGCGCAAACAACATTTTTTTTATATAAATGTTTTATTTGAATTCGGCTAACTTTAGATGGTGAGACTTTTCGAAAGATTTAGATAGATTTTTGACTATAGCCTAGCCCCTTCTCATTTTGAGAGAAGAGAAGACCCCATTCTTTAATAGGTAATCCTCCGTAAAATTGTGGTCTGCGGGATGCAGTGCGGGTGATACGGTCGGCTATACATAGATATGACGTAGGTGCTTTTACAAGCCTCCTCTGTCTTCCTTCGACAGAAGGCTTTAAATCTATTGTTGATATAATATATCTGCACAGGCAGTGAATTCTGCTTCAGTTGTTTCTGTTACATTCCACCAGAATTTTATTGTAATTAATTTTAGAAAATTGTAAGTTAGGTTACGATGGGGCTAGCGTGTCCGTGTCGGACGAAAGCCCCTTAAAAATTAAGATATTAAAAATACCATGCGCCGTAATTACCGCCTTAAGATCAAATACATCATAAATTTTTTAAAGTAAAATGATTTCAATTTATAATAATTATTAGAACTAATTAATGTTAGTATGTAGGTATTAAAACTTAACCGAGTATTCTTGTGTTATAATAGCAGTGAGCCAGTGAAGAGTTGAGTTGAGAGAGTGAGAGACAGGAGTACGTATAAGAAAGATCTTCGCACCCTGCGTGTTATATTTTCTCGCCCTCTCATTCGCCTACTAAAAAAGACTACAAGTTTTCTTTTTTAGTGGACTTATATTGGACTGATTCTAAACGGTAGTCTGCGATCGGCGTAAACCTTAAGATTACCTGTGCGAAAGTTCTTTATAAACTTGTCGGTGAGTTTTTACTTTCCAAGTTTCTCGTTACAGGGACGATGTGGTGGTACATTTTATAGTAGGGTGCATGTACTACTAAATCTTGTCTGAAACTTTTCTTTATGCATGCAAAAAGAACTAACTAGGAGCTGACTACTCCCTGTCACATGAATGAAATACTCCAAGTTTTTCGTTTTTAATCTTACAAGTATTTTCATAGATATTAAAAATTCAGGATCAGGAAATTCTAGGGTAGACATATTTATGGAGTACAAATTCTCTTTTTGAGTCTGCCTTGGATGTGTGGTTTATAGAAATTTTTATTTAAATTATTGTTTTTTGCTTAATGGACTTGTGTGAAAATGCAGTCGATTTTAACCATATTGTCAAGACTATGATAGTAAACAATAAGATGACTCAGTCCTGAGCTGTTTAAAGTTTCTATTGTCTGGCTCCTTCCGGAAATTATATTTAAATTAATTGCATTTATGCCGAGCCGATAAATAAGAAACCAAATAAATAAAATCGTTTTACAAATCACGTGTAGTTAAAGTGCTATTAGATCCACTACACTAGTGAATCCAATCAGGTGAATCCTAGTGGATTGAGCCTTAATATGTTATCATTTATTGAAAATTGCATATAAATGTCGAGCATCACGATACAATTTTTTTGGTTTTAGCTACACAATAAAAAAGGGCGCATTTTATTGTGTAGCAAAAACCAAAAAAATAGGATTTTTTTAGTATCTATATACTTATTAGGTAAAACAGCTATCATAAGCGGAAATCTTTGTAGCTCTGAATAATTTATTTTTATTTAGTTATTTTGTTTTCATTCCAAAGTAACATCTACGTAAGTAAAAGTTTACAAGCTTGCATTTGCAAAATACGATGTTCGTCGGGTTTTTGTACGACTATTGAAGTGAACATTATGTCGCGCAAAGCATATTGCAATATAATAATTTATTTACGTACGTACCTACTTCAAACCATTATATTGTTGTCATTGTAATTAAAAATTGCGCAAGTATTACTTATTTTCTCTGAAAAACTGGCCAGTGTTACTTGAGTTACTGCTAGTAATATTCTCAGAATATTACAGTCCTTACTCCTAACTAATATTATAAGTGCGAGTGTGCTTGTTTGTACGTTTGTCCTTCAATCACGCCACACAATTATGGATCGACGTGATTTTTGCATAGGTAAAGTTGAGGACCTGAATACTGACATTTTTATCCCGAAAAATCAAAGAGTTCCCGCAGGATTTTTAGAAACTAAATCCACGCGGACAAAGTTACGTGTATCAGCTAGTTTGAGTTATAATTCATAAAAATAATATTAAGTAATCATCATCATCTTATTAATAATTTATACCGCGTAGGCCGGAAATGGGGGGTAAGGGAGCGCACCTTCATCTAGCGCTCCAACAGTCAACCTCACCTGCCCGCGGTGCCCCCTGCTGGTTTACTGACGAGGCTATGGCGACCGACAGATGGCGGTATAACCATCTCTATACTAGCTAGACTGAACAAATGGCACAGGCCGGTGTCGGGCAGCAGCGACATCGGCGCGATCAGTCTAGCCCTGCCATGACAAACACGCCTGCCCAGCGTGGTCATTATGGGCAAAACCCAGATGGAAAAGAACACAAGGCCAAGGCCCCTAGTTCCCGGCGGCCTCGCTGTGCCTGACCCTGGCAGCGGTCACGGTAATGGCGGGGCAGGGGGTGCTAAGAATCTCCGGATGAGATTCCACTGCCAACCCCGACGACTGGACCTGGCGACATAATATAACGCACGCACGTTGAGGACTGACGAGAAGATCATCGAGCTGGAAGAAGCAGTGAGCAAGTTGCGCTGGAATGTTATAGGATTGTCTGAAGTCCGAAGAGAGGGGGAGGACTCGATAATCCTCAATTCCGGCAACTTGTTCTACTACCGGGAGGGCGACCAACAGTCCCAGGGTGGTGTCGGGTTCATCGTCCACAAGTCCCTCGTCAACAACATCGTCGAAGTCAAAAGTGTGTCGAGTAGGGTAGCGCACCATATACTCAGAATCACCAATCGGTATTCGTTGAAGGTTATACAGGTTTACGCACCGACATCGGCACATCATGACGAGGAGGTGGAGGCGCTGTATGAGGATATATCAAAAGCCATACACGCCTCTACCACTCACTACAATGTTGTGATGGGGGATTTCAACGCGAGGCTGGGTGAACGAAGTGGTGCAGAGACGAGGGTAGGGCAATTTGGTTATGGGCGAAGGAACCAGAGGGGTCAAATGCTGGCCGATTTCATGGAGAAGGAGGGCCTCTTTATGATGAACTCCTTCTTCAGGAAGCGGCCACACAGAAAATGGACTTGGATGAGCCCCGATGGTTCTACGAGAAGTGAGATTGACTTCATTATGTCGACCAAGCGCCATATATTCAATGATGTCTCTGTGATCAACAGGGTGAAAACCGAGAGCGATCACCGTATGGTAAGAGGCACATTGAATATTAATGTGAAGCTGGAAAGGGCTAGACTGGTGAAGTCAACTCTCCGACTCTCTCGTGCTCATATCCAAAACCCCGAAAACTTCCAACTCGAACTGCAGAACCAATTCGATTGCCTAGCAGACTGCGTTTCTGTGGACGATCTAAACAACAGGTTCGTGGAAACTGTCCATACTGTGGGGTCTAAGTTCTTTAAGACCCATCGCAGGAAAAGAACCGAAAAGTTCTCTGACCATACTCTCAAGCTCATGGAGGAGAGACAAGAGATGAGGCTGCAGTCATCGGTAGACGCGGCTGCCTACCAGCGGATTAATAGGCAGATCTCTAAGGCACAAACTCGCGACCTTCGGGTCTTTAATACCAAGTGTATTAAAGATACCATCGAGCGGAACAAAGGCTCAAAAGTGTTCGCGAGAGATCTGTCTATTGGATAGAGCCAGCTGACGCGGCTTAAAACTGATGACGGTCGTCTTGTCTCTTCTCGACCTGAGATTTTGGGAGAGGTCGAGAAGTTCTATGGGCAGTTATATACCACGACACAAAAACCTGTTGAGGATTTGGCCAAAGATCCCAGAGTCAAACTGACCCGACACTATACCGAAGATATCCCGGACGTCAGCCTATACGAGATTAGAATGGCTCTCAAACAGCTCAAGAACAACAAGGCGCCAGGTGATGACGGAATCACTGCGGAACTCCTGAAAGCGGGTGGGAAACCGGTACTTAAAATCTTTCAGCGATTGTTCAATTCCGTCATTCACGAGGGTATAACGCCAGAAGCATGGCATAGGAGCGTGGTGGTCCTGTTCTTCAAAAAGGGTGATAATACCTTGCTGAAGAATTATAGACCCATCTCGCTGCTGAGTCATGTTTACAAGTTGTTCTCGAGAGTCATTACGAATCGTTTCGCTCGTAGGTTTGAAAAGCCGGATTCCGAAAAGGCTTTGGTACCATAGATCACATTCATACGCTGCGGCAGGTTATACAAAAGACTGAAGAGTATAACCGGCCACTTTGCTTAGCGTTTGTGGACTATGAGAAAGCCTTTGATTCGGTGGAAACTTGGGCTATGTTGAGGTCGCTGCAGAGATGCCGGATTGACTACCGGTATATCCAAGTCTTGAAGTGCTTGTACGAAAACGCCACTATGTCAGTACGTATACAGGACCAGACTACGAGACCAATCCACTTGCAGCGTGGAGTGCGACAGGGAGATGTAATCTCCCCGAAGCTATTTACCGCTGCGTTGGAGGACGTCTTTAAGCTTCTGGATTGGAACGGACTTGGCATCAACATAAACGGCGAGTACATTACTCACCTGCGATTTGCCGATGACATAGTAGTCATGGCAGAGACTCTGAGAGATCTCAATACAATGCTCAATGATCTCAGCAGGGTTTCTCAACAGGTGGGCCTGAAAATGAACATGAGCAAGACGAAAATCATGTCCAATGCTCATACTCCGCTCCACCCAGTAATCGTTGAGAACTCTGCGCTTGAAATTGTAGACGAGTATATATACCTGGGACATACAGTCCAGCTAGGTAGGTCCAATTTCGAGAAAGAGATTAACCGCCGAATCCAACTCGGCTGGGCAGCGTTCGGGAAGCTCCGAGATGTCTTCTCGTCCAAAATCCCTCAATGCCTGAAGACTCAAGTATTCGAACAGTGCGTGTTGCCAGTGATGACTTACGGATCCGAGACATGGTCGCTAACTATGGGCCTCATAAGAAGGCTCAGGGTCACCCAGCGAGCGATGGAGAGAGCTATGCTCGGTATATCCCTGCGAGATCAAATCAGAAATGAGGAGATTCGTAGGAGAACCAAAGTCACCGACATAGCTCAGCATGTCGCGAAACTGAAGTGGAAATGGGCGGGGCACATAGTTCGAAGAGCTGATGGTCGTTGGGGTCCCAAGGTGTTGGAGTGGCGACCCCGCACCGGGAAACGCAGTGTTGGCAGGCCCCCCACCAGGTGGACCGACGACATCAAACGAGTCGCAGGGAGCCGCTGGATTCAAGCGGCGCAAGACCGAAGCCTGTGGAAGTCCATGCAGGAGACCTTTGTCCAGCAGTGGACGTCTATAGGTTGATAAAGAAGAAGAAGAAGAAGAAGAAGGCCGGAAATTAATTCTAAAAATTTATCAACAGACTTTTTAAAGACTTCCGCTCTCGTGCGTTCTGTGTTGAATTTACAAACGCAAAAACAAACTCTCGTTGCGGTTATTGTGATCCATACTAATATGTGCACAGTATTTTTTCTCATTCATTCATCTCAATCCATCGGTGGCCCATGAAACCCGTCTAAACATTAGACCATAGTTTACCACACTAGCCAAGTGCGGATGTGCAAACTTCACCTTTCAGAATATTATGGAGAACTCTCAGATATGCAGATGTCCTCGCGGTATTCTCATCCGCCAATAAAGCAAATGTTAAACTGTTTACAACGCATAAGTATAACTCTGAAAGTCAGAGAAGCTGCGATTGAACCCCAGGTCCCACGAAGTCTTGATTTGACTACCTCCCTGGCGCAGTGGTGAGCGCTGTGGTCTTATTACTGGGAGGTCTCGGGTTCGATTCCCGGCGGGGTCAATTTGGGAATTTATAATTTCTGAATTATCTCTGGTCTGGTCTGGTGGGAGGCTTTCGTTGGCCGTGGCTAGTTACCACCCTACCGTCAAAGACGTGCCGCCAAGCGATTTAGCGTTCCGGCACGATGGCGTGTAGAAACCGATTAGGGGTATGGGTTGAATTTTCACCCCTATACCCCTTCCAAGTTAGTCCGCTACCATCTTAGACTGCATAGTCACTTACCATCAGGTGAGATCGCAGTCAAGGACTATCTTGTCAACGAATAAAAAAAATCACTAAATTATCATCGCTTACTTGGCTGCTCTACTAAATAATATAACGTCTACTCCCATGCGAGAAAAAGCCTTGCGTGTCCCTCACATCTAGACGGATGGATCCTTGCGATTTTAAATCCTGCTGTATTGTGATATCTGTTTTGAATAAATTGTGTAAGGACGCATAAAATTTGAAGTATGAAAGTAATTAAATATTTATTTGATGTTTTAACAAGTAAAATCAAAGACCTCCCACCTTCCACTGGGTTATAAATAATACAGAGTTTATACAAAGCTAACCTTACCGCGAATACTAAACTGAAAAACCTTTGAAAACCAGCTTTACTTCTACCTCAGGTTTTGATTTATTTTAACATAATAAAGCTTTTAGCTCAATACAGATTAAAATAAATTGTCTTCTTAGGCCCGCTTGCAGAGACGCAGAGTAAGTTAACCTAGAAATAAATTGGTAATTTTGACAGCTAAGCTGTATACGTAATCTGTTAAGTCTGTCCTTTTAAACCAGAGTTAGCTGCTAACTCTGGGTTAAAACGTTCTGCAAGCGCGCCTAAGTGTGTCTACAGATGAAAACTATTCGATACTGTCTTTAAAATACCATATTCATTTTCAAACTACACGTCTCGTATTAGACTTAATTTTGTCGCTTATTATTTACTCACTTGGAAAAGTGATAAACTTCATAGACAATCCTACTTCCATGCTGTAATAGTTCCATGTAATAGTAGGCGGAACCTCATTGTACCCAAACAAAATATTGCTGCTAAAGATTGTTAATAATATAATTTTATTAAACACGTGTTATTGCTTACACCATTTTCGAGTCAGCTATGCTAGTCGGGCTATAGAGTTAAGCACTTTATACAAGTACTAGCTGATGCCCGCGACTTCGTCCGCGTGGATTTAGATTTTAAAATCCCTCGTGAACACTTTGATTTTCCGGGATAAAAAGTAGCCTATGTCCTCAACTATAGTACCCATGCAAAAAATCACGTCGATCTGTGGCTCTGTTGTGGCGTGATTTAAGGACAAACCAACAAACAAACACACTCGCATTTATAATATTAGTATGATTAGAATATTAAATTGCATAGGAAAACACTGTAGCATTAAGTCCATACGTTGTATTACATCCATACCTACTATGTAGTATGTAGGTATAATGATCATTTGGCAAAATCTGACGCCTTTGGAGTAGTTTGACTTTGACAAAATAGGGCTATCCACGAAGGCTATATATACGATAAAGTACGCTTGCCAGCTTAAGATGAGCCGTTCATTCAAAGTATCTTGTAGATTCCGGGGTTCAAGTTATTTGGACCTTATACTGAACATCGTGATGTCTATAATTTCTGAACTACGAAATTGACGACCTTGAAATAATTACAGGACAATCTCTAAAGAACCTGCTTTCTAACAAAAAAAATGGATTAAATCGGAATACGCCTTAATGAATTACAGCGAAATACACATTTTGACTTTCATCCCCTCTCCCAAGGGAACCGTGCTGAATTTCGGGATAAAAAGTATTCTATATTAACTTAAATCGTGCCAAGTTTCATTTAAATCCGTCCAGTAGTTTCAGCGTGATGCGCGGCCAAGATACAGACAGACAGACAGACAGACAAAAAATTAAAAAAAAATTGTTTTGGCTTCAGTATCGATTATAGAGTGCCCTCAAACAAAAAATTTCAAAATATCTTCAATGTACAGAATTGGACCTGTTACAGTTTTATTATATTATAGATTTTCTTTGTCCACTTATTATGTTTTAGATAAGTTAAGTTTGCAATTGGTGCAAGAAGAAATAAAGATAATAATTATTTTAGTATTGCACCACATTGCACGATAAAATGTAGTTACCCTAAATAATCAGGCCATTATTACTGAGATAAGCTAAATCCCCTTGTGTATTTGTATAATTTATTCGTTATGCAGCTGCATTATGTTAATTTTACTTGTTTTATAATTTATGTACTCATTTGTACCACAGAGTCTGTTTACAACGAATTTTACCTTATCAATATAATATTATTGAATTTTTTTTATTTACATAATGTAATGTTGTTTCGTTCGAGAAACAGTAGTAGTGTACATACCTACTACTATTTAGTAGCAGAAAACTTTATTGTTTCAAAACACAGAGAAACACAAACATTACATACAGACAAAACGGGAAACATAGAACATATTTTAAAGAAGCATAGTCTGAGTAGAAAACTACCTTTATGTTTCTAATTACTATCAGTATTATCAGTAAATATTGAACATAATATAAACTTCTTTTAACTTTTTTGAAGAAATATTTAGATTACATTGGTGATGTATATCTTTAATCCTACTATCCTACTATCCTGTCCTACTAATTCCTATTCCTACTCCTACTCATATTTTAAATGCGAAAGTTTGTGAGAAAGGATGTATGTATGTATGGATGGATGGATGTTTGTTACTCTTTCACGCCACAAACATTGAACCGATTTGGCTGAAATTTGGAATAGAGATAGCTCATACACAGGTTTTAAACAAAGGCTACATTTTATTCCGCAAAATCATTGAGTTCCTGCGGGAATTAAAATAACTTTATCAACGCGGATGAAGTCGCGGGCATCGTCTGGCAATATGATAAATTTGTGTGTATATAATGGCCTAAAACTTTAGTCCCATATTATTTATATCCATACTAATATTATCCTTCACTAATTACAATGAATCATAACAACATTAGTATGTACACTGTTTAGTGCTTGTCATTTATAATCTTCGAGAAATTCGCAGAAAGCAGATCTCAGAACGCCAAATTGAATTATCTGCCCGTAATTTAGCATCAGATGAAAATGGATGGACCCAATTAAACCTAACAGGCCTGTCTACCCAAATCGACTTATGGATGTTTCATACTTATTAGACTGTGTCAAGTTCAGTCCAAGTCTCAAGATCCGATACGAGAAATGGAAATAAAACCATCGTACAGTAAAAAGAATAATTATATACTTAATTCCACTTCATTGATGAGACAGAATATTCTTAATATTCTAGCCATAAAACTTTCTGGGCCGCGAGTGTAATCGTTGGTAATGGTAGGTAAAATTATTCGGTTGTACGAATCCTCCAACTAAACTCTTAGTCAGAGTTTTAATTCGTTTGATCGTAATATTAATAAACTATGACATTGGCATCAAAGTAAAATGAACCATAATAGTATTGATTTAAAGTCACTGAGGATGTATGGATGGATGTTCGAATGGATGGATGTTTGTTACTCTATAACTCCACAACGAATGAACCGATTTGGCTGAAAATTAGAATGGAGATAGCTCATATCTAGGATTAACACATAGGCTTTATATCCCGGAAAATTGCGGAGTTCACGCGGGAATTAATAAGCCTTAATCCACGCGGACGAAGTCGCGGGCATCATCTAGTTTATAATTTTAGTGGGATTAGCACTATTAAATGATAAATGAAAGACTAATGCATAGTACAATGTGGACCATTCCTATTCTTGTGTGTTTCTCAGTTGAACTTTTATCACAATGGCCGCAGTTCATTGACCTCCCTAAAAAGAATAAGACGACGGCCTGAAGGTTTGAAATATGGCAAAATTCACCGGGGCTTCGTTATTTTAGTGACAGATGAATGAAAACCTGATATTTACTGGAACTGTGAAAGAAGATACAGGCTTTCAAAATGTAGGTGTACTAGATTTTGCCCGTAACTTCGTTTGCGTGGTGTAGTTTTTTAATCCCGCGGGTACCCTCAATTTTTCCAGGATAAAAGGAAGCCTAAGTCAAGTAAGTAACCGATCAATGTGATTTTTTGCATGGGTTTAGTTCCTCAACTAAAAATAACGTCGATCTATTGCTCCGTTACTGCTTGATTGAAGGACAAATCAACATATCCACAAAACAACAAACACACACATTTTCGCATTTAAAATATTATTAAGGAATGTAGAAAATGTTCATGGGGTTACCGCATGAAAAAAAGTTGGATCTACGTGTTAAAATGAAATTTTCATAACCCACTTTTTAAGACCAACGCAATTCTAAAGCACTGAAGGTGCTTTTTGCGCTTTTGAAATACGGACAACCTTTATTTAACTAAATGTAAAAAGAAGATAAGACACGGTGCCATTTTTCAGAAATGAATGCCTCCTTTATTTTAAAACGAGTAATGAGTTACATTTTTTGACTTAAATGAATTCGCTAAATATTTCTTTGCCGTGTTCACTGAAATATTTTATTTTACCAAAATGTTTAAGTGATTTTGCAAAGAGTAACCATCCATTATGCTGTCCATATTAATAGTATTGCAATAAATTGAAATCAAAATCGTTTATTTGGTACAATATGTGAGTAAAATTAAGTTAAAGATTTTTCCTAAGATATATATTATATATACATACATACATATTACGGGACAAGTCTTAGTTACAGAATAATTTCACTAACTAGTGAAATTGTAATCGAAATAAGATCGTTAAAACTTTTACAATAACTGTTGTGGATTAGGAGCAGCTTTGCAGCAGGTTAGACATGTGGTTTCCTTTCTTCTTCTTCTTTGTCAACCGATAGACGTCCACTGCTGGACAAAGGTCTCTTGTATGGACTTCTACAGGCCGCCTGTCACTCGGTCTTGCGCCGCCTGAATCCAGCGGCTCCCTGCGACTCGTTTGATGTCGTCGGTCCACCTAGTGGGGTGTCTGCCAACACTGCGCTTCCTGGTGCGGGGTCGCCGCTCCAGCACATTAGCACCCCAACGACCATCAGCTCTTCGAATTATATGCCCCGGCCATTTCCACTTCAATTTCACGACTCGCTGAGCTATGTCGGTGACTTTGGTCCTCCTACGGATCTCCTCATATCTGGTATACCTCATATCATATATTTGATCTCGCAGGGCGGCAGGGATACTCCGAACATAGCTCTCTCTATCGCCCTCTGAATGACCTTGAGCCTTCTTATGAGGCTCACAGCGACCCTGTCTCGGATCCGTAAGTCATCACTGGCAACACGCACTGTTCGAAGACTTTAGTCTTCAGGCACTGAGGGATTTTGGACGAGAAGACATTTCGAAGCTTCCCGAACGCTGCCCAGCCGAGTAGGATTACTCACGAACTATGTATAAACTTGGTGAAGGTATGTGGACACAATTGTGTGACTAACCATACAACGGATCCGAAAATCCGTTTTATGTAATCCGTCCAATGCGAAGCTGGCCGCTTACCTTTATAAACCAAGGCTGCTGGCATTGCTGGCAATTTCTTTTATCATTACAGCCCACGATAACGGTTACACTTGACCCTGCAAATCGTTTGTACACGCCACTCTCTCATTCTTAGCACTCACCCTACATTTTCTCAAAGAACCTCTCGAGTATCGAAGAGTGTCACAATTGTATTTAAAGATTTATTTCTGAATTACTTGTTTGAAAGTGAAAGAAAAATTTTTGTGATAGGCAATCGGATTCTTATTAAAGGTAAGGCTCACCGCTTCGTCCAAGTGGATTAAGGTTTACGAATTCCTATGGGAATCTTATTATTTTTTTTCAGGGATAAAATGTAGCCACTCAATGTAAGATATTCCCACTAATGTTATAAATGCAAAAGTGTATATTATTTTGTTGGTTTGTTCTTCAATCACGCAGCAACGGATGGATCGACTGATTTTTTGTACAAAGGACAAAATGGAAGCGGAAGTTTTAAAAACCCAACTCAAAGTCGTTGGGAAAAAGCTAGTCCTTTAAATAGCCATAACATATATTAGGGTGCAAGAAGCAGTGATAGGCTAGTGGTTAGGACTGTGGTCTCCTATTCGGGGGGTCGCAGGTTCGATCCCGGGTACGCACCTCTGACTTTTCGGAGTCAAGTGCGTTTAAGCAATTAACTATCACTTGCTTCAACGGTGAAGGAAAACATCGTGAGGAAACCTGTACACCTGAGGGTTCTCCATAATGTTCTCGAAGGTGTGTGAAGTCCACCAATTCGCATTGGGCCAGCGTGGTGGATTATGACCTATAACCCTTCTCTGAGAGGAGACCTGCGCAGAGTAGTGAGCCGTTGATGGGTTGCTAATGATGATAATGATGATATTACGGTAAGCCTGCCAATTTGTATTTGCCCAGCATATGGCCAATAACCGTTCTCTGAGAGGAGAGTTGCGCTCAGTAGTGAGCCATTAATAGGTTGCTGATGATGATTTTCATATGGGTAATTTGTTCATTCACAGATTTACTGCTTTAGTACCTGAGTTTTAAAGTATTTATTTTACGTGTTAGTTAGTTACTTTTAAGTTCATTTAATCGACCGAGCGAAGCGAAGGTCTTTGAGTCTACTTCAGTGAATTTGCACTTGTCCGTCCGTCCGTCCGTCCGTCCGTCCGTCCGTCCGTCCGTCCGTCCGTCTGTCAGAGCCTTATAACTTCTGAATTACTGAACGTAATTACTTCAATTTTAGATATAATATGTAAACCGATGGCCTCCAGCCGAAAATGGCTTAAAAAGTTATAAAAATCTTTATTTCAGGGGGGCTCTCATAGAAGCGAATGCCAAGAAAAAAAATAATTTTTGCATTTCATAGGGTTACAGTACCTCATTTTAAAGATAATTTGGAACAGAGTACAAAAGTATTTTTTTTTTATTTTTTTTCCTAAAATTGACGAAATGGGGGGCTTTCAAAGTGGAGATTATATTTGACCTCACAACGTAATAACCATTGAGAGCTGTTCCTTGAAAGTTTTATAATTTTAGCGTAATATCATGTACTTGAACAACAAATACTAAAATTAGATAAATGTAATAAGGAAACTAAATTATTTAACTTTTAATGAGCAGCAACAACAGAACTTCACAATGATGTCAATAGATGGCGCTCTCATCTCATATAGCAAATGCAGCTATATGTAACATATTATTCAATTAAAATTATTATTTAGTCATTTAGCAAACATCAATAAAACTTCACGTTGCAGTTTGTTTTTACATGTCTTCTGATCGTGTCGATAGTTGACGCTGTGTACAAGTAATTTAATTTGAATGTTCCAAAAAACTATATCTAAGTTTGATTGAGGCCTTCAGGATTTTACTATAACAGTTCCCTAACCCTTACGGGCTACCTATGTTAAGTTAGTTGACACTTTCTGTCAACTTTGTTTTTACGAACCTCTACGGGACAACTTAGGTGAAAATGACATTGGGATGTTAGGATTGTATTTAGGGGCTACCTACGTAAAGAGACTTCTACAAAGGGGATGATTTAGGTATGGTTGGTGAAAACGGGCATAATAATAATGTCAATTTTGATCGTCATGTATCTATTGAATGAATAAGTAATAATGGGAAACCGTTACCGCGAGGTCTCAGTTCGGGGCGAACCACTAGTATCTAAGTACTCGTGCATTAATCTTCAAAAGATCCCCACGTCCAATATATGCATTGGAACAGCCAATATGGTCGTGAATCACTGACCTACTGAGCTAAGCTCACTTAGCTTAACTGATAAATCTTACTAAGACGTATATTGAAAGCGTTCGAGGATCTAAAGTCCATACATTTCTCTTTAAACTGAACACGATGGCAATGATAAGTACGAAAGTGTTAGATAGGTACCTTAGTAAGTACCTACTAACTACTTATAGTTAGTAAATACTAGCACAGAATATATAATAGTACTACGTATAAGGTATAGGCCCAGTTCTTGATAAACTCACTCGCGCAGTTGTGAATGTGATGAAGTCGTGAATGGTGTGGTCTTATAAGAGCCTCCCAGGTACGATTCCCGACAGGGGCAATTTGGGAATTTGTATTTTCTAAGTTGATTCTTGTCTTGTCTGGAAGTCTCGGCCGTGGATAGATAACACTCTACCGGCAACGCCTTAGCAAAGCCATTGAGCGTTCAGGGTATCAATTATATTATATGAAGTATTCGTATTCGATGACATTAGCGTCAAAGTAAAATAATCCTTGATTGTATTGATTTAATGTCACAAATTCAGTACAACCGATTTTAACATGGAGCGTTATGTAGGGTATCGTACATAGCCAAAGGTATAAGAATGGATACACGCAATTGAGCTCTAATTCAATACCTTCAAGGATTATTTTACTTTGACGCTAATCTTATCGAATACGATTACGATCAATGGAATAACTTTAGAAAATTGCACCTCTGGTAAGATACTGAATAAATGGAATAAAATTTAACTTCAAGATATCAATGTAATAATCTCTAATGATAATAAATTTAATTGTATTTAATTATAAAATATCAAGGGTGTACTAAGACAACGAAAGTATTAATTATGCGAGATATCGGAATTTAAACTTTGGAGAGACACATAACTATGGATCAAATCAAATCATTTAATTTTCATCAAAAATACACGTATTCAGATAAATGAACAATAATTGCTAATAAAAAACACTTTTAATATTAGGATCAAACTGGTTTCACAGCTAAATATTGTTAAGGATCTCTGTTAAGGATGTATGTATTATGTACTAGTATTAATGTGTGCAGAGTTTAAACATTAGGTCATTAGTATAGCGTGCTCCCTTGAATCTGGACAAGATTTACATCACCTTTATGCTAATTACTGTAACAGTTGTACTGAATTAGGGAGCTTGTGCCTAAATTAATGTTTATTTCTGTTATTGCTTACTTTTAATTTCTTTATTTCTGGTTCTTTTATTATAATGGAACTAAAGTTGATATGAGTCGTGAAATTGAAGTGGAAATGGGCGGGGCACATAGTTCAAAGGCCTGATGGTCGTTGGGGTCCCAAGGTGCTGGAGTGGCGACCCCGCACCGGGAAGCTTAGCGTTGGCAGACCCCCCACTAGGTGGACCGACGACATCAAACGAGTTGCAGGGAGCCGCTAGATTCAGGCGGCGCAAGACCTTTGTCCAGCAGTGGACGTCTATCGGTTGATAAAGAAGAAAGTCTTATGCAGCAAATTTCCTTTCCCATTGTAGGGTGACAACTTACAAGTTACAACTAAGGCCTCTTACATGACTCACAGCATCCCCGTACAGTCATGATCATTATTTAAAACCCATCAGCAGCCCACTTCTGGGCAAGGGTCTCGTCTCAAAATGAGAAAGATTAAGTTCAAAGTCCACGCTTGCCAAGTGCGGATTGGCAGACTTCACATATCTGATTTATTTTATTTTCAAAAAGAATATTACCCAAGCTGAAAAAGACTAATATTCTTATCTCCCCTCCAAATACGGGGAAAGTTAATTTTAAAGTTGATGGAAAGTTTATGATAGGAGTGGATACGACAATAGTGCAATGGGTTGGGATCGAACCATTGACCTTTCAGTTTTCAGTACCGCACCGGTAGCCGTTAGGCTATTGAGGCTTTTAAAGTTCTTTGAGAACATTATGGAGAACTCTCAGGCATGCAGTTTTGAAATGTTACTGATATTGTTTTAAATTGAGTAGCATCTAAGTACTTACATTGGAAGTTATTGCTTTACAGCAAAACTTTACATTCCTAATTAGTATTATACATTTTAATCTAATATGCAGCACAAGTGTAATTAAATTAGCAAACACAATTTTACAAGTCAAATGAGGGCAATAACTAGCGGTTATATTGCGATGTCTCTTGCTGTAGGATTTGCACTTTCCTTAAGGCTTTTACGGCTTTATTTTAATATAACTTACTTAAATTTAAACCCTAAAGCCACACTGTTAAAGTTCAACTGAGAATGGATGAAAATTGCTTAATTTACTGAGAATGCTTGTGTCTGAGTTAAGTTCACTTCGTTCACTATATGTGGTATTCACATCTTGAAAGAGCTTAAGCGAAGCCAAATGCCAGAAGCCAAATTAACCACTCATAGGCAAGGTAATTTCGGGTAGACACACCTTTAAATATCAATAGGTTGTCTACTTAGTTGTCTATATCTGGTTGTCTTTGCTTTATCAGATTTTTGTTCTGTGTTTGATTACATTTTTAATTAAATGCATTTTTTAAATATTAATTTGGGGTCCGTAAATACGAAAATATAAATATATTTTTTAAAATTAGCTCTTATTTAAAAAATAACCTAGTACAAAAAACATGAGTTTAAGTAAAATATTAAAGAACAAAATATACAATTTATTTTAAAAATAACTTTATAAAATTAATATTTTTGACGTGATAACGTCATATAAATCGATGAAAACCGGCTGCATGCATGTGTCACGTTCCGCCTGAGCCTAAGCGTGCAAGCGAGACCGCGGAACAAGCGATAGAGAGGCACGATCAGCCCAAGCGTTGGCTTGTGACACATTTATTCATCAATGTTTCTTTATGACGTTATCACGTAAAACTATCGTCCGTAAACAGACTTTACACACTACCAATTTTTTACTTTTTACATGAAATAGACAATTTTAAAATATTTAACTTGTTTAATCAAGATTTTCTCATCTTTTTCGCCTGTCTATTGTAGTCACCTTTAGGCCTATCTCTACTCAATTTCCAGCTTACATTGACGCATTCCATCGTCTCTGATATCTCTTTTCCACAATTTCCAGATATATTATCGCGGAACGTTCACTATGTTCCTCACTTACATCACCGTAGTTACAACCCATACCCATAATAATTATGGGTATGGGATTTTCCTTCAAACCTGGAGAGTAACATACATATAAATCGATGAACATAAGGTCATTTTTATCCCGAAAACACAACGGGTTCCTACTGGATTATACATACAACATAAAGAAGTACTACGTTTACGGACTGTAATCCGTATCATAAACGTATTATAATAGAATTATTAAAAGCGTAATCATGTAATTTTTAGGGGTGTAAGGCCCGTTTGCTGAAACGCCGGGTTATCCTTTTAATCCAGAGTTAGCTGCTGCTTTGACAGATTTCTTATAAAGCTTCTGTCATAATAACTTAATATAAAAAAATTATTTTCAAAAAACCGACTTCGAACGCCCGCGTCACTACAAAGTATATAAACTATATAATTAATTCATGATTTTTTTAAAGACGGCTCGACCGATTTCAATAAAATTTAAATGGGACCACCTGGGAAGTATATTCTTTCAAACAAAAAAAACAGAATTTTCCAAATCGGTTTAGGCGTCTTCGAGTAATCCGTGAACATACATAAAAAAGATTCCGACGAATTGATAACCACCTCCTTTTTTGAAGTCGGTTAAAAATTATTAAAATGCTTGCGTAATTTTATCTATTAGAAGAGGACCTTCCTGTTCAAATCTCAGCGCGTTTTAAAGATTCATGCAATTCCCTTGTGACTGCAAGCGACCTGGAAACCACAGTCTTACACACGGCTATCCACGCCAAAAATTTTGAAAGAAAAGAAAAGTCTTATTACCAGAACTTAGTCAGTAGGTGGTCATAGGAACTCTGTAATGAAACGACGCAACCCCATCGAGTTTCGGCTCGTTTGATTCGTCTTGACAAGTACTTTGTTTTTAGATGGTTACCAGGGTCTGATAATGAAACCGGAAGGTAGTTTTGGTAACTCTGTAATAAAATGACGTAATACCATCGAGTTAAGACTCGATTGATTAGTGTTGACAAGTAGTCTGGTCCTAGATGATATTCAGAGTCTCATGATGAAGCCGAAAGGTGGTTTTGGCAACTCTATCATAAAACGACGTAACCCCATCGAGTTTGGGCTCGTTTGATTCGTCTTGACAAGTAGTCTGGTTCTAGATGATAGCCAGGGTCTGACGATGTTTCCTAGCTACTAAAAGCTTGTTTTTTAAAAACAAAATTTTTAATTTATACTTGTTTTTGATACATTAACGGTTTTTTTATCGCTTACAAGATAGCCCTTGATTGCGATCTCACGATATTGACTGAAGCTGCGGTCTAATACGGTACAGGATGGTAACTTGGAAGGGGTGTGGCAACGTAAATTAAACCCATACCTTTAATCGGTTTCTACACGCCACCTTAATCGTTTAATCGCGTGTCGGTAATTCGTCATTGATGGCAGAATCAAAGCCTCCCACCAAATAGAAATAAGGTCATTCGGTGTTACCACAAGCGGGCAGCTATGGCCTGGTCTGTTAACTTTTGTTTTACTAATAGAAAAATCAAATTATCTTATAGGTATCTTAAATCTAGGTAGATAGCTAGACCTAAATACCTTTAACGACAGTATGTCACGGCAGTAATTTAAATATTTCGAGGCCGCTGAAAGTGAGTCGTAAATTCTGCAGTTTAGTAAAATTTTAAAAAATTCGATGCAATTTTTTTTTATAAATAATTCAACAATTAAAATTTTACTAGCATTTTGCTCGTGACTTCATTCACGTTAAAATACTAAACAGTCGTGAAAATATAACTGTGGGACAAAACCGGTCGTTTACATTAGGTCTAATATTATAAAAAAAATGAAAGTATAATGAGTATTATCTCAAATTTAATTATTGAGAGTGTAAATTTATACAAAAACAACCCCCGCTGGTAATGAAGAGAATTCGAGACAGCCATCGTTAAGCCAAATTGAGTTTCACGCATTTTTCAGTTGCGGTAAGTTACGACGAGTAAAAATTAATTTATTCCCCCATTGTTTAAGGTTTTATGACGTCTGTTAGAATAAAAGGGAGTACGTATTGTAGCTGATGAATATATTATTAACGTTTCAGCTTATATTGGCTTTGCCTTAAATTTACCAACTTTTTTTAATATCAATTCCTTTATTGCAAATTTGGGTACACCGTATACATAATATAGATCATCATCTTCAGCAACCCATCAACGGCTCACTACTGAGCGCAGCTCTACTCTCAGAGAAGGGTTATAGGCCATAGTCTACCACGCTGGCCCAATGCAAATTGATATCACACACCTTTGTGAACATTACAAATAGACGTCGTTAACAATAAAAAAATCTTCAACCCAACTCTGCTTTTTTTACAGCATCAACAATAACAATAAATACATGGTAAGAACTCTTCTTTAGACCCTGGTGCAGTTTTTTTGCTAATCCGTCTAGACACTTTGGTGTTTTGACAGATTTTCAATACAAAACCTGCCAGAACTTATTTAATCATCGGTTAAACAGTATTCAACGATGGCGAAATTGGCATTCAGAGATTTCTAGATAATATTTATATTAAGCTCAGTAGTTAAACTCGATCACGTTAAGATGACTGATGCAAACTAATAACAACGACTACAGTTTTATCAATGATCCTACTAGCAATAATGTAATAAAAGCAGGGGTCTCGGGAGGTCAAACTATCTTTGGCAATATGGGCGAAGACGGTGACTCAAGTCTTGTAGACTAATCCGTTTATAGCGGCCATTTGCATTTCCGATGCGCTGTAGGAGAATCTTTTGGCATAATTCATAAAAGATGGATTTAATATTGTTCCTACACTGGGAAATAGTTATGAAGATGCTACAAGACCACGCGATCCGACTTTGAAGGCTCTCCGAGAAAGAAAGCCCAGGGAAACATTTAAAAGTGGGTAGGAAACAAAAATATTAATATGCTTTTCACTTTGCTTGACTTACGGATCCCTTCTTCTTCTTGTTTATCAACCGATAGAAGTCCACTGTTGAACTATGGTCTCATAGACTTCCACAGGCCTTGGTCTTGCGCCGCCTGCATCCAGCGGCTCCCTACGACTGGTTTGATATCGTCAGTCCATCTAATCTAGGGGGGGGACAACACTGCGCTTCCAGCACCTTGGGACCCCGACCATCGATCATCAGCTCTTCGAACTATGTGCCTCGCCTATTTCCATTTCAGTTTCGCGACTCGCAGTGCTATGGTAAAATACAAATTCACTTCGTAAACAAACTCACTTTACCATCACGGAATATATAAAAAAGACTGGAAGGATTATGAAAATAATTTACAAGTGAGTTCGCTTTCAAAGTGAGTTTTTAACCCCCGACGCAAAAAGAGGGGTTTTATAAGTTTGACGTCGATGTCTGTCTGTCTGTCTGTCTGTCTGTCTGTCTGTCTGTCTGTCTGTGTGTGTGTGTGTGTGTGTGTCTGTGACATTGTAGCTCTCAAAGAGATGGACCGATTTCGATGCGGGTTTTTTCATTTGAAAGCCAATTTCTTTGCGGTGGTTACTACTACTGAGCGAGGTCTCCTCTCAGAGAAGGGTTATAGGCCATAGTCCACCACGCTGGCCCAATGCGAATTGGCGGAATTCACACACCTTCGAGAACATTATGAAGAACTCTCAGGTGTGCAGGTTTCCTCACGATGTTTTCCTTCACCGTTAAAGCATGTGATATTCAATTTCATAAACGCACTTAACTTCGAAAAGTCAAAGGTGCGTACCCGGGATCGAACCTGTGACCCCCCGAATAGGAGACCACAGTCGTAACCACTAGGCTATCACTGATAAATTTTAGTGAATATTCCATGAATATCCCCTACTGGATGACGTGGCTGATTCTGTTGTAAACTCTAAACTAAATTAACTGGTCTAAATCAAGCGCTACCCTTTTCCGCAGGGAGCACATGAAAAGGATATCACTAGATTTAGACTAGCCCTTTATATTCCGGAAAATAGGGTTCTCGCGAGATTTTTAAATACGCCATTCTCCACGTGGACGAATTTTTTGGCAAATGCTAGTTACAAAGAAATACTTAGTCACTTAAAATTTGCCTAAGATGAACTTTACAAAAATATATTTTATGTTTTTGTTGTGTAGTCATAATTTTGAATTATTCCTGGCCAGCAAACTTAGATTGCGTGAATTATGTCCAACATCCAGCATAGGTACTAGCCCTAAATTGCTTTAAAGTTTGTTTGAGAGACGTTTGTCTATGAATACCAATATGTATTTTCAAAAAATTTGTATGTTAGTAGTTAGTACATACATCTTACCACTATACACCTAGGTTAGGTAGGTTTCTATTATATTTACGAAAACCTGAACGTAGAGGCAGATTTTCTTTGATGATTAAAACATGTCTACAAAATCCACTCATGACTTTGATTGGTTTATAATTTAAATAATAATTCAACTTCTTTGGTGTGGAGCGCGCTTGAGAGCATTTATTCTAAAAAAGCATACCGAAACCCAAAAACGTTTGAAACAATATTTCAAGAGTACCGCTATAAGAGTACTTAAAAAGTTAAAATATCACAGGCTCAAAAGTTAAAGTTAAAATATATCCAATCCCTAAAACATGAGATACTAAATCGCTATAAAGCTGACTTTCGAGTCTCAATATCAATAAAAGTTAGGCGAATATTTATAGGCAAAGAAAATCATATTCATCACATGGATGACTGATATTTCATGCAAAAGACCTTTGCACACTTTTCAATACAACGTTTCATGAATACAAAGTTTAGATCAAACGGTCTTGAGTTGTATTTTATGCCTACAAGCTTATATTTTATATCTAGGGCTTTCTATATGCCTCGAGTTTTACTGATACTTGGAATTTTCCAACGTATTCTTTGTTTAAGATCTCTTTTCGTATTCGACTTCTTGCTGCGTTGTTATATCTGGATTATATTTCTATATGAATTTGAGGCGTGGACTATTAAATATGAGGTCAGGAAAGGAAACACATAGAAGCTTTTAGGCGAAGGCTAGCCATTAGCTGAATTGACAAGGTTATGAATGTGAAAGTTTAGCGCCGCATCAATTAATAATTTAATATAAAAAATGATTTTTAAAAAACCGACCTCAAACACCCGCGCCTCTAGTAAGTATATTATTTAATGTTGATTTTTTATAAACCGCTCGACCGATTTCGATAAAATTTAAATGGGACCACCGGGGAAGTATACCATTTCAAACAAAAAAGAATTTTCCAAATCGGTTCAGGCGTCTTCGAGTAATCGGTGAACATACATAAAAAAAGATTCCGACGAATTGAGAACCTCCTCCTTTTTTTAAATCGGTTAAAAACGCAAACTTTAGCAGACCGTCACGATGAGAAAAGTCGCATATCTGGGACACGTGGTCAGGGACGAAAACTACGAGCTAATTAATTTCATCATGATGGAAAAAGTTGCTGGAAGGAGGCGTAGGTCGTAAAAAAAGTACTGGCTTCGCAAATTCTGGCTTCATAAATCGCAAGTGCAACCGATCTTTTCCAGTTCGCGCAGCCCTGCAAGCAGGAGTAGGTATACAAAGCTAGCTGCCAACCTTCGCTAGTCGGACAGGCGCTCTCAGAAGAAGATCTTTTGTTAACAAAAAAGCTGAAACACTATATAAAATGTGTCCATTCTGAAAATGAATGAATGAAATTTAAAAAAATAACCGGACAAATGCGAGTTGCACTCGCGTACCGAAGGGTACCGTACTCCTGAAGTAGAAGTACGTATTCAAGTAGCACGATAATATTATATTAATTTTAACGTAAAACCAAACGCAAAACCAAAACGCAAGCGTGTTTATTCACCGCCAATACAGAGTCCATTCAAGAAAAGCCGCAACGCTGTTGCAACACATATTCGATGCATGGAATAACTCACAGAATGCCATTGGTATTTTCTGTGATTTATCAAAAGCATTCGACTGCGTTGATCGCGAGACGCTTTTGCTTAAACTGAGCCACTATGGTATTAGAGATTTTGCGCTTAGCCTCATTGCGTCTTATCTTAGTGATCGTGTTCAAAGAGTATGTGTCAATGATGTAAAATCATCCGGATCAGCCTCGGTAATGGGTGTACCCCAGGGTTCTATTCTAGGTCCATTCATGTTTTTGATTTACATAAATGATTTACCACATTTTGTCCAAAATACTTGCGATATTGTACTATTTGCTGATGATACGTCTTTGATTTTTAAAGTCGATAGGACGAAAGACTATTTTGACGATGTAAATATTGCATTATCTCAAGTTTCTGAATGGTTTACGGCAAATAATCTACTTTTAAATGCTAAAAAAACCAAGTGTGTTGAGTTTTTATTGCCCAACACCAGAACTGTCAGTAAAAATTTAAAGATAAGTAATGAACCCTTGAAATGTGAGGACTCCACTGTGTTCTTGGGATTAACCCTGGACTCAAAGCTGCAATGGGGCACCCATATAGCAACACTTGCTGGCAAGCTTAGCTCTGCTGCTTACGCTGTTAGAAAGATTCGACAGTTAACTGACATAGAAACTGCAAAAATTGTTTATTTTGCATATTTCCATAGTATTATGTCATACGGAATCTTATTATGGGGTAAAGCAGCCGATATTGGAAAAATTTTTGTATTGCAGAAGAGGGCAATTTGCGCAATATATAATTTAAAACCGCGGGATTCCCTTCGAGAAAAATTTAAAGAAATAGGCATTCTTACAGTAGCTTCACAATATATTTACAACAATATAATATTTGTCAGACAAAACATTGTGAATTACAAAAAAAGGGTGATTTACATGATAGGCAAGTTAGAAATCCAAACAGGCTCGTGATTCCTCGATGTCGCCTCAAGAGGGTCCGAAAGACATTTGTGGGAATGGGCGTGACGTTTTATAATAAAATTCCACAGTCGATCTTAGACTTGCCTTTACACAAGTTTAAGAAATCAGTTAAAACTAATCTCATGAAAAAGGCATATTATGCAATTGAAGACTATTTAGATGATAAAAAAGCGTGGACATAATTCGTTCCAGCGATTCATGAGACAGTAGGTGGTAATTTAACTGTATAACTATTCTATTGAATGTAAACTTATTTTGAAAAGAGCAACTGCCGAGTTTCTTGCTGGTTCTTCTCGGCAGGAACGGCATTCCGAACCAGTGGTAGACTCATCGACGATTCATAAGCACTTGTAAAAAAGTTTATTTGAATAAAAAACATTTCTATTCTATTCTATTCTATTCTAAAAGGTTAGAATTATTTTGCTTTTTGGAGTCCATTCATTTCCATCCATGGCATTTTTTTCGACATTTTGCACGATTAATCAAAAACTATTGTGTAAAATAAATAAAAATCTGTTTTAGTATGTACAGGTAAAGCCCTTTCATATGATATCCCTTTTTAGCAATTGCTATCGCAATCCCTCAATCAAATACAACGACCTAGACGCGAAGGCATCTACTAGTCGAATGAGTCTCTGGGCAGAGACTGAATTCGTATCGTCAAAACAGCCGTTTTATACTAATATTTCAAGATGGCGCGCAAAATGGCGTACCCGCGCTGTCAAAGTCAAATGACAATTTGATTAAACTAATTTTAATAAATAAAAGGAAACGGAAGTCAAAACAATACTCTTAAATAATTAATATAAATTAAACGGAAATCAATAGCGCCAACATACACTTTACTGAAAAACTATCACGCCTATAGATTTGTGCTATAACATAGTAATTTAACTTCATATCCAGATGTGTTATCTATCAAAAAAAATATAATTTTATAACATAGAAATAGGAAAAAAAAATAACATTTACAATTTTGTATTCATTGGATAGAATGTTATTGTACTACTAACGCCGTCTGTTAGAAAACCAAAGAGTTAACATCGCTGCTACAGAACTTATTACCCGTTAGAAAAACTACGCGAGCCCTCACAAAGCTCAGCTTTTTGCTAGTATTAGTTGAGACGAGCTCGAGCTCGTCGTACTAACGCGACGATATTTAGTCTGCCTTTAAAGGCTTACTAAAAATGGCTTAACACCGCGTCGACGATTGCGCTTCTAAGCACAATAGTTCTAAATTACTAATATTATTAATGCGAAAATATGTATTTCGTTGGCTTATTAGTTGGTTGATTTGTTTTCAATAACTCAGCAGCGGAGTAAATAATTGACGTCATTTTTTGCTATACGCGGAATTTAAAAAAGTTTTACTCCACGCGGAAGAAGTCGTGGGTAAAAGCTAGTAATACAAATTACAATATAATTATGTATGGGAAATGCAAATAATATGTAGTTAAATAATGTATTATTCCGCCAATCCCGCCAATTCGCATTGGGCCAGCGTGGTGGACTATGGCCTATTATTAACCCTTCTCTAAAAAAGGAGACCTGCGCTCAGTATTGAGCCGTTGATGGGTTGTTAATGATGATAAATGTATTATTACTTATAATAATATGAAGTAGTTCATGCTTCATACTTTATATTTACTCAACTCTACACAACTCAAAACAAAGCCCGCTTCATAATGTTAACTGGAACGTTATAATTACACCGAGGAAGCTCCCGGCGAAAGCATCGCATATAAAGTTAGCGCTGCTTTCACTTTAAAGTTGACGCCGACACGGAACTTAATTTATATGACACGGTGTATTTTGTTGGACATTTCAACTTTTAAATGTTGCAATTCTGTCGACGGCGATTAATAAGTTACTGTTAAGCTGCGTTCACGAACGGAGCTTAAGCATTAATTCATTCATGTATACCCAACATTTACTTTTTATAATCGATGACAAGATAGCTCCTGATTGCACCTGATGGTAAGTGACGATGGCGTCAAAATGGTGGTGCGCGTATTAAATTTGTACCCTAAACCGTTTGCCACACTGCCCAATTGTGGATTGATAGAATTCACAAACCTTTTATCATCCATAAAACTTGGATAAAATATGTGTGCTTAGGAACGAGTCCCGGACCCCCCGAAAAGAAGGCCGAATCTTAACCACTAGGCTACCACCGCTTACTCATTCATACTCAAAAACTATGGGGACCATATTCGACGTACGGGAGTGGTTTTTAGTGAGGTCATCATTAGCAACCTATCAACGGCTCACTAATGAGTGCAGGTCTCCTCTCAGAGAAGGTTGGTTTTTAGTGAGATAAGTGATAGTACACACGTGCCGTTTGGTGACGGCAGATCAGAATACAGTTGTCACAACCCCTCCTCTTCCCGCAGGTGTCGTACGAGGCGACTAAGGGAATATAACGGAGAACGGGCAGCAGCGTCCTCTGTGCTACTACTACCATCTACTGCGGTCACCAACCCGTCTGCCCCGCGTGGTGATTATGGGCAAACCCTCCCCTTGGGAGAGGCCTTTAGTCCAGCAGTGGACTGTTATATGCTATTGATGATGATGAATATTCACACGCATCCACAGACGACAGTAAGTGTATTGAATAGAATAGAATAGTCATGGAACTATAATGCTTAGACGCGCAAATACTCGACGCCGTGATAAGCCATTTTCAGCGCCTACGGGCGACTTCGCAGTATCGTCGCATTAGTACGACGAGCTCCCAAAAAATTATTTAAAAAATGACGTACTGTGCTGTGAAAGGGTGTCATCATCATAATAACCATCAAAAACACTTATCAGTAACAGTGCCAGAAAATAATTACATCTTATTCACACATATTATTTTATTGGTTGTTTTGAGCCAACCTACGTTTGGAGCGGAACTGTGGAACAAACTTCTGCTCTAAGCATTATAGTTCGATGAGAATAGTTTTTTTTTCGGAATATAAACTTTTACATATCATAAAAAGTGCTTTTGAATCGTCAAGTGAATCTACTATTGGTTGGGTCATTCTACCGAAACGCTATTTTTGTGATCGCATGAAATATATCGTAGCTCTGTACATTTTAAGTGGCTTTAATAGCTAATTTTTAAAATTTATGACCTTATCTAACACATCGAAAAACAATTTTTATAATTAATTATTAGATTTTACTTTGTTTTAGTGGTACAGTACGTGAGTGCTCACGTCCTGTAGAATGTTCGCGACATGGGGTGTTATAATGACGTGTCTCTAAAAAATATTTCAAAATGTCATGCATGTATGTTTAATTAAATAATATGTAAAGTATATGATTAAGAAACACCCCCTAAAATTATAAAAAATACCACTTAATATTTTAAAAGTTTTAGAAGATTATACAATGTTCGTGAAAAATAATCACACCTGTAGAAAAAAATTGCCAAAAACGGTGGAATTTTTATAATTTAAATTGCAACATTATTTTCTATTTCTAGTAATCCTTAAACCTGTACAAACATATTAGTGGCAGCCATATTTTCGCAGGTGATTTCTATTCCGAGAAACATAAAATTGATTATGCGTTCAACATCAGTGTCAAAGTTAAGTCCTCACTTCTGTACTCAACAAAAAAACGTAAGTAAACAATTTAAAAATATTATAACTACATGGCGTCTTTTATTAGTTGGTTATTTATCGAAATCAAGTGAATTTTCTTTTCATAACCTAAAATTTCGCACAGGGGGCGTATTTTATGTTGAAATGTCACTTCTGTAGAACTCACTCCTGGCGGCCTAGACAAAGGGACATTCTATTAGCGATGTCGCTAGTGGAAAAGTCCAAAAATGTATGGGATTGACATTAGCTATCGATATGTCACGTGGTCTAATAGAATCGAATCGAAATTTGCTAGACAATGTTAATTTAATCGATTCCATCAAACGAATCGACATCTGTCGAAAGACTAATTCCATAGGATGTGTCGACAATTGCTAGACAAAGTGACATTTTTGACAAGCGTCATCGATAGTTGTCGAATAATTTAATGGAAACCCTAGCGAGCGCTAAGCCCCTGTAGAAAGCGAAAGAAATAGCATTGACTAGTGGATTCTTTAGTTTATTTAAGTCGTGTTTTTACGAATTTTGTAATTTTTGTTGGCTTTTTGCATTATTATTTATTTTGTAACTTAGTCGGTTGTTTTCGTTTGTTTGTTTAAGGAAGATCAATCTCAATCATTTATTTAGTAGGTAGATTATAAAATGAATGAAATGAATCTATCATAGATTTAGGCATATAATTATCAAATAAACTATTTTCGTTACATTCATAACATTAAGTTACACAATATTAGTTGATGCCCGCGAATTCGTCCGCGTGGATTCAGTTTTTAAATCCTTGGGGAACTTTGATTTTCCGGGATAAAAATTAGCCTATGTCACTCTCCAAGTCCTCAACTATACTACCCAGGCAAAAAATCATGTCAGTACGTAGCTCCGTTATGGCGTGATTGAAGGACAAACCAACAAAAAACACACTTGCATTTATGATATAGAATAGAATAGAATTTTTTTTCATTCAAATAAACTTTTTTACAACTGCTTTTGAATCGTCAGTACCAATGGTTCGGAATGCCCTTCCTGCCGAGAAGAACAGCAAGAAACTCGGCGGTTGCTTTTTTTCAAAACAAGTTTACAATTCAATAGATACTATGCTATTTATGCAGTGTTTCCACAATGAGTTCCACAAAAGCATACCTAATTAGCAGTGATAGCCTAGTGGTTAGGACTGTGGTCTCCTATTCGGGGGGTCGCAGGTTCGATCCCGGGTACGCACCTCTGACTTTTCGGAGTCAAGTGCGTTTAAGCAATTAAATATCACTAGCTTCAACGGTGAAGGAAAACATCGTGAGGAAACCTGCACATCTGAGAGTTCTTCATAATGTTCTCGAAGGTGTGTGAAGTCCGCCAATTCGCATTGGGTCAGCGTGGTGGACTATGGCCTATAACCCTTCTCTGAGAGGGAGACCTGCGCTCAGTAGTGAGCCGTTGATGGGTTGCTAATGATGATGATGATACCTAATTATAATTCAACACATGTAAAGACGGGCAGACAGAAATTAGCCCCATTCCCGCTGGTGACACCCGTTCACGAGCATGACGCATGATCCAGCCATTGCTTCGCTTAACCATATTTGAGGGAATGTAACAACCCACATCACACAACACCACCACAGAAATGTTTAAAGAGAGTTTGACATACTTAGGCTACCACAGATAATATAAAACAATTTAAGGTACCTACTTATATTATTTTGAATTTTGAATGACTAGATTTTTATATAAATCTTAACTTTTTTGTGCAGATGAGTTTGCATCTTTGTGAAAAAATGCTTGCACTATATTATGTAATAAGAGTAATATAGGACAACCCAGATGATCACTGAAAACTAAATTGCTTACAAAAATAACAATTGTAATTTTTAAATTAATTAAATTAACATTTCTGGGATTTTAATTGCATTTTCTAATTTTTGTATACGGCATTGGGTGTAATGGGTATAGAAATTGGAAGACATTTTATAGTTTTCAATACTTTTATTTCTTGAAAAAATAATAATTTTTGTTATAAACTATAAAAAACACAGAATTTAAATCAAATTAGGATGAAGTGTTATTAAAAAAAATCGGCCAAGTGCGAGTCGGGCCTCGCTCTTTTAGGGTTCCGTACATATGACCAAATCACTATTTTAAAATTAGATACATACCTATTTAGATATCTTAGTTCTTAGATAGTACTAAATTAGCATATGTTAGGAAAAAATGCTCGTTTGTTTTGGTCACAACTTACAAACCGCATTATAAATCGGTGTTTTCAGTATTTGCTGTTTAAATACACTATATAGTACATAATATACCAAAATTTCAAATTCCTAACTAGTTTAGTTTTTGAGATAGACCCCCTAACAAAATTGGTCTAAAACCGAAAACTTTGACAGCCCCCCATTTCTTCATTATTGTAGCTAAAAAATAAAAAAATAAGTATTTGAACTTTACTTAATGAGTTTTAGACAATGATACCCCACATGCCGGGGTAAAAAAATAAAATTTTATTTCGACTCCTTTTCCATGTATGGGAGCCCCCTTTATTTTTCAATTTAATTTTATTTTTATTATTTGTTGTTATAGCGGCTATAGAAATACACAATATGTGAAAATTTCAACTGTCTATCTATTACGGTTTACGAGATACAGCCCGCTGATAGACGGACGGACGGACGGACGGACAGCGGAGGCTTAGTAATAGGGTCCCGTTGGCACCCTTTGGGTACGGAACCCTAAAAAGTATAACTTTTACAGTGGAAAAAAAATACTTTTGTCCTAAACTCAGAAATAATTTAAGTATCAAAAAAAAATAAGTAAACAAGGAATCTACATTAAATTTTTGTACAATGGGGTTTATTCTGGCAAACAATCTCTGAAGTAAAAAAAGTAAAATTTCAGAGTTAATAAAAAAGTACAATGAAAACAAAATACAAAAAATATAAATACAATGCTCTAACTCTTTCAATGCTAGTGGATAGTGCGCAATTTACTTAACTTTAGAGATTATGTTTACCAGAGTTTGCCTTAATATCTACGTTTAGTTTTAAAGAATTTATTCTCTAAGGAACACATTGCTCACTTAGAGAACTTAAAACTATAACACTAATAAAATATACATACATAAAAAACAAAAATGGTGACTCTTAATAAAACTTATAGACTAACTAGTTGTAGATTAGCTCAGGTATTTTAAAAAATCTAAGTTTGTTTCTAAAAGTTAAAAATAAAAATTTCAGTAAATATAACATTATCCTTAGGTAGACAATTATATCTACAGAAATCCTTTAAACTATAATAATAATAAACAGAAATAATGTTATCACTTTCATGAAGTAATAAGAATATTATAATGATTGGTCCAAAATCAACTTATATCCTACTAATCCTACTTCCTACTAATATTATAAATGCGAAAGTTTGTGAGGATGGATGGATGGATGGATGGATGTTTGTTACTCTTTCACGCCACAACGATTGAACCAACTTAGCTGAAATTTGGAATAGTGATATCTCATACCCAGGATTAACACATAGGCTACTATTTATCCCGGGAAATTGCAGAGTTCCCGCGGGAATTAAAAACCTTAATCCACGCGGACGAAGTCGCGGGCATCATCTAGTAGTAAATAAATCAGCTATATCAGCTTTGGGAGGCTTTGGCCGTGGCTGGTTACCGCCCGACCAACAAAGGCGTTCTGCCAAGCGATTTAGAATTCCGGTAATTCATTTGAGGATTAAATAACCATCCTCTTCCAAGTTAGTCAGCTTTCACCTTAGACTGCATCCTTACAACTATTCAGTGCTACCTCTACTTTGTAGATAGTGCAGAAGGAACCATTCAGCAATAGCTGCTAAGTTATTCAACACGTTCGTTCTATTGTAGTCCGCCTATATTCCTCGGTGAGGGAATTATTATTAGAGTGTGTGAAGTGGTGGTGACTGGTGATGAAGGCGATTGCGGTGAGATAAAATCCCTTCCTGCAAAGCAAAATATCTTTCATCAATACACAGTTATAAAAAATCAATGTATAATTCAGAAACCTTAAATAGAATTTTGTATTTTTTACAAATTTTTTGTTGTCTGTACAAAATTCCCTTTGACCAGAACTTTGTCCAGCACTTTGTCTATCGGTTGACAAAGAAGTTCAAAATTATTTATTTAAGTCAAGAATCTACCACCAGTTCGGAAAGCTAATTCTTTTGAGAAGAAAGAGCCGGCAAGAAACTCAGCAGTTCAAAGCAAAAATGTTTCAAAATGTAGCTGTTAATGTATAATGTACAGATTATATTTATACCACTATACTTTGAAATAATACTACTACACTACTTTGAAATATTAGAGTGAACACCTAAGAACACTAACAGGAAACAATGTACATTAACTTATTTTGTTAAATTATAAAACTAACATTATGCCATACATAACACATACCTACCTACCATCTTCAACACCATCATTGGTTCTACATGCAGCTGGGGGTTGCTGAAAAATATAAAGATAATAAGCTTATAATATTATAAGTTATGTACCTACTAGTTTTATAATATTATAGGTAATAAATAATCATTTGTACTATTATGAGAGTGAGTTGTTCTCTTACAGAGTTGTGTGGTCTCCATTCAACATCCATCCATTATTTTTTTATATTACATACTATATGGTATTTAATACAATCAAACTTATTTTTCTAACATCAAAACCTTTTTCTTCTGTCTCCTCATATCCCTTCACTGCCAATACACCAATAATTCCTAACAGCCGTGTCTCTAAAGCTTTTAGAGCCTGTCCTCTATAAGCAGTTTCAATTAAGGTAACAACTATTTGGAATTTAAGCTATAAAATATGTATCAAGCTCAAAGTACACCAATACATACCTTTTTCCCTTTGTGTGGAGTCTAATGTACCCCACCGCCAACTGCGTTAAGGAGATTTCTTTGATAACTCCTGCCACAAACTATCGGCTCTAATGCCACCTGCACCAGACTGAGGGCTGACGCTCAGACAAGTCACCGTGGCTGAAATATGAGTTAGAAAAGAGCCCTTTAATTGCGTTAAAATGTTATTATTGTTCATTCACGTCATTGCTTACATTACGAGTACTACGACTGTACCTATAGCGTTTAAGTGCGCGCGCTTTTTGCATACTCTGTGTCGTCATAAAGGTTAAACGTTCGTAAGCTTAATATGTATTGAACAATTATTCATATTTTACCTTTCCATAAATTCTAAAAGAGCCGAAAACTGCTCAGAAAACAAACATTTTACAATATTAGTACGTTATTTAGTTGTATTTATGGAAAATCGAAATCTTTTCTGAAATCTAGGTTAGGTTAACTTAATTGTTTTTAAAACACACACAATCACTTTGTTACTTACCTCTGAATATTACGAGTAAGTAGTTATAAATTAATTTACATAAACTTTACATTCACACTGAATATCCGTGAAAAACAACTCAAAACGACTAAAATAAAAAATTACTCTTAGGAACTTGACGTTTCATAACGCTCAGACCATAGACAAAAGTTAATTTTTATCGAAAAGATTAATGGACTAGGCGATCGCTAATCGCAGGTAACTTTGTCTAGCTGTCCAACTTCGCTTTCGATAAAGCGATGGCGAATCAAGATATCGAATCGCTCCGAATCGAATGCTTTTTGTCTAGGGCTGCTGTCGACGTATTTTTCTACAGAAGTGATGTATTTCTACAGAAATGATGATTTTGCTTGGTAAGCTTATAATATTTTGTCTTTGTAAAAAAGCTTTACTTGGATTATAATTTAATTTAAAATAAACTAACATACCTACAATGCTGCCTTTTGTCGTTACTGAATGATTTCACAAACCGTACTGCTTTTTAAATATCTTCATTTACAGGAGTGACTTATTTCTACAGAACTAAATTGCGTAGCTACTTTTGGTGCTTTTTGCGGGTATGGCGGATAAAAAGAGACCGGAAAAAGAAAAAAAAGATCATTTATAAGAGCAAAAGAAGGTATGGGTACGAAAGAGAGAGAAAAGATGTCTGAAGCTGAACTAGAAGAAAGACATAGAAAAGATAGAGAAAGATACAAAAAAAATTTGATGGAAAAATAAAGTCGATTAGAGACTACACACCCAGAGCTCTATTTGATTTGTTCTCATTATGAAATTGGGTTTATTTACTTGACTTCCAATAAACAACAAACTGATGATCAGCCTGATGAACAAAATCAATTAATTCACAACAGTATCTGCACCACAACCAATTGATGATGATGATGGTCATTGCGGTCCCAAGGTGCTGGAATGGCAACCGTGCACCGGTAAGCGCAGTGTTGGCAGACCCCCACTGGGTGGACCGACGACATCAAACGAGTCGCAGGGAGGAAGAGCCGTTGGATTTAGGAGGGCGCAAGACCGAAGCCTATGGAGGTCCATGTAGGAGACCTTTGGCCAGCAGTGGACGTCTATCGGTTGATGCAGAAGAAGAAGATGAAATGTACAGGAACCCTAATAAGAAGGAAGAAATTGTTATAAGATATGCTACGCATCTGATAATACTTCTGATGAGGAAGAGATTTTTCCAATAAAAAAACGAAAACTTTTTAAAGAAAATATGACACGCTCGATTTATGGAAAACTTTCAGACAATATTCTGAAATATGCTTCACCAAATAATTTGTTTTCGTCAGACGAAGAAAATGATATTTTTTAATATTCCTAATTTTCAGGTTTTGTTCTACAGGAATGTTACAGTTAGGTCGTCATTTCTGTAGAACATTTTTCTTATTTTTTTTGTATAATTTTTTACTTTAGTTTATTTTTTGTAATTGACATATTTATATTGTTGACAACAAATACAATTAGAACTGATAATTCTTTTTTGTTTGCTTACTTTAATTAGTAGTTTTGAGAAAATTCCTGTCACTTATGTCGAAGTTCTTATCACTCCTGTCGATACGACAATACCAAAATGTGCAATTATTTCTTAAAATTATAGTGATTGATCTCTTATTTTATTTTTAAGATAGTTATTAGGTTACATCTTATTATAATAAGCTAATAAAAAGTTTAATTTGTAAAAAAAGAAAAATATTTTATTTTTTTACCATTCGGTAGAATGACCCGGTTAGGAATGCCGTTCCAACCAAAAAGAACCAGCAAGAAACTCGGCAGTTACAAATATTATGTCGTATAAAGTGTTTTGTAGGTAGGTATACGTTTAGCTGACTGCGAGATGGCAACTACGTATGTATCGCGCTCCCCAGTCGCTCGTTACGTTTACGTTTGCTCGTGAACACAGTTAACGTTGCGAATCACGTAAGTTGTTCTACAAATTGCATGCTCACTTTTATATTATTATTCTCTTTGTCTTGAAGCGTTCTGAATTTTACAACAATAAATCTATCAAATAAATTATACAAGCAAAAATGAATAACAAAAGAGGGCGCTGGAGCGCAACCGAGTTATACGTCTGCTTTGTAAAATCCCTATTAATATTATGCTACATTTCGCCCGCAACGTCGTCCGCGTTTTTTAAAAATCTCATTGGAACCCTGTGCTTTTCCGGGATAAAAATAGCCCTTTCTCTCTCTTACTCTGTCTCTGCCCCGTTTTCTCAGTTGCCACTCAATATCGTGTTAATAATATTTTTTCAGTATTTGATACTTTATCTTTCATCAAAAGTATCGTCCATAAAACTACACATAAAGCTTTTTTATGCTTTACGTTTTACGAAATCAAAATATTAAGTAGGTACCTTCAAAAATATTCTCTTTAAGTATTCCTTTCACAAAAATATTTAGTTTTTTATTGAACTAAAATATTATGTAGATAGAACTTGAATAGATTCAATTTCATTGACTACTGTTTCAAGAAGAGATCGTGGGTAATTTTTAGGAGGTGCTGGATAAGAGGTAATTATGTCGTGACGCAATACATGGCAAATTAATATTTCCAGTAGCTGACGCAATAAGGATGCTTTTCGATTTTTAACTGACTTTTTTTACTGACTGTATTTTTTTTGTCGATGTTACTCCATAACTAGTCAAATCTGAACTGATTTTTCGAAAGGAATTTTCGTAAGGTTAGTCCCATTTAAAGGCGAAGATCTGATCTACACGTACGTTTATCTAATGAACATCTTCGTTGATGGAGGACGGAACTCCTCAATTTTTGTTGATGTTACTCCATAACTTCGTCAAATCTGAACCGTTTTCAATTTTTTTTTTTATTTGAATGGTCATACCGTCAGGTTGGTCCCATTTAAAGGTGAAGATCTGATCTACGTACGTTTATCTAATGAACATTTTCGGTGATGGAGGACGGAACTCCTCAATTTTTGTTGATGTTACTCCATAACTTCGTCAAATCTGAACCGTTTTCAATTTATTTGAATGGTCATACCGTCAGGTTGGTCCCATTTAAAGGTGAAGATCCAATGAATATCTTCGGTGATGGAGGACGGAACTTCTAAATGAATCAAATCGCTCGCGATCACAGAATTTGAAGATCGATCCTATGAAGCTACCACCTACGCTTAAAATAATATTTAAATTTTCTTTTTAAAAAACCGACTTCAAACGTCACTACAAAGTATAAAATAATTTAAGTTTGCACAGGTACTCGTATGTTGAAGTCGGGCTAGCGTTGCGCATCTAATCGAATTTAGAACCTCCTCCTTTTTTGAAGGCGGTTAAAAATAGGTGCTTCGTGATTCAAATGATTGCGGTTAGCTTTAATCAGTGTAATGGTTTTGTAGCTATTCAGAGGAGCACTTTAATCTGATTCTTCGATAGATACCTACTGTATTATATGGATACTGTAATATATTAATATGGATTTTAAAAAATAATGTGTTTCTATGGAAGACAAATTGTCAGATTCTTTTTGCTTTCTCCATCATCTGCTGAACTTTATAAGAAATAGTTACTAAGTTAGTGACTATATTTGAATTTATCATCACAAGCAGTAGATATACTTACGTATTGTTTGAAGCAACATAAATATATCGATGGTTTAAAGTGTTTCGTCTTCAGGCACGGTATGTACTTCTTCTTCTTTATCAACCTATAGACGTCCACTGCTGGACAAAGGTCTCCTGCATGGACTTCCACAGGCTTCAGTCTTGCGCCGCTTGAATCCAGCGGCTCCCTGCGACTCGTTTCATGTCGTCGGTCCACCTGGTGGGGGGTCTGCCAACACTGCGTTTCCCGGTGCGGGGTCCCCACTCCAACACCTTGGGACTCCAACGACCATCAGCTCTTCGAACTATGTGCCCCGCCCATTTCCACTTCAGTTTCGCGACACGCTGAGCTATGTCGGTGACTTTGGTTCTCCTACGAATCTCCTCATTTCTGATTTGATCTCGCAGGGATATACTGAGCATAGCTCTCTCCATCGCTTGCTGAGTGACCCTGAGCCTTCTTATGAGGCCCATAGTTAGCGACCATGTCTCGGATCCGTAAGACATAACTGGCAACACGCACCGTTCGAAGACTTTAGTCTTCAGGCACTGATGGATTTTGGACGAGAAGACATCTTGGAGCTTCCCAAACGCTGCCCAGCCGAGTTGGATTCGGCGGTTAATCTCTTTCTCGAAATTGGACCTACCTAGCTGGACTGTATGTCCCAGGTATATATACTCTTCTACAATTTCGAGCGCAGAGTTCTCAACGATTACTGGGTGGAGCGGAGCATGAACGTTGGACATAATTTTCATCTTGCTCATGTTCATTTTCAGGCCCACCTGTTGAGAAACCCTGCTGAGATCATTGAGCATTGTATTGAGATCTCTCAGAGTCTCTGCCATGACTAATATGTCATCGGCAAATCGCAGGTGAGTGATGTACTCGCCGTTTATGTTGATGCCAAGTCCGTTCCAATCCAGAAGCTTAAAGACGTCCTCAAACGCAGCGGTAAATAGCTTCGGGGAGATTACATCTCCCTGTCGCACTCCACGCTGCAAGTGGATTGGTCTCGTAGTCGGTCCTGTATACGTATTGACATAGTGGCGTTTTTGTACAAGCACTTCAACAACGGTATGTTCAGCCGAGTTGAATTCGGTCGTTAACCACTTTCTCGAAATTGGATTAATTTGAATACATCCAATGAAAAGTGATCTTGGAATTTCAGTCTGCGACTTGTCAGACATTATAGATACAAAGAGGGCAAAATTCTATAATTTTTCTAGTTGAATTAAGATAAAATAAGACAAGAAAGCAACCCTTTTAAATGAATCTCTCCCACGTAAATTTTCGATATTTCGACTCAGTGAGTTGAATTCTTGTAACGAAATATTTAATTTCTGATTTAATTTTGTTTTTAGTTACAACTTAGTGTAGCATTTCGAAGATAGAATGATGCTATAGGGTCCCCAGAGTCATGTATGTAAGAGGCATTTTAACCCATATCAAATGAGGTTTAGTTAGTTCCCTTCATTTGCAATTTCTCTTTGAAAGTCTGATTTCGTTAGTCAGACACAAGCGTACCTAATGACTTTGTTGGGTTATTTATTTATAAGTCAAATAACAGCAGCACAAGGAGTTATAATATTTCAACTAATAATAATTACTTAACTATGAAAAACTTGTTTTAAGTTAGTGATAAGTTTGAAAAGAGTGACACATCTGTCCAAGTGGCTAAATTGACCTCCAGCGTGCAGTGAGTAGTGTGGTCTTAATTGAGACGTTCCGGGTTCAATTCCCGGCGGGGACAATTTCTAATTTAATGATTTCTGAAATATCTCTCGTCTGGGGTTGCTGCCATACCATTCCATGTTAGCTCGCTACCATTTTGGACTGCATTGTCACTTTCCATCAGGTGAGTTCGCAGTCTATTATACTGCCATGAACAATACCAAAGTTTTTTGTCCAATGCACTCGCTAATATTCGCCAACCAGTCTCTATAACCACATACACAATTTAAATGTATAACCACAAAATGCATATTTCGCAAAAACATTCATCAACACAATTTAACTTTTGCTCTCAAATATTTGCTCGAATGGTTAACTATTCATTAATGACTGAAATTGGCAAACTGTAGTCTGTTTTAAATTACATCGCTAAATGGCTTGATATTGGGACTGATTTTCTCAAGAGGTTTTTTCGCTTTTATCGTGATACTAGCTGATGCGATTTCATCCGCTTGGATGGCTTTTATAAAATCCTGTCTTAAACTCTTATGTAATAAAAAAAACATAAAAGTACGCTATGCGACGCCGTTCCAACAGGTGGTCACATACTCCGGCAGAAATCACAATTTTATGCCCAGGGTCTACGCTCTTTTTAAATCCTATTAATCCTATCCTATTAATATTATAAATGCGAAAGTTTGTGAGGATGTTTGGATGGATGGATGTTTGTTACTCTTTGACGCGACAACGAATGAACCGATTTTGCTGAAATTTGGCACAGACATAGATTATAGTCTGGAATAGCACATACGCTACTTTTTATCCCGGAAAAGCAAACAGTTCCTGCGGGATAGCATCGCTATATTTTACGCATATGTCCCTCAAAATACGCGCAATGGAGTTTTAGATTGACGTGATTTTTTTGCACAGGTAAAGTTAAGGGCCTGAAAAATGACAAAGGCTACTTTTAATCCCGGGAAAACAAATGGTTCCTGCGGGATATTAGTATACTACTTTTCACACATTTATCTTTCAATTATGCGCCAACAAAGTAACAGATTGACGTGGTTTTTTGAATAGGCATAGTTGAGGACCTGAAAAGTGAAAAGGTTACTTTTTATCCCGGGAAAACAAATAGTTCCCGCGGGATATTCGTATGTTACTTTTCACATACTTATCCTTCAATTATGCGCCAACGGAGTTTTAGATTGAACTTTTAGATTGTTTTTAGCACAGGTAAAATTAAGGGCCTGAAAAGTGACAAAGGCTACTTTTATCCCTGGAAAACAAACGTTTCCTGCGGGATATTAGTATACTACTTTTCACACATTTATCTTTCAATTATGCGCCAACGAAGTAACAGATTGACGTGGTTTTTTGAATAGGCATAGTTGAGGACCTGAAAAGTGAAAAGGTTACTTTTTATCCCGGGAAAACAAATAGTTCCCGCGGGATATTCGTATGTTACTTTTCACATACTTATCCTTCAATTATGCGCCAACGGAGTTTTAGATTGAACTTTTAGATTGTTTTTTAGCACAGGTAAAATGAAGGGCCTGAAAAGTGACAAAGGCTACTTTTATCCCTGGAAAACAAAAGTTTCCTGCGGGATATTAGTATGCTACTTTTCACATATTTATCCTTAAATTATGCGGCAATATGCATGCCTGCATACATGTATGTATGTATGTATGTATGTATGTATGTATGTATGTATGTATGTATGTATGTATGTATGTATGTATGTATGTATGTATGTATGTATGTATGTATGTATGTATGTATGTATTTATGTATGTATGCATGCATGTATGTATGCGTGTATGTATGTATGCATGCATGTATGTATGTATGTATGCATGTATTTATGTATGTTTGTATCCTCCTCCTACTAACTATAAATACAGTAACTATATCCTATCCTACTGATTATTACTCATATTATCCCCCTAATATTATGTGAAAGTTTGTGAGGATGGATGTATACGGATGTATGTTTGTATAGATGTCGTATACGGATGGATGGATGTATGTTCTCTGAGATAGGGGTTGAACTATTTTGACTGTTTTACTCCATAACTTTGTTAAATTTAAACTAATTTTTATTATTATTTTAACCGACTTCAAAACAGGAGGAGGATCTCAATTCAACGGAATCTTTTTTATGTATGTTCATCGATTACTCGAAGACGCCGAACCGATTTGGAAAATTCTTTTTTGTTTCAAAGGGTATACGTCCCAGGTGGTCCCATTTAAATTTAATCGAAATAAGTCGAGCGTTTTTTAAAAAATCTAAAATAAATTATATACTTTGTAGTGGTGCGGGCGTTTAAATGTATGCTCCCGGGACAAAAAGTAGCCTGTGTTATTTTCCAGGGCCTCAACTTTACCTGTCTAAAAAACCACGTCGACTATATGCATTTGCACTTTATATGGTGAAAATGCGAAAGTGCGTTGGTTTGTCCTTCAATCACGCCCCAACAGAGCTACGGATCGATGTGATTTTTTGCAGGGGAACCTATAGTTGAGGTCCTGGAGAGTGACAGGCTACTTTTTATCCCGCAAAGTCAAAGAGATCCCGAGGCATTTTAAAGGCTAAGTTCACGCAGACGAAGTCGCGGGCATCAGCTAGTCTTAAATATTATAAAGGTCTTCGCCCACTTCCACTTGACACAACAGTTGAGTTTAAACTTCCGTGGAATGGTAGACCAACAAAATTCAAAATTATTTACTTATAGGTCAACTAGCTGATGCCCGCGACTTCGTCCGCGTGGATTTAGTTTTTAAAATCACTCGAAAACTCTTTGATTTTCCGGGATAAATAGTAGCCTATGTTACTCCCCAGGTCCTCAACCCCATGCAAAAAATCACGTCGATTCGTAGCCCTGTTGCAGCGTGATTGAATGACAAACCAACAAACCAACAAACCGAAAATCCAACAAACCAACAAACAAACACACTTTCGCATTTATAATATTAGTAAGGATTTGTGGCTCTTGCAGACCGTGCACCGGTCTGGAAAGAAGTTTAGTTTGTTTAGAAGAGCCGGCAAGAAACTCAGCAGTTGCTCTATTCAAAACAAAAATGTAACAATATGTACTCGTAGCTTGTAAAAATGTAGCTTGCATTACACACCGAAATAATTCTCCCTTGGTTTTATTTGTCCTTCAACCACGCAGCAACAGAAAACTGATCAACCTAACTTCTTGAATGGGTAGGTAAGGTACAGTTGAGGACCTGGAGAGTGACATCACTTTTTATTACAGAAAAAGGGGTGATTTACACGATAGACAGGTTAGAGATCCAAACAGGCTCGTGATTCCTCGATTGCGCCTCAAGAGGGTCCGAAAGACATTTGTGAGAATGGGCGTGACGTTTTATAATAAAACTCCACAGTCGATCTTAGACTTGCCTTTACACAAGTTTAAGAAATCAGTTAAAACTAATCTCATGAAAAAAACGTATTATGCAATTGAAGACTATATAAATGATAAAAAAGCGTGGATATAATTTGTTCCAGCGATTCATGAGCGAGTAGGTGGTAATTAAACTGTATTAACTATTCTATTGAATTGTAACCTTGTTTTGAAAAGAGCAACCGCCGATTTTCTTGCTGGTTCTTCTCGGCAGGAAGGGCATTCCGAACCAGTGGTAGACTCATCGACGATTCAAAAGCACTTGTAAAAAAGTTTATTTGAATAAAAAACATTTCTATTCTATTCTATTTCGGATATTTTCGGAATAAAGCTTCCCTCGGGATTTCAGAACCTGTCTCCACGCGGATCAAGCCGCGGGCAAAAACTAATTTTGAAATAAAGCCATCAAAAACGTGGTTTAATTATTTCAGTTCTTGTCCAATCTCAACTTTTTGTTTGGACAAGTTGAGAAAAATAAATAATCTTAGGCGGCTATTTGAGTAACGCAATAACGGAATGAGGAAAGCGTGGGAGCAGCTGAAGACCTATAAATAAATAAAAAATATAAACAACGATGTAATGGAAAAGTGGAAACTTCCAAGTCTCTTGCTTGGAGCTTCGAGCCTTTTATATTAATACCTATTTGAAACAATTGGGGCGTTGCCTATGTTAAAAATAAATATTTCTTACCGATTTTATTGTTGAATCGAAAGTCTTCAAAAATGAGTGAAATAAACGTCTGCTGTTAATGTTAAGTGTGATAAACATTTAAATGACTATGCAAAAATGCGTACCCCACCCACCAAAATATTTTTTTTATATGACGACTTCCGCCGTAGATTTGGGGTTTTCATGCAAATATAATTTGAATTATTTATCTGTGCATGCGCGCGCGTACTTCAGCGTGCGTACATTCTTTTGTATTTTTTTTAAAACCCAAAAATTTTTCAATTGAAAATGTTTAGTGACGTCACAATAATATTAAAAATAGTGCCACGTCTGTTGATAGGTACATTTCGATAGTGCCCATCAAATTTTTTGTTTGGTCCTTTTATCGATTAAGCTAGGTATAAAATGTGCGCCAAATGCTTATGACGTCACAGTTCAGTGCTCAGGTTCAGCAGTGTAAAAGGGCGACGATGATGAATATGGTGTTGAAATATGTACCTATATCAGACAGCTTTCCACTCGGCGACTAGCCGTTGCACCCCAAAACGCCAGAGTTATGAGTTCACACTTTACTTCGCTTCTATTTTATTAGATACTTTACTAAATCCATTTCTAGGCGATAAAATAAAACGAGGTTTTAGCTTAAAGCGGTGCTAAAGCTACATTTTGTTATTATAATGATTTGAACAAGTATTAAAGGACACTTTTCAAAGATACTATATAAATACTACTACTACTCAAAGATAATATTATATTACACTACTATTTTACAAATATTATAAATGCGAAAGTTTGGATGTCCTTCATAATATCAAAATAACTGATCCAATTTGACATTTTATTCTGGAAAAATAAAGGGTTTTCACAGGTTTTTTTTTAATTAAAGCTAACTCCATGCGGATGAAACCGCGGACAAAACTTAGTTATAATTGTCCTGCATTTAAACTTAAGAATTTCATTGAAATTAAAAGTCCTTAAGAGATATTTTAATTAGAATTGTGTGGAACTTAAGAGGTGCTTAAGTTTTATTTTATCCATCTTAAATAATGTGAAAAGTGATTGTAGCGCTCTAAATTCCTGAGACACGCTTCAGTATTCGGCCTTTCTTGTTGAAACGTTTACAAACAAGAATGTTCCTAAAACCCAATCAATGGGTACCGCTTAATTGAACAAATAACTATCTTGTAATCCCTTCGTAAATACAAAACGCCGAGCGAGCGTTGCAAGGAATTCTAAACACTGTTCCACGGGATGGAGTAAACACCCGCCCACTCTTTTTGAGGAAAAACGGAAAAGTCCGCTTTTTATAAAGCAATAGGTAATGGAGTTCTGCCCATATACTTAGCCAAAACCCAATTCTTATTATTTTGCGAATACACATACATTTTGGTTTTCAGCTATTTTCATCAATAATATTAATTTAATTAATAAATAATATTTAATTAAGCAGTGATAGCCTAGTGGTTAGGACTGTGGTCTCCTATTCGGGGGGTCGCAGGTTCGATGCCGGGTACGCACCTCTGACTTTTCGGAGTCAAGTGCGTTTAAGCAATTAAATATCACTTGCTTCAACGGTGAAGGAAAACATCGTGAGGAAACCTGCGCATCTGAAAGTTCTTCATAATGTTCTCGAAGATGTGTGAAGTCCGCCAATTCGCATTGGGCCAGCGTGGTGGACTATGGCCTATAACCCTTCTCTGAAAGGAGACCTGCGCTCAGTAGTGAGCCGTTGATGGGTTGCTGATGATGATGATGATGATTCAATTAATAAATAATAATTAATAATACTTTTATTGATGAAGATAATTTTTAATCTAATAGAGAGAAAAAATTAATTTCTACTGATACCAAAGTTTGAATACACAAAAAACATTTTTCATTCTCTAAAGACAATCTCTCACAAGGACGATAATGTCGGGAAGTGCAAAGCACGTGTTCCAGAGTTATTCGAAATAAAACTGGCCAAGTGCATGTGGGGCCACGCGCAGTGTAGGGTTCCGTAGTTGCAAGTCGCAATTATTATTACTGACCTAGGATAGTGCTTTTATTTTATTTATGAATATTGAATATATTTTGAGTTTCATGGTTTATCGCGGATCACTTCTAAAAAACAAATGTAACTCCTTAACTTGTGAACCCTACTTAGCCCTGATAGTTTTCCTATAAAATTCATTATATGTACTACTGCTGTGATTTTTTTCACGTATCCTATAGACAACCATTTAGCTGGCAGGGGGGGGGAGACATTTGACGCTAATAAAAATTACCACTTTAAAATTTCATATTTCACAAACGGATCCCTGAATCGAAAAATGGTATTCCCATACCCACAATATTTTTGAAAGACCTATTGAACGCCACCCCACACTATGGGTTAGACGATAAAAATAACTCACCACTACTTTCCCACTTTGTTAGCGAGGGGGAAATCTTCTTAAGATACCCGATATCCTGAGGGAGAATATCGGGTTATGTAGGATTTTTACCTACTCGTACTAAAACCCCCTCGATGGCCACCCTCAGCGCAATATTTATACCCTTGTCAAATTACAGATTTCTAGTACCAATATTTACTGAGCTAAACCGCGGACGGACAGACGGATGGCCATGGCGAAACTATAAGGGTTCCTTGTTCACTGCGGAACCCTAAAAAGAATTCTGACGGGAAGCCCGTGTTCCTTTATTTCTGCTTTAGTTTTCTTTCTCCTCCAAATTAAGAGAAAAGCTTGTGTTAAGAGTCGGTTAATGAGCCATTTCCCGTTGAGCTATTGAGGCTACAGTGTTAGCCTCATCATCATGTAGTATCATCGTCATGTATGATAGTGTTATCATAATGGCATTAATGATATACTGCCATAGTCTACTATGGCATTATATAATTATTTTATCTTATTTATATTATTAATAATCTTTATTAAGACCCAACGTAAAATTGCAAAAGAAATAAAAATTACATAAACAAAATATCCAAAAAAAAAAACACAATTTTTCCCCTAAACGGGAAATGTTTAGGGGAAAAATTGTGGTTTTTTTTTTACGTTATAAATTATAATAAATATCTACTTAATTACTTTCGGTTATTGTCCCGATATACGGCAGTCCAGTCAATTGTTATCTTTCAATAAAAATTGTTCACGCCAGGTAAAAGAGGTATGAAAATTAAGTTTTACAGATAAAAGAGGCATGAAAAATCTCGCATTCACGCCAGCATTTCGAATTTAATTTCCCCGCGACGGAAGCAGCGGTCGGGCCACTCTTCACGCGTACGCGTTATCTAATCTGTGTATTTCAGCGCTGGTTTTTTTTCATGAAGTGTTTTTCTCCTTTCAACGGCCGTAAATTATACGTTACCTTTTTACATCTGCATCCACAAATGAACCGTAATTTATCGATATCGTACCTTCTAGGTACTTATTAATACCTACTTACAGAAAAAAGAGGCTCAAGATTTGTTGGGCGGAAAGGAAATGTTTCATGGATTTCTTTTTGTGGTAGAAGGAACTTAGTAGGTACTATAGCTGTACTGTAATAATGAAAAATGTCTTTGGTCCCATGGTGCTTGAGTGGCGACCCCGCACCGGGAAGCGCAGTGTTGGCAGACCCCCACTAGGTGGACAGACGACATCAAATGAGTCGCAGGGAGCCGCTGGATTCAGGTGGCGCAAAACCGAGACGGCGCAAGGCGGTGGAAGTCCATGCAAGAGACCTTTGTCCAGCAGTGGACGTCTATCGGTTGACAAAGATTGACAAAGAAGAAGAAGAAGAATTGGTCATTGGATTGTTGGTGCGGTGACTTCGCACCGGCAGATGAAGTGTTGGGCAGACCTCTCTCCATGTGGACCAATTACATCAACCAGTCGCAGGAAAGCGGCGCAACACCAAGGCATGTGAAAATTTTAGTATAAATCGCCTTTGTAGCGGTTGTGTATAATTTTAAAATTCTGATTAATATAACTGTGAAACAAGGACTCTGAAACCTACCACTAAATCTATAATCTACTACTGTGCTAGGTACTTGTTTACGCTACGCTTGTTTTATTACGGAACTCTAAAAGACAATTTTTTGATTTATTTATTTACTAGCTGTTTATTATGATTTAGTTTTTAAAATCCCTCGGGAACTCTTTGATTTTTCGGGATAATAAGTAGCCTATGTCACTCTCCAGGTGCTCAACTATACCCATGCAAAAAATCCCGTCGTTCCGTAGCTCTGTTGCGGCGTGATTGAAGGACAAACCAACAAACAAGCAAACACACTTTCGCATTTATAATATTGTTAAGGAATAGTAAGGATAGTAAGTATAGTAAGTAAGCATGATTTTGTACCAAACCTTAAACTAAAACATAGAACATATTACTAATTTATAGGACGTCTTGAAGGACAGCTTATCTCTAGACAATGCTCTTCAACTTTTGCCGTTGTAGGTACCTAAAGATTGTTGGTTTGTTTGTTGGTTTGTGAGGGACCAAGTTCCGGGCCTCAGCTATTATATCATAATATTATTAATATATGAGTACCTGAGGGATTTTGGAAATCAGAAATGAGGAGATTCGTAGGAGAACCAAAGTCACCGACATAGCTCAGCGAGTCGCGAAACTGAAGTGGAAATGGGCGGGGCACATAGTTCGAAGAGCTGATGGTCGTTGGGGTCCCAAGGTGGTGGAGTGGCGACCCCGCACCGGGAAACGCAGTGTTGGCAGACCCTCCACCAGGTGGACCGACGACATCAAACGAGTCGCAGGGAGCCGCTGGATTCAAGCGGCGCAAGACCGAAGCCTGTGGAAGTCCATGCAGGAGACCTTTGTCCAGCAGTGGACGTCTATAGGTTGATAAATAAGAAGAAGAAGATGAGTACCTAACTACCTAACATTTTTATTCTGTTCACAGCCAGGACTCCGAGGCGCACTTAGTATACGTCGCATGCCGTTTCGTCTCCATTATCCCTCGCTCTCCCTAATCTTGGATTAGTCTATATTACCGGCTTTCCCTCTTGACTTATGAACCTACCTACAATACTATACTGGACTGATTACACTATAAAATAAAGCATAATGCAATAAAGCATAGTGCAAGGTCTCATATAAGGGGAAAGCAAACTAATAGAAGTAATCTTGGCAGGGCTGCCCCTATTAGTAGAACTTTAATGACATTCATTCATCGCAAAGTGTACATGATAGGCTCCGTAGTAAATTTCGTCTTATAAATACAGACTTTTAAATTTTTGTAAAAACAAGTGATTATTCGATCAACAGCCGTCCAAAACAACAGTGAAAACGTTAGCAAAGAATACTGTGCTGTAATTTCCCTAAAAATAGTGCCGGAAATACTGACTCATTCAAGTGAAATTTAACAGCAAAATTATAGACATTTAATAGCTTTTGAACTTAATTTCTATGAACTGAATAACAACGAGTGCTCAAATATTCATATAAGTGTATTTAAAACAGTAAAATCGAGTTATTTCGCGCAAAATACAGTGATCGTCTGTTGGTATTCAAACTGAGTGACGTAACGAATGCACCTACGCTGCATTCACTCGGATTGCAGTGCGGTGACCTACATACAACCGGTTGACATTGAACTTGTGCATCGATCGACGGCAAATATCATAATTATTTACAGACAGTTTTACCCATATCTGTGTAGCCGCGATGAGTCGATAAATACTTAATTACATACCTAACAATAGTTAATTCGAAATACATCATACCGGAACCGAAAAAAGGCCAACTGATTGCATATCCATCCATATCACCAATCCAACCATAAATGGACAATTTTAAAGTTTCATTATTTATTATTTATATTCTGATTGATATCACAAAATTGGGTTCGGCTCGTGTCACCGTGATTTAGCAACAGCTGATGTGACAGTGAAAGTTCAGTGACTTGTTTTCACGGTCAATGCCTGCCGATAGGTATTGTTAGTGACGTTGAATTTGAATCAAAAGAACACGAAATCTGTCACCCGTTAAAATCACAGTGGTGCCATCCACAGAACACTCTTGATACTAATCAGAGAAGTGCCGTTTCGATACGAACCATCGATCACCTTACAAAGTTACAACGCTATCCTAGTACTCACTACTGAAATTAGCACAAGGTGTCGCAAGACGCACCAGGTGGTTACTCGCTACTGAAATTATATATACGCGAGACTGAAATTATACCTACGTACGTACCTACAAAGGATTCGTAGCGTTGACACTGATTTTTACTGACTCTGACTCTTATTTTCTCACTCTGATTTTTTATTTTTTTTACAATGCTAACCAGAAGAGCTGCTGCTGCTTTGGAAGACCCAAACAAATTAAAATTTACTCTGCAGGATCTCAAGAAGAGTAAAAAATTAAATGAACAATTACTTAAAGAACGAGAAGAAAGTGAGATAGAAATTCAAAATATTATTAAAAAAAATACTGAACTAAAAAGTGAATTAGCCGAATTACATGTTAAATATGAAGACATTGTGGAACAAAAAAATCTATATGAATATGCAGTTACAAAATTACAAGAATGTATAAAAACTTATGAAGATGAGATAACGCGAAGCAGGGATGTTGAAAGACAACTACAAAGAGCAAATCTAGAAATACAATCTCTTAAATTAAAATATGACACTATCCAGAATGACAGTTCTGACTTATATCAGGAACACGATGAAATAAATAAGCCACGCTCATTGCAAAGGGATATCATTGATCTAACTAAGGATGAGCCATCTCAACATATTAGACCAGACAAAATAAATGGACTTACCCACAAGAAGATAAAGAAATATATAAAAATTAATAGATACATTTGTAGAACACAAAGATTGATAAAAAAACATAAAATCTCACATAACAATATAAAGTTAAAAAAACAAAATATGGACTTAATTCAGGAAATAGACAATTATACTCAGAAATTTCAAGAATGCAAAGAAACGTACGATAAAACAATAGAACACCTAACCTTTAAGATAAAAGTATTACAGGAATCGTTAAACACAAAAAGTTATTGTGCTAGTAAGGCTATAAATACTACGACAAAGGACACTCAAGCACAGGAGTCGACTCAGCTTGACAATTCCACGCTGCATCTTAGTGATAATACGTTGATGTTTTCCGATAAATTAGGTTCTGGTTTTGGATCTCTTTTATATATGAAACTACCACACTCCGTAATGAACTACTGTATGCCTCACGTAACGTTTGACCAATTGATAAATAAAATAGACTCTGTTAACTATAATAAAAATAGCACTATTGTAATTTTGTTTGGAAATAGCCAAAAAATTGGAAAAAAAGACATTATTAGAGGATTTGATGTACTGAATAAACTAGATATTGCCAATGTGATTTTTTGTTCGCTGCCATATTCTCGATCATTTAGCGAAAAACGAAATAGGTCGATTTATTATTTAAATAATTTAATACATACATTGTCATGTTGTAGTAACCAAAACCTGACTTATTTTGATATTAATAAATTTATTTATGGTTTCAAATGCACAGCGCATGAATTACACATGCCTGAAAAAGCTGCGAAACAACTTGCTAATTTAATAGCATTTAATATAACAAATCCTAAATACATTAATAACACCAACATTGTATTGAACACAGTAGAAATAAATTGTAACATTGATGACACAGACCAAACTAAGAATTTACATTTAAACAAGTAAATTTGACAACAGAGAAGCGAAATAATCCTTATTTGAAATTAATACATCAGAATATAAATCGCTTCTCTGGCAAAATACATGAAATAGAATTATTGATAGATAAATATAGTCCTGAAATTTTATGTTTTTCTGAGACATGGCTTAAGCCCTCTAAAATGTTATTTAATATTAATAATTTTTCAATTGCAAGCCTATACAACAGAACTTGTTCAGACGGCGGGGGAACAATAATTCTGTGTAAAAATAACATAAAATTTAAGGAACGTAAAGATGTAACATCGTGCTCAATTGACCGAAATTGTGAAATGGCATGTGCAGAATTAGATAACGTAATAATTTTGTGTATTTACAGACCACCTAGCGCAAATTTTGATGTATTTACAAAATGTTTAGAAAGTGCGCTAATAAAGTTAACCGACAGTAGCAAGACATTACTAGTATGTGGTGATTTTAATATAGATCTTTTAAAAGAATCACAAGATAAACTAATTTTAGTTTCCCTCCTGAGCTCTTTTGATTTAAATAGTTTATTTATTGAGCCAACAAGAATAACCGTTTCCTCTGCCACTTGTATCGATAACATATTTACGAATAGTCCAATACGGGATAAAGAAATAATAAGTGGTGTTCGATCTGATCATACAGCACAAATGGTAAACATTGAATACATAATAAAGAACATAGAGAATAAAATAGAAGACAGACCTATTACAAAAAAGAGACAAACACAATTTAAAACTAACATAAAAGAGAAACTTTCTACAATATGTTTCCCAATAAATAATATAAATACCATGTATTCGACGTTTTTTGATCGAAAAGTATCAGGATTAGTAGAGACAAAATGTACGAACTATATAAAAAGAAATCCAAAGATAAAAGTAAGAAATTTGAAAATTATGTAAAAAAATATTCAAAAATATTTAAACTAGTTTGTATTAATGCAAAAAGAATCTACATTAGCAATAAGATTAAGAAATCTAGCAATAAAATAAAAACAACTTGGCAAGTCATAAATAACGAAACAGGTAAAGTTAAAAATAAATCCAGTGACTTAATATACCTAAAAGTTAATGGACAGCTTATCTCAGACACTTCAAAAATTGCAAATACTTTTCAATCCACTTTTTGCCGAATTCCTATTGAGACTACGAAAAATTTGATTTCTTCGCCTGACAAAGCAGAGATTCTCTTAAAGAAGCATATTGAAATTTCAGCACCTATTTTTAAATTTAAACACATTTCCCAGAGCGAAATTATAAAAACTTTTAAATTAATTAATGTTAAAAAAAGTGAAGATTTATGGGGAATGTCTGTTAAATCTATTAAACCAATTATTGGTGAAATTGCTCCTATTATAGCGCATATATTTAATTGTTGTATTGATGAAGGTGAATTCCCGGATTTGATGAAATTTAGTAAAGTAGTACCAATTTACAAATCTGGTAGTAATTTTGATCCAAAGAACTATAGACCTGTGTCGGTGCTGCCTGTATTTAGTAAAATTTTTGAAAACATTATATTAAATCAATTAAGTCATCACTTTAACACCAATGAGTTACTACATAAACAACAATTTGGTTTTACAAAAGGCAGATCCACAACTCATGCAGGAGCAGACTTAATACAGCATATTCTTATGGCCTGGGAAGTATCGCAAAATGCTATTGGCATTTTCTGCGATCTTTCTAAGGCTTTTGATTGCGTGGATCATGAGATTTTAATTCGAAAACTGAGATTCTACGGAGTAACTGATGCAGCACTAGATCTGATTTCATCTTATCTAAGTAATCGAGAAATGAGAGTATGTGTCAATAAAAGGGTGTCTGAGGGAACAAAACTTAAACTAGGAGTGCCACAAGGTTCCATTCTTGGTCCATTCTTATTCCTTGTTTATATTAATGATCTTCCAGGTGCAATTAAAGAACTAGCAGACATCGTTCTATATGCAGATGACACTTCTCTCGTGTTTAAAATAGATAGAAAAACTAGTGATTTAGGTAACCTTAATAACGGTCTGTCCATACTCTCGCACTGGTTTTCCGTAAATAACTTAGCACTGAACAGTAATAAAACCAAATGTGTATATTTTGCAACTTCAAACTGTCGTAGTGACAAAAATGTTGATATATTACTCAACAACGAAAAATTAGATATTGTTGACAATGTCCTTTTCTTGGGCCTCACCATTGATTCTAAATTACAATGGAAGCAACAAATTAATATTTTAGCAAACAAATTAAGTTCAGCAGTCTTTGCGATTCGTCAAATAAGGAAATTAACGGACGTAAAAACTGCTAGAATAGTATATTTTGCATACTTTCAAAGTCTGATGTCATATGGAATTTTGTTATGGGGTTCTGCTGCTGATTGGAAAACAATCTTTATACTCCAAAAAAGGGCTGTTCGTGCTATATACAAAATGAAACCCAGAGAGTCACTGAGAGACTTTTTTAAAGAAACCTCTATATTGACTATGCCTTCACTTTATATCTTTGAAAATATTATGTATGCTAGAAAAAATCTTCCATCTCTCAAAAAGAATCTCGTGTGTCAAAATTATAACTTACGACATAAACATGTCCAGTTGGCAGTGAAAAAATGCAGGTTATCTAAAACAAGAAAAACGTTTATAGGAAACTCTATACGCTTCTACAATAAAATTCCAAAGGACATTACAGATCTTTCTGATACACAATTTAAAGTTAAAATTAAAGATATCTTAATAAAAAAGGCATATTATAGAATAATAGATTATGTAGACGATAATAAAGCCTGGAAATTCTAATATTGCACATGCCATTAATGGTTAAGATTAAATTTTGTTTACGTTATGATATAAAAACTAAGTACGTGAGTACCTACCTATTACTTTTTAATTATTTGTTTATGACATTTTACATGACGATTTATGTTTGACACAATTTTTATTATTTTTTTAATTTTATTCTTTAACATACCTAGTAGGTACCTAATTTTTGTGACTTCTTATTTTATTTATTTGTGCTAGACTGAATATTTTTGTAGATATTGTAATTTAAATATTTAAATGATGTAACATTTTTGACATTCGTAAGCGCTTTTGTAAGCCTAAATCGAAGAAAAATAAACAATACAATACAATACAATACAATAGCATACAATCAAATATTTAAAAAAGCTAACTTAGACATTTTTCACAATTCTGCTTCACTATTCAAGAAAAAAATTAAGAAACATTTTGCGAGTTATTATTACTTTACCTTCTTTCTTTTGTGTTTTTGTTATTCATAGTTTTTTTTTCTGTTCATTAATAATATATGTATAACAAGTCTTTTTATAAGAATAGATATACACACATCAAAAGTGTGTAGGGATCAACATATATTTTTGCAATAACTTTTCTCCTGATTGATATTAATTAAAATTTTCTTTAAGGATTCGTCAAATAAAGTGTTTTCGTTTGTCACAGTAACGATAAACCAAGTCACCTTTGCATTAATAAAGAAATTTGCCATTTTCCTAATAAAGGGATTTTTGACATTTGAACCACTAACATTAAAGTTCGAAAAAAAGACTGAAATAACAGTTTTCTTAAAATTTTATTGGGTAACTTAAACAATTAATAATCCGTGTTTCTACCGCGAACACTAACAACACAAGAACATCGGTTTGGCATACTCAAAATGAGTTCATCCAAATCACGCTGTGGAATGGCCGCCCATGTTCGTTGCAACAACAAAAAAAGGTCTTCTTGCCACTGGATACCCTCCATATTCGGCAGAGCTCTTCTCTGTAGCATATCCCATGCATGCTCAATCGGGTTCAAGTCTGGCGACTGAGCAGGCCAGGGCAGGACATTGATGTTAGCTGCGGCGAGAGTCTGTCTTACAACTCTTGCGGTGTGCGGTCGTGCATTATCATGCATTAACTGAAATAAGGGACCGATTTGCACTTGTAGAGGAACGATGACGTCTGATACAATCGTCTCAGCATAAATTTGAGCGTTGAGGTTGCCTCTGATCCAAATCAACTCAGTTCTTCCGCCGATCCAAATACCCGCCCATACCATGATGGTTCCACCACTATAAGGATGGACTTCCTGGCAGGATTTTAATCGCTGTTGGCGTCCAGGGGTTCTCCAGTGTCGTATACGTCTTGTATCCGGTCTCATACCAAAACGAGACTCATCAGAAAAGCACACGAAACGCCATTGTTCTTCTGCCCAATTTCTGTGTTCAAGAGCCCATTGATATCGAATCCTACGATTGTGCATTGCTATAGGTGGTACCCGTAGCGGTCTTCGGGAATGAAGGTTCACTTCAGGCAAGCGGTTTCTGACTGTTTGGTCGCTAATTAAGTTCCCTGAAGAGTGATGAAGGCTCACGGCTAACATCATGGCGGTTATTGTTGGAGCTCTTCGAGTTAAGATTTGAATGTATCGGTCTTGTCTCCGTGTGGTGCAGCGATACCGTCCTCCATGGCGCTCAGCCACGGTACCAGCGCTTCGGTAACGTGTCCAAAGTCGACTGATAACACTCTGACTTGTATTCAGAGCTAAAGCCACAGTACGTTGCCGGGAACCAGCTTCTATCATTCCCACGGCTCTGAGCATTTCTTCCCTGCTTAAATGACGTCGCCGCTCCATAATAACGTTGGTTTTAATCAGTAGTAGGGAAACAGTAGCACTAATAATGTCTTCAATGCGTTGTATGTTTTTATAGGGAAAATATTGACAGCTGATTTTCATCTTTTACTCGAATTTGATTGACAGTTCCTGATTCAAATTATGAAATGCACCAAAAAGGATCCATATAAATTTATAAAATCATAAATATATTACAAAGCCACATCTCAATCTCAAGAAATCCGCATAAAAATGCTTGATCCCTAGACACTTTTGATGTGTGTATATGTATACCTACTGATTTTTATATAAACTTAGGTCGAAAGCAAGGAATGTCCTAGTTTTGATATAATGTTCTAAATAACGCATGTCGTGTTATCCTTTAAGTGTGTATACTATATATTAAGTTGCTATATAATACTCATTGTAAACCGTTGGCTTCCTAAATAGGTAAATAAATAAATAAAATTGTTCAGTCCCGAGTATTTATATAACTTTACTAGCAGTCGCCCGCGACTTCGTCCGCGTAGAATTTCTAATTTTCTATGATATTATAAAAAGATAAATTTTCCCGCTGCTTTCCCTATCGAAAAAAGTCCTACCGCTAGTGAAAACCCACGGATATCGTAATTTCAAAGTATTTTTATTTTTGAAAATTTCGTCCTCTATTTGACCACACTCAAGAGGTGATTTTCTAAAATATCTTATAGAGTATATTTTTATTATTTAAAAATACTAACCGAGTTTCCGAAAGTTCACGAAAAACATGTCTTTGACTTAAAAAACATAGGATTTTCATATCCCCCATTTAAACCCTTTTAGGATGGATTTTCTCAAACCTTTTCTTTACTGATGTCTAGACCCTAGAAAGAACCTACCTACCAAACTTTAAATAAAAATAAAAGTCATCAAAGCTTCCCATTCAAATTTCGTCCCCTATTTTACCACCCTTAAGGGGGGATTTTTCCAAAATAACTTATACAGATCTTTATTATTTAAAGTTAATAATCTAAATGCCGATTTTCATACGTCCTTTTCATATACTTTCATATAACCTTCGAAACCCCATTTCACCCCCTTAGGGGCAGGTTTTCTCAAATTCGTTTATTAGCTACGTCCTAGAAGGAACCTACCGTCCAATTTTCAAGTTTGTAGGTTTTATAATTCCTGAGATCTCGAGATGAATCAGTCAGTGAGTGAGTGAGTAACCTTTCGCTTTTATATTTATAGATTATGTAAGCAGGTAATTTATTTTAAGAAATAATGTAATAATAATTAAGCTATTGCATAGCTTTTATCGCGGGCTTTGAAATCGAATCAAGAAATTCCGTAACGAAAATAAACCTAACACCGTCGTTCAGTAAGCGTTCAACATTTTAGAGGTTCACAAGTAGCTCTATTTGGCGCAGTGGGCGAGCGGCCGCTTTCTTTACGATATGGTGTATGATGTCGCAGGTTCGAATCTCGAAAATAATTTTTATTATGCAAAAAAAATATTGCATAAATATTATAATTGCATAAATTGATAAAAAATGCTATGCAATAGCTTTACCGCGGCAGTCCCCGAGTGCCACTTAATTTTATAGTAGAAGAGAGGCACACCCTCTTGCAAAAGTTGAGTTTGAGTAATGTACAATGTTATACTCAGCTGAGTCAAACCCTTTCGCAGTGCAATGAAAGAGCTTAGCATGTTTCTGTCTGTTCTTACTATTATTAAATTAACTGAGACCTCGTAAAGAACCAGTCAGTGAGTGAGTGACCTCTCGCTTTTATTATATTTAATACTAGCTGATGCCCGCGACTTCGTTCGCATGGATTTAGTTTTTAAAAATCCCGCGGGAACTCTTTCATTATCCGAGATAAAAAGTAGCTCTCCCGGTCTGAGGAACCACTACTACCTACATCCATTACGATACCCATGCAAAAAATTGCATCAATCCGCTGTTCTGTTGCGACGTGATTGAAGGACAAACCAACAAACAAACACACTTTCGCATTTATAATATCAGTAATGCTTTATTATAACACTTTTTATAATTGTCAAATTTTTTACCATACCAAAGACAAACTTAACCAAAGACAAAATTACGTTTAGCTGTCATTTACGTTTTGTTATTCCACTGTCATTTGCGTTTTGTTATTCCATGTCAGATGCGTTTTTGTTATACCACGTTTTATAGTGACTTGACGGAAACGCGGTCGAACGGGATAAAAAGTATCCTATGTCCGTCTCCTGGTTCTAAGCTACCTCTCCACCAATTTTCAGCCAAATCGGTTCATCCGTTCTTGAGTTATAAATAGTGTAACTAACACCACTTTCTTTTATATATATATAGATATTTATTTATAGATTAAGTTGGTAATTCAAATTTAGGTTAAGAAACAATAGTAGAACTTTAGAAGGGAGGCACACGCGTGGGCACACCCCTCTTACAAAAATTATGAGTCATACATTGTACAATGCTATACTCACTACTCAGTCCAAACCCTTTCGCAGTGCAAGGAAAGAGCTTAGCTTGAATGGAATCATCAACAGTAAAGTTAAATAAACATTCGACGATTGTCATTCAACTCTAAAAAATCTCCAGAGCGCGTTATTGTTTGCAAACAAATATTACCAGCGCCATCTACCGAGCTACTGTAACATTGATAAATTAATACAATATAATAATATTATTATCTTGGCTCTCAAAACAACCCTGTATGGTCTTCAGCTTCATTCTTTAATTATAATAATCTATAGTCTATACATATAAATAAAATTGAAATGCATGTTTATAATTTTTACTAAATGCATATGAAAGTAATTAACATACGGTATTTATAACAAAAAAAAACAATTTTTTAAAGTATTGCCTATGTGACTTTTTGTTCCTGCTAATCCCTGAAACGACTGGACCGATTTCGATGGGATTTTCACTGACTAATCATCGAATGTATTATTAATTGAATTTTTTCCACACGAACTTCGACGAGCTTTCTTAACTCATCTTTTTTTAATTGACGGAGAAACTTTGCGAGATGGCCCCATATAAAAGTATGTATACCTATCTTTGATGAACTGAATGGTTTGATTTGAAATACTTGCAAAAATTCCTCACCTGCAGAGGGCATCATTACGGTAGACGGTGGGGGTTGGGGAGTAAGGCGTGCGGTGGCGGCGCGTACGCGGCGCGCACGGCCAGTCAGCGCGCGCGGGCGCCGCGACAGCGTCACAGAATATAGGCTGCTGAAATTAGAGGATGTGATGCCTCGTTCATCGTTCATTTTTTTCGAATATTTTATGCGAAAATGAACCCTAAGGCCGTGCCTCTACAGTCCATACCTGCGTTCGAGCTCGGCGGTGAGGCGCGCGATCTCCGCCTCGGCGTCGCGCAAGGAGTCGCTCAGCGCGCCCGTCTCCACGGCGAGGAAGTCCTGCATCTCCGCCGCTTTGCGCTCCGCCTCGCTCAGCCGCGCCTCTACAGTCCATACCTGCGTTCGAGCTGGGCGGTGAGGCGCGCGATCTCCGCCTCGGCGTCGCGCAAGGAGTCGCTCAGCGCGCCCGTCTCCACGGCGAGGAAGTCCTGCATCTCCGCCGCCTCGCGCTCCGCCTCGCTCAGCCGCGCCTCTACAGTCCATACAAGCGTTCGAGCTCGGCGGTGAGGCGCGCGATCTCCGCCTCGGCGTCGCGCAAGGAGTCGCTCAGCGCGCCCGTCTCCACGGCGAGGAAGTCCTGCATCTCCGCCGCCTCGCGCTCCGCCTCGCTCAGCCGCGCCTCTACAGTCCATACCTGCGTTCGAGCTCGGCGGTGAGGCGCGCGATCTCCGCCTCGGCGTCGCGCAAGGAGTCGCTCAGCGCGCCCGTCTCCGCGGCGAGGAAGTCCTGCATTTCCGCCGCCTCGCGCTCCGCCTCGCTCAGCCGCGCCTCTACAGTCCATACCTGCGTTCGAGCTCGGCGGTGAGGCGCGCGATCTCCGCCTCGGCGTCGCGCAAGGAGTCGCTCAGCGCGCCCGTCTCCGCGGCGAGGAAGTCCTGCATTTCCGCCGCCTCGCGCTCCGCCTCGCTCAGCCGCGCCTCTACAGTCCATACCTGCGTTCGAGCTCGGCGGTGAGGCGCGCGATCTCCGCCTCGGCGTCGCGCAAGGAGTCGCTCAGTGCGCCCGTCTACTTCCTGCATCTCCGCCGCCTCGCGCTCCGCCTCGCTCAGCCGCGCCTCTACAGTCCAATCTACCTATTTTTGACAATTCGCGAAGCTAAAAGGGTAAATAACTTTATAGGTAGGTAATCCTACTTCCTACGTATCTTAATATATATAAATTACGTGTCACGTTGTTTGTCCGCGATGGACTCCTAAACTACTTAACCGATTTTGATCAAACTTCGTAACTATCTGTAATTTGGTCCAACTTGAAAGACAGGATAGTTTTTTTTGGATTAGGATAGTTTATTTCTTTTATTATTTATTTTATTTATTGTTTATTTATTTATATAGATAAGGTGGCGATACGAAGTTCGCCGGGTCAGCTAGTAATAATAGTATAAAGCTAGTAGTAATATTATAAATGTGAAAGTTGTGAGGATGTTTGGATGTATGAATGGATGTTTGTTACCCTTTAACGTCACAACAAATAAACCGATTTGGCTGAAATTTGGAATGGAGATAGCTAATACTCAGGATTAGCACATAGGCTTTATCCCGGAAAATTACAGAGTTCCCGCGGGAATCAAAAACCTTAATCCACGCGGATAAAGTCGCGGGCATCATCTAGTTATTTACTTTTATGAAATATCTGTATCACTTTATTTTAAATAAACAGCAAAGTTTCGTCATAAAATCTGTATAACGAAAGAATACAGAAAACATCAAAACATCTGAACTAAGTACTAATATAGTCTTCGACCCCCATGTCGGAGGAAAAATGGAGGAACACATAAAGAAAAAATATAATGGGAGGCGAATTTTACTTCACACTTGATAAGAAATAGAATTGAAAATACATAACTACAGCTTTACAAAGGTAAACAAATACAGGAACGAAGTCAAGGGACAAAAATTAAAAGACTACAAAAGTAAGAAAATACGTTGTGACAAAAGTTTGAAAGGAAGATTGTTAGAAGAATGGAAAAAATAAATCGAAAGGTACAGCAATAGTTTGAAAGGTAAATGGGAAAGTTTTATGGAGAGTTAACCCTTGTTCGGAAGGGATCTGCCAACCCTTAACACATTTCAGGGCTATGAATATTTTTTCTAACGTCAATATATCCTGAGTTGATCGTTCACTGACTGAGAAACAGCAAACCAGAACTACTTACGGATATAGAAGGCATGAACAATATTAAAGTTTTTTTAATTAACTACTAGCTGATGCCCGTGACTTCGTCCGCGTGGATTTAATTTTTAAAGTCCCTCGGGAACTCTTTGATTTTCCAGGATAAAAAGTAGCCTATGTCACCCTCCAGGTCCTCAACTATACCCATACAAAACCGTTTCTCTGTTGCGGCGTGATTGAAGGACAAACCAACAAACACACTTTCGCATTTATAATCGACCGAGCGAAGCGAAGGTCTCTGAGTCTACTTGAATGAATTTGCACTTGTCCGTCCGTCCCTCTGTCTGTCCGTCCGTCTGTCAGAGCCTTTTATAACTGCTGAATTACTGAACGTAATTACTTCAATTTCAGATATAATATGTAAACCGATGGCCTCCAGCCGAAAATGGCTTAAAAAGTTATAAAAATCTTTAATTTAGGGGGGCTCTCATAGAAGCGAATGCGAAGTAAAATATTTTTTATAACTTTTCATAAAGTTGGAGTGTATCATTTTAAAGATAATTTGAAACAAAGTACAAAAGTATTTTTTTTTCCTAAAATTGACGAAATGGGAGGCTTTCAAAGTGGAGATTATATTTAACCTCAGAATGAATTAACCATTGAACCCTATAACCGGAACCTCTGGCTTTTCTAAGTTAAGTGCGTTTAAGAAATTAAATATCACAATCTTCAACGGTGAAGAAAACCTCGTGAGGAAACCTGCACACCTGAAAGTTCTTCATGATGTTCTCAAAGGTGTGTGAAGTCTGCCAATTTGCATTGGGCCAGCATGGTGGACTATGACCTATAACCTGAGAGGAGACCTGCGCTCAGTAGTGAACCGTTGATGGGTTGCTGATGATGATGATGATACTTTATGTATTGTACTCTATGTATTGTAGAATTTATATATTGATTTATCTACAGTGGGAGAGCACCAGCAAAAGAATAAATCACTGTAATGCCCACTAAAGATATTTTAGGAGCAATTTCGGCCATTATATATAAATTTTTAGAAAGTCCCGGTGGTTTGGTGACCGTAACTAAATTCTAGTTTCTCTTATCTATTGCATAAAGGTTCAATTTTAGCCTGTTGATTCTCTTGATGAACATAGTGATTATATTAAGTTTCGTGGCGTAGTCAGCGCCCAAACGTAGCGAGAGCTCTATAAATTGCGCAGTAACGGACTTAAGTAACAAATTACGGTTATCATATTATATGAGGGCCTCCAATGCAAGGACATTAAAGATAAACTTTAGTTCCGAGTAACTTATAATATTTTGCAGCTCGTGTGATTTATACCAGCACTTAGGTATGGCTTATGCGTGTACAAAAAGGTTACATAAGTCAATGGTAAGCGTTACTTAAGTGCTGGCTTATGTCACACGTTTCTTTAAGTAAAACAGAAAATACCAGACAATATACAAATGTGAAAATGTGCCTGTTTGTTTGTTGTTGGTCGTTCATCACGCTGCAATAGAGCAATCGATGTGATTTTTTGCATGGGTATTAATAGTGAAGGACCTGACATGGGCTACTTTTTATTCCGAAAAATCATAGCTAGTAAAAGATACATTGAGCTATACTAATTGAAAATAGAATCGTCCTACTAACTGGACCTACCATCAGAATACAATAGTACAAGAACTGAAGACTCACTGCGGAAAATCGTTTAAATAAATAGCGACATCTCGCTACCAGTTCAGAGGTGCGATTGTCTAAAGTTATTCCATTGATCGTAATCGTATTCGATGACATTAGCGTCAAAGTAAAATAAACCATAACTGCATTGAATTAGAGCTCAATTTCGTGTATGCATTCTTATACGTAAGGATTATTGTACTTTGACGCTAATGTCGAATACGATCAACGGAATAACTTTTAGACAATTGGTACCCTGGTCGCACAGCGCCAAATTACCTACAGTCATATTCACCTAGAAGTTACCTCTCTTTCTATCCCTTCGGACTACGTTAGCTTGAATTAGCCCCTCGCGACGGCCGGGACGAGGTCGGCTAGATACTTGTAGCTTTACTTTATACCTAACATGAAAAGTGCGACTGGTCCAACTAAGTATGTATTATTACAAGTGTAAATTAAAAATTTTATTTTTAAATGCAAGCTTTTAGTAGCTACATCATTAGACTCTGGATATCATCTAGGGTCAGAGTACTTGTTATGACGAATCAAACGAGCACAAACTCGATGGGGTTACATCGTTTTATTACAGAGTTCCGATAGCCATCTTCCGTCTCCATCTTCAGATCAGCTCCATGTCACAATAATATTGCATTGTCATCCGATTTACACATAAATGCAAAATTTCAGCTTGATCAGAAACCGGGAAGTGGGTCTAATTCATCTTGCAAGATTTGACCCAAACAAACAAACAAACAAACAAATAAATAAATAAACTGGTCAAGCTAAATAAAAGCTTGCGAAAACACATTACAACTAGGTTGGGTCGTATAAAATTAATTTCAAGCGATTAGAGGTTTAGTTTTATAATGACGTCCGTTTTGATGAGCCTCCATTAATTATGCCATTTCAGATAACAGTCTTTGGGGAGTGGTGTAACTGTCGTTAATGGTGGAGGGACGGTAATTAAGATGGAGTCATAAATTCAACTTTATCGCGTAATTTAAACGGCATGGATAACATACTCGTGCTCATTTCCCTGGCTGGAAAAATGGTTAGACTTGGTACATAGAAGCGGTTTTTTTGGTTTCACTTTTTAACAATACTAGCTTTTGCCACGCGACTTCTTCCGCATGGAATTACGTTTTGGGGTGGAACTTTCAAAAACTGTTGAATAGATACTCTTTTTTTTTTTTTTTTTTTATTCGATGACAAGATAGTCCTTGACTGCGATCTCACCTGATGGTAAGTGACGATGCAGTCTAAGATGGTAGCGGACTAACTTGGAAGAGGTATGGCAGTGAAAATTCAACCCATACCCCTAATCGGTTTCTACACGCCATCGTGCCGGAACGCTAAATCGCTTGGCGGCACGTCTTTGACGGTAGGGTGGTAACTAGCCACGGCCAACGAAAGCCTTCCACCAGACCAGACCAGAGAAAATTCAGAAATTATAAATTCCTAAATTGACCCCGTCGGGAATCGAACCCGAGACCTCCCAGTTATAAGACCATTTATTTATTCCTCCTTCATTTATCCAACTCCTTCATTTATTTCCAATTTTCATGGATATAACTTGAAAAAATGACAGATTTTCATACAAACATTTATCCCTCAATTAACTTGGTAATAAATTACTAAATTGGAAGAATTTCCAAAGATCCTTTCTTAGCAGATGCTTACGTCATAAAAGTAAACCTACCACCGATGTATATGTAGTACCAACTGGATATGCGGTAACGAACACTTACCATTTTCAACTGAATTCCGAACACTAGTTGTTAGTTTAGCATGGCATTCGCGACGTACGGACGCGGGCGCTATTTATGAGATAAAACTTTATAGGTACCTAATTGTGAATTAAAAAGCCAACAATACCTATATTCAAGTAAGTAACAAAATAGTATAATTATTAGATAAAGACATCGTCATTTGTAACTCTAGATACGGAATAAAAATTATTTCTTGATTTATTCAAATACTTTTATAATACGAACTATCGAGCGATATTTTCACGGATATAATATGCCTCCTGCACCCCGCACACCGTTCACGCTTCTGCGGCACGCGGCTGCGTTGATTTAATGACGATTTGCTACCTTATTCACCATGCCGGCCCCTCTCTCAACACAGAACACTTTGGAAACTATAATTTCAAAATTGCAATTTTCACTCCAGTGGCTTTTATAAGCATAGAAGACTAGGTGATGCCCGCGACTTCGTCCGCGTGGATTTAGGTTTTTAATTCCCGCGGGAACTCCTTAATTTTTCAGGATAAAATGTAGCCTATGTGTTAATCCTGGGTATGAGCTATCACTTCAACGTTAAAGCTTCTGATAAATCCTTTAATCACACAGCAATGGAGCAAAGGACATAAGTTTTTTATCCTGGAAAAACAAAGGGTTCCCGCTGGATTTTTATAAACCGCACCGCGCCTCAAGTCAGACCCACTTAGTACAGTTAGCAACGAACCGCTCGCTTTTAAATTTTTTTCATTAGTTTTAATTAGTTATAATTATTGTTGTTTGGTTACTATTGTTCATGTGTAGTTTTCTACGATAAGTAAAAAAGTAAAAATTTTGCATAGCGCAGACTATTTATGACTTTAATTAATGACTTTTTTTCGAAGAGGAGAAAAATGTGAAATTAAAAATCATGCCCTTCGACATTGCCAAAAAGCATGGCCAGAAAAGAAAAATTCCGTCACAGCCGTGGTAACAGTAAAAAATACAATAATTTTTTTTTCGTTTACGGGACAGTATGACGTCATTTTGCATCGGTCGTCGACGGCTAAATTGAAGCGGACTGGTAGTAACTCCACGCGGACTAAGTCGTGGATGAATTTACAGGCGGGTTTTATATAAACTGAAATAAAGAGAACATTTACATTTCAATGTTACAAATATGTTCAACTCCCGTTTGGTTTCAAATGAATTTCTAGTGTCGAATGAGCACGATGCTTCCGCCAAAACTAAAAGTTTAAAAGTTGCTAGGATCAAAACCCATTCAGTGCTATGTTAGCGATGGACTATCAAAGTCCAAACCGATAAATTCCACTAAAAGTTCCGTTGCCATTTCTGTTTTAATTTGCGGAGGATTTTGTACGTCGTCTAGCTTCGATTCCCGAACGTTTTAGATTGTACCTACTTCATTCTAATGGCCCTCTTCAACCATATAACGATGTGCAGTTTAGTAAGAGCTAATAGATGTTCGATTCCTTTGTACACTTATTGACGTTCGAGATATCCCTTGATACGAGGTTATCTTTTTACAAGCTTTTATTTAACTTGCAATGTTTGTATGTATGTACCTATGTATGTAGGTATGTATGTTTAGGTCAAGTCTTGCAAGATGAATTCTAGAACCATTGGTTTCCGATTGAGCTGAAATTTTGCATGTATATGTAAATCGAATGACGATGCAATATTATTGCAACATGGAGCTAATCTGATGATGGAGTCGACAAATGGCTGTCGGAACTCTGTAATAAAATGACGTAACTCATCGAATTTGGGCTCTTGATTCGTCTTGACAAGTACTCTAATCCTAGATGATATTCAGGGTCTCCAGCTACTAAAAGCTTGTTTTTTAAATATTTAATTTAATTTACACTTGTTAGTTCAAAACTGTTATAATGGTCATTTATGTTTTAAGAACGCGTATAACGCCAAAAAAAAAAACAGATTTCGCGATGAGATAGAACATAGCCGCAACCTCATGTGAGGCGCGACAAAAGAAAGCGTTTAGCGCGGAATAGGAGTGTAGTAAGCGCCAAATACTTTGTAACTCGTAAAAAATTCATTTTCTTTTCAATTCACTAGGCTACTCTCTTGATAATATCAATCGGAATTTAATGTAAAAATTTTGGCTCTGTATAAATGAATATTGGTTAAAAATTAGACCTAACTTCGCGATTTTTTATTATCGAACAAATTTCATCATTTTATGTTTTTGCCCAAGCACGTCCCTTGGCAGTATGATGTAATTTTTGCGTGTTTTTTTTTTCGGATAATTGAAACTTGATCTACTACTGTAAAAATCAAATCTGTTTACTGTTAACGAGCGCACACCCACTCTTAATGTGGATCTACGTCGGTGCTTGAATTAGCCTTTTCTCGTCGATATATTAAATATAAACGGCTTTCCGGAACTATTTTGTTAGTTAAATTAAGAGAATTATAATATCACTCGCTATCGAGCTCCAAACATAATATTTTGATTGTAATTTCAATTTTAAACATATGTACTTAAACAGTGTATAATATGGTGAAATTAGCACTTAAGTATGTGTAATAACTTAAAATTAAAGAAAATATAGTTTTGTGTTCCGTTTAAAAAGTTTTTGCAAGTTATAATAGGTGAATTTGAAGTAATTATGTTAATATGGATATAATATGTATAAAACTCGTATACCACAGTTCACTCTGGCAATCAGAATTCATTTAATTCAGAATTATATTTTCTGGAATATTTATATACAATAATTGAAAATTCTGTTTAACTTATGTTTGAAGTATTGGGCCCGTGTGGTTTATTTATCGTTTCATTAGTCTGCCCCCGCTCCAAGTTATAATTACTTGCGAGTTGACGCTCGAAACATTAACAAACAAAACTTAATTAATTAACTATAAGCGTTGAAACCTATTTCATTAATGATATTTATTTTGTGTTACTCTAAAATATTCTAGAGATACTTCAAAAGTACCTATAGGATTATTATTAAGGATTCTTTCTCACTTACTTCCGATTTCACCAACGTCGAGAGACGCTTAACCGATGAATAAATTGGACGTTCTGACAGTTTTTGTATTGAAAATTTCTAAAAATATAAAATTTTTATACTCGGATACGACTAATTTTACGTTGGTGAACTCAGCTCTTATATTAAGTTATATTTCTTGGTAGATATTAAGTTAGAAAAATTACATTTATAACCCCTATTTGAGAGAATCCAAATGTTTTAATGGATTTATGGTACCTAATATATTAACAGTTATGGTTTTTATGGATATTTTGTTTCCTATAATATTATAATAGGTATATTATATTTTTTTCTATTCTTAAGAAAACCTCTAGCGCTCGCTCCATTTAAGCGACAGTTAACTTTTATTAGCTAATATTCAACTAAGAATCAAAACTTCATTTGCATGAGATGCGCTCGAGAGGAATTGCTCTTAAAATTTTAAAAAATGTTGTGGGGATTGGTTTGCATGCTTAGATTTTTTTATTTATTTATTAAATGAAATGAAATAAGGCTTTATTAAAATTAAGTACCCATAATTGATTAGGTTGAGACACTGTTGAATAGGTTCAGAACTCATAAACACTACATAATTATTATAAAACAAAGTTCCCCGCCGCGTCTGTCTGTCTATCTGTCTGTCTGTTGTCGATAAACTCAAAAACTACTGAACGGATGTTCATGCGGTTTTCACCAATAGATAGGGCAATCCATGAGGAAGGTTTTAGTGTATAATTTGTTAAGATTTTGTGTAAATTGGTTGAAATATGCCAATAATTGTTGACGATGTCGGAAAAATTCAAGCCGCCCGGGAGCTTTCATCGAAAACGCTGCCCTTTGAGATTTAACAAAACAATGTATGGTGGTGGTATGGTTGGGATAACTCTCTACAGAAAAGTCTGCGATGGCATATATCTATCTTTTAAGGATAGCTTACTATACCAATTTTAACTTCTAAAAAAAATGCTCACGTGCCATGAGGTAATTGGAAATCTATTTAGACAGATATAGTATTAATCCTTATCAACTTAAATACGTTATTTACCATATTAAACATTTCATGGACACTATGATAATCCTGTACACCATACAATTTAAATGAATATCTTAGGAGTTATCGCAAAATAAAGACGATCGCGCGCCAAAATAAATTCAAGCGCGCGCCGCGGGTTATGTAAGCCGATTGCTTCCGAGCGATAGATACTTCTTTTATAAGCCCACGTACTGTTCAATATACTGTTCAAGGTATAGCTTACGGAACATTCCAAGGAGTTTGCAAACCCGTGCGAAGCCGGGGCGGGTCGCTAGTATTATATATTATGCTTAGAACTTGCTTGTATTTAAACAAAGGATGGTTGTATTTTATGAAATACAGAGAACATAATATTAAAAGTCATATTTAAATATCTTCTATGTTTTAATATCCGGCGCTGTAAGCTCTACTCTTTTCATCAAAGATTGTCTGTTGGTGATTGCTAGTACCTACGAGTAAATAGGATCATGCTTTGCAGAACATTTGATCATTCCGTGTCCTTTTAACTTGTCTTATTGAAGATGCTCATTTTATGTTGGTGAAAATATAAAGCATTCATATTACACAATTTTACTACATCCGATGTAATATTTGGAATCTCTGCTCAGATTTTTTTACTAATTTGTCTACAACGAAAGAGAATATTTTAAAAATAAATAAATTATTAAAAAATCGGCCAAGTGCGGGTCGGGCCTCGCTCTTTTAGGGTTCCGTACATATGACCAAATATTTTTTTTAAAACTAGATACATATTTAGTTAACTTAGTTCTTAGAAAGTACTAAATTAGCATATGGGGAAAAATGCTCGTTTGTTTTGGTCACAACTTACAAACCGCATTATAAATCGGTGTTTTCAGTATTTGTTGTTTAAATTCACTATATAGTACCTAACATACCAAAATTCCAAATTCCTAACTAGTTTAGTTTTTGAGATAGACCCCTAACAAAATTGATCTAAAATCGACAACTTTGACGGCCCCGCATTTCTTCACATTCCACTTAACGAGCGCTAGACAATGACACCCCCACATGCCAGGGTGAAAAAATAAAATTTTATTTCGACTCCTTTTCCATGTATGGGAGCCCCCTTTATTTTTAATTTAATTTTATTTTTATTATTTATTGCTATAGCGGCAATAGAAATACACAATATGTGAAAATTTCAACTGTCTATTTATTACGGTTTATGAGATACAGCCCGCTGACTGACGGACGGACGGAAGGACGGAAAGCGGAGGCTTAGTAATAGGGTCCCGGTGGCACCCTTTGGGTACAGAACCCTAAAAATGTGTGAAAGTTTGTTATAATTCATCGCAATAACCATTAAAAATGTAATTATGACTACCAGTACCAGAAAATAATTACATGAATAAGATCTTATTATGATAAGATTATCTAAGTTTCATACATTCATTGGTTGTTTTGAGCCTAGGTTTGGAGCGTAACTTTCTTAGACTTCAGTTGCAACAAAAACGACAAATGGAACGAAGTCATGCGGAAGTTTAAAAAGTGCATATCATTCTTGTTATTTATTATCCAGAACGAGTTAGTTTACGAAGTCGTGATTTAGCTACACTGATCATAAGGTTTTATGCCTTAACATAAAAACTAACGGGTAAAAACAACAAGACTGCGGATTCAATTTTATGATTGTTCCTCGACATAACTTTGCTCGTACTCGCGAATGGTCGCATGATGAAAGTTTGCACAAACAATTTAGTTAAATATGTTGGTTCATTTGTTTGGCGTCCTGATTCTCAATTAGAGAGCAATTAAGATAATTTATGTACGGAGCTCAATTGTTACAATAATAGAAATATTATGGTTTCAAAAAGTTTTTTAAACTATCCTCGTCGTCGTCATCTTCTGCAAAGATCCACACACTACGATCTCGTGCCGCTAAATAGCTATAATTTTTCAGCAAAATTTTTTTTATAAAATAATGAGTTAAATTCCATGTCCGTGATCTTGAAGTTACTCTCTTTTTATTTAGCTCGCATGGTTATTTGAATGTTGTCAAAAATTTAATTCTTTTCTGTTTGTCTGGGCTAATTTTCGGACCAGCTGAACCAATATCTATGAGGCTATACTAGGAATACTAAGGGTCCCTTGGGGATAATAATATCTCAATAATGGACGATTGAGTGAATAAAATTTTTAAAGTCCTATCCGCTGAACTGATCCTGACTGATACCAAGTTAGCTTTCATCCCAAAGATAGGCATAAACTACTTTTATCCGATAAAGCAAAGAGTTTCCTAGAAATTAAAAAAACCCTAATTCCTGCATAGTGTATCCATTAAATCTGATATAACACGGTTGTTTGAAGTGTCTTCTCTGTTCGACTATTTACTCATGTGGTATTGGTGTCTGTATAGTACGAAGACAAAGTACTGGTTTTCAATTCCACTTACTCTGTCGGTGTGCTCGACCAAAATAACGAAATATGGCCACGCATTCTCTCAGGTTATTTGACAATGCCTTGAATAGGTGCATCTAGTACATCTAGTTTGTGTGGGTATCTAAATAGTTAGTGCAAGTTTAAATACCTCGATAACGTCGATCGATTTTTTCGATAACAATAATACCTATTTTATATGACAAAGTGAAATGTACATAATTATAATAATTATAACATTAAGTAGCAAGTAGGATTTGCAACCAAGTTGAAAATAAAATCGGTAATACAAAATTCAGTTTAGTCTGACATTATTGTTATACACAATTTTAAAGTAGCAAAAAGTAGCAACTCGTACGAAAAGTACTATAATTATTAACCTAGGCGAATAAAAACAGTGAATAAATAAAACAGAAACGCAATTCTTCTGCGGTCTTAAATAATTATAAGATGCAATTAATTTCATTCTTGCACCACCTTTCTTGTACTGAATGTTCAAAACTTGAAAAGTCATGCTATAGCAGAACTTTAACTTCACCCTCGAGGGTTCCTAAGCGTTCCCCATACAAACAAAGTTTAATTCAAAGAAAATTTCGTAGACACCCTCTAGAAACTAATATGCATTTGTATTTTAAAATACAAACAATCTTCTACAAACAACTTGTGCAGCTCTTCTTAAAAAACATAATTATTTTGTTCTAAAATAAAAACTTTGAAATTCTTTTTTGGTGAATGTACCTCATACCTTTAAGTGTTAAGTTGTTGAACAAAAGTTCTTTATACTAGCGGCACGCTATGATGGCCGGTTTGACGTTTGTCCGCTCATGAAGTTCCGTTAATTGATAACGACTTTGAAGGAAATAATTGTATTACGTTATTGACGATAGTGATGTGCAGAGATTCATAAATTTTATCGAATGTAGTTTTAGGTTTAGGACTCAAAATTTATTAATTTATAAATTTTAAACCGGCCATCATAGCGTGCCGCTAGTATAGACTATAAGCTACATAAATAATTGCCTGTTGAAGTTTGTTGGCACTTAAGAGTTAACCTTGTAGGTTTTATGTAAAGTTTCAAAGTCAAGCCTTTGTAGGGCTCAAAGATTTTTATATACGTCAATCTTTAGTGTTGTATTTATAGAGTAATATCCTACTTATATTATAAACGCGAAAGTTTGTGAGGATGGATGGATAGAAGAATGTTTGTACACTCTTTAACGCCACAACGATTGAACCAATTTGGCTGAAATTTATTTTATCCCGGACAATTAAAAAGTTCCCGTGGGAGTTAAAAATCTCAATCTACACGCCCAAAGTTGCGGTCATCATCTAGTAAGTATATAAAAAGAGTAAAAACAGTAACAACAATTCTAGTGCACTCTTAATGGCAAGTCGTTAATTATTACCCCCTGTAGGTTTGTGAGCGTAATGCTAAAACTTAGCAACTGTGGAGCGATTAATAGTTACGGACACCGAACTTAATTTACCGAACATATTTTGTTTCGTTGAGCTTCAGCTTTTTGCAATTAAGACGTTTTCTGTATCGTAAACCCCAGAAAAAAGATCACTGAATCTTGCGTTTTACTTGAATCAACGTTCCACCATGTTTATAAGTTTATAGCATAGAGTTTTTAAAATTTTAGAACAGAAAAATAAATATTTTTTATTTTTGTATGAAAAAAAAAACTTTTTTATTTTTAGGAATTTTAAAAAGTCGTGGAATAAAAGTTATTAAGTTTGTTGTATAGAAGTTGCCTGTTATAAAATAAAAATGTGACTGACTGACTGACTGATCTATCAACGCACAATTTAAATCACTGGACGGATCGGGCTGAAATCTGGCATACTATTATGACGTACGCATCCGCTAAGAGGATATTTTTAAAAATTCAACTCCTAAGGGGGTAAAATAGGGGTTTGAAAAATCGAACTCAACGTGAGCGAAGCCGCGGGCGAAAGCTAGTTTAAATGTAAAACTTTTCTATTCTACGCTAAAGACTTTAGAGAAGCCTGCAATTCGAGTAGCAGTAAGTACAACACAAGCGGCTATCCCGTACAAACCAAAGAGTCCCCGGCGGACGACCCCAAAGCTCGCCGCAACAACTCAGGCAATCTGTTTCACTGTGACGTTGAAGCTTGAGGGTCTGTTCACATTCTGTCACTAAGGAATTGAGAATACGTACACTCTAAATAAAATCCAAACGTTTTACCTTCGCGAGATCTATTTATGTTACACTCGGGAGCAAATAGGGCGAAACATGGTGCGTTTTATCTTTATCATAGAAAATGATTCGAATACCTGCCAGAGGTTAGCAAGAAGAAAAATCTTGCCAACTCTATAACTTTAAACTATACATCAATTTACGCTTAAAATAATCATAGATTCCGTTACTATGATTGCTAGTTATTTTATTGTTAAAAGCGAAGAAAAATCCTATAATATTTTTTTGTTGTGATATTAGATTAAAATACAAAAATCTCATAAAATTATAATATAAAAAAACTTGAGAATAGTGTATAGTCCGAATAGTGAAGGAATTGTAATAAACTAGTGGTGTCATCTAGTATTAAATTGATTAACTACGATGAATTATATTATTTTGTTTATTTCTATTGCACTGTTACAAAACCAAAGAGTTACTCTGGTGGAGTTACTGTTTTTTCACAGATGGCGTTAGCATTTTATCCAATTTATACAATAAAAAATTAGGGAAAAATTCCACATGTAGAAATTATTTAAAATAAAATTGAAAATAGAAAATTCAGTCTGTCGAGCTGGGATTCGAACCATCGACTTTGAATTTATAGGCGACTCTCCTAGCCACTAGGCCATGCAGACGCCGAGTTCTAAGGTGAAAATACCGAATACAATGCAATATTCACATTCAACAAAAAATGTCGGTTTCAAAAATGTGTCGTGTCGGTTCCTTAATTTTTTCCGTCTAGCCCCCTTCCGTACCGCGCGATAAGGAACTACGTTCCAATAGCAAATTCTTAGTGTATTAGTGTTCTTTGCGTACCTAGTTGTATTGAATTCCTGTAGATGGTAGGTAGCCTTTAAAAATAAGGTAGGAAAGAAAGACATTCAATCTTGCTATTGTCTCAAGGTAGGTCAAAACCACTAAGTACTCATGGCGCATCATCAAGACATCTCTTAAATGGAAGCCAAATTAGACGGCAATCGGGCATGACTTAATTATCATGTCGAGATTATATTACTCGCTTAAGCATATTGCTGATAATTAATCCGGATCCATTACTGATGTAGGTACAATTAACTGTTAGTAATTCGAAGTTAAATTGTGCTTATTTCTGAAATCTATATCGGCTAATCAATTACCTGACTACAAAAAGATTGTGTGTGTCATGTTTATGTGTGCGTCCACCTACTTATAGTTTTCATTTAGTTTCAATAAATAACTAGCTGATGCCCGCGACTTCGTCCGCGTGGATTTAGTTTTAAAATTCCGCGGGAACTCTTTGATTTTCGGGGATGCCTATGTCATCCTCCAGGTTCTCAACTATACCTTTCCAAAAAATCACGTCAATCCGTAGCTTTGTTGCAGCGTGATTGACGGACAAACCAACAAACAAACACACTTTCGCATTTATAATATGTATTAGTAAGGAAGAATTAATACTACGATAGTAAAGGCGATCTAATTAAATTTTAGAACACAAAAGCTACTATTGTGACTTAAATATGAAAGTGAGATATATTCCTTCGAAGACTTTTTTGTAGAGAATAATGAGTACTTTAATCATGTAGTACATAAATTTTATGCTTAATCAACAGTTTTCTCAGCACACGCCAAATGATGCATTTTATCGGCAAAATTTTACTACTTTGGGTTACATTATTGCAATTTTCTTAAGGATCTCTAAATTTTTGAAAATAAATTATAGCCTATGTTACTTCCTGATAACTTAGCTTTCTAATGGTGGTGGTGGTGGTAAAAAATTGTTAAAATCAGTCCAGTAGTTACAGAGCCTATTCGGTACAAACAAACAAACAAAAAAATCTTTCCTCTTTATAATATTAGTATAGTTTGAGGTTAAGGTCACAGTCAACCCCGCTGGCCACCTGCGGATTGGCACACTTCACACACCTTTGGAGAACATTTTATTTTATGTCTTAATTGTAACGTATTTAAAATAATTGCTTAATTTAATATAAATAATCCTAAACAAAGTCGTCGTCTAGTAAGATGCTTCCTCGTCTTGGTCACTAATATTTGCTTGACGGGACGTTAGCAATCGCACCCTTATCGAATAAATATTGCCACTTTAGGCTTCGCTGAGTAATTCATTAATTAATTAATATACCTACCTAAAATAGAACTGAGTGTATCTCTTGGTATAACTAATCTCAGATTCGATATTAGGTACCTAGTTGAGTTTGTGCGGGTAGTAAAGGAAGTGATATTTAATTTCTTAGATACAATAGCTTCGAAAAGTTAGAACTTTGTGGGTGGGGATTCAAACACCGGAAAAATGAGGTCAAAGCTTTTACCATCGCTGTGGTTCTATTAAAATACTACATTTTGCTTGCGACTTCATCCGCGTAGAGTTAAATTTTAAAATTCATACAGAAACCTTTCGTTTGTCCGGGATGAAAATAAGCCTTTTTCACTCTCCCGTTCTAAACTATACCCGTGCGAAAAAATCACGTCGATCCGTAGCTCCGTTCCTACTGATTGAAGGACGAACCAAGAAACCAACAAATAACACACTTCCACATTAACAAATATTATAATAGGGATAACCACTATGATGCAATATTTAGGAAGCCTTGGAGGCTATAAATAGGTAGACAATTAATTTGTGTTATAGTATTTGGCACACTTTCGGCACATAATGAAACATTCAAGTATCCCAAGTAGAGAGTAGAGACCCATTAATTAACGGGTGGTATAATGAGTTATACCCCACAGAATTTCCTGAGATAATAATTAATTTATTACGGTATTGCGGAATTCGCTAAATATTTAGCTTGATTAAGTGGACCCTCTCTGATAAAATATTATAATATACTATTGAATTGTAATTAAATTAGCAAACAACTCACTGATTTTGCAGTAGCAGCATACAATGATAGCCTAGTGGTTAGGACTGTGGTCTGTTAGGAGGGTCGCAGGTTCGATGCCGGGCACGTAGCTGTGGCTTTTCGGAGTTATGTAGCTACGTTTAAGCAATTAAATATCTCATGTTTCAATGGTGAAAGAAAACATCGCGAGGAAACCTGCACACCGGAGAGTACATAATGTTCTCGAAGGTAAGTGAAGTCCGCCAATTCGCATTAAATGGTGGAATATTGCCTATAACTCTTCTTTGCGAAGAGAAGCGTTATGTAACCGTTGATTGGTTGCTGCTAATGATGATGATGATGATGATTACTGTTGGCCCAAAATGGACTCTACTCAGCATATGTAGAAGGAATTGTCATCGAATAATAAAAGTAGGTACTCATGATATTTTTAAAATCTTAACTCAACACAGATAAAGTCAAGGGCATCGACTATCCAGTAATATTATTTTCATATCGGAGCGGTAACAAAGGACGCCACGGTCAAATGAACTACTAGACGCTTCAAGAGCACTGAAGTTCCATTAATTATCCAACGAAGCTGCGCTCTGAGCTCTTACAGGACAATGAACCTTTATCCCCTGTAGAGATACTAATAGTATCTGCAGACACCTTACAAATTACTTCTTCTTTAGTCAATTGGAGAACTTATTCGAATATGGATCAGGGTGGGCCAAGGTTTGAATTCCGGGCTGAGAAATAATGTTATGTCGTTTTTACTTGACTAAGGCAAAGCCACCCTTTCTTTAGGCTTGTATTATTATGATTTTAGCAGTATATGTAATGTATCATAACACCAGTCCCAGCCAGAGCAAGTTTGCCATTCCAATACCTTGGGACCCCAACAATGGAAGCTATGTCGTTAGCATACATACGATCTAAAACATTACCCCCCTTTGGCAGTCGGGCAAAAAGCCTGTCAAGAAGACAAAAATAAACGCAATCAGGCAGGTGTGACGGACCCGGCGCTCCTCTAGCTCATACGTTATTCAAAAGTGCGCTCCACTAAGAAATATATTTCTCCAACTGAGAAATCTCTTGTCATCCTCCCATACTCATATTGAATATTAAAATGTGGAAAACTTCATGTGAACGAGGTGTATGAAATGTTCATAAATATTCTGTTGGTGAGATTATAGATTTTTCCTCGTAGGTATGCTACGGTCGTAGACATCATCTACATTTGCAGCTACGAACGCCTATTTCTATTCTTCAGTCTTCGGCTAACTTCAACATAATCTCAAACGATTGACGTTATCCCAGAATTGAAACTCTATCGGTTAATGTCCACTGATAAACAAAGGCCTCTTGAAAGGATGGCCACAAAACACAATCCAGTGTCGTTTGTGTCTAGTGCCTGCCATTATACCGACACCATATTATTATCAACCAGCAACCATTCTGCCGTATAAATATATTTTACTAGCTGACTCGGCGAACTTCGTACCGCCAACTTACCTATATAAATAAAACAAATAACTACTAAAACTATCCTATCTTTCAAGTTGGACCGAATTACAGATAGTTACGAAGTTTGATCAAAATCGTTTAAGTAGTTTAGGAGTCCATCGCGGACAAACAACGTGACACGTAATTTATATTTATTAAGATTTGCAATAAACTTTAATATTATTACAACCAGTTGAAAACTTTATATTTACTGTAAACACATCGTCAAACATTTTTTAAAAGACATTGAAAACAAGACTATATTCCCCTTTGTCCTTTAACTAAGCCTGAAGATTGTAAGTATTGTACTACGATTTACTACGAACTTAATGCAACAGGTTGTTTTGCAAGAAATAGAAAACTATCTCTTCAGTCTTCAGTGACCTTTTCGTTTTCAGATCGCGCCCTTAACCGTCCGCGTCGTACTATTGACACTTTGACATTGAGAACATGGCATTCCAGTAAAAAACTTCGTAGTACCAAGCCAAATCTGCTGTCACGTTGCGTTCGCCATCTACGGAAGCCTTTTTTTGGACAGCAAATAAAGACAGCGATCGTTTAAATGTGTACTTGAATAAGGCTTAGGTCATACTAGTTTAAGGCACACACAAAACGTGCATCGGAAGCCTTGCAATAGCCATGAAAAATGCAAGGCTGAACGTCAAACAGCTGTTTACAATATCTCAAGGAACCTAAAGCACGCTATAAAGCAAGTCACATAGGAGCCGCTTTGGCCAAGATGCAGTTTTCATGCCTTTTGTGTATTCATGCTTAGACAGTTATCTCTGAACCAGGAAGGTCATCACAATTCGGCATATTTATTTGATATCTGCAGATTATTTATTTATAGTATACTGCCAAACTATAAAACTCACTGCGGGAAATACATCCAACGATATTGCGGACATTCGTATACAGCTTGTATAGTCTGCGAGCTGACAAGCAGAATAGCTTTGACACTAAAACTATTTTATTTAATTGCCATTTTGCAATAGTAAAAGTATAAGTAACAGAGACATAACTATGTTAGTAATTCATGTCGTTAATATAATTACTAGCTATAATCGACGTGCAGTGGGATTTGAATGTGCCATCCTATCTGTCCCGTTTCACCTTCAGAATACAATATTATTCTGCTCTACACCCTACTCTTAATGGAGCACAAAAGGTAATGCACTTCGGTTGTACATAATCTCTAAACTAGTAATACGCTTTAAAGCACACAATAATTTTCCTTTACCGCAGGGAATATTGTGAAATAATAGATCGTTAAAACAGGTTTAAAGCCCATAACACACTAGATATTTGTAAGCAAGAGCGAAGCAAAGACATACATAGATCGATTGTATACTGTATTTAAATTGATAGATAGATTGTACATACAACTTTTCTCATCAACTCTACTTAATTGACTCATCGATTAAAGATCTTATAATATACTAGTATCTATATACACCTATGATCGGAGTATACCTGCGAGATCAAATCAGAAATAGGGAGATCCGTAGGAGAACCAAAGTCACCGACATAACTCGGCGAGTTGCGGAACTGAAGTGGAAATGGGCGGACACACAGTTCGAAGAGCTGATAAGCTGAGCTTCCCGCACCGGGAAGCGCAGTGTTGTCAGACCCCCTACTAGGTGGGCCGACGACATCAGACGAGTCGCAGGGAGCCACTGAATTCAGGCGGCACAAGACCGAGGCATGTGGAAGTCCATGCAAGAAAACTTTGTCCAGCAATGGACGTCTATCGTTTGATAAAGAAGAAGAAGAAGAATATACCTATTAAAAATATTTGTCAAAACAAAAGATAAGTTTTGTATTAACCATTTTTAACCAACTAAAAAAGGAGGCGGTTCTCATTTAGTAGGAATCTTTTTTTTTATGTATGTTCACCGAATACTCGAAGACGCTTGAACCGATTTGGAAAATTCTTTTTTGTTTGAAAGCATATACTTTCCAGGTTGTCCTATTTAAATTTTATCGAAATTGGTCAAGCGGTTTTTAAAAAATCAACAATAAATTACAGTACCCGGCGATATGTATTGCACATCGGCCTTTGGAATAAAACGCTATTTCTATTCTATTGCAAGGAAAGCTAGCCAGAAATTCACGTAGTAATTACTGAAATTTCTTCAGAATCGGCGAGCACATCACGTAACTTAAATAAAAAAATGCAGTCGAACTGTGAATAGAATAGAATAGCGTTTTATTCCAAAGGCCGAAGTGCAATATATATCGCCGGGTACTTTATAATATAATTTGTAGTGGCGCGGGTGTTTGAAGTGGGTTTTTAAAAATAATTTTTTATATTAAAAATTAAAGCATAATTTTGATAGTAGGTACGTATGATGCTTAGGTACATGTTTTATCAGGCGAAAATTCCGTAAAATGGTTCACTGGCTCTTGGATTAGGACATTAATTCGGCGTTCGGATGCGAGAGCAGAAATTCCAAACATAATAGTTGGATCGCATTTACATAGATGGGTCAGGTTTCTATGAAGCCGGGTATAAGCTGCAACAGATTTGGTGTTCTTATGCTTTGTAAGGGATTGCGGTCCTACATATTTTAAGAGTAGATTTCAGATGTAAATGTTTTATTTACAACGTCTAATGGTATGAATTTTTTATAGCCCAGAAACGACGGAATCCGAGCAGCGGAACTTTATTTGCATTATTAGTGACTTCATTTTATTTTATTTCATACTTTGTCCAAACTTTTCTTGACTTGACGTTGATCGCATTTTTTTCAATATCTAGAGCGTGAAAAAATGTTCAACCGTTGAACATTTTTTACACGTTAGTGGGTACAGGTCAACGGCCAAGTCACATAACATTAAATATAATAATAAAGAAATTGCAGTAAGGAACCTTAGACTTGGCTCAACTTTAGAGATTTCATTACTTTTTAGAGATAAACAAGCAGCTCCATCGAGACTAGGCTATTTTTTTACAGAATGTTTTTGGTGGTTAATTGTTCCGTTTGCTTTGGAGATCCTGGGGCCATGGAGTCAAAGTGCAAAAATATTTAGGGGACATTTCACCTCGATAAGTTGGCAGAGGTGGTTCATTTTTTGCGTAAAGAATCAACCTGGCTGTCCAATGCGGAAATGCAGCCAGTACTTATTCTTGGCACCATTACACGTGGGCATGATTTGTATACATAGTAATTATATTAGTTTAGCTATAAGTTTTACTGTAACATTTTAATTTTGCTCATATTTTAATATTTTTGAAATTTTATCCCTTTATTGATTTTCAAAAACCCTTTAGGTATAGGCCTACGTCATAATAGATATCTGTATGCCAGCCCGAGCCGTCCAGTGATAGATCAGTCAGGCAGTCAGTCACTTTTTCCTTTTTCTTTATTTAAATAAACAAAACTTGTGTTTTTTAAATATAATTAGGACGTTTTTGTACTTACTATACCTAACTGAATTTCAATTTTGAACGAATGATACTCTTGATAAAATATTTCAAGTACAAATTCAAAATAATATTTCATTTGCAGAAACAATTTATTGAACATACAAGTTTTAATTCGTTATGCACGCTGGAGCTTAAATCTATTATTATTTAATAAAGTTTAATAGTGGAAAAACCAATTCGAGTTATGAATTTCAGTCTCCCTTCCTATAAAATTAAACTAGAACGAGGCTTCCGTACAAATGGTATGTCGTTAAATAGTTTTAGCTAAATATAATGTCGTTAAATAGTTTTAACTATAGTGAAGAATTAAAATAAGATTAGCTGCAAGCTATGAGAGCCTAGTAGTTAAGACTTCCGCGTCATTCTCGAAGGGCCCAGGGTTCGATCCAGGGCACACTTCTCTGACTTTGGAGTGAGGTGCCTTTTAAGCAGTTAAATATCATTTGCTTGGTTATAACATCGTGTGGAAACTTGCATGCCTTATAGTTCTTCATAATGTTCTCAAAGGTGGCCCGTGTTCTTCTTCGTCGCTAGCCCTCTATTTCGTTAAGAGCTGGAGATATCCTCACGTGCATGCCATTCCTTTCGATAATGTGCCAGTCACATCCAATTCTTCCCCATAAGGTTGATGATATCGTCGAACCAACGGTATGGTTGCCTTCTCACAGTTATTTTCTCGCTACATGGTTTCCATCCAAGAAACAAGCGAGTCCATCGGTCATCTTTCGTCCTATAACATAATATATGGAATGGAAGAAGTTTAATATACTTAGGGCTAGTTTCTGCACACGCGGCGCGTTGCGCGTCATGCAATCATCATATATAATCATGTGGCGATTTATGTGGTCTCGTTCACGTGCTACGCCGCGGTGCCCGCCGCGTTGCCCGCCGCGTAGCCTGCCGCGGGTTTCGCCGCGTACAACACCAGTTCGCTTCGCATGAACGCTCTCATACTTGACCATAATATGTTTGAGTTAACCGCGCGGCGCGACGCACTACGCGACGCGCATCGCGCCACGTGTCTAGAAACGAGCCTACTATTTTATATGGGACGCGAAGTTTTTGCCTGGAGCAAACCACTAGTAATCTATGTAAGCATGATGAATATAATGGAACTCACAGAATGAGCTCCCTAAGTCATCTGCAAATCGACAGCGTCGGAAAGTCTGATGAATGAAGAAATAAAGAATAAAAGAACAGTTCACAAGTTTTTACAGCCCTGTTTGTTGAGCCCACATTTACGAGTACTAGTTCCTACATTGAAATGGGGATCGATTTTGACGATGTTATTAAGAAAATCGAGTCACGTACTCTAAAGGAGTTTGCGGCGATAGGGCGGAAATGAGTTTGGTAATTCCTATGCGCTTTTCCATTCGACCTTTTATGAACTCTTCTAAAGTATAGACAAAATGAACGTGGAAAAAGTTACCAGCTTTATTTTCGTTCCAAGCACAGATCGTGGCATGGCAAGTAAAACCACTTTATATCACGAAGTTATTTTTGCTTTTGCGTTGGTTTCGCAATCCAGATAGAGCATATTTCAGGGCAGCAAATAAAGTTGATAATTTATCCATAACATAAATTGGGTATATTCTGTATGGGGTATTTAGAACGTATTTTTCTTGATAATCTTAGATTTATTACACCAGAAAGCGCAATGTTGGAAGATATCATTAGCGATATGTTGGAAGAATTGTTCTCTACCCTATTATTCCTATTGATCTTTCTATTTTTTTTATTATTTCTTTAGAATGGCACGTGATTCGCTAGTGGTAGAACCCTTTATAATGTTGTGATCGTATTAACCCAAGAACTTTTAGAGCGTCAGAAGTAATGAGTTCACAAGGCCCAGGCGATATATGCAAGAGTTCGTGTATTAGATTTTAGTGGGTTCCCGTATTGGTTTATATTAAAGAATGTTTAAAATCCAGTATGAATGATACCGGTTTGCTCAATTATCACGAGACTCAACACTGTTGCTGAGAGACATAATTATTTCTATGGGTAAACATCAAAAGAACCTACATCACAACTTATGCACCTCGACATTCAACATCAGATTGAACGTCTACACTACACATCGTTGTTTCAAGTTCCTTTGAGTCCATAGGCAACGTTCAAACTTAAGATGGCATCATTTCATTGAAAAAAATGAAATGATGATTGTTGGCTCCCTGCACGCCAAACGATGGTGAGCTCCTACCTTTTGTGGTACATCAAGGACCACTCAGTTGCGTCCATTAAAACAATAATGTATTATTATAATAATTGACGCAATGAGATCGCAGCTTAAATTTCATAAGCATACATAATATATTACTTTGGGTAATTATTTGTCAATAATCAGGAATGTTTACAAGTCCCTGAAATACCATCAAACCTTGAGCCCCCCCCCCCCCCCCCACACTGTCATCATTCACTCACACACGAATGTGCGAGGCTTTTTTAACCGTGGTGTGCTCTACAAGACTTTTTTAAAGTGGTGTGATCCACTGAAGACACTTTTTTATCCGTGGTGTTTCCACAAGACTTTTTTATAGTGGTGTGATCCACTGAGACTTTTTATAGAGGTGAGTTCCTCTCATATGTATAGTTTGTTGTACGTTAATAGTTATACTGCGTGATGTTAATAGTTATACTGCGTGAAGTCACCACGGAGTGGTGAAGGACTCTAATAACGTTAGAGTCTAGTTCGAGGTTGGTGTCGGACGCCTGGACCAGACAAAACCATAATAGCAATTGCCATCATTAGCTTCATCCTATCTCAGCATCCAACAGTTGGTTGTCACCACGAAGTGGTGATAGGCTCCAACTTAACGTCAGAGCAAGTTCGAAAGTAGAATCAGACACCTGGACCAGACAGCCCGGACTGGCAAGTTTATTAGCCCATCCTAAGCCTATCCTATCTCGGCATCCAACCTACAGATTGACACAACACTCAGCATAGAGCATCGCGATATAGATCAATCTTCATCTGAAATCGTCGGTCGCTAGCCCAAAGACAGGTTCATAAAGCACCAAGGCGCTAGAGCTCCCCATCCATTAAGCAGCTTCCAACGTCAGATTAGGTATCATTCATAATAGACTTCGTGTATCGCCCCTTGTATTTTATCAATAATAATTGATATAAAGTATGTCACTACCAACCACTTCACATTTCTCATAATACAGTATGTGCATGTTTAAGTCTCTGAACATATGCCCAATACACGAACAATGTTCTTTATATATGCGATCCGCGCGTCGACGACGCTGCGGTCGTCGCTGCCTTCCCTTACAGTATACCGTTCTACAGAATAGCGTCAACGTCAAATTGATATTATATGACATGAAAATTGAAGTTCCTAAAATTATTATTTTTATGATCTCATGTGAAAGTACATCTCGTAACTTAACTACTGTACCGATTTTGATAAAATTTAATCAACAATTTTTAGTACTATCAACCATGAAAATTCCTTTGTACGAAGGACTAGGGTCGTTACATTCAACCCCCTAAATTCTATGAGGCATGCAAAATAGAACGATTTCTATGAAGTATGCTGAATAGAATTTACACTAAGAAATATTTTATTCGCGATTTCCCTTATTGTCCAACTTAATATCATCACAACCTCCAGACTTCTATCATTTGTTTCTTAAATTAAATTATACACAGATATCTGAACCTGTATACAAGGATTACTCCACAATACATCACTCATCTTCACATTTTCCTTTCCCCTAATCTAATTCCTTTATTGTATCTCCAATACTCTACACTGGTGTTCTCCGGACACTCAACCACAAAAATCGAGGAGCAGGCCAACCGGGTTCTCGCCTATGTGTATGAATGGGGAGTTCAAAACAAATTGAAGTTCGCACCGCACAAGACCAGCGCAATGTTAATAACAAATAAACTTAAATACGACTCCCCATGCATACGCATGGGTGACACCACGATAGGCCTAGTAGAAGAAATGAAAATACTTGGGCTGATCTTGGACAGGAAACCGACGTTTAACAGCCACGTTAAATATATATGCAAGAAGGTTTTAAATATCTACAAACCACTGTCCAGATCAGCCAAGATAAAATGGGGGTTGAGTTCGGAGATCATCAGGACAATCTATGTCTCGGTAATAGAGCCGATAGTGCTCTATGCGGCAAGTGTTTGGGCTCCAGCCGCACAAAAACTGACCGTGCAAAAGCATCTTAATGCAGTGCAAAGAGGCTTTGCACTAAAAATCATTAAGGCTTACAGAACCGTGTCACTCTCTGCTGCTTTAGCTCTGGCAAGACTCATTCCGCTGGATTTGAGAGTACAAGAATCGGCAAGACTCTTCGCTGCAAAGCGCGGGCAGCCTCAAACCATGCTACGAGGCCGAAAAGTGGAGACCAAAAAGCGCTCCCAAGATGCACCTCATCCAGCGGAAGAGATAGGAATCAGTTTCGACAAATTGAACGACCCTAGTGAACTCACAATTGGGAATAATATTGGAATTGGGCTCGAAATTTACACGGATGGTAGCAGGATGGGTGGCAAAGTCGGCGCAGCTCTGACATACTGGAAAGACGGAGTTGAAATTGGAAACAAAAAATTCCTCCTAGATTCATATTGTTCAGTATATCAGGCCGAATTGTACGCGCTGTACAGAGCCACCGATCTTGCTATCAAATCCAAGGAAAATGTAATAAGTATATACACTGACTCAAGATCTTCACTCGAAAGTATTAAAAATATTGCGTCTTTTCATCCTTTGGCTTTTGAAATTAGAAAAAATTTAACAAAACTTATTAAAGATAGAAAAACAATAAAACTTTTCTGGATTAGGGCACACGTCGGAGTTAAGGGGAACGAGAGAGCTGACCAATTGGCCAAAGAAGCATCGACAAAAAGGACGGCCCCTGACTACAACGCGTGTCCTATATCTTATATAAAACGCAATATAAGAAATGACACGATTAAAATCTGGGAAGAAAGGTATACAAAGAGTGAAAATGCAAAAATTACAAAGACATTTTTTCCAAGCGTGGAGAGGGCTAACTCAATTTTGCGTAAAATCAACTTAACGCCAACCTTAGTACAGCTATTCACAGGACATGGGGGTTTTAAATATTACCTCCACAGCAGCCTTAGCATGGGCAGGGGATAAAAAATTTATCCCCCGATTTTATCCACTCAAAAGTGATAAAATTATCTTTTCCCTTTGCTAGAGCATGGCGACAGGGGAAAGGAGAAGTATATCCCTGTTTGACATTACGGTGGATAAACTTCCCCCCAGCTAGAGCATGGACTCAAATGAAAGAGATAAAATTCTCCCTTTTTGACATTTGAAAGGATAATTTTATCCTCGTGCATAGGACGTGGGTATAAGTTTATCTTCATACCATTTCATAACAAAAAATATGTCTAGAGCCTCCTAGACCCTCATTTTTGCATCAGAAACGGAAAAACAAGAAAGAAAATTACATCCTCGATCATGACGTGATCAGAGTATTTAATCTATTTAAGTTTTCCGACACCGAATTTCAACGCCAGTTTCGGATGAAGAAATTCTGTTTTATATTTATGTGAAGAGTTCCGTGAGACTTTAAAGCCGTGGATGGACTTTAAATCAATGCTGTGGATGGACATCCAGTGCACGTATAAAGTAAGCATCAATTACAACCATCTTAAGCAAACATACTATATATAAGCAACTATAATAATAGTACCTAGGTATATTTACAACAAGCTAATGCCCGCGACTTCGTCCGCTTGGACAGAACCCCTTGGGTTGGACAGAACCCAAAATTGGGTCGAATTTAACTATGTAGTCTGCTTGGTAGGTATCTACAACATTCATAATAATCAACAGTTATTAACCACAATTTAGGTGGACAACCCTGCAGCATCAGGATTGAGGAGTTAGAACTCGAAGTTTTTTATGGGACCATCTCGCAAAGTTTCTGTATCCATTAAAAAAAATTCATGCAAATTGGTTTAAAAATCATGGAGATATCGATATACATAGGTAGAAAAACACAACTCTTCTTTTCAAAGTAGGTTAAAAAAGTAGCCTTAGTTACTCCTTATAACATCAGCTATCTGCCAGTGAAAGTCCCGTCAATAACGGTCCAGCTGTTCCCAAAATTAGCCCAAACAAAAACGAACACAGACAAAAATTTAAAATATGGATATTCTTAGTACCAAATTATAACATATGCATGCATTTTGTAAAAATGCTATTATTTTGTCATTACAAACAAACTTCAATTCTTACTTATTTGTATGTTTAAATAAAATTGTGGCTAGCTAGCATAAATTTAAATTTTTTGCTAGGTACTCATATCTATCAGACTGTTGGCAGCCGGTAGTTACCAGAGGCACGGGTCATGGAATGGTTGTTGTTCAAACAATAATAATCAGCAAATACCTTACACAAGTCACTGAAGCTATTGTTAGAATGTGATTTGCAAAACACTTTAGCCTCTTGTGTAGGTAAATAGATCAGAGTTTCAGAATTACTCGATACTATCTTTTAGCTATAATGTTCAAATTTAATTTCTATCAAACTTAGTATAAAGCAAGCCTAGTTAATATCTAACAGGTTAATTTAAATAATTTAAGGAATACAAAAAAAACACATGATCATAAAATTGTTTATTTGTATAAACACATTGCAAACACTATGCAGGCTAAATTCTAATTTCAAGAGCTGCTTTTCAGTCAGTACTTTTAAGTTTCAGCAATCTTTGTGGAAATCTGAAAAGACAATAAGCAGGCATTAATTGACATCTATATTACAGTACAGCATTAATAGAAACAAATATTTTACAGGGGAATCAGGCTAATATATTTAATTTTTATGTATTGCAGAATTCCAATGGACAACTCGGATGTAAAAAGTGAAAAGAGCAATCCTCCTTCAAATCTACTGTGGATCAAACCAGGCTGCTGACAATTGTATCAGACAAACAAGAGAGAGATTAATCCATTCTTATTTCAGCTAAAATATAATATTTGTATGATTACCTTTTGTAATATTTTATTTTGTGTACCTACTGACTTTACCATGAAATTGTAATATTATGTTGTGGACTTACCTGCTTCCACTGTTCAACAGTCCTGTTTAGCCCATGCTCTTATTAAGTCTTTTAGTTTTTGACACTGGGAGTCTGCCCTTTTTACTTCTAAGGGTCTTGCTATGGTCATGGTCGACCTACATGTTAATCTTTATTTTGTTGCTTCTTGACCTGAATGAAATAGAATGTGTACTTAGTTAAACTAGCGGCACGCTATGATGGCCGGTTTGACACATTACAATAGTGATGTGGAATGTCAATTTATTCTCGAACAAAAAACAATTAAGTTTTGTTTTTGTACCTGATTAAATAGGTTTAATAAAACAAAAATGTATATGTTTATTTAATTTATTTGAACGAACTGAATATTTGAATGAAAATGAATATACATACTTTATATGCACACAAGAAACATATGAATACAAAAGATACCAAAAAAGGTGCCACAAAAGGCCATAATTAATCAGATTCGTCCATACTACTATTTTCACTGTCGTCACTGCTATCATCACCTACATTAATAATTATATGTTCGTTTTCTATAATATTATCTATTTTCACATCTCTTTCATAATCTTCCCTTATTAATTTAACAGTTCTATTCACAACCTTTTCCCAGTCTCCTTTAGTCACATGTTCACAAGCTTCTTCTAATAATTTTAGCATTTTTTTTGTGGTAAATGGGGGTTCTGTATTGTGTCTTGCAGCATATCCCTTAATTTGAGCCCACACCAACTCAATCGCATTATACTCACAATGGTAAGGCGGTAACCGTATAACTCTGTGCCCATGTTCTAATGCTATTTCGTCAATGACGTATCGGATCTTGGTTGGTTTGTTTTCTTTTAAAAGACGTACTAATTCCGCTTTTAACATATTCATGTTTGCATCTACGCCATTTTTACGAAGCCATGCGACGATATCAGCTTTCTTTTGGGATTGGGCAGGTGGCTTGTCAATTTGCATCGAGTGGTATGGGGCGTTGTCCATAATTATAATAGATGGTTCAGGGAGGCTACACAACATTGAGGTAAACCATTCAGTAAACTTTTCTCCATTCATGTCTTCATGATAGTCTCCAGTGGTTTTTGACGCAAAAGCCATGAGAGAACCTTCGACAAACCCGTTGATGGTTCCGGCGTGACAAATTATAAGTCGCGATCCTTTTCCTACAGGAACTTTGGAAGTAGATGCTGCTGTGTCATCGTTCCAAGAACGGCCTACAGTATGGTTAGCATTAAGCCATGTTTCATCCAAGAACACAACATTTTGCCAATTTTTGATTTCTTTCACTTGCCGTAAAAAAGTATACCTTGCCATCGCTATATCAAATCTTTCCATCAATATTTTGCGTTTGTTACATTTTTTGTACCGAAATCCAATGGTCTTCAAAATCTTCGTTAAAGAACTTTCCCCACCGAAGAATAATCCAGCTTCCTTCAGTGAATGCACCAACTTTTTTCTTGTTGGATACTCCTTCTGTAAATAGTAGCCGTAAACATGTCTTCGGATAGCATCGGCATCAAAGCTATCGATGCCTACGACTGGTTTTGCTCGTTTTCTCTTTTTTGGTGTGTGAAGTTTATTTTCTTCTGTGCCAGTCTCGCCATATTTTTTTTTAGTTATCCGTCTAACAGTTCGTTGTCCAATATTAAGCGCATCAGCTACGCGTTCAACCACTGACGTTATAGGTAAAATTGGCCCTCCATTTTGAGCTTCACGATCGAAATAGTTACGAAGGCGTATTACGAACTCAGGTGTCTGACTATTTAGAACAGTTCTCTGCGTACGTTCGGTCATATCGACGAAATCCACAACAAAGGGCTTGAACAGAGTCCAAATTAACGAGCAAGGGTCAACAGTAATGCAGTATCAATATTTGAAATCCAAAGCCAGGTCAAAACTATATCACAATCGCATTGCACTGACAGTTTATACTTTTCGAAGCAACGTCAATTCGAAACTGCTTTGTTTTGCATTGAGCATTGACGCGAGTTTGCCGGAGGTAGTAGTTGTGCTAGCCAGCGATCCTATGTGACGATCGTATTAGATTCCATTTTTAAAAATTTTCAATTTAGAAAACCAAATGCCGAGTTGTGGTATATATCATATAAAAATAAAAATTTTACCTTTTGTATGAAACAGCTGATATTTTTTTGCGATTTCAGAGGTTTGTCCACATAGTGAAAATTGTTCATATTCACAAGTACATTCACCCCTTAAATGGTGCAAACTGATTTTTCTACACTTGTATACATTTTAGAAATCAATTTAATAAATAAATTTTGAGTCCTAAACCTAAAACTACATTCGATAAAATTTATGAATCTCTGCACATCACTATCGTCAATAAAGTAATACAATTATTTCCTTCAAAGTCGTTATCAATTAATACGGAACTTCATGAGCGGACAAACGTCAAACCGGCCATCATAGCGTGCCGCTAGTTTAAATATTTGTCGAGAAAATTAGATACGTTTACATTTCGATTTTGCTACAACATTTTGTGATGTGAAGTGATGTGAGGATATACCTAGTATCTACTTACGTTTTGGCACTCATGTTAGCTTTCGCTCCTCGTAAGCTTTAGGTAAGTAAGTACAATAAATCAGAACCACGTAAACTCTAAAAACTGGTGAAATTGAAAATAATTAACCCGACAACGTTTGTTTAGTTCAAACAAAATTACGAAAAATAGGAATTGTCAAAATCAATTGTAATGACTTTTCGACATTTAGTTGACACTTGAACATACATTTTGAAGTACTATTTGTGGCATTTCCAAGTCCTATCTCCTAGTTCCATGGGCATTTTTACTTATTCTATGCATTTCTACCTCTTACTACCAAATGCTACCAAAGTACTACCATGATTTTCTTATAATGGCAATAATTGCGGGGATAAATTTTTCTCCCATTTTATCCACCGTGGATATTATATCCACCGCTGTGCCCATGCTCTATGGGTGGATAAAACTGAGCGAGGGGAGAATCATTTTATCCTTTCCCCGTGGATAAATAGTCCCCTACCCATGCTAAGGCTGCAGATTCAAATTAAGAGAGAGCCCGGTATGCGAATGTGACCCTGAGAAAGAAGAGTCAGTGATGCACTTCATAGAAAGCTGTCCGATATTCGGCATAGAAAGATTTAATTTGACACAGAATTTGACCCTGAGAAAGAAGAGTCAGTGATGCACCTCATAGAAAGCTGTCCGATATTCGGCATAGAAAGATTTAATTTGACACAATATCTAGGGGTAGAAATAGAAAGACTAACACTGTCAAAAATAATAGAAGACAAATATAGTAGAAATAAATTTACAGAATTCGGAGAAAAGATAATAAAATATATTGTAAAGAAAAATAAAGACAAATAAATAAAAATGGGACATAATGTGAATATAATATTATACAGCAGTAATATAGATCCAATGTGTATATATATTATGAGAATATATAAAACAACATGGGTAGAAATTACCATATGTATAATGTTATTTACAGAATTCGGAGAAAAGATAATAAAATATATTGTAAAGAAAAATAAAGACAAATAAATAAAAATGGGACATAATGTGAATATAATATTATACAGCAGTAATATAGATCCAATGTGTATATATATTATGAGAATATATAAAACAACATGGGTAGAAATTACCATATGTATAATGTTATAAAACATAGAATTACAAACAAATAGAACTAAACAAGGTCTCCGATCAAGTCGGAGGACTGCAGCACTATTCATTCAAAAAGAATGAATAATTAAAAAAAAAAAAAAAAATACTCTACACAACCCCCAGACCTGAAGTCAATTTGACTTTTAATTAAGTCAATCGCCACAAAAAAACACTTATCTTCACATTTTCTTTTACTTAATCTAATGTTTTGTACCTCTAATACTCTATACAGCCCCCAGACCTGAAGTCAATTTGATGTTATACTAAGTCAATCTCCACAATACATCACTTATCTTCACATTTTTCTTTTACTTAATCTAATGTTTTGTACCTCCAATACTCTATACAACCTCCAGACCTGAAGTCAATTTGATGTCATATTAATATTAATTTTTATGGATAATCATGCTCCACTTAGATTCTTTTACACTTGGCATCAATTTCCACAGCCCCCTGTCAACCAGACAATTAAGTTCCTTTCACCCATAGAACTAGGATTTGCGACTATGCTTTCACCCGTTTAAATAATAATATAACCTTATTTACATCATTCGTCCAAATAATCCTCCTATCAATAACCTAATTATAATCGAACTCTCGCACAAAACGCCATGACCATAACGAACTCAAAACTTCCTCAGACTCTTTCCATTTCACGAGCAACATATTGTAGGCTTTCGCCTACTTTGTACTTCCTTAATCAGCCGTTTGACCATCCTGGTCACGGCACCATATTGTAACTGAACTAAGTACCCTACGAAAATCTCTACCCTATTATTCCTATTGATCTTTCTATTTTTTTTTATTATTTCTTTAGAATGGCACGTGATTCGCTAGTGGTAGAACCCTTTATAATGTTGTGATCGTATTAACCCAAGAACTTTTAGAGCGTCAGAAGTAATGAGTTCACAAGGCCCAGGCAATATATGCAAGAGTTCGTGTATTAGATTTTAGTGGGTTCCCGTATTGGTTTATATTAAAGAATGTTTAAAATCCAGTATGAATGATACCGGTTTGCTCAATTATCACGAGACTCAACACTGTTGCTGAGAGACATAATTATTTCTATGGGTAAACATCAAAAGAACCTACTTCACAACTTATGCACCTCGACATTCAACATCAGATTGAACGTCTACACTACACATCGTTGTTTCAAGTTCCTTTGAGTCCACAGGCAACGTTCAAACTTAAGATGGCATCATTTCATTGAAAAAAATGAAATGATGATCGTTGGCTCCCTGCACGCCAAACGATGGTGAGCTCCTACCTTTTGTGGTCCATTAAAACAATAATGAATTATTATAATAATTGACGCAATGAGATCGCAGCTTAAATTTCATAAACATACATAATATATTACTTTGGGTAATTATTTGTCAATAATCAGGAATGTTTACAAGTCCCTGAAATACCATCCAAACTAGAGCCCCCCCCCCACAAATTAATTGCTTTTGAAATTTAATTGCTTAAACGCACTTGACTCCGAAAAGTCAAAGGCGCGTACCCGGGATCGAACCTGCGACCCCCCGAATAGGAGACCACAGTCCTAACCACTAGGCTATCACTGCTTCACACAAACATTTAACGTAAAAGTAAAATCCTTGATTCGGAGTCGTACATACGTGTACATTCTGTATTTATTTAGCAAATACATATTCCGCTTGGAGCGCTGTCTTTAAATTGGCAAACAAAATTGAGCCTTTGGCTATAAACTTCAAAATCTAGTCCACACACTAGTCCATACACTAGTCCAGAAACTATTTATTTCCATGGTGCATACACCACCAATGATACACATTATATCATTTAAGTATCATAAATCGATTTAATTAGGTAACACCGGCACATATTTAACTACCTGTGGTTTTATTGGGAATAACCGCAGAATAATCATCTATTTGAATGTTCAGTTTATTAGCAGCTTAACATTTACTGTTCCATTTCTCACGGGATTTTATTCGGTTATAATGGTAATACAATAATATAGTCATTTTCAAATACAAAATGTAATGAAATAGGTGAAGCTAAATTTAATTTGATATCTGATTTTAGTTTGAAATCTCTAGTGATTATTACGCTGAATTTGGAACAAAATTTTCATTTCTTTTTGGGAAATAGTGAAGTCGAAAAATAAAAAAATGGACGGAGCTGTTGTTATAAATTACAATGTATCTATAGTGGATATACTTTGTGGCATTTTTCGCGTATTTGAACCCGTACCATTAGAGCTTAATGTGGAATTTGGCCATATCGGAAGATCAAAATATAAGGACAAAATTTCCGAATGTTGGAATTCGGGTTGACATCGAGAGAATTAAATACTCGTAGTATTTTTAATATTTTTTTTACTCGAATAAAAAGTAACCTACGTCAGACACTCTCCAGGTCCTCCACTATACATATGCAATAAAAGGTTGATCCTGTTCTTACTGTGTTGTGGCCCGATTGAAAATAACCCAAAAAGCAAACCCACTTTCACATTATAGATTTTATGAGTATAGTAAAATTCGAGAAAAGCGCGCAAAAATTTCAAATTTGTTATTTTGTATAAAACCTTCCGAGAAACTGTTTCTCGAGAATATCCTATTCTGTTGGAAGTGTGGACATCATATTTAATGATATGTCGGGAGAATATAAACGAAACCCGTCAATCTGGCAACAATAATCGGGGAGTAAGACCCGAAGCCGCGAAGAGTATGCGAATCCGTTCTAGCGATGCCTTGAATAAGCCATGAAGCACGATTTTCATGGCTTATTCACGGAATTCGTAGCGAATTCGGTGCTAGCTATTTGTATATTGTGAGCCACGTTCGTGAAAATATCGCACTTGCAACACATGCAAGCGTTCAGAGCCTTTACTTTTTTGAAATAAACAATGTCACTGGAATCTTAGGTAGGTACATTAGTCTTTCAACTTGTATTGATTTGCTACAAGTCCAATGTTTGACTTTATACACAATATTCATACTCTTTTTCCTGAGCTTCTACGGCCAGTAAACTTTTGACTGTCATATTCTTGCCAATTCTTCATGAGACGAAATAAGTCAATGGCGCTCTCCATTCTCATTAACACTCAAAATATGTTGTCAGGGATTATTTCTACGATTATTGCCTCTTCCCACCATGACGATTTGTAAGAGATCGTATTTCTCGTAATGGCACGCGGCCCATGTTATTCAACATTCATACAATACTGCCGTCTCACTGCAGTTTTGTAACAGACACATAGTTGAAAACAATAGATGAAGTGACGTGAATAAAGTATAACCAGCTTTGTTAGATTCTATATAAACACAGGATAACAGGATGAGTCCTTTTTTATCCTCCCTTTGTAAACGTATAAAATACGGATGCCCATTCAGCATAAGTGTTTTGATGGATGACATGACAAGGTTCAGACATAGGCACGTTTTATTTTGAGTTTATTACGAGTTGGAACGTAGTTCCTTATCGCGCGGTGCGGAAGGGGGCTAGACGGAAAAAATTAAGACAAAATTGAACCCACATTTTTTGAATGTGAATTTGGCATTGTGTTCAATATTTTCACAGTACAATATAAGATCTCAGTAGCCTTGTGGTTTTTACAGTCGCTAAACAGTTAAAGCTCGATGGTTCGAATCCCAGCTCGACAGACTGAATTTTCTATTTTCAATTCTTAAATTTCTATTGTATGTCGATATGACAAAGTATTTGTACGCCGCTACGGCTAATGTGTTGAACTTTTTTTTAGCAATTAACATCCTATGTAAACACACATTAAGCAAATAAAGAAAGAATTTCAATTTTATTTTCTACATGTGGAATTTTTCCCTAATTTTTTATAACTTAAAAATAAGTTATAAAAAATTAGGGAAAAATTCCACATGTAGAAAATAAAATTGAAAATTGAAAATTCAGTCTGTCGAGCTGGGATTCGAACCATCGACCTTTAACTGTTTAGCGACTGTAGAAACCACAAGGCTACGGAGATCTAATATTGTAGTGTGAAAATATTGAACACAATGCCAAATTAATTAATCGAAAGGAACTTCGTTCCATCCGGGTGTCCCTTGACACCTCTCAAGTTTTTTTAGATTATATCTGACAACACTTAAATTGAATTTACTAATATTACTACATAAATTGAATTTATATTATATTGTTATTTTAATTTATATATCTTTCTAATGAACTAACCTGTAACATTAGTACGACTTTACCCATCCCGCTACTAGATTTCGTGTATTTTTGAGACACGATAATTTCAAAGTATAATAATATAATCTACTAGCTGATGCCCGCGACTTCGTCCGCGTGAATTTAGTTTTTTGTTTTTTTTTTGTATTAAAACCTTCCGTGGAACTTAAGGAATATACAAAAAAATAAATTAACCGAATTGGTCCATCCATTCTTGAGTTATGCGCTTACCAACATTCATTTTTATTTATATATAGATAGATTATTATCTGAAAAAGAAAAGTTTCTAAAAGAAAAATGACAGGTAAAATAAATTTTGAATCAACGAATTAATTAAACTTAAACTTATTTTATTTCATTTTAGTCAAAATTAATTAATGTTTCAGTTAAATAAAATACCTACATTATCCTTATAATATTAATGCACTGCAAAGTAATGCTTTAGTTACCTAATTAAACAACAAAGCAAGTAGGTACTTGAGTTTCTTTATGACGACATCATTATAAAAATATAATAAAAATGCGAGTATAAACAAATAAAGCTGAGTCTGCACGTAGATACGTATGTAGTATATATAAGTAAGTCGTTGTATTTTATTAAAGTAGTATTAACCAAAGATTTACAAACCTCGTCAAGTGTAGTCATTTCAAACATTCCTTAACTGATCCAACGCTACACACCACACGTATGCTCTATGAGATAATAATTCATAGCAATAAGGTGCGAGTTTTTCATCACGTTTTTTATTATAATAATATTATGTCGATATGTATTCGTGGTCAAAGTGTTTGTTGCCAATTTGTTATATTTTCGCCTTTTACTTTTTCGCCTGTAGTGATTTATTTAACTTGCGACTGCAAATAAGCATCCTCACTAGTTCCATGCAAAAGGTTCAAGAAATCCCAGAACCCAGAGCCGAAAATGTCGTGAAGAAAAATTGCAACTCTATGCTCGAAGGATGACAAATGACATTTTGACTTACTTTCTCGGCAGCTTTGGAAAAAATAAGAGTGTGCTCTTCAAAATTCAAAATTATACTAATCTTCAAAATCAACCTTAATTCAAGTCAAATGTTTTAAAACAAATTATAAAAACTAAGATCCAACACTGTGGTACGAATTCAACATTAACCCTCTAAAGGTATGTATGTAATTACTGTAATGTCAAAAACGTTAGCGTGTACCTATCCATTGTAAAACTTAATCCACACACATCCCTTGTTAATTCCTTTAATTCTACTGCTAATTTTAACATGCTTGTAGATTTTATTAATATTTCGGTGTATAAATTACAATTTTCTGATTTATATAGGATTTAACCTTGTAGACATTAGAACAATGACCTTTGACCTACATTCTAACAATTAATAAAATATAAGCCCCTCAGGCGTAATATCGTTTTAGACTAATGAAAACGATTCTTCTAATGAATTAAGCAACCTGATATGTCACTTATTGTATCTAAATGACATAATTTGTAGCTATAAGTCTAATCTTACATCTGTTCACTGTCACTTGAGTCCACACTGGTTGCCTATACTGCCCTGTACAAGGCGACACTGCTTTAATTACAAATTGGACAGATCAGTGCGGACTCAGAGCTACGGAACGGTGGAGAGGGACGAATCTATACTTACATCTGCAATTCACTGGATTCCAGGGATCTAAGCACAGGATCTAAGCTCAGGACCTAAGCACAAGATCTAAGCACAGGATCTGAGCTCAGGACCTAAGCACAAGATCTAAGCACAGGACCTAAGCACAAGACCTAAGCACAGGACCTAAGGACTTCCTGCGACGTGTGAGCGACGCCTGGTGCTGCACTATTACCTGCTGCTGTCACCTACACGCGGCGCTGATGGACTACCTAAGGAGTCGAGTGCGCTGAGCCACCCGTGATGACAGGGCATTACCATTAATTAATTATCACAAGAACTGGATAGTGATTTCCCAAGAATCTACTACTACTACGCCACTTGAGACCTAACTTACTTTTGCTGTCTGTGTCTGGCGACGATCCCCACCTAGCTCTCCGACTGTTCCGTTTAGCCCCTGCACTTACCTATCTATCTAATTTCTAAATTAATTCTACTTTGTACTAATTAACTAGAACCCTCTGTTCTAGGTAACATTTAAAATTGTAAGGCCTTCAGCCACCCAACCTAATTTTGCATTTCTGTAGATAATTTTAGAATTAAGACTTATTCTCCTTTTACTAATTAAATTATTGTTACTCATCCAGTCTCATCATTCACTACCTGGCTAGTCTACCTAAATTGTTACCTTGACACCCTGCCGTGCCAAGGTAACCCTACCTGTAACGCCCTATTGACTCAGGTGACCTAAATCACCCACTAAAACCTTAAACCCTAAACAAAGCGTTACACGCCTTCAGCTAAAATTGAAAACTGTTATGAGCGAAGGAACGCTAACTCCTAGCCGAAGTATGTTCATAATATCTTATAGCCATTGAGTTAGCTGTTAGATAAACCACGAGGATAAAATACATGCCATAAAAAAACATAACTTGTAAAAAAAACAAGTCTTGCAACTCAGTCCTTCTACTGTAAAAAGTTGTGAGATCCATGAAATACCAAGCCGGTTAATTTATTCAGTCCTTCTGTCTCAAGTTATTACGTAATTAACTAACTTATCAACATCTTATAATGACCATATCAATATTAAAAATCTTTTGTTTAAAATAAATAGATTGACTTGGCCATCGCATGAAAACACAATGTATCTCACAAGTAATACATAAATTAAATTAGATTGTTTAGTGAGAGCATGAGTTTTGTACAGTTGAGTCTATTAGTCTATTATTTTCCTCGTAGGTGTAGTATAAAGCACTATGTATCACTCGGAAAATTCCTAACGCGGATGTATCAAAGCCCTCGGCTGCGCCGCGTGCCTCAAACTACACCCTCGTATGTAATCGGTCACTTTCACCCCTCCTTGAACAATTTACTATTTGAATAAAAAATAATTCTATTCTATTCTATGGCAGTGTAAGAAAACTGCAGTTTTGGTTGCTAGCTACATAAAGCAGCACGGGATATATCCACTAGTACACAAATCCATTTGAATTTTTCGAGACATCCTTCAAGGCTCTAGTTATGTGGCAACTCAGGTTTTAGCTCATACAACGTGACCAGGATAGGAATCTAAGGGAAATAACTTCCCGTGAATGTAGGAACGCTCTTATATCTTTATTGTTATACAGTACGGTCAGAATTCAGATGGACGTTGCGGGAAAATCAATTTTATTTGAAGACGGAAGCTGTCGAGTATTTCCATAAACATAGTTATTATTCCTTACTATTGAGAGTATTTCAAATAATTGACAGTAGTAAAGAATAATGACACAAGTGTCTATGCGACGCCACAACGCGTCATGTGGCGAGACATTGCGTCATTCTCTTTTTTACCCAACTACGGCAAGGCCAAAAGGAAGGGTTATGTTTTTTTGTGTTTTGTCGTCGTATGTTCAAATACACTGGTTCAGGACCAGTGTATTTGAACATACGACATTTTGCACCTCGTTGTTCTAGTGATAAGAATATTCGACTGCGGCTTTTTTGATAAAATATTTAAGACTAGCTGATGCCCGCGACTTCGTCCGCGTGGATTTAGTTTTTAAAATTCCTCGGGAACTCTTTGATTTTCCGGGATAAAAATTCTTTTCAAAAAACCGACTTCTAACGCCACTACAAAGTATAAAAATAATTTTAGTTTGTCCACGTTTGTTGAAGTCGGGCGGGCCTATATACAAACTATGAAACGCTACACAATATGAGAGACTCGTTTGTAGAAGTCGAACGAGCATCGCGAGTCGGTTTCATAGTTTGTATTTTAGGCCCGCCCGACTTCAACAAACGTGGACAAACTAAAATTATTTTTATACTTTGTAGTGGCGTTAGAAGTCGGTTTTTGAAAAGAATTTTTATTTTAAGCTTATCCTATGATTGAGGAGCTAGGAGCTGGAGCTCCATGATGTAGTCCATAGGTACTTGTTACCTACAATATCAATTTGTAATCGAAATTTCCCCTAATTCCCCAGAAAATTCTAAATCCCCATAGTTTTAGGTAGGCAGCCCTGCAGCATCAGGATTGAGGAGCCAGGACCTGGAGCTCCAAGATGTAGTCCGTATTTGTTACCTACAATAATAATTCGTAATCGACATTTCCTAAATCTCTTTATTTTAGGTGAGCAATATCCCTGCAGCATCAGGCTTGAGGAGTTGAAGGTTAAAATTTTTATGGGACCATTTCGCAAACATCCTCTGTCGATTAAAAAAAAAATCACGCGAATCGGTCCAGTAATCCCGGAGAAATCGGTGGACATACATAGAAAAAAAAAAAAAAAGATACCGGCCGAATTGAGAACCTCCTCCTTTTTGGAAGTCGGTTAAAAAGTGGCCTATCTCACTCTCCAGGTCCTCAACTATACCCATGCAAAAATCACGTCGATCCGTAGCTCTTTTGCGGCGTGGTTGAAGGACAAACTAACAAACCAACAACCTAATACAGTTTCGCATTTATAATAGTAGTATGATTCGTCAATATGACACATAAAATTTAATATGTAAATATTGGTTGTGGAATATTAAATAAGTAGGTAGTATGAATACATATTATTAATGAATATAATTTTAAATTTACTTTTATTTTGATTTATTTGCATAAAATCGAGTACCTACTGGTATATTTAACATCACGAGAATGTTCCAAATACCCAGCTTTAAATTATCAACCAGTAAGCGTCTTCCCCGTCAATTACGGTTTACGAGTACAACGTCAAAGCCGTAGTCACATAACTCAATTATTTCAGTTTGTGACTGGCTTTCGTGGATATATTTATTAAACGATCAATCCCTGTCGGAGTTAAGATGTTTTACGTCCGTAGTCTACATTAAATCTGTCTGTTCATCTTCGAAGTCCTCTGCGCTTTGCATGACGTTAGGTTTCGAAAAACCCGCGGAAACCCTCTGTTTTTCCGTGATAATTATTTAACTTGTTAAGAAAAACTTAAACTGACGATAAAAGCAACTAAAATATGAAAATAAAATGAACCTTTTTCGATTTGATAACTATGTAAGCTCATAAACTAATGTCACTAATTTTAAGTCAGCGACAAACTTTTTTAAAAGCAATCTCACTGCCATCATTTTACGTTATTGTTTGTACAAAATTATAGGTAAGTAAGTACCTGCTCTTTTTTAGTTGGTTGAAAAAGAAGCCTATTTCACTCTACAAGTCCTCAACTATACTCATGCAATTTTTTTTTTATTATATAGGGGTTTTATATGCCGCTAATAAAAACTTATTAAAATAAGTTCAAAATCACATCGATCCGTTGCTCCGTTGCTGCGTGAAGGACAAATCAATAAAAAACAAAATGTTTTCGGATAATTATTAATTATAATTAATACTTATTTAGATAGCTTTTGAATAATTTAATATAAAATAAAAAAACCGGCCAAGTGCGTGTCGGGCCACGCGCAGTGTAGGGTTCCGTAGTTGAAATTCGCAAATATTATTGCTGACCTAGGATAGTGGTTTTTTTTTATTTTATTTATGAATATTGAATACATTTTGAGTTCCATGGTTTAAATACTATAATATACTACAAAATATGGAACTTACACTACGTGTAATACCTAACTTAGAAAAAACAGTTATAACTCCTTAACTAATGAACCCTACTTAACCGTGATAGTTTTCCTTTAAAATTCATTATATATACTACAGCTGTGAATTTTTTCTTGTATCCTATATACTACCATTTAGCTGGCAGAGGGGGGGGGACACTTGACTCTAATAAAATTTAGCACTTTAAAATATCATATTTCACAAACGGATCCCTGATTTCAAAAATGGTGTTCCCACACCCACAATATTTTTGAAAGACCTATTCAACGACACCCCACACTATGAGATAGTCGAGAAAAAAAAATTCATCCCCACTTTACATGTAGGGGAGGTACCCTAAAAAAAATTTTTTTTCAAAATTTTATTTCACCACTTTGTCGGCGTGATTGATATTTATACCCTTATCAAATTACAGATTTCTAGTACCAATAGTCTCTGAGCTAAACCGCGGACAGACAGACAGACAGACGGACGGACATGGCGAAACTATAAGGGTTCCTTGTTTACTACGGAACCCTAAAAACAGATAAACTACCGCAAATACAATAATTGTACTTGTTACAGTGAAACAAATTAAACGCTTCAGCTAAAATGGAAGTTGAGAACTACCAGTTGTTGCGGGCGCCTGTTCCAAAGCATTTGCACTTCACTACCGGCTATGCCTTTATCACATGACGCTAGATGAAATTAAACTCTATTCCAAAACGTATTAAGTTTGAATTTGTCTGTTGGATTAACTTTATCAATTAGCTAGATGAGAAAGCCAGTTTTGCTCATTTATTTAATAATTCTGTTTGCACAGTATACCACAAAATACACAAACAGTAAGAATACTATTATTAGATACAATATTCTCATCGGCTATAAAGTTTGTGAAGACTAATGAAATAAATACAAGCCTAATTGCTTTTGATTAAGATTTGAAGTAGATTAAGATACGCCGCGCCCCTAAATAAAAAATTGGTTCTCTGTAAAGTCAGTTTACGGACGATAGTTTTACGTGATAACGTCATAAAGATGAACAGCGTGCTGCTGAAACTAGCTCGCGACACATCCGCTAACCACAGCCATAGATAATACACTATTATACCTGACCACAGCGCGGACGCGATGACTGGCGGGCGCCGGGCGGCGGCGGTCACAAGCCAACGATTGGGCCGATCGTGCCTCTCTATCGCTTGTTCCGCGCTCTCGCTTGCACGCTCAGGCTTAGGCGGACCGTGACACTTTTTCGTGCGTGCAGCCGGTGTTCATCGATTTATGAGACGTTATCACGTCAATAAAGAAAAGAAGATACACCGCCCGTGAAAAGAAGCAGCTAATTGCCGGTTTTAATTAGCTCTGAACCTTCGAGAACACTAAAGCCGTCGGTCCTGCGCCTGATCTCTCCACAGTCATGGCAAAGTTACCTCAATTTAATGAAATAAGCTGCCGTTGTTACGTTGGCGTAATTCAAAATTGAAATTCAAAATCATTTATTTAATGCAGGCCAAGTCAAGTTAAGACTCTTACTTGTGAATCTTCTGACAAGTCAAGACTGTACCACTGGTTTGGAGCGCAGACTGCTGAGACAAACCTACAAGGAACTCTACGGCTGCTTTTTTCAATTAATAAGTTGAAATAATACTTTATTATGCTTTTCAACATCGGCCTGTGGACGTCCACTGCAAGACATTGGCTTCCACGAATGAGACTCACTTCACTAATAACCATGCCCATGCACATAAATTCGAGAGGAGATCTGTGCCTAGTTGTAGTGAATGGGTCCAGATGAATGATGAATTAATGAATGATTGAAGCAACACAACATCTGATTTCTTTACTTGTACAAGTACTTATTAAATTACAGAGATTTCATTTAATAAATATGGAAAAATAAATTAAAAAACGACTACTAATTATATTTACAAAAGATACCTACACGCCGTCCAAGTGATCGTCAATGGGCATGGTGCCCAAAACACTGGCGCTATTGCCTCTCTGAATAGCAAGGCTAAGCCTTTGGGCTAAATAAGCGCCAGCTCTTTGGTCACCCGAGGCGTGGATCAGTTTTTAGGACAAAAAAGCAAGCGCCGCAAAAACAAATACTTTACATGGGACGGATGAGGATGGCAGGTCTCTACTTTTAAATAAAAAATATTATATTTCGAATTATACCGAATATATTTTTGAGCGTTTTATTAAATTAAAGCGCTCAAAAACTTTATAACGCAAAATGATATTTTCGTTGAATCTAACAGGTTGTGTTTACATTCACAAGTGTCGAGACGTTAATTAAATGGCACCAACCCCTCTTGAATCTCATTGAGGCTTTGTTCTTATATGACGACACTTGTTTCTATTTTACACTTCAAAGCAAATAAAATTTACGTTTAAATAAACTCCATAAAAAGAATTGAACTTTCCGGGCCGTGAGGAATCCTTGGTATAATATCATAAATGCGAAAGTGTTTGTTAGTTGGTTTATCCTTCAATCACTCAGCAAAGGAGCAACGGATTGTCGTGAATTTTTAGATGGTTATTGTTGAGGACTTGGAGAAGGCTACCTTTTATCCCAGAAAAACAGAGGGTTTCGGCGGGATTTTAAAAACAACTCCACGCAGACAAAGTCGGTGGCAAAGGTAAACAAGAGTACTAAGTATGTATTTAATAATTTGTTAACTTTTTTACTTTTCGATGACAAGTTGATTCTCGTTGCGATGCCGACTGAAGGTTGCTGAAGGGGAGGTTTTATGAAATTCAAAGGTACTTTTCATTAGTTACTAGGTACCCGGCATCGTACCGGAGCACTGAAATGGAAGGCTCTATTTTTTTAATGTAATCGAATACTACCTGAGCTTTGCTACCTCTTCAATGGAAAATAAAGAATAAAGCTACAATGTTAACGATACATCGTTACTTTTAATGATTTGTCGGAAAAAATACCTACAAAATAAATATGGCCCTATTTAAAACGTGGCAAACTTTCCTTGCAGTACGGAAGCCAATTAATTATATCAAAACTGCCTTATTTTTAGGGTTCCGTACCAAAATGGTAAAAATGGAACACTTTTAACGGTGCGACTTTCTCCGTCCGTCCGCATGAGTATGAAAAAAAAACAAAAAATATGAGTCAGAAAGATAATATTGTAATATTATCTGTAATAAGTAATAACTACAATAATTTTATTAATTATTATTACTTGAGTACTTTTACTTCTGGAGTACGGAACCCTCGGTGCGCGAGTCCGATTCGCACTTGGCCGGTTTTTTTTAAATACAATTCTTTACAAAATGTCATTAACATCTTTAGGTGTTCCCTAAAGTTTCATGAAATTGACAGGAAGCATCACCTAACTTATCGTAAAATTTAGGAAACGTTAGTGAAATCGGGCATTAATTTTAATTAAAAATAGTATATAAACCCGCAATTTTCTTTTGCCTTACAGTATTTTAATAAATACTCAAAGACGAACGATTTTTCACGATTCGCGCGCCAAAACGAATAAACTCGCAGCTTAATTTCCGCAAGATAACATTTTCGAGACCTTCGCGTTTATTTCACGCCGGTATTTGCCGCGGGTAAATAAAATTGCGCGTCCCACCGTGGGTACACCGTGAGGATTTTCCTTTGCGGGTGAAATATATTTGTGAGGGTAGCGCAGAAACGTGCTCATAAGTCGCCTATTTATCTGTGGCACGTGATCCAAATAAGCGATACCAGTACAACTGAACTGTATTTTGAGATTTTGTACGACTCGCAATCTCGAGACTCCAATAAATTCTTCAGGAAGAAATTTTGAACTCGTAACTGAACGAAAAATAGGTCAGTTAATAATTTTGTACCTATAGGTACAAGAAAAAGAACTAAAAACTGTCATCCGACTATATGGTAAATTGGATGTAACATCCGTTATATTGCCCTAGTAGCAATTTGCGTTGGCTGTTTGTTGGGTCCGTGTCCCTAGTTTGGTTGGCCAACAGTAACAACATTTTAGAGGTTCACATTTAGCTCTGTTTGGCGCAGTGGGCGAGCGGCCGCTTTCTTTAGACGTCACAGGTTCGAATCTCACTCGCGAAGTAGTGACAGTGCGCTTTTCGTGTTTGTTTGATTTTTAATTATATTTTTGCATAATTTTTATTATGCAAAAAAAAATATTGCATAAATATTATAATTGCATAAGTTGATGAAAAATGCTATGCAATAGCTTTACCGCGGCAGTCCCCGAGTGCCACTTAATTTTTTTGTCGACGGTACCAGTATGACGTCATTTTGTAAAGGTCGACGACGGCCAACTTGAAGTGAACTGGTAGAACTAGTAGTGCATACTCGCACAATAACGATAGCTTCGATAGCTGTGCGTGGGTATCCATTAATACATACTCTATTGAGTTATGCCCGATCTCTATTACGTGCTTTCAATAAGCAAATGGATTTACTACCAACCACTGACCTTTGGGAAAACCGTTCAGTGTCTATTTCAAAGGTGTGACCTATCGCTTATGTTAAGGTACTATTATTGTATTACTGTGCCCATTTCACCAACAACGTCGAGTCACGTTTTACCGAGGAATAAATTGGACGTTCTTACAGTTTTTGTATTGGAAATACTGTCCAAATATAAAGAGAAATGGCGAAAAGATTACAAATTTTGAGTGTACAGTTATGACTTATGACACCTATACGGAATTAACTCTCCTAATTATTTATATTTTATCAAGTAATCACTTAGATTCATTAGAGCGTAATAAAAGAATAAAATATTTATGGAATCTCAATTGATTTGTAAGTTCTTTTTTGTCCGTTCAGTGTTGCCGTTTTATATAATAAATAATCTACCACTAGTAGAATAAATCCAAAATGGTAGATTATTGTATATTATTATTGGAGTTTACTCCTTAAGAATCGATTTTAGCAGCCCGGTATGAGAAAAATCCGAGCACTAAAGTCCATTTATCAATGACCTTGTTACGTTTTTCACGACGTTTAAATTTCTACCCTAACGTTGAGTAAATAAGGTTGGTTTTCGCTTGAGTTGTCGAATGCCCGTGTCACGTTTTTCACAACGATGCAAATTTCTACCCTAACGTTGAGTAAATAAGGTTGGTTTTCGTTCACATGTATATCAGCGCCATCTTTCGGCTTATGTGTAAACTATTTGAATAGCCACGGGTGTTGTACGGAGTACAACACCCGTCAACTCAAGCGAAGACCAAACTTATTTACTCAACGTTAGGGTAGAAATTTCAACGTTGAGTATGAAGTAAACTCCAGTTGCGCGTCGTGCTGACACACACAATTTTTTTTTTAAATATTGACTGATTGACGTTTGTCTGAATAAATAGAATAGTTTTTTTTTTTTGTGTTTAACTCGATTTATTTGAGTGAATTTTCTTATTACACACATCAAAAGTGTCTAGGGATCAACATATATTTTTGCAATAACTTTTCTCCTGATTGATATTAATTAAAATTTTCTTTAAGGATTCATCAAATAAAGTGTTTTCGTTTGTCACAGTAACGATAAACCAAGTCACCTTTGCATTAATAAAGAAATTTGCCATTTTCCTAATAAAGGGATTTTTGACATTTGAACCACTAACATTAAAGTTCGAAAAAAAGACTGAAATAACAGTTTTCTTTAAAATTTTATTGGGTAACTTAAACAATTAATAATCCGTGTTTCTACCGCGAACACTAACAACACAAGAACATCGGTTTGGCATACTCAAAATGAGTTCATCCAAATCACGCTGTGGAATGGCCGCCCATGTTCGTTGCAACAACAAAAAAAGGTCTTCTTGCCACTGGATACCCTCCATATTCGGCAGAGCTCTTCTCTGTAGCATATCCTTGAATAAAATGGTAATAAATGAAATGCGAACATTACAGCAACATTGACGTTAAACTGACAATGACATTGATTAGTGACATATTGACCGCCATTGTTATGTCGCCATGGAAGTAGGAAGTACCTAATTGTTTGGTACAACCTTTGTTTGTTGCTCATATTTTGATGTTTTAGTGCAAAGAGCTTAATAAACCCCATGGTTCTACCATGAAGACTACACATTTAATCCCAAGAACTCTGTGATCAGTTTTAGACATTTTAGAAGTGACAATACGCTAGCGGCACGCTATGATGGCCGGTTTGACACATTACAATAGTGATGTGGAATGTCAATTTATTCTCGAACAAAAAACAATTAAGTTTTGTTTTTGTACCTGATTAAATAGGTTTAATAAAACAAAAATGTATATGTTTATTTAATTTATTTGAACGAACTGAATATTTGAATGAAAATGAATATACATACTTTATATGCACACAAGAAACATATGAATACAAAAGATACCAAAAAAGGTGCCACAAAAGGCCATAATTAATCAGATTCGTCCATACTACTATTTTCACTGTCGTCACTGCTATCATCACCTACATTAATAATTATATGTTCGTTTTCTATAATATTATCTATTTTCACATCTCTTTCATAATCTTCCCTTATTAATTTAACAGTTCTATTCACAACCTTTTCCCAGTCTCCTTTAGTCACATGTTCACAAGCTTCTTCTAATAATTTTAGCATTTTTTTTGTGGTAAATGGGGGTTCTGTATTGTGTCTTGCAGCATATCCCTTAATTTGAGCCCACACCAACTCAATCGCATTATACTCACAATGGTAAGGCGGTAACCGTATAACTCTGTGCCCATGTTCTAATGCTATTTCGTCAATGACGTATCGGATCTTGGTTGGTTTGTTTTCTTTTAAAAGACGTACTAATTCCGCTTTTAACATATTCATGTTTGCATCTACGCCATTTTTACGAAGCCATGCGACGATATCAGCTTTCTTTTGGGATTGGGCAGGTGGCTTGTCAATTTGCATCGAGTGGTATGGGGCGTTGTCCATAATTATAATAGATGGTTCAGGGAGGCTACGCAACATTGAGGTAAACCATTCAGTAAACTTTTCTCCATTCATGTATTCATGATAGTCTCCAGTGGTTTTTGACGCAAAAGCCATGAGAGAACCTTCGACAAACCCGTTGATGGTTCCGGCGTGACAAATTATAAGTCGCGATCCTTTTCCTACAGGAACTTTGGAAGTAGATGCTGCTGTGTCATCGTTCCAAGAACGGCCTACAGTATGGTTAGCATTAAGCCATGTTTCATCCAAGAACACAACATTTTGCCAATTTTTGATTTCTTTAATTTGCCGTAAAAAAGTATACCTTGCCATCGCTATATCAAATCTTTCCATCAATATTTTGCGTTTGTTACATTTTTTGTATCGAAATCCAATGGTCTTCAAAATCTTCGTTAAAGAACTTTCCCCACCGAAGAATAATCCAGCTTCCTTCAGTGAATGCACCAACTTTTTTCTTGTTGGATACTCCTTCTGTAAATAGTAGCCGTAAACATGTCTTCGGATAGCATCGGCATCAAAGCTATCGATGCCTACGACTGGTTTTGCTCGTTTTCTCTTTTTTGGTGTGTGAAGTTTATTTTCTTCTGTGCCAGTCTCGCCATATTTTTTTTTAGTTATCCGTCTAACAGTTCGTTGTCCAATATTAAGCGCATCAGCTACGCGTTCAACCACTGACGTTATAGGTGAAATTGGCCCTCCATTTTGAGCTTCACGATCGAAATAGTTACGAAGGCGTATTACGAACTCACGTGTCTGACTATTTAGAACAGTTCTCTGCGTACGTTCGGTCATATCGACGAAATCCACAACAAAGGGCTTGAACAGAGTCCAAATTAACGAGCAAGGGTCAACAGTAATGCAGTATCAATATTTGAAATCCAAAGCCAGGTCAAAACTATATCACAATCGCATTGCACTGACAGTTTATACTTTTCGAAGCAACGTCAATTCGAAACTGCTTTGTTTTGCATTGAGCATTGACGCGAGTTTGCCGGAGGTAGTAGTTGTGCTAGCCAGCGATCCTATGTGACGATCGTATTAGATTCCATTTTTAAAAATTTTCAATTTAGAAAACCAAATGCCGAGTTGTGGTATATATCATATAAAAATAAAAATTTTACCTTTTGTATGAAACAGCTGATATTTTTTTGCGATTTCAGAGGTTTGTCCACATAGTGAAAATTGTTCATATTCACAAGTACATTCACCCCTTAAATGGTGCAAACTGATTTTTCTACACTTGTATACATTTTAGAAATCAATTTAATAAATAAATTTTGAGTCCTAAACCTAAAACTACATTCGATAAAATTTATGAATCTCTGCACATCACTATCGTCAATAAAGTAATACAATTATTTCCTTCAAAGTCATTATCAATTAATACGGAACTTCATGAGCGGACAAACGTCAAACCGGCCATCATAGCGTGCCGCTAGTTTACAAAACTTTCGAACGAGATATCTTTTTTTCTCGGCTTCGTATTGAAAAAAATCTTACACGTATGATATTGATATGTCTAACTAACAAATATTTTTTTCATAGGTGTACATTTGAATAATTTTAATGTATGGAAGTTCGCCATTACTCTTTACACTCGCATAAGACTTATTTTACGTTGGTGAAATCGGCCCTTAGAACTATGACCTACACGTTGTTTAAGATTTTCTCAGACTTTTCTAGTTCAGGAGTCGGGAATCAAGATGTAAGGGTACTCCTACACAACAGTTTAGGCGCGCAGCATAGCGCGCCAGGCCAAGGTAGGTCCGGCATAGCGAATGCAGTGTGTCCAGCACGAAACATTTCGTAGATTATATTTTAACACAATGAAATCATCTTCTCTACAGTTTGTTAAAAAACATTACACACATTTTGACAATACAATGTTAAATTAACGTGACACACATTGAATTAACATCTTATAACTTATGTTCGTGTTGTTTTGGCGTGTCTAAGACCAGCTGTGGGAGTCTATCGTTTGAGAGTTGAGACCACGACGCTGATGAATGAATATGTACCGTAGCATCAATAAAGTAATGTCATTCTATATAACTAGTGGTGTACCGGGGGGTGAAAAAAAAAGAGAAAGAATGTGTGGTGGTTAAATAACAAAAAGGTAGCCCACGGTAACAAAAGTATTTATTTCGACCAAAGGTAACGGTACAGATCTTTATTACCGCGGCTAGCTCAGTAGGTGGGTACACAAATTTGTAGGGCCGTGGAGTTACCAAGATCCTGCCTTGACCTAGGTGGTGGTGTATAGAGGTACTCCCCTGGTTAGGTGGCCTAGGTGTTGGGGGCCGCTGAGTCGCTGGGGAGTGACGGCTGTCCCGCAGACCCGCAGACGAGGTGACGCCCGTGCTAGTGCGCACGGGAACGTCGACCGTCGCGATCTGGTGACTAGCCGGGATTGGTAGTAGCGAGCGGTGCAGGAAGTAGCTCTAAGCGGAGCGGTGAAGGTTGAAGCGGAGAATGGAGAACGTTACTCCAAACGGAGAATCCTTAATCGGAGCGGAGAACCTAGAAATGATATACCGACTGATGTTAGTGTCTGGTAATAAATAATGAAAAGCTGAAGGCCAAAATGTAATCAGAAAACAATTTAATGCAATTTTAATAAGGCTGAAATATAGCTATTATTATTAGCACGTTAAGTAATTAGCTATAAACACAAAGAAATGTTAAGTTAGGTACAATTATATGACGTTGAAACATAGGTATGCTGTGGAATGCGAAATGAACAATGATTAGCGTTGTACTAGGCTACAATCTACGACTAAAACAATTTAAAATGCCATTCAAAACTTACCCTAGAACGGGATAATCCGCATCCATTGCACGGCTTAAATAATTTTGAAGAGACTCATCGCAGAACAAACTAGAGCGATTGCTCTGCGAAAAGAAATGAGACGCGCCCGTCACTAGTGCGAGATCGGGCGCGACTGACGGCTGGTTTAACTACATCATATCAAAGTGGATGCCTGTGCGCCGGTATGCTTGGATACGCGCGCGCGCGCGCGACGCATTAACACAATAGGTACCTACGTAAATGACATAATTAAAATATGGCGGGTAAACATAATACCTACATACTATACTTAAATAATATAAATGTTTATTTATCATAAGGACAAATACTTATATATTTATAAATAAATACGTATTTTAAAATTAATATAATTAATATATTATATATAGCTGTTCGTGCTGATTCACTGATTCACTGACTGATTGATCACCTCTCCTGTAAAATTTTGTATGAAAAAAACTTTTTTCCCTGATTGTTTCGTACAGAAGACAAAAATTCATTCGGAGGAAAATTATGGAGAGAGCTGATGATTGAGGATTTCGGAGACGGGTGAAGAGCACGGCCAGGGTATCGAAGATGGGTGCTCGAACAAATATCACTCGAAACCTCATCCAATTCGCAGCGAGCTGAAAAAAAATTCAAAATGGCGGAAAAAAGATGGCCGCCATACAAATTTCTTCGGTGTCTATCTCGAAGAGTATAAAAGATGGAAGAGTGGTTTCTTGGCAAAAGATGATCAAGACCTGAAGGTCTATTTGACGAATAGAAAAAAAATCAAGATGGCGGAATTTTTTTTTCTCCATACAAAATATATGGCGAATATTGAAGAGTTTGACGTATCCTATTTAAAATATTTTTTTTATAGAAGAATTCTCATTCTAACAAATGATTTGGAGAAAAAATATGGAGAGAGCTGACGATCGAGGGTTTGGAAGACGTGTAAAGAGCACGGCAAGGGTATCGAAGATAGGTGGGGGTTTTCGAACAAAAGTCACTCGAAACCTCATCCAATTGCCAGTGAGCTGGAAAAAATTCCAAAATGGTGGATTCAAGATGGCGGCCATACAATCTTCGTCGGTGTCTATCTCGGAGAGTATACAAGATGGAAGAGTGGTTTCTTGGAAAAAGATGATCAAGACCCGACCGTCTACTTAATGAATAGAAAAAAATTCAACATGGCGGATTTTTTTTCCATACAAAATATATGGCGAATATTGAAGAAGAAAATGGAAACTATGCAAGACTTTGATACGATTTCTTTCAAAATTTGATTTTATAAAAGAATACTCATTCTGACAAATTACGAAATACTATGATGATTGAGGGTTTGGAAGGTGGGTGAGGAGCACAGCCAGGTTATTAAAGATAGGCGGGGGCTGCTAAAAGAAAAAATACTCGAAACCACATCCAATTGGCAGAGCTGAAAAAAAACCAAGATGGCGGATTCAAGATGGCGGCTATACAAATTTCATAGGTGTCATCTCAGGGTTTAAAAGATGGGAGAGTGGTTTTTTGATAGAAAATGATCAAGACCTGAAAGTCTACTTGACGAGTAGAAAATACGCGGTCCGCTTGCGGGCCGCGCACCCACGCGCCCTACTAGTTGAAATATGTAACGCTTCGTTACAGTGGTTCGCCCCGAACTGAGACCTTGCGGTATCCCATAATTCCCATTTAGGGTAGTTTTAACTATATTATATTGTAATTAAAACGCGCCGAATCTGATGACGTCAATCGTCATCTGCTTTCTTGGATGGGATGCGTATGCCTACAGTATTTTACTTTAATATACATATACCTACTCTGTGCTAAAATTCAGCTGGTTCGCTGAACGGGTGTTACGTAGTATACGATTTCATAATAAAAAAAATTATAAACTGCCATGACTGCGCGCTTGCGGCTTCTGCGGCGAGCATGTCTAGATGCGCGCTCATCTTAACATTCATAGACACAGTACCAGTACCATCATACGGTAGTAAATAGGTGCTAACGTCTTATTATTGTAAATAGAAACGGATTTACTTTTGCAAAAACAACGTGATACTTTTATTGATAATAATTTGCTAATTGAATAACATAATTAGTAATAGACAAAATAAGAATAGCTGACGCAAAACTGTATTTACAATATTAAAGACAGCGCCATCTATTAACAGTATAGTGAAGTTTTGTCAAAAACATTGATGCCCATTAAAACTTAAATAATTTCGTTTCTTTATAATATATACCTAATCTTAGTATTTGTTGTTCAAGTACAGAATATAACTCAAATTATGTGTAAGTTTCAAGTTTTAAAATAAAGTGGTGTTAGAGATCTAGCCTCGAATACAATCTCCAATATGAAAGCCCCCCATTTCGTCAATTTTAGGAAAAAATAAAAAAAAAATACTTTTGTACTCTGTTCCAAATTATCTTTAAAATGAGGAACTGCAACCCTATGAATTGCAAAAAAATATATTTTACTTCGCATTCGCTTCTATGAGAGCCCCCCTGAAATAAAGATTTTTATAACTTTTTAAGCCATTTTCGACTGGAGGCCATCGGTTTACATATCATATCTAAAATTGAAGTAATTACGTTCAGTAATTCAGAAGTTATAAGGCTCTGACAGACGGACGGACGGACGGACAAGTGCAAATTCACTCAAGTAAACTCAGAGACCTTCGCTTCCCTCGGTCGATTATTTATGAGTTACTTTTAGTAAGAAATGAACGCTCATAATTAATTTTAAAATAAATAATAAAGGCTCGTGTCTTTAAGGTGGGTTGTGAATGAAATGAAAATGCTGAGATGAAAAAATATTTTAATTTATTTTTATGAAAACACTTGGGGGCTTTACTTTCACACTTTTAATAACCTAAGTATGACCAAAACCTACTCTCCAGGCCTTTGAAAATTTCTTTTAGCTTTAATTGCTTCCTACTTTCTTTATATTTTATAATTATTTAAAATACGTAGGTATATAAAAAATAAAAATAATCTGACCATAATTTAGTTAAAAAAATAATACTTTACCGGTCACCTATGTGAAAATCCTATGGGGTATTTGACTGATATTTTTTTTTATAATATGTTTAAAATAAAGTTTTAAATACTATTAACACAATGGCATTTTCCTTTGATTAATTACTTAACTAGTTTTGAAAATATAGAGCTTTAAAGTTTTCTGTTAGACAAAGAGAGCACTATTTGCTTGTGACGTCACAATTAAGTAGCTCCATACACCCTCCATAGAAAATTACTAACTATACTCGGCGCGGCGAACCTTGATCCCTATGACAGTTCGTGTTAGTGATGGGTCGTGTCTTTGGTCGTGTCGATAATTTTTTTTTAGACACCTTGATCCCTATGACAGTTCGTGTTAGTGATGGGTCGTGTCTTTGGTCGTGTCGATAATTTTTTTTTTAGACAAAGGCGTGGCTTGCTTCAGCCACGTTGGTAAACATGTTTTAAAAAATATTATAATGTGCATTTTTAATGTCCATTATGTTGTTGTTGTATTAATTTAAGATTTTTGGCATAGATTAAGTAGGTAAGTAAAACGAAAGTTTCCAAACTTGTTATTTTCTAATAATGTTTAACCCGGTAAACACGTTTTTGCTATATAAGTATATATTTTATCATGAAAATGAATGTTCCCCATTTATTTATTTTGTCTGAAAAAATTTTGTTACAATAGGTTATAATAATATTATAGGATATTTTTAGATATAGCCACACTATTTGGTCGGTCACTACGATGCGACGAGCGCGATCGCTCGGCGGCTGGCGCCCGGCGCTCGCTTCTTCAGTACGAGTGCTAACGGCTTGTATGCGCCACGTGTTTTTTGTTATCGGAGTGTTACTTGTTATTACTGTTTTCTTGTTATTACTGTTTTTTGTTTTTGTTGCTGTTTTGTTATTGCTGGTATTGAAAAATGCCGAAAAGACTACGAAAAACTGTACTCGACAGTGAAACGCGGGAGTTTGTTGTGCGTTTGCGAGATTACTTTGCTCGTGAACAACAAAATGGCGGCCCTTTGTTGCCACTTGACAGCGTACGCGACCGTGTTGCTGATGCTCTAGGGATTGGCAAGGCTACCGTTTCCCGAATCACAAAGGAAAAGTTCGGCGAATCATCGATGGAGGAGAACAAACTCTCAACTCCAAAGAAGAAAAAATGTAATAGGGTACATCCCGTCACCAGTCCAGATGACTTCGACATGGCTGCGATACGTAACCATATTTACGGCTACTAATTCCGAGGTGAACTGCCGACTTGTAAAAAGTTATTGACGTCGCTGAAATCAGCCAGTTTATTTAATGGCAGTATGACTTCGCTCAGAGTAGTCATAAAAAAAATGCGGATTTCAGTATGGGAAGTGTGACAAAAGAAAAGTGTAAATGGAGCGTAAGGATATAGCATTGATGAGGTGTGATTTTCTACGAAAAATAAAGAAAATAGAGAATTGGGACAATGGGGTCTATCTGGACGAAACGTGGCTTAACGCCAATCACACAGTCTCCAAAACATGGACAGAAGATACAGCGAAATCCTGTATCAAAGCTCCTGAAGGCAAGGGCCAGCGTTTGATTATCTGCCACGCTGGTACAGCCAAAGGTTTTGTGCCTAATTGCTTGTGGGCCTTCAAATCAGTCAAAACTACAGATTATCACGAAGAGATGAATTTTGTCAATTTTAAGCAATGGTTCATAAAACTTTTGGATAATCTGCATGAGCCCCACCATATTTTGATGGACAACGCCCCATACCATTCCGTACAAGTAAACAAACCACCCACCAGCAACAGTAATAAAGGTGAAATACTAGAGTGGCTGCAACGCAATGGTGTGGAGGCTGACAGTCAACTGTTAAAAAAAGAGTTGGTCAGATTATTAAACTTACAAAAACTCCAAACAAAGCGGACATATTTTTTGGATGAAATGGCAAAATCTAAAGGTCACACAGTGATTCGGTTACCGCCATACCACTGCCAATATAATGCCATTGAGATGATATGGGCGCAAATCAAAGGTGGGTAATTTGTATTTATTTTAACTTTTATGTACAAATTACATATTATGTACTTTTACTTCAATCTAACTCTTTTACTTTGCATCATACTCAAAATAAATATTGTTTCAGGTTGTGCAGCCAGGCTTAACACCACTCCGCCATTTACAGCCAGTAAAATGCTGACATTATTAGAAAAAGCTTGTAGTGAAGTGACTCCGGATAATTGGAGGAAAGTCGTAGAAAAGACCAAAAAACTTTGCTACGATGATTGGGATCGAGATGTGCGATACGACACTCTTGAAGATCAACCATTATTGATAAATGTAGGTGACAGCAGTTGCAGTTCAGATTCCGAGTCTGAGACGCAAACACTCATGTCATTATCAGATTCAGAATAAAATACAGAGTGTAACAAAAGTAAGTGATAATACTTTAGGGTGTGTAGTGTCCCTTATATAGAGTTCACTGGCAAAGTAGCAGCGCTAAAAGCAAAAAAATTTTTTTGTGATTTGCATGGGGAAGCTCATGTGGCGCTTGCCCATACAAATCACAAAAAAAAATTTTTCGCTTTCAGATTTTGTTTCATTTCATTTTGTCCTATAGCTGTTATTTTTTAATTTTCTTCGGTATAATATAATCATGTGTGTATGTATGAATGGTATGATCGTAATATTCTGTTCCATTCCATAATATATGAACTAAAATGTGAGTATGAAAAAAAATTGTGCACTCGTTTCCATTACAGACATTTTTACTTGCCGCCCTAGTCGATAAACGTCACACGACGTAAGTTTTGCAGAACGTAAACATAAATTCAGATTGAGATAACTTCTTGTAAATGTTAAGAATTGTTAAAAATATCAACGGAATATCATTACTAATGGTATAAAGCTACGTAAAATTTATAAATGGCATTTTAGACGCCCCCAATATGATCCCAAATATAATGGTGACGCCACTACAATGTTATATGGTGACATTAGCTGTCAGTGTCATAGGGATCAAGGTTCGCCGCGCCCATTTTAATTAATTTACTGTCACAATTAAACAGCTTACAACTTATTTATTTTTTGACCGATTTATTTTCTGTCTTTACAAATATCATTCTTACATGTAACATTATTGATTGTAATTAATGAATATCAACACTTTAACAACAGTTAAATACCTAATTGATGTCGTACAAAAAAATCCTGGACACAGGGTGTTAGAGACTGTTAACAAAAACTGAAACCAGAGATTCAGTACAATATGATTCTGAGACTTCGACAATATTTTTTTTTAATAATTAAAAAACCTTAATAATATACAAGCTGTAAGGCTTACAGCTTGTATACCTACTGTGTCTCTGCCTTAAAAAAACATTGAAGCTGAAAGTTGTGGCACGTTTTAGGACATTATCCCTCATTTGTGTCCTTATCCCTCCAAGTAGTGCCCGGATCAAATAAATAAACACTCAATAAACTCAACTCAACAGTGCTAACTTGAAACAGTTGAATAAAATTCACAACAGTTCAACACTGCAGACGGTGCTTAAACAAAAAAGCCGGCGCGAGCTCATCCATCAACGTCACGACAAAATCAGACCTCTCTGGGATTTACGGCTTAATTCTTGCTCTGTTGCCGTATTATCTAACTCCTTTGCGCCTCTTTGCCGGCGACCATTTCTTTTTAATATCAACCCGGTGAGATTTACTTTGCATGAGTTGAAGACGATATTTTGACACCCGTCCTTGCTTATCTTTAAAGATTGAGGGATTACTTCCCGTCCCCACGTAAACTTTAACTACGTTTTGACATTTTAGGGTTCCGTACCAAAATGGTAAAAATGGAGCCTTTGGACTTTCTCCATCTGTCTGTCACAGTCGATTTTTTTAATAACTATTAAAGCTATCGACTTGAAATTTGGAACAATTGTACATAATAGTGGCCCAACATCATTGAAATAAAAAAAATCTAAAATCATTTTTAGTTTAATTAAAAAACAGGGAAAATCGGGGGTTTGAAACTTCATAGCAAGATAACTAACTATACCGAGTGGAGTATCATATGAAATGGCTTTACATGTACATTTTAAAACAGGTTTTTATTTATTTTTATACATACATAATAGTTTTTGATTAATCGTGCAAAATGTCGAAAAAAATACCGTTCCCCCCTTATCTCCGAAGTTTCTTCTTCTTCTTCTTTATCAACCGATAGACGTCCACTGCTGGACAAAGGTCTCTTGCATGGACTTCCACAGGCCTCGGTCTTGCGCCGCCTGAATCCAGCGGCTCCCTGCGACTCGTTTGATGTCGTCGGTCCACCTGGTGGGGGGTCTGCCAACACTGCGCTTCCCGGTGCGGGGTCGCCACTCCAGCACCTTGGGACCCCAACGACCATCAGCTCTTCGAACTATGTGCCCCGCCCATTTCCACTTCAGTATCGCGACTCGCTTAGCTATGTCGGTGACTCTGGTTCTCCTACGGATCTCCTCATTTCTGATTCGATCCCGCAGGGACACTCCGAGCATAGCTCTCTCCATCGCCCGCTGAGCGGTCCTGAGCCTACTTATGAGGCCCTTAGTTAGCGACCATGTCTCGGATCCGTAAGTCATCACTGGCAACACGCACTGTTCGAAGACTTTAGTCTTCAGGCACTGAGGAATTTTAGACGAGAAGACATCTCGGAGCTTCCCGAAAGCTGCCCAGCCGAGTTGGATTCGGCGGGTGATCTCTTTCTCGAAATTGGACCTACCTAGCTGGACTGTGTGTCCCAGGTAAATATACTCGTCGACAATTTCGAGTGCAGAGTTCTCACCAATTACTGGGTGGAGCGGTGCATGAGCATTGGACATGATTTTCGTCTTGCTCATGTTCATTTTCAGGCCCACCTGTTGAGAAACCCTGCTGAGATCGTTGAGCATTGTATTGAGGTCTCTCAGAGTCTCTGCCATGACTACTATGTCATCGGCAAATCGCAGGTGAGTGATGTACTCGCCGTTTATGTTGATGCCAAGCCCGTTCCAATCCAGAAGCTTAAAGACGTCCTCCAACGCAGCGGTAAAGAGCTTCGGGGAGATAAAGTCTCCCTGTCGCACTCAACGCTGCAAGTGGATTGGCCTCGTAATCTAGTCCTGTATACGTACTGACATTGTGGCGTTTCCATACAAGCACTTCAACACTTGGATATACCGGTAGTCAATCCGGCATCTCTGCAGCGACCTCAACACAGCCCAAGTTTCCACCGAATCGAAGGCTTTCTCATAGTCCACAAACGCTAAGCAAAGTGGCCGGTTATACTCTTCCGTCTTTTGTATAACCTGCCGCAGCGTATGAATGTGATCTATGGTACCAAAGCCTTTTCGGAATCCGGCTTGTTCGGGAGGCTGGAAGTCGTCGAACCTACGAGCGAGACGATTCGTAATGACTCTCGAGAACAATTTATAAACATGACTCAAAAACGAGATGGGTCTGTAATTCTTCAACAAGGTATTATCACCCTTTTTGAAGAACAGAACCACCACGCTCCTGTGCCATGCTTCCGGCGTTGTGCCCTCGTGGATGACGGAATTGAACAATCGCTGAAAGATCTTAAGTACCGGTTTTCCACCCGCTTTCAGGAGTTCCGCAGTGATTCCGTCATCACTTGGCGCCTTATATATATGGCGGGATATCTTCGGTATAGTGTCGGGTCAGTTTGGCTCTGGGATCTTTCGCCAAATCTTCAACAGGTTTTTGTGTCGTGGTATATAACTGTCCATAGAACTTCTCAACCTCTCCCAAGACCTCAGGTCGAGAAGAGACGAGACGGCCGTCATCAGTTTTCAGCCGCGTCAGCTTGCTCTGTCCGATAGACAGATCTCTCGCGAACACTTTTGAGCCTTTGTTCCGCTCAATGGTATCTTTAATACACTTGGTATTAAAGACAATTTACCAAGTTTACCAATCGAAAAATCAGATATAATTATGGTCAATAGAAGTTTATATATATTTTACAGGAAAAATAGAACCAACGCTCTAACTAGCATAGTTTTTTTGGTATTAACAATAAACATCTACAAACAAAGTGGATTAATAAAAACAAAAAAATATGAATAAGTAAGTTAATATAATACACACATCAAAAGTGTCTAGGGATCAAGCATTTTTATGCGGATTTCTTGAGATTGAGATGTGGCTTTGTAATAAATTTATGATTTTATAAATTTATATGGATCCTTTTTGGTGCATTTCATAATTTCATAATCAGCGATTAAAATCCTGCCAGGAAGTCCATCCTTATAGTGGTGGAACCATCATGGTATGGGCGGGTATTTGGATCGGCGGAAGAACTGAGTTGATTTGGATCAGAGGCAACCTCAACGCTCAAATTTATGCTGAGACGATTGTATCAGACGTCATCGTTCCTCTACAAGTGCAAATCGGTCCCTTATTTCAGTTAATGCATGATAATGCACGACCGCACACCGCAAGAGTTGTAAGACAGACTCTCGCCGCAGCTAACATCAATGTCCTGCCCTGGCCTGCTCAGTCGCCAGACTTGAACCCGATTGAGCATGCATGGGATATGCTACAGAGAAGAGCTCTGCCGAATATGGAGGGTATCCAGTGGCAAGAAGACCTTTTTTTGTTGTTGCAACGAACATGGGCGGCCATTCCACAGCGTGATTTGGATGAACTCATTTTGAGTATGCCAAACCGATGTTCTTGTGTTGTTAGTGTTCGCGGTAGAAACACGGATTATTAATTGTTTAAGTTACCTAATAAAATTTTAAAGAAAACTGTTATTTCAGTCTTTTTTTCGAACTTTAATGTTAGTGGTTCAAATGTCAAAAATCCCTTTATTAGGAAAATGGCAAATTTCTTTATTAATGCAAAGGTGACTTGGTTTATCGTTACTGTGACAAACGAAAACACTTTATTTGATGAATCCTTAAAGAAAATTTTAATTAATATCAATCAGGAGAAAAGTTATTGCAAAAATATATGTTGATCCCTAGACACTTTTGATGTGTGTATTATCGTTTTACTTGTACGGAACCCTCGGTGCGCGAGTCCGACTCGCACTTGGCTGTATTCTGGCAGATTCAGAATGTCAAATCTACTCGGATAAAAACAGTGATGGCCTGAGACGCCTAAGTAAATAACTTAAATACGCTCTTAGGTTAGGTCCGCTTGGAAAAGTCGTAGAATATTTCCCGAACTCTATGAATTTTCCCAAAAAAACTTTTACATCAGTTTCCCAATAAATAAACAGTTTTGCTTATCTCGAAAACGTTTTCCACCATTACCATAACCAACCATTTTCAAGGTTTGTATTTTTTGAGAATTTTTTTTTCTTGCATTTTGCACCATTTTAATACTTTAGTTTTACATCAACATTAAATTTGATTACCTACTTGTTAGATCAATTTCCTTATGCTTGTAATATGGGATGGTTGCTTGCGCACTCATGAATATATGCATTTGGCGACAGCTTGAGATTAAAGGCATGGCCAACCGCAGTAAAACCCGGGTGGGTAAACCCAATATTATAGCTATGACTTATAGACCTTGGAATTTATAGTAGGTACCACGAATTATGTGTATTACACACGTATTCCTTTTAGTACCATTATAAATAAGTATGAATGCAGAGCATGTTTTCTGCGCATAAAAAATATGTTACAATATTTTGACCCAGTGGTATATAAAATGCTCTCTTGTAAGGGAATGCTATTTCAATCAACATATTTTTATACGAATAAGACATACTCAAAAGGTACACGATGTTTTGATTGCGCAAATATTCAGTGATTGGTACGATATAATTTACAAAATTAAATATAATATTTTGAAAATAATGATTATAATAAGGAGAATCGCGCGAGTAACGTGATCTTAAACAATCCCACATGACATAATTCTAAGTAGTAATCATCCCTTTATTTATTATTTGCAAACTAGATGATGCCCGAGATTTCGCCCGCGTGGATCAAGGTTATTTATTCCCGCGGGAACTATGTAATTTTCCTGGATAAAAAGTCTAGTAAAAGTAAAAGTCTTATGCCGATATCTTAATCCTGGGTATGAGCTATCTCTATTCCAAACAGCCAAATCGGTTCATTCGTTGTAGAGTGAAAGAGTAACAAACATCCAGATTGTTCACGCTACAACCACACATCCATCCATCCTCTCAAACTTTCACATTTATAATATTAGTTGGATAGTAGGAAGTAGGATTAAATAAAAATTTAGGTGTGCCTTTTATTAAGCGCATATTATTATCATTACATTAAAATAATACAAAGAGACTTCTCTAATCTTTGGCTTTCAATTTAGAATAGATGAAAAAATCATTTAGCATAAATAACTCTTGAACTCCACAAGTGATTTAATATTAAAACCAGGGCCTTTTTACAACGTTTTCATGAAAAAAAAATTTATCAAATCCCAAAGAGTAGGTAGCTCTTCGTATCTCTCATAAGGTGAACTTTTCCAATAATATTGTTACCATAAAATTGACTATGGATCAGCTTCCACTGCAGTTCGTGAATGATTTAATAGATTTTAAAGTTTAAAAAATTTGACCAGATATTGAATTTTAAATCTGCTTGTGGACAGATTTTACCGTGGCCGTGGACACAATTAATTAAAACTGAAGTTTCTTCCTGTTTTTTTTAAACACATTTTTACTTTTTATGTATTTTTGTTGAGTTGTAGTATTGTAGTTGTTTTAAGTAGACGATTCCCGCGACTTCGTCCGCGTGGCTTAAGATTTTGATTTCCGCGGGAAAATATAGATAAAAAGTAGCCTATGAGTTAATCCTGGGTGTGAGCTATCTCCATTCTCCATTCCAAACTTCAACCAAATCGGTTCATTCGTTTTGGCGTGAAAGAGCAACAAACATCCATCCATACATCCATCCTCACAAACATTTGCATTTATTATATTAGTAGGTAAGTAGAATAGTAGGATTTATTTTTATAAACTAAATAAAAAGCGGCAGGGTACTACGAAGTTGTACTTCCATCTAGAAAGTTTTAGTCTTTGAGTATAAACCAGTTAAGGGCGCTATGACGGGACTGCTACGATTTCCAAGCTCAATAACTTAGAATTCTTAAAGATGGGAGGAAAAAATAATAGACCATTACATAAATCAACTGCTTACACTACACTAGCGGCACGCTATGATGGCCGGTTTGACGTTTGTCCGCTCATGAAGTTCCGTATTAATTGATAACGACTTTGAAGGAAATAATTGTATTACTTTATTGACGATAGTGATGTGCAGAGATTCATAAATTTTATCGAATGTAGTTTTAGGTTTAGGACTCAAAATTTATTTATTAAATTGATTTCTAAAATGTATACAAGTGTAGAAAAATCAGTTTGCACCATTTAAGGGGTGAATGTACTTGTGAATATGAACAATTTTCACTATGTGGACAAACCTCTGAAATCGCAAAAAAATATCAGCTGTTTCATACAAAAGGTAAAATTTTTATTTTTATATGATATATACCACAACTCGGCATTTGGTTTTCTAAATTGAAAATTTTTAAAAATGGAATCTAATACGATCGTCACATAGGATCGCTGGCTAGCACAACTACTACCTCCGGCAAACTCGCGTCAATGCTCAATGCAAAACAAAGCAGTTTCGAATTGACGTTGCTTCGAAAAGTATAAACTGTCAGTGCAATGCGATTGTGACATAGTTTTGACCTGGCTTTGGATTTCAAATATTGATACTGCATTACTGTTGACCCTTGCTCGTTAATTTGGACTCTGTTCAAGCCCTTTGTTGTGGATTTCGTCGATATGACCGAACGTACGCAGAGAACTGTTCTAAATAGTCAGACACGTGAGTTCGTAATACGCCTTCGTAACTATTTCGCTCGTGAAGCTCAAAATGGAGGGCCAATTTTACCTATAACGTCAGTGGTTGAACGCGTAGCTGATGCGCTTAATATTGGACAACGAACTGTTAGACGGATAACTAAAAAAAAATATGGCGAGACTGGCACAGAAGAAAATAAACTTCACACACCAAAAAAGAGAAAACGAGCAAAACCAGTCGTAGGCATCGATAGCTTTGATGCCGATGCTATCCGAAGACATGTTTACGGCTACTATTTACAGAAGGAGTATCCAACAAGAAAAAAGTTGGTGCATTCACTGAAGGAAGCTGGATTATTCTTCGGTGGGGAAAGTTCTTTAACGAAGATTTTGAAGACCATTGGATTTCGATACAAAAAATGTAACAAACGCAAAATATTGATGGAAAGATTTGATATAGCGATGGCAAGGTATACTTTTTTACGGCAAGTGAAAGAAATCAAAAATTGGCAAAATGTTGTGTTCTTGGATGAAACATGGCTTAATGCTAACCATACTGTAGGCCGTTCTTGGAACGATGACACAGCAGCAACTACTTCCAAAGTTCCTGTAGGAAAAGGATCGCGACTTATAATTTGTCACGCCGGAACCATCAACGGGTTTGTCGAAGGTTCTCTCATGGCTTTTGCGTCAAAAACCACTGGAGACTATCATGAAGACATGAATGGAGAAAAGTTTACTGAATGGTTTACCTCAATGTAGTGTAGCCTCCCTGAACCATCTATTATAATTATGGACAACGCCCCATACCACTCGATGCAAATTGACAAGCCACCTGCCCAATCCCAAAAGAAAGCTGATATCGTCGCATGGCTTCGTAAAAATGGCGTAGATGCAAACATGAATATGTTAAAAGCGGAATTAGTACGTCTTTTAAAAGAAAACAAACCAACCAAGATCCGATACGTCATTGACGAAATAGCATTAGAACATGGGCACAGAGTTATACGGTTACCGCCTTACCATTGTGAGTATAATGCGATTGAGTTGGTGTGGGCTCAAATTAAGGGATATGCTGCAAGACACAATACAGAACCCCCATTTACCACAAAAAAAATGCTAAAATTATTAGAAGAAGCTTGTGAACATGTGACAAAAGGAGACTGGGAAAAGGTTGTGAATAGAACTGTTAAATTAATAAGGGAAGATTATGAAAGAGATGTGAAAATAGATAATATTATAGAAAACGAACATATAATTATTAATGTAGGTGATGATAGCAGTGACGACAGTGAAAATAGTAGTATGGACGAATCTGATTAATTATGGCCTTTTGTGGCACCTTTTTTGGTATCTTTTGTATTCATATGTTTCTTGTGTGCATATAAAGTATGTATATTCATTTTCATTCAAATATTCAGTTCGTTCAAATAAATTAAATAAACATATACATTTTTGTTTTATTAAACCTATTTAATCAGGTACAAAAACAAAACTTAATTGTTTTTTGTTCGAGAATAAATTGACATTCCACATCACTATTGTAATGTGTCAAACCGGCCATCATAGCGTGCCGCTACACTAGCGGCACGCTATGATGGCCAAAAAACAATTAAGTTTTGTTTTTGTACCTGATTAAATAGGTTTAATAAAACAAAAATGTATATGTTTATTTAATTTATTTGAACGACGAAATTATTGTTGTTATTATTGTTCGGTCATATCGACGAAATCCACAACAAAGGGCTTGAACAGAGTCCAAATTAACGAGCAAGGGTCAACAGTAATGCAGTATCAATATTTGAAATCCAAAGCCAGGTCAAAACTATATAACAATCGCATTGCACTGACAGTTTATACTTTTCGAAGCAACGTCAATTCGAAACTGCTTTGTTTTGCATTGAGCATTGACGCGAGTTTGCCGGAGGTAGTAGTTGTGCTAGCCAGCGATCCTATGTGACGATCGTATTAGATTCCATTTTTAAAAATTTTCAATTTAGAAAACCAAATGCCGAGTTGTGGTATATATCATATAAAAATAAAAATTTTACCTTTTGTATGAAACAGCTGATATTTTTTTGCGATTTCAGAGGTTTGTCCACATAGTGAAAATTGTTCATATTCACAAGTACATTCACCCCTTAAATGGTGCAAACTGATTTTTCTACACTTGTATACATTTTAGAAATCAATTTAATAAATAAATTTTGAGTCCTAAACCTAAAACTACATTCGATAAAATTTATGAATCTCTGCACATCACTATCGTCAATAAAGTAATACAATTATTTCCTTCAAAGTCGTTATCAATTAATACGGAACTTCATGAGCGGACAAACGTCAAACCGGCCATCATAGCGTGCCGCTAGTGTAGGTATAATTCTTGGGCATAAAAAAAACGTTTTTATGAATAAATACCCAAATATACAACGTTTGTCAGACCGTGATTAGACACATTTTCGTAAAAAGGGTTGTGTTTGTAGCTTTATAGCATTTAAAATACAACGTTTATTTTAAATTTAAAAATCCTAAACGCACTATGCAGTCCTTGTCTTTAAAATTGTACAACAAGTTTTATTCGATTTCGTTCAGGAAGAGGTTAAAAAAAATTACACAAGCGTCACTAAATATTGCCTTATTCTCTGCTGTGCTTAGAGCTCTCTAGCATTAAAAATACAACTTTAATTTTTGATTTAAAAATTTTAAGTGCACCAAGAAGTCATTGTCTTTAAAATTTGTATTAAAGTTTTATCAAATTTTGTGAACAAAGAGCTTAAAAAAATTCACAAGTGTCGCCTAATGTTGTATTTTTCTCTGTCGTGTTTATGGCTCAATAGCATTTCAAATATAATTTTATTTTTTGATTTAAAAATCTTAAATACATAAAGCGGTCTTTATCTTTAATCGGTGGGCGTATTTAATAAAAATTTCGTGCATGAATAGCTTAAAAAAATTACACAACCGTCGCCAAATATTGTCCTTTTCTCTGTTGTGTTTATAGGTCACTAGCATTTAAAATACACCTTTAATTTTTGATAAAAATGTTTTAAATGCACCATGAAGTCTTTGTCTTCAAAATTCATAATAATTTTTTTTAAATTTCGTGGCCAAAGAGCTTAAAAAATATTACCAAAGCGTCACCAAATATCGTCTTTTTGCGAATGATGGACGCTGGCGAAAAACCCTTCATTCCGATTTCCGCTCGCAAACGCGGTGTGAGAAGGTTGGGTCACGCTCGTTTGCTCGGCAATTCCGTGAATTTTTTACGTAAATAATTTGTGCTGGAAGATTTGGTAGTAAGTAGTAAACATGTTTGATACTTTTCTATTTATTATTTTAATTAGGTATAATTTTGTTCTCCCGACCTATTTCGGCCTCGGCGCGGGCCAATCTCTACAGATATTAGCCATCTGCGCGGGAGATATTATACTGCAAAAATGTGTGAGCAAACTTCTTCCAATCTCCGCGCTAGTATTGAGACTTTCTTGACAGAAAACACAATACCTACATTTTTCTAACGCGGCACCTCGTCATCCGCAGTCGAACATGCTAACCACTAGACCAACGAGGCAGTTTTTAATACATAGTAGGTATCAAAAAATTGTATCTTCGCGGTTCTATTTTAGCTAATGCCCGCGACTTCGTCTGCGTGGATTTAGTTATTAAAATTAGGGGGAAATCTTTTGATTTTGCAAGATAACAAGTAAGGCTATGTTACTCTCCAGATTCTCAACTGTACCCATGCAAAATCACGTTGATCCGTTGCTCCGTGGCTGCGTGATTAAAGGACAAACCAACAAGCCAAAAAACAAACACAGTTTCACATCTATTTAAATTACATATATTAATATAAGTAAGAGTTATAAGAGTAACTGTAAGAGTAACCGTCTGTTACTTTTTTTATTGGAGCTTCAGGGTTTGATGAAGATCAGATAGATATTAACTGGATCTCAGTGACGGCTATCAGCAGGAGCTTCGGATTTGGACGTATATGTCTAGGTTTGTTGGGACGCTCTTACACACCAAAGCTTGAGGGTCTGATGAAGATCAGATAGATATTAACTGGATCTCAGTGACGGCTATCAGCAGGAGCTTCGGATTTGGACGTATATGTCTAGGTTTGTTGGGACGCTCTCACAAACCGAAGCTTGAGGGTCTGATGAAGATCAGATAGATATTAACTGGATCTCAGTGACGGCGATCAGCAGGAGCTTCGGATTTGGACGTATATGTCTAGGTTTGTTGGGACGCTCTCACAAACCGAAGCTTGAGAGTCTGATGAAGATCAGATAGATATTAACTGGATCTCAGTGACGGCTATCAGCAGGAGCTTCGGATTTGGACGTATATGTCTAGGTTTGTTGGGACGCTCTCACAAACCGAAGCTTGAGGGTCTGATGAAGATCAGATAGATATTAACTGGATCTCAGTGACGGCTATCAGCAGGAGCTTCGGATTTGGACGTATATGTCTAGGTTTGTTGGGACGCTCTCACAAACCGAAGCTTGAGGGTCTGATGAAGATCAGATAGATATTAACTGGATCTCAGTGACGGCTATCAGCAGGAGCTTCGGATTTGGACATATATGTCTAGGTTTGTTGGGACGCTCTCACAAACCGAAGCTTGAGGGTCTGATGAAGATCAGATAGATATTAACTGGATCTCAGTGATGACTCAAAGGTTTTAGTATTATAAATTATTACAAGCTACATACATAATGTATGTAGGTATGTTTAGGTCAAATCTTGCAAGATTTAATAGAATCAGAACCACTTCCCGATTTCCGATTGAGCTGAAATTTTGCATGTACACGTAAATCGGGTGACAATGCAATATTATTGTAACAAAGAGCTGATCTGATGATGGAGCCGGAAGATGGCTGTCGGAACTCTGTAATAAAACGACGTAACTCATCAAATCCGGTTCGTTTGATTCAACTTGACAAGTACTCTGGTCCTAGATGATATCCAGGGACTGATGATGAAGTCGGAAGGTGGCTATGGCAACTCTGTAATAAAAAGACGTAACCCCATCCATTTTGGGCTTGTTTGATTAATCTTGACAAGTACTCTGGTCCTAGATGATATATCCAGGTTCTGATGATGGAGCTAGAAAGTGGCTATAGGAACTCTGTAATAAAACAATGTGACCCCATCGACGAATATCTACTGAAAGATAGAAATAAAATGCCATAAAAGTTCCAAATAAACATTCTATTATTTTATTCCTTTACTAATTCTGTCCACCGTCCGTCCACCTTTTTCGTCCCGTAGTCCCTTTAGCTCTCAATTTCACGGGGAAAGCGTAATGAAAGAAAATTTAATTCAATACCTTTGTTATTATTGGGCCATTATGACTCAAAGAAATTAATAAAAGGCTTTCCACTTTACTAATTAAATTCGGACGCTCTGTGGTTTTGATATACGATTTTGATAAGCTTTTTAAAATCAACAGAGTCCCGCTCGGTGTTAAAATTGTTATTTCAAGGAAATTATATCTAATCTACTAATTAACTAATTGGAATAATTGGACTCAAAGCCGAAATACCCCAAAGCTTCCAAGTTATTTAGGCCTGCTACACATAGGTGTACCAAAGTATTCCTAATGCTAGTAGGGATAAGTGGTGTCTTTTTTAAATTCTTAATCAATATATTTCGAAGAACCCAAGGTTCTTCAAGGTTGGGGTCCCAAGGTGCAAAGTTTTTATGTTTTATTTAGAAACGTGGATTTTTTCATTTAATTAGTAATTTAATAATCACGGTCAACTTTTGGATCTATCCAACTTTGTATCAAATGTATTATCAAAATGCTTAGTTGCACGTAGATATTATAGATTTACACACCTATGCATCCAGGGGATACCCGTATATTTTTAGTTATCAATGAAACACTGATTTACTCCAAAGATAATAATAATTAATGCACTCATACATATTATCTCAACAAGCTCTTTCCCTCTTTCAACTGAATGGAAACTTCAAACATATCGAATTTTAAACGTAAAACAAAGTGTAAAAGATTTATTTACTTCTTGTTCACTAAAGAATTTGTTGGAGCTGAAAGGATGGCAGATTCAAGAACAACTGCATAGTCTGAACGATCATTGATTCGTGTGGCCAACGCTCACGATGCAATTGGTATTCACTCAGGCCTAAGTGAGAAGCAATTTGGAGACGTTTGTGACGCTGTTGCAATTTATGTAGCGAAAATTCACGTCAATTATCCCGAGTCTATTATATAAATTTTGTCAAGTCATCATTTGCCTTCTATTTGCAAATTTGGTAGCCTGACAGTTGAGTTAAATTCAAGGGGAGAAACAGTTGGATATTTTGAAAGGATTTGAAGGAAAGTTAGGTTATATGTTAAAAGCCGAAAAACAAAGTGGCTGGTTTTGCAGTTTTTGGAAAAATGCCACATAAGGTCATCATAACCGAATAGACGTCCACTGCTGCACAGATCTCTTGTAGAAACTTGTAGGGTTTGGCGAAGCTTGTATACAGACAGAGGCTTCCTGAGACAAGTTTGATATAGTCGATCTATTAGGGTTTCTGCCATTTCTGCTTTTCCGGTGCCGGAAATCAAGTATTGAAAGTCCCAAAGTATATCGATTCTTCATAGTACTATGTGCCGAGTCGCCCAATGTCACTTCAGCTTTGCAAAGAAAATGTATTTTTAACCGATTTCAAAAAAGCAGGAGGTTTTTAATTCGTCGGAATCTTTTTTTTATGTATGTTCACTGATTACTCAAAGATGCCAGAACCAATTTGGATTTTTTTTTATTGATAGGTAGATACTTCCCAGGTGGTTCCATTTAAATTTTATCGTTAGTTACTAGTTATTATACGTTTTTTTTTCCTCATTTTATTTATTTTCATTAATTTCCAAAATTATTTCTATTCTATTTACATAATATATACCTAATACTAAATTAAAACTAAATTTATCCTAAAATTAAAAGTAAAATAAAAAGTAAATAAAAAGGCTACTAGCGCCGAACAGGCTAAGAGGCGCAAATATGAAAAACTTGACAGTAGTTTCATATTTGTACCTTTTGGTGTAGAGACCCTGGGGCCGTGGGGCCCGGAGGCTCGAGCGCTTTTTGTAGAGCTATCTAAAAAGGTGATCGAGTCTACAGGGGATCCAAGAGCTGGCAGCTACCTAGGCCAAAGCATTAGCTTGGACATCCAAAGGGGTAATGCTGCCAGCATCTTGGGTACTATTCCACACTGCAGTGACTTCGATGGGGTTTTAGATTTTATTTAATTTTAATTTTAGTTTTAATTTTAGAATAAATTTATTTTTATTATACGTATTATATTTATCTTAAATACCAAGTAATTATAAGTTACATCGGATAATTTTCGAACTGAATGTCGTCAATATATTCTTTCAAAACAATTTTCGTGAACTTCGTCAATTTGCTTTCAGTTATAATTTGATTTTTTTCCTTCTTAACTTAGATTGGGAGGATTATTCGACGGCGAAATGAACGCTGATTTGTTGATAAAAAAGTTTTTAAAAATACTTCGAGATTAATTCGTATTTTTTCAGATGAGAAAATATTATTTAAATGTTTGGCCACAAATAAAAAAGCCGGCAAAGTGCAAGTCGGACTCGCGTTCCATACTCCAAAAGTAAAAGTAAAACGATAATATTATATTAATTTGCTTATTTATCGTTAACTTTGTTTGTAGAGGTTTATTGTTAATATAAAAAAAACTATGATAGTTAGAGCGTTGATTTTATTTTTCCTGTAAAATATACATAAACCTCTATTGACCATAATTATTTCAGATTTTTCGATTGGTAAACTTCGGAGATAAGGGGGGGGGGGGGGGACGGTATTTTTTTCGACATTTTGGCCGATTAATCAAAAACTATTATATCTAGAAATAAATAAAAAACTGTTTTAGAATGCACAAGTAAAGGCCTTTCATATGATACCCCACTCGGTATAGTTATTTTACTTTGAAATTTCAAACCCCCGATTTTCCCCCTTTTTTTAATAAAACTAAAAATAATTTTCGGTTTTTCTTTATTCCTTTGATGTTGGGCCACTATTATACACAAGTATGCCAAATTTCATGTCGATAGCTTTAATAGTTACTGAAATAATCAACTGTGACAGACGGACGGACAGACGGACGGAGAAAGTCTCACCATAAGGGTTCCATTTTCACCATTTTGGTATGGAACCCTAAAAATATGTGTTCTTCGCACACACAACAACTAAGTATAGGTGCTGAATTTTGTGATTTCCACGATACAGAGAATCCTAGTGTGTAAATGACGGCTTTCATTCTCAAATACTTTGTAACATGTTATTGTTATTTTCTTACTTTAAATTAATAATTAAAAAAAACATGTCGAATTAATTGTGTGTCATCCAGAGTCCCTAATTAGTTTAAAGTTTAAACGCTGGCCAAGAGGTCATATCTTGACACAAGTAGGTTGGAACGGAACTAGCCAAAAGAGTGTTTGATTTGTCCTTCAATCACGCAGCAACAAATCAATTTTTTACTTGGGTGGTTATAGTTAAGGACTTGGGGACATAGGCTTCATTTAATCTCGGCATAACACACGGTTCCCGAGGGGAATTTAAAAACCTAACTCCACACAAATGAAGTCGAGTGCAAACACTTATCATACTTCATACTAATATTATAAATGCAAAATCAAACCAACAAACAGTTTGTTGGTTTGTCCTTCAATCACGCCGCAACACAGCCACGGATGGACGTGATTTTTTGAATGGGTATAGATGAGGACCTGGAGAGTGGCATAGGCTACTTCTTATTCCGGAAAATCAAAAATTTCCCGAGGGATTTTAAAAAGTAAATCCATGTGGACGAAGTCGCAGGCATCAGCTAGTACAATATAAAAAATCGTTACGCTACTGCGCCGTATCGTACCATGTGGCATAGCTCTCACGCGTCGGTTTCGTCGCGCTATATTATGTAGGTCCAAGGCTTTACATCAAATTATAAGTTACAACCGGTCTTACTTACCATTTGGAGGGATTTATGTTGATTACGGGAGCGTTGTTATAAATGCGCAAAGTTTAAGTTCAATTATTATAACACAACGAAGGATGGAAGTCCAACCTTGTTGTTTAAAAGTTTACACATGACTGACTGGCTTTCAACGATGTCAAATTAATAGGATGAATTTCGCAAACAAATATACTGTTAGTATTAATTTATTTAATTAATTAAGTACAAATAGATAGAAATAATGCTCAAAGAACCGTGAAATTAAATATGGAAGAGACACGGTTTCTTCAGACCATAATGATTAGATGCGAAATTGAGGCTTTTACTTCGAAAAGCGTTGATAAAAGAAGTTGAGAAATTCGTGTCTTGCAATAGCCCGAAATGAACTGGAATATAATCAACATAGTACGACTTTTTTTAAATAAGGTTGTCCTTCTAGTTTTCTTCTAGTCATATTATAACAGGATAGAAAGAAATCTATTGGAAAGAAAAAACAAAGATGAAAGTCTTGCAATCTTGAAGCTTTTTGTAACAAAATAAGATACCGCATCTTGAAAAATATAATGGTCATGCAAGCAAAGACGGATACGACAACGATGTAAGTAATACCTACCCCAAAGGATTGCTATACCTAATACCTATCTCTCGCTACAGATCCTCAGTGGAAAGATAACCTAAAACTTAAGTAAATACTGAAATTGTACAGTTTGCTCCGTTATTAAGAATGTTTTCACTTTCTCCCAAGTGACCATTAGGAAAACCTACGTAATTTCATTTAAAAATTTACTTAACAGAACAGAACTTTCATGCCTTATTTCAAACAGCACGTCGAAAAAATTTAATGAGTCATATGACACACTGCTACATTAGATGGCAAACAAAAATGACCGACATGTTTTTAAGGCCCCGTTACGTCGAAACATTAATCGGCCTAACTGATTTAAAATCTTAATTCAACGCATTACATCATCATCATGCGCAGTCCATTAATGGCTCTCTACTGAGCTTGGTCTTCTCTCAGAGAGAAAGCTTATAGGCCATAGTCCATCACGCTGGCCCAATGAGAGTTGGTAGACTTCACACACCTTTGAAAACATTATGGAGAATTCTCAGGCATGCAGGTTTCCTCACTATTTTTTTCCTTCACCGTTGAAGCATGTGATATTTAATTACTCGACGTGTACATTTTTACCAATTACCAAATGGCAAATTTTTAACGATTAACATAACTCTTTTAATATAAAGTGAATACTTAGTATATAATTTGTGGAGATGGAGTACGAAAATGTGCCTGTAATGAAGAAATGAAGTCAATCTATAAAACTGCACATTTTAATGAAGTCAATCTATAAAACTGCACATTTTATTGTATTATGCTGTCATGGAAGGAAGAAATATATTGCTGACATTTGTGTGACGGCTGCTACAAAACTACAATTTCAGAACTAAATACTCTCCAAACATGACATCCGTCTGTCTCCAACGAGGAGTACCTACGTCTGCAGTTCTACCAGCATTGCATGAATTTTTTAAGCGCTCCCGAGATTTCCCTGCGAAAATATATTTATCCTACTTAGATAACAAGATGATTTTCATAATTCCATAATTTCACTTACAGTACCTACAACTGGGACCGCGTTTATGCAAAACACCAGCGTTTCGCGTTAATTTCAACCTAAAACTTTGATGCTTACTGTTGACCTCAATTCGCGCTGCCTTGGTTCCCGTTTACCTAACTCTTTTGAAACCTTGTATTTCGTGTTACAATTGTGCTTACTGTTTATTAGGGTTCCGTACCCAAAGGGTACCAACGGGACCCTATTACTAAGCCTACGCTGTCCGTCCGTCCGTCTGTCAGAGGGCTATATCTCGTAAACCGTAATAGATAGACAGATGAAATTTTCACATATTATGTATTTCTATTGCCGCTATAACAACAAATAATAAAAATTAAATTTAATTAAAAAAAATAAATTAAAATGGGTAGGTGGGTAGATGGAAATTTTTTAATTTAATTTTTTTAACGGAACCCTAAAAGAGCGAGGCCCGACTCGCACTTGGCCGATTTTTTTCATGTTAATTAGACATTTCTTCTCATATTATTTTCTCTTTATGATTGAGAACGCAGTTTTCTCATGTAGGTTCATACTTATGTTTAACAATCGTTAGATATACGATATATTTTAACGATTAATTCTGCAAGTAATTAGCTTTTATTCTTAGATACGTATTGACCTTGAGCTTATTTGAAAGCTCGACTTTTTTTGACGTTCCTCCTTTCCTGTAGTTATTTACTCATAATCCTTCGAATTCTTTTAATAGTAATTAGTTATTTCTCGCGGCTTCGCTGACGTTAAGTTCGATTTTTCAAACAATTTTTTGAATTTCAAAACTCCTTTCTGAGCGGATCCCTACGTCATAATAGCTATCTATCTGCCAAATTCCAGCTCGATCCGTCCAGTAATTGCTGTGCGTTGATAGATATTATGTCAGTCAGTCACTTTTTCCTATGTATTTAAATACATAAAGATATTGTAATTAAATTTCAATAATATTTGTGCCCCGCTACTAGCTGCGGTATTCGTTGGACTGTAATAATTGAAACTATCTTTTGTACCTACACATATTAGGAAATATCTTAATATATATAAATTACGTGTCACGTTGTTTGTCCGCGATGGACTCCTAAACTACTTAACCGATTTTGATCAAACTTCGTAATTATCTGTAATTTGGTCCAAATTAAAAGATAGGATAGTTTTTTTGGATTAGGATAGTTTATACTTAGATAAGTTCGCCGGGTCATCTGGTTTTATTATATTTTAAGCAGGCTGCAATGAGAGACTTTTCTCTCACTGCAGCCTGCAAAAAATCAGGAGCTTAGATAAGCTAGCTTCAGCTATATTATATTCACTATAAAAGTAAGTTAAATCTTAGAGTTAACTTTTAGAAGAATAAGTTAATACGTCATTTAATATCCGTTACAATTGCTTCCGTAGCATATTTCGTTTCGTCTAGTAATTAAATATTTACATTACAATTATAATGCATTACTTATAAACAATAATGCAATTTATAAACAGTGATAGTCTCCTACCTCTGACTTTTCTGAGTTATCTACGATTAAGGAATTATATGTCACATGCTTCATGCACGATGAAGGAAAATATCGTAAGGAAAATTGCACGCCTGAAAGTTCTCCATAATGTTCTTAAGGGTGTGTGAAGTCTGCCAAAGGCCAGCGCAGCGGGACGGACTATGGTCTCTGAGAGGAGAACAGTGCTCAGTAGAGAGGAGCTTTATGGGTTGCTGATGATGACTACAATAATTATAACACTCACCGTGTTGCTGTCTCACCTATGAAGAAGTTTCATTTTAATACCAGTAGTAATAATACAGTTTAAAACGCGTACTAATTTACAAGGAAAGAATGAACCGCGAGAGAAGTGTCAAAAGTTAACGAAACAGGACACGCCATTAAAAGTTGTCAAACGGAAAACTTAATTTCCTCGACACGGCTTATTGCATTGGGGTTCTCCCAACTGAGCAATTGAGTTATTTTCATCATGGGAACTGCCATGCTCTGGAATTTAATATTTTTTAGAGTCAAACGACCCCAAACTCTCCTCAAAGTACTCAAACCTTAAGGTTTGGAGAATTGTTTTTACAATTTAAAAGAATAGTGTCTACTTGACTTTAAGTTATGTTGTCAAAAGGTTGTCCATCGCCATAGGTAAACGCGACAATGCCACGAGCTTGATGGGCACCTTTGGTCCAGGGGCAACCAGAAGTCGTTTTTGTGACTAAAATTTATTTATTGTTTTGACGATACGTATCGTCCGTACGTATGTAAAAAGTCCGTACGTATTACACGTACAATATGCATTTTATTTTATTTAATAGGTTTACTAGTGATTTTTACAATGGCTTACAATATAGTTATATAATTTTTTATTAAGCTTCCAAAGTCTGTCGGTCCTTCTATCACAGGACTCTACAGCAGTTGAAATTTTCAAAGAATACGCGTACATGTACAAGTATAAAATTACTTCAAATAGTAAAAAAAATCGGCCAAGTGCGAGTCGGGCCTCGCTCTTTTAGGGTTCCGTTAAAAAAAATTAAATTAAAATATTTCCATGTACCCATTGAAATATTTTAATTTGATTTTTTTAATTTAATTTAATTTTTATTATTTGTCGTTATAGCGGCAATAGAAATACATAATATGTGAAAATTTCATCTGTCTATCTATTACGGTTTACGAGATACAGCCCGCTGACAGACGGACGGACGGACGGACGGATGGACGGACAGCGTAGGCTTAGTAATAGGGTCCCGTTGGTACCCTTTGGGTACGGAACCCTAATAAATAGAGAAAAATTGAATGGATGACGGACGATTGAAAGACGTGGGTATAGGTACTCCGTATAGGGGGCTACTCAGTAACCGTCTTTTAAAACCTAAGTTTAAGAATTTTTTTCTATAAATCTGCTGTAATATTTCACGATCCAAAGCATTTGATCAAGCATGAAGCTTGATAAAACGATACGTTAAAAACAAAAATCTTAACAATATTTTACACAAGGCGTGACCAGTTGACGTTACATTACTTTAAATGGCCTTAAATTATGATGAATAGCAACTGGCCGACCTAACGCCTACAGAATTTGTTAAAAAATATCTGAACAATTTATTTTCACTAAATATCGTTTGAATCATTACTCTTGATGTACTTCATAAATCGCGCCCTTAGTTTGAATATCTCTCATAAATAATGCATGGTTGTATCACAGAATTCTAAATTAGGTAGGTAACTGAAACGTAATCGGATGTCTTTAAGACTGGAAAATTCACAGGAAATATGATCGAGTTATTCCAAAGCACACTATCGCCGTTTCAAATAATAAACTACCTTTTTTGGATATAAGTCTCACCACAGAATACAATCTTGTGCTGCTTGTATCCAGTGATTCGCTTGAGATCACATTCACCTGTCTTCCAACGCTGTTCAAGTACTTTGGAAAGGCAGTTTATCGGTTGTTGGAGTGCATGTGTCCCGCTAATTGCCATTTCAGTTTTGCAACTCGATGAGCTGGATAGGCAAATTATGTCTAGCATCCAATTTCAAAGGCAGTTTATTTCATGTTTATTTAACAATATTAACTCTTACTGATGTTTAACGAGACACTTACTTTTTCTAGATTTTTATAAAATGAACTAGCTGACCCAACGAAATTCTTACCGCGCACAAAAATATTTAGTGGTGGGTCACCCTTATCATTTAGGGATATGAAAAATAGATGTTGGCTGATTCTCAGACTTACCCGATATGCACACAAAATTTCATAAAAATCGGTCGGTCGGTAGTTTGGTAACATTCAAATACCGCGACACGAGAATTTTATATATTAGATAGGTATATCACCCAAGCTGAAGTTGACTGATATCCTATTCCCTCCAAATAAGCGGAAAGCTTGTGCTAGTAGTGAGTACGACAACAGGGCAACGGGTGGGGATCGAACCTTTCAGTTTTTAGTCCGCACCTTTAACCGTCGGCCTATTGAGGCTTCGACTACGAATAAACAAAGTAATTTTATATACCTAGATCCATGATATTTTAATTTTGCAGCCAAATTGTTGTTTTTTTGTGTTCTGTATATTCAATTATTTATTTATTCATGGAAATAAAAATACCAAATAATACCTATTAATAATAATATTAATATAAATTGTTATTGATATTTGTTACAATTTTAAGTCAACAAAGCTATGTACTCTACATTATAATAGGCTGATTTACCTACGCTAAGAAGCTATCTCTTCCGGGCAACTAATCCAAAAAAGTGAGTGGTGAATTTTATAAAGGTAGGAAATGATAACCAGCAAGAATAATAGTCATATTATTATGATTGTGGATTGCAGATATTTTGATTGATGAATTATTGGCAGAAGATGAGAGAAAATCACTAGTTAATTAAAAATTTCATCATCTCCTCTCAGAAAAGAGTTATAGGCCATAGTCCACCACGCTGGACCAATGCGAATTGGTGGACTTCACACACCTTCGAGAGCATTATGACGAACTCTCACATGTGCAGGTTTCCTTACGATGTTTTCCTTCACCGTTGAAGCAAGTGATATTTATTTGCTTAAACGCACTCGACTTCGAGAAGTCAGAGGTGCGTACCCGGGATCGAACCTGTGACCCTCCGAATAGGAGACCACAGGCCTAACCACTGGGCTATCACTGCTTCAAAAACTATCGCACTATCGAAATGTACCATCAACAAACGTGGCCCTATTTTTTTAATATTATTCTAACGTCACTAATAAATATCTCTTAAGGACTTTTAATTTAAATGACATTCTTAAGTGTAAATGCAGGAGTATTATAACTAAGTTTTGTCCGTGGTTTCATCCGCAACGCACTCGACTTCGAGAAGTCAGAGGTGCGTACCCGGGATCGTACCTGCGACTCCCAAATTGGAGACCAAAGTCCAAACCACTAGGCTATCACTGCATCAATTAAAAATTTAATTGGCGCAAATTATGGAAATTAATTTTATGAACACATACGCTTTCATGCATTTGGAAAACTCATTAATGACATGGATTAAACGGGGATTTTAATAAATAGATTTATCATTTGATTAACCCATTATTACAATAAATAAAATACTATTGTTGAATTTAAATATTGACTTGTCAATCAGTAGTTTTTAAATATCATCATAAAATAACAGGAATATATATCGCTTACCAGAACTAGAATTTACTATGTTAATCAATAAGACAATTTCGCGCAATTTAAACCTTTACTGGTTTCTCGTAAAAAAATATATAAGCATTGCTTACTTACCTAGGTAAGTAAGCAATGCTTATATATTTTTTTTTGTAAGTTGATAATAAACTATAAAAAAATCACTTCCTTAATATTGGTATTTAACAACAGTGATAGCCTTACATAGGTCCAGAGTCCTATCCCAGGCACTCATATCGACATTTCGGTATATTTGCGATTCAAGCAATTCAATATTAGAATTCACATGCTTCAACGGTGAAGGAAAACACAGTGAGGAAACCTGCAAGCCTGAAAGTTCTCCACAATGTACTCAAAGGTTCTCCATAATGTTCTCAAAGGTGTGTGAAGTCTACCAATTCGCATTAGGCCAGCGTGGTGGACTATGGCCTATAACCCTTCTCTGAGAGGAGACCTGCGCTCAGTAGTAAGATGTTAAAGAGTTGCTCATGTCGATGATGATGATTATCACTATCTCTACCGATTGAAGTCCACTGCTGGACTTAGGCCTCTTAACAGTAACGCCACAAAACACGATCTTGCGTCGCCTTCATCCAGCGTCTGCCAGAAACTTGCCTGAGATTATCAAGTCTACCAACGACGCTGCGCCTTCTGACCCTTGGATTCCATCCGTTCTTCAAGCCAAGTCATCATCATCATCATCAGCAACCCATCAACGGTTCACTACTGAGCACAGGTCTCCTCTCAAAGAAGGGTTATAGGCCATAGTCCACCACGCTGGCCCAATGCGAATTGGCAGACCTCACACATCTTCAAGAACATTATGAAGAACTCTCAGGTGTGCAGGTTTCCTTACAATGTTTTCCTTCACCGTTGAAGCAAGTGATAGTTAATTGCTTAAGCGCACTTGACTCCGAAAAGTCAGAGGTCACCTGGGATCGAAACTGCGATCCCCCGAATAGGAGACCAGAGTCCTAAGCACTAGGCTATCACTGCTTCGAGCCAAGTACCCATACGAAATTCAGCTTTGCTTTGGTAGTAAATGCAACTGGGGAAATATGAACCAGCCATTACACTTTTATTCACTTTTCGTACAAAGCTGAAGTAATTTTAAATTTCATTTTTATTTCCACGCTGCTGGCGCGTCCTATTCAAATGATACATTGTTACGCTCCTGCAAGACTAACTTTATTCTTATTTTCAGTTCCTGAGACAATTTATTTCCTGCACTATTCTCTGTGTCAGTTGTAAAAATACCCAGCTTTATAACTATTTTGAGCAGTTCATATACGTAATAGGGAACTTTGAACAGAGTTCAAAAAAATTAGGAAGGTTTTAGATCTTTCCGCAGTCTTCAAAATATAAACAGACTAGCTGAATAGCTGATGCCTGCGTCCTCGTCCGCGTGGATTTAGCTTTTAAAGTCCATCGGGAACTCTTTGATTTTCCGGGATAAAAAGTAGCCTATGTCACTCTCCAGGTCCACAACTATACCTGTGCAAAAATCACTTCGATCCGTAGCTCTGTTGCGGCGTGATTAAAAGACACACCAACAAACACACTTTCGCATTTATAATATTAAAATGATTTCAAAAAGTTGCCGCGGAAAGTGTAAGTCTACGCGGAAGAAGTCGAGGGTAAAAGTCGCAGTAGGTACATAAGATGTAACTGTGACAAATCCAATTAATAGACGATCTGAAACTCCAAAATAACTTCCTCAGGGAACATCTAATTACATCCTTGTCATACTTGGGATTATCTTAAACTCCTAAGTGTCGATACGTCATTATGAAATGTTGTCAACAACTTGTTGCTTAAGTTATATAAGTTGTATGTGGTAAGTCCGCTAATACTTTTTGTTCATGACTTTACTATTTCTTTATTATTTATATCGTTAGAGTTAGGGTACGTTTATGCACACGCGGGGCGTTGCGCGGCGCGTGGTGCGTCCTGTCGCGCGATAAACTCAAACATATGGCGAAGTACTATCGGTTGAAAAAGAAAAAGAAGAAGTGTTAATTAGTAGTGATAATAAACACAATATTTTTATAAGCTCGTCGTTAATTATAACACGGACGGCGCTGGAAGAAAATGTCAAAGTTAGCGACGCAATTAAAAGTTGCCGACTCCAGAACCTAATTTGCTAGACACAGTTTATTAAGTTATTAATAGATGAACATTTTTGACTGAGCAAATTCATTAATATCGTGCTGTGTGCATCTTAAACATACCTACCTATTTGCTTGGAAGGTGCCACACGATTAATAAATGCTACAAGATCAAGGTGGTGAATTCTGGCCGTCAAACGTCTGGTACAGCGGGCCTACCACCAAAAAGCTTAGTACCTACCAAGCTTGAGCTTCTTGCCTACCACCAACGCAAGCTGTATTTAAATATTGTTGTAACGTGACGTCATACAATGCCAACCTCAAAGTAAGTAACATAAGGATGTCATTGTATGGACAACTCAAAACAATATTGTAATAATACTACTTTTCAAACGACGAAAAAGGGGAGGTTTTCATTCGTCGCGTGAGTATAGTTTTTATGTGAATGATAATGACGCATAACTTTTTACAGAGACGTCCGATTTTGATGATTCTATTTTACGTTAGTGGTAGGCCCGCAGGTATCCTCTCGAATAAAGACTGCTGTGAACTGTCAGACTATTTTTCATTTAATGAGCATTATACTCCTCAGCCATAATGGCTAAGTATGAGAGCGTTCACGCGGCCGCCGCAGCGCCCGCCGCAGTGCCCGCGTGAACGCTACTTGGCCATAATATTGTTGAGATTAGCGCGCGACGCGACGCACCACGCACCGCTCCACGCACCGCGTGTGCAGTAACGTGGCCTAATGTATATTTTATGTAAGTATCAACTATACCTTCATCGCTCCACTCATCGCCAGCCCACCACTGAGCATGGGTCTCCTCTTAGCACTCACTACAACCAAGTGTGGATTGGCAGACTTCAGACACCGAAAAGCCAGAAGTGGCCCGGGATCGAACCTGCGACCCCCCGAATAACAGACCGCAGTCCTAAGGCCCAAATTAGACAGTGCATTGTTCATCGTTGCAATTTTTTTTGTCTTAATTCACACTAAGGGTGAATTTTCTACGGTTAATTTTTGAGATTTTTGCTTTCATTTCGAAGGTCATCGGTGAGCCATCTGTCTAAATTTGCCCTTAGGGCAAAGGGCCTTAGGGTTCTTCTTCTTTTTTATCAACCGATAGACGTCTACTGCTGGACAAAGGTCTCTTTCGTGGACTTCCACAGGTCTCGGTCTTTCGGTCTTCTCTCGGTCGGTCACTTTAGCCTCGCGACTCACTGAGCTATGTCGGTGACTTTGGTTCTCCTACGGATCTCCTCATTTCTGTTTCGATTCCGCAAGCACACTCATAGGTCATTTTCGCAAAAAATATTCGCAAAAATGAACGATGAACGTGGCATCGTCTAATTTCAGCCTAACCACTAGGCTATCACTGCTTATTGGCATTATGCGCGGGTATTCTGTTCCCTCACTCTCATAGTCTTCTGAGGACGGAAATTAAACATGAATGAGGGGAGATTAGGCTCAGAACCGATGGCTTTTCGTACTTTTTGAAGCACGCCAACTGAAACAAATAAAGCCCGTTTGATTGACGAGCGTCGTCTTTAGGACATTAACCCAGTTTTGAACAGAAAATAGTGTCTTCATATCGCCAAACTTATTGATAGCAGAATGTTGATTAACATTTGGTTATCTTACAAAGCAACGGCTGCTTGGGAGATAATACATTTTTTGAACTGCCTCGTTGGTCTAGTGGTTAGCATGTTCGACTTTGAATGACGAGGTCCTGGGTTCCATACCTATTCGGGCCAATACATATTTTATATTTTCTGTCAACAAATTCTCAATACTAGCCCGGAATTAGGTAGTTGGCCATGTGTAACCTCCGCGAGCCTCGCAGAGCGCCCAAAGCCGTTGATCCAGTCGTGTCGGATTTCCGTCCCATCGGACTATGAGAGTGAGGGAATAGAGAGTTAGCCTGTCTTTTCGTTACGCGCGCACATTTGCACTTTAATGTCTCCCGTGCAAATCTGTGAAGTTTAATTGTCGCCATAGGCGGAGTCGGTCAGAAGGACATTATTATTATTTTTAATATTGTTGACAAAAATATTAAAGTAATGAATCTTGCATGACAAAATAAAATTTAATTTACTTAAAAAAATGGGGTTGTGTGAAATTCATTTTATGCAAATATTGACGTTCATTCCAATTAGCGTCGATCAAGGTGACGGCGTTAAATTGAAATAATTATTGCTTATCCGTTGAATTTAACCTTTATAGCCTGCTCGCTCTGAAAGGACATTGGAAAATCGTTAAACTCCTCAGAGCATTCAACTAACATATTAATTTCGAAAGGTCTTTTAAAAAATGCTGCAATGCTGCTGCATGCTGCTGCTTAAAAAATTGCATACAGCAACGAATTGCAAGGTATGCTGCATTATAAGGTTTCGAACACAGAAATTGAAAAATAGCTAGGGTGCTCGAATTCAAATTCAAATTCTTTTATTTCATGGAGGCCAAATTTTAGCACTTATGACAAGTCACGAATCTACCAGCGGCACCGGTTCGGAAAGCTGATTCTGCTGAGAAGAGCCGGCAAGAAACTCAGCAGTTGCTCTTTTCAAAACAATATATATACACAAATAATACACTAACGTACTAAACTACCTACTAAACGTTTAAGAAACTCCAATGAATATAAAGGCTTGCTGCTTAACGTTTAGATTTAAAATACAAAAACATGACACTCATGCTATCTCATTCTTAATAGCGGACCCCATCATGACCCGCACTAAACAATAAAAACTTGAGAGGTGTCAAGGAACACCCGGATGGAACGAAGTTCCTTTCGATTTCAACATTCGTGTTCAACATTTTCACACTACAATATTAGATCTCCGTAGCCTTGTGGTTTCCACAGTCGCCAAACAGCCAAAGGTCGATGGTTTGAATCCCAGCTCGACAGACCGAATTTTCCATTTTCAATTTTATTTTAAACAATTTCTACATGTGGAACCTTTCCCTAATTTTTTATAACTCATAACCGCGGACGGACATACGGACGGACATGGCGAAACTATAAGGGTTTCTTGTTTACTACGGAACCCAAATGAATTAAGATATTGACATAAATCTGTTTTCACCAATTATTGGTAACACTTTAAGCTCTGAATTGACTTTTCAATCTGTAATCCATAAATTTTGGATAAGATAAGTTATTTATTTTTTTCACCAACGTAAAATAAGTCTTATCCGAGAGTAAATTTGATATTTCGACAGTATTTTCAATACAAGAACTGTCAAAACGCCCAATTTATTCCTAGGATAAACGTCACTCGATTTTGGTGAAATCGGCACTTAATCAGTTACAATTTTCTTAAGGCGAATGAATTCTGCATAATTTTTTTGAGCTGTACAACAAAACTAGTACAATAAAACTTAACTTATTACCGAAAGAAAAACTCGCTCCACGTATTCGTAAATAAATAACCCAAATAAATAAAGGAAAAACTTTGTACATTACCACTATGATTTATGTAAGTCAATATATGAAGTACGTATACAAGGAAAGCAAGGCGTATTTGTGAATTAGAATGCGAGAAGTAATTCGGGCATAAGGAATTTATGCCTTACTAGGATAGATATGTCAGGGGGGAAATAAATTAGTCTTGCCAATTCTGGTATAACGAAATATTAGCTAACCTAAATTGATAGGGCGACCCAACTACCGCTTTCGTATTTTCGTTACAAGGGCGGCATTAATTATTGTGGTTGTGTCCATTTAGTTGAGTCCTTTTTAGGGTTCCGCACTCCTTATTAGAACCGGAACCCTTAAAGGATCAATACGTTGTTCGTCTGTATATCTGTCCGTCTGTCAAGATCTTTTTTCTCAGGAACACATAGAGAAATCAAGTTAAAATTAATATCAAATACTCAAGTCTGCAATCCTTTGCAGCAGTGAAAAAATCAAACTTCTAAGTCGACGCAATCAAAAGATATGCCTTTTATGCTCCGTTTATGACACTCGCAAGCGAATTATATTAATTAAATGAAAACCTATAGGGTACTTGCCGTTGATCTAGAATCATGAAATGTGGCATGAAGCAATGTCATGTAGCACAAGTAAAGGAAAAAATCCGAAAACCATAAATTTACAAATTTAATTTTAATTTACAAAACTTGCATCAAAAAAATTTTTTTTTGATATAATAAGTTTATAACTTATTTGCAGTTGGTAAACTAACCGCGACCTAAAAGTTTGTACGGAACCCCCGGTGCGCGAGTCCGACTCGCACTTGGCAGGTAGTTCTTTTTACAAAATAAAAGTGTCACTATTTCTCTAAAGCAAGAATATCCTCGTTTGAAATGTGAGCTTTGCGTAAATAGTCTGAACATTTTTAATATATATTTTTTTTATTAAAATGTTACAAAAAACTTATATCTAAACTAATCTAATTACTATGCAAATCATGCCCGCGTGGAATAGTGCCAAGAATATTGGCTGCATTTCCACGCTGAACAGCCAGGCTGATCCTTTGCGCAAAAAATGAGGCAGCCCTTCTGTCACCAGATGAGGCAATTAACCGCGGTTAAATGTCTCGTAAAATTTTTTTTGCACTTTTGACTCCATGGCATACTTGCACCGCTTACAGGATTCAGCCATTTCAGCTGCGGCTCCCGGTCCTGATGCTGTCTCCCTGATATGGCACGGGGCCAATGTGCCGACGCACGTTGCGTCCCACATTAGAGCCCGTCCCCGTTCCCAGCGAACCAGCGTCAATCCATCAGGTCTCTTGTCATCATCTCGACTAATGCCTGTTGGCTCGATGAGCGCAGGAATGCAATAATATGTAAGTGAAGTCTCGAACGTTTGATAATTTCGTATCAATTGATACATTTTTCTTATGCAGAGAAATGTTGTCATTAATGTGCAACTTTGCGTTTATATCAAGATGGGGAGATTATAAAAATTTGTCTTTTTATGAGAGAGTTCTACAATAACACGAATAGCGAAAATTATACATTATTTTTAACCATAATATTTCTGTTTGGTTTATCGTTTTCTTGTCATATTTCAATACTTTTAGGCATATTCTTTCTCTCTACAGATTATATTTATAAGCCTACCTCTTTAAAAATGTGCTTATATGAAAATAATCCACAAATATCTCCTTTATTCAGAAACTTTATTCTGTTGTCCGTCTTCGTAGAACTGCTTAAAGAGCAAAACGCTGCTTTGTCTTTAAGCATAGCTTCACTGGTCGAAATCAAATGGTTTGCATTTGCATTCAAACATTTTGGAAGTCTATTTATTATTAAACAATTCATTTCACTTAGAAATAAATAACTTACAACTGTGGTGTGGTAAAAGGTGTTCTAATATGCACTTGACCAGTTGTTTGGATGCGAAATCAAGCCTTACTAGAATTATTTTTACTAAGTTTGAGTGTATTTATAATAATGTACATAATATCTATTTATATTGCTACCACAATTTACCCAACATATTGAACTAGGTACTTGACATTTGGATTCTGACCTACTTGTATTGGTTGCGATATCTAAAGTTACTATTAGATATGCCTTTTGTACCCTGTTTGTTCTAGTTTTGCAAATATTCACAGATATTGAAATCTGAAACAATATTTTATGTCAGTGGCTAATAGATAGAAAACATTAATTCTAAGTATAAAATTCCAAAAAGTTATAAAATACAGTAAATCTCGATAAATGACTCGTAAACTGCAAAAAACATTCCACTTGTGCAATTTAAATGCAAATTGTAGTACATATTTTAATATTAAAGCATATTCGTTATGATAATTCCCCTTAATGTGTCGAAATGTTTGAAACTTTAGTCTTTGAACAAATACTGAAGCTACGACGAACCATAAGCTTGAGATTTAATGTATTTGAACTGGTGTAATATAAATGCGAAAGTTTGTTTTATCTCATAAATACTTAGATTGTGTATATTTGCTCTTTCCTTCTTTCTTCTAGTAGCGTTAGCTTGCGATTTTTTTAATGTTTACAGCAGTCGTGATACTGTTTGATAGAAACTAAACTGCATTTTCTAATGAGTAGTTCAGATAATGTAGTAATTAGTAGTAGAGTATGTATCACATTTCCCTTTGTGTCCACTACTATGCTTTCATGGGAATGTTCTAAGGCTTGTAAATATCAGAATTTATGTAACTCTTGCAAAATCTGCAAGATATTTTAGCTCATAAAAAAATGGTTGTCTGTAAAGTCGGTTTACGGACGATAGTTTTACGTGATAACGTACGGGCGCTCTCTAGTCACAAGCCAACGCTTGGCCTGATCGTGCCTCTCTATCACTCGTTCCGCGCTCTCGCTTGTACGCGCAGGCTCAGGCGGAACGTGACACATTTTCATGCGTGCAGCCAGTGTTCATCGATTTATAAGACGTTATTACGTCAATAAAAAAAGTATTGTGAGGAAACCTGCATGCTTGATGCTTGAGAGTTCTCCATAATCGATAATGTTCTCGAAGGTGTGTGTGAAGTTTGCGAAATCTGCAATTGGCCAGCGTGGTGGACTAGACTAGTCCACCACGCTGCTGGCTAGTCTCTAGAGCGTGGAGATCTGACTATGATCTATAGTACAGACTATGATCTATAGTACAGACTATGGTCATATAGTACAGATCATAGTCAGATCTCCTCTTGAATGAGGAAGGTATAGACTCCATACCCTCCTCATTCAAGAGAAGACCTGTTCCCAAATAGTGGGCTGGCGATGGGTTGAGAAGAAAAAATTAAAATATGGGAGAATATCAGCGAATCGGGAGTGATTGCGTTCAGGATCGTCACACGGTTTTTGACAAAAATAATATTTCTTTAGAAAAAGTCTTTTGTAACTTCGCATCAACATAATTTTATTACAATTATCATACATGAATAAATGATTTTTTTCTTGTTTCTTTTAAGATGTTTTCTTTCACAGAATACAGGAAACTTTACTATACGAATAAAGTGGATATCCAATAGTTAGGTAGTTATCTAACTTCGGAAACAAGTCTTGGACATTGTTAATGGCGTGTCAGCACTCAGAAGTGTCAGAGATGTAATTACGGGGATCTCGAGAAAGTTGGCCCAAGGTTTTGTGATTGTTCAAGTGAAAATGTAATCGGAACTTTAATAATGACAACTAATTTTGTTCGAACGTGTTACGAATCAGGACGGAGTTTCCTTAATAAAGACACTGACACAAGTAAATCCATGGAAGTATCCCATTCACTCGGACGTATCTAAAACGGGTTGACTAATGAGGGCTTAGTTCAGAGTAAGCTGTTATTATTTCAGATCCATTATCCTTTTATCATAAACTTTTGGGGCTGAAGTTGGGGGGAAAGGAGGTCTTTAAATTATATAAAAGTTATACTCATTAGTGTCTCCTTACTAATATTATAAATTCGAAAGTACGTTTCTTAGTTGATTTGTTAATTTGGAGGTTTGTCCTACAATTACGCAGCAACGCTGCAACGGATTGACTTGAGTTTTAGCCGTCTTCAAAAAAGGAGGAGTTTCTCAATTCATCGAATTTTTTTTTAATGTTAAATGTTCACCGATTACTCGAAGACGCCAGAAACGATTTAGAAAATTATTTTTTATTTGAAAGGGTATATACTTCGCAGGTGGTCCCATTTAAATTTTATCGAAATCAGTCGAGGGGTTTTTAAAAAATCAACAATAAATTATAAACTTTGTAGTGGCGCGGGCGTTTGAAGTCGGTTTTTTAAAATGAATTTTTTATATTAAATTATAGTAAAACAAAGTGTTCCAGCGGTACTTTTCAAAACCATACTCCAAGCGCATGATATCGCGGGCAAAGCTAGTTTCATGTAATCGTACGACAAAATTAATATCAATAAAAACATCAACTGCCCACTTAACTTGCCTGCTACTACAGTTTGATCGACGGTCAAGAAAATGGCTCTTAATAGGACTTTCTGACCAGTTTTATGTCGCAATTTATCCAGAACAGGTCCGTAAATATATTTAGTTTTTCCTCATCGTCCAATAAATTTTTATACCTCTCAATGTTTTATGGGTTTTAGTTATCGAAACTTTGTTTTTTATGATGCCTTTCCTTGAATGTAGATAAATTTTAAGTGGTGTCTAATTCGGGAAGTGTAGTTTCCATTCACGTTCTAAAAACTGGCTCTCCTGACTATTTCTTTATCAACCTATAGACGTTCACTGCTGGACAAAGGTTGTATAGACTTCACAATTTTAACTCGAAAGACAGGGATTTTTGAAAACCTAATTCCTCGCGGAACAAGCTGGCAAGAGCTAGTAAATCTATACTTCTATACTAATATTATAAAGAGGAAAGATTTTTTGTTTGTTTGTTTTTTGTTTGTTTGTACCGAATAGGCTCTGTAACTACTGGACCGATTTTAACCATTTTTTCACCAAAAGAAAGCTAAGTTATAAGGAAGTAACATAGGCTATAATTTATTGTAAAAATAATTAGAGATCCTTAAGAAAATTGCAATAATGTAACCCAAAGTAGGAAAATTTTGCCTATAAAATGCATTATTTGGCGTGTGCTGAGAAAACTATTGATGCTACATAAACATGATGTACTACATGATTAAAGTACTCATTATTCCTTACAAAAAAGTCTCCGAGGGAATACATCTAACTATTATATTTAAGTCAAAATAGTGGCTTTTGTGTTCTAAAATTTAATTAGATCGCCTTCTTCCTTACTAATACGTCATACTAATATTATAAATACGAAAGTGTGTTTGTTTGTTAGTTTGTTGGTTTTTCCTTCAATCACGCCGCAACAGAGCTACGGATCGACGTAATTTTTTGCATGGGTATAGTTGAGGACCTGGAGAGTGACATAGGCTCATTTTTATCCCGGAAAATCAAAGAGTTCCCGAAGGATTTTAAACTGCATCCACGCGGACGAAGTTGCGGGCATCAGCTAGTAAAATATATTTTATTTCATACTCGATCAATTGGAATCAATATAGGCGTGCATGGGTCGCGCTCAATGGGTCAAAATCCCTCGCATCCTTTCACTGGGTTACCGCCCTGTGAAATTTGATTACAAGGAATATTTGCTTCAATACACGTAACATTAGGTCAGTCAGAGAAATTCTGCAAAACTAATTACGAAACAGTAAAAATATAACATACGAGTATAATACCTATATCGATGGTAAAAATCGGCCAAGTGCGAGTCGGGCCTCGCTCTTTTAGGGTTCCGTACGTATATGACCTAATCATTTTTTTTAAACTAGATACATACTTAGATATCTTCTCGGCAGGAAGGGCATACCGAACCAGTGGTAGACTCATCGACCATTCAAAAGCACTTGTAAAAAAGTTTATTTGAATAAGAAATATTTCTATTATATTCTATTCTAATATGCTCCAAAGATGGACCATAGAAACCACACGTTGGAAAAGACCAATACTAGGCAAAAGAAAAGTGGGAAGACCAATAAAACGATGATCTGATGACATAAGAGAGATAGCGGGAAATCGATGGATGAGTCGGGCCAAAGACAGACAGGCATGGAAAGAGTTGGAGGAGGCCTTTACCCAAACTGGGGTCCATATCCTAAACTAGCGGCACGCTATGATGGCCGGTTTGACACATTACAATAGTGATGTGGAATGTCAATTTATTCTCGAACAAAAAACAATTAAGTTTTGTTTTTGTACCTGATTAAATAGGTTTAATAAAACAAAAATGTATATGTTTATTTAATTTATTTGAACGAACTGAATATTTGAATGATAAATAGTTACGAAGGCGTATTACGAACTCACGTGTCTGACTATTTAGAACAGTTCTCTGCGTACGTTCGGTCATATCGACGAAATCCACAACAAAGGGCTTGAACAGAGTCCAAATTAACGAGCAAGGGTCAACAGTAATGCAGTATCAATATTTGAAATCCAAAGCCAGGTCAAAACTATATCACAATCGCATTGCACTGACAGTTTATACTTTTCGAAGCAACGTCAATTCGAAACTGCTTTGTTTTGCATTGAGCATTGACGCGAGTTTGCCGGAGGTAGTAGTTGTGCTAGCCAGCGATCCTATGTGACGATCGTATTAGATTCCATTTTTAAAAATTTTCAATTTAGAAAACCAAATGCCGAGTTGTGGTATATATCATATAAAAATAAAAATTTTACCTTTTGTATGAAACAGCTGATATTTTTTTGCGATTTCAGAGGTTTGTCCACATAGTGAAAATTGTTCATATTCACAAGTACATTCACCCCTTAAATGGTGCAAACTGATTTTTCTACACTTGTATACATTTTAGAAATCAATTTAATAAATAAATTTTGAGTCCTAAACCTAAAACTACATTCGATAAAATTTATGAATCTCTGCACATCACTATCGTCAATAAAGTAATACAATTATTTCCTTCAAAGTCGTTATCAATTAATACGGAACTTCATGAGCGGACAAACGTCAAACCGGCCATCATAGCGTGCCGCTAGTGTAAAACAAACGAAAAACTAACACAAATACTAACTAACTAGAGTAAGAAATACTACTAACATAACTAATAAATCTGAAGTGTAATTAGAACTGTAAGTAATGGAATGGAATAAATGGCTTAAATAAATAAATAAATAAATAAATATGCTCCAACGACCATCGAATTTTCGAACTCTGTATGTGTAGGTCGGTACATATTTTTTAAATGCGAGATACGATTACTGGACGACAATCATTGCTGGAAAGTAGGTCCTGATGAGGTCTAGTTTGAGGGTTCAAACGTGTCGCTGTTCACTTTAATGACGTAGATGATAGGAAAAAAAATAGATTGTAGATTTGGCAGCCCTCCAACCGCCCTATAGAGAGTGATGGAGGACCCGGGGACCGAATAAAACTATTCGTTAGACGCTGTTTACACTACTAATGATAATATGTATATTGTATGAGACACATCATAATGTGCTAACTTTTGCCCGCGGCTTCGCTCACTTTAAGTTCGATTTCCCAAACCCCTAATTTACCCCCTAACCCCGCTTGCAGAGACGCCGGGTTCGGTTTAACCCAGGAATAAATTTTTAATTTTGTCAGAAGCTTTATACGAAATATGTCAAAGCAAAGCTAACTCTGGGTTAGAAGGATAACCCTACGTTTCTGCAAGCGGGCCTTAGGGATCGAATTTTCAATCCTTTCTTAGGGGATGCGTACGTCATTTTAGCTATCTGTATGCCCAGATTGTCTAAACTAGCGGCACGCTATGATGGCCGGTTTGACACATTACAATAGTGATGTGGAATGTCAATTTATTCTCGAACAAAAAACAATTAAGTTTTGTTTTTGTACCTGATTAAATAGGTTTAATAAAACAAAAATGTATATGTTTATTTAATTTATTTGAACGAACTGAATATTTGAATGAAAATGAATATACATACTTTATATGCACACAAGAAACATATGAATACAAAAGATACCAAAAAAGGTGCCACAAAAGGCCATAATTAATCAGATTCGTCCATACTACTATTTTCACTGTCGTCACTGCTATCATCACCTACATTAATAATTATATGTTCGTTTTCTATAATATTATCTATTTTCACATCTCTTTCATAATCTTCCCTTATTAATTTAACAGTTCTATTCACAACCTTTTCCCAGTCTCCTTTAGTCACATGTTCACAAGCTTCTTCTAATAATTTTAGCATTGCATTTTGAAAATTGTTCATATTCACAAGTACATTCACCCCTTAAATGGTGCAAACTGATTTTTCTACACTTGTATACATTTTAGAAATCAATTTAATAAATAAATTTTGAGTCCTAAACCTAAAACTACATTCGATAAAATTTATGAATCTCTGCACATCACTATCGTCAATAAAGTAATACAATTATTTCCTTCAAAGTCGTTATCAATTAATACGGAACTTCATGAGCGGACAAACGTCAAACCGGCCATCATAGCGTGCCGCTAGTGTAAAGTTATTCCATTGATCGTTATCGGTATTCGATGACATTAGCGTCAAAGTAAAATAAACCAAAATAGCATTGAATTAGAGCTCAATTTCGTGTATGCATTCTTATACGCTCCATATTAAAATCGGTTGTACTGAATTTGTGACTTTAAATAAATACAGTCAAGGATTATTTTACTTTGACGCTAATACGTCTTCTTCTACTTTGACGTCTTCGAATACGAATACGATCAATGGAATAACTTTTAGACAATTGGTACCCTGAGTTGTGCGTTGAAAGATCAGTCAGTCAGTAAGTCACCATTTCCTTTTATATATTTAGTTAAGCAATGTGTAAATTTTAACTACTTAGAAAATATAATATAACTGAATTTATTTGATTCCACGTCAGCCTGCTTCCGTCGTAATGTCATCGACTCCCATCGCTAGGGAGCCAATTTGTAACAACTCAGAGTTTTTCTTTATGATCTTTATTTTGTAACCTTTGTAACACTACTCAAACTAAACTGTATATATCTAAATCTTTTGTACATGCCAGTTATTGATATTTTTGCTGTGTTTCTCTTATTTGTAAGTCTATTTGTTTATATCTTCATATTTGTGAATGAATATTGTTGGCTTGTCAAATAAAAAAAATAAAAAATAATAATTTAGCAAGCGTGTGAAGACGCTCGAACCACTAAGTTGTGGCACCGCAATGCCACAGAGAACAGGAACAGAGGCAAAGCTTCATACAAGCGCGCTACGATAGGTACACTACTACAAGCTTGAGGCGCGTGTGTGCGTGAGCACAGGCGCTACGTCGCGTACAGCGAGAAATCGGTTTATACCGGCTCGGCCTGTGCTCAAGCTCAGGGTCTGCAGTACACGTCGCGCGTCGTTTTTTGTTTCTTGTGCCTTGGAATGCCTCACTAGACTCAGGATTCTAATTTACCTAATTCTTCCTAGCTCGAATCCTTCACTAGCTCGGGATTTAAACTAGGCAATCACAACAAAAACAAACTTTGCCATCTTGTTGAACAAATAACTATTGTTTATTAAATTGTATCCTCCTGTGCCAACCCTACCAAAATAGGTATAAATTTTGCTCGCTTCTTAGAAGCTTTGCCTCTGTTCCGTTTTTCTCCTCTGTGGCAATGCTTTGAATGGCACCTCTAATGCTGAGATATACAGATACAAAGACATTAGTAAGTAATAAGTACTACGTTTTTGTAAGCGTGCTAAGGCTTGGGTCGGACTTGAGACAGAGTAAAAATAAGACACATGATATATTTAACTATTTCTTGACTCTTGAGTCTGAGTGAAGTGCGAGTGCGATTCATTTGTTTCAGCGTAAAAACAGCGCTCCTAAAGTCGCATGCAGTTTGCGGTTTGCTATGCTTCTATAGAGTTTGTTAAAAAATATTTACACTCGTTTCGTATATCCGAGCTACGTCTCCGCCATCGCCACTTTTGTATAAAACGCGCATTAGACACTGAAGCGAAGAATTACAACAGAACTCCGCCTCTTGTTTGCGTCGTTTCCGGGAAATATTATGGCTTTTGGAATAAAGAAAATTGTTACCGAATTTTTCGGCTTACCCGCAGCCCGCAATAGGTACTCAATCACTAGGGACACAGCTCGACTTCCTACGGAGTTAAAAGTATTTAATCGACTGAACACTATAATCCATTAAAAGTTGCCTCCATTTTTTTTACCAGCTTTCTTAGCTGTATTGGCTTGGCACGTAGCGCTTGCAAGAGACTAGAGCAGAGGTGCGATTGTATAAAGTTGCCGATCAAAATCGTATTCATTTGATGGCATTAGCGTCAAAGTAAAATATTCCTTGACTTCCTTTTTTAAAGTTTTGGAGCGTTATGGAGCGTATCGTACATACCTAAACGTATAAGAATGCATACACGAAATTGAGCTCTAATGCAATGCTTTTATGGTTTATTTTACTTTGCCACTAATGCCATCAAATGAATACGATTTGGATCGGCAACTTTTAGACAATCGGGGGGCTGATGGTATGGCTCTGGTACGTTGGAGCATAGGAAGTTCGCTCGTTTGGGATGCCACCTGAGCGGACACCCTCTTCCTACCCTTCACCCTCGGGGCTCTTTTGAACAGCTTTAAAAAATGGTCATCGAGTATACCGGTGATCCAAGAGCTACCTTGGCCAAAGAATAAGTTTGGCCATCCAAAGGAGCCATGCTGCCAGCATCTTGGGTCCTATGCCGGCTGCCGCATTGATGAGGTTTTAGATTTACTTTAGTTTTAATTTTAGAAGTAATTTAATATTATTTATTGTTCATTAATAAGTCCACGTTTGTAATAATTTCTGAGTGTCACGTCTACGGGGAGAAAGGTTTTTAAAAATTCCGCGACATATTCTTGTTTTCCTGATATAAAAACCAGCATATTATTATGTCACTCTTCAAATCCTCAACTATACCCATGCCAAAAATCGCATCGATCCGTAGCGTATTGCGGTGTGAACAAGCTTCAGGGTGGTCCCTCACAAGTGGGTATAATGAAAAACCCGGGTAGTGAGCAAAGACAATTTATTTGATAGAACACGGTTCATTAGTACATCTCCAGTCGTCAACGTGCCAGCGCGATTTAAAATTAAAGGTGGCGCCTTCTAGGTGCCCAAGATAACAACTGAACACGTTTGATTGAAGGACAAACCAATAAACCAACAAAGAATCACACTTTAGCGTTAGTAGGTAAGGATACCAGAAATACAAAAGATTTAACTCCCATATGACAAAGAAAAGAACTTCACAACTTCATAAAATTAATGTCAGCGTCTTCTATATACTCAGTGTGTCTGGTATACTAGTATTTTGGGCAAGACGCCAGAAAGGGGATTCCAAATCTCATGTTAGGTATGTGATACCTAGTTAGAACGGCGTGGCCGAGGATTCGAAATGCTGCTGTTTCTTGTTTAGAAATCGTTACATATTTTATCTGAAGTCTCCATCTCAAAATACTTTTAAACAAAGTCGCAATCTGCGTATGTGTGTTCTGAACATAATTCTTCTAAATCTTGCAATGGATTTTGATACAGTTTCACTAATATTCAGAAAATTTCTCCATTAAAAAGAAAATTTATTGTTAATGCATGCAAAATCTATGTTTGTAATGTAGAAAGATGTTTATATTTTTGCAATCAAGTTGTAAAAAAATATTCGCGGGCGCTTACATTAGGTAGTAACTAGTGTTGGCCAAGCCTTGTAATATAGGTACGATAAGAGTGCATCAAAATAATGAACAAGGAATATTATCATCAGCATCCAGCATCTCATTCAACGACTCACTACAGCTGAGTGCAGGTAACCAAATAAAAACTTGGATATTTTTTATTTTTATTTATTAAGCTATTGCATAGCTTTTATCGCGGGCTTTGAACTAGGACAAACAGTTTGAGCGCGGCGACTGAATCAAGAAATTCAGTAACGAAAAAAAACCTAACACCGTCGTTCAGTAAGCGTTCAACATTTTAGAGGTTCTCAAGTAGCTCTATTTGGCGCAGTGGGCGAGCGGCCGCTTTCTTTACCGTATGGTGTATGATGTCGCAGGTTCGAATCTCACTCGCGAAGTAGTGACAGTTCGCTTTTCTTGTTTGTTTGTTTTTTAATTATTTTTTTGCATAATTTTAAGCTATTGCATAGCTTTTCTCGCGGGCTTTGAACTAGGACAAACAGTTTGAGCGCGGCGACCGAATCAAGAAATTCCGTAACGAAAAAAAACCTAACACCGTCGTTCAGTAAGCAACATTTTACATTTTAGAGGTCCTCAAGTAGCTCTATTTGGCGCAGTGGGCGAGCGACCGCTTTCTTTGATGATGTCGCAGGTTCGAATCTCACTCGCGAAGTAGTGACAGTTCGCTTTTCTTGTTTGCTTGTTTTTTAATTATTTTTTTGCATAATTTTTATTATGCAAAAAAAAATATTGCATAAATATTATAATTGCATAAGTTGATAAAAAATGCTATGCAATAGCTTTACCGCGGCAGTCCCCGAGTGCCACTTAAGTTTTTTTTATTGATCATTTGATGTTGGCGTTTGGTACAAAATTAGCTTGCATCCGGGAAACAGATAAAATATAGGATACTCTTTATTCCGGCAAAAGTTCCTAAGGCATTTTTAAAAACCTATCTACCTATGCGCTGACGAAGTCGCAGGCATCACCTAGTTGTATACAAGCAGATACTTGGTATACAAGCCTACAAGTATGAAAGCACACAAGCACTTAATATGATGCACCATAAAAACTTTACTCATAATATATTGCATTTGCACGTCGTCATAGTTTACATCAGCTGCCGACTCGCTCTAGAAAAGGTAAAATGAAAACTGCTACGCCCGGATTTGACTGAAAAAACAGAAAATGCTGTAGTACTCAGTGTTGAAACATCCGGGCTACGCAACGTGGATAAAAATTAGGATGTACTTACGTTACTTTTTTTGCTCCAGAATTGTCATCTGCGTACAAAATTGCATACTCTCCTCGGTATTCTTGGAGTTTGAGACTTACGGGTCATTGATATTGTAGGGGGTAAGTTCGTGCCTCGGTGAGCAGGTAAAGTCGTCACGTCCGTCCTGCACCCGATCTCGCTCCAGTCGTGTCGGAATTCCGTCTCATTGGACGATGAGAGTGAGGGAATAGAGAGTGCACCTGTGTTTGCGCACACCTGTGCACTATTATATCTCTTGTGCCAATGGCTATTGGCTAATCTCCGTGGAGATTGGCCACCGTGGCCGGATATGGAGGACTATAGAGTGGGTGTCACCATCATCAGATCATGATTGTGGAATTTACTTTTTTTTTAAGGAAGCAAATAACAGTATCGTGTGTTCCCTACTACGCTTCTGTTTTATTTTTAACCCACTTCAAAAAAAGATTTTCTCAATTCGTTGGAATCTTTTTTTTTTATGTATATGTTCACCGATTACTCAAAGACGCCTGAACCGATTTGGAAAATTCATTTATTGTTTTAAAGGTTATACTTCCCAGGTCATTTTCATCATCATCATTATCACCCATCATCAGCTCACTACTGAGCGAGGTTTCCTCGTAGAGAACCCCTTCCCAGGTGGTCCCATTAAAATTTTATCGAAATCAGTCGAGTGGTTTTTAAAATATCAACAAAAAATTATATACTTTGTAGTAGCGGGGGCACTTGAAGTCTGTTTAAAAAAAAAAATACTTTAAATTATCTTGTTTATCAACTTCAAAGTTAAGAATTAAAATCGGTTACAGTTAGGTAGGTAGCCTTATAGGTAGGTGATTAAAATGTTCATTGCTATTCAATCTAAAAATTATAAAGGTACGTTACTTTTTTGGCTCCAGCATTTTTGGCTCCAGCACTAATTTTCTTTTGCTATCCTGGTTTATCTATCAATGTCATTATGGTTTATCTATAAATTTTTATGGTAGCTTAAGCAGAATATGAGAAGTGGTAAAGATATGTATTTTTATTTTTCTTTACTTCACTATCACTAAGGTACTTCTTAGTGATTCAAGAGCTATCGAGATTGCAAAGGCTTAAGGGAGATAAGATACGTCGGGGCCTCGGTTTTATAAATGATATCAAATGAGGTTAACAAGACTAGAATTTTAGGAAGAAAACAATTTCGTAATAATATTATTCGTTATTTGGTGTAGCATAATTAAGTGTATTTGCATAATAAAGAGTATTACGAATTTTACTAATTTCTCGCTTTGAGATTTAGGCGGCTTTGTAGAGATAACAAATTTATGCCTTAGTTTAGAAAGATTCTGTAATTCTAAGAGTTAATTTTGTTGTAAGTGAAAATAAAACCAGTCAAGCGCGAGTTGGACCTGCACACGAAGGGTTCCGAATCATCGTTCAAGATTTAACACCAGCTTTTATTATTAATATCGAGCTAAAACAAAAGTTTATTTTATGGTGACCCTCTTTAAATTTATTGTTATAACGGCAATAGAAATACACATTCTGTAAAAATTTCTAGTTTGTAGCTACAAACTAATATAAACAACAAACAAAGACAGACGGACATTGGCTACAAGCCTAAAAATATACCACTAACATACTGCGTTACTGCGGCAATTTTAGTGTGTGTGAGAACTTATTTTTCATATACCTAATAGACACTTTTTGTTTTTAAAAATACAAAAAGAAAGGTTTTTACAGTATTTATTTTAGTAATAAGAGCCATTGAGAGTTTACTAGCTTCGGCGGATGAGTTACATACTCATCCGCCGAAGCTAAACCGCGCTTTTGTCATCAAGTGGAAAATGGGTGCGCTCCAAAAAACGTAAAATGAAAATTGCTTCACCAAAATTCAACATAAAACGTGCTAGCATAGAAATACTCCGAATGCTCAGTGGGGATAAAATTATAATTTTTATATTGCTTTTTTATCCGAGCGTCGTCTTATGCATACAAAATTGTGTAGAGTATTCAGTAAACTTCATAATTTTGCAACATATTACATCGAGATTGTAATTCCATGAAACGAGTATATTCGTATATTATGTGTATTATCTCTACTAATAGGTATTCATCATCATCATCATCATTAGCAACCCATCAACGGCTCACTACTGAGCGCAGGTCTCCTGTCAGAGAAGGGTTATAGGCCATAGTCCACCACGCTAGCCCAACGCGAATTGGCGGACTTCACACACCTTCAAGAACATTATGAAGAACTCTCAGGTGTGCAGGTTTCCTCACGATGTTTTGCTTCACCGTTGAAGCAAGTGATTTAACGCACTTGACTCCGAAAAGTCAGAGGTTCGTACCCGGGTACGTTACATCGGGATCGAACCTGCGACCCCCCGAATAGGAGACCACAGTACTAACTACTAGGCTATCATCACTGCTTGAGGACTAATAGGTATTATAAATTTTTAATGCGAAAATGTTTGTTGGTTTGTCCTTAAATTACGCACCATCGGAGCAAAGGATCCAGGCAGGTGCTTTTTTACATGTGTATATAATTGAGAACCTGGAGACTACGTTAGTAACATACCGCATTGGTTACTTTTTATTCTGGAATTTACACACGCAACACTCTTCCACTCAGAAGTTGCGGGACAAAGCTAGTAAAAAGAAAATTATCTATTATCTATCTTCTATATGAATAAAAATGAATGTTGGTAAGCGCATAACTCAAGAATGGATGGACCAATTCGGTTAATTTATTTTTTTGTATGTTCCATAGGGTCCACGGAAGGTTTTAATAAAAAAAAAACAAAAAAATAAATTTAATTTTTACTTTAACTTTTGACAGAACGAAGTCTGTCCGGGCAGCTAGTATCGAATACGAAAATGGCTCGGGCACATACACTACACAGGTCTCCTCAATGAGCTTGAACTAGAATTTAGGGCGAAACCACAACACTGCGGTGCAACGACGCATCGCAAGAACTTATCACGTCGCTTAACGTAATAAGAATACGGTTGAGAATCGCTTGTGATGCGGCGCCGTTTTTGTGATTGTCATCATATGCGTCGTCGCACCGCAGTGTTGTGGTTTCGCCTTTAAACCATCGTCAATCACGCTGGCCAATAACAGATCGGCAGACTTTACCACCCTTGAGAACATCATGGACAACTTTCAGGCAGATTGCCTCAAGATGTAGCAAGACTAAGTGATACGAGTATATTTTAATTGCTTAAAACGAACATTATCTCCGAAGAGTTAGAGATTCGTGCCTGAGATCGAAACTCGGATGGCTGTAGTATCAGCCAAGTTGAACTTGAACATTAGTCTCCTCTCCCCTCCAAATAAGCGGAAAGCTTTAGGAGTGGGTACCGAAATAGTGCATCGGGTGGAAATCGAACCTGCGACCTTTCAGTTTAAGTCCTCACATTTAACCATTCTTCTTCTTCTTCTTCTTTATCAACCGATAGATGTCCACTGCTGGACAAAAGTCTCTTGCATGGACTTCCACAGGCCTCGGTCTTGCGCCGCCTAAATCTAGCGGCTCCCTGCGACTCGTTTGATGTCGTCGGTCCACCTGGTGGGGGGTCTGCCAACACTGCGCTTCCCGGTGCGGGGTCGCAACTCTAGCACCTTGGGACCCCAACGACAATCAGCTCTTCGAACTATGTGCCCTGCCCATTTCCACTTCAGCTTCGTGACTCGTTGAGCTATTTAACCATTAGGGCTACTAAATTGACAGTAATATTGTTCTTAGCAATGCCGAAATCATATTTCTTCTGAGATAATTCAAGTACCTACAAAATAACAAAGAATTTTGAAGCAGAGCTTAGAACTTGATCCCCTTAGGATAATCCCCGAGCAAAGAACCCTTGAAAATTACTTTGTTTTACAACGCTATTTGTACATCCCATATTAAATGTCATGGCAAATTGATATTAACAATGTTACAAAGGCCTAATTTCTAATCTCATTTCGTTGACGCTTATCGCATAAGTATATTATTAGATATATATATAGTATACCTAGGTTAATTAATCTAATAAGGCGTGTCCGTTACAATAATATGACAGAAGCAAAATTGAATAATAATAAATGAAGAAAGAAGAAGAATGTTATTCAATAACTAGCTGATGCCCGCGACTTTGTCCGCGTGGATTTAGTTTTTAAAGTCCCTCGGGAACTCCTTGATTTTCCGGGATAAAAAGTAGCCTAGATGTTGACCCGAGTAATAAGCTACCACGGTATAAAATTTTGTAGAAATCTGTGCGGTAGTTTTTACGTGAAAGAAGGACAAACAAACAGACATGAAATCGTCCAGTTACAGTTTTATTATAAGTATAGATATAGATGTAAATATCCTTAGATTATATCCTTGATCAATAATTGGCGTAGAGATTTGACCAAAATGCCCGCAGCACACGGTTTCTACCCGCCATCGATCATGCCGGAACGCTCGCTTGGCGGCACGTCTATAACGGTAGGTAGCTAGGTAACCAGCCACTGTCAAGTCTTTCCACCAAAACAGACCAGAGAGTAGAGACATTTCCGAAATTATAAGGTTCAAAATTTTCCCTGCCGTGAATCGAACCCGGGACCTGCCAGCTTAATATCACAGTGCTATAGCCACTGTCCCAGGAGGGTCGGTAAATATTCAAAATGAGGTCTTACCAATTAAAAAAATTCGAACTCGATTAAAATAACTCTTCTCTAAATCAGTGGTAGATTCATCGACTATTCAAAAGAACTTCTATTCTATTCTGTTCCGTTCCGTTCCATTCTATTCCATTCCATTCCGTTCCGTTCCGTTCCATTCTGTTCCATTCTGTTCCATTCTATTCCATTCTATTCCATTCTATTCCATTCTATTCCATTCTATTCCATTCTATTCCATTCTATTCCATTCTATTCCATTCTATTCCATTCTATTCCATTCTATCCCATTCTATTCCATTCTATTCCATTCTATTCTATTCTATTCTATTCACATGCTTAGCTATAGGTATCTGAATTTCCGAAGCGTGTATCATAAGCACAATGCATTCCTTCTGTCATTCGGTCGCTTAGAAATCATTTCAAAATATAAAATAATCATTATTTGGGTCAAAAACGTAGTAGGTACCATTATGAGACGTTTCTTGCGTGAAATTCGATTTAAAAGGCAAAACAAAATAATCGTTATCGTTATAGAAGATAAAAGAAAATAAAAAGAAGTGTCTCCCAAGATCCCATTTGGAAAGACATTACGGTTTCAATCTCAGGTCAAATGTTCAAGAGGCTGTGTTTATAATCTTTTAATCTTGTCCAAGATGTTCGGAACAAGAGAAAAACTTGAAGCGTAATGCCTTTATTCTACTCTACTATGACCCGTCTTATGACTACCTACTAGCAAACTACTAACAATTTCACCAACGGAAAATAGATCTTATCTGAGCGTAAATTACATTTTGGCAGATTTTCCATACAAACAAAATATACCGGCCGAAATGAGAAGTGGTTCCCAATTCAGCCGGCCTTTTTGGAAGTCAGTTAAAAACTGTCAGAACGCCCAATTTATTCCTTGGATAAACGTCACTCGACGTTGGTGAAATCGGCACTTTATCCTTCAGGATTTTTATACTCGAAATATCCTATTAATATTATAAATGCGAAAGTTTGTGAGGATGGATGTATGGATGTTTGGATGGATGGATGGATGGATGGATGGATGTTTGTTACTCTTTAACGCGACAACGAATGAACCGATTTTGCTGAAATTTGGCACAGTCATAGATTATAGTCTGGAATAGCACATAGGCTACTTTTTATCCCGGAAAAGGAAACAGTTCCTGCGGGATAGCATCGCTATTTTTTACGCATTTGTCCTTCAAAATACGCGCAATGGAGTTTTAGATTTACGTGATTTTTTTGCACAGGTGAAGTTAAGGTCCTGAAAAATGACAAAGGCTACTTTTTATCCCGGGAAAACAAACGGTTCCTGCGGGATATTAGTATGCTACTTTTCACATATTTATCTTTTAATTACGCGGCATTTATGTATGTATGTATGTATGTATGTATGTATGTATGTATGGATGTTTGGATGGATGGATGGATGGATACATACATACATACATACATATGTATGTATGTATGTATGTATGTATGTATGTATGTATGTATGTATGTATGGATGGATGGATGGATGGATGGATGGATGTTTGGTACTCTTTAACGCGACAACGAATGAACCGATTTTGCTGAAATTTGGCACCGACATAGATTATTTATAGTCTGGAATAGCACATAGGCTACTTTTTATCCCGGGAAAGCAAACAGTTCCTGCGGGATAGCATCGCTATTTTTTACGCATTTGTCCTCCAAAATACGCGCAATGGAGTTTTAGATTGACTTGATTTTTTTGCACAGGTAAAGTTAAGGGCCTGAAAAATGACAAAGGTAACTTTTATCCTGGGAAAACAAAAGGTTCCTGCGGGATATTAGTATACTACTTTTCACACATTTATCTTTCAATTATGCGCCAACGGAGTTACAGATTGACGTGGTTTTTGGATAGGCATAGTTGATGACTTGAAAAGTGACAAAGGCTACTTTTTATCCTGGAAAAGCAAACTGTTCCCGCGGGATATTAGTGTGCTACTTTTCACATATTTATCCTTAAATTAGGCGCCATCGGAGTTACAGATTGACGTGGTTTATTGGATAGGCATAGTTGAGGACTTGAAAAGTGACAAAGGCTACTTTTAATCCCGGGAAAACAAACAGTTCCCGCGGGATATTCGTATGCTACTTTTCACATATTAATCCTACAATTATGCGCCAACGAAGTTACAGATTGACGTGGTTTTTTGATAGGCATAGTTGAGGACCTGAAAAGTGAAAAGGCTACTTTTATCCCGGGAAAACAAACAGTTCCCGCGGGATATTCGTATTTTACTTTTCACATACTTATCCTTCAATTATGCGCCAACGGAGTTTTAGATTGAAGTTTTAGATTGTTTTTTAGCACAGGTAAAGTTAAGGGCCTGAAAAGTGACAAAGGCTACTTTTAATCCCGGGAAAACAAACAGTTCCCGCGGGATATTCGTATGCTACTTTTCGTATGTATGTATGTATGTATGTATGTATGTATGTATGTATGTATGCATGTATGTATGTATGTATGTATGTATGTATGTATGTATGTACGTATGTATGTATGTATGTATGTATGTATGTTTGTATCCTCCTCCTACTAACTATAAATAGGTACATTAACTATATCCTATCCTACCTATTATTACTCATATTATCCCACTAATATTATTAATGTGAAAGTTTGTGAGGATGGATGTATACGGATGTATGTTTGTATAGATGTAGTCTAAGGATGGATGGATGTATGTTCTCTGAGATAGGGGTTGAACTATTTTGACTGTTTTACTCCATAACTTCGTTAAATTTAAACTAATTTTTATTATTATTTTAACCGACTTCAAAAAAGGAGGAGGATCTCAATTCAACGGAATCTTTTTTTATGTAGGTATGTTCACCGATTACTCGAAGACGCCTGAACCGATTTGGAAAATTCTTTTTTTGTTTCAAAGGGTATACTTCCCAGGTGGTCCCATTTAAATTTTATCGAAACCAGTCGAGCGTTTTTTAAAAATTATACAATAAATTATATACTTTGTAGTGGCGCAGGCGTTTAAATGTATGCTCCCGGGACAAAAAGTAGCCCGTGTTATTTTCCAGGTCCTCAACTTTACCTGTGTAAAAAACCACGTCGACAAGTGCATATGCACTTGCACTTTATATGGTGAAATATTATAAATGCGAAAGTGCATCGGTTTGTCCTTCAATCACGCCCCAACAGAGCTACGGATCGACGTGAGTTTTTGCAGGGGTACCTATAGTTAAGGACCTGGAGAGTGATAGGCTACTTTTTATCCCGCAAAGTCAAAGAGTTCCCGAGGCATTTTAAAGGCTAAGTTCACGCAGACGAAGTCGCGGGCATCAGCTAGTTTTACAATAATGTTAAAATACTTACCACAGTTGAATGGTCGGTAAACTGTGTTACTTACTTTGTTTTAGCTGTATAATAATTACGAGGGCGGGTCAATAAGTCCGTGACTTTTGGAATAAAACACAGATTTTTTGATAAATAAATCATTTTATTTTTCAACGTAGTCTCCCTTGAGCTCTATACACTTTGTCCAACGCTTCTCCAATTTTTTTATCCCTTCCAAAAAATATGATTTGTCGAGGTCCTCAAAATAGGCCTTTGTTTGCGAGATGACTTCATCATTGGAGTCAAATCTTTTTCCACCAAGCCATTTCTTCAGGTTTGGGAACAAGAAGTAGTCACTCGGAGCCAAATCTGGAGAATAGGGCGGATGAGGGAGCAATTCATAGCCCAATTCATGGATTTTTGCCATGGCAACTGCACATGTGTGCACCCTTGCATTGTCTTGGTGGAAAAGAACTTTTTTCTTGGCCAAATGAGGTCGGTTTTTTTTCAAATCGTCATTGAATCGGTCCAATAAGTTGGCATAATATTCCCCATTGATTGTTCTTCCCTTTTGAAGGTAGTCAATGTGGATTATCCCGCGTGCATCCCAAAAAACAGTCGCCATAACTTTATTGGCTGACAAACCCACCTTGGCCTTCTTTGGCGCCGATTCACCCTTAGAAACCCACTGTTTTGACTGTTGTTTGGTCTCTGGTGTGTTGTGATGGATCCATGTTTCATCCACGGTTACAAAACGGCGCAAAAACTCCTCCATATTGCGAATAAACAACGCCAAACCTTCCTGTGAAGTTGTTACACGATTGCGTTTGTGGTCGACTGTGAGCAAACGCGGCACCCATCTTGCGGAAAGCTTTCTCATGCCCAAGTGATCATTCAAAATTGAAACCACTGAGCCATGCGAGATCCCTACGGCTTCCACAATCTCTTGCACTTTCAATCTTCGGTCGGCCAACACCATATCGTGAATTTTTTCGATTGTTTCGGGTGAAGAGACCTCAACTGGGCGTCCAGGACGTTCGGCATCTTCATTGCTTGTACGGCCACAAAGAAATTCAGTAAACCACTTTTTTACCATTGAAATCGACGGTGCAGAGTCCCCATAGAATTTATCAAGCTTAGCCTTGTTCTCGGTAATGGTTTTTTTTCGCAAAAAATAATGCTTAATAAGGACACGAAATTCACTTTTTTCCATTTTTTCCTCAAATTACTGGGTAGTCTGATAAAGATAGCTGTCAAACATAAACTAACTGACGCAGCAAGTTCAAATTTTGACAGGAGTCAACTGACAGATGCCTGTTGACAGGAGTAGTGTTGCTTTTTCAGTAAAGAGGTCAGAAATTCAAAAAGTCACGGACTTATTGACCCGCCTTAGTATATTACTAATGTATTATAAACTAGCTGATGCCCGCGACTTCGTCCGCGTGAATTTAGTTTTTGTTTTTTTTTTTGTATTAAAACCTTCCGTGGAACTTAAGGAACATACAAAAAAATAAATTAACCGAATTGGTCCATCCATTCTTGAGTTATGCGCTTACCAACATTCATTTTTATTTATAAAATTATATTACTAATGTATTATAAATGCTATTAAGTTTGCTCGATGGGATTTTTGTATGGGTATAGTTGAGGACTTGGAAATTGACAAAAGGCTACCTGTTATTCTGATAAACAGAAAGAACCCGCGTGTTTTTTAAAAGTCTAACTATCCATGCAAAAATTACGTCGATCCATTCCAGTTTAAGAAATTATTCAGAATATCGAGTTGGACGTGAGTTACTCACAAATTAATCGATATTCTGACTAATTTCTTAAACTGGACACTTTCAAGTAAAGATTTCTTAATAAACGTTTGAAGATGATACTGCCACTGGCGCAATTAGAATGCCATAAGCCTACTTTGTCGTATTAGTTTACAAATTACGAAAACAAAATTAAATTTGAATTTCGCGGGCAGACCCGTATAATCAACCTTAAGGACAAACCAACAAACAAACACACTTTCTATTTTTATTATTAGTAAAGATAGTCTCTTAAGGACAATCGCTACAGTCTTAATACCTATAGAAATTGTTGGTCCGATAGATAACAGCTGCCATGCAGACCGTATTGCCGTGAAAATGAGATCACGCCTGAGTAAGATTGTCTATAAAACGCATTTTCAGTCCGCCATAATAATATGAAAGCTGTATACGGTAATACCATATTTTATAGATAATATGATTTATGTAAATATAAGTAAGTTCTCGCGTAATTGATTTCCATATAGGTGAGGTCCCACTAGGGGGACCGACAACATCAAACGATTCGCAGGGAGCCGTTGGATTCAGGCGGCGCAAGAACGTGTACTGTGGAAGAAGCATGAGACCTTTGTCCAGCTGTGGACATCTGGCAAAGAAGAAGAATATATACTTAATTGATATTTTGTGCCAATGTACAATTAGGTCGTGCAAAGGATGACGGAAGGGTCTGCTTTGTTTCAAGCATCAATATAATAATCGCTTAGTAATAATCGATAATATTCTAATTTTTGGACTCATTTCGCACTGCATCCGATTCGAATCCGAATCTGAGAATTTGTAAGAGGGGAAACTATTATTTCCGAATTCGGAATACTAAATGCGGATCTAGTGTGGGACCCTATAGACAAAATAGTACGGCTACTTCGGATCGAGAATTCTCGTATTCCGATCTCATTTGGATCGGATTCAGTGCGGAAAGAGTACGGTAACTTTTTTATATTAGAACACAAAATAGCCCTTGACTGCTATCTCACCTGATGGCATGTGATGCAGTTTAAGATGATAATGAGGTGGCAGTTTATATTAAACACGAACAAACGTGCTGAAGTGTGAACTCCCTACAAGAAACCTAAGTCCAACAGCAGGCATCATCAATTGGTGGAGAATACCCGACAAAGACAACGATTATTATAAAAGTAAACCTAAGTAAACTGAAAATAAAGTGGATATGAGCGGAGCACATAGCTCGAAGAGCTGATGGTCGTTGGGGTCCCAAGGTGCTGGAGTGGCGACCCCGCACCGGAAAGCGCAGTGTTGGCAGACGCCCCACTAGGTGGACCGACGACATCAAACGAGTCGCAGGGAGCCGCTGGATTCAAGCGGCGCAAGACCGAAGCCTGTGGAAGTCCATGCAGGAGACCTTTGTCCAGCAGTGGACGTCTATAGGTTGATAGAGAAGAAGAAGAAACCTAAGTAAATCCTTGGAAATACATTATTATCTGGCTAAGGTTTAACAACACTGCTTAGATGTAGGTATCTATTGAGAAACTTAGGATATTCTTGAAACTTTAATACGAAGAACAATCTAACTTTATCTGACCTTTACGCCTTTGGCTTATCATAATAACAGTACGTAAAGATTAAAAGTTTTACTAGTAGGTATAATATTTAAGCGCCGTAACATAGACAACGCACTTGTTTTTTCAAATAAAAGTTTCAACAGAGCAAAATTATGTTTTTAAACTATCCTAAAACCCTAAATAATTATAATACAAGGATACAATTGTGGATAATGTAGGTAAACTACGGCCGTTCAGAGAATGCGTTCCTGACACGTCGCGATTGAACTGACGACGTAACTTTGTAATGGCATTGCAGTTACGATAAAAATATTATTGCTGGTTGTTTACCGTTTTAACAATTGATGAGCATTAAAACAACATTATTATATCAATAATGAATTAATGTTATAATTTTGTGACAGTTGTCGTGTGTAACTGACAGGTGTCAGGAACGCATTCTCTGAACGGCCGAACTTTAGTAATAATTGTATCCATAATTAAAATGTGACATGGAGTCAACGTGGTAAAAAAAAATCTATGATTACGATAATTTTTCAATTGTTATAAATCATATTGATTCTTAACTCTGTTGAGATTGGTGTGATTGAAGGACAAACCAAAAAACAAACACTTTCGCATTAGTCGCGTTTCGCACTATTTAGTAGGGATTAACAACCTACGATGTTTAATAGAATACCCATACTGTACGACTACACCCACGTAAAACAGGCCTTAGAAAACTATTCATATGATACGAGTACTGTTTTCTTCGCTTATTTAATGGAAAGAAAAACTTAATATTTCTTTAAAACGACTTAAGTTTGGTTGTAAAAAAGTACGTCTTTCATTGGAAGAAATGATATGAAAATTTAATTTGTCGGAGATTGCTCGGAGAGCTGTGTTGCACTCGTAAGATTTCCCAGATAATTCGCCGGGAGTTTTTAAAAACGCGATATTTTGCGCTACCTTTACATTTTTGCAATAAAAACTTTAACTACAAAAAAATCTCTAAGAAAGATAAAGGGCATATATGTACGTGAAAACACATCTTTCTATTCCCTCACTTTCAGAATCCGATGGGACGGCAATCCGTTCGACTGGAAAAAGATTAGGGGCAAAAAGTTGTTCTCTAGAGACACACGAATATAAATTATTATAATAACACCTGTAAGTCACAATCACTCAACGGGAAAACTAACAAACTCTAAGGGTCGACGACGGTTCAAACTTTAAACCCATTAAGTATTTTACTTCCTTAATCTGTATTCAAAACCCTTTCCAGGGCTCTATTGGGGATGTCCATCCTTAACACAAGCTTTATGCTTAATTCGGAGGAGAAAGGAGACTATTCTTCTCTTCCACATTGACTTCCACATGCCTCGGTTTTGCGCCACCTGTATCCAGCGGCTGTCTGATGTTTTCAGTCCAGCTAGTGGGGGTAGTAGTATAAAAATAAATACATAAGGGAAAAAGAGGAATGAAGATATACTTAGGTTAGTTACGCTTATGTTAAGAATAGTCCCTTTGTTCCCCTAACGAAGGGACGTCTGACTTATTAGCTGCCTTTTGTTCTGCGACCATATCGCCATAAGTGCTCATAAGTGCGCCTATGTGCACAATCACAAGATATTGCATGAAGGCAATGTGAATTAGACTTTAGCTTTAGCCTGTTAAAGTCCGATTTAGCATGAAATCACAACTGAAGGAGAGGTGTCATTATAGTAAAGTAAACCAGTAACGGATGCTCTTGCAAAAAATGAATAATAGATGTTGGTATTGTGTGGATACAATACCTAGGTTTAGGTAAATATGATTATGTCACCTTAATAACAAATCGATTGATACCTCATTCATTAAAATCGGCTCATTAGTTTAGGCGCCATGGAATAAGTATACGTAAATCGTAAATAGTATACATACAGACTGCTAAAAACATGAACCGTTTGGCTTCGCCATAGTTGGGTAAAAATGCCGAAAATCCTTACCGCTCCTACTCATTGAAGCATACTAATTTCCCTTAACGTATTATCCACTACCAGGAAAACATAACACCAGTTAATAAGGTCATTTAATAACACTCAGCAGCAGAGGTTTCAACTTCATACGTATGCAAATGGATCACATTAATCATACGCAGAAAAACCCGCTTAATGTAAGCTAAGGTGCGTATGATAAATGAAACCGCCCGAATAAAGTGGTAATGTGACCCCAACATTGATATACAAAATCAAAGGTATAGGTAGCGGCACGAAAGTCTAACTCTAGCGTGACCGTTATTCAAATTCAAATTCAAATTCAAAATTATTTATTTCATGTAGGCCAACCTGTGGCTCTTATGACACGTCAAGATTCTACCACCGGTTCGGAAAGCGGATTCTGCTGAGAAGAGCCGGCAAGAAACTCAGCAGTTGCTCTTTTCAAAATAATCATTTTACAATATTAATAAGTAGCTATTACATTGTAATAAGTTTTTATACTATCTTGTGGGCAGCTGGATGCCAAGCTGATTTAACCCGTGCATCTTTGTTAGAATAGAATATGACATTTCCACAAAACGTACTACAATTCAATTCATGTCAAAGACGGGCAGACAGAAAGTAGCCCCATTCCCGCGGGCGGGTTATTGCGCAGAAGTCGAAAATAAGGTATCATGGCGCTGATTGGCTCTCCAGTCGCATTCCGGCCGTCGTCATTGGTTGCGCGACAGTACCCCATGCGCAGCTATTTTGTTCAGCGCTAAACTTTCGTGCCGCGACCTATACCTCGTTAGCGCGCTAACTCAATTCGCCCGTCATCTGGGCAAAACGCTTACGCCGCGCGCCGGGGCAGCGGCGCCTGAGTACGGGGTTCACAAATATTACCCAACAAGATATCATCGAATCAAAAACACGTCATATGGTGCAGTGATAACCTAGTGGTTAGGACTGTGGTCTCCTATTCGGGGGGTCGCAGGTTCGATACCTGGCACGCACTTTTCGGAGTTATGTGCGATTTAGCAATTAAATCTCGCATGCTTCAACGGTGAAGGAAAAGATCGTGAGGAAATCTGCACATCTGAGTTCTCAATAATGTTTTCAAAGCTATGTGAAGTCTGCCAATTCGCACTGGGCCAGCGTGGTGGACTATAGCCTATAACCCTTCTCTGAAAGTAGCTGAAGATATACGTTGATGGGTTGCTTGCTGCTTGTTGATGATGATATTGTGCACATCGCACATAAGCTGTGTCCAAAAAACTTTTTTAAATTAAGTCAAGATAACCCTCTGCGATGCTTCAAGTACACTTAGCTCATATTAAAAAATTGGTTGTCTGTAAAGTCGGTTTACGGACGATAGTTTTACGTGATAACGTCATAAAGAAACATTGATGACCACTGACAACAGCGCTCTCGCTTGCATGCTCAAGCTAGGCGGAACATGACACTTTTTCGTGCGTGCAGTCGGTGTTATTGATTTATAAGACGTTATCACGTCAAAAATCTTTAAATTAAAGTTATATACCTAACCCCCTATTATCACTATTATCGTAAAATGTAAAATTATTTAATTTCATTTTAATAAGTAAGATTAATAAATATAATATTTTGTTATATTGTACAATGTATAACTTCAGAGAAAATGGAAAGATATTTTCTTCTTTGAAAATTACTTTCTAGGTGCAAGTTGCAACCATATCCTGGTACTCTATATTATAGGCGCAAATCACATAGAAAAATTATACATACAACTATACAATATTTGGATACTATAAGTTATAACGTAGTTTGGTTAGTTTAAAAAAAACTGAGAAGCAGGATATTACCTTTCTTGGTTTTTTCATATCAATGGATCCTACAGTAAATTGAGCGGTGTATTTCTCTCCTTTGGAGCCCTCCTGTCTCTACATCACTCACAGTTCAAACATTTTAATGTACAATGTACATTACACACCCTTGCATATATTCTATCTTAATTCAATATTGGTTACCCGCAAGCTATTACTTGTAAGATATATCCCATAGAAGCACTTAGCACTGGAAGTCTCTTAATGGTATTATGGTAAGCAAACAACGTAGGTGTATAAATGCGCAAGTACGTTCAATTATTGGTTTGTCCTTTAATCACGCAGCAACCGAGCAACGGATCGACGTGATTTTTAGCATGTTTATTGTAGTGAGGGCCTCAGAAGAAGGCTAGGGTCACTCAGCGAGCGATGGAGAGAGCTATGCTCGGTATATCCCTGCGAGATCAAATCAGAAATGAGGAGATCCGTAGGAGAACCAAAGTCACCGACGTAGCTCAGCGTGTCGCAAAACTGAAGTGGAAATTGGCGGGGCACATAGTTCGAAGAGCTGATGGTCATTGGAGTCCCAAGGTGCTGGGGTGGCGACCCCGCACCGTGAAACGCAGTATTGGCAGACCCCCCACTAGGTGGACCGACGACATCAAACGAGTCGCAGGGAGCCGCTGGATTCATGCGGCGCAAGACCGAAGCCTGTGGAAGTCCATGCAAGAGATATTTGTCCAGCAGTGGACGTCTATAGGTTGATAAAGAAGAAGAAGGGATAGTAGTGTGAAAGTGACCTAAGGTTATCTTTTATCGTAAAAACTCCACGCGGACGAAGTCGGGGGCAAACGCTTGCGGGCAGTGATTTTGTTTACACTGCTAAAAAGCATACCTCAAGAAGATTCTTCATACCTTAGATTTACACGCTAAAACCACCGTCCCTCTATTTATTCTGTGTAATTTTTTATCCTACTCGTTTCAATAAAATTCTATTTCAAATTCAAAATTATTTATTTCACGTAGGCCAACCTGTGGCTCTTATGACAAGTCATGACTCTACCACCGGTTCGGAAAGCGGATTCTGCTGAGAAGAGCCGGCAAGAAACTCAGCAGTTGCTCTTTTCAAAATAATTTTCATTTTACAATATTATTATGAAGCTATTTATTACATTGTAATAAGTTTTTTGTACTATTTTGTGGGCAGCTGGATGCCAAGCCGATTTAACCTATGCAACTTTGTTAGAATAAAATATAACATTTCCACAATGAGGGGAAGTTCCAAAAAAAGAACTACAATTCAATACATATTAAGAATGGGCAGACACAAAGCAGCCCCATTCCCGACGGCGGCGGTACCCGTTCACGAGCATGACGCATGATCCAGCCGTTGCTTCGCTCGACCTTATTTGAGGGAACGTAAAGCCTTAATCAATCTATCTTTGAACATGGAATTTCACAAAATAACGTCTGCTTGTACAAAGTATCCACTCGCAACAACAAAGAACAGCACGAATCGAACTGAACGAGTGGAAATAGATTTTGAACAAGCCACCTTGTTGAATTCCCCTTGTTGCTGGCGAGAGCATTTCACTTGCCTTTGCGGGAAGAAAATATACACAATGCCGTTGCGAAACTATTTTTGATCAGATTGATTTAGCTTTATTTGTGTATTTTCAATTATTTGTACTGAACCGTCTTTATTATGGAATTTCGGATATCAATTAAGAAACGACATTCTGTCTACACGCAGGATGTTCGAGTCACAAAAATATGTTCAATTTCGCAACAAGGATAAAACTTTAAAACTCTTACCCGATTACGGAAAATATATTTTAATATAAAAAATTCTTTTAAAACCGACTTCAAACTCCTGCGCCACTACAAAGTATATAACTTATTGTTGATATTTCGAAAACCTCTTGACCGATTTCAATAAAATTTATACAGGACCACGTGGATAGTATACCCTTTGAAACAAAAAAGAATTTTTCAAATCAGTTCAGGCGTCTTCGAGTAATCAGTGAACATACATAACAAAAAAAATATCGAGATGAAAAGATACATTTTTGAATATGATGGTACAAAATGTTACTAAAATATTAACCCTATAAGCAGTAAAATTAAATACCGAGAACATGTTAATACCTAATACGGTAAAGATTATGCTAATGTAGTCCCTCCATTAGACAAAGGTAAATAAAGTTCACCGATAAAGGATCGCAAGATATATGGGTCACTATAGTATGAGGTTAGGCCTAAGCCTATTTCCTCTATGACCTCGGTACGGTGACAGATAAGCTCGCTTCAGATTACGTTAATAAGGGAGTGGGCAGACTGGCTACTTTTAGCGGCAGCGATTGCGGCGTTTTTATGACCTTTAGCGTTTTTATGGCCTTTTGCGTCCGCTGCACGATTCCGCGATCGAACGCAAAAGGCCATAAAAACGCAAACGCGTTTGAGTAGCGGAAATGCGATGCAGTCGCAAAAGGCTATAAAAACGCGCGAATTGCGCAGCACACAAGAAAAACGGCCATAAAAACGCTAAAAGCCATAAAACACGCAATCGCTGCAGCTAAAAGTAGCCAGTGTGCCCTCTCCCTAAGTTAGTGCATTTCAGCACATTTTAGCGGTAAACGATTACGAGTAAGCGTCGTGCGGATGCCATAAATTACATTATTGCAAACCAACTGCATTAAAAGCTTACCTAAGACTGTAAGTTTGGCAAAACGAAAATGTATTAAGGTGCTTAGTGCTAATAAGCTAATTAATTTCTAAGTGCCAATTTCACCACCGCTTACACCGAGTAAGTGTTGACGTTTTAGCAGATTTTCAGTACAAAAAATGTCAGAACGCTAAATTAATTCCTTGGTTAATCGTTCCTCGACGATGGTGATATTGTCACAGTGCTACTTCACAGATTGGGAAATACTGACTTGTTATGCTAATGTAACAATTAAAATGTAAGTTAATTAAATAACCTGTAAATTAATTTTAGCGAATAAAAGGCTTATATAAGCAGACAGGAGGTTCTCGATTCGTCGAAATCTTTTTTTTCTTTTTTTAGGGTTCCGTACCCAAAGGGTGCCAACGGGACCCTATTACTAAGCCTCCGCTGTCCGTCCGTCCGTCCGTCCGTCCGTCCGTCCGTCTGTCAGCAGGCTATATCTCGTAAATCGTAATTGCTAGACAGTTGAAATTTTCACATATTGTGTATTTCTATTGCCGCTATAACAACAAATAATAAAAATAAAATTAAATTGAAAAATAAAGGGGGCTCCCATACATGGAAAAGGAGTCGAAATAAAATTATATTTTTTTAAACCGGCATGTGGGGTGTCATTGTCTAGAGCTCATTAAGTGGAGTTCAAATATATATTTTTTTATTTTTTAGCTACAAAAATGAAGAAATGGTGGGCTGTCAAAGTTTTCGATCTAAATATGTAGGTATCTAGTTTCAAAAAATGATTTGGTCTTATGTACGGAACCCTAAAAGAGCGAGACCCGACTCACACTTGGCCGATTTTTTATGTATGTTCACCGTTTATTTGAAGACGCCTAAACCAATTTGGAAGATTATATTTTTATTTGAAAGGGTATATTTCCCAGGTGGTCCAGGTACTTTTAAATTTTATCGAAATCGGCTGAGCTGTTTTTAAAAATCAACAATAAATTATATACTTACTTTGTAGTGACGCCGGTGTTTGAAGTCTGTTTGTTAAAAATAATTTTTCATATTAATTTATTTATGTATGTATTTTTAAGATAAGCTGCTGACCAAGTTATAAGTTAACTTAAAATTTAGTTCTTACTTTTTTGCTCGCGATTTCATCCATATGTGTTTAGGTTTTTTAAATTGAATTTTAAAAACCTAACCTAAAAGATAGACAAGTAGATAGAAAACCTTTATTGCACATAAGAAAGAGAAAACAAAGTAAGTATTTCTTGTATATAATTTAAAATTACGCATTCAAAGGCCCTATTGCTTATATAATCACAAAAAAAGGTTGTAATTAGCTTATTACAAGAAACTTCCCAGTAATCAGGATAGAATTACATCGGTATAGGAGCGGTAGAGGAGAAAGTTTGTTAGAAATTAATTCACAAGTAGGCGTTTGCTCCGCTTTTATGTATTTCCAAACTTAGTATTAAATGTAATTCTAAACTTGGCATTAATTAATTATCGCCTGGTGCTCAAATAATGAGTACGTATTATAATCTTTAAGAAGTTCGAAGATTTGACGTCTTGTTGGTAAGTTTAAAGCTTTCGTTCGCACAAAAACACAAAATAAAAATCAATATTTTATAGGGACTAACTAAGAAGTTTAAGTATTCTTCTTGTTGTCAATCGATAGACGTCCACTGCTGGATAAAGGCCCTCTTGCATGGACTTCCACAGGTCTCGGTCTTGCGCCGCCTGAATCCAGCGGCTCCCTGCGACTCGTTTGATGTGTCGGTCCACCTGGTGGGGGATCTGCCAAAACTGCACTTCCCGGTGCGGGGTCGCCACTCCAGCATCTTGGGACCCCGACTACCATCAGCTCCTCGAACTATGTGACACGCCCATTTCCACTTCAGTTTCGCGACTCGCTGACCTATGTCGGTGACTTGATTCTCCTAGGATCTCCTCATTTCTGATTTGATCTCGCAGGGAGACTCCGAGCATAGCTCTCTCCATCGCTCGCTGAGAAACTTAACCTAAAACTTACGACCTAAGCTAACCTTAACCTTACTAAATAAAAAATTTGACATGAATCATGCCAATAATACCTACATGGATTTTGCGTATAGTACGTCCATAGAAATTGAGATGAGTTCCTTTCATGTACCTAAGTATTAAGTTACATATTATTATAATAACTTTAGGTGTTGCCAGCGCCTTCGGCCACGTGCAATTTAAGTTTTACCAGACTACCGAATGTTTACAGCTTGGCTGCTATGTACCTGTATGTATGTAGTATGTAATGAGATTGAAGACTTTTTTATTATCTCAAATTTTAGGGGCTTTTGTCCGACATGGCCACGCCAGCCCCATCGTAACCTAACTTACAAATAATTCTGGTGTTGTGATCAGGCCACTGCTTGCCGTCATCACTGACGGCAAGCAGTGGCCTGATCACAACACTTTAGGTCGTCTTGGTAGTTAAGTTAGTATTAAGTTAGATAAGTTTATTGCTAAGGTAGGTTAAGTTTTATTGTTAAATGTATGAATCGATGGGGTTGACATGCCAAGTGGTAAAAACCCCCAAAAAATATAGATAAAAAAAAACTGGTGTGAATGAACTGAAGCCAAATTCACTGCCTGTGCAGTTATATCTCAACAATAGGTTTAAAGCCTTCTGTCGCAGAAAAACAGAGAGATCGAAGATGTCAAGGGCTTCCAGAAGAAATGTTAAACCTTTATAATATTATTGTTTTCTGGTACTAAATAAATATAAAAATCAATAATAAATAAATAAATAATGAAGTTTAGTTTAAAGAAAGTAAAAATAAGTAATTCGAAAAGAACATTCTTTTCGAATTACTTACTTTTACGACGTTTTAATCACTATACTATCACTGCTTTAATTTAGACTTTAGATTTACCAAGTAGGTAAAAAGTTATTCAATTTTGATAAATGAAGTTGCGTCTTTGTCTTAGCTGCCCGAGCGAAACTGTATTATTATCACGTCACGAGTCACGACTCACAGTCACGACATAATAAATATGATGGATATGACAAACAAAATTACGAAACATGATACGGTTTCAACGATGCTGCGTAGAAACCGATAAGGGATAAGGGTATAATTAAACTGCCGAACGTACCTACCCCTTGATTTATTCGTTGATTTTAGCCCAGTGTTCGCAGAATCCCAACATGATGGACAGTGTCTTACGAATCGCAAAGAATCAATCAAGATACAAGCAAGACCGTGGTCCGTGGGGTCATGGAAGTCCCTACTAGACACCTTTGTCCAGTTGTGGACGTATAATATCCATTGACGACTACAACGATCTCTTTCAAGGAACGATTGATAGCGCAACGCTCAGTGCGCCGATCGAAACCTGCCCCCGATTGACTAGCCGATCAAAATCGTATTCATATTTTGATGGCATTAGCGTCAAAGTACAATAAACCTTAACCGTAACTGCATTGAATTAGAGCTCAATTTCGTGTATGCATTCTTAAACGTTTAGGTATGTACGATACGCTCCATAACATAACGCTCCATGTTAAAATAGGTTGTACTGAATTTGTGACTTTAAATCAATACGGTCAAGGAATATTTTACTTTGACGCTAATGCCAACAAATGAATACGATTTTGATCGGCAACTTTTAGACAATTGCACCTCTGAAAAGTCAACTATTCAATTTCAATGTTCAAATTCGTAATTTATGGCATTTAGAAATCGGTTCAATTAAATTTGTGTACACTGTACAGTTGATTTGACCACAGTTTCCGAATCGATAAATATAGGCTATTAATTTCGGTGGCTGATTTTCAGTCAAATTTTAGTTTGCTGCACGGGTAAGAGTAGATTTTGAAGTACGTACGCGACGCTCTAGTGTCGCAGGATCAACTGATATCATTGGTCATTCAGTTTTGGTCAGACAGTTTGGTCATTCAGTGTCGTGCGTTGTGATCGCTTACCTCAAATGTCCATACATTTCTTTACGGCGCGGTGTGGCAATATGTCACTGCCAAGTTATAAGTATCACGTATCCCGTATGCATACGTCAAATTAGTAGTAAGTTGTTTACCAATAGTGTATATGTAGATTAATTAATTGAATTTCCGGGTATGGCAATTGGCAATTTAAACAATTAAAAAAAAAAAGTAACGTAACGTAAAGTAACGGGTTGTTACGTTCGTCATGCTCGTGAATGGGTGGCACCGGCGGGAATAGCGCTGCTTTCTGTATGCCCATCTTAACATGTCATTGTAATAGCTACATAATAATATTGTAAAATGAGTATTTTGAAAAGAGCAACTACTGAGTTTCTTGCCGGCTTTTCTCAGCAGAATCCGCTTCCCGAACCGGTGGTACTTAGAGTTATGACGAAAGGGCCACAGGTTGGCCTACATGAAATAAATAATTTTGAATTTGTATTTAAATTAGACTCATACCATGTCAATACCCCTAGTCTATCGAAGTTTTAGTATTTCGTTTATAACGTGACGGTAAGGTGGTAACTAGCCCCGGCCAAAGCCTGCCACCAGCCAATCTTTAAATTTTTAGATATTCAAATATTAGATAGTAGATTATATCTAAGGATTATATTAATTAAATAATGAAACCGGGCGTTACTTTAGCTATAAAGTGAGCGACCGTGGAAAACGACGCTTGATGCAATGTCTATAGATAGTATCCCAATCTCTTCGACTTTAGTTACTGAGTGCATTGAGTCGTCAAACCCAAGAAACAGGAAATCAGTTTTTAGGGTTAATATAAAAATAATTACAATCAAACTTTGTTTGTATGGGGTGTGCTCGGATGTGCTCGAAGGTGACTTTTCTGCGACCGGGAGATTATCGACCTTTGTTATTGCTTTATGATCACAGTTTCCTTTAATGCGAAGTAATATCTCGTCAGTCAAAAGAAAAGGGGCTATTATCATTTCTTATTCATAGCACCGAGCCTCATTAGCAAAAAAGATTGTACCTACGTTGCAGAAAAGAAAACTTTCTTACAGACTTTTATAAAAGCGTGTCAACGTTAACCTTTTCATAATAATTATGAATGGCGTTTCGGAACTTTTCAGGGGAGCTTAATTTATTTTTCCCACAATTTTTTTATTCTCTCAATTTTACCTTCTACCTAGTAAGTAGGTAAGTAAATATTTCTGAACTAATTACAGATTTTTGACGTGATTACGTCTTAAAAATGTATGAACACCGGCTGCACGCAAGAAAAAATGTCACGTTCAGCCTGCGCCTGAGCGTGCAAGCGAGAGCGCAGAATAAGCGATAGAGAGGCACGATCGGCCCAAGCGTTGGCTTAGAAAGCGCCCGCCGCCGCCTGCCAGTCATCGTCAATGTTTCTTTATTACGTTATCACGTAAAACTATCGTCCGTAAACCGTCTTTACAGACAACGATTTTTTTTTATTTCATGTAGAGTTAGCCATGGCTTCAATCTCGTCAAACTCAGGTTCGTTCCGCTACGTTAAATCACTTGGCGGAACTTTGATGGAAGGGTGGTAACTAGCCTCGACCAAAGCCACCAGACTAGACCAGTGACAGTTCTTTATCAAATTGTAAATACCTGTATTATCCCCGCCGGGAATCGAACCCGAGACCACCCACTCATTAGACAACAGCACTCACCACTGCGCCAGAGAGGATATCAAAAGCCGAATATAAAGTAATTTAACGCCGATTTTATGTCAGCCTGTCGTGTCAGGAACTCAGCAGTGTGTTTTCGCTCTAACATGACACACAGCCACCTATAATTTAATTTTCCAAAGCTGTCTTAGGGCCGATTTCAGCAACGTAAAATAATTCTTATCCAAGCGTAAACTTTATGGTTTGACAGTATTTTCAATACAAAAACTCTCAGAACGCCCAATTTATTCGTCGGTTAAACGTCTCTCGACGTTGGTGAAATCGGCACTTAACCGGTACAAACAAGTTTTTTGGCACAGAATAGGACGAGGTTTTACGGGAAATCGCATACTGACGATGGAACCGTGCTACAAGTTTCCGGTAGTAGGTAACTAGTACCAAAGTATAAGGCTGCCGTTACTCTATGGTAACTCTCCTCCTTTTAGGCTTTTAGGCTTATACTGTGGTAATACTATGTATATGACTACAAGTGAAAAATAAAACGAAAGTAGTATCGTCGGTTACACGATTCTTCGAAACTTTTTCTGCGATTTGTTAACGTTTTAAGTTCCGATTTCACCAACAACGTCGACTGATGCTCAACCGAGGAATAAATTGGGCGTTCTGACCGTTCTTGTATTAAAAATCTGCCAAAATATCAAAACAAACAAGACTTATTTTACGTTGGTGAAATCGGCCCTAACATACGAGGCATGCCTTTTAAGTTTTGTCGTTTGAAGAAAAAAACACAACTAGAACCTTATAGTACTTTTTATTGTTTTTCAAAGTATTCACCACGTAGCTTCATACACTTTTCCATTCGCTCAAACCAGTTTATTGTAACATTTATTCCACTCTAAAGTGGGGGTGTTCAAAATGGCTGACTTGAAAGCGTCGACTGCTTCTTCACCGGACTGGAACCTTTGACCACGAAGACTTTTCTTAATTTTAGGAAATGTAAAGAAATCGTTAGGGCTTAGGTCAGGACTGTATGGAGGATGGTCAAGAATTTCTACTTTTTCCTGCTTCAAATACTCAATCGTTTGACGAGCGCTGTGTGAGCTTGCGTTGTCGTGGTGCAGGATGATGCGTCGCTTTGAGTTAGATTTTCGAAGTTCGGCGATGACTTGTGGTAAACAAACTGTGGTATACCACTCTGCGTTAATCGTTCTACGATCTTCAAGTGCAATAGTCGCAACATGGCCGGTTTTTCCAACGAACGTGGCCACCATTTTCTTTGAAGTGCTTCGAGAACGAACAACTTTAGTCGGCTTTGGCTCGTCTTGAAAGACCCAGATTGTAGATTGTTGTTTGGAATCAGGATCGTAGGCATAGATCCAAGATTCGTCACCACTGATGATGTCGTAGACGTGATTTGACTCTCCTCGGTTGAACCTTTGCAGAGTTTTCTTACACCATCTGACGCGGGCTGCCTTGTGATCGTCGGAAAGCAGATGCGGTATCCAACGGCAAACTAGCTTTCTCACACCAAGCGCTTCATGCAAGATTTTCTGAATGGTTGTCCCTGAGATGCCTAATAGAGCCTCTATCTCTCGATACGTCACATGACGATCTTCGAGAATTAGTTGTCTCACAGCAATGATGTTATCTTCAGTGAAGGCGGATTTTGGGCGTCCTTCGCGAGATTTGTCACTAACACCAGTATGTCCACGCTGGAATTCTAAATACCAGCGTTCGACAGTCCGCAGACATGGGGCTTCATCACTGAACACAGATGTTAGCTCTTCAAAACATTGAAGCCGTGTCAAGCCTCTTCTAAAGTTGTAGAAAATTATTGCACGAACATTTTCCTTAGAAAGATTCATTTTCGTACGTAACCTGACAGATTCCAATCGACGCTGTGACTAAACAATAGCATTAATCCTAATACTTTCAACTGTTTTGAGATTCAAAATTTAAACACATTCGAATATAGAACAGTTCCAAATTCAAAATTGCCGGGAAATATGGAAACGACAGAACTTAAAAGGCATACCAGGTAGCTAATAAAAAATAGTGAAAAACAAAACGAACATCGTAAGAGCTCGGATACGTTCGTCGGTTACACGATCTTTCGAAACGTTTTCTCAGATTTGTATACCTTTTAAGGGCCGATTTCCCCAACGTAAAATAGGTCTCATCCGCATTCGAGCGTAAATTTGATATTTAGACAGTATTTTCAATATAAAAACTGTCAGAACGCCCAATTTATTCCGAGGATAAACGTCACTCGACGTTGGTGGTGATCGCCCATAAGACACTTGTGTATATTCCATCTTTCAGAGCTTCTTAGAGACTATGATGCCTTTACGAGTCCTAAAGTCCTCGTAACTCAAGCTAGACAAATGTCTCTCATAATTATTACGCGTCGTTTAAAAAGACGACTCTTCAAAAAAGTCAATAACTTCGTGCAACGACTTGGGGATTTTACGCTTTGTCATACTTTAACGCGATCTTCAAAGAAACGGCTTTCATGAGACTCTAGCTTTTGTATTCGTAAATCAATAAATTATTATTTTGTGGGCGTGTGCTATGTTTGCGAATTCTGAACAGACATGTCTGTAAAAAATTCGCAAAAAGTGACCAATTGTGTATGTATTATGCATTTTTATTCTTCTACACGTCAGCCCTTTGACTGCAATCTTACTTGATGGTAAGTGACGATGCAGTCTGAGATAAAAGCAGACTCACCTGGAAGAGGTATTATAGCAACCTACCTTTGGTATCGATTTCTACGCGGCATCGTACCTAAACGCTAAATTGCTTGGTGCTTTGACTGTAGGATGGTAATTCTAGACCAAAAAAGACCTAGTCTGTCCACCTAGTAGTGGTTCTACTAACACGTCGCTTTCCGAATTAAAATCGGCTTAAGTAGTAGTTTTTCAACCAAATAAAATATAGATACGAAATAAAAATTATTGTTTGATTTATTCAAATACTTTTCTCGAAATATTTAACCACCATTTTCATTGCCTCTGTCTCCTTCGCCCCGGCAGACACTAAAGCAAGTTCACGCTGCCCACAATAGATGGCGTTAATAAATTTTGCCGCAACTATTTTCTTTGGAATTTCTTTTCTACAGATATCACTCGACGTGGAAGTCACTGCCCCATTGTAAAAGTTAAAATTACCTACTGTTTACATACTTTAATAAACTTTAATCGTCTCTAGCCCGTAGTAGCTACTGGGTAATAAAGAATTCCTGGCTTAGCTAAAATAATATTTGTTATTTGATGACGTACGTTTGCTATCGCAGCAGCGGAAGCTGTGCTTGTTTAGGCCGCGGCGGGCGTGAGGTGAATCACTTAACGTAACTTGGCACACCAACGCTGTTCAATTTGCGACTGAAACTAACTTTTGCGAACTTGTTTAGCTCAGATGATACCAACGAAACAAAACCGAGGGAAGAACCCACACTCAAGGCGTGCCGTGCATTGACAACAAACTTAGAAAATATAATATTGGTTCTTTTTAAAGAAGAATGAACGGACACAGGCCGTCCGATGTTGCGTCTTACTATAATATTATTTTTCATATAGATAATAAAAAATATATAGAATAGAATAGAAATGGTTTTTATTCAAATTTTTTTTACAAGTGCTTTTGAATCATCGATGAATCTAACATTGGTTCGAAATGCCCTTACTGCCGAGAAGAACCAGCAAGAAACTCGGTGGTTCCTCTTTTCAAAACAAGTCCACAGTACAATAGATACTATGCTATGTATGCAGTGTTTTCACAATGAGAAGTTCCACAAAAGCATACCTAATTATAATTCAACACATGTTAAGACGGGCAGACAGAAAGTAGCCCCATTCCCGCCGGTGAAACCCTTTCACGAGCATGAGCCATTGCTTCGCTCTACCATATTTTTATGTAGGTATAATACAGGCCAACCTGTGGCTTTCATGACAAGGCAAGATTCTATCACCAGTTCAGTTGGGTTCTATTATTACGTTTAGTGTTAAAATGTACTGCCTTTTGCTTTCATTATTTTAAATGTACGTACTTAGGTATTTGATTTGTGTTTATAAAATAAGAAAGTAATATCTCTTTTTACTTTAATAGTCTATTCAAATTATTTTAATTCCTACTAATATTTAAAATACGGAGGAGTGTTGTTGTTGGTTTGTTAGTTTATTCTTCAATCACGCAGCAACGGACCAACAGATCGGCCTTATTTTGCATGGATATTATGTAGGACCAGTAGATTGCATGGCTACTTTTTACCTAAATAAAAAGTTCCCACGGGATTTTTAAAAAACCAAACTCCACGTGAACGAAGTCACGGGCAAAAGCTAGTGTCCGACTAAGCTGGGGACGTGTTGCGCTATCAAAAAAAAAGTCGTGTGTTGTCGTGGGACACCAGATAGGAACGAAGTTCCTCATTATAAAAATATTAATTTCAAGTTCTATTCGAGGTATAAAGAAAATAATTATTCGGGTAAGTATACATTTTTTATCATGATTTTTTTATCGACAAAAATCAAAAAACTTCTTTACAAAATTATCTTAACACCTTTATTTTGTTTACAATGATTTATAAAAATAGTAAAATATATTAACAAGTGTAATTTGTTTTTAATTTTTTACAAAATATTATAAATTATAAAATTATAAATATTAATAAATTAATAATAAAAATAAAATAAATAATAATTATCTGAAGTCAGGATTCGAACCTCTGAACCGATAGTATCACTCCTTCTTTTTACCGCTGCGCCATCGAAGCATTGATGGAATGTGTAAAATAAATGAAGACAATAATAAAACAAGGACTGTGACGAAAAAATCTTACGCTTTTATTTAACGTTACGGACGTTTTAGGGTACCCCTCCGCAACGCCCCATAAGGCACTTCGTTCCAAAAAATTCCCAATATTTTTTTCTATTTTCAAACAATTTGTGATTATCCTTATCGCCTTAATTACCTATGTTCACAAAACTGTTGGTAATGGTAACACAGACAAAGCTCATAATATTTAAACATTAAGATAACTTTCTCTCTATCTAAATTGCTTGCACTAAAGTTTATTATTATTACAATAAAATAGTAAACCTTTAGAGCTCAAACGAGTTCCAATAACGAACAAACGATGTCGACGAAGTAACAAAAAGTGGAAACTGGCAAAAAATTCAATAAAATGTTAACTAAGTTAACTTCGTTGTTAGTTACAATTCGAGGACGGATTTTAATCGAGAGAACCGAGTTATTCAATATTCATAGAAAAGTATAAAGTCCTTTTCTACAAGGATTTTTTGGAATAGATACCTACTAACCAATCTATCTTTGCCTCTTTTCCGAATAAGGTTAGGTAGTTACTTATTTTACTAATTGTGCTACACATTTCTGAAAGTGCTAATTTCAAAAATAAATATATATAAGCGGCGATAGCCTTCAGTCTCCTTTTCAGGTGCAGGGTTCGAATCTCTAACTTTTTCGAGTTATGCGCGTTTTGAGTCAAATATACTGAGAAATATCCGGCAAAGGGTTAATGATGATGAAATATTTATTATTTATTACTAAAATAATTTACTTTCCACCAGAATTCACACTAAAAAATAAACAATATTAATAATAAGAATTTCTAAACAAAACCAGGAAGAGATTTCTTCCAGAAGCCCTTGCATTTTTTGAATCTCAATGATTTTATCCAAGTTTTTTGTTTTGAACAATTAAGTAAATCTTACGGTCACGCTTAAATGAAAAATTCGCTTCGAACCGTAAAAATACAATGGGCTCTGTTAAAACACATTTGAATAATTGCCTACAAAGTTAAAAATAATTTATTTCGAAACGCGTGTTTCCGAGAAACCGTAAAAATATAATTACCCTTCCGGATTCCTGTTACTTCCGTCTTGTAAATTTTATATCCGACAAAATGTGCCAAGTTAAAGAGCATAGCAGACGTTGGTCCAATTTATGATCTTGTTGAAAATTTGATTTGTAGATACCGTTTTGAACGTGGAACCGAACCAACCTCCGGGACCAGTTGGAGAAGTAATCACTTCGCTACGTTTCCGTACCTACTTAAATAAGCTTTGAGTTTCAAACTGCAAATACGTAATGAATGTTCAAAACATAAACATAATTATTATTCCATACTACATCTACACCATTGGTGTTTGCAAGAAAAGCATACTTACTAGCTCTTCCTATGAAGCTATGCGCTTATTTTGTGGGAAAAATATAAGTCCAACGAACTTAATCATGAACTAAAAATTATTACTCGTAGGTGCACTAACATATTGGAAAACTCCATTTAGCTATAATAAAATAAAATAAATTAAATTTTCTAACTTATATAAACGGAAAATTAAAAGAGCTCGTGCAAATTAGGGCGGGCCACGGTTTCAACGCATTTTTCATTACAAAGATATAAAATAATTTATTTCACGTTACACAAGTTACAAAAATTCCACTAAACAGTGCTGAATTGTTCATCATAATATTAATTTTAGAGTGTATCCGTAACGAACGTGAAAGGTTTTTTCATCTTCCCATATCGGAAAGAGTATTTTTGCTCTACGATATCTGAGTGCTAAAGCCGTTTTTATCCACTAGAGGATAAAGTAAATTGAATTTAGAACATCGTGTGCACTAAGTTTGTGAATTCAAAACATCATTAAACCTATTTACTTCTACCTCCATGGTGCCGAATTTATCATACTTACAACCTTTTTTAATTTGTTAAGAGCTTAGACTCGGAACCTTCTTGGTGTACTTTTTTTTTAATTTGCTTTGCGCGCGCTATTTTCTTTTAACGTCATATTGTTAAAACCTTAGATTAAAAACAAGAATGGGGAGATGAAAAGTTACTTGTTGCACTCGAGTGTAAAGATTTTTCACCTCGTGCTCTTTCGATTCCCTCGCTAACACTCAGGATTCTAATTTTTTTAGATCCTTCGCGTGCTCGGTCATCAAAATTGAGCACGCGGAAAGCAACTTTGCACTCTTGTATAACATATAACAATTTTTATTAAGTATATTAATTTAAAAACAATAAATATTGGCGTTTCTTAACATTCGTTTAGAGCCAGACCCCGAACGCTATAAAAACTGTTTTATATAACTCTAAAGTTCAAAATAGTTAAGTCTAAAGTTCACATAGTTCGAAGAGCTGATGGTCGTTGGGGTCCCAAGGTGTGGGAGTGGCGACCCCGCACCGGGAAACGCAGTGTTGGCAGGCCCCCCACCAGGTGGACCGATGACATCAAACGAGTCGCAGGGAGCCGCTGGATTCAAGCGGCGCAAGACCGAAGCCTGTGGAAGTCCATGCAGGAGACCTTTGTCCAGCAGTGGACGTCTATAGGTTGATAAAGAAGAAGAAGAAGAAAGTTCAAAATAATAAATACTTAAAATATAAATGTGTGATTTGTAAAGTATTAGAGAGTGACATGTTCATTGTTCATGTGTGAAATTAAAAAAATAAGTTACAATAAAGAAAATAATATAATAACTGATAGAATTACGTAATTATTATGTTAATAGAGACATTAGGTATGTGTTTTGCATTGCGATGCGATGCGTTCTTCAGCGCTGTTATCTGCGCGAGCCTTTACGAATCGTTGTTGCAAAATGGCTACTTACAGTAGATTTGCTCCTCACTAACATTTCTAACTGTACAGTGGATAATTAACCATAAACGAACCTTATCGCAGAGTTTTAAGGTTGATTTTAGAACACGTTACAAAGTAACCTTCATGTACAAAGTAAGTGCTTGATGGGTTTTTCTCCATATGGAATGAAAGATTGCACATAAAGTATTCATTGCTTCAATTATTATTTTTAACTCACATTTTGTATTTTCATCACGAAAATGGCTGCAAAATTGTAGACGTGCTTCATAATATTAGGTAAATTGCTATAATAAAACAAAACTATTTTGTTCAGCGCTAGACTTTCGTGCCGCGACCTATACCAAAATTTACCTTAATTTTCAACTTAGTTATTTTTCAGAATTTTCCCTTTACTTGCTTTTAACCAAAATTGACAATTCTAGGTCAACCGGAAGTATCCTATAGGTTTTGGGTCGAAAATCTATATGATAGTTCCAGTTGACCTAGAAGTTCAGCACAAATAAAGGAAAAATATCAAAAAATAAAAAAGTTGAAAATTATATATAATTATAATGGCGGTATAATGGGTAGGTACGGAACCTTCGGCGCACGAGTTCGACTTGCACTTGACCGGTCTTTTTCATAAAATACAACTGTTCAATTAAATAACTGACAAATATTGTAAGTATATAAGTACGGAGTACAAAAATTTTCCAAGAGTAAGAGTAAAATTGACAATCTATAATATTTGCCACGAATGTTTATTTTGTGGTGGCCGTAAAAATATTTCAAGCTTAGGAATATTTGTGCGACGCTGCCGTCTTGAGAGCTTATCTTATTTTTCATACCCGTATGTTGTAATGTAGAAAATCTGTAAATGTTTACGATCGTATTATTTACACGCCTTTATGAAAAAGGAACTCACCAACTAAAACCTGTCTCATATTTCTTGCCTCATCTTTATCTTTTGTGTTTTTCGTTGTCACATCCGCCATATTTAATTTAAATCCCGTGACTCACAAGAAACACAGTATAGAGAGCTGTAACCGTATTGCCAATGGTATGGATACAATAAGGAGGTTGATAAGGATTAGTGGAGCCTCAAACAAACACGCTTAGAGAAGGCTGAGTAGCTCAGACGTATACGTCTGAGCTACGTCATTGCATGATCCGTTCGTTTTCGGTTTACCAAGTGTGGACGCAGATTAATAACACATAAATAGAAACTGCTGTTAATTAATATAATTAAACTGAAAATTATTTCCCAGTCATGTAAGAAGACGTACAAAACGCATATATAGATCTAGGATTGGCAGACGCTTCGCAAACGGCTATACCAATCCTAAATCTATGACAAAACGAAAAAAATATTTTAAAATCTTAAAACTTTCAGTCGCTTTATGAAGACTGTAAAATTTCTTGTTCACAATCACGTTCTAAGATATTGTCATCAAAATAAGATCCGTCTATGGACTTTTTGTATCACAACATATTTTGTCTGTCGTTTTCTTGTCGCGAACGAACGAACGATTGAAATATAATATAAGCAATAATCCATAGTTTCAATGGTGAAAGAAAACATTGTGAACTCTATGTCGTAGAGTTCTCCAAAATATTCTCAGAGGTGTATGAAGTCTGACAATCAGCCAGCTTGGCCAGCGTAGAGGACCTAACCTAAACCCTTCTCGTTCTGAGAGGAGACGTGTGCCTCGTAGTGGGTCGTTGATGATATGATCATAAATGTCAACAAAACAACAGTAAATATATTGTAACTTTACTCCTAAATTTTGCTCCAGCCAAACTGCACTGCCACAGCTAAATTAGGTACTTTATATGCTAAATTACTTTATATTATGTTTTTCTGTTGATATCATTATCGTGACATATTGTAGTCATCTTCTTGATATACGATGATACTTGGATATAGCAAGCTTTTGTCGAGCTACACGTCGCAAGTATGTTTTCCGATTATTAAATAGAAATGCCGTTTCATGAATACCAAGCAACCTATGATTTGCGAATTTTACTTACTTATGTAATCTGTCAATATGTATGCCGTAATTTTCGAAGAATCTTTTAGTATAATTTATGATGTCTTATCCAATAGAAGGGAAAATCTAAAATGGAATGAATGTAAAATTATTGCCGGCATGGTAAGTGAAAGTTAACCTACCATTTAATTAATTATTACTCACTACAGACTGTATTTTTTTAAAGAATACCTATTAACCAAGCTGAACTTGACTTAGGATTGCGTACGATATTTATATGTGGGTCTACGCTAGACGAGCCTCGAAAGAGCGCTCTTCGAGCCTTTGGCTCGTGCTCGACTGCGCTCCACAATTTACAGTTGTCCGATTTTATTGACTGACTCAGTTTCGCCTGCCAAGGCACCATACTTGGACTCCATTCGCAAATTGTAAGTGCAACATTAATTTCAATTAACTATCCCAACTGAGAGCATTTTCTTTTATTTCAAGTAGATACAATAGAAAAAGATAAGGACCTAAAATTCAGGGCAATATTAGAATCTATGGCGGTCTTGTCGAAACAACTATCTCTTACGTATAATTTTTTAATTTACCTAACTATGTACCTACTATTAGCCTAAGCGGTTAGGACTGCGGCGTCCTATTTGGGTCGTGGGTTCGAAACCAGGCATGCACCTCTGATTTTTCTGAGTTACGTAGCCTTCAACGGGAAGGAATAACATCGTGAGTAAAACCTGCAAGCCCGAGAGCTCTTCGTAATATTATTGGGCTCTTCGTAATATCCATCTATAATTACTCTTCTCTGAGAAGAGACGTCCGCTCCATAGTGAGCTGTTCACGGGTTGCTAATGATGATGATGATAAAATACTACTGTAAAATAGTACAGTACCTACTCAATAAATTTTTTGGTTGAAATGAAAATGAAAACTCATTAATACGTTTTACGGTCACTTATTCGTTGCGTTGATAATCCATTTATTAATCGTATAGGATTTACGATTGTAAAATTAATTAGTGCTCTTTCAAAATACATTACTGCACGAATAACGTAGGTAAGTATATTTAATTTAAAATAGTGATTAATAAATAGTTTATTTAATTTAGTGTAATGGTTTTCACCCTATAATATTTTCATTAACCTCGTAATGACTTTATGACACGGTCGAATCTGGAATTCTGGACAATGACTGAAGAATGATTTCAATGGACTTGCCTTAGGCCACGGAAAATTCTAGCATGCATTCATACACAGTGATGTACCTACGTATTGAAATAAAACAGGATTTAATTATGTATTACGCGTGTGGTTTAAATTGGTTTCAAAGATTTGTTTCAATATTAAACAATTTTTTGTCATTTTATTTTTAATACCCAAAATTATGCGCGGTATATTTAAAATTGCACAACGCATAAAATTACAAAAACCATTAGTTAGAACGAAATACGAGTATAACATCAAGAAACATGTAAACAGCCCCCCCGAATGTCTAAAAGTTGCTGATCAAAATCGTATTCATTTGATGGCATTCGCGTCAAAGTAAAATAAACCATAACGGCATTGAATTAGAGCTCAATTTCGTGTAATTCTTATACGTTTAGGTATGCAGTACGTATGATACACTCCATAAAATATACATTTTACTTTGAAGCTAATGCCATCAAATGAATACGATTTTGATCGGCAACTTTTGGACAATCGGGGAGCAGGTGTCAGCCAGTCACGAACGTCGCATTCTAACACGTAATGTTTTCTACGAAATAAATAATATTTTTTTATATAATCTCATCGATGTAAGTATACTCTATTGTTTTCATTCATCAACTTACCTTATAATTTCTGAGGGCTTGTATCGAAAATTTAAGTATACTCTATTGTTTTCATTCATCAACTTACCTTATAATTTCTGAGGGCTTGTATCGAAAATTGTGTTAACAATTTCCAGGCTAGGAACTATTTAGTGCCTGAGAGACTTTATTCACTAGCATGTGAATAAAGTCTCTATAATGTTTTCGATTTGGCGCTGAGGTTTCCTACAGGTCTAAAATTAGATTCCCGAAATATATGAAAATGAAACACAATGAACCAACCTACAGCTCATTTCTGGGCAACGTGAAATTTGCAAATCTTTTGTTGATATTCTAATTTTGTACGTTTTTATTAAAAACTCCTGAAGACATTTTGAAGATAGCTCTGAATTTTGATTTAACTCATGAATTCTTTTTGAGCAATAACTCTAAAAAACTGTATGCAAACTTTTCATGAAAAATATTTTGAAAACATTTTATACATTTCAATATTTTACAGCCAATTTTTACTGGAATTTTTGTGTTTGAAGTGGGATTAATTTACAACATTGACTGTACTCGTACCTAATGTATGTCCGATCTCGCTAGAACGAAAAATAAAAATAACGGTTTACCTTTTTAATTTGCCTGTTTTTGTTTGCTATCCCGACTAATAAGGTTTTCGTATTTTATTTACCCAACAACGGCTTCTGATTACTTTAGACGTACTCACTTTGTTGGCTCAGTGACCCAGAAGGGCCTTGCTCGATCGACAAAGCTCGTACAGACCTGAAGATTTAATTTTAATTAGTCTCCTCCTTCTGTATCGTATTTCTTATTGCTGAGCCTTACATTGGTAGGGGTCACGAATGGCCGCTATCAATGTATTAGTGTATTCAGTGTTTCCACTTTATTTGTGTCTAAGTCATGTCTCAAAATGAGTATTTGAATATTAGTTTCAATTCGATGCCTTAACATGGGTAGCCTAAGTATATCACGCTCTCTTTAAAAATTTTTGTGGTGGTGTCGTGTGATGCGGGTTGTTACGTTCCCTCAAATATGGTTGAGCGAAGCAATGGCTGGGTCATGCGTCATGCTCGTGAACGGGTTCCACTGGCGGGAATGGGGCTACTTTCTGTCTGCCCGTCTTAACATGTGTTAGATTATAATTAGGTATGCTTTTGTGGAATTTCCCCTCATTGTGGAAACACTGCATACATAGCATAATATCTATTATATTGTAAACTTGTTTTGAAAAGAGCAGCTGCCGAGTTTCTTGCTGGTTCTTCTCAGCAGGAAGGGCATTCCGAACCAGTGGTAGACTCATCGACGATTCAAAAACACTTGTAAAAAAGTTCATTTGAATAAAAAACATTTCTATTTCTATTTCTATTTTAGTGCAGCTGACAAAGCTGATTTTTGATACTAGCTAATTTTATCGGTAACTTTGGTTCTTATACGGATCATCTCATTCTATGATTTCGCAGGGATACTCCGAGCATAGCGCTCTCTATCGCCCGCTGAGTGACCCTGAACCTTCTTAGGAAGTCCATAGTTAGCGACTATGTTTTAGTTTTAGATCCATAATAATTCATCACTGGCAAAACGCACTGTTCGAAGACTGGTCTTCAGGCACTGAGGGATTTTGGACGAGAATCTTCTAAACGCTGCCCAGCCGAGTTGGATTCGGCGGGCAGCAAGATCTACGATACTTTCAATTCTAGGTAAAAGTTCTTGCCAACAATAAGTCTCACTCACTCACTCATTTATATTCAGCACCGATATCATTTAGGTATTAAGTCGTATACAGTATCGGTTTTAGATCCAAAAGCGGTAAATTCAATGAACACCTGTTACTAATGACTGTATTGAGCGAGCGCTGCACATGCATACACAAGCGCTCGTTGTCACGTATCACGTGCCGACATACATTAAGAAGCCGCTGGGTCTGAGTAGGTCTATTAAATGTATTAATGTGAAGCTGAAACAAAACTGGCTCTTTCTAACTAAAAGGCCTCTGCCTCGAATCTTGCGGGCAGCGGGGCGGCGGCGGCGGCGGCGCGGTCACCGCTTGTATGGAGTGCACCGCTCGTTGCCCGCCCCCGCGCCGCTGTTTTCGAGGACCGGTCCATTTGATTTTACGCGTTAGATCCTGCCGCTCCCGCGCCGCCGCCGCCGCCACCACCCCGCTGCCCGCAAGATTCGAGGCAGAGGCCTTAAGATACCAATGAGTAAAACTACGTTTATGGTCCTGAAAACTCAATAGTCCTACTAAAGGAGAGATGCGGACTGAAAACTGAAAGGTTACGGTTCGATCACCACCCATTATATTGCACTATTGGCTCGGAGTATCCCTGCGAGATGAGGAGGTCCGCAAGTCCATGCAAGAGATTTTTGTCCAGCAGTGGACGTCTATCGGTTGACAAAGAAGAAGAAAGACATAGGTACATACATACATACATACATACATACATACATACGAAGACTGCTAAAATCATAACCGTTCCTTTACCTGCTTTCCCGTAGTTGAGTAAAAAAGTAGGAAGTATACCTATTATGTAATTTCTCGCTCTGTTTCTTTCTCTGGTAGTAAACAGTGAGACATTTTGCAGTGACCATTTTGTTGGGAAAATGTTTGCTTTATGACGGGAAACATAATAGACGCTGCAGTTATGATATTCGGAACAATAGCATTATGAGCAACAAGATGCTGATTGCTGACTCGCGGCTCGGTAAATAGCATATTGTTGGAACAATCTCTACTATGGTTACTCAATTTACATATTAATTGTGCTAAATCAATGCACCATTAATAGTTTACCTACCTATGGTTTTTTTAATTAATTTTATTGGTAGAAAAAGACTATTACCCAATCTAACTTATTGGACTAAGCACAATTAGTCATGCCCGCGTGGCGCTAAAAAGAATGATTATTTGGGCAATAATGTATATTTTTTTTATTTCGTATCCTCTCGCTCCAAATTCGCTTTAACAAAAGAAAATTTGGTTAAGTATTTTGATTTGAGCACCATTTTAAGAAAGTACGTGGCATGTTCGTACCAACGATACTCAAAGGTTCGTAGTAAAACAAAGTTGAAGTGTCCTGTGTAAGTGTCAATTGTCAGTGTATGATTTAGAAATACTTACCTAATAGAATCTAACCTAAAAAAATAATAAACAAGTAATAAATAAATATAAAATAAATCTTTAAAAAGATATAATTTTACTGGATTACATCCTACAAAGAGCTTTAGATTTTGTAAAACTGAATAAACATGGATAGATGGTAATTTCAAACCGCAAGCTGGTACTTTCAAATGAAACGCAATAATATTTACTTACTGGCTCGCGTTTTACTTTATACACTTCAGTTTGTTAGAGAACTATTATAACACAACTTTGTCTTGCACGTTTCATTTGAAAGCATTCACATTCTATAATTCCAATTTTCATGTGAGTTACAGATGAAGTTATAGTTTCTTGTTTAATAAATGATTTTATTTTTATCAGGTTCAATTCGATGAATTTTAAATACGAGTAGGTAAATATCAAAAAATTAACAGCTTCTTCTCCACTGCTCAACTAAATTGCTCAACTGCATCAAATTAATACCAACAGCTCAACTGGTAATTGCTCAACAAAGAATAGTCTAGCAGTCAACTAGTGAAGAGTAGTGTAGGTAAGTTGAATAAATAAATGGTAAAAATGTAGGAATGAGCAGTTCGATAAATACTTAAATAGTTCGAAAATATTGTATAATATTATAGTACCTACTATACAAATATAAAATTCAAAAGTTTAACAGTAATACCGTAGACCGCTGACGAAGACCGAAAAGAATAATTTTTTTGAATAAATTAAATTATTTATTTATTTATTATTATTTTATAAAATTTGTAAGAAGCGAACTTATTTGTTTAGTTACCTACATCTCAATGAACTGATATAAAAGTCAATAAGATTTTTCTTTCTATAAAAGAATGCTGGTACAAAATGACTAACTCATGTACATAATATCGCCGAAATGCTTCGCAGGAAATAGATTTTATTCGTGATCCCGCGTCGGTCGTATGTTACATAACATGAATTTATGAATATAGAGCAGCATGACTTTACGTATCCAAATCGAATTGTTGTATTATGTTTGCAAGATCTTTTGCAAAGAAAATACATAATAATGGATGATACCAAACTAAGTCCATAAATGGATGTTCTTCCTATATGTATTTCCTGAAATTGTTCAGATCTGAAGACATGATTAACTAGTCTTAGCCCGCGACTTCGTCCACAAAATCCCATATCTTCGTGTTTTTCAAAATCCCACGGGAACTCTGTGTTTTCCAGGACAAAAGGTAGTCTATGTCGCTCCCCAAGTCATCAACTACATCAATGCAAAAACAAACACTTGTCATTTATAATATTAGTAAGGATAATCCTTAGAACCATTTAGACTACAGAATCTTTACTATTATACTACTGCAGACATAATATTTATATCCATACATACATAAAAAGTGACAACGCGAGTTCGTTATGTCAAGCTTAATTATGTCGATGTCAAATTACCACATTTGTCGTACCTACTAAATGACTTTTCTTCAATGCTTATCTCGCATGAGTAAACTTGAAAACTGGGACGAGTTTCACATTGAGTGTTTAAAGTAAGAAGTAGTAGGATAGAGCAAACGGGAATTCATATAAAAGATGGTCAAAATTTTTTTTAAGCTTGGTCGGATCTCAATCGTTGGTTGAAGGCATAGAGGAACTGGAGCAGATCGTTCAGAACTAAGAATCCCTACTACCCGTAAGGTACATTTAATAGTAACTGTAACTACTTAAAGTTGTATGAAATCTAAGTTGTTACCAAAAAGACTTATCTTCGTCAATATACGGAAACTAATTTGTCCAACACCCATTGCTTAAGTTTTTTTAAAACATATTTTATGTTTAGTGATTCTCCAAAATGAGTGATTATGATAACTTGTAATTTCATGGGCAAGTTTAACTTTAACGGTGACTGCACTTTAACCGTCTGGCGTTAGAGCTCAGAAGTATAAAACTTTTAACTTGTACAGATAGCTCACGGCCTCTGGGGATATTAAATCTAATTTTCTTTATTCTCACTCTTGTGTAGAGCTTTCTAAAGTCTGGTGTTATTACACATAAACTTTTTACGAGCCAGCCACATGTGATAAACGCTGCTGAGCACGTGACCGCGAAACGTGCCTAGGATAAAGAGTTAAACTGTTTAGGAGTAATGGCTGCACCAAAAACAAGGGTGGAGATTTGACGTTATCATTGGCAGCGAAATTTGACGTCGAACGTGACCTGTAACCTCGTTCAAAGTAGATACGTTAAGTTGGCGCTGCGTTAGATTCGAAACTTTGATAGTATGGAAATTCTGGGTAACTTAGACTGGACGGGGCGGGTAGTTACTGTAATACCAGTGTGATTCTGACAGAATATGCTCAAAGGAATACCCTGCTGAGTTTATGGTGAGCTTCTTCTCGTACCGGAGTGCGTTTACAACCCAGTAGTTTTAAATTGAGGTGAGGAGGTAAAAAGTTAACTTTAAAGCAGACCTTCACTGAGAGCATTCGCATGTAAAGTAACAAACTAATTCGATTTTGAGCATTGGGCTCGAGACTCATGTATCGAGTTTTTGTAACTCAAACCAATGACTGACTTGTACTTTTTGCATGGATATACCTAATTGACTTCAATAGTAACATAAATCCTGCGGGTTTTTAAAAACTTAACTACAAACGGACGACGTCACGGGCAAAAGCACGTTTTACCTAAAGACCTATTTCAGTTTCACTACCGCTCTTTAAAAGAGTTATTTTGTCCGATCCAAAAGGATCAAAACGATCAATGTCGTAAAGTAATACCGCAATAAATAAGGATTAACTTTTACAATTCGAAGAAAGCTTTCATTTTATGGGAGTTTGAAAGCTTAATCGGATTAGATACATAGTCACGTGCATATTATGCAAAAGCGTACACATGCGTTTTATATACCTACTTTCAAATTCAGTACTAGACTACTTCCAATATAGAAGTTTCATTGTGTTTGTGTTTATATTATAAAATATAGCTTTTGGCCGCGACTTCGTCCGCGTGGTTTTCAAAAATTCCGCGGAAACCCTCAGTTAAAAGGTAGCCTGTGTCACTGTACTGTCTTCAAATATACCTACCCGTGGATCGGTATCAAAGCTATTGAGTTACATACAAAAAAATATAGATCAAATGCTCGTGAACATCAGTGCAAAAAGTGAGAAATGGCGGTGATTATAATTATTATTTTTATTGTCCATCAAAGTTGTCGTTTTTCGCGGAGAAAAGCATGAGACGTCATGCGTCCATTTTCCAGTCGGCCGAACTATTATATATTTAGGCCTATAACTTTATTGTATTTATAAATAGATAATTTTATAGGTATTTCTTTCAAAGCCTTGCATGATTTTGCTATATTTTAAACGTAGCATATGAAAATCAAAAGTCTACTGCCGCACCGGTTTGGAAAGCAGATTTTGCTGCAAAGATTGTCGGCTCTTTTCAAAACAAAATGTTAGTAAACCAACATTATTGCTAGTTCTGAGCAGCTGAAACTTGAAAGCAAAGCCGATTGCTTCCATCCCATACAACTTTGTCATTAAAGAGATTCATTAATTTTGTAATATCCTCGACTTAAAGCAATGTGCTTTTATATTTTGTTTCTACAATAGCAAATCTAAACTTTATTTCGGAATCATATTATAAAATCATATTATACCTACCAAAGTAGGCCCTATAATGAAATTTTGTAATTTGCGCAGTCGTCATGAGTAATGACGACTCGAAGTCGATTGTGTGTATCACTTAATATACCTACTCTGTGGTATCACCTCTTTGTTCTTTAAGATAAATATAGTTGGTCTCACAACTGTTATAGTAAAACTGCGAAGTTACTGTAAGTATCTTTTCAAACTCTCCACGAAGGAATTCGCGTAATCCGAGTTTATAAATTGATCGGATGGCTCTTTTCGACAATACTAAAACATTTTTGTTAGTAGCAACTCTCTGACATATTATTATGATTCTATACCTACCTCATTATAAAACACTATGGAAGTAGGAAAAGTGGATAAACTGTTTGTGTAGCTGTTTCAACGTATTGTAAGATGTGTGCCTTACAATAGATATACTTACCATACATAATATTATGACCTATATGTACATAGGTCATTCACGATTCCTATTCATGATGATGACAGCTTGAATGACGTGGGTACCCGCAGTAAAATGTTACCCTTGTTACGTTCCTTAAAGATACTGGGATATATTAAGGATATAGGATTACGCTTTAGATATGTGAAAATATGTATGTTTAGGCAGATTGACGGCGCATCAAATAGACGTAACTATATCAAGTTTTATTGAAGGAGACGGCATCAAGACCAGCTGAGGGAGAGTCTAAAATTTTTTGCTACAATGTGGCGATCGGAATCACCAGCTGGAGACTGACTTGTAACATTTTGGTGTAATGTATCGAGTTCTTGTAACTCAAACCAAAGACAGTCAGTCTTTGGTTTGAGTGTGGTTGTAACCTGAAATGTAGGTATCATCCGCGGCGAGTTTTGAGTGTTACATTACTGGTCATTGGCTTGCAGTTCGCGTCATCGCGAGAGTAAGTCGCATGCGCACAAGCACAAATGGAGCACACTTGAGCCAAGAGCTCGAATGATACATTAGAAAGACACGCTACAAATCAGTCTGTGTCGCCGTATTGTAATAAGATTGCCTCGTATGGCACAATACAAAGAAGCGGTACAAGTCAGTCTCCAGCTTTAGCTTTTATGGCGCTCTCGCTTCATCAATGCATTTTAACCATCGATCGATGATTTTAACAAATAGCCCGAGAGTAAGCACCAGCTATAAGTTATCAAAAGTGTGTGAAGTTTGTCCATCCGTACCTACTTGGCCAGCGTAGTTGATTCTGGCCTAAATCCAGGTTCGAATCGAACCCAGATCGATTCGAGAGGAGACCTAGACGTGAATGAATTTTATTAATGAAATGATGCAATTTGTTGCAAATCAGCCAAGGAAAAAATTAATTATTTATTGGATAGAAGCAAGCGTTACTTTGTGGAAGTTCATGATTAGCAATTAGCAATTGTCTAGACTCTAGACAATACTGCATTGTAATTTGTAAAGACATCTCCTGAGGATGCTCCGGTGTCGGGGCGAAACGTGCGTCGAGATTAGTGTAAAAGTCTTGTGCGGTGGTGCATGTGAGTGGTGGTGGCATTGCTTGCTTGGGAACTTTGCTTTCTTGCTTGCTTGGGAAGGTAAGCGGTGTTTAGCTTGTTACTGCATGTTTGACCATACAGATTTTTTCTGTTGACGGATTATAGCAAAATAACTCTAACCTTTTCTTGCTAATTATTTATTTCTAACTTTAAATTCAACTTCAAAAAAAATATTTATTTCAAGTAGGTGATGTATGCCTACATAAGGTTCTTAAGACAGGTCAAGACTCCATCACCGCCGGCTCGGAAAGCAGATTTATTATCTACCTTTGAATAGGTACCTAATACTTATTCATAAAACTACAGTAAGAAGTTTTACATTCAATTATTTTAAACGAAGACAATCTCAGTAGAAAGAGAAGAAATTTTACTTTTCCGTCAGCTTCTTTCACTGATAAAATAAGAAATTCCCATAAAAATAAAATCCTTTTCACAGAGAATCTAAAACAACTCAGCGTGCGGCGAATAAAGATGTATACCGTAATTTACTCTAAGCTCCACCTCTTTTAAGGCACTCTCAAGTATTAAAGCCTGGTCAAAAGAGAACGCGACCGCAGTCTTGCTAGATACTCTTATCTAAGGGAAGGCGATTAACTACTAAACGCGTTAAAGCAGTGTAAGGCTCTTTGCAGATCAAGTGAGTGACGCTATGGTTAACTGAAACTTTAAGGCGGGATGAAAAATGGAAAAGTTTTATTTTATTATTGAAACATTATATAGAATTGACTTATAAAATAAACAAAATATAAATAAAAGCGGATACATCTTACTGTACTCGGTGTACTTTGCGAAATCCGTCAAGAAATAAAGAAGAATGAGATGTAGATCGGAATGATAGTCACGGTAAAGCACGTGACGTCACGCGCCCGTATTCTCGTCGTGTGTTGCGGACTTGCAGAGTGTTTTTCGAGATAATCGACCGAGCGAAGCGAAGGTCTCTGATTTGCACTTGTCCGTCCGTCCGTCCGTCCGTCTGTCAGAGCCTTATAACTTTTGAATTACTGAACGTAATTACTTCAAATTTAGATATAATATGTAAACCGATGGCCTCCAGCCGAAAATGGCTTAAAAAGTTATAAAAATCTTTATTTCAGGGGGGCTCTCATAGAAGCGAATGCGAAGTAAAAAAAAAAATATCGCGTTACATAAAATTGTTACGTATCATTTTAAAGATAATTTTGAACTGAGTACAAAAATATATTTTTTTTAATTTTTCCCTTAAAATTGACGAAATGGGGGGCTTTCAAAGTGGCGATTTTATACGCTCGCTTGAAGACGCTCTCTAGGAAAATCCGCTATGGATTTTCAAACTGATTTTATGTTTTTAGGTCACTTATATCCTGTACTTGAACAACAAATACTAAAATTATATGAATATTATAAAGAAACGAGATTATTTAATTTTTAATGTACATCAGTAATTCATATAGCATCAACATAGCTTCACAATAATGCTAATAGATGGCGCAGTCAGTAACTATTCCCATGGAACTACGAGTTACGACTAACGACCTATCCCAAAAACAGTTTTGCGTCGACCATTATTATTTAGTTACTTATTATAATACAATAATTGTATTGTAATTTTTTTTGTACCATATTATTCAATTAAAATTATTTTTTAGTTAAATTTTAGTTAAATATTGTATATTTTCTATTCGCGTCGATAGATGACGATTTGTACAGATGCCCGTAACCCTGTTTCACTCGTTAGTACCTACATAATAATTCAATGTTTTCACTAACGTTCCCTAACCTTTACGGGCTACCTATAAGTTAGGTGATTGATGTTTTCTGTCAACTTATTTATCACGATCCTGTACGGGACACCTAAAAGGATATTGGGACGGATGTTAGGACTTAGGATTGTATTTAGGAGCTACCTACGTTAAGAGACTCCTACTTAGGGGATGATTTAGGTATGTTTGGTGAAAACGGGCATAATAATAATGTCAGTTTTGGTTATCATGTATCGATTGAATGAATAATCATGGGATACCGTTACCGCGAGGTCTCAGTTCGGGGCGAACCACTAGTTTATTATTTCTGTCAGTGTTGTATATAGCTTATCGACCGAGCGAAGCGAAGGTCTTTGAGTCTACTTGAGTGAATTTGCACTTGTCCGTCCGTCCGTCCGTCCGTCCGTCCGTCCGTCTGTCAGAGCCTTATAACTTCTGAATTACTGAACGAAATTACTTCAATTTTAGATATAATATGTAAACCGATGGCCTCCAGCCGAAAATGGCTTAAAAAGTTATAAAAATCTTTATTTCAGGGGGGCTCTCATAGAAGCGAATGCGAAGAAAAAAAAAAATTTTGCGTTTCATAGGTTTACAGTACCTCATTTTAAAGATAATTTGGAACAGAGTACAAAAGTATTTTTTTTTTAATTTTTTTTCCTAAAATTGACGAAATGGGGGGCTTTCAAAGTGGAGATTATATTTGACCTCAGAACGGAATAACCATTGAAAGCTGGGGCTTGAAAGTTTTACAATTTTAGCGTAATATCATGTACTTGAACAACAAATACTAAAATTAGATAAATGTAATAAGGAAACTAAATTATTTAACTTTTAATGAGCAGCAACAACAGAACTTCACAATGATGTCAATAGATGGCGCTCTCATCTCATATAGCAAATGCAGCTTTATGTAACATACCTATTATTCAATTAAGATTATTATTTAGTCATTTAGCAAACATCAATAAAACTTCACGTTGCAGTTTGTTTTTACATATTTCTTATCGTGTCAATAGTTGACGCTGTGTACAAGTAATTTAATTTGAATGTTCCAAAAAACTATACCTAAGTTTGATTGAGGCCTTGAGGATTTCACTATAACAGTTCCCTAACCTTTACGGGCTACCTATGTTAAGTTAGTTGACACTTTCTGTCAACTTTGTTATTACGAACCTCTACGGGACAACTAAAGGTGAAAATGACATTGGGATGTTAGAATTGTATTTAGGGGCTACCTATGTAAAGAGACTTCTACAAATGGGATGATTTAGGTATGGTTGGTGAAAACGGGCATAATAATAATGTCAATTTTGATCGTCAATTATGGGAAACCGTTACCGCGAGGTCTCAGTTCGGGGCGAACCACTAGTCTTACTAATATATATAAATGCAGAAAGTGTATTTATTTTATTGAGTTGTCCTTCAATCACACAACGGAGCAACGGATCGACGTGATATTTCGCACGGGTAAAGTTGAGATCCTGGAAAGTGATATAGACTTCTTTTATCTTATTTCTGCCGCTAATAGAAAATTGTAGTGCAAGTGTCTTGACCTCAAATTTTTTGAATCCGAAGCTGCGCGTCGCAGCCGTCGTCGCGCGTTGTCTCTGACTAGGGTTTTAAGCCATACTTTTAAACACAAGAAAGGCTTGATTCGAGGCACGTTTTTATTTGGAGCGGTCTCAAAGAAACAGCCAGGTTCTTTATGAATGAAATAGTTACCACTATGGTACTCTCAGGGACGATGGTCCTAATTCTGTTGTATATTGACAAAATTAACAGATCTATCCTTTTCCGCGGGGCAAAATTGTGTAATGGTAGCACTATTTTTAGATCTGATAGTCTAGTTCAGTTTAGAGATTGAGCACAACAGAATTAGCATCACTCAAAGTCTTTCACCTTATTAAAATCTAGCCGATGCTCACGACCTTGTCCGTGCGGATTTACCTACGTTAAAAAAATGTTTCTTCATAGGTGAAACTTTTACCACACTCTTTTTATCTCCTTTAAACAATAGGTATAGTCGAGGGTCTGGTGTCAATGCGAAGAAAAATAATTTAGGTAGTCATAGAATTTAATAAAAAAAAAATTTAAAAAAAATTGAATCTGCAGTCTGATTTAGACTGAGATCTAATAGATCAGACTCTCAATCTGCTATGAACCAAAAAAAAAATACCTACGAGATTTTTTTTAAAGAATATCACCAAGCTGAAGTTGACTTATAATTATTAATATCCTTCTATCCCCTTCAAATAAGCGGAAAGTTTGTGCTAGAAGTGGTTACGACAATAGTGGGGTGGGATTCGAACCTGCAAACTTTCAGTTTTCAGTCCCCACCTTTAACCGTTGGGCTATTGAGGCTTCATACTCTGTTTCAAGTCTAAACCTAGTCAGAGTATGCTCTATAGATTTTAGCCTTAGAAACCGAAAGAATTATTAAAAGTACTAACAACAATAAATTAAGAGAATACTTACTACAATAAATGAAAACCTAGTACAGTACCCGGCGATATATATTGCACATCCGCCTTTGGAATAAAACGCTATTTCTATTCTATTGCAAGGAAAGCTAGCCAGAAATTCACGTAGTAATTACTGAAATCTCTTCACTATAGGCGAGCACATCACGTAACATATATAAAAAAAATGCAGTCGAACTGTGAATAGAATAGAATAGCGATTTATTCCAAAGGCCGATGTGCAATATATATCGCCGGGTACTGTATATTATCTGAGACCTAGACTAGAAGAGTAGTGCATTCACTGTTATTCTGTATAAATAGCATCAGTATATCGCCGCAAACAGGAATAAGCGGTGGGGAAGGATATCTCATACGTAAGCAACCATGCATCATGCCGAATAGACGTTCTGGATACGTAGAAATAGATTTACTTTACTCTACTTACTGTTTGCTCGAGAAAATAGAGAATTATTTTAAGACTAGCTGATGCCCGCGACTTCGCCTGCGTGGATTAGTTTTTAAAATTCCTCGGGAACTCATTGATTTTCCGGGAGAAAAAGTAGCCTATGTCACTCTCCAAGTCCTCAACTATACCCACGCAGAAAATCACGTCGATCCGTAGCTTTGTTGCGGCGTGATTGAAGGAAAAACCAACAAACCAACAAACAAACACACTTTCGCATTTATAATATTAGTAAGGATTAAAATGATCCAGTGTTAAGGTCGATATTTAAATAATAAGTACCTGGGTGACCGATTTATTTTGTGGCTTTGCTTGGGTTTTTTTTAAGTAGCTTAAGTGTTGCTGTGACGTTAAAACAGTTCGCCAATAGGATAAAAATATTTTCTCAAATTTGCTCGGAAATCGCTTCTTTATTTAAAAAAACGAAACGTCAATTGGCTCATTGCTGGCGTGGCGCCAGCAATTACGTAACAGGACAATAATGTAAATTGCTGGACAGGTACGAGGTTTTTAAAATGTACACTTTCCTCTATTAGTTGTTTTTCCTCTGTGATTAGGTGTTTTAAATGTGCATTTCTTTCGCTGAGTTATACAATTTAAAAAAATAAGAATGAATTTTTTTTAAATGGAACAAAAAGAGCGTGGTTTAATTGTGAAATAAAACAGTGTTTCTTTAATTATTTTTTTGTTGTTTCCTCGCAAATTAGAGAAAAGTACTATATAAGCCTCGGCCGAAATAGCAATTCATGGCCTCGTTTACTTAAAAAGGCCCCGGCTAGCGCCTCGTCCTTTTAAAATCACTTGGAAGTCCTCGGCTTCGCCTCGGCCTTCCAATGTTACTCGTCCATAAATTGCTTTATTCCGAGCCTCGACAATAATGTACTATTGCACAATGTCGGTTTCTTTACTAATGTAATTACTACCGTATTCTTTTCTTAAAGCTCGGTCATATATACCTAGATACGAATTAGATGTGTTGATAAAGGGCCCCTGTTGCGTTACACCGCGGCTGCAGTGTAACAGCGTGTTCTTGCAGAGAGATCGGTGAAGGAATAAAGAAACACAGACTGCAGTGTCTAATGGTAGTGGCATATATTACGTATTTACAAAGATCTTATATACTAATTAATTTTATAAATAAAAGGTGGGGAAAGAAGTGCTTGGATATTACGTACGTGCAAAAGTTGCTGAACTAATACTATTATAAGTTTGTTGAAATAAATTACAAGGTAATTATCGCGGAATTAAAATATGCTATGAGGTATGAATGGTCACGTCCCGTACGTGCCATAGATATTCCCCCCTTTAGGGAAAAAATGACGTATATATCGTAAAGGGAAGAAAAACTACTATTAATTAACATTGTTGAAAACGAACTGACTTCTTAATCTTGCTGTGGTTAGTTGAGGTAGGGAATGGTCCTGCGATATCACTTTGCTCATGCGAAAAATGCTGTGCAGGCATAAATTTCCCGAGTGGCGATACTGTGTGCCTATGCACTTTTGATAGTTGGCATGGTATGCACGAATCGCACCACTGGTTTATTTCTGTGCTCATGCTAGGCCAAATGTAATTTCTTCCGATTAATTTCCTTGTCGTATTTTTGCCAGGATGGCTGAAGTTATGATAGCTGTCAAAAATAGTTCTTCTAAGTTGCTTCGGAATGTATGGTCGCGTAATTCCGGTAGAAATGTCGCAATAAATCTTGCTATTTGTATTGGGTACTGCTACTCGCGTCATGTATAATGACCTATTTTGTTTGAGTTGCTGTAGCTCGATGTCACCTTCTTGGTATTTTTCTAGCTCAGAATAATCGATAACGGTGGGTAACGTAATAGTTTCCACAACTCGAGATAAGGCGTCAGCCACTACGTTGTGATTCCCGCTTACGTGCTGTATATCGGTGCTAAATTGTGATATAAAATCCAAATATCTTATTCTCCTCGGAGTGTCATCTAGTGACGGCTTCTTGTCGAAGGCGTGCACCAATGGTTTTTGGTCGGTGTAAATCGTAAAAATGCGACCCTCTTTCAGTCGTCGGAAATGTTTTACCGCCATATAAATTCCGAGTAGCTCTCGATCATAAGTTGAATACTTGACTTGCGTATCCGATAAGGATTTTGAAAAATATGCAATAGGTATCCATTTTTGCTTGACCTTTTGTTGTAAAACTGCGCCGACGCATTTTAAACTAGCGTCGGTCATTATTGCGATTGGTGCGTTTTCATCGGGAAATGCTAACGTTGCAATATCACGTAAATCTTGCTTGCATTGTTGAAAAGCACGCTCGGCCTCTGTGTTCCACTTAATCAGCGTATTGTCGTTCTTTCTTGAATTTATTAAAAATATGTTGAGTGGAGCTTGATGCTTGGCGGATTGCTTGATTGCATGTCTGTAAAAGTTGACCATGCCCAGGAAACGACGAAGTTCCTTCACAGTTTTGGGTTTGGGCTAATCGATGATTGCTTGAATTTTTTCTTCTGTTGGTTTCATTCCTTGGCTCGTTATATGATAACCAAGAAAATCTAGTTCTTGTTTGGCGAACTCGCATTTGTTCATGTTGATTGTAATACCATTTTGTTGCAGTCTCTTGAAAACTGTTTCCAAATGTTTGTAGTGTTGTTCTTCGGACATGCTTGCGATTAATATGTCGTCGACAAAAATGAAAACGTAGTCTAAATCTCGGAATATTGAATCCATGAATCTCTGGAAGGTCTGTCCTGAATTACGTAAACCGAAAGGCATTTTTAAAAATTCGTATAAACCGATCGGTGAAACGATCGCGGTTTTCTCGGGTTCCGCTACTGGTATAGAATGATAAGCCTTCCGAACGTCGATTTTGCTAAATAAGTTTTTCCCGTTTGCGATATATGTAAAATCCAGTAACCTTGGCAACGGGTATCTGTCTGGAACAGTAATCTTGTTAAGGGCGCGGTAGTCACCGCAAGGTCTCCATTCACCATTCTTCTTTTTTACCATGTGCAATGGACTGGCCCATGGGCTACTGGATGGTCTGCAAATTCCCATCTCCATCATCTCTTGAAATTCTTTTTTAGCGATTTTGTACTTGTCAGGAGGAAGTGGGCGAGCTTTGGCGCATACTGGAAATCCTTCCGTGATGATGTGATGTTGAACATTGTGTTGCGTAGGTCCTTTCATTGAAGTTGGCCTTGTAATACTTTCGTATTTTTCTAGTAATTGTTTGAGAGGAGCGGATAAGTTGTAGTCGATGGAGCGGACGGACGGAATATTTACTCGTACAGAACTCATTGGTTTCTTGATTTCAGTCGTTTTGTCGATTAAAGTTTTCCCGTGTATGTCTACCAAAAGTTGGTAGTGGTCTAGGAAATCAGCTCCTAATATAGGCATCTTGACGTCGGCAATAACGAAGGTCCAGATGAATGGGCGGCGTAACCCCAGATTTAAGGTTAGGGTTTTTTCTCCATACGTATTGATAATGGTTCCGTTGGCGGCAAATAATTTCAACTCGCTTGCCTTTTTTGAGCTCTGTGATGGCTTTGAAATGACTGAAATGTTCGCCCCAGTATCCACGAGGAATCGATAACCACTGTTAGAGTCGGTAATCGTTAGGCGATTTGAGGGAAGAATAGCACAGAGTCTCGCCGCACGCTGTGCTGAATCTAGTTTTCCGAATGTTTGTTCACCCAAGAACAGGGTTTTTCACACTTTCGAGCTTTGCCTCTAAAGTTTTTATGATAGTAACAAAAATTGCTTCGTTGTTCCGATCGTGAATGCAGGCGTGAACTTGACCTAGGTCTATTGTACCGAGGTTGACTAAAACTGCTGCGTCGATGCATTGTTCGCGAGCGGTCATTGCGTAGCGCTGCAATTTCTAACTGCATCGTTGCAATTTGTGACGTCAGTTGGGTGATTAAATTTATGTCAGCTGATGCCGAAGACGATATGTTCGTATTGCAGCGGCTGTTCTCGTAGATGCGATCAGCCATTTCGCTTAGCTTGTCCAGTGCCAAATTTTCGGAAATCGCTAACACGGAGGTTACGGATGGAGGAAGTTGTCTCATCCATAATAAACGTAGCGTGTCGTCATTAATCTTGCCGCAGCCAGCTTCTTTCATTCTTCTTAATAGTTGAGATGGCTTTTGATCTCCCAGGTCCATCTCAGACAAAAGCTTATGGAATCGCCGATGTTCGCTTTCTTCATAACAGCTGATGAGTCGCTCCCGGATGCAGTGGTATTTGTTCTCTGAAGGCGGACTCGTTAAAATGTCGCTGACTTGATGGATGACGTCTTTTGGTAATTTTGATACGACCGCGTTGAACTTGTATTCATCGCCTTGTTTCTGCGGAGCCACAATTGCGTCAAATTGAGAGAACCAAAGACGCGGTGAATCCGTCCAGAACTGCGGAATCCTCTCTGCTATTGATATTGATGCCACCAAGTCTGTGCTGCCGTTGAGTTGTTCGTCTGTAGAGTTGCCAGCGCCGAAACCTTTGACAGGTGTTTGACGAGCCATGATGACGAAAAAATATGACTCACAATGATGAGGATGTCTTGATGTGTTGGCCGATCTCGTTGGTTGGTTGAACACGTTGGGTACGATCTCGTCGGATGAACGCGTCGGATGACTCGGTTGAGGATCACTGCCTCGTACGTCGGAGAGCAGAATCACGTTGAGGTTTTTTCACGGTCGGGGTCACCACTGTTGCGTTACACCGCGGCTGCAGTGTAACAGCGTGTTCTTGCAGAGAGATCGGTGAAGGAATAAAGAAACACAGACTGCAGTGTCTAATGGTAGTGGCATATATTACGTATTTACAAAGATCTTATATACTAATTAATTTTATAAATAAAAGGTGGGGAAAGATGTGCTTGGATATTACGTACGTGCAAAAGTTGCTGAACTAATATTATCGACCGAGCGAAGCGAAGGTCTTTGAGTTAACTAGAGCGATTTGCACTTGTCCGTGCGTCCGTCCGTCCGTCTGTCAGAGCCTTATAACTTTTGAATTACTGAACGTAATTACTTCAAATTTAGATATAATATGTAAACCGATGGCCTCCAGCCGAAAATGGCTTAAAAAGTTATAAAAATCTTTATTTCAGGGGGGCTCTCATAGAAGCGAATGCGAAGTAAAAAAAAAAATATCGCGTTACATAAAATTGTTACGTATCATTTTAAAGATAATTTTGAACTGAGTACAAAAATATATTTTTTTTAATTTTTCCCTTAAAATTGACGAAATGGGGGGCTTTCAAAGTGGCGATTTTATACGCTCGCTTGAAGACGCTCTCTAGGAAAATCCGCTATGGATTTTCAAACTGATTTTATGTTTTTAGGTCAATTATATCCTGTACTTGAACAACAAATACTAAAATTATATGAATATTATAAAGAAACGAGATTATTTAATTTTTAATGTACATCAGTAATTCATATAGCATCAACATAGCTTCACAATAATGCTAATAGATGGCGCAGTCAGTAACTATTCCCATGGAACTACGAGTTACGACTAACGACCTATCCCAAAAACAGTTTTGCGTCGACCATTATTATTTAGTTACTTATTATAATACAATAATTGTATTGTAATTTTTTTTGTACCATATTATTCAATTAAAATTATTTTTTAGTTAAATTTTAGTTAAATATTGTATATTTTCTATACGCGTCGATAGATGACGATTTGTACAGATGCCCGTAACCCGGTTTCACTCGTTAGTACCTACATAATAATTCAATGTTTTCACTAACGTTCCCTAACCTTTACGGGCTACCTATAAGTTAGGTGATGATGATTGATGTTTTCTGTCAACTTATTTATCACGATCCTGTACGGGACACCTAAAAGGATATTGGGACGGATGTTAGGACTTAGGATTGTATTTAGGAGCTACCTACGTTAAGAGACTCCTACTTAGGGGATGATTTAGGTATGTTTGGTGAAAACGGGCATAATAATAATGTCAGTTTTGGTTATCATGTATCGATTGAATGAATAATCATGGGATACCGTTACCGCGAGGTCTCAGTTCGGGGCGAACCACTAGTTATAAGTTTGTTGAAATAAATTACAAGGTAATTATCGCGGAATTAAAATATGCTATGAGGTATGTATGGTCACGTCCCATACGTGCCATAGCCCCCAATAATAGTTTTTCTCACAAAAGAAGGATCTTGAAAAAAGGGGAAAAAGTAACCATCTGGACTCGATCCGGGGTCTTCTGGTTTCGGGACCGCCCGATTTCCCACTTGAGCTATTATAACCTTCTAGATGGTGGCGAAATTTACCTTCGTATTCTAATGATATTGTAGCAGTTTTTCGTCGCTTGAAAACACTGATAAAACGACGTTTTCTAAAAATAAAACCTAGCTCGATCGATTTACGCCCACCCGTTGGAGCCGTTCCCGAGATTCAGATTATATACATAATATATACGAGTATATACAAGAATTGCTCATTTAAAGGTATTAGTTAATAACAACCGACGGCTTTACGTGCTCTCCGAGGCATAGGGGTGACTCACCGCAAACTTCCTAACTCCGGGCTAGCACTGAGAATTTTTTGACAGAAAACAGCAATACATTTTTTTTTGGCCCGACGCGACCCGGTAATCGAACCAGGGACATCGTCATCCGCAGTCGAACATACCAACCACTAGATCGACGAGATTGGCCTCAAAATATTTAACACCATAACTTAATATACATAATATTATCTAACTACACGTTAGTCGTTGAGAATAGTTAAGCTTCGATCAAACTCCATTGATTTTCTAATACCCTCTTCTATATTATGGGCAGATTAAATTATTTATGAGTTATTAATGAATAAACAACTTTTGGAAATAAGAACGGAGATTTCCTCGAACTAATTAGGTTGATGCGAGCCGTTGATGAGTTGCTAATGATGATGATGAATGATGATGACTAGTGCTATTATTGCTTTATATATTTACTAGTGCGAAGCCACTACCGGTGATAGCCCTGTGGTTAAAGCCAATTTAAACGGTGCCTCGTCCATCGTTCATTTTTGCGAAAATGAACTGCATTCGCTCTAAGGGCGAATTTAGACGGTTCATTTTTCGAGATTTTTGCATTCAGTTTCGAAGCTTCATTGATGAGTCATCGAAAATGAACCGTCTAAATTCGCCCTTAGAGTTAGTTCATTTTCGCAAACGATGAACGAGACACCGTCTAAATTGGCCCTTATGACTCCGGCGGTTCATATGGTTATGTTCGCGGTCTAATCATAGGCACGCATCTCTTTTGATTGTCTTTAGAGTTATGTGCAGTTTTAGTAAATCATATTACGCTTCAATGTGCAATGGTGAGGAAATAATTTCGAAACATTTTTCTATTAGTTAGGTTAGGTTAGCAAGTTAGTTAAACTTAACCTAACTAGTTAGATATCGAAATTCGAGAATAATATGAATAGTAAACCGTATTATTATCGATACCAAAATGTATCAATCAATGGCTCATACGATTTTGTATAAGCTCTCAAAAGAAATATCCCTGAAGAAAACCCATACGATTTTGTGAGAAATGAAAAAGGATAAATTAATGACCCTCAGAAATGAGAATAAAACGCAGAGAGAGTAATACCTATATTATTACGATCCTGATAAATGACTAAAATAGTCCCTAAATAGCGATAAATAGGGATGGTGATAAAAATTAAATTAAATTTAAATGTAGACCAATTATGGCTGAGGCGACGTTACGTTATGATTTTTTCCGAATCATTCCCATTTTTCCGGATTGTATTTCAATAAAGGCATAAAGCCGTAACGACATCAAATAAATGATACCAACGCTCAAAAGCGACACCCACGCTTTTTCACAGACCTTTTTCATATTATGATTTATTAATCTGTGAGCCAATAACCGGATTTACGTAACATACCCAATTTCTGTATAATGGGATACAGATCTCTGTAGCTTCTAGCGTGATTGTAAGGCCGTACTAGCATTTTTTTCATGCGACTGCAATATTTTGAAATGTGGATGTATATAGCAGGAGCATGCGGAAAATATCCAGTAACAGATTCTCACCAAATTAAAGTATATAAATAGGGAGAAGTCATGTCTACCATTATATAAAGGAAAAACTTTCTAAACAAATAATTCTAATATCTAACAAAAATTGTGGAGCCAACGGGGATCGAACCCAGAGGTATGCGATTGTCTGAAGTTATTCCATTGATCGTAATCGTATTCGTTGCCATTAGCGTCAAAGTAAAATTAACCATAACATTGAATTAGAGCTCAATTTCGTGTATGCATTTTTATACGGTTACACTATGTACATACGATACGATCCATAACGCTCCATATTAAAATCGGTTGTACTGACATTGTGACTTTAAATCAATACAATCAAGGAAATTTTACTTTGACGCTAATGTCATCGAATACGAATACGATCAATGAAATAACTTTTAGACAATTGGTACCCAAATCTGTGGGTGTGTTGATAACTACTAAGGCACCACGGTTCATCTGTACGTCCACGCTGATAAATTATGTATTATATCTATCTAGTTTAAATCAATGTCTGTTGGAAAGTTGATCGATTGATCGATAGATGTTGCTAACATTTGCTTAGTGATTGACAATAGATGCATGTCAATTTTTTTTACGAAATTAATAAAAATATTCAAAAAAATTCTTTCGTCAACCATTATTTTTTCTAAAAAAAAAGTTGTCTTGGTTGCCGCACCCGGCACCCCGCACACGACGGTGTGCGGGGTGCCGGGTGCACGCCTCTGCGACCGCGGGCGCGCACGATTTGCTACCTTATTTACCATGCCCCTGTCCCCCCATAGTCCCCTGGGTCCCGCGCAATTCAAAACTGTGACACAGTTCATGTTCCGAATTTCTTGTCTTTATTTTTATTCGTCTACGGTGAGTGCCGTGTAATTATTTTCTGGTAAGTACCTGCTGCTAATTACGTTTTTGATGTTTATTGTGATAAATTAAGACAACCATTGATTGCACAGTTGTAGATAGGTTAATTTTTAATTATTTTCTTGCTCGTAGTCTTTGAATAGTTAATCAAAGCTCGTAGTACTAACGCGACGATACTGGGTAGTAAAGGCTAACTAAAAATGGCTTATCACCGCGTCGACTATTGCGCTTCTAAGCGTTAATAGTTCCATGAGTAGCGTTAAAATTAGTGTGACCTTCCCTTACAGGAACACAGCTAAAAGCTCACAGCATTACGCCTTATTACGAGTTACACCATGTCCCCGGCCAAGCGGAACGATAAAATAAATTATCCCAGCCTTGTCGGCCGGCCGCATAGCTGGCCCGCAACGTTCCCGAGTCTGCGAGGGTCGTACAAATACGGAAACACTTAACTTGACCCATGAGAGTCACGACTTTAACTATTAATGTACATCTTGGTTGGTTACTTTGTGGTTACTTTTGATTCATGTTAGTACTTAAGTTACTTAGCTGACTTAAGACCAAGCTACTCGCGGGACTTTCCTAATTACAAAGGTAGGTGCTACGCTGATAGAGCTATTGGAACGAAGTTCCTTTCCGGACGATTTTTCGAATGATTAAGACAATAATAATCTAAATAATTTAATAATTATAAAAAATTATTTTTAAAAAACCGACTCAAAACGTCCGTGCCACTACAAAGTAGGTATGTAATTTATTGTTGATTTTTTAAAAACTATAAAATTTAAATGGAAGTATTTTCAATTTTATTTTATTTTATTCAAACAAAAAAATAATAATTCCCAAATCGGTTCAGGCATCTTCGAGTAATCGGTGAAAATACATAAAAAAAGATTCTGACAAATTGAGAACCTCCTTTTTCAAGTCGGTTAAAAATAGCACAATATGGATTGTGTAAACTGTTACGGCCTAGTAAATACGGGATTTCCATTTCGGTAGGACTAAAGCTAAATTTAATTTTTAAAAGTAGGAATATGAGAGTCCCTTTCAAAAATATTATATTGCATGAGGTATCTTACAAATATACTCGTACGTTCTTGTTATAAAATCAAATAAGAGTTTTCTGAGTGCTTTCTTAGATTATAATATTGTAATCTAGAATTTGCCCGCAGCGACCGCTTCTAAAGGTTGTATTCTACAAAGTAAATTGAAATATAGTAGGAGGACTTGCAAGAGAAATATTGTACTACCTTTTACTTTGTCCTTTCTTTTAACGAATTCTTTGGGCTCTAACAGATATCTCTTCTATTGAATTCTATTCTTTCTATTGAACACATTTTATTTACTGTTTAGAAACAGGCCATTCGTAGATTGCCAAAGCAACGTGGCAATGATGACAGCAGATTTGAGTTGGTAATACAAAAAGGTTTTTACGCCACTTTTGCAATTTAAACATGTATTAAAAAACCTTAATATTCCTATTTGAGCGAACTTTAATTGATACAGGAGAAAAAATTTCACGCCAAAAAAATATTGGGTTAATTAAAAACGATCGCTGAATTTCAAAAGGCAGATAAAAAGCTGAATATAAATAAACCGTGATGGATCGGTATAAAATCACAAAACCGGTAAACCGAGTCAAACTCACATAGCGATGGTTCCGTACCTTAAAAACTAAACGTAGGAATTCTCGTATAGGTAGTTTAATCCACAACGACGCGCCTCACTCTTTTTATCGCAATACAAATACAAGACTGGGTGAATTTTTAAATACAAAACTGTAAGTTCTATTACTACGCAGCAATAAATAGTGGGGCGCGTCTTCGTGGATTGTACTATCTTCTATAAATAATAATAATAATATCATACCTAAAATTTAATGGCAATTTGGTTACATTGTTCGACCACCGCTAAAAATATCCCTTTTGTTTAGGACTGCTACTAGATTATTATTAGTTTTGAAGGAAATAAAAATTACAACGCAGGAGAATTTTGCATTATGATTTTGCGAAAATACTTTTTGCAAACTAAATTAAACTTTTTTTTGCAGTATAAGGTTAATAGAAATATTAGACGTAGTCGTAATTCCTAGTTCCATGATAAGGTTATCCGTTTCTTAGATAAAAGCAGGTAGATGGACAACAAAGTGATTAACAAGTTTTGTTTTAACCCTATGATAAAAGTAAAGGAACCCTAAAAGTAGGTATTTATTTTATTTTAGCGTGGGTTGAAAAGCGTAATGCGAAATTTTGATTAAAAACAGGTAGGTTCGAAAAATTTAAGGTGTCCTCCTTCAATTAGGGGTTTATGTTCACATCATAAAAATACTTGTTGATAGGATATGATTTGCGATAGGATTGTAAAAGTAAACATTAAGGCCCGATTTCACCAACTCATAATAAACTATAAAATATTGAATAATATTATAACTATAAAATATTGAAATCCGCCATATTGGATTCCACTGAACACCAAGCCAACACTGTCTTTGGAATTTTACTATAGAAAGTCACACCCATTTCCACAAACGACTTTCGTACTTGAGGCGTAAATACCACTTCCATCAATTCCTCAAAATCACAAGCCTAAGTGTTTATATTCAGACAAATCCATTATCCACCAGAAACAGCAAAATATGTAATGCTGCTAGTTAGGATACTAGCATACATTCAACAACACTAGAACCAGGGGTTGAAAGCGGTAAAGGTATAAAGGTATGGTACCGGTATAGAATTACGATACAGCTTCGATTTAAAGGTAGAACCAAAACGGTTGAGAATTACGGTTGTGGTACCGTTAAAAAAAGAATTATACATATATTTTTTTGCGGTATCGTTATACCTATATATTACTAATACCTTTACCAAAATAATTTCGGTACCGAAAAAAAAGATGCGACGGAGAGCGAGCGCAACGCGGGGTTGTAAAGTTTCAACAAATTACAAAATACAAAGTACACTTGTGATTAAGTTGACAAACAAAGTAGACGCGGAAACATGAATGGCGGCAAAATGGCAAGACAACCTGCTTTGTCTGGCTGCCGAAGCACGAATATCAGTAAATTTTCTCTTACCATTGCATTGCGACTGACACGAGACGCTTGACGCGTCGGCAAGGGCGGCAGGGTACAAAGAAAACCTTTATTTTATAATTTAGATACTTTAAAAAGTAATGATACCGCAATATTACAATATCTAAATTATACAGGTACAGTTATTGTAAGGTATAGTAATTTAAAGGTACCTTTATTTTAAGGTATCAAAATTTAAAGGTATGACGTCATACCGCTAACCGTTTTCAACCTATTTTTTTCGGTTATTCAATCCCTGACTAGAACTGTGAATGAGGACGCTGAGTTAAATCACAAGTTGCTTGGAGATGAGTTTAGAAGTCAAATAAATACACTTAGAGAGATGACTGCTAATGTTATATAAATATTATTAGTATTAATCGTATCCGAGCGTTAATTTGATATTTTGATAGTATTTTCAATACAAACAAATACTGTCAGAACGCTCAATTTATTCCGAGAATAAGCGTCACTGGACGTCGCGTTGGTGAAATCGGCCATTATTGTCATAAAAAACAAGTGCGAGTCATACTCGCGCACTGAGGGGCGACATTTCTTAATAGGTACATAGGAATATTATATTACAATAGGTACTCGAGGCGTGACGTCATTTTCTATGGAAATACGCTTCGAAAAGCTGTAACTTTTTATTGGGTTGAACTAGAAAGGAGGAACTTGAATTTTTCACAGCAATAAGGGACTATTAATAATAATTGTATTCAGTATAAACTTAGTACATAATAATTCAATGCTTGGCACACGGACGACGGAGCGAGCCTATAAGGGTTCCGTTATTTTTTTCGGAACCCTAAAAAATGATGAACCGGCCAAGCTGTTTTGGCTGTTGGAAGGCTTTGGTCATGGCTAGATACCACCCCACCGTCAAAGACGTGCTGCCAAGCACATGCTTGCAGCCTTTGAGTATTAATTGGCAGCATATATCATTACCATATGGTAAAACCATAAACAAAGTATTAGGGTGCCTGTCCATTGAAGCGGAGTGGAGCGGAGACGTGCTTCGCAGACCAATCAGGTCATTGATAGATGATGCAATACTTTTATCACGTCATCGCTAAATACTATCATTGGTCCACCGATCACACTTCCGCTTCAATGGACAGGCAGCCTTACAGTGCCACTTAACTTATCTCTTCAGGTGAACAAATTTGGAAATAAGGGCCGTTACTTTAAAATACCATTCCACTCAATTCCAAGTCGTCCAAGTCTCCAGAGTCTGTGCTGCTGCTCTTTCAAGTGCGAGCGCCGTACAATGTTATGAAAGTACACTTCCGATTTCCTCGTAACCTTAAGTAGCAATACTAAACTTTCCTAGAGACCCCGTCAACTGAACAAATAGAATGGAATTGAATAGAATATAATAGAATTGTTTATTTAAATAAAAAACAATTCTATTCTATTCTATTGTATTCCATCGATGAGTCTACCAACACCCTCCTTTACTCTTAAAAGTAGTAAGGGAGGCTGTGGTCTACCAGTTGCTCTTTTCAAAACAAGTTTACAATACAATAGATTGCTATGTATGCAGTGTTTCCACAATGAGGAGGAGCTCCACAAAAGCATACCTAATTATAATTCAACACATGTTAAGACGGGCAGACAGAAAGTAGCCCCATTCCCGCCGGTGGCACCCGTTCACGAACATGACGCATGACCCAGCTATTGTTTCGCTCAACCATATTTGAGGGAACGTAACAACCCGCATCACACGACACCACCACAGAAATGTTTAAAGAGAGCGTGACATACCTACTTAATAAGTTGGTAGATCTATACCTACTATCTACCGCTATGGTAAAACCGACAACAAAATCCATCGTCTCATGAATGCCTTAATGTTTAAGGTTGAAGACATGGTTCTGCCCGCGAAATTCAAATTTAATTTGGTTTTTCGCAATTTGTAAACTAATACGACAAAGTAGGCTTATGGCATTCTAATTGCGACAATGGCAGTATCATCTTCACAGGTTTATATATAAAAATCTTTACTTGAAAGTGTCCAGTTTAAGAAATTAATCAAAATATCGACTAATTTGAGAGTAACTCACGTCCAACTCAGTGTTTTGATTAATTTCTTAAACTGGTCACTTTCAAGTAAAGATTTTTATGTAAAACTGTGAAGATGATGATTCCACTGGCGCAATTAGAATGCCATAAGCCTACTCTGTCGTATTAGTTAACAAATTGCGAAAAACCAAATTAAATTTGAATTTCGCGGGCAGAACCTTGTCTTCCACCTTAACAGGTGACAAACATCTGAAACGGCTCAAAATAAATGAAGATCAATCTAAAGATTCATCATAAAAGGCGCAAACAAAAACATGGCATGATTAATGGGGTCGCTTCTCGTCTCTCGACATTAACCTACTTCGAAACAACAAATAAGTCGCCAATAACAAATAGAATAACTTTCTGGAATCTGATATCGATGTTACTTAAACTAAGTATTTAATTTAACTTTGTAACTGGACAAATTAAATTGGAATTAAGAGGATTACAAGTGAATACAAATATTTTTAAAATTGCCTGCAGTCAAACTCAAGTCTAGATTGATATATTATTTGGAAAACCATCGGAAATTAGGATAGAGTCATCTAGACCAAATCGTTACATAGTTAGGGTATTGTTACTAAAATATAATATATTATATCTAATATAATAAAATAAATTATTTAAGTCAATCGAAAATATCCAAAAATAAGTGTCTACGTGTACCTTAACATTCTGAGAAAAAAAAAATAAGTAGCACTCGGGACTGCCGCGGTAAAGCTATTGCATAGCATTTTTTATCAACTTATGCAATTATAATATTTATGCAATATTTTTTTTTGCATAATAAAAATTAATATGCAAAAAAAAATTAAAAACAAACAAACAAGAAAAGCGCACTGTCACTACTTCGCGAGTGAGATTCGAACCTGCGTCATCATAAGAAAGCGGCCGCTCGCCGACTGCGCCAAAGAGAGCTATTTGTGAACCTCTAAAATGTAACACTTACTGAACGACGGTGTTAGTTTATTTTCGTTACGGAATTTCTTGATTCGGTCGCCGCGCTCAAACTGTTTGTCCTTGTTAAAAGCCCGCGATAAAAGCTATGCAATAGACAGTACGTAGTTATTATAATATGAGAAATTTTGTGTGGAAAATTATTTCCTTTTAATTTCAATTTTAACAATTATTTCATTTAATAATTATCAAACGAAATCATTCTGAATTAATACGCTCAATGAAAAATATGTTGTGGTTACGCGAACATATTATTCGCCAGCGTATATTTCCATTACGACGCATTAACAACCCATCGCGCTGCATTTTTTCATTAACATGACCCACATTTATAAAAAAAAACTACAACACGTACTTTTCCCGCATAAAATGTTTTTTATAGTTTTCTGTTTTACCGTGGACCAAACGAAAATTCTAATTATAAGGTATCTTACGGAAGCCATTTAGTAGCCCACGTCAGTCTATGAGTTTCAAGCTATCTCTGAGCGTTTGGACTACGAAGAGGCAAAGTATTGATATTTTTGAATGGATTTATATTGAGCCGAATATTATACCATATTAAAACTTAAAACACGGAGAGTTGAGAGTGAGTTAAGAGAAGGCACTATCTACTTACCACAAGAATTACTTTAATCTTGACTTGACGACCTCTCTGGCGCAGTGGAGATCGCTGTTGTCTTATAAGTGAGCGGTATCGGGTTCGAATCCTGAAGGGAGCAATTTGGGAATTAATAAATTCTTACTAATTAAGAATTACAAGTTCCCCACTACATACTAAATAAAATTATTTCAATTTGGATTTGAGATCATTGTCATCATCATTAGCAACCCATCAACAGCTCACTACTCAGCGCAGGTCTCCTCTCAGAGAAGGGTTATAGGCCATAGTCCACCACGCTGGCCCAATGCGAATTGGCGGACTCCACACAACTTCAAGAACATTATGAAGAACTCTCAGGTGTGCAGGTTTCCTCACGATGTTTTCCTTCACCGTTGAAGCAAGTGATATTTAATAGCTTTAGGGTTTGAGATATGTAATAACAACTTTACAGTAATTAGGTACATTAAAGTTGACATTGTACGACATCTCTAAACAAAATTGAAATAAATTATATTGTTTTAAGCATACATTTAGGATTGGTGGCTGTCGTTACTAGATACCGCCCTTCCTACAAACAATAGCTCCATAAATGCGGCATTGTAATTTCATAGTTTCTTGGAAAACGTCAAACATTTGGTTGCTACGTGACTATGTGGGTACGCCAGTTCAGGCGTAGGTACTATGAATTGCCGCAATTTACTAGTACGCTGACGGTATCTAGTAGTGTGCGAAGTGATTGCCAATCCTAAATCTATGGTTTAAGCATGTTTTAAGTTTTAAGCTTTGGTCGTGCCTCTATCTACCACTCTACGCACAAAGCCAGCCCATCGATTCGCCGTTGCAGTACGGTGCCATGAAGAAACTGTTTAGAGGTATGGGTTTAAAATACACTGCCATGCCCCTTCCAAGATAGCTTGCTAACATTTTAGACTTCATCGTCACTGACCACCGATCGGGTGAGATCGCTTCGAGATCCAGTTTCATCTTGTCAAAAAGACTTCGCTGGCATGGTAAAGTTTCTTGAGTCTAAAATATTAGGCTCAACTTTTTACTCAGTAAGTACTTACCTACACTGTTTATCTACGCTTTACTTATGTAGGTACATATTTGTGAGGAACAAATTCCCCTCTGTAGTCTGTACACATTGACGCACGTGTTCGTGCCTTCTTTTCATTGTGCTTGCACCATCTTTGTAAATTATGTACCTACACTAGCGGCACGCTATGATGGCCGGTTTGACACATTACAATAGTGATGTGGAATGTCAATTTATTCTCGAACAAAAAACAATTAAGTTTTGTTTTTGTACCTGATTAAATAGGTTTAATAAAACAAAAATGTATATGTTTATTTAATTTATTTGAACGAACTGAATATTTGAATGAAAATGAATATACATACTTTATATGCACACAAGAAACATATGAATACAAAAGATACCAAAAAAGGTGCCACAAAAGGCCATAATTAATCAGATTCGTCCATACTACTATTTTCACTGTCGTCACTGCTATCATCACCTACATTAATAATTATATGTTCGTTTTCTATAATATTATCTATTTTCACATCTCTTTCATAATCTTCCCTTATTAATTTAACAGTTCTATTCACAACCTTTTCCCAGTCTCCTTTAGTCACATGTTCACAAGCTTCTTCTAATAATTTTAGCATTTTTTTTGTGGTAAATGGGGGTTCTGTATTGTGTCTTGCAGCATATCCCTTAATTTGAGCCCACACCAACTCAATCGCATTATACTCACAATGGTAAGGCGGTAACCGTATAACTCTGTGCCCATGTTCTAATGCTATTTCGTCAATGACGTATCGGATCTTGGTTGGTTTGTTTTCTTTTAAAAGACGTACTAATTCCGCTTTTAACATATTCATGTTTGCATCTACGCCATTTTTACGAAGCCATGCGACGATATCAGCTTTCTTTTGGGATTGGGCAGGTGGCTTGTCAATTTGCATCGAGTGGTATGGGGCGTTGTCCATAATTATAATAGATGGTTCAGGGAGGCTACACAACATTGAGGTAAACCATTCAGTAAACTTTTCTCCATTCATGTCTTCATGATAGTCTCCAGTGGTTTTTGACGCAAAAGCCATGAGAGAACCTTCGACAAACCCGTTGATGGTTCCGGCGTGACAAATTATAAGTCGCGATCCTTTTCCTACAGGAACTTTGGAAGTAGATGCTGCTGTGTCATCGTTCCAAGAACGGCCTACAGTATGGTTAGCATTAAGCCATGTTTCATCCAAGAACACAACATTTTGCCAATTTTTGATTTCTTTCACTTGCCGTAAAAAAGTATACCTTGCCATCGCTATATCAAATCTTTCCATCAATATTTTGCGTTTGTTACATTTTTTGTATCGAAATCCAATGGTCTTCAAAATCTTCGTTAAAGAACTTTCCCCACCGAAGAATAATCCAGCTTCCTTCAGTGAATGCACCAACTTTTTTCTTGTTGGATACTCCTTCTGTAAATAGTAGCCGTAAACATGTCTTCGGATAGCATCGGCATCAAAGCTATCGATGCCTACGACTGGTTTTGCTCGTTTTCTCTTTTTTGGTGTGTGAAGTTTATTTTCTTCTGTGCCAGTCTCGCCATATTTTTTTTAGTTATCCGTCTAACAGTTCGTTGTCCAATATTAAGCGCATCAGCTACGCGTTCAACCACTGACGTTATAGGTAAAATTGGCCCTCCATTTTGAGCTTCACGATCGAAATAGTTACGAAGGCGTATTACGAACTCACGTGTCTGACTATTTAGAACAGTTCTCTGCGTACGTTCGGTCATATCGACGAAATCCACAACAAAGGGCTTGAACAGAGTCCAAATTAACGAGCAAGGGTCAACAGTAATGCAGTATCAATATTTGAAATCCAAAGCCAGGTCAAAACTATATCACAATCGCATTGCACTGACAGTTTATACTTTTCGAAGCAACGTCAATTCGAAACTGCTTTGTTTTGCATTGAGCATTGACGCGAGTTTGCCGGAGGTAGTAGTTGTGCTAGCCAGCGATCCTATGTGACGATCGTATTAGATTCCATTTTTAAAAATTTTCAATTTAGAAAACCAAATGCCGAGTTGTGGTATATATCATATAAAAATAAAAATTTTACCTTTTGTATGAAACAGCTGATATTTTTTTGCGATTTCAGAGGTTTGTCCACATAGTGAAAATTGTTCATATTCACAAGTACATTCACCCCTTAAATGGTGCAAACTGATTTTTCTACACTTGTATACATTTTAGAAATCAATTTAATAAATAAATTTTGAGTCCTAAACCTAAAACTACATTCGATAAAATTTATGAATCTCTGCACATCACTATCGTCAATAAAGTAATACAATTATTTCCTTCAAAGTCGTTATCAATTAATACGGAACTTCATGAGCGGACAAACGTCAAACCGGCCATCATAGCGTGCCGCTAGTGTAGAGATCTTCATCTTCACACTAGACATGTTTTCGCATTACGACGGGCGGTTGCGTATGTTTATAGGTACGGACTGGATTTAGTTACATTGCCCAACTCTTTAAGAATCCTTCCACGTTTCAACCCGGGATTGACCAGATTCTGTACCGGAACTATGAGTCCCGGTACAGAATCTTTGATGCAACTCTGGAATGTGTTAAAGCACTATTATTTCAAATTGTTTTGACATGCCATACAATGTCAAACTTTTAAAGTAATTTCTCTTTATGTTTATATCAATAAATGACATTTCAAAACAAAATTTAAATTGTTTTTAATTTGGCATGTCATTACAATGCCACCTAAAAGTTTTATGTTTTTTACCACTTTATGTTTATGTCATTATATAACGTCTCAAAACAACATTGAATACCTACCTCTTACTGGTTTAAGCGTTGGTAGTATAGGCTCAGAGCCTTGTCCGTGCGATTGTGCAAGAAAATTGTTTTCTTTTGAAATCCTAAAACATAATATGGTTTCATTTATGAATTCAAAATACAATACATTTATCAAACATACGTTATGAGCTGTCAAATGTATAAGATTTTCTTACACAATCACATGACTGGTCTATACCCTATAGTGAAAAACAGATTCACCAATTAATTAAACAACTACAGATTTCTTTAAAACATTTATTTTTTTACTCCTTTTATCAAATTCTGAGACAAATTTATTATATCATGCTTACTAACGAGAGTTAGTAATCTAACAATTAAAATTGGTAAATAGATTTAAATTAAATGCATCATTAACAGAGTCGACAATGAGCGCGGCAAATGATCCAAGGTAACGCGATTTCCTTGGTTGGGCATAACAAAGTATCGCGAGGGTGCCTCGCTTCGTGTGTACCCTACTAATTTTAAGAATACAATGAAATACATGGGTTATTATTACAGTTCTACAATGTCGTTATATTGCTAAAACAATAAAATAAATCTGAAAATAAATAATAAGATTTATTAACATAAATAGGTAATGGTTTGGTCTTTGAGAGCAGAGTAAATAGAGATTTATAAAATTACCTTATTTATTACAAATTTGATCGTTTCCTTTAATATAATATTTCTTTACTTACTTATATGAAATTGAAACGCTTAAGGCACGGCGAAATTACATCTAACTAGAATTTACACCTATCGTACACACTTGGTAACCATCATTATACTTATTAATAATATATTTTCAAATTGTGATATGTACAAAAATATTTTTTTCATCTTCACTATCTAAGAATATTTTTACAGTTGCAAGAGAAACAAACTCAGAAACACACAACTAATTGAAGAAAAACAAATGCAACAGCAGAAATGGAATTTATAACAGCACCATAGAGTATAAATAAATAATACACTTTTACACCAATTAATCTAAACCAAATTAAGCACATTAAAATCATAACTTAAAACATTTAACCATCAACACGTTTGTACTCTACACTCCTCAAATGTCATATTGGCACAAATTCACTAGCGAGCGTTCTGAACAATTTACATCGGCTCCAGTTTTAGAACCGATACTCCTCAAATCAGGCGGCTTGTCTTCTTCTTTGTTTTTCAAGTTGTTTTCTATGACTGTGCCGTTTTCTTGCGATGATAGCTACTAATATAACAACCACTGCGAGCGCAACCGCTACACCGATCCACCAGTAGACGTTATATGAAGCTTCTTTGGGGTTTTGAGCATCACTTTGGTCCCCGGCGGCTACTGGATTCTTGATTTCCAAGACTCCAACAGTTGATGTTTCATATTTGGAGTTCGACTCTTCATCAGTCTCTATAATATTATCACGGATATCATCGTGAGACTTCATTGAAGAAACATCTTTCTCATTTTCTTCCTCCGAATTTGGTAAGCTAGTTTCTTCGGGAATTTCATTTTCTTGTAAATCTACTTCGGGGGGCGGTTCGTTGTAATCCTCAACTACGTGATCACTTGATGGATCTAACTGATTATCCAAATATTCGTCTAAAAGTCTAAAGTAATCAGTGAGAGCATTGTACTCTAAACCATTTTCGCGTTTGACCAATAAATCGCTGATCATTTCAGGCCATGGAACACTAAATCCCTGCATCATGACATCACTGAAAGAAAAATAAAAGATGTTGTTATCAGACAATTATTACTCATTAAAATGATGATGATAATTGAGATTCACTCACATTAGACGCTGATTATTTTGAAAAACGTGTGTTATTAAATCCAAGTCATCAGATATTAGTTCCTCGGCAAATGACTGATAGATTTGATACTTCAATATAAGACCTAAGAATTTTCTGAAATGAAAATAAAATTTATATGGTTTTACCAAACAAAGTAAGTAGATAATATTTATAAAGTAATGCATAAACTTCATTGAATTCTTTATTACCCGACGTGAGGCTGGTTAAACAGAACATATGGATCTCCAAGAATGTCAGAACTTGAAGGCTCTATTAAAGAGAAGTTTCTCCTGAACTCGCTCCAACTGTCTTCTACTTTTGATAGAGGGATTTGACCCATTAGAACTTTTATTCTCCATTCATCTGCTGCCAAGTAGTAATTTAATCTGAAAGAAGGGATAAAGAAGTAACGATAATCAAGAAAAGAGAAACAAAGATAACTTTTTAGTTTCTCATTGAAGAAATTTCTGCACCGATCTTTATAGACTGATTAATTACTGAAGACGTGATAATATCAAAGCATCACGTTCAGTTTTGATGTGATCGGGAAATGTAAAAATGTAACATTCTAATATAACTGATCACTTACTTGGGTAAATCTCTCAATGCAATGATAAGTTGCAAGACAAGACGATGGTGATTACGATTATAATTGAATCTCTCCAGCGGATATAGTCCGGCCCGATCAAGTGTATGAGGATCTAGTGATAGAAGTGATACAAATCCTGGCACCGCTTCATATATAGCTGTAAAAGGAGGTCATGATACATTTCACAGATAAGCTAAAAATAATCTTCCGTTGATCGCAGCCGATACGAATCACTTATACAGAACTCCAGTAAAGTGTTCTTCTGCATCTTCTTTATCGACCGACAAATATCCATAGCTAGACAAAGGGTTCTTGCATATACATCCACATGTCTGGGGTTTGCGCTGCAAGTATCCGGCGGCTCTCTGCGACTCATCTGATGTCGTCGGTCCACTTAGTGGGTAGCCTGCCAACACTCCACTTTACGGTGCGGGGTCGCCACCCCAGTACCTTGGGACTCTTAACGACCATCAGCTCCTAATACTATGTGCTCCGCCCATTTCCACTTCAGCTTAGCAACCCGCTGAGCTATGTCGGTAACTCTGGTTTAACTACGGTTAAAGTCCAAAGAAATTATAATTGCGGATTATAGCAAAGGAACACTACTTTTTCTTTGAATACCATGGAATTCCGCAAAGTAACGCCTGCTTCTATCTTCTATCTAATACGGTTAAAGTGTTACAACGTATTAAAATACACACATGAAAATAATGCTGAATTATACCTGAGTAGCGTGGGGCTTCCCTCAAAATATAAGTGTTATTACTGTGTAAAGCGGTCGTTATTTTGAATCTAATCTTCGTGGCTGTCTCGTGAGCGTCCATATAGTTCTGTATACTGGCATCCTTGCACGATATAAATCTCAGTTTGTTCGGTTGACACCAGTCTACTATCGTTGGAGGACATGTGCCATTAAAAGCGGATTCTGTTAGGATATCGTTGGGGACTTCGCCTAAATTTAACTGCCTGAGCAAGTTGTTCGCTTCTCTGTATGCATTTAATCCTCCTATATCCTGCAAAGTGAATAAAGATTTAAAGTCAAACATCCAATAACTTCCATCTTAAGCTCAACTTTTTTCGTCAACTTATGATAAAAGCTACGAGAATCTCAAAGGCGATCTTCTGTGCTATTATGTAAAAAGTGTAAATTAATTTTATTTTAAAAAACAAGCTTTTAGTAGCTGGCTCCATCATCAGACCCTGGATATCATCTAGGACGAGAGTACTTGTCAAGACAAATCAAACGAGCTCAAATTCGATGGGGTTGAGTCATTTTATTACAGAGTTCCGATAGCCATCTTCCAGCGCCATCATCAGATCAGCCCCATGTCAAAATAATATTGCATTTTCATCATTATCTAAACATAAATACATAATATATACATACATTGCAAATTAAATATTAAGCTTGTAAAAATATCATATTCATTTTATCAAATTTTGACAGCTTAAAACTTTTGGTTTCATTTTTCAATTCATACAAACAAACGTTTTAACGTGTCAAATTAATACGATTTTCTTTCACAGTTGCGTGGCTGGTCTATTAAGAAGCTCACAAACAACTCAGTTGGGTATTCTGTGCTGTATGGTTTAAATTTATACTGCAATACCTACCCCGCTTATTATTATTATTATTATATTATTATTATACCCACCGTTATTCCGCTAAATTTTATACTGCATCGTCCTTAACCATCAGCACGTCAAGATAGCAGTCAAGGGCTATAGAGTCATATCATAAAAAAACATGTAGCCATGTAAGCATCATACCTTTAGCTGAATATTAGCGTGGACCTTTTGATATATATCTGGATACTTAGGTAGTAAACTCTCGATTAGATTAGACCAGTCATCCCCCGTGAGAGATCCTGTGAAATTAAATTTTCACGTAGAATCGATTCCTTTGTTAGACTTGATCCCAAGAGCTGCACGTACAATGGTTTTATCGTCCAATAAAAGTTGGAAAAGAAAGATATAATTTGATTACGTAAAACTATTTATTTTATGAGTTACACATGTATTTATTTTGGGTGACGTTTACATCAATTTTCTATATTCAATTCATTTGCAATTTAGAGGTTTACTCCTAGAAACATTGTTATTGAAAAGAAAAGCCCATACTATATGACTGCTCATCAACTTATAGATTGAATATTATAGAAAAGGAAATAGGGTCCAAGCTGCGACGTTGAATGTACATTGTAGGTCATGCAGTGTTGATCCAAGTCACTAACTAGATTGGTGATGACTGTGGAAGCCTTGTCCTCTGCCTTACGAGATTTAACCGTAAGTCCCGGTTCGTAATACATACGTCAATCACGTAAGGATACCCAACGCTTACGTCTTCTTGCAGTTCTCATCTGAGATGAAGTTGGAACGAGATGGTAAAGAATCTAAGTTGGCGCGTGAAGTTCTTACAAGACAATGCATGTGCAGAAGTGGACGTCTGTAAATGACGTAAGCCTATCTAACAAAAAAAACTCGTTTCAACTTACTGAACAAATATACAGGCAGGGGCTTCCCAACTTCATCAGCACCCCTTAGCTTCAAAGTAACGTATTTATGCAGCTTCAGGTATAAGGGCTGAACGTGCTGCCAGATGTCGCGGGCTGCCAACGTTGCTCCTTCATACTCCACCAGCGAGTCCCAATAATCCTCGACCAGATCGTAATCTATCGAGTAATAAGGTAATTGTCAAAAGCTTTTATGACCATTTTTTTCTCTGTATCTCTATCTCTTTCTCTAGTAAGAAGCTGCCGCTTTCGATCTGGCGGCACACTTAAAACTTTTTTTTAAATTGTGAACTGTTTTTTTTTTTCAACTCCGCGTGAAGTTCAAGCCTTACAAACTGGCTAATAATATAATATTAGTGGCTAATAATATAATATTAGTAACTAACTGAATGAACTATAAGTACTTAATACAGTATTGGTTTTTTTAACAACACAAGTATTAGGGCCGGGCCATAAGATTAACCTGACCCTTTTCCAATATTCAATCAGATTCAATTCTCAGAGTATGTTATCACAATGTTTATTTAATCTATTGTTATACTAGTATATGTCAGAATTTGTTAGTAGTCAAAAAAGTTTAACACTTGACTCTAATAAAATTTAGCACTTTAAAATACCATATTTCACAAACGGATCCCTGAATCGAAAAATAGTGTTCCCACACCCACAATATTTTTGAAAGACCTATTCAACGGCATCCCACACTATGGGGTAGACGAGAAAACAAATCATCCCCACTTTACATGTAGGGGAGGCCCTAAAAAAATATTTTTCACAATTTTATCACACCACTTTGTTGGCGTGATTAATATTTATACCCTTGTCAAATTCCAGTTCTCTATAATAATAAATTTATTTGCCAAATTGTAAAAATCTAGTACCAATAGTCTCTGAGCTAAACCGCGGACGGACCGACGGACGGACGGACATGGCGAAACTATAAGGATTCCTTTGTTACTACGGGACCCTAAAAAGGAAGATCAATACTAAATAATGGTACACTCACGATTTTCCTTCGAAGCGTTTCTCAGTAGAGGCAGGATGTTGTCTAGATAATCCTGAAGGTCTGGTAGATGACTCTCCCACGATAACTTCATTCGACGTAAAATTTCCTCGTCTGGTTGTCTTGCGATGTTGTTTTGTAATTCTGTAGAGGGTTGGAATTAAAATTAACAAAATACTAAATTCAAAAACTCAGATAGCTCTTTAGGATAATAGAGCCAGAGTTCTAGAGTAGATTGACGCCGTATATAAAAACCAGCTTTTGCCAGCGGCTTCGCTCACGTAAAGTTCGATTTTTCAAACTCCTATTTTACCCCCTTAGGGGTTGACTTTTCAAAACTCCTTTCTTAGCGGATGCCTACGTCATAATAGCTATCTGTATGCCAAATTTCAGCTCGATCTGTCCAGTGGTTTGAGCTGTGCGCTGATAGATCAGTCAGTCAGTCACCTTTCACTTTTTAACCGACTTCAAAAAAGGAAGAGGTTCTCAATTCGTCGGAATCTTTTTTATGTATGTTCACCGATTACTCGAAGACGCCTGAACCGATTTGGAAAATTCTTTTTTGTTTAAAAAATGAAGAAAAATGTTTGAAGTTTGGGTATACTTCCCAGGTGGTCCCATTTAAATTTTATGGAAATCGGTCGAGCGGTTTTTAAGAAATCAACAATAAATTATGTACTTTGTTTGAAGCGGGCGTTTGAAGTCGGTTTTTTAAAAAGAATTTTTTATATTAAATTACATACATTTAGATTATTATTGTCTTAATCATTGATTTTATGGTTTAAAAATTTATATGTTAGTACGTCACACGATAAGATTTATTATTTTCAGAACTTGATTTAATCTTGATGAAATCTCAAGATATTTCTCTTATGAAAACTGAAGTGAAAAGTTGGCTACTGCCCAGCTTGCGAGATATGATCACAATATTCAGAAAAAGCTTAGACTGCATGGATGTCAATCTTGATACTAAAATGATTACCGAAGATACTGGGGACAAAAGGTTTTTAAACTTTTTTTACAAGCCCTTCTGTTTTAATCAATGTAGAATGTAGACGCGATGAAAGTGATACATAATACCTATTTTATAGTATCTGAGTAATAGTCTCAAATGATTATTTTTAATGTTTCCTTGGCGAATCATAATGATGAGTACAGTTGGAATAATTTCCCAGGTGGGACACAGCTCGTTAGAAATATGCGATCAATATTACAGGGCAGCGTTCCCGAATCTTCGAGACGTCCTTTCGTCCAAATACCTGTGTCTAAGGACGAAAGTTTTTGAACAGTGCTTGTTGCCAGTGATGACTAATGAATCCGAAACATACGTACTACCTGATGCCCGCGACTTCGTCCGCGTGGATTTAGTTTTTAAAATCCCTCGGGAACTCTTTGATTTTACAGGTTTAAAAGTAGCCTTAGATGTAATAAATGCCTTAGATGTATAATAAATTTACTACTATGTAGCTATAAGTATTTGATGTAGCTTATTTTTATTGTAATGGATAGTTATTAGGTTCCTACAATATATTATTATAGATTTAATTTTTAGATTTAAGTATTTTTCCGCGTATCGATGTCGACGGCGATTGGTGTACGGAAAAACTCAAATGAGTTTATGTTTACACCAAACTGTATTGTCTTTGTAATGTTTTTGTTTTATGTAAATAAATAAATAAATAAATAAATGTCACTCTCCAGGTCATCAACTATACCCATGCAAAAAATCACGTCGATCCGTAGCTCTGTTGCGGCGTGATTAAAAGACCAAACGAACAAACACACTTTCGCATTTATAATATTAGTAGCAATTTAGGGCTTCACTGCGGGCGATGGAGAGAGCTATGCTCCGAGTGTCTTTGCGGAATATGATCGGACATGAGGAGGTCTGTACGAGAGCCAGAACCAATTAAGAACAATGCTCATCGATTTGTGAAAATGAAGTGTGTAGTATTGGGAGTTTCTATGGCGCAAAGGGAAACGTATTTTATTAGTCAAATATCACTAGGAAACGTATTTTATTAGTCAAATATCACTAGGTACACACAAGATCGCCTTACGTGGCGATCCTTGCAAGACCTAATTGTCCAGCAGTGGACGTCTATCGGTTAAACCGACGATGACGTCGATTAAACAATAAAAAAGTTTCAAAACTGTAACTCGATTATGGACAAGTGTTAAGGCGCTGTGTTCAGTCACGATCTTTATTCGTGAGCCGAATCACAAGCCGAAAGAAGATCGTCTTATTTAAAATCTATGGGTCATAATATTATGGAAAAAAAGTAGTTATAATTGATCGTATTTCTGGCCTGATAGCTGTTTCCTAAAAACGATGACGCAAACTTTTCTCGATAGAAAAAAAATTGCAAAGTTGACTCTGCAAATACATAATCCCATCGTTCTCTGTTATGCATACATTTATTTTGGTAAAATTAAGTACAATTGTTTTTCATATTTTACTACAACAAATGGCTGTTTTAGATTTTATTTATTGCGACTGTTAAATTATAATGGAAAATATTAAAATTATAACAGTCGCAATAAATAAAATAAAATACGTTCAAAAGGGAGGAGTGATAAAAAACTTTGGGAACCCCTGCTCTAAACCGTTACCGATCATAGAAAGAGAATAGATACAACGTAGTGTAATTTGGCTAGGGGGGGCAGGAGTACAAAAAGCTAATCTCGTCTTTTCCCATATCATTTTAGCAGAATCTTACCTCTCAAAGTGCAAGTAGTGTTGTATCCACAATCATAGTCCGTCGCGAAACGCAGCCGATTTAATGATGTGTCACCAAACGTTACCAGCTGAAACAAAAAAAAACTATAAGAAACAAGCTTTTGTTCTCAATAATTATGTCAATCAGACCTATCAATAAACAAACGTAAATTAAAAATTAAAACACTCCCGACATTTGAATCTATGGCTGGACTATGTATGATATACCTAACATCCTGTTACCCAGTTTGCTCAAACACACTATATCTGCTGTGAGTTGCTGAGGAGTTGGTATCCCGCAGAATACTTGATGCTGCAGCGTCAATTCAAGGTACCATTGTCTTGGAAATAATCCAAAGTAACTAGTAGACCTTTCAAATCTATCACCTGTGAAAGTTTTTAATACTCATTAATCAAGTAAGAAATGAGCTGATGATTTTCAAACGCCTGAGCAGACCTTCATAAATTATAGCTAAGATCCATCTCGATCACGTCAGGTTTCAAACAGAAAAAAACCACATCAAAATCTATCCATTCGTTGGAGAGTTACGAGGGAACAGACAGATACACCCCTATTTTTTGTAGGGAGTTAAAAAAACGCTTCTAAGTGCCGATTCCGCCAACGTCGAGTGACGTTTATACGAAGAATAAATTGGGCGTTCTGACAGTTTTTGTATTGGCTCTTTCAAAATATAAAACTTACGCTCGGATAAGACCTATTTTACGTTGGTGAAATCGGCCCTAAGACAAAAAAAAACTTGAGAGGTGTCAAGGGACACCCGGATGGAACGAAGTTCTTTCGATTAATTAATTTGGCATTGTGTCCGGTATTTTCGCGGTAGAATACTGGGTCTCCGTAGCCTTGTGGTTTCTGCAGTCGCTTAACAGCCAAAGGTCGATGGTTCGAATCCCAGCTCGACAGACTGAATTTTCCATTCTAAAATAGAAAATTCAGTCTGTCGAGCTGGGATTCGAACCATCGACTTTTAACTGTTAAGCGACTGCAGAAACCACAAGGCTACGGAGACCCAATATTGTACCGCGAAAATACCGAACACAATGCCAAATTCACATTCAAAAAAGTGTCGGTTTAAAAAAAGTGTCGATCCGTTCCAATAATAATATTTCCAGCATCCAAGTTTTCGTCTCCGTAGCTTAATAGTAATCAAGTGTAACGGCGTGTCAGATAATTAGATGAAGCCGACGTGTCGTTGCGGAGATCTGAGATGGCCTGAATTAGTTTGCGGGCACCCCATATCAATTTCACTAATTACAGCTAAGGCTTGCAATGGCATAAGAAAATTGCTTAAGCAATAACTACGTTTTGCGGTCGGCTTAACAGAATACATCTTATTCTGTGACTCAGCGTTGCTGTGTTACTAATTTTGATCAAAACTAGAACAATAAGGCGGCTAAGGCTAATTCTGTTGAACACAATCTCTAAACTTAACCAAAGTGGCAACACTAATTCTAGTGCTATCCTTTTCTGCAGGGAGCATTATAAAAGGGATAGTATGAGATTTAAAATCTGTCAATTTAGTTACGTTTAGGCATTATGTTCCGTTGAACATAATCTCTAAACTAAACTACAGTACCTACCCGGCGATATATATTGCACATCGGCCGTTGGAATAAAACGCTATTTCTATTCTATTGCAAGGAAAGCTAGCCAGAAATTCACGTAGTAATTACTGAAATCTCTTCACAATCGGCGAGCACATCACGTAACATAATTATATAAAAAAATGCAGTCGAACTGTGAATAAAATAGAATAGCGTTTTATTCCAAAGGCCGATGTGCAATATATATCGCCGGGTACTGTATATTGCCCGGAATTAGCTACATTATTTCAATCTTACAAAAACATCTTCATTCACAAAAAAGACTTACCTACATGATTTATTTTTTCACAAAAGTATCTAACCTTATCAACAATCGTGATCTCTTCTAGGCAATTTTTTTTATTCTGCCTAATATAACAAGAGAGCCCTGGAATGCGGTCTCACCTGATGGTAAGTGACGATGCAGTCTAAGATGGTAGCGGGCTAACTTGGAAGGGTTATGGCAATGTAAATTAAACCCATACCGTGCTGGAACGCTAATTCGCTTGGCGGCACGTCTTTGACAGTAGATGGTAACTAGCTACGGCCAGTATCACGCTAGACCAGAGAATTTTCAGAAACTAAAAATTGCCAAATTGTCCCCGTCGGGAATCGAACCCGAGACTTTAAGATTAAGACCACAGCGCTAACCAATGCGCCAAAGAGGTCGTCAAACGAACTTCTATGAACTTCTACACGTATTTTCAACAATTATAAAGTATCTTCATCTTAGTAGGTACCATAGTATATTACACATCTAGGGCAGTAAAATAAGAAATGTCTCAGAGCACATGTAATTGTTGTCCGAGGCGAAGCCGAGGTCAATAAACATGTGATCTGAGGCTTTCTTATTTACTGCCCGTGGTGTGTATACTATTTTTCTCCTCGACGGAGGCGGAAAGCGACATTTTCGTTTAGCGCAGCGGGAGGAAAGTTGACGCTTTCCGCCCGGAGGTGAGAAAACTCATTTACTTGCTAACTTCATCATACAGATTCTTGCTCATCAAAATTCATTCTTTTAATAAAAAAGTTAACAATAAAGTTCTAGTTTCGAACCTTTTAAAGCAAGATATCGCATATAGCAAGTTCATTAGAATTTCAACTTGTTTGTTGATAAATGAACTTCATGTTATTAAAAGTAACTTAAAAAAAATGAAATAGGTAACAACATTTTTAATACTTACCTAACATTATTTATTATGAGGAGTTCAACGATGGATAAAATGGAAAGGCTCGCAAAGAAGAAGAAGAATATTTTTAAGCTGGTTTTTGGCCGTGACTGCTTCCGCGTGGGAAAAGACTTTTAAAAATCCCGGGGGAATTTCGGCCAATAGCGAGAAGTGGCGAAAGATCATGTGGCCCGCTGCGCTGTACAAGGTTGATTGGGAACTTCTAAAATGTTGAACGAAATCTCCAGGTGACGATTTTGAAGGTGACGATGACGCGAAATCCATGTTTTTTGCTCACCCAAAAAAGTGCTCAACGCGCCTGAAGAAGTTTTCACTTCAAAAAAATTGTACTTAGTAAAAAGTTATAGGTTAGAAACTCACACGTATCCACTGCTGTGTGTCAAGCAGCGTGTCTCCCGGCTGTATGAGCAGCCTCACCCTTCTGCGCAGCACGTCGTCGTCAGCGCTGAGCGAGTGCGCCGTGTACGCTGCATTCACTTCTGTCTTTTGCTTGCGCGCGAATATCCCGAATGCTTTGTCTCGCTCCAACTGTACAAACAATCAGCAACCCTTTATCAGCAACCCATAAACAGCTCACTATTGGTAAGATCTATAGATAGCACTCTCACTCAGCCTCAAGAGTAAGTTAAAAAGAGACAGATTTATGTCGGGACATATTTGTGTCTCAGTTTAACTCTATCTTGAGTTTTAAGCAGAGCTAGAGGACGATCTATAGATTTCAGCCTAACTGTAGCTCTTGTAGAAGAGCTATCACGCTGTCCCAATGCAATTTAGCAGACTTCACACACATTTGAAAAGTTAACAACAAAGTTAAACTAATGAAGAACAGTAGAGTAACCGCCTCATATGCAAACCATCATAATCATCAAGCCATCAACAGCTTACTACTGAGCTCAGGTCTCCTCTCAGGGAAGGGTTATAGGCCATAGTCAACCATGCTGGCCCAAGACTTTCCAGACTTCACGCTCCTTTGAGAATATTATGGAGAACTCTCAGACGTGCAGTTTCCCCACGAGTTTTTCCTTCACCTTTCAAACATGTGATTTTTAGTAGCTTACACACACATAACTCCAGACAGTTAGAGGTCAGGATTGGACCTTCGACCTGCGAATAGGAAACCGCAGTCCTACCCACCTGGGTATCACTGCTCTAAAATAACTGTAGCCTAACCCTTAGTTCCCTTCTTTCATCAAAACTCTCATACCTTGATGATGGCATGATACGAGTACATCTACGTCATAACAGTGTCTATTAGTCTTTAAGTTCGCAGTCAAGTTTGTTGTCCCCATTGGGAAATTCTTCAAGGGATCTTGTTCAGCTTATTTCACTAGAAATCCATACTCAATATTATACTTAATTGCGAAAGTAAGAGTCTGTCTGTTACCTTTACATATGCCTACACCACAGAACCGATTTCGACAAAATTTGTCAAGGAGAAAACTTGCGCTCTGAAGAAGGACATAGGATAATTTAAATCTCGAAATATTAAAATTTAAAGCCTCGCGGACGAAATCGCGGGCATCAGCTATTAATATACTATAAATAATGATGTTACCTTGAGTGATAAACCTTTACTGCTACCTAACAGTTCTTCCCAAGTCGCCTTGGCTCTCTGATCGCAGTGGTCCTGATAATCCAACTCCACTAAGTCCACGAGTGAGACAAGCCATCGTCTGTCGTCTCCACTCGACGTCCCACTTGACAGCAGAGCGTAGAAGCAGACGCATAGAAGAGGAAGGGCTGGCCGCATTTCTACTGTAACAAAAAGTTCTATTTATTTTTATTAAAGTGTTAACCTACACTTTAGGAAATATCAGAATAAATTTTATAAACACATATCAAAAATTCCGAAGCCAGCGGGATTCGAACCCACATCTCTTGGGAATCGCGCCCGAATGTGTTAGCCACTTACACTATAGCCACGGTCGAACTACCCGTCAGCATCGAAATTAGTGATATGTATCTACTTTTTCAGTTTAAGCAACTGCTAGCGACATCTAGTAGCAACACGTTACAGTTATTGATCTACTTTCCAAGACCCCATATTACAATGGAGCTCGTTAGGAACTAGAGATGCCACATTGCTTTTTACTATTTATTTTTATTAAAGTGTTAACCTACACTTAAGGAAATATCAGAATAAATTTTATAAACACATATCAAAAATTCCGAACCCACAGATTCCCAAGAGATGTGGGTTCGAATCCCGCTGGCTTCGGAATTTTTGATATGTGTTTATAAAATTTTTTCAAAAAGTTCTAGATGAGGGCCAGAAGATTGTGTGTTAGTTTACTATTTAAAACTGCGACAGGATAATGTATTTTATTTATACTATTGGGCACATTTTGAGGAACGCCAGGTTATGAACACTAAGAAATAAATAATGGCCACAGGATAAATAACAGTAAAAGTGTAAGCCCAGATATAAGACTACTAATACTATACTGTGGTAATACTCCACACAAAGATAAAGAAACGAAATGTCTGTCCTCCTTGAAAAATTTCGGTAAAGTTTTCAAGGCTCATTCCCACTAGTCCACCTGATTAGTTCAACCGTTGAACTGGGGAGACTTGTAATAAGGCCCACTTGCAGAATCCTTTTAACCCAGAGTTAGTTGTTGCTTTGACAGATTTCGTATAAAGCTCTGCAGGCAGTTCTTACAGGATCATATTACACTAGATTTTAGTGTAGACAATTAGAACCGCGTAGAAATAGGTTTATAAGAATACCGCGAAAACCCTCTGTTTGACCAACATAAAATGTATGCATGCACTCACTCTCCAGGTCCTCAACTATACTCACATAAATCACGTCGATCTTGTGGGTTTGTTGCTGCGTGATTAAAGGACAAACCAACAAAAAACAACGCACCGCCAAAACTGTTGCAACTAGAGATTTGTTTGGTGAGATTATTCCTTGAGCACCTACTCTAGACGCGCTAAGCAGAGTTTTTTTGAAATTCCATCCCTGAAAAAGCGAAAAGGCGTGGTAGAGTATGAATTAAGAACTTTTTATAACACGCCAAATGACAACATTATAAATAATGTCTAGAATAAAGACATTAATTGGCGTTATCTTAAATCATCCCAAGATTATGATGAGGTACTTAAGCAAAATTTAATTTAAACGATGAGTTTTTTGGTGTGCCGTCAGCAGGCTATTATCACTATTACAGCGCGGTGTCAAAACGCCCGCTAATGAAAGGGTCGTGGAGTAATGACTGCCCTTGGTTGCAATTCTTTGTTCGTGCAAAAGGTTCGCAATAAGAAGAAAATTAAAGACCACGCATTCATAAAAAGATGGAGCCGTTCATTCTCGGAGGGTCAATCATCTTTAACTAATCTAATATTGAAACGAAAATTGAAATGGATCCTTTTCAATATTCTAGTCTAGGTAGGTTTATAAAAGATTGAAAAAAAAAACTGAATTCCTTTTAGATTTAATGAAGTTTCCAGTCTGTCTGATACTTGAAAGCTTTTTAATAAAAACTATTTATCACTCTTCATTAGTTCTTTAGATAAGTTGGAGCCAGTCTGTAGGCTCTAATTGCAATACAAAGGTGGGATCGCCTTTACTTTAGAACCTCCATATCGGATTGATATCAAATTATTTAAAGAGTCACTCAGCGGGCGATGGAGAGAACTATGCTTGGAGTATTCTTGCGAGATCAAATCAGAAATGAGGACACCCGTAGGAGAACCAGAGCTATCGACCTTAACCTGTGCCTTAACGCATGGCTTGAATAAATAATCAATGGACTTTTCCAAGGTGGTGACATCGCACCGGGAGGCGCAGCGTTGGAAAACCTATGTCCATCCTCCACGGACAATTTCAAACGTCACTACACTAGCGGCACGCTATGATGGCCGGTTTGACGTTTGTCCGCTCATGAAGTTCCGTATTAATTGATAACGACTTTGAAGGAAATAATTGTATTACTTTATTGACGATAGTGATGTGCAGAGATTCATAAATTTTATCGAATGTAGTTTTAGGTTTAGGACTCAAAATTTATTTATTAAATTGATTTCTAAAATGTATACAAGTGTAGAAAAATCAGTTTGCACCATTTAAGGGGTGAATGTACTTGTGAATATGAACAATTTTCACTATGTGGACAAACCTCTGAAATCGCAAAAAAATATCAGCTGTTTCATACAAAAGGTAAAATTTTTATTTTTATATGATATATACCACAACTCGGCATTTGGTTTTCTAAATTGAAAATTTTTAAAAATGGAATCTAATACGATCGTCACATAGGATCGCTGGCTAGCACAACTACTACCTCCGGCAAACTCGCGTCAATGCTCAATGCAAAACAAAGCAGTTTCGAATTGACGTTGCTTCGAAAAGTATAAACTGTCAGTGCAATGCGATTGTGATATAGTTTTGACCTGGCTTTGGATTTCAAATATTGATACTGCATTACTGTTGACCCTTGCTCGTTAATTTGGACTCTGTTCAAGCCCTTTGTTGTGGATTTCGTCGATATGACCGAACGTACGCAGAGAACTGTTCTAAATAGTCAGACACGTGAGTTCGTAATACGCCTTCGTAACTATTTCGATCGTGAAGCTCAAAATGGAGGGCCAATTTTACCTATAACGTCAGTGGTTGAACGCGTAGCTGATGCGCTTAATATTGGACAACGAACTGTTAGACGGATAACTAAAAAAAAATATGGCGAGACTGGCACAGAAGAAAATAAACTTCACACACCAAAAAAGAGAAAACGAGCAAAACCAGTCGTAGGCATCGATAGCTTTGATGCCGATGCTATCCGAAGACATGTTTACGGCTACTATTTACAGAAGGAGTATCCAACAAGAAAAAAGTTGGTGCATTCACTGAAGGAAGCTGGATTATTCTTCGGTGGGGAAAGTTCTTTAACGAAGATTTTGAAGACCATTGGATTTCGATACAAAAAATGTAACAAACGCAAAATATTGATGGAAAGATTTGATATAGCGATGGCAAGGTATACTTTTTTACGGCAAGTGAAAGAAATCAAAAATTGGCAAAATGTTGTGTTCTTGGATGAAACATGGCTTAGTGCTAACCATACTGTAGGCCGTTCTTGGAACGATGACACAGCAGCATCTACTTCCAAAGTTCCTGTAGGAAAAGGATCGCGACTTATAATTTGTCACGCCGGAACCATCAACGGGTTTGTCGAAGGTTCTCTCATGGCTTTTGCGTCAAAAACCACTGGAGATTATCATGAAGACATGAATGGAGAAAAGTTTACTGAATGGTTTACCTCAATGTTGTGTAGCCTCCCTGAACCATCTATTATAATTATGGACAACGCCCCATACCACTCGATGCAAATTGACAAGCCACCTGCCCAATCCCAAAAGAAAGCTGATATCGTCGCATGGCTTCGTAAAAATGGCGTAGATGCAAACATGAATATGTTAAAAGCGGAATTAGTACGTCATTTTAAAAGAAAACAAACCAACCAAGATCCGATACGTCATTGACGAAATAGCATTAGAACATGGGCACAGAGTTATACGGTTGCCGCCTTACCATTGTGAGTATAATGCGATTGAGTTGGTGTGGGCTCAAATTAAGGGATATGCTGCAAGACACAATACAGAACCCCCATTTACCACAAAAAAAATGCTAAAATTATTAGAAGAAGCTTGTGACCATGTGACTAAAGGAGACTGGGAAAAGGTTGTGAATAGAACTGTTAAATTAATAAGGGAAGATTATGAAAGAGATGTGAAAATAGATAATATTATAGAAAACGAACATATAATTATTAATGTAGGTGATGATAGCAGTGACGACAGTGAAAATAGTAGTATGGACGAATCTGATTAATTATGGCCTTTTGTGGCACCTTTTTTGGTATCTTTTGTATTCATATGTTTCTTGTGTGCATATAAAGTATGTATATTCATTTTCATTCAAATATTCAGTTCGTTCAAATAAATTAAATAAACATATACATTTTTGTTTTATTAAACCTATTTAATCAGGTACAAAAACAAAACTTAATTGTTTTTTGTTCGAGAATAAATTGACATTCCACATCACTATTGTAATGTGTCAAACCGGCCATCATAGCGTGCCGCTAGTGTAGGAACCTTTGGGTATAAACGACATATTACATAACTAGACGATGCCCGCGACTTCGTCCGCATGGATTAAGGTGTTTTGATTCCCGCGGGAAATCTTTACTTTTCCGGGATAAATTGTAGCCTATGTGTTAATCCTGGGTATGAGCTATCTCCATTCGAAATTTCAGCCAAATCCGTTCAGTAGTTTTTGCGTGAAAGAGTAACAAGTGATGTGATGTGATGTGATGTGATGTGATGTGATGTGATGTGATCATATTCGGTTGCGATCTTTTCAAGAGATCTATGTCCAGCCGTGGAAGTTTAACGGTAAAGATCACGATGATTATGTAATACACAACATTTATAGGGTTCCTTACCCAAAGGGTGACAACGGGACCCTATTACTCCGCTAAGCCTCCGCTGTCCGTCCGTCCGTCTGTCCGTCTGTCAGCGGACTGTATCTCGAATCCCATAATAGTTAGACAGTTGAAATTTTCAGAGTGTGTATTTTTAATGCCGCTATAACAACAAATAATAAAAATTAAATTAAATTAAAAATAAATACATGAAAAAGGAGTCGAAATAAAATTTTATTTTTTTACCCTGGCATGTGGGGTATCATTGTCTAGAGCTCATTATATAGAGTTCAAATATATATTTATTATTATTTTTTAGCTACAAAAATGAAGGAATGGCCGTCAAAGTTGTCGGTTTTAGACCATTTTCGTTACGGGGTCTATTTCAAAACTAAACTAGTTAGGAACTTGTCTGTATGTTATGTACTATATAGTGTACTTACACAACAAATACTGTTAACACCGATTTATAGTGCGGTTTGTAGATTGTGACCAAAAAACAAAAAAAAAAATCGGCCAAGTGCGAGTCGGGCCTCGCTCTTTTAGGGTTCCGTTAAAAAAAAATTAAATAAAAATATTTACATGTACCCATGGAAATATTTTAATTTAATTTTTTTAATTTAATTTAATTTTTATTATTTGTTGTTATAGCGGCAATAGAAATACATAATATGTGAAAATTTCATCTGTCTATCTATTACGGTTTACGAGATACAGCCCGCTGACAGACGGACGGACGGACGGACGGACGGACGGACGGACGGACAGCGTAGGCTTAGTAATAGGGTCCCGTTGGTACCCTTTGGGTACGGAACCCTAAAAAACGAGTATTTTTTCCCCATAAATGGCAATTTATATTTAAGATATCAAAATATCTAGTTTTAAAAAGAGGTGATTTAGTCACATTCGAATGGAACCATAAAAGACCCTGTTTTGCACTTGGCCGATTTTTCGATGAAATATTTGACGTTCAGATTTTGTATAATAGCCAAGCTGAACAAAACTTATATTCTTCTCTCCCCTCCAAATAAGCGGAAAGCTTGTGTTAGGAATGATGGGTACGACAATAGTGCAAAGGGTACGGATCGAACCCGCGACGTTTCAGTTTTAATTCCGCACCTTTAACCGTCGAGCTATTGAGGCTATAAACATCGCAGCAATCGTATTAGAGTTATTAAAACCGGCCGTTAATGTACCTATGAAGATAATCCACGGTGCAACTTTCCACAAAGCAGTTTTAAAGCGTTAAGCGAAGCGGTCTCCGAGCCTCGTTAACTCATCCAGCCTGTCACTGAGTGTACTCTTTGCCCGCTAATTTATTTATCTCCACGGCTTTTGTCCCAAAACGAGCTGCATTGCGGCTGGGTTAGCCAAATGTTGTTCAAAGGAAATTGGCGAATTCCATAGAGTTTCTGACCCAGACGAACTGAACCGTGGGCCTTAAGCCTACGTTTATGAATCAAACTTCTCATGCTTGTTCTAGTAAACCAGTCTAACAAAAGAGTTCATCAAAGCCTATCAAATAAAGTTGGGAGAAAAAAGATATTCACTTGTATTGCCATGTACCTAACGGTTATTTATAATGTGTACTTGTGAATAATTATATTTTTGATCCGCATCTTCTAAAAATATCGGTTTACACAGAAAAATACTCTGAAAAATATTAATTAAAATTAAATGATTTCTGAATCTGAACGGTTTTTAAAATGCTGGGTCAAAATTCGCCAACCTCCTTTCCTATTGCCATACAATGTAAGTAGAGTTAGCATCCTTAGTTTCTTACTAATAAATCTACAGTTTTATAATTAATGCTATTGTGTAGTGATGTGCGTGTTGTTTGTCCTTATAACGTTACCTACGGTGCATGATTTTTGCATAGGTACAGTTGAGGACCTGGATAGTCACATAGGCAATTTTTATCCCGGAATAACAAAGGTTCCCGTAGGTTTTTCCAAAACCTAACACCACACGGATGGAATCGCGGTCAACAGCTAATTGTAGATAAAATGCTAATAATTGTTTCCACAATATTGAGATTGGCTATAAATGCACAAGTAGTATGAGTACAAGCTGATAACTGCAACTTTGTCCGCGTTAATTAAGGTTAAATCTCGCGAGGAAAACTTTTATGCTATTGCATAGCTTTTATCGCGGGCTTTGAACTAGGACAAACAGTTTGAGCGCGGCGACCGAATCAAGAAATTCCGTAACGAAAATAAACCTAACACCGTCGTTCAGTAAGCGTTCAACATTAGTTTCACAAGTAGCTCTGTTTGGCGCAGTGGGCGAGAGGCCGCTTTCTTTACCGTATGGTGTGGTATGGTGTATGATGTCGCAGGTTCGAATCTCACTCGCGAAGTAGTGATAGTGCGCTTTTCTTGTTTGTTTGTTTTTTTTTTAAATTATTTTTTTGCATAATTTTTATTATGAAAAAAAAAATATTGCATAAATATTATAATTGCATAAGTTGATAAAAAATGCTATGCAATAGCTTAACCGCGGCAGTCCCCGAGTGCCACTTAATTTTTATTTTCTTGATCCGGTGCACTGATCTTCATGCAATTTGATACGGAAATAGCTGGCATCTCTGTGTTGGACATATAGGTTACTTTTTACCCCATAAAATAAAATAGGTAGGTATTTAAAAAAACCTAAGAACTTATTTCTCAATCAATTCAAAAAGGTTTTGACAGATTTTCAATACAAAAACTGTCAGAACATCTTTATATCCTTATATAAACGCTAATTGGCTGTGCATTGTGAAATAGGACCTAGGGTCCCAGTAAATTCGAGTGTCCGTACAAAGGTTTTGTTTTAAATATATACAGATATAAATAATGAGGCGAGAACGAGACGTATGTACCTATTGATGTTCCAAATTGATATTTGTTGTGAAAATATGGAAAAAAATTATCGATATACTAGCTGACCCAGCGAACTACGTACCGCCAACAAAAATATTTAGTGGTTGGTCACCCTTATCATTTAAGGGTATAAAAAATAGATGTTGGCCGATTCTCAGACCTACCCGATATGCACACAAAATTTCATAAAAATCGGTCCACCCCTTTTGGAGGAGTAAGGTAACTAACATTGTGACACGAGAATTTTATATATCGATATATGCCTAAGTATTAAAATTAGATGGACAGAAGATTTTTAACTCGTCTTATTTTTTTTCTCACGAAACTCGTACCTACCTACTTAGAACACGCGCGGACAAAGTTGCGGTCATCAGCTAGTGAATAATAAATAATTGATAGCACTTGATCGAGCATTTATCACCGAACTGGGAACGTTTGATTGAATATTCACGAGGTACCAGAATTAATGGATACAAACGTAAATAAATTTCGCTCTCCGATGACAATAATTACAAACATTCGCAATTTGTTGCGATGGTCTGGAAGACAACATACTGTGTTTGTATTATTTTATTGCAAATATTTTTCAACTTTTCCTGCGCCAATTTTTGTCAGTTTTATATAGGTGGGTACGAGTAAGAATGTATATTTAATTTCCTTTTAAATTAATTGAGAGTTAATATAGATACACTAGTGCACCCGCCCCGGCTACGCACGGGTATAGGCTACAAAACAAACACATTGGTATAATCATCTAGGGCCTGGAGGTTAATGATTAAGTCTATGTCTATGGCTAAAACCCTCATATAAATATGGAATGCCTGCATTCGATCGTTGTACTTTATGTGAGTGACTTTTACTACTACCCGTGAAGCATTATGTCCTTTATCACCTATAATATTTATCAAATCTTCATCAAAATTAGACAACCTATGCCTGATATTATACACACAAATGGACACGGACGGACAGACGGACAGACAGACAGACAGACAGACAGACAAAAATTAAATAAAAATCTGTTTTGGGATCAGTATTGATAATAAAGCATCTCCCGGTTAAAATTTTCAAAATAGACTAAATGTACAGAAATCGTCCAGTTACAGTTTTATTATAAGTATAGATATAGATAAATAATAATAAAATTAATCTAATTGGTACCTAGTAATAAGTTACTACAGTGAGGTGTAAAAGGAATATTATAATGACATTAAACTGTACTCTTACGATAAATATCAATCCTACCTCCATATCCCTTTTATAGCTATTACGTATTATAACTAGCTGGCCCAGCGAACTTCGTACCGCCAACAAAAATATTTAGGGGTGTGTCACCCTTATCATTTAGGGGTATGAAAAATAGATGTTAGCCGATTCTCAGATCTACCCGATATGGACACATAACTTCATCGGTCAACAAAAAATCGGTCCAGCCGTTTCGGACGAGTTTGGTAACAAACACCGTGACATGAGATTTTTATATATTAGAAGATTGCGAAAGTATTTTTGTATGTTGGTTTGTTCTATTTTCTTCAATCACGCAGCAACAGAACAATGGATCGATATGATTTTTCATCGACATAGAGGAGTTGTAGAGTGACATAGGTTTATTTTATCCAGAAAAAACAAAGAGTTCCTGCGGGACTTTTCCCTAACCTAACTCCACGCAGACAAAACCGCGGACATAAGCTAGTGTTCGAATAAATTTTTAAATACATATCAAAAATTCCAATTTATTCGGATATTTCCTTACACTAGCGGCACGCTATGATGGCCGGTTTGACACATTACAATAGTGATGTGGAATGTCAATTTATTCTCGAACAAAAAACAATTAAGTTTTGTTTTTGTACCTGATTAAATAGGTTTAATAAAACAAAAATGTATATGTTTATTTAATTTATTTGAACGAACTGAATATTTGAATGAAAATGAATATACATACTTTATATGCACACAAGAAACATATGAATACAAAAGATACCAAAAAAGGTGCCACAAAAGGCCATAATTAATCAGATTCGTCCATACTACTATTTTCACTGTCGTCACTGCTATCATCACCTACATTAATAATTATATGTTCGTTTTCTATAATATTATCTATTTTCACATCTCTTTCATAATCTTCCCTTATTAATTTAACAGTTCTATTCACAACCTTTTCCCAGTCTCCTTTAGTCACATGTTCACAAGCTTCTTCTAATAATTTTAGCATTTTTTTTGTGGTAAATGGGGGTTCTGTATTGTGTCTTGCAGCATATCCCTTAATTTGAGCCCACACCAACTCAATCGCATTATACTCACAATGGTAAGGCGGTAACCGTATAACTCTGTGCCCATGTTCTAATGCTATTTCGTCAATGACGTATCGGATCTTGGTTGGTTTGTTTTCTTTTAAAAGACGTACTAATTCCGCTTTTAACATATTCATGTTTGCATCAACGCCATTTTTACGAAGCCATGCGACGATATCAGCTTTCTTTTGGGATTGGGCAGGTGGCTTGTCAATTTGCATCGAGTGGTATGGGGCGTTGTCCATAATTATAATAGATGGTTCAGGGAGGCTACACAACATTGAGGTAAACCATTCAGTAAACTTTTCTCCATTCATGTCTTCATGATAGTCTCCAGTGGTTTTTGACGCAAAAGCCATGAGAGAACCTTCGACAAACCCGTTGATGGTTCCGGCGTGACAAATTATAAGTCGCGATCCTTTTCCTACAGGAACTTTGGAAGTAGATGCTGCTGTGTCATCGTTCCAAGAACGGCCTACAGTATGGTTAGCATTAAGCCATGTTTCATCCAAGAACACAACATTTTGCCAATTTTTGATTTCTTTCACTTGCCGTAAAAAAGTATACCTTGCCATCGCTATATCAAATCTTTCCATCAATATTTTGCGTTTGTTACATTTTTTGTATCGAAATCCAATGGTCTTCAAAATCTTCGTTAAAGAACTTTCCCCACCGAAGAATAATCCAGCTTCCTTCAGTGAATGCACCAACTTTTTTCTTGTTGGATACTCCTTCTGTAAATAGTAGCCGTAAACATGTCTTCGGATAGCATCGGCATCAAAGCTATCGATGCCTACGACTGGTTTTGCTCGTTTTCTCTTTTTTGGTGTGTGAAGTTTATTTTCTTCTGTGCCAGTCTCGCCATATTTTTTTTTAGTTATCCGTCTAACAGTTCGTTGTCCAATATTAAGCGCATCAGCTACGCGTTCAACCACTGACGTTATAGGTAAAATTGGCCCTCCATTTTGAGCTTCACGATCGAAATAGTTACGAAGGCGTATTACGAACTCACGTGTCTGACTATTTAGAACAGTTCTCTGCGTATGTTGTTGCCAAATGCCGAGTTGTGGTATATATCATATAAAAATAAAAATTTTACCTTTTGTATGAAACAGCTGATATTTTTTTGCGATTTCAGAGGTTTGTCCACATAGTGAAAATTGTTCATATTCACAAGTACATTCACCCCTTAAATGGTGCAAACTGATTTTTCTACACTTGTATACATTTTAGAAATCAATTTAATAAATAAATTTTGAGTCCTAAACCTAAAACTACATTCGATAAAATTTATGAATCTCTGCACATCACTATCGTCAATAAAGTAATACAATTATTTCCTTCAAAGTCGTTATCAATTAATACGGAACTTCATGAGCGGACAAACGTCAAACCGGCCATCATAGCGTGCCGCTAGTGTAAGTGTAGGTTAACTTTGATAAAAAATAAATAATAAAAATCAAAGTGGCATCTCTATTTTCTAAAGAGCTCCATTGTAATTTAAGGGTCTTGGAAAAAAGTAGATCAACAACTGTAACGTGTTGCTACTAGATGTCGCTAGTAGTTGCTTAAACTGTTTGAAAAAATAGAATTATACATATAACTAATTCCGATGCTGACGTGTAGTTCGTTCATGGCTGTGGTGTAAAGCCAACACACTCGGGCGATCGCGACCACATCTCTTGGGAATCGTCCCAAGAGATGTGGGTTCGATCCCCGCCGTCCTCGAAATTTTTGATATGCATTTAAAATTTATTCGGATATTCCCATAAGTAAGTACGTAAGTACTAATACCGGGTCATGTGAGGTGGAAATTAGAAGACGGATTGGAATGGCCAAAAGTGCCATGTCACAGTTGTATAAGACTTGGAGGGACAAGCAGATATCGACTGGTACCAAAATGCGTCTAGTCCGCACGCTCATATTCCCGATATTCATGTATGCAGCTGAGACGTGGACAATAAAAGCTGCTGACCGACACCGCATTGACGCTTTCGAGATGTGGTGCTGGAGGAGAATGCTCCGAATCCCTTGGACAGCGCACAGAACTAACGCATCGATCCTTAAACAATTAAAGATCACGAAACGGCTATCTACCACCTGTCTCCAGAGGATCCTTGATTATTTCGGCCACATTGCCAGAAGAGAGGGACACAACCTTGAAAAGATTGTCGTTACTGGCAAAGTGGATGGAAGGAGACCTCGGGAACGAAGCCCGATGCGTTGGTCGGATCAAATCCGCACCGCTCTCGACACCAAGATCCACGAAGCTCTCCATGTCGCAGAGAACCGGACGACATGGCGCGACATCGTCCATAAAAAGATCATTGGTGGAAGGGGTCACGACCCTCAGTAATGGGGAATACGACGAAAGGAGGAGGGATGTTAATTGTTAACACTAATAAAAAACAAATAATAAGTGTGTGACATAGCTAAAGTAAACTCGCTTAGTTATTTGTTTTGTACCAACTTAACTTAAACACCTTAACTTTCCCAAGTCCAATATACTGTCCCAAAAGGTCCTTTGTTAGCCCGAGGCCTGCTGAATTATTAGCTGCCTTTTGTTCGGGCCTCATATCACCCCGAATAGGTGTGTGCTTCACTAACAAAAGAACCTGTTCGTGATTTACATAGTAATTTATATTAACTGCCTCGTTGATCTAGTGGTTACCATGTTCGATGGCGGATGAGGAGGTCCCGGGTTCGACTCCTGGGTCGGGCCAAAAATTGAATTGGCTTTTCTGTCCAAACGTTTTCAATACTAGCTTGGAGGAAGCAAGCAGGCGATATGTCTACCTCGTGCCTCGCAGAGCACGTAAATTCGTCGGTCGGTTTACATCCAAGTAGGTAAGCGAAGTTCGAAGAGCTGATGGTCGTTGGGGTCCCAAGGTGCTGGAGTGGCGACCCCGCACCGGGAAGCGCAGTGTTGGCAGACCCCCCACCAGGTGGACCGACGCGCAGGAAGCCGCTGGATCCAGGCGGCGCAAGACCGAGGCCTGTGGAAGTCCATGCAAGAGACCTTTGTCCAGCAGCGGACGTCTATCGGTTGATGAAGAAGAAGAAGAAGGTAAGCGAAATTGTGGGAAAAGCTCTTCTTAAATAAACAAAGGAATATTTTCTTGAGTAACAAACAATTAATATCAAAACAATTCCATTCACCTGACTATCTAAGTTACGTAACAAAAGGCAATAGACACTCGATTGAATTTTGGGTCTAAGCATTATAAGCTCGGTATTAAGTTGCGAACTGCCCATCCTCTTCAATGTACCTAACTAAACGATAAAGCCCTGGTCAAACAAAACTCGCAGCGGCAGCGACGTGCGGCGGCAGCACGGCAGGTCTCACACTAAAGGGGTGCTCTAGTAATGCATTTTGGCAGCAATGATTTTCATATTATGTAGTCGTATCGTGGCTGCAGCTTCAAGACTTTTGTAATGTCTCGGTCGTATTATCGTCTATTCATGTCTCGGTCGTATTATTCATGACGAAGTATGCATCTTTCATACAAACAATCTTCTTCTTCTTCATTAACCGATAGACGTCCACTGCTGGACAAAGGCCTCTTGCATGGACTTCCACAGTCCTCGGTATTGCGCCGCCTGGATCCAGCAGCTCCCTGCGACTCGTTTGATGTCGTCGGTCCACCTGGTGGGGGGGCCTGCCAACACTGCGCTTCCCGGTGCGGGGTCGCCACTCCAGCACCTTGGGACCCCAACGTCCATCAGCTCTTCGAATTATGTGCCTCGCCCATTTCCACTTCAGTTTCGCGACTCGCTGAGCTATGTCGGTGACTTTGGTTCTCCTACGGATCTCCTCATTCCTGATTCGATCCCGCAGGGACACTCCGAGCATAGCTCTCTCCATCGCCCGCTGGATACAAACAATATTACGAATGAAGTCACAGTACGGACCGCAATGGTCATTGTACACTGTACAATGAACAAGTTCCTTATATTGCAACCTTTAGGAGTTACGGAGATGAAAAATGGATGCGTTGGATGTTCAACGTCACACGATATTGCGTCAACGCATCGTGTCAACATCCGGGGTTGCCTGTATCCTGACCTTTTGCCGTGACCTAACTTTGACCGCCTCACGTGCAACTGGATTTATAGTCAGAGATAAGCCGTCACGCGTCGCTGCCGCGGTTAATGCGACGAAGCCTTAAGGCTTACAACCTACGTTAATGAGACTTCGACCCAAATAATTTGCGTCGGCATCTGATAAAGTGTGAGAGGTTGATTGAATCTTGGGTATTGGAAATCACTGGCTTGGGAGCGTAGCCTAGTTATAGCCGTATGTGTGGGAGCTATTAGCTTAAGTATATCTCACCCTTTGCTTATAGAGGCACATAACCAAATATATTGAACTACTAGCTGATGCCCGCGACTTCGTCCGCGTGGATTTAGTGTTTAAAATCCCTCGGGAAATCTTTGATTTTCCGGGATAAAAAGAAGCCTATGTCACTCTTCAACTATACCCATGCCAAAAATCACGTCGATCCGTAGCTCTCTTGCGGCGTGATTGAAGGACAAACCAACAAACCAACAAACAAACACACTTTCGCATTTATAATATTAGTATGATAAGGGCAGGCCCTTGTCATACTAATATTCGCATATTTATTTCGCAATAACAAATAAACTTTAACCAACGAACGAGAATTTGACATGATTCTCAAACACCAACTTTATTCGTCAGTTATAGGTTATAGGTTACTTACCGATGGCGAAGTAGGCCCTAATACTTATACCTATATATACCTACTACTATAGCACCTATACGCTTACCATAAAATATCTTCAACTATTTACCTTTCTTCTTTATTCAGCTTCTTATTTATAAGGACCTGCAGGCCTAGCATGCACGCGCGAGAAAATTTTGTCTACGCCTTTTCTCGTATTATCTCTAGGTATATCTCTATCGAAACTAACATGTTTGCACACATGGATTCGTCGAACGAGAATACGTCTACATCGACAATATCTCTCTCTCTCTCTCTTCGCGCGAGATATCACTTCGACGTGCATGCTAGGCGGGCAGAACAGTTATTTTGAAGTAGTCTCCATTTATAGTCTACCGGAGCAGCTAGAGACAGCCTCAGCTTCCCAGAACAAGTGTCGACACCAAGCTACCCCTACCGAACATGATTCATCGATCTAAAGTTAATAAACCACAAGTTGTTCCAACTTTCAAAGTTAAACCCGGTATCGCGCCACCAAAATCCATTACGAATAATTATTCAACCGTCAAAAGTTAGTATAGATGTATGGTCTATGTACCTAACTACCTATTAACAAACTAATTTCAGTTTGACTTAACTTAAGAAGCGTTTTCTTCCCGCTTGCATGTAACCTGCTTTACTTAATAAATTATGAAGTAACTACTTAAGTACTTAAGCGGCAGGAGTAGATCTGCCTCTCTCGTAGAGGGTTGTATATTATTTCTACTTGTTTATTTCGTCGTGAATTCCCTGAGGAGATGGAAAGAGAAAGGAGTTTTTTTTCTTTCCATAAAATACTTACTAAATTCGTAGTGTGTTTTAAGGCTTATTCTGAAAAATACTATCTGTAATCAGTCGAAGAAATGTTGGCAAACCTTCAATACCATGGTTTATTAATACAGTAAGTATATGATACAGTACAAGTGATAGGTATAACTTGATTAGATTCACCGTAGGGGTTATTCTCCCGTACGTCAATCTATTTCCAATAAAAGTCCCAATAAAAACAGGAACGATGGAAGATGGCCCAGTTAGATTAAAAATTGTTTTGTTTCACCTATTTAGAGCTCGGCCTGGTTAGCACGTCGCGTCGCCTGAACTAGTTGCATACTTAAACTTACTGCGAACGTTCGGTAAACAAATGTCAAGTTACATCCCCATTAATTGATGGTTAAGTTAGGTTTTGGAGGGAATGAAAATCTTAAAAGTTATTTTTTCTTCTTCTTTATCAACTAAAAGACGTCCACTATTGAACAAAGATCTCTTCCATGGACTTCTACAGGCCTTCGGTATGCATCCAGCGGCTCCCTGCGATTCTTTTGATGTTGTCGGTCCACCTAGTGGGTGGGTGGGTGGTAATCTGAGGTGGTGAGTTCATGGTGACTGGTGATACCTGTCTTTACAAAATTACTAATTTTAATTTTTTATATTTTTCAGCTGTTCTTTTGGGTTTCTCTATTTTATTTTATTTTTAAACCACCCCTTTATTAGACCGACACAGATCGGTCAAGCAGTTTTTGAGTTGTAGCCAGTCTAACGATAAGCAATTGATTTTTATATGTGTGTTATTACTTATTATAGAAGATGCTGCGAGTTCGGTTAGCCCCAGGCCTTAAAATCGCGAATCAAGTGAATCATCAGCCGGCCTCCTCATATCGGCGTGTCTTTTATAGCACGATATAAACTATATTAATCCGCTCCAGTGTTTTGCTATTGGAAGCTGGGAGCACGTTTAATCAACAATATTAACCAGGCGTGATCTCATTTCAACGGTATACGCGGCAGCTGTTCACTGTCGCAGTCTTAATTGCCTATCAAAAGGTTGAGTAAAAAATAAATTTATGCTAACGATATTAATGTTAAAACTTGTGATTTAAGTACATTGATAGCCGATTTCACCTCTAAGGATCCCGTAGAGTCAGAATTCCCTTAGAAATAATATTTTCTATAGCGTTTAGTTTAACTTGAACGTTGGTGAAAACGAAATCGTTGAGTCATTATTGAACTTTAGGGATTGCCGGAGAAAACTGGTATTAGTTATCGTTTTTAGATACAATAATAAATGTAAGTATTAAAAAAACAGAGGTCTAGTTAAGTGTTTCGTTAAGGGCTTCGACAAACAAACCGCGAGACGGCAGCGGCGCGCATAAGCAATAATCGAGGCGCGCGACATAGCGCCAAGGCATGTACCGCCCGGCGTGCATGTAATGTGTCTATATTGCTTACATAATCTAATGTGTCATAAGTGGCACCTGAAACTTACTATTAGTTTGCATATCACAACTAAGCGTCAGACTAAAATGGACTTACAGGCACTAGTTATAGACATTTTTATTTAGAATAGAATAGTATAGAATATTGTTTATTCATTGACAAAAATGGAAACAAACAAAAAAATAGAAATACAAATGAAAAGAAAATACAGTACTTAAAATCTAACTTATCCAGTATCTACCATGTGTCATGCCAATGAAAGGGTCCTAGCTCAGCTAAATGCTATTAATTAATTAATGAATTAATGAATTATTTAGCAAGTTCCACTTGTAGCGCTGTTTGTTGTGTGAATAAATAAACTAGATTTTTTAAACATCGTACTTAACGGTCATTTTATTTTGACATTATAGCGTTTCGATTTTCTTTTATCAACATTTTCAACGTGTTGTAAAAATTCGAACTCGTTATCGAACGCGTGCGGAAGCAGTCGCGCATCGTGTGGCCATCACCCTTCAGTGTTCCGTACTTCAGCCAGTCCTTTAGTTCAATTGTCTTAAGTTATTCCATTGATCGTAATCGTATTCGATGACATTAGCGTCAAAGTGAAATAAACCATAACAGCATTGAATTAGAGCTCACTTTCGTGTAGGCATTTTTATATGTTTAGGTATGTACGATACGCTCCATAACGCTCCTTGTGAAAATCGGTTGTACTGAATTTGTGACAAATCAATACAATCAAGGATTATTTTACTTTGACGCTAATGTCATAGAATACGAATACGATCAATGGAATAACTTTTAGACAATTGGCAACCTTGTATTGCAAATCGTAAAACGTACGCGCACGTCCAGTCTGACGTCTGACCCAGCCATGCGGCGTACCTCGCATCACTACCGAGTACCGTCCCGCTTCGTGTGTGTCTAAAGCTTTATTCAGTCATCAGCAGCTGTTGTCGCAATACTACAATGCCATACAAAAATCTCCTAATGTGTTTCGTTAAAGGAAATTACAGCGGCGGTATCGTGATTGCACGCACTGATACGATTTCTTAACGCGTCACCCAAACTCTTCATAGTCCCAGAGACGGTAGTCAAATATATATGGACAGTAGAATTTTATTATTCAACTTCTCATGGGTTTGGTACTTTCTTCATAATTCTGCGTAAATAGGTAAATTCTAATTCATTACTAAAGTAGTAAGTAAATAGGTAACTTCTTCATAAGTATGCGTAAATAGGTAACTAGGTTCTAAATAGGTAGATGTCTAATTAGAGCCTAGGCAGAATTCAATGGACCAATAAATTCTTGTTTTTAAAAAAATACCTTAAACCTCTATGATAGTATACCTAGTAGATTTTAAAATTTTTCTTTTAACTGAAATAAATTGAGCACTTACCCAAAAATAATGGAGAAGATGTGACCTTAAATTTTTTCTTTTAACTGAAAAATTAGGTGGAGAAGAGTTCTATCTTTTTTCATGCAATAATTTATCAATTTATTTATCGTTGTATGGAACCAACTGCCGTAATTTAACAGCTAAAGTGACGACTGACGAGTGCAATCAACTACGATTGGTTGTATTTTAGATACTTTCGCCGTACCGTCAATTTTAGCCAATAGTAAGAAAGTAATCAGCCAAGCAGAAACACCACTGGGTAAAGTGTCAACATTAGTCGCAGTCAATAAAAAAACATCTACGTAGACATGGACAGTAGCAGAATTGGTATTTTGTTGCCCTTATTAAATCTACTCTTTGTGAAAACAGCAACTGCTGAGTTTCTTGCAGACTCTTCTCAGCAGAATCCGCTTTCCGAAACGGTGGTAGAGTCTTGACGTGTCAAAAGAGTCACAGGTTGGCCTTCTTCTTCTTCTTCTTTATCAACCTATAGACGTCCACTGCTGGACAAAGGTCTCCTGCATGGTCTTCCACAGGCTTCGGTCTTGCGCCGCTTGCATCCAGCGACTCCCTGCGACTCGTTTGATGTCGTCGGTCCACCTAGTGGGAGGTCTGCCAACACTGGGTTTCCCGGTGCGACCCCAACGACCAATAGCTCTTCGAACTGGTTGGCCTACATGAAGTAAATAATTTTGATTTCGAAATCTACCCTTCATCTCTTACACTACACTATACGTCGTGGCTCGTAGACTGGGGTCGTGGATCGTTACGTTGTTGGTTGGTGGAGGGGTAACGAGACAGCCATGTGTCATCGCAACATCTTCAACGGAATATGGAAATAAAGAAATCTTTCTTCGCGTCGCCTTGATGCAAATTAAACACCCAAGGCGGCATACGCTTTTATGTTATTTTACTATAAACAGCTGTTAGCTTAGCGTTAGCTCTGATAGCGTTGTAATGACCGTATTATTTTCTAGTAGTATGCCCGCGAATTAATCTGCGTGGAGTTAGATATTTAAAAATCCTATGGAAATTGTTAGTTTTTCCGAAATAAAACGTTCCGAAATAAAAAGCTTATGTCGCTCTCCATGCCCCTCAACTTTCAACTGTATTCATGCAAAAAATCACGTCGACCTGTTGCTGCGTGATTGAAGAAAACTCGAAACTAGTTAGACAACAAAACTTTTAGTGGATTACGTAAATAAAGTGGGCAAAATAAAACGAAGTGTTCTAACGAATAAGTACTGTTCAAACATCAGCAATTAAAAGTTTACACTTACACAAAATTATTATTATTTCTCTATATATTATGACTCTCACACCCGCATACAAAATAAATAGATATAGGGCCAAAAAGTATTAATATAAACATAAATATATACACTTCTTCTTCTTCTTCTTCTTCTTTATCAACCTATAGACGTCCACTGCTGGACAAAGGTCTCCTGCATGGACTTCCACAGGCTTCGGTCTTGCGCCGCTTGAATCCAGCGGCTCCCTGCGACTCGTTTGATGTCGTCGGTCCACCTTTTGGGGGGTCTGCCAACACTGCGTTTCCCGATGCGGGGTCGCCACTCCAACACCTTGGGACTAGGCCTTGCATTCGAATATTCGAATATTCGAATTATTCGAATAATATGCCTTGTCCGAATATTCGAATATTAAATCTGCTATATTCGAATATTCGACCAATTTTCTAAAAGCCAAACTCGAAATATTAATGTGCATGTCGCAGGCATTTTGTGTGATTCCGCCGTTTACATACGGCGTCGTCAGTTTAAAAACGCTCGCTGTTATGTAATGCCGCGGCAAATTGAAGTATTTAGTTCTGTTTCTTATGCCTAACAAGTACTATGTTTGCCAAAATCTAAAGTTAGGTTAGGTTAGAGTTATACAAGGCGACAGGTGATGACGGAATTACTGCAGAACTCCTGAAAGCGGGTGGAAAACCAGTACTTAAGACCTTTCAGCGATTGTTCAATTCCATCATTCACGAGGGTATAACGTCGGAAGCGTGGCACAGGAGCGTGGTGGTCCTGTTCTTCAAAAAGGGTGATAATACCTTGCTGAAGAATTATAGACCCATCTCGCTGCTGAGTCATGTTTACAAGTTGTTCTCGAGAGTCATCACGAATTGTCTCGCTCGTAGGTTTGACGACTTCCAGCCTCCCGAACAAGCCGGATTCCGAAAAGGCTTTGGCACCATAGATCACATTCATACGCTGCGGCAGGTTATACAAAAGACGGAAGAGTATAACCGGCCACTTTGCTTAGCGTTTGTGGACTATGAGAAAGCCTTTGATTCGGTGGAAACTTGGGCTGTATTGTCGCTGCAGAGATGCCGGATTGACTACCGGTATATCCAAGTGTTGAAGTGCTTGTACGAAAACGCCACTATGTCAGTACGTATACAGGACCAGACTACGAGACCAATCCACTTGCAGCGTGGAGTGCGACAGGGAGATGTAATCTCCCCGAAGCTATTTACCCCTGCGTTGGAGGACGTCTTTAAGTTTCTGGATTGGAACGGACTTGGCATCAACATAAACGGCGAGTACATCACTCACCTGCGATTTGCCGATGACATAGTAGTCATGGCAGAGACTCTGAGAGATCTCAATACAATGCTCAATGATCTCAGCAGGGTTTCTCAACAGGTGGCCTGAAAATGAACATGAGTAAGACGAAAATTATGTCCAACGCTCATGCTCCGCTCCACCCAGTAATCGTTGAGAACTCTGCACTCGAAATTGTAGACGAGTATATATACCTGGGACATACAGTCCAGCTAGGTAGGTCTAATTTCGAGAAAGAGATTAACCGCCGAATCCAACTCGGCTGAGCAGCGTTCGGGAAGCTCCGAGATGTCTTCTCGTCCAAAATCCCTCAGTGCCTGAAGACTAAAGTCTTCGAACAGTGCGTGTTGCCAGTGATGACTTACGGATCCGAGACATGGTCGCTAACTATGGGCCTCATAAGAAGGCTCAGGGTCACTCAGCGAGCGATGGAGAGAGCTATGCTCGGTATATCCCTGCGAGATCAAATCAAAAATGAGGAGATTCGTAGGAGAACCACAGTCACCGACATAGCTCAGCGTGTCGCTAAACTGAAGTGGAAATGGGCGCGGCACATAGTTCGAAGAGCTGATGGTCTTTGGGGTCCCAAGGTGTTGGAGTGGCGACCCCGCACCGGGAAACGCAGTGTTGGCAGACCCCCCACCAGGTGGACCGACGACATCAAACGAGTCGCAGGGAGCCGCTGGATTCAAGCGGCGCAAGACCGAAGCCTGTGGAAATCCATGCAGGAGACCTTTGTCCAGCAGTGGACGTCTATAGGTTGATAAAGAAGAAGAAGAAGAAGAGTTATACATGAACAGTCAGGTGCCCTCAGGTTGTATTGGGCTTAACTTAGGTATATTGACCAAATGGAACCTAAGTGCCCGACCTGCGGCCGGGCACCTGACTGTGGCTGTGGCAATCCTGTGGCTCCCTGCAACTCGTTTGATGTCGTCTGTCCACCCAGTGGGGTCAGTCTGCCAACAATGCGCTTCCCAATGCGGGGTCGCCACTCCAGCAGCTTGGGACCCCAACGACCATCAGCTCTTCGAACTATATGCCCCAGCCATTCCCACTTCAGTTTCGTGACTCGCTGAGCTATGTCGGTGACTTTGGTTCTCCTTCGGATCTTCCCATTTCTGATTTGATCTCGCAGGGATATTCCGAGCATAGCTCTCTCCATCGCCCACTGAGTGACCCTGGGTCTTCTTATGAGGCCCACAGTTAGTGACCATGTCTCGGATCCGTAAATCATCACTGGCAGCACGCACTGTTCGAAGACTTTAGTCTTCAGGCACTGAGGGATTTTGGATGAGAAGACATCTCAGAGCTTCCCAAATCCTGCCCAGCCGAGTTGGATTCGGATGTTGATCTCTTTCTCAAAAACCTGTTGAAGATTTGGCCAAAGATCCCAGAGCCAAACTGACCCGACACTATACCAGAGATATCCCCGACGTCAGCCTATAAGAGATTAGTATGGCGCTCAAGCAGCTCAAGAACAACAAGGCGCCTGGTGATGACGGAATCACTGCGGAACTCCTGAAAGCGGGTGGAAAACCAGTACTTAAGATTTTAGTTTAAGGTGTTCTCGTGAGTCATTACGAATCGTCTCGCTCGTCTCTACGACTTCCAACCTCCCGAACAAGCCAGATTCCAAAAAGGCCTTGGCCCCATAGATCACATTCATACGCTGCGGCAGGTTATACAAAAGATGGAAGAGTATAACCAGCAACTTTGCTTAGCGTTTTTGGACTATGAGAAAGCCTGCGATTTGGTGGAAACTTGGGCTGTATTGAGGTCACTGCAGATATGCTGTATTGACTACCGGTATATCCAAGTGTTGACGTGCTTATATGAAAACGCCACTATGTCAGTACGTATACAGGACCAGATTAATCCACTTGCAGCGTGGAGTATGATAGGGAGACGCAATCTCCCCGAAGCTATTTACCGCTGCATTGAAGGACGTCTTTAACTTTCTGGATTGGAACGGACTTGGCATCAACATAAACGGTGAATACCTACATCACTTACTTGCGATTTGCCGATGACATAGTCGTTATGGCAGAGACTCTGAGCGACGTCAATATAGTGCTCAAAGATTTTAGCAGGGTTTCTCAGCGTTGGGCCTGAAGATGAACATGAGCAAGATCAAAATCATGTCCAATGTTCATTGCTCCACTCCACCCTCGTTAAGAATACCTACTGCACTTGACATTGTGGACTAGTATTATAATGTACCTGGGACACAGTCCAGCTAGGTATGTCCAATTTCCTAACTTGTAATACTGACTAATTATTTACCTATTAGTATTCTATCAACGTTAAAAATCTTTCTTTTTAATCTTTTAACTTTTGTAAGTTTTTGATTCAGGGAAATAAGACTCAAAGTAAGAAATTGGCAATTAAAAGCATAACTATTATAACATCTTTTGATTTTTTAATTATTCGAATATTATTCGAATAATTCGAATAATACCCGAAAAAAAGGCGAATATTCGAATACCAAAATTTTCGAATATTTGCAAGCCCTACTTGGGACCCCAACGACCATCAGTTCTTCGAACTATGTGCCCCGCCCATTTCCACTTCAGTTTCGCGACACGCTGAGCTATGTCGGTGACTTTGGTTCTCCTACGAATCTCCTCATTTCTGATTTGATCTCGCAGAGATATACCGAGCATTGCTCTCTCCATCGCTCGCTGGGTGACCCTGAGCCTTCTTATGAGGCCCATAGTTAGCGACCATCCGTAAGTCATCACTGGCAACACGCACTGTTCAAAGACTTGAGTCTTCAGGCACTGAGGGATTTTGGACGAGAAGACATCTCGGAGCTTCCCGAACGCTGCCCAGCCGAGTTGGATTCGGCGGTTAATCTCTTTCTCGAAATTGGACCTACCTAGCTGGACTGTATGTCCCAGGTATATATAGTCGTCTACAATTTCGAGCGCAGAGTTCTCAACGATTACTGGGTGGAGCGGAGCATGAGCATTGGACATGATTTTCGTCTTGCTCATGTTCATTTTCAGGCCCACCTGTTGAGAAACCCTGCTGAGATCATTGAGCATTGTATTGAGATCTCTCAGAGTCTCTGCCATGACTACTATGTCATCGGCAAATCGCAGGTGAGTGATGTAATATATACACACAGATAAATAAACTTACATATAGATTACATAAATAAATACTTGTAGCGGGCGGAGGATTACGCCCCGGCAGGGGAGACCAGACGGCCGGGGGTCAGGGCGACAGGCTGAGAAACCGACGGACTATCCTAGCCGAGTCTAGCAACACCGCTTTCTGCATCTTGGCCGCGAGCGAACCGCCACGGAGCCCCAGTCGCCTCAGATGGTGAGCGAGGCTGACTGGGATCAACCCATTCGCAGAAATAACGATTGGGATGGTTTCAGTGGACTCCACATGCCACATGCCAGTAACCTCGTGAGCCAGATCTAGATACTTTCGTTTTTTCTCTGTCTCCGCTCTCACGAGGTTCTCGTCATGTGGGATGGTGATGTCCACTAAAAACACCCTCGACTGTGCCCGGTCCATCAGCACGATGTCAGGCTTATTCGCCAGAATCGTCCTGTCCGTGATGATGGACCGGTCCCAATAGAGCCGGACTCCGTCACGCTCAAGCACCGGCACCGGTGTGTACCTATAGTACGGCACTCTCTCATCCAGGAGACCGTACTTCAGAGCAAGCTCTTGGTGAAGGATTTTGGCCGCTTGGTTGTGTCTGTGCAGATACTCAGTGTTAGCAAGAGCCGAACATCCCGAGAGCACATGCCTGAGTGACTCACCGGGATGGCGACACGCTCGACAGATGTCGTGAGTGCCATCCTTCAGGATGTACTTTCGGTAGTTCCGCGTCTTAACCACCTGATCTTGTATTGCACACACAAAACCTTCGGTTTCCCCAAAGAGGTCACCGAAGCGCAGCCATTGCACGGACGCTTTTTTATCTACGTGCGGCTCATTAAGAGCTTTAAAAACGCGTCCATGCAACTCCCTCTCCTTCCATACGGTCTCCCGGTCAGAGGTGCTTAGTACCACCGGTTTCTGCCACTCGAGTTTGGCCAAAGATAGGAGAGTGAGTCCTTTGTCACATTCTATAACATCTCTATGCATTGGACACTCCCTCTTCGTCTCAAAGTAGGTTCTGAGGCTGGATATCTTCCGATTATGCATGGTCTTGACGCTTAATACGCCTCGACCTCCACATTTTCGGGGTATATACAACCTCATAACAGATGATTTGGGGTGGTGCATGCGGTAGAGAGTCATAGTCGTGCGGACTTTTCTATCCAGTGCGTCTAGTTCGGTCCGAGTCCATCTGAGTACGCCAAAGGTGTACATGAGAACGGGCATGACCCAGCCGTTATATGCTCGGACCTTATTGGCACCCGACAAATAGCTTTTACAAACTTTTGTCAGGCGGCCAAAAAATACCTCGCAAACTGACTGTTTCACGTCCGCCTCCTTTACCCTCACGGATTGTGACATACCCAGATACCGGTATGACTCAGCTTCAGAGAGGGTCCTGATGTTAGATGGCTCGAGATTGATCTCGGCCGAATGAGTAACCTGTCCCCTCTCCACATGTAAGACCGCACACTTGTCTAGTCCAAGCTCCATCCTGATGGAGTTACTGAACTCAGTGGTGATATTCAGCAACTCCCTCAGGCGGGTGGCATTGGGTGCTAGCAGCTTGAGGTCATCCATGTAGAGAAGGTGAGGTACTTTTGTCCCGCCTCTCCGAAACTGAAAGCCTGTCCCTGATCTCTCCAGCAAAGAGCTGAGAGGGTTCAGCGACAGACAAAACCATAATGGACTCAGATAATCGCCCTGGAAGATACCCCGCCGTATCTTGATCCGGTCACCCGCAGCCGCCAACCGCTCGCCATGGAGACAAAGGATCGTACTCCATTGCCCCATACACTCTCCGAGGAAGTCTCGAACTGTACTATCGACTTTGTACAGCTCAAGGACCCTCAAGAGCCATGAATGGGGCACCGAGTCGAATGCCTTCTTATAGTCAATCCAAGCGGCAGAGAAATTCCGGCGATTGCGTTTGACCAGTTGGCCCACGTCGGAGTCGATGAGAAGGAGCTCCTTAGTACCACGACCACCGCCCCAACATCCGTTCTGAGCCCCAGACATGATGTTGTTCTCGTCTACGTGACGGGAAATCTTAAGGCTCAGAACGGATGTCAATGTCTTATAGATGGTAGTAAGACATGTGATGGAGCGGTACTTAGCTGGGTCAGCGGTATCGGTTGACTTAGGAGCTAAATGAGTGATCCCGGTGGTGAAAAGGCTCGGGAGTGCCCTTTGCTCGAGAGCATCTTGGAATTGTCGAGCCAAAGTAGCATGGCAGAGCGAAAAACCCTTCAACCAGTAGTGATGCAGCCCATCGGGTCCCGGACTTTTCCAGTTCGGGGCCCGGCGCACCGCACCAGCTACATCCTCCGAAGAGATGGCGACGGGGTTCATCGGCTCTATTGAGGCACATGCTTCCTCAACCGCCGCAATCCAAGGGCCCTCCTCATGCTCCACCTCTCTTGACCATACATTTCGCCAAAAGGCGACGAGGTCAGCCGGGCTCGGCCGCTGAGAGGTAGAACAGACTGCTGGGCACTCCAGTTTTTTATAGATCCTTTTCTGATCACTCGAGAAGAGGCGATTTTGCTGAAAGCGCTAGACTCTTTCCGAGTATCGTCGAATGCGGTTCCCCCATGCAGAGATTTTCTGCTTCAGGTCGTCGATGCGCTCCGTTAGTTTTTGGGCTATATCGGGCTGATCTAGCCGCACCCCGAGCCCATTAAAGGCTATTCTAACGGAGCGCACAATCCTTGGCCTATTGTTGCCCGACCTGAAACTCTGCAGTCTGCCAATGAGAGCTCTGGCCAGGGTGATACGGTGTTCTATTCTCCTTTTCCAGGCTGGCTCCGTGCTGCGCCTTAGAGTAGTGCGTCCACGTTCTTGGGTCTTGACACCCATGAAACGATGAACAGCTAAGGCCGCACCAAAGAGAATAGAAGCCGTATCATCCAGGCCAGTGCTGCGCTCAAGGTATTGAGGCAGCCTTTGGTTTATGGCCTCAATGACATCCCGCGTCGCTACATTTAATGTGAGTCGGGAGAGCCGCGGACGGTTCTCTAGAGGAGCACTCCGGATCTCCGAAATCGCCTCTTCTAAAATCCTTCTCATCCGCTCTATGTCAAAGGAAACTGTTTCCTCCGTGTCCTCCTCCACAGGCAAATCTTGCGCGATAGCGTCGGTCTCTTCGCGGACAGGTTCCGCCAGAGAGACAATTTGCTCTGTGGTTGGGGTTGTCACCTCGGGAACAGCCTCACGTCGTAATCGTTCGAGCTCGGTAGCGCTAAAGATGTTCGAGCGCTGAATATACCGAGCCCGGTCTGCCAGGTTTTGTTCCGTGACAGTCAGATTCGGCTCGAGCAGCAAGAACTCGCGGTACATTGCCGCTCGGTAGCCAGTCCGTCCGGTTTCCCCTCCTGTCGCCCTGTAGTACGCACGCATGACATTTCTGTTCATTGGAGATGTCCATCTCATGCGGCGCACTCCACCAGCGGCGGGCTCCGAAGATTGGGTCCTAGAGGGCCCTGTCGGCGCCAAGCCGACTGGTGGGTTATTATTATTATTATTATCAGCCCAAACTGTCCCAATGCTGGGCAAAGGCCTCCCTTTCTTCCTTCCAAGTTCCATTTGTATCTGTATGGGGATATTTGGGGCCAGGCCGACATATAGGCATCGAATTCGTCACGCCAGCGACGCCTCGGTCTCCCTCGACGTCTTTTTGTATTTTGTGGCCATGAATGTGGCACCCAATCTGTAGCAGTCTTTACCCATAGTTCGTCAGACATACGCATAACATGTCCGGCCCAGTCCCATTTCAGTTTGGCAGCTTTATCTCCCAAACCCGTTATTTGCGTCTTGGAGCAGATCACATTAAAAACAGCATACTTATACTGTTGTTAATGTGATCAGTCAGCTTTACATAAAAGGGATAATTTTTCTTTTTTTTTAGATGGTCAAATAAATATTTAAATAGCTTACAGAACTCCTACAACTGGGCCTTTTTAGGGTTCCATAGTAAACAAGGAACCCTTATAGTTTCGCCATGTCCGTCCGTCTGTCTGTCTGTCTGTCCGTCCGCGGTTTAGCTCAGACTATTGGTACTAGAAATCTGTAATTTGGCAAGGGTATCAATACTAATCACGCCGACAAAGTGGTGAAATAAAATTGTGAAAAATATTTTTTTTAGGGTACCTCCCCTCTACATGTAAAGTAGGGATGAATTATTTTTTTCTCATCTATCCCATAGTGTGGGGTGTCGTTGAATAGGTCTTTTAAAAATATTGTGGGTGTGGAACACCATTTTTCAATTCAGGGATCGGTTTGTGAAATATGATATTTTAAAGTGCTAAATATTATTAGAGTCAAGTGTCCCCCCCACCTCTGCCAGCTCAATGGTAGTATATAGGATACAAGAAAAAATTCGCAGCAGTAGTATATATAATGAATTTTAAAGGAAAACTATCACGGCTAAGTAGGGTTCATTAGTTAAGGAGCTATATCTGTTTTTTCTAAGATAGGTATTACACGTAGTGTAAGTTGCATATTTTGTAGTATACTATAGTATTTAAACCATGGAACTCAAAATGTATTCAATATTCATAAATAAAATAAAAGCTCTATCCTAGGTCAGCAATAATATTTGAGACTTGCAATTACGGAACCCTACACTGCGCGTGGCCCGACACGCACTTGGCCGGTTTTTATTAATAAACCTTCGCTGTCCTTCCGTCTGTCAGCGGGCTGTATCTCATGAACCGTAATAGTACCACAGAGTAGGTATTAAATAGTACTTGATAGTCTAATACTACTACTTGATAGTACGTAATAGTACCGATTCTTGAAACTTTCACAGAATGTATGTATGTGAATAAACTTTTGTTTGACGGAAGACTGAAAGACTGAAAGTCCGACCACACAGTACTGCTTACCTACTGTGTTTGGTCTTGGGAATGGGGAAGATCAACCCACTGTGATACAATTTTGACTAGTACAGGGGTTGACCTGCCTTTTTCTTATACCATCATACTAATATTATAAACGCGAAAGTGTGTTGGTTGGTTTGTCCTTCAATCACGCTGCAACAGATTACAGAACTGCGGATCGACGTGATTTTTTGCATGGGTATAGTTGAGGACTTGGAGAGTGACATGGGCTACTTTTTATCCCGGATAATCAAAGAGTTCCGGAGGGATTTTAATAACTAAATCCATGCTGACGAAGTAGCGGGTATCAGCTAGTATACCATAAATATGTAAACTATTGTAATTTGTATGGCATCAAATAGATAAGGTTAAAGTTAAAAGTTTATGCTCGACCTTAATTTTATAAATGATATGGATTATACAGAACCCTCCGAGGGTGGATCAAACTCGCACTTTATACGGCCCGTTTTTTATCTATGCCCATTGCATATCTATTTTCGGATACTCTATTACCACTATTACTCAATCACACGTACTGGCTCAACGTATAGTAGAGTAGTAAATAAATGTTATGATCCTTTTTATGAACCGGGAAATAAATCCCTCGCATTCGAAACGATCGGGCAAAGAACTTATAATCGTTTGTACATCGTAAAAAGTTTTACTTTATTAGCAGGATACTATTTAAATGGATTTGTATTGCATTGTATCCGCTTGTTTGCTTTGGAGTCATTAGTAATTTAACTTTTAGTATTGATTCAACAGAGTACGAGTTACGTTTATTATTTTGTAAACTATTTTGAAAAGAGCAACCGTCGAGATCTTGCTGGTTCTTCTCGGCAGGAACGGCATTCCGAAATGCAGTGGTAGATTCATCGAATATTCAAAAGCACTTTCACAAGTTTATTTGAATAAAAACATTGGCAGTCATAGGGACTGCCGAGAGAAGTGAAAACTAGATTTGCTAATAATTAAAAAAAAAATAAAAAATAAAAATATAATATAACTATAAAAATAAATAAAAATAATTTTAAAAAAAGCGCACTGTCACGTTTTGTGAGTGAGATTCGAACCTGCGACATCATACATTAAACGGTAAGGAAGGCGGGTGCTGGCCGACCGTGCTGTACAAGGTTGCTTGAGAATCTCTAAAATGTTGAACGCTTACTGAAATCTCCAGGTGGTACGATGGTGACGGTGACGATTTCGTGAAATCCATGTTTTTTGCTCACCGAAAAAAGTGCTCAACGTGCCTAAAGAAGTTTTCACTTCAAAATCTTTCTATTATATTATATTCATCAAAATCGGCTCAGTAGTTTAGGCGCTACGGTGGAACGTCCGAAAATACACACATCAAAAGTGTCTAGGGATCAAGCATTTTTATGCGGATTTCTTGAGATTGAGATGTGGCTTTGTAATAAATTTATGATTTTATAAATTTATATGGATCCTTTTTGGTGCATTTCATAATTTCATAATCAGCGATTAAAATCCTGCCAGGAAGTCCATCCTTATAGTGGTGGAACCATCATGGTATGGGCGGGTATTTGGATCGGCGGAAGAACTGAGTTGATTTGGATCAGAGGCAACCTCAACGCTCAAATTTATGCTGAGACGATTGTATCAGACGTCATCGTTCCTCTACAAGTGCAAATCGGTCCCTTATTTCAGTTAATGCATGATAATGCACGACCGCACACCGCAAGAGTTGTAAGACAGACTCTCGCCGCAGCTAACATCAATGTCCTGCCCTGGCCTGCTCAGTCGCCAGACTTGAACCCGATTGAGCATGCATGGGATATGCTACAGAGAAGAGCTCTGCCGAATATGGAGGGTATCCAGTGGCAAGAAGACCTTTTTTTGTTGTTGCAACGAACATGGGCGGCCATTCCACAGCGTGATTTGGATGAACTCATTTTGAGTATGCCAAACCGATGTTCTTGTGTTGTTAGTGTTCGCGGTAGAAACACGGATTATTAATTGTTTAAGTTACCCAATAAAATTTTAAAGAAAACTGTTATTTCAGTCTTTTTTTCGAACTTTAATGTTAGTGGTTCAAATGTCAAAAATCCCTTTATTAGGAAAATGGCAAATTTCTTTATTAATGCAAAGGTGACTTGGTTTATCGTTACTGTGACAAACGAAAACACTTTATTTGATGAATCCTTAAAGAAAATTTTAATTAATATCAATCAGGAGAAAAGTTATTGCAAAAATATATGTTGATCCCTAGACACTTTTGATGTGTGTAGTTATATACAACCCTTCCTTTTGGCTTTGCCTTAGTTGGTTTCAAGCCGTTGTATAAATATGCAATGCGGCAATACCCTACACACTTGATACTATAATTACACTGCCATTTAGAACCAATTTGTATGAAGTAGGTTGACAATTACCTATTTCCCTTTGCTTCTATCATCCATGCAACAAGTTATTAAACAGGTCATTACATACACTGCCAAATAAAATGGAAAGAAGCGTGCTTCAGTGCCCTGGAGAATGCCTATGTCTAAATAAAACAGTGCATTTAGTAATGTCTAAAATTTAATCTATTTAAATAACATAAATAATTTGTATAGGTTATGTATGTAAGTAATTTGAAAGAAAGAAAACTCTCAATTCACTTAATAAATTAAAGGCTTATATTCATCATCATCAGCAACCCGTCAAATTGACGGGTTGCCCGTCAACGGCTCACTATTGAGCGCAGGTCTCCTCTCTGAGAAGGGTTAAGTATAGACCATAGTCTACCATGCTGGTCCGATGCAAATTGGCAGACTTCACACACCTTTGAGAACATTATGAAGAACTTTCAGGCGTGCAGGTTTCCCTCACGATGTTTTCCTTCGCCGCCGTTGAAAATGTGATATTTTGATATTTAATTTCTTAAACGCACTTAACTTAGAAAAGCCAGAGATACCAGCCCGGGATCGAACCTGCCACCCCCCGAGGAGACTGCAGTACAGTCCTGTCAAGTCCTGTCAAATCCTGTCAAATCATGTCAAATCCTGTCAAAGCCTGTCAAATCCTGTCAAATCCTGTCAAATCCTGTAAAATCCTGTCAAATCCTGTCAAATCCTGTCAAATCCTGTCGGTTAGCATTGTTCTTTAAGTTTACAAAGTTTACAAAGACCGTCTCGGTCCATACAATTTCCTTTTGATTAAGTACATTCATTTCACTAGGTACACGTTATGTAGGTCACTTCTAACTTTTATGATACTTACTTTTTGATGGTTTTACAAGTACGATTTAAAGGGCATATTCATGGGCTACATACAATACGATCAATGATCGACCCTTACCTATTTAAACCCCACGATTTTAAGCTCATGGGCAGCTGGTTGGGTATTGCAGTTAGAAATGAAGTTCACTACATCAGTGTGCATGCCGGGCCAATAATAACGAAGTGACAGGCGCTTGTAAGTTAGTCAGTCAGTCAGTCAGTTTTGTTTTGATATATTTAGAAGAAGATTAAAGGCACTGTACTTAATAATATACTAATTGTTAATCAGTTTAACGATTCATTAAACAAAAATCGTTGAACCGATCCTGATAAAATTTAGTATAGAAATACCTTTCTAAAGAAATGTACAGACGGGCTTTTTAACGTGCGAAAGTCTCCAGGGAAATTCCTCGCAGATTAAGTTTCTGCAAATAACAATGTACTTAGGACCAAAGGTACTTGCCTGATTGGGCCCTCTACAGTTGGAGATCTCGCTGCGATATTAATCTGCAATAAATGAAAAGAAAACATTTAAAACTTGCTATTGCACGCGACTTCGTCAACGTGGAGTTTTCTTACAAAAACTCGCGGGAACTAGTTCTTTTTTTGGGATAAAAAGTAGCCTGTCACTCTTCAGGTAATTAAAAAGTAAGGCACCTGGAGAGTGATATTGGCTACTTTTTACCCTATCAGTGTAAAAAATCGTTGTAAGGTAAGCCATTTTCATTATCACCAAGTATCTTTTAACCGACGAATTAATTAGACGTTTAAACGACACTGTGCCGATTTCATCAACGTCGAGTGACGTTTATCCTGGGAATAAATTGTTCTAACAGTTTTTGTAATATCAATAAGATCAAACCTTCTCAAATTAACTAAAGTAGAGACTAATTTTAGGTCGCTATTTTTCTCATTTTGTATCAATTTTAATCTAGAATCTTCAAATATAAACTTCCACTGCAGAATAAATCAATACACCATCAACACACCCACGCGCGCTCATACGTTATTCAAAATGTACACCTTCAGATTAAGTACCTATGTATTTTATTTCATGAGAAAAATCTTTTCCGTCTTCTTCCGTATGCATAATAAATGAAGTTTACGTAAGTTGCTAACATTTTCAATAGTGGGAAACGAACGGTACTCTTGCAAAAATTGCGAATTCATGTCTTACTTGCTGATTACTGCAATTTCTTCCGCGTGGATTAAATTTCTTTGTACGAGAACATGTACATAATTATGGGCTCAAGTCTCAACCATAACAAGAGGAAGATCTTAGTTTGGACCAGTGTTGCGCCTGGTGACCGGCTGGTTTACTTCACCTACTTTAGAACTTGTATAAATCATCATCATAAACCCATCAACGTCTCACTACTAAGCGCAGGTCTCCTCTAAGAGAAGGGTTGTAGGCATAGTCCACTACGATGTCCCAATGCGAATTGGCAGAATTCACACACCTTTAAGAATATTATGGAGAACTCTAGGGCATGCAGGTTTCCTTGCGATGCTTTCCTTCCCCGGTGAAGCATGTGATATTTAATAACTTGCATGTAACTCCTGAAAGTCAAAAGTGCGGTGCCCGGAATCGAACCAGCGACCTCCCTAATAGGAGACCGCATTCCTAACCACTAGGCTATCACTGCTTGTATTATACCTATAGCCAACTGAAATTATTCTTCTTTTATGTAGTATCCCTGTACGAGTACGAGATGTAGGATCCCTGTTGTAATGCGGTTGTTCGTTGGACATTGTTGTGTACTCAAGTGCAAGAGGGGCAAACGCAATCGCTCTATCATTTCTTTGAAAGAAAAGTTTACATAGAAAGATGGTACCAGCTTAGTGAGCTTAGTAGTACTGGTAGTGTTGGTAGTATTAATCTAAGCTGAGCGAAAGACATTTTATTTAAAACCTCATCTGTATTCAGATACTAAAGACGCTTTATTAAAATTTTGCACACACCGACGACGCGACGCAACGAGTAGCGAAGTAGAGCAAATGCCAAAAGAAGTTCCATATTAGGGCGAGGGCTGACTGACTACTTTAAGCGGCAGCGATCGGCGTTTTTATACATCATCATCATCATCATTATCAACCCATCATCTGCTCACTACCGAGCGAGGTCTCCTCTCAGAGAAGGGTTATAGGCCATAGTTCACCACGCTGGCCCAATGCGAATTGGCGGACTTCACACACCTTCGAGAACATTATATAGAATTCTCAGGTGTGCAGGTTTCCTCACGATGTTTTCCTTCACCGTTAAAGCATGTGATATTTAATTTCTTAAAAGCACTTAACTTCGAAAATTCAGAGGTGCGTACCCGGGATCGAACCTGCGACCCCACGAATAGGAGACCACAGTCGTAACCACTAGGCTATCACTGCTTAAGAAACAGAATAGAACAGAATAGAATAGTATTCCATTCTATTGAATAGAATAGAATAAAATAAAATATATTAGAATAGTATAGGATAGGATGGGATAGGATAGAATAAGATAGAATAAATAGAATAGAATAATTTTTTATTCAAATAAACTTTTATTACTTAAGTGCTTTCGAATCGTCAAGTGAGTTCGGAATGCCATTCCATCCGAGTATTTGTGTATGAGTGTATCTGTGTGTATGTCGGTTCCCTCGTAGTCCCCTAAAACGAATGGACCGATTTTGATGCAGTGTTTTCTGTTTGAAAGCTAACGTAATCGAGGTAGATCTTAGCTTTAAATTACGAAGATCTGATCAGGCGTTTGTAGATCACCAGCTGATTTCCTTCTTGATTAAAGGGTCATACAAACTTCGACTGGTAGACTTTAAAGGATGTGTACTGTTACTTCGGATTATTTTTAAGGCATGGTAACCTTGAGCTGATGCTGCAGCGTCAAGTTGTCTGCGGAATATCCAAAGCCTCAGCAACATACAGCAGATATAGTGTGTTTGGGCTCATTAGAATGTTCTCAATGAGTAGGTAGGTTTTAGATAGATGATGATCGAGGATCGAGGTGGAGGATCTGATGATGGAGCAGAAAGCTAGGTACAAGGATGTCAGGAATATCGTACATAGTTCGGCCATAGATTCACATGTCGGGGGTGTTTTAAATTTTCAATTGACACTTCTTGCAATTTTTAGTCGCTTTTCGGAAGCTCTATTCTGCGTCCGAACGCTTCAGTGGGCACACAAACGCCAGTCGCAGCGATCGAGTTGCGTTTTTTGACACTGGCCTTTCATGATTTCTAAAAACGCTGACCTACGTTACTTTTAACATCGTATCGAACGGTTTTTGAACCACGAAAACGCTATGCAGTCGCCGATCACTGCCGTTACTACCTCTAGTAGCCAGTCTGCCCTCTCCCTTAGATTTGGTAAACACGTACAGAAAGAAAATAAATAAGATTAGTTAAAACTTATAATCACCACGCGGGGCAGACGGGTTAGTAACCGCAGTAGATGGTAGTAGTAGCACATAGGACGCTGCTGTCCGTTCTCCGTTATATTCCCTTAGTCGCCTCGTACGACACCCGCGGGAAGAGGAGGGGTGGTGACATCTGTATTCTGATCTGCCGTCACCACACGGCTCAAAAAAGAAAACAGATAAACATTTTAAAAACCATCCTACCAACAACCAGATTGCTAACTGAATGCGGAGATCCGAACTTAACGTAGATGGGTTACTGATGATGATGATGAATTAAAAATCTCTGAAATAACATAATAATATTATTATTATATTATTCTCAACACATGACTCATCATTTCACGAATCGATCCCACAAGTAGTCTCTGGCGAAATGAAAGAGCGGCCGGGCTATTTATTTTATTGTGAATTTGATGTCTGACTCGTAAATCCTGACTTATGGGGCGTGTTCCAGATAATTTATTTATATATAAATATTTTGGCTTAAATACGAACTTTATGGGCTACATTGATCCCGATATTCAGGAACAAGAGAAAAGGTTTAAAAACTATTTTTACCCAAATACGGATGGATAAAATTAAGGATTAAGGCGAGGAGGCAGACAAAGTTTAGGTATTTGAGGGGGTGAAAAGCAGGGGAAGGAGCGGAGTCGTTGTCCCGCCCACCGCGGGGCGCCCCGTGCGAAGCGCAGAAATGGCGCGAAGCAACTCTGGCGGGAAACAACTCCCGACTGACAAAACTGGTTATTTATCTAAACTTAATAGGTACTGTAACTTATTTTCGTCAATCCTATTACTTTATTTGGCTCAGTTAGCATGGTTCCAGTTCATGTTCATAGATAATCAAAAAAAATTTATACAGGTTCAATTCCTAACCAAATACAATAACATGCTTTTTTTAAATTTTTTTAAAATTTTTTTTTTTTTGGTTAGTCTACCGATTTGGTTCAAAATCGATATTTGGGCTTCCCTGGGGTCGAGAAAGAGAAAATGAATGCCTGCCATAATTTTAAAAAGTCCCCGCCATTTTGAAATTCTATATTATTGGGCCGATTACGTTCAAAATCGATATTTAGGCTTCCCTGGGGTCAAGAAAGAGGAAATGGGTGCCAAAATTTTAAAAAGTCACCGCCATATTGAAATTCTTTGTTATTCGACCGATTTCATTATAAATCGATATTTGGGCTTGCCTGGGGTCAAGAAAGAGGAAATGGATGCCAAAATTTTAAAAAGTCACCGCCATATTGAAATTCTTTGTTATTGGACCGATTTCGTTCAAATTCGATATTTAGGCTTCTCTGGGGTCAAGAAAGAGGAAATGGATGCCAAGATTTTAAAAAGTCACCGCCATATTGAAATTCGCTGTTATTGGACCGATTACGTTCCAAATCGATATTTAGGCTTCCCTGGGAAGAAAGAGGAAATGGGTGCCAAAATTTAAAAAAGTTACCGCCATATTGAAATTCTTTGTTACTGGACAGATTTCGTTCAAAATCGATATTTAGGATTCCCTAGGGTCAAGAAAGAGGAAATGGGTGCCAAAATTTTAAAAAGTCACCGCCATATTGAAATTCGCTGTTATTGGACCGATTACGTTCCAAATCGATATTTAGGCTTCCCTGGGGTCAAGAAAGAGGAAATGGGTGCCAAAATTTAAAAAAGTTACCGCCATATTGAAATTCTTTGTTACTGGACCGATTTCGTTCAAAATATACATTTAGGCTTCCCTGGAGTCAAGAAAGAGGGAATGGGTGACAGAATTTTAAAGAGGGAATGGGTGCCAGAATTTTAAAAAGTCCCCGCCATATTAGAAAGAGAAAATGAATGCCTGCCATAATTTTAAAAAGTCCCCGCCATATTGAAATTCTATATTATTTGGCCGATTACGTTCAAAATCGATATTTAGGCTTCCCTGGGGTCAAGAAAGAGGAAATGGGTGCCAAAATTTTAAAAAGTCACCGCCATATTGAAATTCTTTGTTATTCGACCGATTTCATTATAAATCGATATTTGGGCTTGCCTGGGGTCAAGAAAGAGGAAATGGATGCCAAAATTAAAAAGTCACCGCCATATTGAAATTCTTTGTTATTGGACCGATTTCGTTCAAATTCGATATTTAGGCTTCTCTGGGGTCAAGAAAGAGGAAATGGGTGCCAAAATTTTAAAAAGTCACCGCCATATTGAAAATCTTTGTTATTGGACCGATTTCGTTCAAATTCAATATTTAGGCTTCTCTCGGGTCAAGAAAGAGGGAATGGATGCCAAAATTTTAAAAAGTCACCGCCATATTGAAATTCGCTGTTATTGGACCGATTACGTTCCAAATCGATATTTAGGCTTCCCTGGGAAGAAAGAGGAAATGGGTGCCAAAATTTAAAAAAATTACCGCCATATTGAAATTCTTTGTTACTGGACAGATTTCGTTCAAAATCGATATTTAGGATTCCCTAGGGTCAAGAAAGAGGAAATGGGTGCCAAAATTTTAAAAAGTCACCGCCATATTGAAATTCTTTGTTATTCGACCGATTTCATTATAAATCGATATTTGGGCTTGCCTGGGGTCAAGAAAGAGGAAATGGATGCCAAAATTTTAAAAAGTCACCGCCATATTGAAATTCTTTGTTATTCGACCGATTTCATTATAAATCGATATTTGGGCTTGCCTGGGGTCAAGAAAGAGGAAATGGATGCCAAAATTTTAAAAAGTCACCGCCATATTGAAATTCTTTGTTATTGGACCGATTTCGTTCAAATTCGATATTTAGGCTTCTCTGGGGTCAAGAAAGAGGAAATGGATGCCAAGATTTTAAAAAGTCACCGCCATATTGAAATTCGCTGTTATTGGACCGATTACGTTCCAAATCGATATTTAGGCTTCCCTGGGAAGAAAGAGGAAATGGGTGCCAAAATTTAAAAAAGTTACCGCCATATTGAAATTCTTTGTTACTGGACAGATTTCGTTCAAAATGGATATTTAGGATTCCCTAGGGTCAAGAAAGAGGAAATGGGTGCCAAAATTTTAAAAAGTCACCGCCATATTGAAATTCGCTGTTATTGGACCGATTACGTTCCAAATCGATATTTAGGCTTCCCTGGGGTCAAGAAAGAGGAAATAGGTGCCAAAATTTAAAAAAGTTACCGCCATATTGAAATTCTTTGTTACTGGACCGATTTCGTTCAAAATATACATTTAGGCTTCCCTGGAGTCAAGAAAGAGGGAATGGGTGACAGAATTTTAAAGAGGGAATGGGTGCCAGAATTTTAAAAAGTCCCCGCCATATTAGAAAGAGAAAATGAATGCCTGCCATAATTTTAAAAAGTCCCCGCCATATTGAAATTCTATATTATTTGGCCGATTACGTTCAAAATCGATATTTAGGCTTCCCTGGGGTCAAGAAAGAGGAAATGGGTGCCAAAATTTTAAAAAGTCACCGCCATATTGAAATTCTTTGTTATTCGACCGATTTCATTATAAATCGATATTTGGGCTTGCCTGGGGTCAAGAAAGAGGAAATGGATGCCAAAATTTTAAAAAGTCACCGCCATATTGAAATTCTTTGTTATTGGACCGATTTCGTTCAAATTCGATATTTAGGCTTCTCTGGGGTCAAGAAAGAGGAAATGGGTGCCAAAATTTTAAAAAGTCACCGCCATATTGAAATTCTTTGTTATTGGACCGATTTCGTTCAAATTCAATATTTAGGCTTCTCTCGGGTCAAGAAAGAGGGAATGGATACCAAAATTTTAAAAAGTCACCGCCATATTGAAATTCGCTGTTATAGGACCGATTACGTTCCAAATCGATATTTAGGCTTCCCTGGGAAGAAAGAGGAAATGGGTGCCAAAATTTAAAAAAATTACCGCCATATTGAAATTCTTTGTTACTGGACAGATTTCGTTCAAAATCGATATTTAGGATTCCCTAGGGTCAAGAAAGAGGAAATGGGTGCCAAAATTTTAAAAAGTCACCGCCATATTGAAATTCGCTGTTAATATTTAGGCTTCCCTGGGGTCAAGAAAGAGGAAATGGGTGCCAAAATTTTAAAAAGTCACCGCCATATTGAAATTCTTTGTTATTCGACCGATTTCATTATAAATCGATATTTGGGCTTGCCTGGGGTCAAGAAAGAGGAAATGGATGCCAAAATTTTAAAAAGTCACCGCCATATTGAAATTCTTTGTTATTGGACCGATTTCGTTCAAATTCGATATTTAGGCTTCTCTGGGGTCAAGAAAGAGGAAATGGGTGCCAAAATTTTAAAAAGTCACCGCCATATTGAAATTCTTTGTTATTGGACCGATTTCGTTCAAATTCAATATTTAGGCTTCTCTCGGGTCAAGAAAGAGGGAATGGATGCCAAAATTTTAAAAAGTCACCGCCATATTGAAATTCGCTGTTATTGGACCGATTACGTTCCAAATCGATATTAAGGCTTCCCTGGGAAGAAAGAGGAAATGGGTGCCAAAATTTAAAAAAATTACCGCCATATTGAAATTCTTTGTTACTGGACAGATTTCGTTCAAAATCGATATTTAGGATTCCCTAGGGTCAAGAAAGAGTAAATGGGTGCCAAAATTTTAAAAAGTCACCGCCATATTGAAATTCGCTGTTATTGGACCGATTACGTTCCAAATCGATATTTAGGCTTCCCTGGGGTCAAGAAAGAGGAAATGGGTGCCAAAATTTAAAAAAGTTACCGCCATATTGAAATTCTTTGTTACTGGACCGATTTCGTTCAAAATATACATTTAGGCTTCCCTGGAGTCAAGAAAGAGGGAATGGGTGACAGAATTTTAAAGAGGGAATGGGTGCCAGAATTTTAAAAAGTCCCCGCCATATTGAAATCCTTTGTTATTCGACCGATTTCGTTTGAAATCGAAATTTGGGCTTCCCTGGGGTCAAGAGAGAGGAAATAAATGCGAAAATTTTAAAAAGTCACCGCCATATTAAAATTCTTTGTTACTGGACCGATTTCGTTCAAAATCGATATTTAGGCTTCCCTGAGGTCAAGAAAGAGTAAATGGGTGCCAAAATTTTAAAAAGTCACCGCCATATTGAAATTCTTGTTTACTGGACCGATTTCGTTCAAAATATATATTTAGGCTTCCCTGGGGTCCAGAAAGAGGAAATGGGTGCCTAAATTTTCAAAAGTCACCGCCATATTGAAATTCTTTGTTACTAGACCGATTTCGTTCCAAATCGATATATGTTCTTCCCTGGGGTCAAGAAAGAGGAAATCGGTGGCAAAATTTAAAAAAACACCGCCATATTGAAATTCTTTGTTACTGGACCGATTTCGTTCAAAATATATATTTAGGCTTGCCTGAGGTCAAGAAAGAGGGAATGGGTGATAAAATTTTAAAAAGTCCCCGCCATAACAAAGAATTTCAATATGGCGGGGACTTTTTAAAAGTCTGGCACCCATTCCCTCTTTAAAATTCTGGCACTCATTTCCTCTTTCTTGACCCCAGGGAAGCCTAAACATCGATTTTGAACAAAATTGTTCGAATGACAAAGAATTTCAATATGGCGGTGACTTTTTAAAATTTTCGCATTCAATTCCTCTTTCTTGACCCCAGGGAAGCCTAAATATCGATTTGGAACGAAATCGGTTCAGTAACAAAGAATTTCAATATGGCGGTGACTTTTTAAAATTTTGGCATTCATTTCCTCTTTCTCGACGCCAGGAAAGCCCAAATTTCGATTTTGAACGAAATCGGTCGAATAACAAAGAATTTCAATATGGCGGTGACTGTAAAATTTTCGCATCCTTTTTCTCTTTCTTGACCCCAGAGAAGCCTTAATATCAATTTTGAACGTAATCGGTCCAATAACATATAATTCCAATATGGCGGGGACTATTTTATATTTTAGCATCCATTTCCTCTTTCTTGACCCCAGAGAAGCCTAAATATCGATTTAGAACGAAATCGGTCGAATAACAAAGAATTTCAATATGGCGGGGACATTTTTAAATTTTGGCACCCATTTCCTCTTTCTTGACCCCAGGGAAGCCTAAATATCGATTTGAAACGTAATCGGTCCAATAAAAAACGAATTTCAATATGGCGGTGACTTTTTTAAATTTGCGCATCCATTTCCTCTTTCGTGACCCCAGAGAAGCCTGAATATCGATTTTGAATGAAATCGGTCGAATAACAAAGAATTTCAATATGGCGGTGACTTTTTTTTAATTTTGGCATCCATTTCTTCTTTTTGACCCTAGGGAAGCCTAAATATCGATTTTGAACGTAATCCGTCCATTATCAAAGAATTCCAACATGGCGGAAAAGTGCACCTGTGTTTGCACACATACTTGAGATAGAAACTAATTTCATCGATTCGATATATCGTTACTTTTTGGCACTTCATGCATTGCCCTAGTTGCCAAAGACGCTTTCGCACGCGTAAGGATCTGGAAGGATCCGTGCGCATCCTTACGGAACCAAGGATGCGAAAGGATCCTTTCGCATGCGAATCGTGATCTACACTTGTAATTTTAGGCACTTTTAGGTACAAAAAAATTGTGAGCCGTCGTGGGACGCCTGGCAGATGTGAAACATCGACATTATTTTGTAAAAGTAATATGCAGAAAAGCACAGATTGTGATAGGAACTAAATATGTCACTAAGTATACATATAATAATACTACTACTACCACTACCCCTACCCCTACCCCGACCCCTACCCCTACCCCAACCCCTACCTCTACCTCTACCCCGACCCCTACCCCGACCCCTACCCCTACCTCTACCCCTACCTCTACCTCGACCCCTACTCCTACCCATACCCATACCCCTACCCCTACTTCTACCCCGACCCCTACCCCTACTCCTACCCCTACTCCTACCCCTACCCTACCCCGTCCCTACCCCTACCCCTACCGACCCCGACCTCGACCCCTACCTCTACCCCGACCCCTACCCCTATCCCTACCCCTACCCCTACCCCTACCTCTACCCCTACCTCTACCTCGACCCCTACTCCTACCCATACCCATACCCCTACCCCGACCCCTACCCCTACTCCTACCCCTACCCTACCCCGACCCTACCCCTACCCCTACCCCTACCCCGAGCCCGACCCCGACCCCTACCTCTACCCCGACCCCGACCCCTACCCCTACCCCTACCTCTTCCCCTACCTCTACCCCGACCCCTACCCCAACCCCTACCCCTACCCCTACCACTACCCCGACCCCACCCTGACCCCTACCCCTACCCCGACCGCTACCCCGACCCCGACCCCTACCTCTACCCCGACCCCTACCCCTACCCCTACCCTGACCCCTACCCCGACCCCTACCCCGACCCCTACCCCTACCCCTACCTCTACCCCGACCCCTACCCCGACCCCTACCCCGACCCCGACCCCTACCCCTACCCCTACCCCTACCTCTACCCCGACCCCTACTCCTACCCATACCCATAAAGTACCTAACTACCACCTACCTACCTTTCTTTTTTTTTTTTTTTTATTCGATGACAAGCTAGTCCTTGACTGCGATCTCACCTGATGGTAAGTGACGATGCAGTCTAAGATGGTAGCGGGCTAACTTGGAAGGGATATGGCAGTGAACATTCAACCCATCCCCTAATTGGTTTCTACACGCCATCGTGCCGGAACGCTAAATCGCTTGGCGGCACGTCTTTGACGGTAGGGTGATAACTAGCCACGGCCAAAGCCTCCCACCAGACCAGACCAGAGACAATTCAGAAATTATAAATTCCCAAATTGACCCCGCCGGGAATCGAACCCGAGACCTCCCAGTTATAAGACAACAGCGCTCACCACTGAGCCAGGGAGGTCGTCAATTTGACCTCAATTTGATTAGCCAAACTGTACGATGTACCTATATGATGTACTTACTTTGCATGATGCATCCCACCATTATTAGATACCTTACTTGATGATGAAATTGATATTTCATGATCCACTACATTACATGTTACACAAATCATCCTTTACAAAATATTGAAATAGGTACCTACTTACTTTACAACTTCCATCATCTGCTTTTGTTATTTTTAGGGTTCCGTACCCAAAGGTTACCAACGGGACCCTATTACTAAGCCCACGCTGTCCGTCCGTCCGTCCGTCTGTCAGCGGGCTGTATCTCGTAAACCGTAATAGATAGACAAATGAAATTTTCACATAATTATTATGTATTTCTATTGCCGCTATAACAACAAATAATAAAAATTAAATTAAATTAAAAAAATTGAATTAAAATGTTTCAATGGGTACATGGAAATATTTTAATTAAATTTTTTTAACGGAACCCTAAAAGAGCGAAGCCTGACTCGCACTTGGCCGATTTTTTTATACTGTACATTCTTAGATTTTGCTTTTTTTCGGACCCATTTTCAAAATTAGTCTACTCTACTACTCAGTCCCTACTTATTTACAACTTATTTGATGGATAAATTATTTACAATATTAATATATACAAACTTATAATTAGGTACACTCTATTTGACTTCTCTAAAGTCTAAAATATACAAAATAATAGTTTTCAGTATAAACATAAACAATTTTCAATTATTACAATTTACGATAATATTTGATAGCCGAGCGAGCGCAGCGCGACGCAGGTCCACCTAGCAGCACGCCTCGGCGATCACTGTCTAATTGAGTAGGAGAGACAAAGAAGTCGCTTCTGGGAATAGAAGGGCCAAGTGACAAATTGTAATGGATAATATTAAAATTATAACAGTTGCAATAAATAAAATCTAAAACAGCCATTTGTTGTATTAAAATATGAAAAACAATTGTAAATAATTTTACCAAAATAAATGTATGCATAACAGAGAACGATGGGAGTTTATGTATTTGCAGAGTCAACTTTGCAATTTTTTTCTATCGAGAAAAGTTTGCGTCATCGTGTTTAGGAAACAGCCATCAGGCCAGAAATACGATCAATTATAACTACTTTTTTTTTCATAATATTATGACCCATAGATTTTAAATTGGACGATCTTCATTCGGCTTGTGATATGAAGATCGTGTCTGACTACAGCGCCTTAATTTAAGCCTCAATAGCCCAACGGTTAAAGGTGCGGACTGAAAACAGAAAGGTCGCAGGTTCGAATCCCACCCGTTGCACTATTGTCGTACCCACTCCTAACACAAGCTTTCTGCTTATTTGGAGGGGAGAGGAGAATATTAGTCAAATTCAACTTTGCTGATATTCTTTAAAAAAAAATTAAAAAAAAAATGGATATAGCATATGTCATATCAATTTTGTTCGTATAAAATGTCACCCGGACCCTAATAACGAATCGATTACTAGTTTCGGGGCTACTTTGGAACATTCGTAAATAGTCACATACATACATACATACATAGACTGCTTAAATCATGTCCTTTCCTTTTGGCTTTGCCGTAGTTGGGTAAACAGATAGAAACTTTATAAAAACTCCTCTGTATTCAGATAAGTACTGGACGCTTTATTAAAATTTTATACGTACTTACACATACATAGACATACCAACTTCAAAGTCAAGTCAAGTCGGCAGCTGACATTGTTGGGGCGCCTCTTTCATTTCACAAGTAAAAAAAAGTGTTGAACACATAATTCGAAGGACCCATAGACCATTTTGTTCTCAAGAAATTGAATGAATACCTCGCAACTAAAAGTCTAATTTGGGTAGATCCTTCACTACAAGGATACACAAAATTAAGTGGTAGGGAGCCGCTAGATACAAGCAGCGTATTAAGACCATAATTATGCTGTGGAACTGGAAGTAATATGATGTACTTATCATGTATTTGTGCATTACCTTTTTGGAATTGTGGACAAGCTTTTCTGATTTTTAAATTTTTTTTAATTCCTCCCCCAAATGCGATAAACAGGGGATCAATATTTTTATGAAATTCCGTAATTTCAAGTTATATCTATGAAACTTGGTATTTTGCGTTCGTGTTTCACAGTTTTGAAAATTCCAACTACACGCGGATGAAGTCGCGGGGGCAAAAGCTAGTATATATACCTACTATTTATGTAAGACTTGCTCTTACCCGCGGCTTCGCTCCCGCCATCTATAAAAAGAGTATCGGAGTATTCCTATACAAAATTACCGATTTAAATTTTTTTGTTTTTAAACCACATATTATATGCGAAGGCAAATAAAAAAATGAAATTATTCAAATCGGTCAAGCCGCTATTGAGTTTTAGCCAGCATTGATTTTTATTATTATAATAATATAGAATATTATTATTATATTGTACTGATATTTAAATAAGAAAAGGATATTAAACCTGCGGGAGACCTTCGACATCCAACACCGGACGTCTACAAAATCCTTTATTCATTCACTTGTATATCTGCAGATGGTTTTAGAACCAAGCTACTCTGTACCAGTTTTCTTGGGCTATTCCTCGTGTCTCGGCTTTAGACTTAAACTACAATATGCTTAATAAGCTTGGGTGCATTATGCACAATGGCCATGAGACAACTTTATGCCAATAGCATTCAACTTAAAACATCTGCTTAGTTTCATGCTTACATTTAGGGTTGCCAGATGGCCGGAAAATTCGAAAAGTCCCGTAATTTAGCATCCGGTCCCGTGATTACACTTTACTGTCCCGGAATTCCTGAATCTTATATATATATAAAAGAAAGTGGTGTTAGTTACACTATTTATAACTAGTGGTTCGCCCCGAACTGAGACCTCGCGGTAACGGTATCCCATGATTATTCATTCAATCGATACATGACGACCAAAACTGACATTATTATTATTATGCCCGTTTTCACCAAACATACCTAAATCATCCCCTATGTAGGAGTCTCTTTACGTAGGTAGCTCCAAAACACAATCCTAAGTCCTAACATCCGTCCCAATGTCCTTTTAGGTGTCCCGTACAGGATCGTGATAAAGAAGTTGACAGTAATCATCACATAACTTATCATAGGTAGCCCGTAAAGGTTAGGGAACGTCAGTGAAAACATTGAATTATTATGTAGGTACTAACGAGTGAAAACGGGTTAGGGGCATCTGTACAAATCTTCATCTATCGACGCGAATAGAAAATATACAAAATGATATTTAACTAAAGAATAATTTTAATTGAATATAATGTTATTATATAATGTACCTAAATAATAATGGTCGACGCAAAACTGTTTTTGGGATAAATCGTAGTCGTAACTCCTAGTTCAATGGAATAGTTAATGACTGCGCCATCTATTAGCATTATTGTGAAGCTATGTGAAATTTACTGATGCTCATTAAAAATTAAATAATCTCGTTTCTTTATAATATTCATATAATTTTAGTATTTGTTGTTCAAGTACAGGATACAAGTGAAGTAAGAAAATAAGTACAACTTGAAAATATATAGAAAATTTTCCCAGAGAGCGTCTTCAAGCGAGCGTATTAAATCGCCACTTTGGAAGCCCCCCATTTCGTCAATTTTAGGAAAAAAAAAAAAAAAAAATTAGGTTGTACTCTGTTTCAAATTGTCTTTAAAATGATACACAGAAAACCTATGAATCGCAAATAAAAAAAAATTTCTTCGCATTCGCTTCTATGAGAGCCCCCCTGAAATAAAGATTTTTATAACTTTTTAAGCCATTTTCGGCTGGAAGCCATCGGTTTACATATTATATCTAAATTTGAAGTAATTACGTTCAGTAATTCAAAAGTTATAAGGCTCTGACAGACGGACGGACGGACGGACGGACGGACGGACGGACGGACGGACAAGTGCAAATCGCTCTAGTAAACTCAGAGACCTCGCTTCGCTCGGTCAACAAGAACGGATGAACCGATTTGGCTCAAAATTGGTGGAGAGGTAGCTTAGAACCAGGAGACGGACATAGGATACATTTTATCCCGTTCGACCGCGTTTCCGTCAAGTCAATATAAAACCTGGTATAACAAAAATGCATCTGACATGGAATAAAAAAACAAAAATGACAGTGGAAGAACAAAACGTAAATGACAGCTAAACGTAATTTTGTATTTGGTTAGTTATGGTAAAAACAATTATAAAAATTATAGTTTAACATAATTGATAATATCATCAGTAATATGTTTTCTCTTTGAATCATCATTAACAATGCCGCGAGCAAGACGATCAAATGTTTCCTGCTACAAAGCTACGGATTGACGTGATTTATTGGATAGGTATAGTTGAGAACCTGGAGGGTGACAAAGATTTCCCGCGGGATGTTATGAACTAAATCCACGCAGACGAAGTCGCGGGCATCAGCTAGTACTTCATATTTCATTTAACAAAGATCATTTATTTAGGTATCGAAAGAAACGGCTCGACCGATTAGGCTGATTTTTAGGGTTCCGTACCCAAAGGGTGCCAACGGGACCCTATTACTAAGCCTCCGCTGTCCGTCCGTCCGTCCGTCCGTCCGTCCGCAGCGGGCTGTATCTCGTAAAACGTAATAGATAGACAGTTGAAATTTTCACATAATATTGTGTATTTCTATTGCCGCTATAACAACAAATAATAAAAATTAAATTAAATTGAAAAATAAAGCGGGCTCCCATACATGGAAAAGGAGACGAAATAAAATTTTATTTTTTTACCCCGGCATGTGGGGTGTCATTGTCTAGAGCTCATTAAGTGGAGTTCAAATATATATTTTTTTAATTTTTTAGTTACAAAAATGAAGAAATGGGGGGCTTTGAAAGTTTTCGGTTTCAGACCAATTTTGTTAGGGGGTCTATCTCAAAAACTAAACTAGTTAGGAATTTGAAATTATGGTATATTATGTACTATATAGTGTATTTAAACAACAAATACTGAAAACATCGATTTATAATGCGTTTTGTAAGTTGTGCTTGAGACCAAAACAAGCGAGCATTTTTTCCCCATATACTATTTTAGTACTTTCTAAGAACTAAGATATCTAAATACTCGTATGTATCTAGTTTTAAAAAAATGATTTAGTCATATGTACGGAACCCTAAAAGAGCGAGGTCTGACTCGCACTTGGCCGATTTTTTGTTATATGATGTATGAAAGAAATTTTATGTAAAAAGATTTTTTTTAAATGTATGAAACAAAGAATGAAAAGAAAGTAATCCACCGGAAAAATCACATTTTTTTTTCATTATCAAATTGCACCCGTGCAAAGCCGGGGCGTGTCGCTAGTATCGAGAAAATAAAAACTCAAATTGGATCATTTTCCAGCCACAAATACAAAAACTATAATATTTTCAAACCATGCTATGAATAGCGGATGTTACAAAAATAGGGTTATATTTTGCAGCAAGAAACAGACCGTGAAGAGTAGACCTCTAATACTTTAAAGTGCGTAAGTACCCCACGGTCCACATATCATATGAGTAGGAAGTTCGCTCGCGAATGCGAGGTTACTCTTGGATTACTCGAAACGTAACGAAATGTTGTTAAAAGCTGACCTGTTCCATTAGTGACCTGCAGCCTGCTCCAATTTAAATAACAGCATAAACTCTTGTTTTATAACCTCTATGAAGAATATACTAGCAAGTATAAAATAACTACCTCTTGGCCGCAACTTCGTCCAAGTTGAATTAGATTTTTAAAAATCCCGCGACAACCCATTGTTACCCGAAATAAAAAGCCTATGTAACTCACGTGGTCTTCAACTATACAGTGCATAGTACTTTCGATTACGGTACTATAGTCCTAGTACCCATATTCGTTTAAGGGAACAGCTGGAGGCCCCACTCTACTTGCTGATGACTCAGAAGTCCCTTCGCTAGAACTGTTGATAAAAGATGTATCTACGCCGAACCGGCATCCAAGCTGGATCACTTCGGAAGGAGACCATTTCCCGCCGATAAATTATTATAGAGCAAATGCCGAGATAAGTAACGATAAATATAAGACTTAATAGAACTGCTTAAGAGGCATAAGATCTAACAGGTCATTAACGACAAAGGCATGAATTCTATCATGGGCCTTGGTTTTGTCAACATTTGCGTATCGCACGACTGTAACTGTAAGCCGGGGAATCCCCTTCTGGATCGTCGCCAGAAATAATATACGCCTGCTAAAGGATTTATTGCATTTCATATATCTGGTGTTTGCAGTATGAACTTTGCAGTGTGATGTTTTTTAACTCGGAGATTAAATAATATTACCTCACGTTTTCTCTTTTACCTAATAAAATTCACAATGCTTTAAGTAAGTTATACAAATTCTATGATTACTTTTATTTTGGTTTGAATGACGCCCAGAATTTTTAATTAATCCATCACCTCACCTCACCTACTGACTATTTATTCAAAGAGTCATATCTCGGTAACTAACTAGATACAAAAAACAAAAAAATATAGAAATGATTTTGTCGTATGACGTATGAAAAAAGTTATTGAGGAAAAACCGGAGGAAGGTCGAAAATTTTGCAGTCCCCCCCCCCCCCTCCCCACATCTTTTAGCACAGGGTCCTCGAAGTCCAATACTTAATAAAATGTTAATTAGCCATCCCTTAACAACATCCCAAAGTTTCATTACTTCTGACCTTTTTCCATCTGAAAATACCTGTCGACTGGACTACAATAAGTGGCATAATCAACGGAAAAAAGGATGTATGTGTCATCATCTGTGATATCAGAGACTTCACAGTTGTTAGGTAAAAGGTGCTTTTTCCCATGAAGGACCCAAGACATCATTGAAAACATTATCGAGAACTCTCAGGCATGGCATACACCATCAATGGCTTTTGTTAATACAGATTCAGAAAGTCTACACTAATTATTTTCGTCAACTCTTATCAGTATTTTAAAATTTGAATAGTGTACGTATGTAGCTACTGTATTGTGACGTCAAACGTCAGTAGCACTCTCTTTGTCTAATAAGACACATTTTTAGAGTAATTATGATATTACAAAAAGAAAAATCGGCCAAGTGCGAGTCGGGCCTCGCTCTTTTAGGGTTCCGTAAATATGTCCAAATCATTTTTTTTAATGAACCAATACCAAAATTTAAAATTCCTAACTAGTTTAGTGTTAGAGATAGACCGCTTAACAAAATTGGTCTAAAACCGACAACTTTGACGGCCCCCCATTTCTTCATTTTTGTAGCTAAAAAATTAAAAAAGTGTGTGTGTCAGCTCCGACGCACGACTGGAGTTTACTACTTAAAACGTCGTAATGCATTCGCGGCGCCGCTCCAACCCCGATCGGTATGCGCTCGGCTTCCCGAAGCGAAAGCGCTTTCGCATTCGACAACTCAAGCGAAAACCAACCTTATTTACTCAACCTTAGGGTAGAAATTTGCATCGTTGTGAAAAACGAAACAAGGGCATTCGACAACTCAAGCGAAAACCAACCTTATTTACTCAACATTAGGGTAGAAATTTGCATCGTTGTGAAAAACGTAACGAGGTCATTCAAAACAGATTTCACTGCTCAAATTTTTCTCATACCGGGCGCCTAAAATCGATTCTAAAGGAGTAAACTCCAAAAAATATATATTTGAACTCCACTTAATGAGCTCTAGACAATGACACTCCACATGCTAGGGTAAAAAAATAAAATTTTATTTCGACTCGACTTCGACTTTTTTTTTTTTTTTTTTATTATTTGTTGTTATATCGGCAATAGAAATACGCAATCTGTGAAAATTTCGACTGTCTATCTATTACGGTTTACGAGATACAGCCCGCTGACAGACGTACGGACGGACGGACGGACAGCGGAGGCTTAGTAATAGGGTCCCGTTGGCACCCTTTGGGTACGGAACCCTAAAAATTGCATTATGTCTGTGATATCTCGGTCACCCAGATATTTTTATTTTAAACTAGAAGATGCCCGCGACTTCGTCCGCGTGGATTAAGGTTTTTTGGTTCCCGCGGAAATTTTTTATAATTTTCCAGGGTATAACCTATCTCCATTACAAATTTCAGCCAAATGCGTCCAGTAGTTTTTGCGTGAAAGAGTAACAAACATACACGCACATACAAACTTTCGCCTTTGTAATATTAGCACTATTAGTGTGATGTGATATATAAAGACAAATATCAGTCAAATACCCAATTGTTCCAGGTTTTGGAGTGAAGCAAAAATCATATTAGAATAGAGAGCAGAAATGCTCTGGCGACAATAAACAATATCCATAATATGATACCGTCTTAATAGCAGCCCATTAGCCATAACAAAGACAAGAATTCCAAACCTTGGCTTCGTCGACAAAACTGCGTATCACATAACACTGGTGCCGGGGACCCCAGTTTCTGGCTCGTCGCCAAAAATAATATACGCCTACTCAAAGTTTTATTGCGTTTCGTCTTTGTTGTATGGGGTTTTATTTCCTGAAAATGTGATCTATAATCCAGTGTAACTTTTAGTCCCGAAGGAAATCATGTTACAGCAGTTCACGGTTGGCGTCCCGTTATTCTGGCATCCATTTTTTTGTATTTTAAGAAAGATAATGAAGGAGAATTTTGTGAAGTGTTAGTACGTGACCTTTCGACAATTTGTAGGAATCCCAAAAGGGAGAGTTAAAAACCGATCATTTACAAAAAATTTGACGCTTGAAGAATAACAAGAAATTTAATATCATGGCTAAGAAATTATTTTGCGACATTGAAACCTATTTTCACGGCATTTGATATTAATATTGCTAATATTATAGTAGTTTAATAATATCTTCGCTTTAACATTATTACTTTTCTCATATAAAAGTAAAATTTCATATTCGTTCTTCGTAAAGCCACTAAATGGTAATACGTATAATGTAAATCCTTGCCCTTCATTGAGAAGATAAATGATTAATCTCAAACCAAGGTCATACAAATTGAACCGAAGCCAGATTAGTTGTGTAATGGTTGCTTTACATTCAATGTTTTACGTTTAAGTGCTCGTAACTCCAAACTAGTGAATACAAATAGTTCGAAGTAGTCAGCGTGAATTGTGCGGTGGAACTACAACATATTAACGCTAATCCATGGAAGTACTTGGCAAACTTATCTGTAAAATCTATCTATTAAAAAGTCAACATTTTAGGGTCAACACAGAGTTGATACTGGTGGTTCGGAATTAAGCCACACGCAGAAATAAGCTTGTAAGAAGGCCTTTGCTTGTCGGAGCATAATATAGTATTTGTCACAGGAGGATTTGGCCGTGGGTAGTTACTACCACACTACCGTATCAAAGAAGCCATGTGGCGTGTAGAAACCGATGACTGGTATGGATTTAATTACAAAACTACCATACCGTATTTCAAGTAAGCCGGCTAGCATCTTAGACTGCATCGTTACAATCCCATGTTACATGTCATCGATGTTCGTAAGTTTACGAACATCGATGAGGTGAGATCGCAGTGAAAGAAACTTTCTGTGTTGTATAAGTGCTTCCGAATAAGCTTTCAAATACATATCAAAAATTCCGAGGCCGGCGGTGTTCGAACCCAAATCTCTCGGTGTGTTGGCCTTACACCACGGCACTAAAAAAAAACTTGAGATGTGTCAAGGGACACCCGGATGGAACGTATTTCCTTTCGATTACATTGTGTTCGGTATTTTCGCGGTACAACATTGGGTATCCGTAGCCTAGTGGCTCCGGCAGTCGCCTAACAGCCAAAGGTCGATGGTTCGAATCCCAGCTTGACAGACCGAATTTTCCATTTTCAATTTTATTTTAAACAATTTCCACATGTAGAAATTATTTAAAATAAAATTGAAAATAGAAAATTCAGTCTGTCGAGCTGGGATTCAAACCATCGACTTGTAAGTGTTAAGCGACTGCCCAAGCCACTAGGCTACGGAGACCCAATGTTGTACCGCGAAAATACCGAATACAATGCAAAATTCACATTCAACAAAAAAGTGTCGGTTTCAAAAATGTGTCGAGTGTCGGTTCCTTAATTTTTTCCGTCTAGCCCCCTTCCGCACCGCGCGATAAGGAACTTACGTTCCAAAAGTCGAAGCAACGAAATTAGCGATATGTATCTAGGTACTTTTTAGGGTTCCGTACCCAAAGGGTGCCAACGGGACCCTATTACTAAGCCTCCGCTGTCCGTCCGTCCGTCCGTCCGACCGTCTGTCAGCGGGCTGTATCTCGTAAACCATAATAGATAGACAGTAGAAATTTTCACATGTTGTGTATTTCTATTGCCGCTATAACAACAAATAATAAAAATAAAAAAAAATTAAAAAATAAAGGTGGCTCCCATACATGGAAAAGGAGTAGAAATAAAATTTTATTTTTTTACCCCGGCATGTGGGGTGTCATTGTCAAGAGCTCATTAAGTGGAGTTCAAATATATATATTTTTATTTTTTAGCTACAAAAATGGAGCTCAAAAACTAAACTAGTTAAGAATTTGAAATTTTGGTATATTATGAACCAAATACACTATATATTATAGTGTATTTAAATAACAAATACTAAAAACACCGATTTATAATGTGGTTTGTAAGTTGTGACCAAAATAAACGAGCATTTTTTCCTCATATGCTAGAAAGTACTACTTTCTAAGAGCTAAGATATCTAAATATGTATCTAGTTTTAAAAAAATGATTTGGTCATAGGTACGGAACCCTAAAAGAGTGAGGCCCGACTCGCACTTGGCCGATTTTTCAATCAGTTTTTAGCAACTGTTAGCGACATCCACTAGCGACACACACAGTTATCGATCTACTTTTCTAAGACTACAATGGAGCTCTATAAAAACTAGATTCTAGAATCTAGAGATGTTCGAACCCCGCCGGCCTCGGAATTGTTTGATATACGTATTTAAAAATTTATTCGGATATTTCCTTAAGTGTACAACAGCTAATCATTAGCTTAGAAACATTAGCTGCTAATGTTTCTAATTCTAAACAAGCATCTACGAGTATAACTACATGCGCTACATTAAAATCCCTTCCATGATATATTGCAGATAGGATAAACTTCTTAGAAACAAATGCATTCTGAATTCGATATCATCTGGAATATATTATTTGACCTCGAGATCACATCTGGAGTCGATAACCGGCGTTTAATTGAACGGGCCTTTGTTAATTTGCTACCAGCGATGAAACAAGTTCGTGATTGGTCTTATTTATTAATGGGCCGTTATTCAAATTCTTGTGTCGCTTCAATCTGTGTTGAACTGCCGTCACAACTCAGTCGTGTTTCGAATCGTTCCATTAACAGGCTTGAAACGCTTCTTTGTCATTAAAGTTAAAAACAATATTAGCATCAGACCCTACTGTTTTTCTTTTTAACATTTTTACCAAAGCCAAAAACAAGGGTTGTGATTTTAGCAGTCTACGTAGTATGTACTACCCGTTCAATTCAAGTTGGCCCTTACAAAATGACGTCATACTGTAGCGTTGACATAACAAAATTATTGTATTTTTGACTGTTACCACGACTGTGACGGAAGTTTTCTTCTCTGGTAATGCTTTTCATGGCAATGACGTATTTAATGTCGAAGGGCGTGATGTTAAATTTCTTATTTTTCTGCTCTTCTAAAAAAGTCATTAAGATACTAAAAAGTCAACGCTATGCAAAACTTTTCCTTTTTTACTCATCGTAGAAAACTACACGCGAACAATAGTAAATCAAACAACAATAAATAAAAATTAAAAAAACCTATCAACAAAAGTTTGAAAAAATACGGTACTGAGTACTGACAATCGCGAGCGGTATGGAGAAACGCGAGGGAGGTAGGGGCCAACTTGAATTGAACGTGTAATTAGGTAGGCAGATTTTGATGGATGAGATGTCAATCGCTTCATCATTATAGTCTGGGTGGCATGAGCTACATTCTACATGAACAAAATCAATATGACGATTGTTATATCAAATTTTCAGAAGTACGGTTACAGTTTATAAACTACTAGCTGATGCCCGCGACTTCGTCCGCGTGGATTTAGTTTTTAAGATCCCTCGGGAACTCTTTGATTTTCCGGGATAAAAAGTAGCCTATGTCACTCTCCAGGTTCTCAACTATACCCATGCAAAAAATCACGTCGATCCGTAGCCCTGTTGCGGCGTGATTGAAGGACAAACCAACAAACAAACACACTTTCGCATTTATAATATTAGTAAGGATTTTCTGTCTGTAACCACAATCCTGCTATTGACAATGTTACAAATGCTTCGTCTAGTGGCTTTGGCCGAGGCTAGTTACCACCGTGGTGGGCGTGCCGTGCTACCAAGCGATTAAGCGTTCCGGTACGATAGCGTGTAAAATCGATTGGAGGTTTTATTAAAACCCCTACAACATACAAGGGATCATATATACCCCTTTAAGCTTAGCCCGTTACAATTTTAGGCTGCATCGTCACTAACTACGGTGGATTTACGTGATTTGCCTTTTTTATAATGAAAGCGCAGTTTAAGAAGTTATGATTGCTAGAGGCTAGGCATTCTCACTCGGGCGATAGCAGTCAATGTGTGCTCAGCCTAAGCAAGTGATTGATTGATAAGCTAAGTAGCTATTTGTGCACAAACATATAAAGGGAAGGTTACAAGCGACATACGAGTATACAATGACAACATTGGAAATCAACGGCATATTATGATTAATTAACCAGTATTTGGATTTACGCATGCGTTTAACAAACAGTTACAATAGCAGAATCGAATCAGATGCGATTCATTCACCACTACAAGCATTTGAATAATGGTTGAGCGCATTGCATAATATTATGATAACGAAACAAAACTTCGATCTATTCTTATAATTATTATGTACATCTATCTGGTATACTTAAATACATACAAATAAATAAAATTGAAGTGGCTGTTTGTAATGTCAAAATAACAGCTTTATAGGGTTCCGTAGATTCAAAATTATTTATTTCACGTAGGCCAACCGGTATTTCACCGGTTCGGAAAGCGGATTCTGCTGAGAAGAGCCGGCAAGAAACTCAGCAGTTGCTCTTTTCAAAATAATCATTTTACAATATTATACAGCTATTAAATTGTAATAAGTAGTAAACAAGGAACCCTTATAGTTTCGCCATGTCCGTCCGTCCGCGGTTTAGCTCAGAGACTATTGGTACAAGAAAACTGTAATTTGACAAGAGTATAAATATTAATCACGCCAACAAAATGGTGAAATAAAATTGTGAAAAATAATTTTTTTAGGGTACCTCCCCTACATGTAAAGTGGGGAGGATTTTTTTTTCTTGTCTATCCCATAGTGTGGGGTGTGGGAACACTATTTTTCGATTCAGAGATCCGTTTGTGAAATATGATATTATAAAGTGCTAAATTTTATTAGTCAAGTGTCCCCCCTCCCCCCTCCCCAATTTCAAATGTGTCTGTATAAGGGTTCCTTGTTTACTACGGAACCCTAAAAAGCAGTCAGCCTTAGCTGAGCTACGCTTCCATTCAATCTGATTAGTGTTACAGTTTGCATTGCGTGTTTTCACACACAGTAACGCGATCGCGGTTGCACAATGTAAGGGATTAGCGGCAGCTTTAGTATTATAGCTAGCTTAGTATTAGCTCTTTAGCGTTCTAACGCTAGATAGAATTTAATTGAACCACTATGGTCTACGAGTCTTACACAGAGCGTTGTTTGGGAGCTAACTAATGGCCGTATCCAATCCAAAATTTATAATTAAAAATTTTAAGAATGGAGAAGAGGGGAACTTTAATTAGGCAAAATCCTTAGTAATATTATAAATGCGAAAGTGTGCTTGTTTGTTGGTTTGTCACTCAATCACACCGCAACAGGGCTACGGATCGACGTGACTTTTTGCATGGCTATAGTTGAGGACCTGGAGAGTGACATAGGCTACTTTTCTCCCGGAATATCAAAGAGTTCCCGAGGGATTTTAAAAACTTAATCCACGCGGACGAAGTCGCGGGCATCAGCTAGTCGTAAATAACACACCGGTTAAATAACGTTTCTTATCTAATATCTACACATTTAAGGTCGAAAATTTAATCCTAACAAGTACTGGCAAAGCTTGTCCATCACTGATATTAATCTATATGATTAACACTGGCTTGGCTTGTATAGGGACACAAATGACATCTTAAATTAGGGATCAATTTGAAGCCCCACATTTGTAGTACGAGTGGCGCAATTGATAATCTATGAAATCATAGATTAATTGACCGAGCGAAGCGAGGTCTCTGAGTTTACTAGAGCGATTTGCACTTGTCCGTCCGTCCGTCCGTCCGTCCGTCCGTCCGTCTGTCAGAGCCTTATAACTTTTGAATTACTGAACGTTATTACTTCAAATTTAGATATAATATGTAAACCAATGGCTTCCAGCCGAAAATGGCTTAAAAAGTTATGAAAATCTTTATTTCAGGGGGGGCTCTCATAGAAGCGAATGCGAAGAAATTTTTTTTTATTTGCGATTCATAGGTTTTCTGTGTATCATTTTAAAGACAATTTGGAACAGAGTACAACCGTATTTTTTTTTTATTTTTTTCCTAAAATTTACGAAATGGGGGGCTTCCAAAGTGGCGATTTAATACGCTCGCTTGAAGACGCTCTCTGGGAAAATTTTCTATATATTTTCAAGTTGTACTTATTTTCTTACTTCACTTGTATCCTGTACTTGAACAACAAATACTAAAATTATATGAATATTATAAAGAAACGAGATTATTTAATTTTTAATGAGCATCAGTAAATTTCACATAGCTTCACAATAATGCTAATAGATGGCGCAGTCATTAACTATTCCATTGAACTAGGAGTTACGACTACGATTTATCCCAAAAACAGTTTTGCGTCGACCATTATTATTTAGGCATAATATAATAACATATTAATCAATTAAAATTATTCTTTAGTTAAATATCATTTTGTATATTTTCTATTCGCGTCGATAGATGACGATTTGTACAGATGCCCCTAACCCGTTTTCACTCGTTAGTACCTACATAATAATTCAATGTTTTCACTGACGTTCCCTAACCTTTACGGGCTACCTATGATAAGTTATGTGATGATTACTGTCAACTTCTTTATCACGATCCTGTACGGGACACCTAAAAGGACATTGGGACGGATGTTAGGACTTAGGATTGTGTTTTGGAGCTACCTACGTAAAGAGACTCCTACATAGGGGATGATTTAGGTATGTTTGGTGAAAACGGGCATAATAATAATAATGTCAGTTTTGGTCGTCATGTATCGATTGAATGAATAATCATGGGATACCGTTACCGCGAGGTCTCAATTCGGGGCGAACCACTAGTTATAGAGGTCTATAAAAAATTAATCTATGAAATCGGAGACTCTCGTTTCTGCATAGATACAGCGCCAATCAAACAAGTAGGTCCAAAAATATAACTTGCAGCCTCTGTATTGTTTAATCATAGATTAATTTTATAGAGTGTGTTGTCAATAATAATAATTAATTCAAGTGACGGAGCAACGGATCGACGTAATTTTTGCATGGGTATAGTTTTACCTTTTATATCGCAAACAGAGAGTTCCCGCGGGATTTTCAAAAACCTAACTCCGTGTGGATTAATATTTTAATTTAAAATAGCTTGCAGGGCAATCGGTGAATAAATTCCAACAAACATCTTTTGAAACAATTGTCGCTTCGAATGAAATAAAACATTCAATATGCACACAGCTTAATATGGAAAAGGCGCCCGTATTTCTGCCCCCGCAATAACAATACCAAGGGACGTAATTCCGTCAAGTGCCTAAATCAAGGGAAGTGCCTATACAAAAGACTTCATGGTGTAGGTACTTTCATTCGAACTTGTTATAGTACGCCAATTTCCATTTTATATTTGATCCTGCGACTTACCACATAAACAGCGTACCGTTAATATTACATTTCATTTTGCTCCGAAATAAAACGTTTGCCCAATATACATAAGCGTAAGTCTTGGATAAACAAAACGCGAGGTGTCTTTCTGTCAGTGTACACCAAAAATCGTTATCTTCTTTTGTATGACCAAATTTTTTTGGAGTTTACTCCTTAAGAATCGACTTTAGGCGCCCGGTATGAGAAAAATTCGAGGAGTAAAATCTACTTATGAATGACCACGTTACGTTTTTCACAACGATGCAAATTTCTACCCTAACGTTGAGTAAATAAGGTTGGTTTTCGCTTGAGTTGTCGAATGCCCTTGTTACGTTTTTCACAACGATGCAAATTTCTACCCTAACGTTGAGTAAATAAGGTTGGTTTTCGCTTGAGTTGTCGAATGCGAAATAGCTTTCGCTTCGGGAAGCCGAGCGCGTACCGATCGGGTCCGAGCGGCGCCAAGACGCAGCGAGCGCCGCGAATGCATTACGACGTTTTAAGGAGTAAAGTCCAGTCGTGCGTCGGAGCTGACACACACACACTTTTTTTTTTAATCATAATAATTGTGCATCGTATTGTCTGTATAGATGACGTATGGTCTGATTTGAGTTTTAATGGAATGTGACCGTGAACTGTCGGTTAGCGGGTGCAATACAGTTAAGTATGCCAATTGCATACGGTACGCATTCTAACTGCAATTTTTGTAGGCAGCTTACAGTGCAAACTTACATACCGTGTGCCTGGAGTCTCTAACTACATAGTCAGTCGTGCTACATAGTGGTAACGTGTAAATCGGAACCATGAGCACATGTTGCCATTGCTCCAATTTTCCGCCGCACGTTTTGTGTGCTTCAACCTTTATACGGAAAAATAGCTAGCCTTTCTGACCCGCGCAACAATACCATCAGCACAATTCCGCCAAGTGCCTAAATCAAGGAAAGTGCCAACACAAAAGACAACTTGCCAGAGTATGCCAATTTCCTTTTTATATTTGATCTTCGCTCTTTCCACTTAAACAGGGTAATAATGTTGAACGGCGATATCTCATTTCATCACTGTTCAAAGCTTACACAAAGCTTAGAGAAATATTTAAGCAATTTTCCCTATAGATACTGTAATCGTATTATATAACGTTAAATTCTTTGACAGCCTGTTCTTAATTGCGTTCGCGTATCGATCATCCAATTGAACTGCAACCTTGCAGAGAGATAGCTTTATTCCGAGACTTTTTCAACAAGTTGTCAGTTGTTAAAAAAATACCAACAAGTTTTGTTCAAATCTATTTCGTCATGTAAGTACAAAGTACAAAGGAAAGTTGGAATTTTCGACCACCCTCATAGTAAATCACATTACGAATTTTGAAATTCAAATCCTTTAATTGAACTTACAGTAGTTTAGTACCTACCCGCCAACAAATATTAACACATGGAGCCTCTAAACAATTTGACCAGCCTCAGCCTCGCAGAGTGTCATCTTTGTCACATACCTATGTGACGTATTTTCGCTTTATGCAACAATAGAAGTGAACGCGAAGCAGCAAGGGCCTCGTCCAAAGAATTACTTCCTAGGAATGAAACTCCGTAAAAACAATGATGCACAATACAGGCTTCTAATGAACAGGCATGAATCTAGTTTTATGAAAATACTAGCTGATACCCGTCCGCGTGGATTTAGTTTTGTTATATCCCGCGGAACTCTGATTTTCAGAAAAAAGTAGCCTACATGTCACTCTCCAGGTTCTTAACTATGCCCATGCAAAAAATAACGTCTATAGCGGGGTGATTGAAGAATAAACCAATAAACAACTATCGGAATTCAATACAACTATGAGAAGAACACTTAAAACGATCTAAAAATCCATGTCAATTTCAAGACAAATCTTATTTTCTACGGACTATTTGCATTAAGTAAAATTCGTATTTAAAATACGAGTAACATAGCATGAATTATTAAAGATCGATCAAACGATGTTATTCAGAAAATAGACTCGCCGCCTCTGAATGATATTGCGGCGATAGAAAGGAAATGAGTTTCAAGAGTAGAGTGCATTTACCCATTACATCCTCACATTTCCGATCCTACACTATCATAGAGGGAATTATTTTCCCATTTGGCGTCAAAATGAATATGCAGTGGAGAAAATTGGAGCATTTTTGTAATTTTGCAAAAATTGTTTAAGGGTTAAGGGCGTAAAATTCTTCTTTCTCTTGTGCCATCCCATAGCGGAGATTGGAAACTTTTAAGGTTCATCATTCATCATCATTAGCAACCCATCAACGGCTCACTACTGAGCGCAATCTCCTCTCAGAGAAGGGTTATAGGCCATAGTCCACCACGCTGGACCTATGCGAATTGACGGACTTCACACACCTTCAAGAACATTATGAACAACTCTCAGATGAGCAGGTTTCCTCACGATGTTTTCCTTCACCGTTGAAGCAAGTGATATTTAATTGCTTAAACGCACTTGACTCCGAAAAGTCAAGATCGAACCTGCGACCCCCCGAATAGGAGACCACAGTCCTAACCACTAGGCTATAACTGCTTCACTTTTAAGGTTAGTTGTTATATACACACATCAAAAGTGTCTAGGGATCAAGCATTTTTATGCGGATTTCTTGAGATTGAGATGTGGCTTTGTAATAAATTTATGATTTTATAAATTTATATGGATCCTTTTTGGTGCATTTCATAATTTGAATCAGGAACTGTCAATCAAATTCGAGTAAAAGATGAAAATCAGCTGTCAATATTTTCCCTATAAAAACATACAACGCATTGAAGACATTATTAGTGCTACTGTTTCCCTACTACTGATTAAAACCAACGTTATTATGGAGCGGCGACGTCATTTAAGCAGGGAAGAAATGCTCAGAGCCGTGGGAATGATAGAAGCTGGTTCCCGGCAACGTACTGTGGCTTTAGCTCTGAATACAAGTCAGAGTGTTATCAGTCGACTTTGGACACGTTACCGAAGCACTGGTACCGTGGCTGAGCGCCATGGAGGACGGTATCGCTGCACCACACGGAGACAAGACCGATACATTCAAATCTTAACTCGAAGAGCTCCAACAATAACCGCCATGATGTTAGCCGTGAGGCTTCATCACTCTTCAGGGAACTTAATTAGCGACCAAACAGTCAGAAACCGCTTGCATGAAGTGAACCTTCATTCCCGAAGACCGCTACGGGTACCACCTATAGCAATGCACAATTGTAGGATTCGATATCAATGGGCTCTTGAACACAGAAATTGGGCAGAAGAACAATGGCGTTTCGTGTGCTTTTCTGATGAGTCTCGTTTTGGTATGAGACCGGATACAAGACGTATACGACACTGGAGAACCCCTGGACGCCAACAGCGATTAAAATCCTGCCAGGAAGTCCATCCTTATAGTGGTGGAACCATCATGGTATGGGCGGGTATTTGGATCGGCGGAAGAACTGAGTTGATTTGGATCAGAGGCAACCTCAACGCTCAAATTTATGCTGAGACGATTGTATCAGACGTCATCGTTCCTCTACAAGTGCAAATCGGTCCCTTATTTCAGTTAATGCATGATAATGCACGACCGCACACCGCAATAGTTGTAAGACAGACTCTCGCCGCAGCTAACATCAATGTCCTGCCCTGGCCTGCTCAGTCGCCAGACTTGAACCCGATTGAGCATGCATGGGATATGCTACAGAGAAGAGCTCTGCCGAATATGGAGGGTATCCAGTGGCAAGAAGACCTTTTTTTGTTGTTGCAACGAACATGGGCGGCCATTCCACAGCGTGATTTGGATGAACTCATTTTGAGTATGCCAAACCGATGTTCTTGTGTTGTTAGTGTTCGCGGTAGAAACACGGATTATTAATTGTTTAAGTTACCCAATAAAATTTTAAAGAAAAGTGTTATTTCAGTCTTTTTTTCGAACTTTAATGTTAGTGGTTCAAATGTCAAAAATCCCTTTATTAGGAAAATGGCAAATTTCTTTATTAATGCAAAGGTGACTTGGTTTAACGTTACTGTGACAAACGAAAACACTTTATTTGATGAATCCTTAAAGAAAATTTTAATTAATATCAATCAGGAGAAAAGTTATTGCAAAAATATATGTTGATCCCTAGACACTTTTGATGTGTGTATTTACTTACGGCGGTTCCGAGCATGCTCTAGGAGTGTCTAAAAATGATTGCATCAGTATGAAGCTGGCAATCATCTCTGATTGGCTGAATTTATTGCGTTCTTTCTCCATCAATGCATTTGAATCAATAGCGAGAAATCTCCCGCTATTAGTTATAAAGTCAAAAATTTTGACATTTTTTTTTTCACCTGCTGGTACTCACCAGTACGCGATTGCAATCGTTTTAAGATGATCCCGCAATTGGAGACTGTTAAAGTGGTTTTTCGCCAGTGGTGGCGAAGGCCTTAAAAAGCAAGGGTATTCTTCTCCGCCTAGGCCTTCGTTTGCCTTTAATTTTGCCTTTTGTGTTGACTGATAAGTTACAGTAGGTAGTTTTAATCTATATATATAAAAGAAAGTGGTGTTAGTTACACTATTTATAACTCAAGAACGGATGAACCGATTTGGCTCAAAATTGGTGGAGAGGTAGCTTAGAACCAGGAGACGGACATAGGATACTTTTTATCCCGTTCGACCGCGTTTCCGTCAAGTCAATATAAAACCTGGTATAACAAAAATGCATCTGACATGGAATAAAAAAACGAAAATGACAGTGGAAGAACAAAACGTAAATGACAGCTAAACGTAATTTTGTATTTGGTTAATTATGGTAAAAACAATTATAAAAATTATAGTTTAACGTAATTGATAGATAATATCATCAGTAATATGTTTTCTCTTTGAATCATCATTAACAATGCCGCGAGCAAGACGATCAAATGTTTCCTGCTACAAAGCTACGGATTGAAGTGATTTATTGGATAGGTATAGTTGAGAACCTGGAGGGTGACAAAGATTTCCCGCGGGATGTTATGAACTAAATCCACGCAGACGAAGTCGCGGGCATCAGCTAGTTAATTTATAAAAGACTAGCTGATGCCCGCTACTTCGTCCGCGTGGATTAATCCCGCGGAAAAAATGCATTTTATATGCAAAATGTTGCTACTTTGGGTCACATTATTCCAATTTTCTTAAGGATCTCTAATTTTTTTGAAAATAAATTATAGCCTATATGTTACTTCCTGATAACTTAGCTTTCTATTGGTGAAAAAATGGTTCAAATCGGTCCAGTAGTTACAGAGCCTATTCGGTACAAACAAACAAACAAAAAATCTTTCCTCTTTATAATATTAGTATAATTTATAAAAGAAATCGCACCCGAGACATAACATCGTAAATTGCTTCAATCAGAAATTTAATGCTAATAACTACAAGAGTCAACAACAATGCAACGGATCGTAAAGCGGTAATGGGCGGGGCACATAGTTCCAAGAACCGTTAGACAGTGACTTGGCTTCCGAAGGTCATAGAATGGCGACCTCGCTCGAAATCACATTTTTATACAAAAAAAGTTGAGTGTCGTAGAACACTCGGTTGGAACGAAGTTCCTTTCAAATAATAAAAATAAATAAATCAAGTAAAAAATAATAATCTCGTCAGGATTCGAACCCCCGAACCGATAGTTTCACTCCTTCGTTAAAGCGTTACGCCACCAAAGTTGTGATGCAACGTGTGTATATAATAAAAGTAATAGTGTGTGTAATAATAAACGAAAGCAACAAGTGTCGTGACGGAAAAATCTTACACTTTTTATCGGCTAGCCCCCATCCGCCAAACCGTCCGAGAAGGAACCTCGTTCCAACTTCCAACAAGAAAAAGTTTAAAAACTGTAACCCAACTGCGGCAAATTGGATACAAAATGACGGATGCTATTTCCAATTTTCTCCAGTCGGGTTACTGATTTTGTGCGAATAAAATCAAGCCTAGATGTCACCCGTTCATAATAACAAATCGATTGATGTCACATCATGCGTCATGCTCGTGAACGAGTGTCCCCGGCGGAAATGGGGCTACTTTCTGTCTGCCCGTTTTAACATGTATTGAATTATAATTAGGTATGCTTTTGTGGAACTTCCCCTCATTGTGGAAACATTGCATGCATAGCATAGTATCTATTATTTTGTAAACTTGTTTTGAAAAGAGCAACTGCCGAGTTTCTTGCTGGTTCTTCTCGGCAGGAAGGGCATTCCGAACCAGTGGTAGACTCATCGACGATTCATAACCACTTGTACAAAAGTTTATTTGAATAAAATATTTCTATTCTATTCTATTAAAAATCGGCTCAGTAGTTTAAGCGCCACGGTGAAATATGTAAATAACTACATAGTGCATAGACTACTAAAATAATAACACTTCCTTCTCATTTTCAAAAAATCCTTTTGGCTTCGCCGTAGTCGGTTAATGAAAGGTACCATGATGTCAGTCTTGTAATATTACCCACATATCGCTCGACATCAAGACTATAAAATAAAGTAAGTTTGAAACCTTAGAAATGAGATACGACTAACCACAGGAAGCCGTACTGTGGTAAGTAAAAGCTGTCCTTAAATATTTGTCGGCAACATGATATTGATTTATCAGTCTGAAAGCCCTGCACCGGAAAGGACAGTGTTTAGTGTCAACATATAAACTACAAAAGGTGTTAAGGTGACATTAAACAAGTGGCAGGGAGTCACTAAACATAATAAAACGTCACATACGTGGAGTGATCAAATCCCTACAAGCAGCCTTATGCCCAGCGGTGGAAGTGCATTGGTTTATGACGACGAGATCCCACGAAAAATAATAATCAAAGTGGTTTGGAAGCGCTCAAGTCTTAAAAATAACAATAGGTAAGGAAACCTTAATACCGGAAAATCTTTTTTTAAATTATCACTAGATAGGCTTGCGCATGACGACAATCAATGATGGCAAGCACTGATGAGGTCTAGGTTTGAGCGCGCTTGCCTAGAAAATACCTATTCACTATTTTAAATAAAAAAGGATTCAATGGGGTTCGTCTAAAAGTCTTAATCCATCCGAAAATAATGGGCAAACCCTAGTGTTTTTCTTTTTCTATCTTCTTCAATAAATAAAACCGGCGACCGAGTTTCCGACAGGCAACGCGTAGCCTAAACCTTTGGATCTAGAGATTTGAAAGGAGATTGGCGAATTCCATAGTTTCTGACCCAGACGAACTGAACTGAACACTGAACGCCCACGTTCACGAATCAAACTTCTCATACTTGTTCTAGTAAACCAGACTAACAAAAAATTAATCAACGTCTATCAAATTAAATTGGGAGTAAAAGATATTCACTTGTATTGCCATGTAACGGTTATTTATAATGTGTACTTGTGAATAATTGTATTTTTGATCTCCATGTTCTAAATATATGGGGTTAACGCAGAAAAATACTCTGAAAAATATTAATTAAAATTAAATGTTTTCTGAATCTGAACGGTTTCTAAAAATGCTGGGTCAAAATTCGCCAACCTTCTTTCGAGGAAATATAACTAGAGGTGTAGTGTAATCTGTAGAATGTAGATTATGTTAGTTAGAACTGATTTTTCATAACAATAAATTCATTAATTAGTGTAAACTATTAATCTAAGTGTCTAATATCTTTTTTCTCCAAGTGAATTCAGACATAGTGTCTTAGGATTTATTAAAATTAATTAATTTATTAAACTACTCTATAACTTTGTGCCTGGGTCCACTCATACCCATCTTCTTTTCATGTATAATAAGAGATCATCCAGTATTTTAGCAGTACATTAAAAATAAGGGTGAATACCTTTTAATACCGAAAGTAAGTAGGTACGTCAACTATTAGGTATGTAACTCGTAAATACGAGATGTTCGCTGGGGTAGCTTGAAACTTTTTCATCCACGTTAATTTACTTTTTCATCTGATTTCTACTTAGTTAACCACATAATAGGCACGCGTTGGTACGGTAACGAGATGATGTGGTAACGTTATTTACAAATAAATACATACTAAGAATACAGTCATGTTCATTTTATGTATAGGCGGGTACCTAATTACTAAGTAGAAAGAAGTAAGCTAACGTAGGTACCTCTTTGTGAAATACATATATAAAATAATTTATTTGAAACAATGTTTATTGTGATGTTATCGACATTGTTAAGAAAACAGAAAACATAGAAGTCATACGTAAAAATGCGCAACATCACAATATAATTTGATAAGTATGTACTTATGCGTAAAATTAAAAAAAAAGTAATGACTCAGTTACACAAGGAGTTTCTCGAATACGAAGATACGATTAAATTTTCGACACGACAATTATTCTATTCGAGCATCGCTTAGTTATTATATTTTATCTACTCCCATGCTTAAAAGATTCTGAAACAGTTAGCTTATTGCCAACATTAAAACACCCAATGTCTTAATAACCATAATGTCATCCAAATGGATGATAAATGTTGTACTGAATTTCATAATAACACTCCTTTGTTTTTTTTTTCGATCCCTTCTGAGCAAAGGTTTACTCCACAGACAGCCACATTCTTACTGTTTGATGCGTGGTATCTATAAATTTAAAAAAAAACATTTTGTTTTTTTTTTTTCGATCCCTTCTGAGCAAAGGCTTACTCCACAGACAGCCACATTCTTACTGTTCGATGCGTGGTATCTATGAATTTCAAAAAAAAACATTTGTATGAATTTCAAAAAAATCGGCCAAGTGCGAGTCGGGCCTCGCTCTTTTAGGGTTCCGTTAAAAAAAATTAAATAAAAATATTTCCATGTACCCATGGAAATATTTTAATTTAATTTTTTTAATGTAATTTAATTTTTATTATTTGTTCTTATAGCGGCAATAGAAATACATAATATGTGAAAATTTCATCTGTCTATCTATTACGGTTTACGAGATACAGCCCGCTGACAGACGGACGGACGGACGGACGGACGGACAGCGTAGGCTTAGTAATAGGGTCCCGTTGGTACCCTATGGGTACGGAACCCTAAAAAGAACATCGCCGAGTACATCGGAATCGGGACCTTCAAACATTAAAGAACGTAATATTCAAGTGAATTTTAATAATTGCACTATACAAAATGTTAATTACTACTACAATAAATAATTCTTTCATTAATACTTAGTTTATTTGTATATACTCAGTAATGGATGATATTAGGTACTAGGTTAGGTACTAGGAATGGTTGTTTTAATATTAGCAGTAAGCTAACTGTTTCAGAACCTTTATAGAGGATTCATATTATGGGAGTAGATAAAGTCTTGTATGCAACTGTTGATAATTAGGTATTAAAACACTCATGTGATACTATTACCACCCACAGAACCGAACCACACAGAACCCACATTCGTGTTTTAATACCCCTTATTATACAACAGATGCATAAATAACAATAATTGATAAGTACGAGTTTTTGTTGTATCCCTATTTCCATTGGTCATAGCATCACGCGTGACCTGCTGGACCGATTTTGACGGGACTTTCAATGACAGATAGCTGATGTTATAAGGAGTAGCAAAGGCTACTTTTTTACCGACTTTCAAAAAAAAGAGTAGTGTTTTTCTACCATATCAGTATCTCCGTGATTTTTGATTTTTTAATCGATACAAAAACTTTGCGAGTTGGTCCCATAAAAACTTCGGGTTCTAAATCCTCAATCCTGATGATGCAGGGTTACTGGCTTACTGTCCACCTAAATTGTGGTGATTTATTAACTGTCGATTATGAATAGTTGTATTAGATACCAAGCAAAGAGTACATAGTTCCAAGAGCCAACTCCTCAATCCTGATGTTGCAGGGGTTATGGCCACGCGATCGAAGTCGCGGGCATCAGCTAGTGTATAATAATGTAATGTATAATCGCGGGCGAGAATTGTATGAAAAGTTATGCCATACCCTGCGGCTACATTAGCGGGATTCGACGAATTCGACAAGTGTATCCGGGTAGTTCGTTGCGTCGCGAATGAGTTCGGGTGAACTAGCACGATTATGTAGCCGTGGTGATAGAATGAGACAGCTGGTTATCGCGACAACTCGACACGAATATTCGCACGATAATGTAGCCGCACCAATAGGATAATCGCAAGAGATTTCTTACCGCTCGCCAAATATGACTTGCTTAGGATTGCTAGCTTGCTCTAAATCTAAAAAAAAATGCTAAAGGCTAACCCACACACGTTTCCAATCTCTCTGACGCGTGGGATGAATGAAATATCTAGCACTTTAACATTCAAGGCTTCTTTATAATGTTATTCCTTAAATCGCATAAATTATGGCGATACCGCACTTTAGTTATTTCATAATTGAATTGCAAATGGCAAATGATGTTGATATAATTATTTTCGTAGAACTGAAACTAAATGTTATAAACTCGCTCAAAATTAAGCTTGAAATACAAAAAAAATGCGTGGATGCTTGATATTTCTCTACAATACTCTTCTACACTACTATATATATACTCTTCTACAATAATAATTAAGCTGCTCTAATTTTGTAATCATTAATGTAAAAGTTTGTGAAACGAAATAGCTATTTATGCAACTGCATCGTAATGAGGGTCATTTTAATTCGAGTGCTGTTTTTTGATACGAGGCTTGCCGAGTATCAAAATAGGATAGTACGAGAATTAAAATGACTAATTACGTTCAGTTGCATACAAGATTTTATCTACGACAAGGAAGTAAAATCATTAACAAAATACGCCGTAGGCTCAATAAAGTAACAAAAAGTAACTCCGTAAGCCGCCACCAGCCGCCTGTGGCGCCTCTGTAAACAAAAAGTAACTCCGTAAGCCGCCACCAGCCGCCTGTGGCGCCTCTGTCATATGAACGGTACAAAAATGCCAGAACTCAGAGCCTTAGCTTTAAGTATCCTATTTTAAGAAGATAACCATTTCGATTCAGCTCCCATACAACGAGCTGCATCGAAATGAGAAGCAAAATCGAAAGAGGGTTCATTTCGATTCAGCTGTCAAACTCGAAATTGGAACTTTTCGAAGCTGGAGTAGATAAAATATATTATTATACTTTTACTATATTCACTACTTTATAGTATCCTAAGTGACCAATGACCATTTGTAATGTGATGATGTAGAGAGATAATAGTGTTTTAGAACTACCAAAAGCATAATAACATGGCCAATGAAAATCCCCACAACCAATTCGTGACAGACATTAGTGGAGTATCTTTTAAATTAACGATTAGGTACGGTCATTAAGCAAATTGTACACATTGGGCCTTCGCCAACGCGATGGCATCTTTAGCAGGGATACAGTACAGTATACCAAGCTACAATGTCGCAAATTGGCCGCGATACGGTAGCGAGGCTGTTGCTGATCTAGTAGGGCTAACATGCGCGCCTCGAGAAGGTTAGTGTCGCGACTCGCGACACATCTGCGCAACGTACGGAGCCGATACTTCCGCGGCGGAATTATCGGTCGCAGTATTCGGTTGATATGACAAACCAAACGCACCGAAATGTCGGTCGGAGCGCCGGCGTTTAGTTTAGCGCGCGCGACGGAAAATTACGTCGCGTTCGTCGTCATTGTGGTCGTCAGTCGGTGTCGTCACTTTGTGTTTGTGGTGTGAGATTGTCTCGTGTTGAATTGCCCAGAAAAATGGATTTTATTACAATATTGGCTATTATTGAGGGCTTAGAACGCGGGCCGAACTTTCGGTCACGTAACGCGTCGCGTGATGTGTCGCATGCTTTGCAAAATTATTAATTGAATTTACACTGCGAGCGTATTCAACCGAACTTACGGCGCCGAACGTTCCGCAGATGTGTCGCGATACTTAGGTCCTTCCTAGGTTAGGAAGGTCTTCTTAGGTTGGTTAGTCCAATGCTACTTTTTATAAGCTTTTATTTAACTTGCAATGTACGTATGTTTAGGTCAAATCTTGCAAGATGAATTAGAACCACTTCCCGGTTTCCGATTGAGCTGAAATTTCAATTAAAGTAGGGGTTCATCCCCTATTTTAATTGAATTTTTATAGGAAAGTTTTAATTATTGTTATTGTTAACCTGAAATTTGGAACATAGGTTCTTTCTAGAGGGTAGGTATCCGCTAAGAATTTTTTTTCCAAAATCCCCTCTTAAGGGGCTGAAATTAGGTGTTTTTAAAGTTTGAGGTTTGAAAATCGGAATTTATGCAACTAGCTTTAAATAATAAAAACCTGTATTTTGAAAATCCCTCTTATGGGTGGTAAAATAGGGGATGAAATTTGTATGGAAAAGCTTTAATGATTTTTGTTTTTATTTAAAATAAATTATTCTTGCAGCGAGAAAATTTATCTTTTTATAATCGCATAGAAATTCAGAAATTCTACGCGGACGAAGTCGCGGGCGACGGCTAGTCATTGTATATGTGTATTGTCGTGTATTTATGTGTTATTATTGACTTGTTAGCTATATGACTCTATCTTTATGATCCTGACACAATGGCAAACATCGTCACGACGCAAAAAAAACAAAAGGACGTCGGGACGTGAATAAAATAGCGCTGCCTTTGTAACAATTTGCAGATCCAGGACGGCAAAATACAAATGCCTTTTATCTCCCCCAGTTCATACGTTTATATATTCATGTTGAACAGGATGTTTATCCGTGACACTGCGAAACAATCGCTTTTTTTCGTTATGTGTCTACCGCAAAGGTATCCGTTACACAGGCAGTGTTTAAGTAAAAAAAAAAACATTAAAAACCAAGTAAGTAAACGGCCTCGATCTAAAAGGCGCTTATCGGCGCTGATGTCATTATGTTACGAAAGCTGGTAAAAGGAAAATAAAGGGAATCGCAAGAAAGCCATTACAAGCACTCATTGCTGTTTTTTTTTTTTTTTAGTCGATGACAAGCTAGTCCTTGACTACAATCTCACCTGATGGTAAGTGATGATGCAGTCTAAGATGGTAGCGGGCTAACTTGTAAGGGGTATGGCAGTGAATATTCAACCCATAAACCTAATAATTGGTTTCTACACGCCATCGTGTCGGAACGCTAAATCGCTTGGCGGCACGTTTTTGACGGTAGGGTGGTAACTAGCCACGGCCAAAGCCTCCCACCAGACAAAGTTCCGCACTTGTTTTCAATATTCATGTAAATAATGCCTTTGACTGCGGTCTCACATAAGCGTCAGTACAGTATATTGGAGCCGCGCGGTTGAGACTTAGTATTATCTAATCAGTGGTTGAGACCTTGGGATTATCAGGAAGAATCATCTACAGTTTATGAAAAGTTACGTGGTGACAATCGGCATGACTTCACAAGCTCGGATTTCTACTTGCTGTTTTAAAAAACTGTTTAAATTTTCGAATAAGTACTGCAGTATCGACGCTTGATTACATGACATGGCACATAGTTCGAAGGGCTGATGGTCGTTGGGGTCCCAAGGTGCTTGATGAAGGAGTGTTGACCCCGCACCGGAAAACGCAGTGTTGGTAGACCCCCACTAGGTGGACCGACGACATCAAACAACAAGTCGCAGGAATCCGCTGGATTCAGGCAGCGCAAAATTCCTGTGGAAGTTCATGCAAGAGACCTTTGTCCAGCAATGGACGTCTATCGGTTGACAAAGAAGAAGACGCTTGATCAAACCGATTGTGCCAGACTGGCATGAACATTTTTATTTTTTACATCCAATTATACTAACTATGGTGGATCACTAGTTCATTTTGGGTCAATTACCTACCTACTACAAGCACCGTTGGATTACAAAATGACATACTGTACAGATTAAAATAATATTATACCTATGTATTTTGTAAGGACTAACTTATTATAATAAAAGGGTGTCACTTCATTCAAATCCTCATTAACAGTAAAATGTTTAAAAAAACGCACGGTAGTCTGTGTGGTTTAGCTCTAACATTTAGTATTTCGAGCTCATTTTTAAAACAAGCCCTAGCGCTAAAGAAACCTCGTTTACCTTCAGCAATACTTATCCTTATGTAAATTGGGACCAGACCGCTTGTTTACTCAATTTTGTACAACCATCCTCTAAAGTTTCTAGGCTTACCCACTTTGTATTTACGATGAGATAACGTGGAATGCTATTTACATCTACGAGTACTATACTTTACTTTAAAGTTATTCGTTTATACTGGCACTAGCTTTTGCCATCGCCTTCGCTAGTTCTTTTTTTTTTGCGCCTATTTTATCCCCTTTCGGGTTGAATATTCATCTTAGAAGGTGCCTACGTATGGCCAGGCCGATCCTTTTAACGGTTTGAGCTGTGCGTTGATACTTGACAGATCAGTCAGTCAGTCAGTCAGTCATCTTTTCAGGTAGTATTAGATCTGAATCATCACTTTATATACATTATACTATCATCATAATACAGCACACAAATATTTAGCGTAACGCACAAGTACACAGTGGGTCACATAACTTGCGCCGCCTTCGGCATGTACGGGCGGTCACTATAGGGCGCCAACCATTTGAGCGAACGAATTTACTGTCCATACGACGTCATCACATGGCGTCTAGCGTTTACGCGCGGAAAGTTAAAAGGCAAACTTTAAATGAATTTTTTTGGTACTTATCGATTGAATAAAATTTTAGTAAGTATATTTTCTAGTAGTATAATATTATCACCTTAGAATCAAATTAAGACACTTTTCAAAAAAGAGTAAAATACCCTATTCTGTTTTCCTTGTACACAAAAATAAACTGACTTGACAGGTTTAAATCCAGTGCTTTCCTTTTCCGCAGGGAGTTGTATGAAAGGGATGTAAGTAATTATTTTGCATTGATTGATGATGAGATGAGGGAAGCGAGTTGTATCGCGTCGTTACGTAATAAGAACTATTAGTAGTATTTAATACCGCTGTGGGTAAAAAGGGATACGATTTTCTACAGAATAAATTCCGGAATATTTTACGTACTAACTCATAAATCTGACCATATTGCACTGAGATAGCTTCTGTTAAAGTTGAACCCTTTCCTATCGATAATGGTATTATGGCGTTTCTTGAAAGCAATTTGTGGAAGTACGCAATAAAACAGACGGGCGGCTTTTAGGGAGCTCGTAAGCCGTAACTCAGCTCAGGAAAGTATTTCAGGGTGAGGCATCTAGGCGCCGGATTACACCCGATGATCAAATCGATTGCATTACTAGTAACAACTTTTACACTTGCCGTTTAGTCACAACTTTAAGATGGCCTGTTTCAGTTGTGAAGCAAGTGGTTGCTGATAAAGTGTCTGATATATTATATCTAACAGATAAAAAATCTACTGGATAAATCTGTGTGATATCTTTTCGATTTTAACTGCCAGATTGACATATCAGATACTTATGAAACAGAAATTTAAACGGTATCCGTCAGATAAGTTGTGGATAGGCTATCAGACCTTCATCACCCGGAATTGAACCTGTGATCCCCCGAATAGGAGACCACAGTCTTAAACACTAGGCTATCACTGCTTCAGCTATTGTGCTTATATCTTTACTCAAAGGCTTATATCATCATCATTGTCAACCTTTAGATGTCCACTGCTGGACATAGGTCTCCTGCGTGGACCTCCACAGGCTTCGTTCTTGCGCCGCCTGAATCCAGCGGCTCCCTGCGACTCGTTTGATGTCGTCGGTCCACCTAGTGGGGGGTCTGCCAAGGGGTGGCATAGCAAGATAGATGCAAATTCAATAACGAGTAACATCTTTGTGATACACTTACTTCAGGTAAACATAGCGACGTAATTACCAGAGTTTATAGAGAGTCCCACGCCTTGCACATAACCGAGTAATCTACTTATCGCAAGCGATGCAGCGAGATAAGGTGTGATAACGTATCGATAATGGAAGTGTGCAAAATTGTGTATTTACAATTTGAGTTAAAATGTATGAATATGTGAGTAGGTATCGAAGTGGAATCATCATCATCATCATCATCATCATCATCATTAGCAACCCATCAACGGCTCCCTACTGAGCGCAGGTCTCCTCTCAGAGAAGGAATATTAGGCCATAGTCCACCACGCTGGCCCAATGCGAATTGGCGGACTTCACACACCTTCAAGAACATTATGAACAACTCTCAGGTGTGCAAATTTCCTCACGATGTTTTCCTTCACCGTTGAAGCAAGTGATATTTAATTGCTTAAACGCACTTGACTCCGAAAAGTCAGAGGTCCGGGATCAAACCTGCGACCCCCCGAATAGGAGACCACAGTCCTAACCACGAGGCTATCACTGCTTCAATAAAAATCTCGTGGGAACTCTTAGATTTTACGGGAGCTCTACCAAACTGTCTATCAGGTGAGCCGTGAAAACATAAGAGATAGATAAACTGAAAATCAAAAAGGTCCCGCGGGATATTTGAAAGCTAAATCCACACGAATGAAGTCGCGGGCTGCAGTTAGTAAATAAAGGACTATTTTATTTATTTTATTACTATACGATGGCCGCGACTTCGTCCGCGTGGATTAAGGTTTTTTAATTCCCACGGGAACTCTAATTTTCCTGGATAAAATGTAGCCTATGTGCTAATTCTGGGTATGAGCTACCTCCAACCCTTTCAGCCAAATCGGTTTATTCACTGTCACGTTAAAAAGTTAACAAACATCCATCCATCCATCCTCACAAACTTTCGCATTTATAGATAACTAGCTGATGCCCGCGAATTCGTCCGCGTGGATTTAGTTTTTAAAATCCCTCGGGAACTCTTTGAATTTCCGGGATAAAAAGTAGCATATATCACTCTCCAGGTCCTCAACTATACCTATGTAAAAAATCACGTCGATCCGTAGCTCTGTTGCAGCGTGATTGAAGGACCAACCAACAAAGAAACACACTTTCGCATTTATAATATTAGTAAGGATATTAATAGGAATTAGTAGGATTGCATTTACGTTAAGCCCAAGTTATGTATACTGAAATCACACACGCAGATACACGGTACTTAGGTACATAATAGCGGTACAGAATACAGAACTACAGAATATTCCGTACTGGGCGAATGTAATTAATTGCTCGAGATTCTTAGCACATCTCGGTCGCCGCTATTGGGGTGGATAACGCAAGGAGGAATCTTTAGATGAAAATTTCGGTATGTGGGCTATCGCGAGTATTGTCTTATGAGGTCGTTATCATAAATTTTTGTTTTGATATGAACGTGGTTTGCACGCACGAAGTGGATCCGTCGATGCGTCACGGTCAACGTTAAAATAGATGCCATTTATTATGCTAGGTATAGTAGTAGGTGTAGATATCCGCGATCGCTATCGTCACTCGATACGGTAAATTCACTTGAAATTCAAATTATTCGTGCTTAGGCTACAGGGCCTGTACTACCAACAACGCGTAAAGCATTATTATAAAGCTGCGTACGGACTGCGCGTTCCTGTGTTACGCGTAGTCGGAATACGCTGTCCACGCGTACATTGGATACGCGTGCAGCTCCTGTACGGACCGCCGCGAACTTGAACGCGAGGTCAAGCGATCCATAGCGCTACGCGAACCCCGCTAGTCATCCGCAGTTTCATTATTGAAACTCGATGAACACGCGTGTCTTTTCATTTTGCCGTCCAAATATAGCGTACCCGGGCGTGCGCGTCGCCCTTTGACGCGCGACCAAAAACCGACTGACGGTGGCTCGCGGGCGAGCCAGCTCGCGCGGCACGCGTTCCCCAAGAGTGTACGCGTAGCTGCAAGTATGGACTTGGCGTTCCAGGACACGCGTAAACGACTACGCGTACCAATGTACGCGCAGTCCGTACGCGGCTTTACAATTTTGTTTTGTTTTTGTAAAAGGTTGACGTTGTATGACATCGCAAAACAAAATTGAAGCACCTTGGGACCCCAAGCCCATCGGTTCTTCGAGCCATGTGCCTCACCCATTGCCACTTCTTTTCGACTGGATAAGCTATGTCTACTACGGATCTCATTTCTGATTTGATAGGATGAATAAAATAAATTTTTGATATGAAACTTTATAATATCAATAAAATTCAAAGTTCCCACGGGAGTTTCAATACCTACCCTTTAATCCACGCAGACGTATTCGTGGACATTTATTAAAAATTAACAGACAAACTCACAATTTTATAATAAGTCGTTTTTACCTCAATTTTAAGCAGCAAGGTGGCAAGATTATTTTCAGAATAATATCAGCCTCTTACCTGAAATAAAAAGAAAAATGTTTTATATTAAAAAATAAACTAACCAGAATATTGCAGCTCTATTTTTAAACACCAAAGCAAACCCCCATTGTTTGCGGTGGACACCGCTGGTTTTCCGGGGCTTAATAAAATAGCTCGGTAAAAGTTTTATAGTGAAAAAACAAACTCGCAAAACGCGAAGGTAAATTAAACTTAGCTCTAAGCATTTTTCTGACACCGCGCGAAGTTTTTTTTTTTATATTATTTCCGGTAATTTCAACGTCTTATGCGGTCTCATGAATTTAAATTGGCCACTTTTCGACGTCGATTTACTTACTTTATTACATACGTAATTTAATAATCAAAATGCGTAAACGAGTTTAGTCGATACACCCAGCCCGAAGCGAGCACAAAAATAAGAATATTACTAGAATGATATACCTCGCATATACATACCAAATACAATGTTATTGTAATTAATAATATTCGTGATTTAAATGTATCAGCTCTTCAGTCTTCTGCATAAAATTTTAATAGGCGCAATTTAGCATGTAAGTTAGTTAAATAATTAAGATAGTGTACGCTAGTTAACGTTACATGTAATAGTTCATGACAATAAAGAATTAATAAAATAAAAAAATAAAAAACTAGAATAGAAAAGTTTTTATTCGAATAAACTTTTACAAAGTGCTTTTGGATCGTCAACTGAATCTACCACTGGTAGATAGTGAAGTGGAAGACTACCAGTAGGAACCAGAAAGAAAGTCGGTGGTTGCTCTTTTGAAAAAAAATTAATATTATGTTGTCTATAGGTCGACCGTTTAACTCGCGTATCGCCTGCGCGGTAAGAAGGGAGCGGGGGCGGGTAACGCTACACACGGAGTCAATAATCCAAAGATTTATCTCGAGATAGACATTGTTGGTAAAGAATTAAGTATTTATTTTTAAGTTTTAACATCTCTAACATCTCCCTCCGCTCCCTTCTTACCGCGCAGGCGATACGCGAGTTAAACGGTCGACCTATAGTTTAGTGTTATTGCAATTTACAAAGTTATTGCCATCTCAATATCACTGGATGGGGGTAATTTTTTATTATAATATACACAATATTATAGTCTTCAATTGTACAAGGTTGTACGTAGTATTGGTTAAATATGTTTTTTTTTTCATTTTTTAACTTTTGTAAAACGTTGCGAAACATAATAGGTAGCTATTACATTTTACAGCTTTTAGAGTGATTTGTTGATGAAAAAGCCGCAGGTGTGTTTAAGCTTTGTGTACCTAGTTACCTATACTGCTTATCTAGGTCGCTATATGTACATACATTAAAAATCCAACTATCAATGAACGCAAGATTTGAGCGCGTGTCACGCTTACTTGATTACACGCAATTCGGGTAGGCTAATAAATAGAACAATAGAAAACAGAAACTACTTTAACACGACGTGTTTTATGATTTTATTAAAGCAGTAATAGTGAGTTCTCCAAACATTTATTCCACATGTTTCAGATAAGGTAAAGAAGTAGAAAATTAGCATGAATTTGTACTTAATGAAATAAGTATCTGATCGTCATCATCATCATCATCAGATTTATGTACGCAGTTTCACAGTTTATTTCACAGTGTTTTAGACGATTCAAATCATATGTATTATGTCTAGGTAAGTACTCAAGGCGACAGTGAGTCTAGAACTCTAGATGTATGGACTATGGATGCTCAAGAACTATTTTCTGCAAAATTCCGAGACCCTCCCTCTGCCCACACGCGCATTTAAACATACATGTACACTGATAAAAAATCGTATTAAAAATGATGTGTCTCGACGACGAAATACATAAACAATTTAACACAAACCTCAATACTTAGTTTTTGTTGACTGATCACGACTGCGCACTAGAATCAAAGGTCAATCTCTCTATTCTACTAAAAAAAACTGCGCTCTACGCTATAGATATTAGGTACCAATATTTTCTGTACTTAGTGAATTATTTCTATATAACTATGCTGTTATATTATTCTGCTCTTAGTACAGAAGCTATCAAGTAACGTCGACGTAAGCTTAGCGAGCCAATACCAGTACAAGACCAAATACTATAGACCTAACAAATACGTATAGCTGAGTATAGATGTGTCTATATAATTATATAGAAAAAGTGCTATACGGGATATTTTTGTACTATTTATCGTAGCAAATAAATGGGCTATATTATATTTTTATGTAGTCTGAATTGTCCTTTAAAGTACCTAAATACGTACGCAGCGACCATTTTTATTGAGTAGGGTACCTCATTAGGTTTTCTCGCCTTGCAAAGTAAGTAGGTACTCAACACTTTTAGTTACAAAATTACTATAATAAATACACATAATAAATCTCTTGATAGGGATCACTTTGTCACTATAATATAAAAATATTATCATTAAAATATAATGTGGTGTTGATATGGCAACTCACTAGTCACTAACTCATTACGAGAGGTGCTATGAATTTTGTCTTTAACACCTTTGATATGACCTTACCATACTTAACCTCACCAGCAGAGAAGGTATAAATACGCTAATAGTATTGCTGCGATACGGTAATGCAATTAACCGAACCTGACCGAAGAGTTTGAGGTCACAGACCTACTTATACATATACGGGTAGGTACATATAAATAGCCTCAACAGCCCAATGGGTAAAGGAGTAGACTGAAAAATGAAAGGTAAGGTAAAGGTTCAAGCCCAAACTTGCATTATTGTCGTACCTACTCACTATAAGTCACTCCTAGCACAAGCTTTATGGAGGAGAGGGGAATATATAAGTTTAGTTTAGCATGGCTCCAATCCAATATCCCAATCCATCAGCCTATTCTATCATTATTATCACCTATTCATCCACTGCTGGACATAGGCCCTTCCGAGAGCGCGCCACCAAACACGGTCCACCGCTTTCCTCATCCAACCGCTATATTCATTAGCATGGCTATTATTCTTTGAAAAAATAACATAGACATAGTTCCTATATCTATCACATCTTGCAGTTTTTAAAGTTTTGCTAAGAGATGACTGAGTTCGATGCCTTAACTTAGTCCAAACAACTGCAACGCCACGAGCAAATAGTACTTAGTTCTAAGTAAATAAATTATTATAATATTATGCAGCCAGCTGGTTATGAGATCTGCTTCTCCGTTTGTTGGTTTGTCCTTCAATCACGTTGCAACAGAGCTACGGATCGACGTGATTTTTTGCATGGGTATAGTTGAGGACCTGGAGAGTGACATAGGCTACTTATAATTCCCGAGGGATTTTAAAAACTAAATCCACGCGGATGAAGTCGCGGGCATCAGCTAGTACAGAATAAACAGTTACTAGTAAATTTCTTTTATTTTATTCTCACAACATGGTAAATAAACTTAAAGATATGCAAATTAACAACAATATTTTGAAAATACATTTTCTTTGTATAGTTATTACTACTGTAAGATAATATATATCTTTAAATACCAAAGACTTTAAGTTACGATAATACGAATTAGGTATAATATAGATGTACATATTCTTAGTCAAATCAATATAAAAGAGGCAAAATAACTTATAAGATAATAATTGTTACAAAATTTTTAAAAGTAAGAAAATGTCTAGACGCTGAATTAAACTTTGTTCCGAAAAAGTCGCATGAAAAATACTACTCCTACTTATATTTTTGTAAATTAAAAAATGATCCATAAATTCCAAAACCTTCCTATTGGTAACCTACTTATGGTAGGTTTTGGAATTTATGTCTTGATAACTCTTTCATCGCGAAAAATCCTTTACCATTTTATGAGGTCACGAGTCACGACCCTAAGCAATGGAAAATTCAATGCTGAGAGCATCCACATAAATTATTATCAGCAGCACACGATGTCTTAGTAGGTACACAACAAATTGAAGTGGAACTATACTGTACTCACGCCGATAAAACCATTGATTCAAGTGCCGACACTTGCACTACAATTTGTATCCACTCAAGCATGAAGTAACTCCAGCGTAAGTGGGAGCAATTTGAAAACGCTTATTCTTTTGTCAATGACAAATTATATTCACTTTCAATGTGTATTATTTTTGACGTGATAACGTCTTATACCTAAATCGATAACACCGGCTGCACGCACGAAAAAGTGTCACGTTCCGGCTAGCCTGCGCGTGCAAGCAAGAGCGCGGAACAAGCGAGAGAGGCACGATCGGCCCAAGCGTTGTTGGCAGAGCGCCCGCCGCCGCGCCCGCCAGTCATCGCGTGCGCGCTGTGGTTAGCGGTCATCAATGTTTCTATAAGACGTTATCACGTAAAACTATCGTTCGTAAATTGACTTTACAGACAACCAATTTTTTTTCATTATCTTATTCACTAGACCGTCTGTCTGTATAAGTGTACCTATGTCAGAGTTACTAATGTTCATCATTATCATCATGAGTAACCCATTAACGTCTTACCACTTGGGAGTCCAGGTCTCCTCTCAGAGAAGGTTTATAGAACATAGGCCACCACGCTGGCCCAATGCGAATTGGTAGACTTCACATACCTTTGAGATTATGAAGAACTCTCAGGCGTGCAGATTTTCTCACGATATTTTAATTTATTATTTAATTGCTTAAACGCATATATCATGTAATTTTTATGAAATTAATGTACTCGTAATTAGTAACATTGATTTATGTTGCGTAAGTGCGTCTTAAGTAGGCAATTATAGCCGAGGCGTCAAAAATACCCGAGCAGCAATGGGAGCAAAAGTTTAACTAACAACGCACACCGGCATTAAAGAAACGTATCTTAATAAAGTAAGGAAAATGATCAAAACAATAAAATATTATCAACTCAGCTTATAGGCGCAAAAAGTTAAGAGACAGAACGCAGACTGGAAACTTGATAGAGATAGACAACTAGGCGGACTAAGTGTTACTCTCGCGCTTATACTAGAAAAATGGATTCGTATTTCCTATACCCACATTCGAGAGATCTGCTTCTAGTTGTGGGTTGGCGATGGGTTGAGATGAATGAATGAACGAATTATAACAAAGTAACAGACAGACTGACACTTGATACTGATCTAGACAAGCCGGACTACACTAGCGGCACGCTATGATGGCCGGTTTGACGTTTGTCCGCTCATGAAGTTCCGTATTAATTGATAACGACTTTGAAGGAAATAATTGTATTACTTTATTGACGATAGTGATGTGCAGAGATTCATAAATTTTATCGAATGTAGTTTTAGGTTTAGGACTCAAAATTTATTTATTAAATTGATTTCTAAAATGTATACAAGTGTAGAAAAATCAGTTTGCACCATTTAAGGGGTGAATGTACTTGTGAATATGAACAATTTTCACTATGTGGACAAACCTCTGAAATCGCAAAAAAATATCAGCTGTTTCATACAAAAGGTAAAATTTTTATTTTTATATGATATATACCACAACTCGGCATTTGGTTTTCTAAATTGAAAATTTTTAAAAATGGAATCTAATACGATCGTCACATAGGATCGCTGGCTAGCACAACTACTACCTCCGGCAAACTCGCGTCAATGCTCAATGCAAAACAAAGCAGTTTCGAATTGACGTTGCTTCGAAAAGTATAAACTGTCAGTGCAATGCGATTGTGATATAGTTTTGACCTGGCTTTGGATTTCAAATATTGATACTGCATTACTGTTGACCCTTGCTCGTTAATTTGGACTCTGTTCAAGCCCTTTGTTGTGGATTTCGTCGATATGACCGAACGTACGCAGAGAACTGTTCTAAATAGTCAGACACGTGAGTTCGTAATACGCCTTCGTAACTATTTCGATCGTGAAGCTCAAAATGGAGGGCCAATTTTACCTATAACGTCAGTGGTTGAACGCGTAGCTGATGCGCTTAATATTGGACAACGAACTGTTAGACGGATAACTAAAAAAAAATATGGCGAGACTGGCACAGAAGAAAATAAACTTCACACACCAAAAAAGAGAAAACGAGCAAAACCAGTCGTAGGCATCGATAGCTTTGATGCCGATGCTATCCGAAGACATGTTTACGGCTACTATTTACAGAAGGAGTATCCAACAAGAAAAAAGTTGGTGCATTCACTGAAGGAAGCTGGATTATTCTTCGGTGGGGAAAGTTCTTTAACGAAGATTTTGAAGACCATTGGATTTCGATACAAAAAATGTAACAAACGCAAAATATTGATGGAAAGATTTGATATAGCGATGGCAAGGTATACTTTTTTACGGCAAGTGAAAGAAATCAAAAATTGGCAAAATGTTGTGTTCTTGGATGAAACATGGCTTAATGCTAACCATACTGTAGGCCGTTCTTGGAACGATGACACAGCAGCATCTACTTCCAAAGTTCCTGTAGGAAAAGGATCGCGACTTATAATTTGTCACGCCGGAACCATCAACGGGTTTGTCGAAGGTTCTCTCATGGCTTTTGCGTCAAAAACCACTGGAGACTATCATGAAGACATGAATGGAGAAAAGTTTACTGAATGGTTTACCTCAATGTTGTGTAGCCTCCCTGAACCATCTATTATAATTATGGACAACGCCCCATACCACTCGATGCAAATTGACAAGCCACCTGCCCAATCCCAAAAGAAAGCTGATATCGTCGCATGGCTTCGTAAAAATGGCGTAGATGCAAACATGAATATGTTAAAAGCGGAATTAGTACGTCTTTTAAAAGAAAACAAACCAACCAAGATCCGATACGTCATTGACGAAATAGCATTAGAACATGGGCACAGAGTTATACGGTTACCGCCTTACCATTGTGAGTATAATGCGATTGAGTTGGTGTGGGCTCAAATTAAGGGATATGCTGCAAGACACAATACAGAACCCCCATTTACCACAAAAAAAATGCTAAAATTATTAGAAGAAGCTTGTGAACATGTGACTAAAGGAGACTGGGAAAAGGTTGTGAATAGAACTTTTAAATTAATAAGGGAAGATTATGAAAGAGATGTGAAAATAGATAATATTATAGAAAACGAACATATAATTATTAATGTAGGTGATGATAGCAGTGACGACAGTGAAAATAGTAGTATGGACGAATCTGATTAATTATGGCCTTTTGTGGCACCTTTTTTGGTATCTTTTGTATTCATATGTTTCTTGTGTGCATATAAAGTATGTATATTCATTTTCATTCAAATATTCAGTTCGTTCAAATAAATTAAATAAACATATACATTTTTGTTTTATTAAACCTATTTAATCAGGTACAAAAACAAAACTTAATTGTTTTTTGTTCGAGAATAAATTGACATTCCACATCACTATTGTAATGTGTCAAACCGGCCATCATAGCGTGCCGCTAGTTTAAGTGTTACTTTCGCGTTTATACTAGAAAAATGGATTTGTATTTCCTAAACCCCCATTCGAGAGATCTGCTTCTAGTTGTGGGTTGACGATGGGTTGAGATGAATGAATGTACGAATTATAACAAAGTAACAGACAGATTGACACTTGATACTAATCTAGACAAGCCGGACAAAGTGTTACTTTCGCGTTTAAACTAGAATAATTAAAACCGGCCAAGTGCGTGTCGGGCCACGCGTAGTGTAGGGTTCCGTAGTTGAAAGTCTCAAATATTATTGCTGAATGCTGACCAAGGATAGTGCTTTTATTTTCTTTATGAATATTGAATACATTTTGAGTTCCATGGTTTAAATACTAAAATATACTACAAAATATGCAACTTACACTACGTGTAATATCTAACTTAGGAAAAACAGATATAACTCCTTCACTAATGAACCCTACTTAGTCGTGATAGTTTTCCTTTAAAATTCATTATATATACTACCGCTGTGAATCTTTTCTTGTATCCTTTATACAACCATTTAGCTGGCAGATGGGGGGGGGGGGGGGGGGGGGGACACTTGACTCTAATAAAATTTAGCACTTTAATATAATATCATATTTCACAAACGGATCCCTGAATTGAAAAATAGTGTTCCCACACCCACAACGTTTTTGAAAGACCTATTCAACGACACCCCACACTATGGGATAGACGAGAAAAAAAAATTCATCCCCACTTCACATGTAGGGGAGGTACCCTAAAAAAAATATTTTTCACAATTTTATTTCACCACTTTGTCGACGTGATTGATATTTATACCCTTGTCAAATTACAGATTTCTAGTACCAATAGTCTCTGAAATAAACCGCGGACGGACGGACGGACAGACGGACGGACATGGCGAAACTATAAGGGTTCCTTGTTTACTACGAAACCCTAAAAATGGATTTATATTTCCTAAACCCACATTCGAGAGATCTGCTTCCAGTTGTGGCCAGGTGATGGGTTGAGTTGAATGAATGAATGAATTGCATTAAAGTAACAGATAGACTGATGCCTGATAGAGATCTAGACAAGCCGGACAAAGTGTTACTTTCGCATTTATAATATCAGAATCGATTAGTAAATTTCCCAAACTAGTCTCATGGGTTAAAATAAATTAATGAACGAATATTTCCACTCTACGCAATAGAGTTGTAAATCGGAATCAAATAGGCGAAGCCAGAGCAAAACTAGTTTAGCGTAAATTGAAAATGATCCCAAACGCTAGCACGTGAGCAACGTGACTCGGTTGGAAATCTAAGGAAAATAGTGTCTCAGGAATACGACTAACTCTTATAACGTTATTGTTATTTGAAACGCTTCCGTTATTTAGATAAACATCAAGGAAAATCACATGACTCTAGTTTTAAATTGACATCTCAACTAAATAGATCGCGTTGCGGAGTCAATTACGCGGTTCAAGGATTTATATATTTAGTTATTTATAAAATACTGGCATGTCTAGCAGCAATTTAGCTATGGTAATCTATCGTATATCGACGTCTATTAGAATATTCTATTATCGCTATTCAGTGCTAAGTCAATTCACTTTTTTGAGTTCTTCTTTTCTTTTTGGAGTTTACTCCTTAAGAATCGATTTTAGGCGCCCGGTATGAGAAAAATTCGAGGAGTAAAATCTACTTATCAATAACCTCGTTACGTTTTTCACAACGATGCAAATTTCTACCCTAACGTTGAGTAAATAAGGTTGGTTTTCGTGCGAAAGAGCTTTCTGAGGGAAGCCATGACCTCGTTACGTTTTTCACAACGATGCAAATTTCTACCCTAACGTTGAGTAAATAAGGTTGGTTTTCGTGCGAAAGAGCTTTCGCTTCGGGAAGCCGAGCGCGTACCGATCGGGTCCGAGCGCGGCGCCTAGACGCAGCGAGCGCCGCGAATGCATTACGACGTTGTAAGGAGTAAACTCCAGTCGTGCGTCGGAGCTGACACACACACTTTTTTTCCAAAGTAGTGGTTTTATTACTACGTTGCCAATTGCCATGAATATGCTAAAGTTTTTATGAAAGCTTTCGTTGTATTTTTATAAAGCGTATTTAGTTGCCATAAAAATATCGTTAATCTTAATTGTAGCTAACATTCATACGATATTCCAAATTCCCATCTAATCGAAGAGTTTTTAGTAGGAATTGTTTCGAGTCGAGCGTTAGAACAATAGGAACTTACTTGTAAATAAATAACATAAAAAAAAGTGTCAGTCTATGATTTAGAAATTTCCGTCTCGAAGCTAATAACATAAATTATATACGATACGAATACCATTCAAATGATTATGCAACCATGATTATGCAACCAGACACTCCAGACAGGCAATTTTCGTCAAAAAAGTTTGTCTGGGCTAATCTACTGAACCGATTTCGACGGTACTTCTGATAGTTCGAGGATTAGGTATACAAGTAGTGATCTAGGCTACTTTGTAACACAGAAAATCGAAGAATACCCAAAAGATTTTTAGAAAACCCAACTCCATGTCGAATAAGTCACAAGCCACCAGTTAATGAATATTAATTGTGACTATTTTATTTCAACGTCATAGTCATCGTAAAATCGTCGTCATTGAGAAATCATCAGCACGTGTGAAAAGCTATCGAGACAAATATTATGAAGCCAATAAATAGCACGTGCCAATTCCCACCCAACAATCGTAATCAGACCTCTGTTCGAAAAGAACAAATCTTTTCGAAGCCGATAAGTATGCTGAAAAGATCTAAAGGATTTTATACTTTATCACGAGATAACGAGTGCTAGAAGGACTCAAAAACGGGAATACGCTCAAGGTCCTATCCTTGTGTCTTAGGACTTTATACTAGACCTAAATGCATTCGATAGCCTCTATTTTTTTTTATACATTATAGGCACACGCTTGACCACTATCACACCTGATGGAAAGTGATGATGTGGCCTAAGGTGGAACGCGTTTGCCAAGAAGATGCCTATTCACCCTCGCTTTAAAGATACTCAAATTGTACGTGTTAGGAAACACAGATCTCGGAAGAGCGTTCCAGACCCTAGAAGTACGAATCAGAAACGAAGACTTATCTTCAATCTATCTCTATCAATACGGCGGCGGCGCGGCGGTGGTGGTGGTTGAGTAATACTCAAGAGAGTAAAAATGATCTTTATTTTTTGAAAATATTAAAAATCGGCCAAGTGCGAGTCGGGCTTCGCTCTTTTAGGGTTCCGTTAAAAAAATTAAAAAAAAATATTTCCATGTACCCATGGAAATAATTTAATTTACTTTTTTTAATTTAATTTAATTTTTATTATTTGTTGTTATAGCGGCAATAGAAATACATAATATGTGAAAATTTCATCTGTCTATCTATTACGGTTTACGAGATACAGCCCGCTGACAGACGGACGGACGGACGGACGGACGGCCAGGGTAGGCTTAGTAATAGGGTCCCGATGGTACCCTTTGGGTACGGAACCCTAAAAAACGTGGGATGATAGATTTGTGAGACAGATATGGCACTAATGCAAGATTTTTTAAAGACTATTAGGTATTAGCTATGCTGAACATGACCAATATTTTGTACGAGTGAGGATCCTGGACTACCATCCACCTTTTTCGGTTTAAGTACGCGTCTTTAGAGTGCTTGGAATAAGCTTTAATTTTATTTACTACCTACCTTCTGACTAAAGATTCAAAAATTAAATAAATATTATTTTTAAGACTTTATCGTCGTTAGTGTAGCTTAGTTATAGCTTTCTGTGGTTTATATAAAATCGCCAAAACCATGAATATAATATAATCCCCAAATTCTATGTCAAGAAATACGCAACATTGTTAAATAAAAACGGCCAAGTGCGTGTCGGGCCACGCGCAGTGTAGGGTTCCGTAGTTGAAAGTCTCAAACTAATATTATTGCTGACCTAGGATAGTGCTTTTATTTTATTTATGAATATTGAATACATTTTGAGTTCCATTGTTTAAATACTATAATATACTACAAAATATGCAACTACGTGTAATACCTAACTTAGACAAAACAGATATAACTCCTTAACTAATGAACCCTACTTAGCCGTGATAGTTTTCCTTTAAAATTCATATTTTTATATATAAAACTGCTGTGATTTTTTTCTTGTATCCTATATACTACCATTTAGCTGGCGGAGGGGGGATATCATATTTCACAAACGGATCCCTGAATTGAAAAATGGTGTTCCCACACCCACAATATTTTTGAAAGACCTATTCAACGACACCCCACACTATGGGATAGTCGAGAAAAAAAATTCATCCCCACTTTACATGTAGGGGAGGTACCCTCAAAAAAAATATTTTTCAAAATTTTATTTCACCACTTTGTCGGCGTGATTGATATTTATACCCTTATCAAATTACAAATTTCTAGTACCAATAATCTCTGAGCTAAACCGCGGACGGAAGGATGGACGGACAGACAGACAGACGGACGGACATGGCGAAACTATAAGGGTTCCTTGTTTACTACGGAACCCTACAAAGTGCCTTATGTTTATGTATATTTTTTTGCCTTTTATAATATCTGTCTAATAGATTGCTGGTTCTTAACAGCTCTAAAGGATTAAACTGATTTTGCCTTAAATAAAAGGATTAGTTTGAAGCTCTCAACAAAAATCAATGACGTCATTATAAAGGAGAACGCCAGATCGTGACCCAGCAATTTACAGAAAATGTAAATTAATTAAAAATATCCTATTAATTTAAGATAGTTTTAAATAAATCATTTATATCGTAAAACTAGGGGATAAAAATCCGTCAATATTTAATAAAATATTTATTTTACTACAAACCACTCATGATATTTTAAAACAGTTTCATAAGTCCAACTTTTTCTTTGAATTAATCAAAAATCGCAAGTTCTAGAAGTTTTAACACTTATGTTTATTCATTACTAAACAATTATCAATAAAATGATGCATAATTCTTCTTCTTGTAAACGACTTTTCGTAAGTATTGTGGGTCAACGTTCCAAACATTTTTGGCATTGTCCTTTACTATAAAGGATACATTTTAGAGGATGAATTTTAATTCTCAAACCTTAAAGAGGCCGTTATTTTAAACCCTTTTTGGAGTCAAGTGCTTTTGAGCAATTAAATATCACTTGCTTCAACGGTGAAGGAAAACATCGTTAGGAAACCTGCACACCTGAGAGTTCTTCATAATGTTCTTGAAGGTGTGTGAAGTAGGCCAATTCGCATTGGGCCAGCGTGGTGGACTATGGCCTATAACCCTTCTCTGAGTGGAGACCTGCGCTCAGTAGTGAGCCATTGATGAGTTGCTAATGATGATGATGATGAGGTTTAATACACTGTTATAGGTATCCAACACTTTCAACATTTTTATAAACTCTACAACTCGTTCAAGTAGTCACCATTTAAAAACTTCAATGCAAAGAAATTTCTTTCTCGAACAATCGTCATAATCTAAGTTGAAGACGGAAAAAGATTTCAAATTAAAATTGAAGGAAAATGAGTAAAGTTTTCAAAATCCTCCAGACATTGTTTCAAGGCAGTGAAAAGATAACCATCCCTATGTTTTATGTAATATCTAACGTTATAGGCTACCAGTTACCACTATAAATCTAAAAATTTCATTGAGCACGAGCCAAAAATTAAAACAAAGCCATAACCCCGATGCTCCTGTTACCAATTGCTATAAAACTGCAAGATAAGGTTTTTTAGACGTTGTAAATAATGTACCGAAATATTTTTAAAAATACATAGATACTTATTTGTTAATTTTGTGTATTTTGCCTCATCGGGTTCCAGTGTAACTTTCGTTTTGCCTCATGTGGGTCTATTGTAACTTTTCAAGTTAACAGGAGTTTTATCTGTCAATTAGTATGCATGGAAAAGGGATGCATTAAACAGATTTACGCACAATTAACATGAACTTGAAAGTTAACACTAGGGCCTCTGGTAAAATAGAAGTCCTAGGCGCTGGGCCACTTTTTAACCGACTTCCAAAAAGGAGGAGGTTCTCAATTCGGCCGGTATCTTTTTTTTTCTATGTACCTATGTCCACCGATTTCTCCGGGATTACTGGACCGATTCGCGTCATTTTTTTTTAATCGACAGAGGATGTTTGCGAAATGGTCCCATAAAAATGTTCACCTTCAACTCCTCAAGCCTGATGCTGCAGGGATATTGCTCACCTAAAATAAAGAGATTTAGGAAATGTCGATTACGAATTATTATTGCAGGTAACAAGTATGGACTACATCATGGAGCTCCAGGTCCTAGCTCCTCAATCATAGGATACTACACTTAAAAGCTTAAAATAAAAATTATTTTAAAAAAACCGACTTCTAACGCCACTACAAAGTATAAAAATAATTTTAGTTTGTCCACGTTTGTTGAAGTCGGGCGGGCCTAAAATACAAACTATGAAACCGACTCGCGATGCTCGCTCGACTTCTAAAAACGAGTCTCTCATATTGTGTAGCGTCGCGCATCGGTTTCATAGTTTGTATTTAGGCCCGCCCGACTTCAACAAACGTGGACAAACTAAAATTATTTTTATACTTTGTAGTGGCGTTAGAAGTCGGTTTTTTGAAAAGAATTTTCAAGTTAAAAATCAACCTGTAAATGCCCAATATAACATCAGCACTCCACGCGATATAATTAAATTAGGTAATTTGAATAAAAAACAGGTACTAAATGTACTATTACTTTCTTTTCAAATAAGTAAAGGCTTTCCGAATCTGTTCAACTGATCTAATCATCACTGACCGAACCCATATCTAATCAAACATTTGTGATTTTTTATATCAGCAAACAAACGTTTGTCACATAGTATAAGTCAATCTCAGGAAATAGCATGACTGAGTTACTATCGCTCAGAAAGTTGCAACAAGCTTTGTCAAAAATGTTCTACTTACCTACATACATAGCTATATTGACCTAGTTTTTGATAGCACACGTATTACGTAAATAAGTCAAGAAATTTACAAATCCGTATTACCTTACGAATAATCTCAATAAAGTAAAAAGGGTACAGAAAGAGGAAAGGAAGATCCTACTAAAGCAGGTTTACTAACGTAATAACATTATTCTGTTCGTAAACACAAAGAAAATCCACAAGCTCCCGATTTCTTACTGATTTATATGTTCAAAGAGATCGTTTAACAACTTCAAATATACTAGGGGTTCGCCCCGAACTGAGACCTCGCGGTATCCCATAATTCCCATAAGGTAGTTTTAACTATATTATATTGTAATTAAAACGCGCCGAATCTGATGACGTCAATCGTCATCTGCTTTCGTGGATGGGATGCATATTTACAATATTAAAGACAGCGCCATCTAGTAACAGTATAGTGAGGTTTTGTCAAAAACATTGATGCCCATTAAAACTCAAATAATTTCGTTTCTTTATAATATTTATCTAATCTTAGTATTTGTTGTTCAAGTACAGAATATAACTCAAATTATGTGTAAGTTTCAAGTTTTAAAACAAAGTGGTTTTAGAAATCTAGCCTCGAATACAATCTCCACTTTGAAAGCCCCCCATTTCGTATGGGAGCCCCCCTGAAATAAAGATTTTTATAACTTTTTAAGCCATTTTCGGCTGGAGGCCATCGGTTTACATATCATATCTAAAATTGAAGTAATTACGTTCAGTAATTCAGAAGTTATAAGGCTGTGACAGACGGACGGACGGACAAGTGCAAATCGCTCTAGTAAACTCAGAGACCTTCGCTTCGCTCGGTCGAAAATTCTTTTGTAAAAAATTCTATTAAGTAAGGGGGGGATACTTATTCAGGATTCACGCGATTTACGGTAACGGAAGTGCAATGTTGGCAGAGCGACATCAGATGAGACGAGAGGAGAGGACGAGAGGAGACAGCGCAAGAACGAGACCTGTGGAAGTCGATGGAAGAGACTTTTGTTTAACAGTGGACGTCGATTATGAAGAATAAGATATGCTTAAAGAAAATATTCATCATCCATCAGCCTATATACGTCATCTGCTGGACACAGACCTTTTAAAGAGCGAATATTGTAAAAGAGAATAATAATATTATAAACTATTAATGTTCCACCCAAGTTCCACCCATAATTTGATTTTTTGCTTTAGTAGGTATTATAGGTAATGACATAAATGCCAACTATTTCTCTCTACATGACAGCGAATAAATCGTTACGGCCCCGGAAGGTCCAACTCCCTGAACGTCCAATGTATCTGTTTATCTAGGCTGCCCTTGATCCAGTTATTATTCTGCCAATATCCTTCAAGTCTATCCTTTTCATATTACTCAAAATAGGCATCTTTATAGCCCCTACAATAAAACCGCGTCCGTATTGAGATGGGATATCGAATGCATCTGGTATGAAAATGATCGAGTTCTCGACATTGGCGCATTGGTCCTTTGAAAGCTTATGTAAATGCAATCCAAAGCGGTGAATGCGACAGCGCGGCGAATCGATTGTAGGCTCGAATCGAATTGCTTTAGCTTCAAGCCAGAGCTCTTTTACGAATACTTTCAGCCTTTGCAGAAAGTCTTGAAGAATGGGGGAATTTATTCGTTTGTATTTTTGATGCCTTTTTGTGTGTCTTTCCATAAATCTCTTTGTACAAAGCGAGGGGGCACATTGTGTTCAACTGTGTAAATATCTCAAACGATGTAAGTAAGTACCTATTCAACGATTATTTTCTCATAGTTCGTTCGCCGTTCACGATGTCTGTGAAAGTCTGTCTAGTGAGAGGCTTTGGCCGTGGCTAGTTACCACCCTACCGCCAGACGTGCCGCCAAGTTAAAGTTTTGTTTTTCTTTATTTTAGAGCAGTGTTTTTCAATCTTTTTCATTTCGCGACCCCTTTACAGGTTGAAAAATTCTGGGGACCCCCTTACAATGTACAAAGGAATAATTAAATTAGAAGACTATACCTAATTATGCGTTAAATATTTTACATATTTTGATACATTTATTAATTATTAGGACCTTACACTTGCAAGAAGCCGCGAGTGTTCTTGACCAACTTACCTCGTACTTACTTAACAAAGTAAGTACGAGGTAAGTTGGTCAAGATTACCCGCAACTTTGACTTGGACGCCAGCTTGCGCGGGCTGATAATGCGGCGTTGCCACTCCGCATCGTCATAAGCGCGGAAGAAAGCGCCCCGCGCCTCCAACCGCCGCCCACAATGTTCTTTTGTTTCAACTCTCTATCAAGTCTCAGTTGCGCGCGATCACCGATAAGTGCGGACGTGACTATTCATTTTTGTGCTTGCTCCGCGCGTTTGCAAAATGGATAAGTTTCTCAAAAGATCGCAGCCTTCAACATCTGGTACGAGTGTCAATAGCGGTGGAGGTGAATCAAAACCAAAAAAAAATAGACATTACGATGACAATTACTTGAAATACGGGTTTACAGTCATAAATAACAAACCTCAATGTGTTATTTGCGGCGATGTTTTATCACGTGAGAGTATGAAGCCGTCAAAGCTTATGCGGCATCTCACAACCAAGCATAAAAAAGAAGCTGATAAGCCTTTGGATTTCTTTGAACGGAAATTGAAAACTCTTAGTCAGCAGCAAAATACTATGATTCAGGTAATAAAATAGTTATTTCTTAGCCTCCACATAGTGTTGTTAAGACGTTCAAGTAAGCGCTTAAGTGAACAAGTTCTAGCCAAATCTATTTGAATTGTTGCTATTTTAACTGTTGATGTTTATGACGTTTATATCTTTGTTGTTTGCATTCAAGTTAATTATAACAGCTAATTTTGGTGTGCAAAGCTTCCGCGCGCTTAATTTTTATTTTTCAATCATTTATTTACTTTAATAATGTTTGGTTTGTTTTTAGGCATCGACTGTTAATGAGTCAACATTATTAGCCAGCTACAAAGTTGCATATCGAGTTGCTAAAGCAGGGAAACCGCATACAATTGCCGAAAGTCTTATTTTGCCAGCAGCTCTAGATATGGTTGAAATTATGGTCAGCAAGCAGGAGGCAAACAAGTTAAAAAGCATACCACTTTCCGACAATACTATTTCACGAAGAATAAACGATATGGCCAATGATATTCAAGAACAAGTAGTCGAAAACTTAAAGAAGAGCCCACATTTTGCTTTACAGTTTGACGAATCTACAGATGTTTCCAATTGTGCTCAATTTGTAGCGTTCGTGCGCTTTGAAGCTGATGACAGAATCATGGAAGAAATTTTATTTTGCAAAGCACTCCCTGCAAACACTTCTGGCAAGCATTTGTTCGATATGTTTTTCGAAAGCACTCGCGATTACGACATTGATTGGAAAAAATGTATCGCTATTTGTAGCGATGGCGCTAAAGCTATGACTGGCAAAAATAGCGGACTCGTTGCGAAATTAAAGTCGATAATGCCAAACATGACATGGACACATTGTTTTCTTCATCGAGAAGCTCTAGCTGCTAAGGTAGTACCTTCTGATCTAAATGAGGTGCTGAAGGAGGTAATAAAAATTGTGAACTCTATCAAAGGCAAAGCGTTGCAAACCCGGCTATTCAGAATCATTTGTGAAGATATGGGCTCGCTTCATCAAAATCTCCTTTATCACACAGAGGTCAGGTGGCTATCCAAAGGAAAGGTGTTGACGAGAGTTTTAGAACTGAAGGCTGAATTGCTTATGTTCTTACAAGATGCAAAATCTGAATATGCTAATCATTTTTCGGACCCTGTTTGGCTCTTGAAATTAGCATTTTTGGCAGATCTTTTTAGCCATCTAAATAATTTAAACAAGAACCTCCAAGGTAGAGACGAAAATATTCTCACAGCTGAAGATAAAGTCAAAGCTTTTTATGCAAAACTTCAATTATGGTCTACCTCTCTGCAAAACAATATACTTGAGTCGTTTCCATGTGTTCAGAAGATCGTTGAAGATAATGCAACAGAACAGACGCTTGTAGTAAGGGCTCACATTCCTTGCATGCTTCAGAGCTTGCATAATTTACAAGAGAAACTTTTGATATACTTTCCAGACCTGCACTCTGAAGCTGATAATGGGCGTAGATGGATTCTAAACCCTTTCTTGGACAAGTCAATAGAAGTGGCTGATCTCAATACAAATATGAAAGAATGTTTAATAGATTTAGCTGCTGATGGCATGCTTAGAATGGAATTTCATTCGCAAAGTGTTGACGTATTTTGGATGAAAAGAAAGCAAGAATATCCAGAGCTGGCAAGGGAAGCTTTAAAATTATTAGTGCCGTTCGCCACTTCATACTTGTGTGAACTGACATTCTCTGCAATGGTGGACATTAAAACTAAAAAGAGAAATAGACTTCAATTACTTGTCGCTCTGTTAGTTCACTCATTATTACATATTTTCGTTCCTAAGTCTAAAACGCAGTAATGCATAAATTAATTGAGATTGCTCGCATAAGGGGAATGCCGAAAATCTAATAAAATTTATGATACTTAAATTATAATCTAAAAATTAACAAGCTATAGTATATATGTGATATATACGTGATATATATATATATATATATATATATATATATATATATATATATATATATATATATATATATATATATATATATATCCTCAATTACCGAAAACTTTTGAATTTTATGAAATAGCTAAACCTCTGGCTTTGTTTCAAGGTAAAATTATAATACAAACTATACCTACTAATTACTATGTTCAATGTTTCTGATTAATCAGACTAACATCAAGTAGTTAAATGTCAGTTTGATTTTCGGTTGAATCAGACTATTTACTTACTCCTTAATTAAACGGTCTGTAAGTAAATGTTACTAAACTCCATCGGTTGTTGCTGTTCAAACAACAAAGGATTGCAACGCTGTCAAACGCAGAACCAGAGAGAGTAATCGTTTCGAATGGGTCACCATCGACTTGGTAACTATTTCATTTCATTTACATACTAGATTTCACCTGCGACTTTGTCCGCGTAGAGTTAGGTTTCAAAAATCCCTCGAGAACTCTTTGTTTCTGGCGATTTAAACATATCACGGTCAGATTGACAGAGTAGACGAAGGGCCGATTTCACCAAGGTATAATTTAATTTAAAAAAAAATCTTTTTAAAAAACCGACTTCAAACGCCCGCGCCATTACAAGGTATATAATTTATTGTTGATATTTTTAAAACCACTCGACCAATTTCGATAAAATGTCAATGCATGGGACCACCTGGGAAGATACCCTTTGAAAAAAAAAAAGAATTTTCCAAATCGGTTCAGACTTCTTTGAGTAATCGGTGAACATACATAAAAAAAAAGATTTCGACGAATTAAGAAACTCCTCCTTTTTTGAAGTCGGTTAAAAATAAGTCTTATCCGAGCTTTTTTATATTTTGATAGCGTAAAAGAGATGGTCCACTTTGGGTGTACTCTTGTACACTATACCATGAAAAGCAGAAAAATACAGAAAGTTCATTAAAAATAAAATAAATTAGAACATCGCAATAAATAACTTGCTAAAATAAAAATAATTTCAAGTTTTTCGGTACTACTTGCAACACTTACAAGATGGCGACCTTCAATCCGAGTTTAAGCTATAGAGAAGATAGGTATCATGTAGACGCGCATCTATTTTCAAATGGCTGTCTTATTTTTTAATTTATTCCTGTTCCAAGCTCATTGCTTGTAACAAATCACAGAGTACTTTGTTATTAACAAAGTACTCTGTGGCACAAGATAGCTTTCTGGTCGTGGTGTTGAGAGCTCGTGAATTCTTCTTCTTGTGTTTTTTGTGGATTTTCTGGCGATTTGGCGTTTTTATTTGAACTTTGGATCTGCTACTACTTATTTGACTCGGCTTTCGTTTACGGATTTCAAGATTTGCGTGTGATTGGGATTTTGAATCGATATTGGACATTGTAGATTGCAGTACCTACCACATTTTGAATTATCAGGCAGGTATGTCTAATAGAAAGATGCTATTTTTTTAAAGTTATAAAATATCTCATCATAATTATAATATCTCATGATATTTTGACAGCTAACCTCATTACGTCAAAAAACATGAATCCGCCCGCCATTATCCAGATTATACCTAGCTAGTTAAGTTACGTCACGTGGAGATACTAAATAATTTTTTGCTCCATAATTTAGATGAGTTCGTGGATTTGATTAATCAAAAATGGGTTCATATTCTATTTTCTTTTATTTTATCACTGGTACAAGACCAGACCCAGACTCAATACAATTTTGGACGTCTCCTTTGGCATTTTCAATACAAAAACTCTCAAAACGCCCAATTTATTCCTCGGTAAAACGTCACCCACGTCGGTGAACTGAACCTACATCTAACCCGAACCTAAATCTACATGTCCATATCGTTGACCCGCCCATTGCTTCGTTGCGGTGTGATTTAGGGACAAACCAACATATTAATATTATTAAATTTTATTTACTTACTAATCTTTCCCTTTTTTTTTTACTTATTCCGGCCTAAAATGTATCTTTATCATTCTACGTGGCTTGCGCGAATCCCACTAAAATCAGTAATTGTCGTTCCCAAGATAAGCCCGTACAAACAAACAGACAGACAAAAATTTTAAAACTTGTTTCGATTATGATACAGTTATTTCGAAAACATAGACAGACACTTTCAAATGTATACAATACAAATTATATTATTGTAAATTTTATTTGAGATAAAGTAAAAACATGGTTGAAAACAACTACCGGAAATGTAATGCGGATGAATGTTAATCTAGTTTCCTTGTACGACTGAAATATTGTTTTTACCTTAAAAAAAAACCAAAAGCGTTCAGTAGATATCATCAAAGAAATATTTAATATTATTATTTTAATTAATTTTAATAACTTTAATATTAATAAGTATATGAAATTAATTTAATATTTAATATTTACCTATAAATGTTTTATAGGTTTACTCATTAAAAATATGTATAATTTAACGTAATGGGAAAGTAAGAAAAGGTTAGAATTATTTTGCTATAATCCGCCAACAGAAAAAATCTGTATGGTCAAACATGCAATTAAAAGCTAAGCACCACTCACCTACCCAGCCAAGCAAGAAAGCCAAGTTCCCAAGCAAGCAATGCCACCACCACTCACATGCACCACCACACAAGACTTTTACACTACTCTCGACGCACGTTTCGCCCCGACACCGGAGCATCCTCAGGAGATGTCGACTTTACAATGCTGTAGTGTCTACTAGACAATAGAAAATCCTCAGGAGATGTCGACTTTACAATGCTGTATTGTCTACTAGACAATACAGCATTGTAAAGTCGGATGTAGCATTGTAAAGCATTGTAAATGGCGGATTATAGCAAAATAATTCTAACCTTTTCTTGCTAATCATGGACTTCCGCAAAGTAACGCCTGCTTCTATCCAATAATGGGAAAGTGTTTTTACCGACCCCAAAAAAGGAGGAGGTTCTCAATTCGTCGGAATCTTGATTTTTATGTAGGTATGTTCACCAATTACTCGAAGCCGCCTTAACCGATTTGGAAAATTCTTTTTTTTCCAAAGGGTATCTTCCCAGGTGGTCCCATTGAAATTTCATCGAAATCGGTCGAGCAGTTTTTAAAATATCGACAGTAAATTATATACTTTGTAGTGGCGCGGGCGTTTGAAGTCGGTTTTTTAAAAAGAATTTTATATATTCAATTATATTCAAAGAAATTTTCCAAATTGCATTTGAATCGTCAAGATAAGCATAAATAGTCGAATAACAACTAAATGGAGTAAGTACAACAACCTCCACTTGACAGTTCAGTACAGCTACCTATCATCTTAAATTTCTCTGCCTAAATCCCTAAATTCTATTGTCTTGTTACACAAGTCAAACCAGTACGGCCGACTCCCATTTTCCTTAATTACTATGAACTGGGGCCAGCTGTGCGGAACACGAAATTTTGGCCCAAAAATATCTTCTACAAAGGGATGCTATTCGCTAACCCATAGCCAAAGTGCAAGACCAGTAGGTCAAAATATACTTGAGGATTTATTATCAACTAGCTGATGCCCGCGACTTCGTCCGCATGGATTTAGTTTTTAAAAATCCCGCGGGAACTCTTTCATTATCCGAGATAAAAAGTAGCTCTCTCGGTCTGAGGAACCACTACTACATCCATTACTATACCCATGCAAAAAATCGCATCAATCCGCTGTTCTGTTGCGACGTGATTGAAGGACAAACCAACAAACAAACACACTTTCGCATTTATAATATCAGTAATGCTTTATTATATTTATAACACTTTTTATAATTGTCAAATTTTTTACCATACTTAAGCAAAGACAAAATTACGTTTAGCTGTCATTTACGTTTTGTTATTCCACTGTCATTTGCGTTTTGTTATTCCATGTCAGATGCGTTTTTGTTATACCACGTTTTATAGTGACTTGACGGAAACGCGGTCGAACGGGATAAAAAGTATCCTATGTCCGTCTCCTGGTTCTAAGCTACCTCTCCACCAATTTTCAGCCAAATCGGTTCATCCGTTCTTGAGTTATAAATAGTGTAACTAACACCACTTTCTTTTATATAATATATAAAGATGTATGGCGTATACGTATGGTTGATTTTGCCCCGCAGACTAAATCCTGTCTCTGATGTAACTTCAATGAATTCGGAGTCTTGGAAGTCTCTCTCAAGCAAATGTCAGTTTTTTATTCCTCTGAAAGAGTACTGTACTTCACTGACTGACAAAGTAGTACAGATTCTGAGATTCCTTCAGTACTTATCTAGCAGAAAGGGAGTTTCACTACGCTTTTAGGGAAATTCCATCCATAAAAGAGTTGGTTTAAAACACCGTGGAGTACCAAGCGGACGAAGTCGCGAGCATTACTTAGTTTCAATACCATAAAAAAAACTACGTGTGGCACTCGGGGACTGCCGCGGTAAAGCTATTGCATAGCATTTTTTATCAAGTTATGCAATTATAATATTTATGCAATATTTTTTTTTCTTTGATATTAATTCAATTTACACTTTTTGAGCGTGGTGACCGATAAGAAAACAATTTTTTTTCTTTTATTGAATAAATGAGAAGTTAATATCGTTTAAAATATTTTTATTATCTTACAATACATGTAGGTTATTCAGGAATTTTTATCATTGAAACTATAGGTTTATGGTAACTGAAATAAGCGTACAGTCTACACGCATACGTCTAGTCGCAGGCACACAAACACCGTGCCGAAGTCTGCCGAACTGAAACGACGTTAGACGATGCACGGCTTTCAACGCCGCACCGCTGTGCCGGTCGGAGTGGGGGGTGTTAGGTTTATTTTCGTTACGGAATTTCTTGATTCGGTCGCCGCGCTCAAAGCCCGCGATAAAAGCTATGCAATAGCTTAATAAATTATTATTAGTTTATTTCCGCATACGTTGATGTCTGCGGAAAGTGGTTTTTCTCGAGGCTTTCAGTTGTTTGTATTTTATTTGTTCCTTTTTCACAGTGGTTTGTTCATCATTTCCGCCCTTCATTTCAACATAATCGAGTGTCTACTCATAGGCATGTTGTTAAATTTTCGAACCCAACAGTGGGTGAATTAATCGCTTTCGTTGGCTTTTATCTAAAAAAAAGGTTACCAACCACTGGCGTGAATAAAGTTGAGTAAGCTCAATTACTTTAAAGGTTTCCCGTACCAGCGCACGTTTTTGTCCCCTCACGAGAGAGGTAAACGTAAAAATGTTCATTACATCTGCATAATTATAAAAATTGGAGTTTGTTAAGGTATTCCGACTGCAAAAGAGAATGGAGAACGGTCTTTTTAATTTAAAGAAAGAGCTTATTATTTTTTATTACAGTTAAGAATTTTATTTAATAATTAATTTATGAAATATCACTAAGCTAAGCCCAAAAATATAAAGAAGGACTAAAATCCCAACAGTTGAAGGGTTTAGTTGGAACAATCAGACAAGTGCAAATACTTTTTGCATTGTGCTAAATTATCCTACTTCCTTCTTCCTGTCCTACTATCCAACTAATATTATAAATGGAGCCTACCACAAACACTCAAAGTTTGTAGTATTAAATCATACTAATATTATAAATATGCGAAAGTGTGTTTGTTTGTTGGTTTGTCCTTCAATCACGCCGCAAAAGAGCTGCGGATCAACGTGATTTTATGCATGGGTATATTTGAGGACCTGGAGAGTCACCTAGGCTACTTTTTATCCCGGAAAATCAAAGAGTTCCCGAGGGATTTGAAAAATCAATTCCACGCGGACGAAGTCGCGGGCATCAGCAAGTATCAATAATATTTTGATATGTCATACAGTGACGACAATAAAGTAAGTAGATAGGTAACATAAGGACATCATTGAATGACATGTCAAAACAATATTGAAATAGTATTACTTTGGTGGTACTTAAGGCCCTGTTCTTTTGAATTTTCATCTCATTACATTTCAAAAAGCAATAGCGTTTCATATTTCCGACGCAATTTCATTTCACTTAAAAGAAACATAAATACATCCGCGAACATGAAAGCAATACAGAGACATTGCCATCAAAGACATTACACACATTACAGCGTTCCCGAACACAAAGGAAATGTATGTAAAAATGTACATAAATTTGACTGTTAATTTACAATGATAACGACAGAGCTATGCTTGCTTTGGTAGGTATGCATGTGCGATAATAATGGGCTGACGTGTTATTTAGTAAAACGCGTCCTTCGACGTTGAGTTCGCCGTCGATCTAAAAACTAAAATATTCTTGTACATCGTTATAATATATGTATACAGTTTAAACCCTTTTCCGAAACCGTAAACAAGGGTAATATTAGAAACTAATGTTGCCACTCGCAACCAACATAATATATTCGGCCAGGAGCATAATATGGCTGCATAGCCGAATATTCGGCAAAGTATACGGTCCGATTAACGCACGTTCGAAAATGAGCCCACAAACCGTATTATGGCAAGGATTACTTATGGTTTTATTTATGGTTTTATGGTAATATATCAATTTCATCAATGCGTATGATTTCAGTGTCCAGAAGTTTAATGCTGTTATTCTCTTATTGAAGTTTTCATAATGTGACGATGCTGTAAATTAAACCAAAGAAGTTTAAGCATTTTGTTGAAAGTTGGATATTATCACATTGTCAGCACCAAATGTACTATGCTCTAATAGAAAGGTTCAGTACAGTGTAGTGCGATTGCGTACTAAAATGCATTAATTTCACGACTTAAAACATATGGCTTCATTTATCAATTCGTTTAACAAGTTCCTTTTTTTTTATATACAATCTTAAAAAATGTTTCAACTAACTTAGCAAAAGTGTCACAACACGAAAAATCAGGACCTAAATTTTAAAAGATATAAAATACCTAACTAAGTAGGAAGCATTACTAAATTTGCTAAAAAATATTTTAATTACGGAGATCATACTTACATTTAGTATTAGGACACATTATTTTCGCGTTAACTACTACTACATACTAAAACACCTCATCTAAAATAGATCAATTCGTGTTACCTTCTGAGGTAACTATTAACTTAGATTAATAATAAGCGTACATAATCTCGGGTTTATACCTAATTCCTATCCACGTATAATCAGAAGGATTAGAGCGTTCTGGCTTCAGATATCAAAGAGAATTAACACGTTTGACATTAATCTTAATCGCACAAAATGTAGAGACAAAAATCAAGGTTGTTTAAGTAATTTTGTACACCGACACATCGCATGCAGAATGCATGCAGTATAGCGAAAGAAACTTATATTATCGCCTTAAGATGACGAATTGGACCAAAAAACACGAAAACGAGTACTTTTGAATGCGTATTGTGAGTGCAACGAATGATATAATTAGAATTTTAAAAATATCGTACAAAAGGGGAAAACCTGTATAATTTCTTAAATCGGACACAATTTTTAAAAATAGTCTGACTTATTTTTAAATAAAAGTACAAACTTCACACCAAAAAAGTTCAAATGCTTGGAATTATCAGCGACAACATCCTATTATTTTTACGAATAAAATAGCCAGACCGCTATTCAATTTCTTAGATCGAGAAGTTATTTTATTTTATGCTTATGTTATGAGTAATTACATAAAAACCCAATCCAAGTCACCCGCTGGCACGGTCCGGTCGAGTGCGACGCGTACAACAAGTCAGGGTGAGCGGGGAGTGCGAGAGAGAGAGCGGTACTCGATTTTTTGAAACAATAGTTTATCAATGCGTCGCCTTAATGACTTTTAAGTTCCGTATGCTCAGCGTTGAAGTCATGGCTGTAAGTTAAAAGATAGCCCATCAGGACTTAATTATAATTAATAAGAAATTAGATTATTTAGAAATTCTTTTTAAAAAATGACTTCAAACGCCCGTGCCACTACAAAGTATATAAGTTATTGTTGATATTTTAAAAAACGCTCGACCGATTTCGATAAAATTTCAATGGACCTGAATAATGAATACTTGGGAAGTATACCCTTTGAAACAAAAAAAGAATTTTTCAAATCGGTTCAGGCGTCTTCGAGTAATCGGTGAACATACATAAAAAAAGATTCCGGCGAATTGATAACCTCCTGCTTTTTGAAGTCAAACTAACTACTAACGCGTATTGTTGACAACCCTAGATGCCGTAACAATGAGTTTCTGAATAAATCGAGATCACTAGGTTTTTGTACAATAAATAAGCTAGCTAGATTTTACATATAGTTTATATTATGTACGAGTATATTGTAACATATTTCTCTAATTAGGCTTCTCTCAAAACAAAGAGTATTGTTTGAATACAGGGCAATGTGCATTGTTGTAGCGTAATACAAAACCTGTAACAGTCGTGCTGCAAGTTTTGAATTAACTATTCTGTTCTCACTTTTATTAGAGCATAGCATAAACAAACTTTACTGATGGGGGTCTACCAACAAAGTAATATTATTTCAATAAGATTTCAAAATTGTTTTGAGATATCATGTACAATGACTCCTTATGTTACTTGCTTTTAGGTTGACGTTGTATGACATGTCAAAACAATATTGAAATAATACTAAAGCGTTGGTGTTAGGCCCCGTTATAGTCTTAAGTAGGTATTCCTCAAATTACGATTAGGTACGAATGTTCTCCCGACCGAATCCGAGGTGCGATTGTCTAAAGTTATTCCATTGATCGTAATCGTATTCGTTGGCATTAGCTTCAAGGTAAAATAAACCATAACATTATTGAATTACAGCTCAATTTCGTGTATGCATTCTTATACGTTTGGGTATACAGTACGACACGCTCCATAACGCTCCATGTTAACTCTCGTTTTGCTGCTACGTTTTCATGCCGGAGATGTGCTAAAGGCCTTTATATCAAATACTTACCTACTTAATTATTTACAGCAATTTAAAGCAATTTAAATTCATTCAAATTCAAATTTTTCCATTTAAATATATCAGATAAATGAAATTTAAGTTCAATTTAATTACTCAATGTAGATCTAATCAAATAAAATTTTGCATTGAAAGAAGATAACGTATCTAATAGCGGCATGATAGCCAAAGTACAATAATAAGACTCACTTTGCAAAATATAAACACAATGCAATCTAAACTTGAATAAATATAAAATTGAAGTGTCTGAAAACGATTTCTAAATATGTAAGTAACTGAAGCTCATTATATGATTACATTATTTGAATAGCATATCCTTACTAATATTATAAATGCGAAAGTGTGTTTGTTTGTTGGTTGGTCCTTCAATCGCGCCGCAACAGGGCTACGGATTGAAGTGATTTTTTGCATGGGTATAGTTGAGGACCTGGAGAGTGACACAGGCTTTTGTCCCAAAAATCAAAGAGTTCTCGAGGGATTTAAAAAACTAAATGCACGCGGACGAAGTCGCGGGCATCAGCTAGTTTCAAAGAAGTACAAATCTTTCAAAATTTTGTCTGTCTCGGACTCTATTTCTACAGGATAATCTTCGAAACGGCTAATCAGATTTTGGTGCGATTTCACAGGCAGATATAAACTGTATATATTATAGAGGCGTGACTTAGAATAGATTTTATCCGGAGAATGATTGGGTTCCTTCTTAATAACATTACAACTGTTACGAGTTTTAACACTGAACTAATCTTAAAGGAAACCTCCGAAAGAGCTTACGTACCGGAATTGGTAAGTAATGGGCTACATTTTATGCCAGAATATCAAAGAGTTCCGAAGAGGTTTTTTAAAATTCGCGCGTACTTAGTTGCGGGTTCCATATACCTATACTAGCGGCACGCTATGATGGCCGGTTTGACACATTACAATAGTGATGTGGAATGTCAATTTATTCTCGAACAAAAAACAATTAAGTTTTGTTTTTGTACCTGATTAAATAGGTTTAATAAAACAAAAATGTATATGTTTATTTAATTTATTTTAACGAACTGAATATTTGAATGAAAATGAATATACATACTTTATATGCACACAAGAAACATATGAATACAAAAGATACCAAAAAAGGTGCCACAAAAGGCCATAATTAATCAGATTCGTCCATACTACTATTTTCACTGTCGTCACTGCTATCATCACCTACATTAATAATTATATGTTCGTTTTCTATAATATTATCTATTTTCACATCTCTTTCATAATCTTCCCTTATTAATTTAACAGTTCTATTCACAACCTTTTCCCAGTCTCCTTTAGTCACATGTTCACAAGCTTCTTCTAATAATTTTAGCATTGCATTTTGAAAATTGTTCATATTCACAAGTACATTCACCCCTTAAATGGTGCAAACTGATTTTTCTACACTTGTATACATTTTAGAAATCAATTTAATAAATAAATTTTGAGTCCTAAACCTAAAACTACATTCGATAAAATTTATGAATCTCTGCACATCACTATCGTCAATAAAGTAATACAATTATTTCCTTCAAAGTCGTTATCAATTAATACGGAACTTCATGAGCGGACAAACGTCAAACCGGCCATCATAGCGTGCCGCTAGTGTAGTAGTCATCATCATCAGCAACCCATCAATGACTCACTGAGCACAGGTATCCTCTCAGAGAATGGTTACAGGCCGTAGTCCACCACGCTGGCCCAATGCAAATTGGCAAAGTACCTAGTAATCAACATCATCATTAGCAACCCATCAATGACTCACTGAGCACAGGTATCCTCTCAAAGAAGGGTTACAGGCCGTAGTCCACCACGCTGGCCCAATGCAAATTGGCTAAGTACCTAGAAATCATTATCATCATTAGCAACCCATCAACGGCTCACTAGTCACTACTGAGCGCATGTCTCCTCTCAAAGAAGGGTTATAGGCCATAGTCTACCACGCTGGCCCAATGCGAATTGATGGAATTCACACACCTTCGAGGACATTATGAAGTACTCTCAAATGTGCAAATTTCCCCACGATGTTTTCCTTCAACGATGAAGCAAGTGATATTTAATTGCTTAAACGCACTTGACTCCGAAAAGTCAGTCAGAGGTGCGTACCCGGGATCGAACCTGCGACCCCCCGAATAGGAGACCACAGTTCTAACCACTAGGCTATCTCTGCTACTACATACTTAGTAATAGTAATACTTAATTGCTATACACGTTTCGCAAAGTCCACTTATAGATATTTTATTACTTACGGAAGCGGATGTCGGCACGGCGCTAGATTCGCAATATAGTTGCTAGGCTTAGTTTGACGATCACTAATAATAGCCCCAAAATTTCACAATACCATACTAGCAAACTTACAATAGCAACACGGAAGACCTGTTGGATATAAGCATCTTAATTTGCATGCAAAAATGAGGGTACATTTTATAAATGTCCCGGTAATACATTTTTTATGTGAGGTAGTTATGCATAAATATTCTTTGTGCTAATATGTTGTTTTTGGCACACCAAACCAAAGATATACAAGATGGAGTCTAAAGGCTGTGAACGCGTTCAAAATTTGTGCTGCCACGTGTGGCACACGCCCTTTTCCCGCGCTCAGTTTGAATTAGGTCATCACCAGATATGGAGCTCGCGAGCCAATATTTTGTTTTTTTAAATGGCGGTTTTTGGTGAATAAAATGTGAAAAAAATTTAAACAGGACGATCTAAAATAACCAATAACATCACCTACCATAAGTAAATAACATTAATTCACATCAGTTCCTGCAAAATAAGAAATTGAAAATTTTCGAAAATAATTAAATTATGCTTTGTCAAATTTAGGATGATAATTTTGGCAGATCACGCACATGAAGTTTCGTATTTCTTTGTTCGGTAGATGTACTACAGTTAATTTCGTACTTCATTGATGGGTACCGCCCACTTAGTAAAGTGCCATACCTCTCGAACAACCACAGACAATATAAAATCGATTTTGAAATGAAATAAATCGATAAACATTGTTTAGGTTGTGCACCGTTGTACTATAGGTCGACCGTTTAACTCGCGTATCGCCTGCGCGGTAAGAATAAATATAGTATTAATAGGTTGTGCACCGTTGTACTATAGGTCGACCGTTTAACTCGCGTATCGCCTGCGCGGTATAGTATTAAATAGCCTTAAATATTTCTTCCTTATTTCATTTCACCCTAAAGGCCCTCTCACAGCAACAATTTCGAGACTGATGAAACAAAAATACGCACGAATCGAAATCGTCGTTGTGGGAGGACTTTTTATGAATTAATTAATTATATTAATTTAATAGAATAAAATAGTTTGATTTGTATTATTATCTGACTATACAACATAATATCGAATATCCATGCGACTATCGATTCTAAGTTCTATGGAAATATTAATCGATAATCGAATAAGTTCGGTAACGATAACACACGCCGCGCATGCGCGGCACTTACGTCACGCACACTAGCATATTCTCATTGGCCTGGTTTTTTTCGTTCTTTAGTAGCGCGACACTCCTTCTAGACATATAAGTATTCATAGCACCAAACGTACACCGTAGTTTAGGAACTTGGTGGCGAATTTAAAGCACTCTTATAGTCGGGCATTTTAATGACTTCAAAAAGGAGGACAAATCAACTTGACGCACGATTCAAATTCAAATTCACAATTATTTATTTCACGTAGGCCAACCTGTGGCTCTTATCTTATAACACGTCATGACTCTACCACCGCCGGTTCGGAAGGCGGATTCTGCTGAAAAGAACCGGCAAGAAACTCAGCAGTTGCTCTTTTCAAAATAATCATTTTACAATATTAATAAGCTAACATTGTAATAAGTTTTTATACTATCTTGTGGGCAGCTGGATGCCAAGCTGATTTAACCCATGCATCTTTGTTAGAATAGAATATAATATTTCCACAATGAGGGGAAGTTCCAAGAAAAAAAACGTAATACAATTCAATTCATGTTAAGACGGGCAGACAGAAAGTAGCCCCATTCCCGCCGGCGGAACCCGTTCACGAGCATGACGCATGATCCAGCCGTTGCTTCGCTCGACCATATTTGAGGGAACGTAACAACCAGCACCACGATTAGTGTATGAATCCTATTATTTTCATTCGTATGTCATACCAGTTCGTATAATTTTATTTTATGATAGACTTTAATTAGCTTAGGAAATGAAAATGACGTCAACAACTTAATTATCCATGCATACATTTCTTGTGTTTGCAACAGACGCCACTCGCCAGTAGGTACAGAATGCCTAGAATAACCGAAACTAGAAACAAGTGATCTTGGAAGAGGCAGGCAGAGCACAAATACATTTAGGTATTTGACTGTTGTCAAAATGTCGATATTCATAATTTATAATGGAAAATGTAACATGTAAGAACAACATTTGTAAAAACAAAAAATAAGTGGCACTCGGGGACTGCCGCGGTAAAGCTATTGCATAGCATTTTTTATCAACTTATGCAAAAAAATAATTAAAAAACAAACAAACAAGAAAAGGGCACTGTCACTACTTCGCGAGTGAGATTCGAATCTGCGACATCATACACCATACGGTAAAGAAAGCGGCCGCTCGCCCACTGCGCCAAACAGAGCTACTTGTGAACCTCTAAAATGTTGAACGCTTACTGAACGACGGTGTTAGGTTTATTTTCGTTACGGAATTTCTTGATTCCGTCGCCGCGCTCAAACTGTTTGTCCTAGTTCAAAGCCCGCGATGAAAGCTATGCAATAGCTTAAAAATAAATCGGTCAAAAACAAATAAGTTATAAGCTGTTTTACCCACCATGGTTTTACTACGACTATATCTGTCTCTTTCTAAAACGAAATTTTGCTTTTGATTGAAAATTTTGAAGCTTTGTGTTTTGACGTCACAACTCACAACTCAATAGCGCTCTCTTTGTCTGACACTCTATATTTCCGAGACTAGTTGAGATATTTAAAAAAGAAAACTGAAATTGTGTTATAATATTTAAAAACGTTATTAACCGACTTCCAAAAAGGAGGAGGTTCTCAATTCGGCCGGTATCTTTTTTTTTTTTTCTATGTATGTCCACCGATTTCTCCGGGATTACTGGACCGATTCGCGTGATTTTTTTTTTTAATCGACAGAGGATGTTTGCGAAATGGTCCCATAAAAATGTTCACCTTCAACTCCTCAAGCCTGATGCTGCAGGGATACTACTCACCTAAAATAAAGAGATTTAGGAAATGTCGATTACGAATTATTATTGTAGGTAACAAGTATGGACTACATCATGGAGTTCCAGGTCCTAGCTCCTCAATCCTGATGCTGCAGGGTACTGCCTACCTAAAACTATGGGGATTTAGGAAATTTCGATTACGAATTGATATTGTAGGCAACAAGTATGGACTACATCATGGAGCTCCAGGTCCTAGCTCCTCAATCATAGGATACTACACTTAAAAGCTTAAAATAAAAATTCTTTTAAAAAAACCGACTTCTAACGCCACTACAAAGTATAAAAATAATTTTAGTTTGTCCACGTTTGTTGAAGTCGGGCGGGCCTAAAATACAAACTATGAAACCGACTCGCGAGTCGCGATTCTCGCTCAACTTCTACAAACGAGTCTCTCATATTGTGTAGCGTCGCGCATCGGTTTCATAGTTTTTATTTAGGCCCGCCCGACTTCAACAAACGTGGAAAAACTAAAATTATTTTTATACTTTGTAGTGGCGTTAGAAGTCGGTTTTTTGAAAAGAATTTTTTTAAATAGTAAATAAAAAAAATTAATTCAAATACCCAATTGGTATTGTGAGTTATGTTCGCATGCAGCTGTATTCTGTCATTTCACGCTGTGTATGATTGGCTACAGTGTGACGATTGCAATCGCCTCTGATTGGTCGATACTCACTCGCTATTGGCTAAAATGCATTGTTGCAGAAAGAACGCGATAAATTCAGCCGATCACCACAATTGAGACTGGAGCAATGATTGATACAGCTTTTACAGAATCGACCTGCCGAATCCTGCCTGAATGTGCCAGATCATTTTTAGGGTTCCGTACCCAAGGGTGCCACCCCTTACCGAGACCTTATTACCTACTAAGCTTCCGCTGTCCGTCCGTCCATCTGTCAGGGTGTATCTCAGAAAGGAGCAAATCCAATTCCATTCCTTGAATCTGCAATAAACAGCGTGCGTAATCAAATTCCATCCTACAACTCTTATGACTTCTAATATGACAATCATCAGGCTGTTTACTAAACAGTGTTTAGTTTTAAATCCTGTGGTCGGACCTATCGGACGCACGAGAAAATTTTGTCTACCCATTTTCTCGTATAACCTCTCCTCTCGTATATATATATATATATATATATCTCTATCGAAACTAACACGGTTGCACACCATGATTGGTCTCGTAACTTCAAAAGTAGAGACAAAATTATTTTCTCTATTTTTCTCCACGAACTCTAACATGGCGAGTGGCGAGGGCGACGTCATTTTCTCCAATTTTGAAGTTTAAACGAGAAATCACTAATCAGTCTATATATCGACAATATCTCTCTCTCTCTCTTCCCAAGATATCACTTCGATGTGCATGGTAGGCCTGCAGTAATCGCACATAAGCGGTAGAACACAATGAAAAGGGTTTATTTGCCATAGACCACCACGCTTGTCAAGTCTAGATTGGCAGATTCCATAGGTACCTTTGAGAATATTATAAAATTCTCGAGCATGCAGACAACAGGTTACAGGTAGTAATCTCGTAGGTAGGATCAGTTTATGAGCTCTTGTTTATGTATCTTGTCGCGGAAATTCACAGGTGTTTTCACAAGGGCCAGCGCATTTGAAACACCTGGGAATATTGTGAGCACCTGTGAACGCTTTTACCCAAAAAATATATTTCGTCAAAGAAACTGCCTTAGTCTAGATTCGGGGTTTAAATTGGTATAAAGCTCCTGAATTAATTCCTTCTATTCTTACAGAAGGTAGAGTGGTACTGGTACGAGTATCGCAGTATCCATTACATTCTAATAAATAAATAATTAATTATTATTATCTAATAATTTAAACTATTACATTACACCAGCGTATTTAAATATATTTAAAAGGAAAAGGTGACTGACTGGCTAACTGATCTATCAACCAACGCACAGCTCAAACAACTGGACGGATGGGGCTAAAATTTGTCATACAGCTATTATGACGTAGGCATCCGCTAAGGAAGGATTTTTGAAAATTCAACCCCTAAGGGGTTAAAATAGGGGTTTGAAAATCGAACTTAACGAGAGAAAAGCCGCGGGCGTTATTATAAAATATAAAATAAATACATAATATATAATACTTTAATGCTAGGTATCTATATATACTAGCTGACGCCCGTGACTTCGTTCGCGTAGACAAAGGTTTTTTAAATCTCTTGGGAACAGTTCAATTTACCGAGAAATATACTTAGTAGTCAAAATGCTTTTCCCAGTAAAAAGCACTTGACCGAACAGCCAAAACTGGCTTTAACATATACAGGTACTATAAATACATATTTAACTCCTCTTATATGACCAGTATTCTGTAAAACTACAATTAGCATATAAATAATTTAATATAAAAAAATATTTTTAAAAGACCGACTTCAAACGCCCCGCGCCACTACAAAGTACACTTTATTGTAGATATTTTAAAAACCGCTCGACCGTTTTCGATAAAATTACAATGGGACCACCTGGGATGCCCTTTGAAACAAAAAAGAATTTTCCAAATCGGTTCAGGCGTCTTCGGGTCATCGGTGAACATACATATAAAAGATTCCGACGAATTGAGAACCTCCTCCATTTTGAAGTCGGTTAATAAAAGTTGAGACAAATTCATTCTGATGTTATCATACTATTTAATACGTTGAGCAAAAATAGCTGACAAGCTCTCTGGAGAATCAGTTGCTACTATATTGCTGCGGACTGCGGAGGTCAAATGACGCTACAGCGAAATCGACTTCGATATGGCCTCTCTAGCTTTAGTAATTTATTTCACAATACCTTTGGGATATATTTACAATTTCGCTCTTTATTATTAGCTGTCATCTCATACAGAGTAAAAATAGTTTCCGGTTCCTACTTAAGTGCGCCAAACATAATTACAGTACCCGGCGATATATATTGCATATCGGCCTTTGGAATAAAACGCTATTTCTATTCTATTGCAAGGAAAGCTAGCCAGAAATTCACGTATTAATTACTGAAATCTCTTCACAATCGGCGATTACATCACGTAACATATATAAAAAAAATGCAGTCGAACTGTGAATAGAATAGAATAGCGTTTTATTCCAAAGGCCGATGTGCAATATATATCGCCGGGTACTGTACTTGCTATTATAAATGCGAAAGTGAGATCATGCGAGTCTTTTCAAGGCGTAAACGCTGAACCCAGGCGAACTAAACGGGTCTGCCCGCGAAATTCAAAATTAATTTGGTTTTTCGCAATTTGTAAACTAATACGACAAAGTAGGCTTATGGCATACTAATTGCACCAATGGCAGTATCATCTTCACAGGTTTATATAAAAAACTTAAGTGGCACTCGGGAACTGCCGCGGTAAAGCTGTTGCATAGCATTTTTTATCAACTTATGCAATTATAATATTTATGCAATATTTTTTGCATAACAAAAATTATGCAAAAAAAAATTAAAAAACAAACAAGAAAAACGAACTGTCACTACTTTGCGAGTGAGATTCGAACCTGCGACATCATCAAAGAAAGCGGTCGCTCGCCCACTGCGCCAAATAGAGCTACTTGAAAACCTCTAAAATGTTGAACGCTTACTGAACGACGGTGTTAGGTTTTTTTCGTTACGGAACTTCTTGATTCGGTCGCGGCGCTCAAACTGTCCTAGTTCAAAGCCCGCGATAAAAGCTATGCAATAGCTTAAAATCTTTACTTGAAAGTGTCCAGTTTAAGAAATAATCCGAGTATCGAGTTTGACGTGAGTGTTTGCAAATAATACTTACTTAAAATCAAACGGACAAAGTCGCAGGCATCTGCTAATGTTAAAGGATTTAATTTAGGTAAATATTATATACGCTTTGAGAGGCATTACACTGGGATTCTTATTTAGATTTATAGTTTGCCATGTCTGCATGTGAGGTCCATAATAAAAACAGGTTTAATACTTAGCGTAGAGAAATTTAATGTACCTATCAAGTACTGAGTATATAATACCTATTTAGTATTAGATAATAGACATCAATCTTGAGGTAGGTATGTGATGTGGTAAAGCCAGAGTAGACCGGTTTATAGCGTGTTTTCGAAGTAGAAGAAGTTTTAGCTTCAGTTTCTTAGAACTATACTCACGTATAAAACACGTTTATTAACTTTTTTCTGTATGGTAGGTACGGGCTGAGTTTAGCTTTAGATACCAATTTAGATAGGAAATAGCTCGATAGAAATATGTTCCGAAAATTTGCACGTTCAAACAGAAAGAGATAAAAACGTTTGTTTGGCGTACGCTGTCGTTTAGTCATAATATGAAAATGAAATTACAGACAGACACGTCAATTCCATTTATTTGTATATATTAGGTATGGAGTGATAGCCTAGTGGTTAGGACTGTGGTCTTCTATTCGGAGGGTCGCAGGTTCGATCCCGGGTACGCACCTCTGACTTTTCGGATATCACTTGCTTCAACGGTGAAGGAAAACATCGTGAGGAAACCTGCACATCTGAGAGTTCACAATGTTCTCAAAGGTGTGTGAAGTCCGCCAATTCGCATTGGGCCAGCGTGGTGGACTATGGCCTATAACACTTCTCTGAGAGGAGACCTGCGCTCAGTAGTGAGCCGTGTGCTCAGTAAGTAGTGAGTTGATGGGTTGCTAATAGATGGATGTTATAGATATTATGATCTAAATTGCAAGAGGCTTTCTTGGGGCTTTTGTAACTACAGTTTAATGTTACTGAACTGACATAGCTAACTAGCGCACCTTAATAACAATTTAAAATAATTCTATGAAAATTTATGCAAAATGGAGTTACAAAGCGCAATCTAATCTTCAAATTAGAACAGTAAAATTCCAATTCAGTCACTCTCCAGTGCTCATTAGATTTTCTAGAGAGATCGCATATGAAGTGCAAAAAATTAATAAACTTAGTCTCGATTGTTACAAAAACTTCCTTGCGAACAAGTTGAGGAAAATTATAAAGGTACTAGCTGATGCCCGCGACTTTGTCCGCGTGGATTTAGTTTTTAAAGTCCCTCGGGAACTCCTTGATTTTCCGGGATAAAAAGTAGCCTAGATGTTGACCCGAGTAATAAGCTACCACGGTATAAAATTTTGTAGAAATCTGTGCGGTAGTTTTTACGTGAAAGAAGGACAAACAAACAGACAAACAGACAAAAATTAAATAAAAATCTGTTTTGGGCTCAGTATCGATAGTAAAGCATCCCCCAATTAAAATTTTCAAAATATATTAAATGTACAGAAATCTTCCAGTTACAGTTTTATTATATGTATAGATTAAGAAGCTTTTAAAACGAGATTTTATAGTAGGTAAGAAATACTGTCACTTCACTTGTTTAACTTATCAAAGGGCCCTGATATTTTTACCAAACTTTTGCTATAATCAACCACATTAAAAAAATCGTCGTTCATTCGTTATTATAACACGGGCAGAATACGTTTTTAGGGTTCCGTAGTAAACAAGGAACCCTTATAGTTTCGCCATGTCTGTCCGTCTGTCTGTCTGTCTGTCTGTCCGCGGTTTAGCTCAGAGACTATTGGTACTAGAAATCTGTAATTTGACAAAGGTATAAATATCAATCATGCCGACAAAGTCGTGAAATAAAATTGTGAAAAATAATTTTTTTAGGGTACCTCCCCTACATGTAAAGTGGGGATGAATTTTTATTTCTCGTCTATCCCATAGTGTGGGGTATCGTTGAATAGGTCTTTCAAAAATATTGTGGGTGTGGGAACATCATTTTTCAATTCAGGGATCCGTTTGTGAAATATGATATTTTAAAGTGCTAAATTTTATTAGAGTCAAGTGTCCCCCCCTCTGCCAGCTAAATGGTTGTATAAAAGATCCAAGAAAAAATTCACAGCAGTAGTTTATATGATAAATTTTAAAGGAAAACTATCACGGTTAAGTAGGGTTCATTAATTAAGGAGTTATATCTGTTTTTTCTAAGTTAGGTATTACACGTAGTGTAAGTTGCATATTTTGTAGAATATTATAGTATTTAAACCATGGAACTCAAAATTTATTCAATATTCATAAATAAAACAAAAGCACTATCCTAGGTCAGCACTAATATTTGAGACTTTCAACTACGGAACTGCGCTGCGCGTGGCCCGACACGCACTTGGCCGGTTTTTCCTTAATCGATCGTACGACCAATGACGTTATTGCGACATCTTAAAAACCACCTTAGTTGTTATTCCTCGTACGCTATTTTTATTTATTAATTCTTAGGAATTTCGATGAACGCCAGTGGTTCAATGTCACCACATTACTCGCGTCTTGACGTCATACTTTATTTATTTAAACACTGGCATTTGCCGACAATTAACCTTAAAACTCAGACAGCAAGACGTTAGACGATGTTATTTCAAAACTAATATTTCAGTTGCCAAAAAATCGGACAAGTTTAGTCGCAAATTAGAAAACCACGCTGCATCTAGGCTGCATCTTAATATCATCTCAGGCATGCAGGTTTCCTCAAGATGTTTCCTTCACCTGTTAAAGTTGTTGGTTTGTCCTTTAATCACGCCGCAACAGGGCTACGGATCGCCGTGATTTTTTGCATGGGTATAGTTGAGGACCTGGAGAGTGACATAGGCTACAATCCACGCGGACGAAGTCGCGGGAATCAGCTGGTAATTTTTATTTAAAACTAGCTGATGCCCGCGACTTCGTCCGCGTGGATTTAGTTTTTAAAATCCCTCGGGAACTCTTTGATTTTCAGGGATAAAAATTATCCTATGTCACTCTCCAGGTCCTCAACTATATCCATGCAAAAAATCACGTCGATCTGGAGCTCTGTTGCGGCGTGATTGAAGAACAAACCAACAAATCAACAGACCAACAAACAAACACACCTTCGCATTTATAATATTAGTATCTATAGCATAATGTGCAAAATATAATGACGTCTTTATTCATGAGTATGAATGAGTCTTTTCATTAACTAAATGAGTAACTTACGCTAAAAAAAGATTAAGGTAATTGTTTAAACAATAACATTAAAATACAGTACTTTGAATGAATGACTAAAGTATTATTTTATTTGCTTATCAAAGTGTGGATATACCTACGTCAAAAATATATACGACAACTCATAGGTACAGAATCAAGCAAGGTCGCTAGTTCAAAATAGGTAGGTACTAGGTAGGTACCTATGTATTAAATACCCATAGATATATTTTTCTTAATTAACATCTTACGAGTATTGAATTATTCATATTGAATACTAATTAATGTGTACAATATAAAGTAATAAATGCTGTTCTATTTTTTGACTAGGTACCATACTTAGGCTGAGATCTTATAGATTGTACTCTGCTCAAGACTAAAATGAGACAAAAGATGTCCTGACATAAATCTGTCTCGTTTTAACTCAATCTTGAGTCTGAACTGAGTGGGAGTGCCATCTAAGAATATAGATCTATCTATTATTATGACACAGCTATGAAAGCGCCTTATAAGTAGGTAGTTATTTTAAATAACATAATATAAACATTAAGACATAGATTAGAGAGATCTAACTTCTTACAAAAGAATCGTGTCTGCTTCGTAACTAGATTGTATGCACAATAACTAAGCCCTACTTTATAGCAGATTCTGTCGTAAGTCGTTACTCAAATATTAACACACTCCAAGTATAGGATTACCATCCATTCTGCTTTCAAGGGTCTGGTCCTCTTTTTAGGAATCCATACGACACATGAAAATATATTGTATGGAACGAAATGGAGTTACTATAAAGAGGGCTTTTTAAAGCTTCAGCTTTAGTTGTCATAATGTTATATTTAACATTCTGTTAAACTTTAGTGTAACTGTTTATTACAAACATAACAACAAGAACTTATTTAGAATGTACTTAATGTGGGAATCGTTATCGTCATCGTCTCAAACTATGATGTACAATGTACATTGTACAGTCCTAGAGATAATCATTAATATATAATGCAAGGAATAAGGATCATCTTTGATCGCTGCTTACTCGGTGCGTATTTGCCGATAAGCATTTTAGGACCCAACGTCTGTTCTTCGCACTCTATGTTATATTATGTATATTGTGGGTATAACTAGAATTATATTATTCATTGCGTTAAAAGTATAATAAGATTGCTTTTTAAAGACTTTTATACTTTATAAATATTCCCCTTTCTCGTTCTAAGTACAGTTCTTATACAGTAGTATAAGACAATGAACCAATTGAAAATTTGAAAGTATTTTATTGTACTCCTTTTGATCATCATCAAACAATGATAGTTACACTGTCTGATATTACAACTACTATCAGACTTCCGTACATTAAATTTGGGATATGTCCATATTGTCATCGTGCGAACACATATGTAACTACTAACTTAATTAAATAACGAAGTTTGTGTTTATGATTTCTGTGATATTTTGTCTCTATTTATTTTGTTATTTATTATGTTAACGTTCATAATGCAAGAAATATTTCTGTGCTAAATATACAAATAAATTGGCAGACACAAAATCGCAGTTTAAGGTCGAGTTAGAATGCGTGTCCAATATTTTTTCGTTCAATTATGGTCTTCCCTAAACAAATATAGTGTTAAGTTTTATCTACATACGTCGCAACTTATATGTACAATATGTGATAAGGTATCTGATACATCTATGGTAATATACCTATTTGTGATAACAGTTGATAGCTTGATATGTAATGAGTAGATAATTACGATAGCATAATACCCAACAAGTAACATCATTTTAGTTAAAAGTAGGTACCTAATTGTTGACAAAAATTTTCATTTTAATAGGTATTTAAAAATATTTATAACCTCGAGAACATACTGCCAGTTCCTATAACCTTAAATCTCTCGATAAAAACCTTAACATGTGTTAAGGCTAAATAGACCTTAAAGGCCTTAAGAATTTTTGTTCGTCTGTCTGTTTATATGGGCTAATTTACGGATCGGCATAATTGATTTTCTTGGAGTTATCACAGGGAGATGAAGGATTATGCAAGAAGTAACTAGACTACAGCTACACACATACGTGGACGAAGTGATACGATTGCACTACATAATATGGCAGGCAAGACGCAACGTCGACAGATTATTATTCAAAGAAAGTAAAGCGGCCGTAAATAAATCAAATATGCCACGACCTTTCCACGTAATTTATTCCGTACGAAGCAATAAGAATACTTATTTTATAAACTCAAACAATAAAACATACTTCAGCAGAATAAAAATCCCAGATGTTCATATTCGTATGAATTTCTTGTTTGCACAGTAAGAAATCTCCATATTTAAGTAAGTAATTTCATATTCTCAAAAGCATAAATAAAGTTTGTATGAGAAAACTGGAAGGAGGTAAACCTATTTGCTAGGCCTGAGAAACTTTAATATGAAATATTTATATTTATAATAATATAGCCTATATCTGGTAGTTAATATCCTCCCAACGGCCAACCACCTCAGAGATTAGCCATATGCGCGGGAGATATTATAGGGTACAAGTGTGTGCGCAAACAGCTGATGCACTCTCTGTTGCCTCAGAAATCGCTTCTTTATTTAAAAAAAACGAAACGTCAATTGGCTCATTGCTGGCGTGGCGCCAGCAATTACGTAACAGGACAATAATGTAAATTGCTGGACAGGTACGAGGTTTTTAAAATGTACACTTTCCTCTATTAGGTGTTTCTCCTCTGTGATTAGGTGTTTTAAATGTGCATTTCTTTCGCTGAGTTATACAATTAAAAAAAATAAGAATGAATTTTTTTTTAAATGGAACAAAAAGAGCGTGGTTTAATTGGACGTAAAGAATTATTGGTGACTGGTGTTTTCTTTTACAATATATTTCTTGTTCTGAAATAAAAATGGATTCGTAATCGGATGAAGAATTAATGGACTTAACACCACCAGATATGGCGGAAGAAGCTAATGTACTATAACATTTAACATGAAATAAAACAGTGTTTCTTTAATTATTTTTTTGTTGTTTCCTCGCAAATTAGAGAAAAGTACTATATAAGCCTCGGCCGAAATAGCAATTCATGGCCTCGTTTACTTAAAAAGGCCTCGGCTAGCGCCTCGTCCTTTTAAAATCACTTGAAAGTCCTCGGCTTCGCCTCGGCCTTCCAATGTTACTCGTCCATAAATTGCTTTATTCCGAGCCTCGACAATAATGTATGTTGAGGCCCACGGCTTGGCCAACGAGTCAAGGCCTGGAACACGAGATATAGGGGCCCATCAGCTATAACCTGAGTCCAGGGTCGCTGCCCAAAGCGGCCTTTGACCGCGGTCAGATTTGGTCTCTCCGTAACTTATTAGTAGGGTTGCACTGACCTTCCTGGCTGCAGTCCTCCTGGTATAGGGTCTGAGATTGTATGATAGTGGTGTGGTATGTGGTGAGTATTGTGAGGTGTAAAGGGTGAACTTCTCAGACCGCTAGGCGCAGCCGGCAGGCGCCAGCTATGGCCTGCTGAAGACGCTAGGCTGGCTGAGCACGGTACACTCGGCTTGTCACTAGTCAGGTTCAAAATCTTGAGCACACACAATTTCGCCGGGCGGATGTCGAACAAGACCGGCGGGTTCCAAAAGGGTTGCGAAATTTGTCGTTTACACGTTAACAAGATGCTTATAGCTAGGTCGACACCTAGGCCGCGTAACGGCGCAACAAAACCGTAAAAAATAAGCTAAATCTAGGCACTTAAAAGCAAAAAACGGGCGCGAGGCGACGCGAAATTTTCGTGATACGTATTAGCTGTCAAAACCGAACTTGCAAATCACACCTCAAAATGGCGGCAAGTTTTTCCTTTCAAGTGTCATCTGTCAAATTCATTGCGAGCCAAAGACATTGCTAGCGTCACGACCATGGAACTAGGAATTATGGCGCGAACAATCCCCCCGCCCGTGGTCGTAAGGATTTACGTCCACTTACTAGTAAATAGGTAAACGTGATAAGGAGCAAACGGCTCGCTGCAAGACAGAGTCTCCGACCATTACCTCGGCAACCCTGGGAACCCCATCAGACCCGTAGATCAGCTTAAGAATGCGCCCACGGCGCCAGTATAAAGGCAACAAATTAGGTTCCTTAATCAGCACTAGGTCACCGACTTTGGGTGGATCAGATTTGTCAGCCCACTTAACCCGCTGCTGCAAAAGATGCAAATACTCTAGTGACCAACGGTGCCAAAAACTCTGAGTCATCTGTTGCAGCAGCTCAAACCGGGACAAACGTGAGACCTTCACGTCCCTGAAGGGGTATTCGGGTAGAGCGTTAAGGGGCTGACCAATCAGAAAATGACCGGGAGTTAAGACCTCCAGGTCATTTGGGTCAGATGAGAGGGGACAGAGTGGCCGAGAATTGAGTACAGCCTCAATTTTGCAAAACACGGTGGCGAGTTCTTCAAAGGTTAAAACAGTTTCGCCTATGACGCGCCGGAGATGAGTCTTGGCCACCTTAACCACGGCTTCGAATATTCCACCCCAATGAGGGCAAGCTGGGGGGTCAAACTTCCAGGTTACCCCCATCTTGGACAATGCTGTACTTAATCTAGTCTTATTGCTAGACACGAATTCGACAATTTCTTTTAAATATCTATCAGTGCCCTTATAATTTGTGCCGCAATCCGTGCGAATCAGGTCAGGCAATCCTCGACGAGAGACAAATCTACCTAGCGTGGCTACAAAAGCTTCAGTGCTTAAGGCACTCACAAGTTCTAAATGTACCGCCTTGGTAGCGAGACATACAAAAACGCAGAGGTAGGCCTTGAGCGATCTGGCGTTGCGGAGGTTAGAGCTCTTGATGGCAAACGGGCCAGCAAAATCAGTGCCAACCCCAGCAAAGGGTCGAGTGGCTAGAACGCGGTCGGAGGGCAGATCACCCATCATCGGCTGTGAAGTATTAGCCTTCAAGCGGTAACACGGAATACATTTGAAAGTGACGTTCCGGATGGTGCGTCTCCCTGCCAGAATCCAAAACTCGCGCTGTAAAATAGCCGAGAGTGCATTACAACCAGCGTGGGCATTTTTAAGATGGTAGTGTGTCACTAGCAATTTGACAAAGGTGCCGTCCTTAGGTAGCAAAAGGGGGTGGCGAGCACCATAGGGCAGATTGGAATTCTTGAGGCGTCCTCCAACGCGTAGCATTCCGTTATTGTCCAAGAAAGGGCTTAGGCGAGCCAGGGGGCCCTTCAAAACTAAACCTCTCTTTAGAGTGTCAATCACGGATGAAAAATGCTCCACCTGAACCACACGCACCCAGTAGTTCCGGGCGTCTTGGCGTTCAAGAGGGGAAAGCACAGGACTCAAATTTTTATTTTTTGAATTCCGCCCATTATGGATGAAACGTCGAATCCAACCGGTAACACCAATTAGTTTATCAAGGGAACTGTAACGGTTCAAAAGAAAGTTCAAGTCGGGGATCTGTTTATCCTCAACCACTCCGACTCTTAAGCCCGGCAATACTTCGGGAGCCGAAAACCTATTTTGAGGCCAAGTCGTCTCGGATTGGGATAGCCAACCTGGCTCCCACCAAAGGTGATGGTGGACCAGTGAAGAGGCCTCACAGCCGCGGGAGGCGCAATCGGCCGGGTTCAGTTCTCCGGGTACGTGTCTCCAAATCACCGGTACTGCAGAGCTCTGAATTTGGGAGACCCGATTCGCAACAAAGACCTCTAAGTTGTGGGGCGCGGCTCGTAGCCAGCAAAGGACAATCTCACTGTCCGTCCAGGCATAAACGTCGGTCAGATCGACCGCAGATGCCAAAGAGGAACGGACGTGGTTCAAGAGGCGTACCAGAAGGGCGGCGCCAGACAATTCTAATTTCGGGATAGTTAACCGTGACCGAATAGGGGCCACCTTGCTTTTTGCCAAGACGAGATGCGTCGCGACCTCACCGGCGACATCGACAGTCCTCAAATATACCACGGCGGCGTATCCTCGTTCGGAGGCGTCGCAAAACCCGTGGAGACTGGCATGACACCTTCCTGTTGGTAGGAAGCGTCGAGGCATGGAAATTCGGTTAACTTCAGGAAGTGAAGACACAAGGGAGTTCCACTCCTTCAATAACTTCCCAGAGAGTGGTTCGTCCCAACCGAGTTCAGCAATCCAAAGTTTCTGGAGGAAACATTTAGCTAAAAATATTACGGGAGTGATCCATCCATTGGGATCGAAAGTGCGAGCAACCGTAGACAATACGGAACGCTTAGTCCAGACCTTAGGAGGTGGGTCTAATTTGACCCGGTAGGTGAAAACGTCTTGGACGGGCTGGTACTGTATTCCAAGGACCGTCAGCAAATTGGGATTTTCGGGATTTTCAAAAATATGAGGATCCTGCTGATCCTTTCCCGGAAGATCCTTCAAGACGTGAGGGGAGTTGGACAGCCACTTGCCCAACTCATAACCTCCGGACTTCAGTATTGCAATCAATTCATCGCGAAGAGTCAGAGCTTCCTCAACGCTCGAGGCTCCCGTGCAAATATCGTCCATATAGACTGACGATTCCAAGATGGCTGATGCGCGAGGGTAATTCAGTCGCTCCCGGTTAGCTAGTTCTAACAAGGTCCTGATAGCAATATAGGGGCTTGACTTGAGTCCATAGGTCGTGGTGTTCAATTCAAAGACACGCATTGGCTCATTAGGATTTTCGCGCCACAGAATCATTTGGTATCTCCGATCATCGCGATGTACGATCGACTGTCTAAACATCATCTTGATGTCAGCTACGAAAACAATTTGATGCCGGCGGAAATGCGTGAGGATATCTCCGATATCCTTGATCAGCTTAGGACCGGAGTGCAAGCATTGGTTCAATGTCACCCCGTTGGATGTGGCCGCGGAGCCGTCAAAAACCACTCGAATCTTCCCCCCAGGGGTCTTCAAGACGGCATGGTGGGGTAAGAAGTAGTGCTCGTGTGCGCGCCAATCAAAATTGGATGGTGACATATGCCCCAGGCCCTCGTACTCGCGCATAAATTCAACGTACTTGGAGCGGAAGGTGGAGTCGCGCCGCATGCGCCGTTCCATAGACAAGAGCCTCTTTTCCGCCAAGGCCCGCGATTGACCAAGCGGGGGGCGAGAAGCGAGAAAGGGCAAGCGAGTTACAAATCGCCCATCAACACGGCGGCCTGTGTTGTTTTGATAAAACAACTCACATTCAAGGTCAAGAGGGTCAACTCGTGCGGCATGCGGCGGCTCCTCAACTTCCCAAAAGCGCTGGACCACGTCCGACAGCGTCAAGCCGGCTGCTTGCAATTGGTCCAGCACCGGTAGGTCCGAAGACCATAGCACGGGTCCAAAAAAGCTAGAACCGAATATAGTGGACATGGCACATAGGCCGTCCTTCTGCAAAACCCTAATTTCCCCTGACAAGACCAGGCCCAACACGTCGGAACCCAACAAAAGGTCCGTAGGACCGGGTTCAGTCCAGTGGGGGTCAGCTGGGTTTAGGCCTGATGCACAGGATACCGCAGCGTCAGTTATTCGGACCTGCGGTAGGGGACCTAAGATATTGTCAAGGACTGACACCTTGACCAAGACCCTAAGATTGCCCGTAACGGGGCCAAACATTAATTCCGCTTCCCCGGTAGGAGTCGAGGGCTCTATACCCCCGATACCTATCACCCGTCCTGTTCGAGGACTCCAAGGGAGCCCTAGCTCACCCACCAAACGAGAAGAAGCAATACAGCGCTGTGAACCCGAATCCAAAAGGGCGCGAACGATTAAAAATTCACCCTTCGGGTTGAATACCTTCACTGAGACAGTCGGCAAAAGAATGGTCTGACAGACGGACTGCCGGATATTCAAGGTCTCAGGAGAAGTTGCTGTGGTGGGGGCTAGGGCGGCAACTACCTATTGGTGGTCGTCATCATTAAACCGGTCCTCTGACCGGGGAATCTCATATTGAGACTCAGGGGGGACCTCCAAAGGTGAGGGGGACGGACCTCCATTGGGGTAAACCCATGCGTCATCTCGTGGCGGCAGCACGGGCCTAGTCATACGGGCTGAGGTCGGTAGGTCGTAGTACTGCTGTCGACCCGCTCGAGGTGGGCGGCGTTCGAGGCGTGGCCACTCATGAAGCGGAGGTGAATAGCGGGTAGGTCGAACCGTAGACGGGGCCGCCACAAATCTCCCATCAGAACGTCGAGGGGGGTTGGCGCCCCCCTCACGGGGGGGTGAAGCCCCCATAGGCGGGGTCGAAATCCGGACGCGTCGGGATTCATGGCCCTGATCAGGAGACCGACGCAAGTAATCCGGGGAGCGATCGGTAAGAGCGCCCCCGCCCGTGCGGGGCGCGCCCTCACTCTCCACCCGGCGGCCAACACCATTCTTGTTGGCGCACAAAATCTCTAGGTGGTTGCCCCTACAAATTGGGCATGGCCGTTGCTGTTGGCAGTCCCGTTGCATGTGAGCTCCCAGACAGCTATAGCACCAGTGGCGGTCTCTTGCAATGCCCCTCCGATCCTTGATCCGCTTAGAGAGAAACTGGGGGCAAGAAAGCACCCGGTGGCCTGGACGCCTGCAATAGTTACAAGGGGCGGGTTCAGTGGCAGCAAGTCCAGTGTAAACGGGCCTTGGTCTCCGGTCGGAGGCCCCTTTACCAGGGACGCCAGTGTGACCCTTTTCCTTCCTCAGCTGGGCAGGCCGCTCTGGGGTCCTTGAAGGACCAGCAATACCGGAGTTATCAGCCTGCCGGCACTCTTCCTCAAGGAACTTTAAAAGGTCCGAAAAGGGGGGCAGGTAGCTGGCCCCGTCCCCACCATACCTTTGCTCAAAACGCAGTTTCAACTCGGGAGGTAGGCGGGACAACACAATGTGTAATAAAAGGAAGGACCACTGGTCCACGGGAAGCTCTAAACGCTTAAGAGCGTTGCAGGCTACAATCAGTGGATTTAAGAGCGATTCTCTTAAATGGGACACCCCATAGACACGTGGCAGCGCTAGAATTTGTGCCACGTGTGTGTCTGCTAACCGGCGCACGTTGGCATACCGCCGAGTCAGTAGTTCCCGCGCGGTGGTATAACTCTCCTCGGAGAGGTCTAGGTGGCTAACTAAACCCAGAGCCTCTCCCTGCAGGGAAGAGAGTAGATAGGCCAGTTTCTGGCAGGGAGACAGGTCTCTTCTCGCGTCCACCAGGCTATCAAAGAGGCTGAGAAAGCCTAGCCACTCGCTCAGGTTGCCAGAAAAGTGGGGCAAGTTTATAGTTGGTAACTTGCCCTGTAACGCAGGCTGCGTGGTGGGTCTGGTGGGAGACTCAAGAATAGAGCTCATTCTCGCCTCCTTCTTGAGCCTCGCGGCCTCCTCCACCAGACCGTCTGTCAGCTCAAAAAACTGTTCGTAGTCCCGCACCGAGGACTCCAGCGATTCCGGAGGTAGCTCCAATGCCATGAGGTCTCGGAAGGCCCCTTCGACGACTGCCTGCCTGGTCCGCACCTGCTCGCACCGCTGGAGCAGTGCGGATGCCCGGTCCACCCGGCCTACCAAGGCGTTGGCTGTAGCAGCCCAACGCAGCTCTGATTGAATTTGCACGCTCAATTTTTTGTGGGCTGACATCTTAGGTAGGTACAAAACAACTTAAATAAAGGTAGTTACCACAAATAGATAACAAAATCAAAAAACAAAGTTATTTGTTACAAGTTATGTTTCAACTTCAACCAAACAAATTAATAATCAAACAAGAGTTACCCACTTTAAACACAAACAAATTACTACTTAAATACTATTTATTAAGAATACAAGAATTATTAACTTTAAAACAAGAATTATTTATTTTAAATACATCAAACAAACTACTTTGTTACCTAACCACGAGGGGATCTAGTAAACAAACAAAGTATTTGTTGGTTAAAGTCCCAAAAGATACAAATTAAGCTATCAATAATTTATGTTAAGTCAATCAATAACATAAATTAAGATAAAAGAAAAATTAAGTTTTTAATTACCCGTACTAAGCCACTAGACTCATACTAGGTACTGCAAATTACAAATTGGCTTGGTAAGAACCCTACAATTATCAAATTATATTAATATTAAGTTTATTTATTTACAATCTACATCTAACTGTTGGCCAGTTACGGGCCACAAACAACAATTAGGTACTATTAATTATTAATCAACAAAAATTAACAAAACAAAATCTCAATAATTGCAATCACTATACAGGCCTACATGTGACAAGGTAGGCTATGTACTACACTAGCGGCACGCTATGATGGCCGGTTTGACACATTACAATAGTGATGTGGAATGTCAATTTATTCTCGAACAAAAAACAATTAAGTTTTGTTTTTGTACCTGATTAAATAGGTTTAATAAAACAAAAATGTATATGTTTATTTAATTTATTTGAACGAACTGAATATTTGAATGAAAATGAATATACATACTTTATACGCACACAAGAAACATATGAATACAAAAGATACCAAAAAAGGTGCCACAAAAGGCCATAATTAATCAGATTCGTCCATACTACTATTTTCACTGTCGTCACTGCTATCATCACCTACATTAATAATTATATGTTCGTTTTCTATAATATTATCTATTTTCACATCTCTTTCATAATCTTCCCTTATTAATTTAACAGTTCTATTCACAACCTTTTCCCAGTCTCCTTTAGTCACATGTTCACAAGCTTCTTCTAATAATTTTAGCATTTTTTTTGTGGTAAATGGGGGTTCTGTATTGTGTCTTGCAGCATATCCCTTAATTTGAGCCCACACCAACTCAATCGCATTATACTCACAATGGTAAGGCGGTAACCGTATAACTCTGTGCCCATGTTCTAATGCTATTTCGTCAATGACGTATCGGATCTTGGTTGGTTTGTTTTCTTTTAAAAGACGTACTAATTCCGCTTTTAACATATTCATGTTTGCATCTACGCCATTTTTACGAAGCCATGCGACGATATCAGCTTTCTTTTGGGATTGGGCAGGTGGCTTGTCAATTTGCATCGAGTGGTATGGGGCGTTGTCCATAATTATAATAGATGGTTCAGGGAGGCTACACAACATTGAGGTAAACCATTCAGTAAACTTTTCTCCATTCATGTCTTCATGATAGTCTCCAGTGGTTTTTGACGCAAAAGCCATGAGAGAACCTTCGACAAACCCGTTGATGGTTCCGGCGTGACAAATTATAAGTCGCGATCCTTTTCCTACAGGAACTTTGGAAGTAGATGCTGCTGTGTCATCGTTCCAAGAACGGCCTACAGTATGGTTAGCATTAAGCCATGTTTCATCCAAGAACACAACATTTTGCCAATTTTTGATTTCTTTCACTTGCCGTAAAAAAGTATACCTTGCCATCGCTATATCAAATCTTTCCATCAATATTTTGCGTTTGTTACATTTTTTGTATCGAAATCCAATGGTCTTCAAAATCTTCGTTAAAGAACTTTCCCCACCGAAGAATAATCCAGCTTCCTTCAGTGAATGCACCAACTTTTTTCTTGTTGGATACTCCTTCTGTAAATAGTAGCCGTAAACATGTCTTCGGATAGCATCGGCATCAAAGCTATCGATGCCTACGACTGGTTTTGCTCGTTTTCTCTTTTTTGGTGTGTGAAGTTTATTTTCTTCTGTGCCAGTCTCGCCATATTTTTTTTTAGTTATCCGTCTAACAGTTCGTTGTCCAATATTAAGCGCATCAGCTACGCGTTCAACCACTGACGTTATAGGTAAAATTGGCCCTCCATTTTGAGCTTCACGATCGAAATAGTTACGAAGGCGTATTACGAACTCACGTGTCTGACTATTTAGAACAGTTCTCTGCGTACGTTCGGTCATATCGACGAAATCCACAACAAAGGGCTTGAACAGAGTCCAAATTAACGAGCAAGGGTCAACAGTAATGCAGTATCAATATTTGAAATCCAAAGCCAGGTCAAAACTATATCACAATCGCATTGCACTGACAGTTTATACTTTTCGAAGCAACGTCAATTCGAAACTGCTTTGTTTTGCATTGAGCATTGACGCGAGTTTGCCGGAGGTAGTAGTTGTGCTAGCCAGCGATCCTATGTGACGATCGTATTAGATTCCATTTTTAAAAATTTTCAATTTAGAAAACCAAATGCCGAGTTGTGGTATATATCATATAAAAATAAAAATTTTACCTTTTGTATTAAACAGCTGATATTTTTTTGCGATTTCAGAGGTTTGTCCACATAGTGAAAATTGTTCATATTCACAAGTACATTCACCCCTTAAATGGTGCAAACTGATTTTTCTACACTTGTATACATTTTAGAAATCAATTTAATAAATAAATTTTGAGTCCTAAACCTAAAACTACATTCGATAAAATTTATGAATCTCTGCACATCACTATCGTCAATAAAGTAATACAATTATTTCCTTCAAAGTCGTTATCAATTAATACGGAACTTCATGAGCGGACAAACGTCAAACCGGCCATCATAGCGTGCCGCTAGTTTAGTAACTCAATAAGCCTGTGTATTAATAAGTTATAAGGTCCATTAATTTACAATAAATGAGTTAACCCTAGAACGGCCAAGTTAAGTCACAGTAATGCCAAATCTGTCCGCGGAATCAATTTAACCACGCTCTGCTACCAAATGTTGAGGCCCACGGCTTGGCCAACGAGTCAAGGCCTGGAACACGAGATATAGGGGCCCATCAGCTATAACCTGAGTCCAGGGTCGCTGCCCAAAGCGGCCTTTGACCGCGGTCAGATTTGGTCTCTCCGTAACTTATTAGTAGGGTTGCACTGACCTTCCTGGCTGCAGTCCTCCTGGTATAGGGTCTGAGATTGTATGATAGTGGTGTGGTATGTGGTGAGTATTGTGAGGTGTAAAGGGTGAACTTCTCAGACCGCTAGGCGCAGCCGGCAGGCGCCAGCTATGGCCTGCTGAAGACGCTAGGCTGGCTGAGCACGGTACACTCGGCTTGTCACTAGTCAGGTTCAAAATCTTGAGCACACACAATTTCGCCGGGCGGATGTCGAACAAGACCGGCGGGTTCCAAAAGGGTTGCGAAATTTGTCGTTTACACGTTAACAAGATGCTTATAGCTAGGTCGACACCTAGGCCGCGTAACGGCGCAACAAAACCGTAAAAAATAAGCTAAATCTAGGCACTTAAAAGCAAAAAACGGGCGCGAGGCGACGCGAAATTTTCGTGATACGTATTAGCTGTCAAAACCGAACTTGCAAATCACACCTCAAAATGGCGGCAAGTTTTTCCTTTCAAGTGTCATCTGTCAAATTCATTGCGAGCCAAAGACATTGCTAGCGTCACGACCATGGAACTAGGAATTATGGCGCGAACAATGTACTATTGTTGTTTCTTATGTACCTACCATGGGTTTCCTCAGTTTATCGCCTGCTTCTATCCAATATTAGGCAGTTATAGGTAGCGGCACGAAAGTCTAGCGGTGACCGTTATTGCGCAGAAGTCGAAAATAAGGTATCATGGCGCTGATTATCAACCTCAAATATGGTTGAGCGAAGCAATGGCTGGATCATGCGTCATGCTCGTGAACGGGTTCCACCGTCGGAAGCGGTCCGTCGGTCTGCCAGTCTTGACATGTATTGAATATTGTACTTATGTATTTTTGGAGTTGTTCTATAAATATTATATCATCGTATTGTTGGAAATATTCTATTCTAACAAGTTGCATGGGGTAAATCGGCATGGCATCCAGCTGCCCACAAGATATTATAAAAAGTTATTAAAATGTAAATACATATTACCTACAAAAAATATTGTAAAATGTGTAATTTTGAAAAGAGCAACTGCTGAGTTTCTTGCCGGTTCTTCTCAGCAGAATCCGCTTTCCGAACCGGTGGTAGAGTCATGACTTGTCATAAGCGCCACAGGTTGGCCTACATGAAATAAATGATTTTGAATTTTGAATTTTTTGAATTTTGATTGGCTCTCCAGTCGCATTCCGGCCGTCGTCATTGGTTGCGCAACAGTACCCCTTGCGCAGCTGTTTTGTTCAGCGCTAAACTTTCGTACTGCGACCTGTACTACACTAGCGGCACGCTATGATGGCCGGTTTGACGTTTGTCCGCTCATGAAGTTCCGTATTAATTGATAACGACTTTGAAGGAAATAATTGTATTACTTTATTGACGATAGTGATGTGCAGAGATTCATAAATTTTATCGAATGTAGTTTTAGGTTTAGGACTCAAAATTTATTTATTAAATTGATTTCTAAAATGTATACAAGTGTAGAAAAATCAGTTTGCACCATTTAAGGGGTGAATGTACTTGTGAATATGAACAATTTTCACTATGTGGACAAACCTCTGAAATCGCAAAAAAATATCAGCTGTTTCATACAAAAGGTAAAATTTTTATTTTTATATGATATATACCACAACTCGGCATTTGGTTTTCTAAATTGAAAATTTTTAAAAATGGAATCTAATACGATCGTCACATAGGATCGCTGGCTAGCACAACTACTACCTCCGGCAAACTCGCGTCAATGCTCAATGCAAAACAAAGCAGTTTCGAATTGACGTTGCTTCGAAAAGTATAAACTGTCAGTGCAATGCGATTGTGATATAGTTTTGACCTGGCTTTGGATTTCAAATATTGATACTGCATTACTGTTGACCCTTGCTCGTTAATTTGGACTCTGTTCAAGCCCTTTGTTGTGGATTTCGTCGATATGACCGAACGTACGCAGAGAACTGTTCTAAATAGTCAGACACGTGAGTTCGTAATACGCCTTCGTAACTATTTCGATCGTGAAGCTCAAAATGGAGGGCCAATTTTACCTATAACGTCAGTGGTTGAACGCGTAGCTGATGCGCTTAATATTGGACAACGAACTGTTAGACGGATAACTAAAAAAAAATATGGCGAGACTGGCACAGAAGAAAATAAACTTCACACACCAAAAAAGAGAAAACGAGCAAAACCAGTCGTAGGCATCGATAGCTTTGATGCCGATGCTATCCGAAGACATGTTTACGGCTACTATTTACAGAAGGAGTATCCAACAAGAAAAAAGTTGGTGCATTCACTGAAGGAAGCTGGATTATTCTTCGGTGGGGAAAGTTCTTTAACGAAGATTTTGAAGACCATTGGATTTCGATACAAAAAATGTAACAAACGCAAAATATTGATAGAAAGATTTGATATAGCGATGGCAAGGTATACTTTTTTACGGCAAGTGAAAGAAATCAAAAATTGGCAAAATGTTGTGTTCTTGGATGAAACATGGCTTAATGCTAACCATACTGTAGGCCGTTCTTGGAACGATGACACAGCAGCATCTACTTCCAAAGTTCCTGTAGGAAAAGGATCGCGACTTATAATTTGTCACGCCGGAACCATCAACGGGTTTGTCGAAGGTTCTCTCATGGCTTTTGCGTCAAAAACCACTGGAGACTATCATGAAGACATGAATGGAGAAAAGTTTACTGAATGGTTTACCTCAATGTTGTGTAGCCTCCCTGAACCATCTATTATAATTATGGACAACGCCCCATACCACTCGATGCAAATTGACAAGCCACCTGCCCAATCCCAAAAGAAAGCTGATATCGTCGCATGGCTTCGTAAAAATGGCGTAGATGCAAACATGAATATGTTAAAAGCGGAATTAGTACGTCTTTTAAAAGAAAACAAACCAACCAAGATCCGATACGTCATTGACGAAATAGCATTAGAACATGGGCACAGAGTTATACGGTTACCGCCTTACCATTGTGAGTATAATGCGATTGAGTTGGTGTGGGCTCAAATTAAGGGATATGCTGCAAGACACAATACAGAACCCCCATTTACCACAAAAAAAATGCTAAAATTATTAGAAGAAGCTTGTGAACATGTGACTAAAGGAGACTGGGAAAAGGTTGTGAATAGAACTGTTAAATTAATAAGGGAAGATTATGAAAGAGATGTGAAAATAGATAATATTATAGAAAACGAACATATAATTATTAATGTAGGTGATGATAGCAGTGACGACAGTGAAAATAGTAGTATGGACGAATCTGATTAATTATGGCCTTTTGTGGCACCTTTTTTGGTATCTTTTGTATTCATATGTTTCTTGTGTGCATATAAAGTATGTATATTCATTTTCATTCAAATATTCAGTTCGTTCAAATAAATTAAATAAACATATACATTTTTGTTTTATTAAACCTATTTAATCAGGTACAAAAACAAAACTTAATTGTTTTTTGTTCGAGAATAAATTGACATTCCACATCACTATTGTAATGTGTCAAACCGGCCATCATAGCGTGCCGCTAGTTTAAGGGTTATCGATCCTAACATTATAAACGACAGTGACGATAAGAGTTTCGGTATAATCATACATATATATATTTGTATAATACTATAGATTAAGACCTATATTTTTTATCCCAGTAGAAGAAATGGTTTTCGCAGGATACTTAAAATCCGCTACACGGACGAAGCCGAAAGCAAACACTAATAATAATCAAAAACCAAAAATCCAAATTAAGTTAGCATAAAAAACTGCCAGGCAAGGCGAAACGCACATCGAATAAAACCATTGAATTAATACAAACAAAAACCCTAAATTGGTCAAACAATTGTGTTGGAATGCAACGGTTACCATTTTTATTTCCCGGTGAAGTTTGTGATATTTTTAGCAAAAAAATAAAATAAAACAATCCAAAAGGGATTGGTACTGTTTGAGGTATTCATTCACTCAGTTAAAATCGTGGGACGTGGCAACTATTTCCTGTTCTTTATGGTTGAGTTTTGTGTTTCGTTTATTAATCCTGCCTGCGATCGTCTAAAGTTATTCCATTGATCGTAATCGTATACGATGACATTAGCGTAAAAGTAAAATAAACCATAACAGCATTGAATTAGAGCTCAATTTCTTGTATGCATTCTTATACGTGCACTTATGCACGATACGTTCTGTAACGCTCCATATTAAAAATTAAAATCGGTTGCACTGATTTTTTTACTTTAAAACAATACAATCAAGGACAATGTTTCTTTGACGCTTATGTCATCGAATACGATTACGAACAATGGAATAACTTTTAGACAATTGGTACCCAGAGGTGCGATGGTCTAAAGTTATTCTATTGATCGTAATCGTATTCGTTGAGATTAGCGTCAAAGTATAATAATCCTTGATTGTATTGATTTAAAGTTACAAATTCAGTACAATCGATTCGTTATGGAGCGTATCATATACATACGTAAACGTATAAGAATGCGTACACGAAATTGAGCTCTAATTCAATGCTGTTATGGTATATTTTACTTTGACGCTAATGTCATCGAATACGATTACGATCAATGGAATAACTTTAGACAATCGCACCTCGGTTCTTATAATGGATTTGACGTTGTTGAGAGGTTGTTACTTTTTGATGCCGATTTATGATTATGTTTCTATCATTATACTATTTTACGGTTTTAGGCCACACTCCCTTGTGGTACGTCAAACGTGTTTTAATATAATTTCCATTTTCCTGAAAAACTTAAGGGGCGATTTTGCGGTTCTTTACATCACCAATGCATCACTTCAGAGCAGATTCGTACGCCAAGGGGTGCTGCAGTTTGTAGTGGGCTTTTTAAAAAATCGGCCAAGTGCGAGTCGGGCCTCGCTCTTTTAGGGTTCCGTTAAAAAAAAATATTTCCATGTACCCATGGAAATATTTTAATTTAATTTTTTTAATTTAATTTAATTTTTATTATTTGTTGTTATAGCGGCAATAGAAATACATAATATGTGAAAATTTCATCTGTCTATCTATTACCGTTTACGAGATACAGCCCGCTGACAGACGGACGGACGGACGGACAGCGTAGGCTTAGTAATAGGGTCCCGTTGGTACCCTTTGGGTACGGAACCCTAAAAAGGATTTTAAGTTTTCTAATTTTTACTTTTTGTTACCAAAATCAACTGTTTCCATTGAAAGTTAGGAGTACTACCTAAGCAAAATCAAATGGATGTAACTTTAAAACCCTGGCATAGAACAATTATTGACGAATGAATTATGATTCTCACAGGAATTCCGATTTTAAAAATTTAAAGGTATTAAAAGTCCACAGAAAAAGTTTCAAATGGAAATTTTCTTGTAAACATCGGTTTTCTCATGTGGCCTCAATATATTATACACAAGTCACAACAGAAAAGTCTGTTATCTGACCTTTTACAAGGTAACTCATATGAGGTAGGTACACGTCAAAAAATCTATTACTCGACCTCTACAAGGTAACCTTTGCACGTTTAATTCCCCCGCATCAAGGGATGAGGCTACCGACTCAATTATTTTCTAAGCATTAATGTCTAACTCTAAACTAAGAAGATTTACTCTTAGTTATAAAAAGTTTCCCAACAAATCCCTAATCTAGAGGCGAGTAACTACTTGCGTAGGCAATAGACTAATTCGATTGCGAAACCCAATTTTAGGCCTTATTTATGACATGAACATGAATACGAAGTGAAGACAGAATGATTGAAGCAAACTTTAACATTGCATTGCAGCGAAGTTGTATCGGCAAACTGAAGTTCGACTTGATTCTGATTCCCGAGCTTATTTGCTGAGTTTGAGAATAGTTCAGCCAGTGCATTTCTCGATATCTTTACCGTCTACTATTGGACAAAGGTCACTTACATAGACTTCTCAAAAAATTTAACGTATTTTTTGTTGTTGTTTTTTTAAAAATTATTAAGTAAGCTATCTAATCTCAATAAGTCTCACAGTTTAATTTTTTTGCTAAGTTTGATATATCAATTCGATATGAAGTTTCTAAAGGCAAAACTATGTTTGTATGGAAGCATGAGCATGCAAAAAATCATGTCGTTCCGCTGTTCCCTTGATGCAAGATTGAAGGACAAACCAACGAACTCAATATGGCATTTATAACATTAGTATAAATGATACGGAACCATGTGCGCAAGTCCGACTCGCACTTAGCCGGTTTTTTCTATAAAAATGAGGGCATATTTTAAATGAAAATAAAGTGAAATTGAGTGCATAAAACAACTCGAGAGCAATCCTACTTTTACCCGTTTGAACCTCCGTCGCAAACTCATTAAGAACTGGTGCAATTAAGGAATTTCTAGTGTTTTCTCGCCTTACAAAAGCGGCGATTATTTTGCAAGATGCCCTGTTTAGAACTATACTGAACACAAACTTTCATGCAAAGTTGTTTATTTTGTCATACTTGATATTATAACTTGGGATTATTAATTATTTATTATATTATTATTATTATTTATTGTTGGGTTCCCAAGGCGCGAGTTCACTTCTCCAACACCCTGGGACCCCATCAGACGAGTCGCAGGGAGCCGCTGGATAAAAGTGTCGCAAGACCGAGACCTGTCGAAGTCCATGCAGGAGATATTTGTTCAGCAGTGGATTTCCACTTGACGATTGATAAAGAAGTTATTATAAGTGCGAGTGTGTTTGTGAGTTGGTTGGAAGTGATTAGTTCGTGCTTCAAACAAAGTATATGCTTGATTTTTTGCATGGATATTTATACATGTACTTATCGCCTCTATCATTCTACCGTCCACCTAGTCGGACTATATCGTCGTCGGGGTCGTAAGTCGGAAGATTAAAAGAAGATTAAATAGAAGTCTGTTTAATTAATTGTCAACTTCAACTTTATTAATAGGCTCAGGGTCCGTCAGTGCGGAATGGAAAGAGTTATATGCTCAGAGTATCCCTGCGGTATAAAATCAAAGATGACCATGTCGCACCGAGAAACGTACCATTACAAAGAAGACCCCTTCTTTCTAATGGTACGTTTCTCGGTGCGACATGGTCATCTTTGATTTTATACCGCAGGGATACTCTGAGCATATAACTCTTTCCATTCCGCACTGACGGACCCTGAGCCTATTAATAAAGTTGAAGTTGACAATTAATTAAACAGACTTCTATTTAATAGCATTATTCGCCTCTAAAACTTTACATTGTCCCCTGAAATTACCTATGTGACCCACTATCAATGAGCCTCTGAAACATACTTATAATTGACTTGTCATTAAATACCCCAAAATTATTCCTGTGGAGACATTGGATTAGTTTTCAAAGATTAGTTTATGGAGTGGCCATATACAAATATTTTTTTAGAAAATCTACCTATTTTTAGTGAAGCTAGTTTCTAATACCTACTTTAACTCTTTAATGAGATGCTAGACGAAAAATTTTTTTCAACTTTATACCGTCATAACTAAAAATTAATTCATTAAAACAAATTCTTAAGTGACCTAAAGTGCACTTAATATTTAGTCAAGTGACCCGAATATAATTTATGCAAAGTAAGTAAAATGAATATTAAGTAGGTAGTTATTTTGCTCATTAACAGAAATAGTCAAAGCACGAGATTTCGAACAGTAAGTACGAAGTAGGTATAATTATAATTTATAATACACTCGTAGTTAGGTGTATGTACATAAAAAGTGTACTTTTCATAAGTATCTAACTGTTGCTTTAAAATGCCTTAAAATAATTAATGCCAGTAAATAAGTAGGTACCTGTAGCAGCAGGCAACAGTTTAGAATATAATAAATCAGGAATAGTATATATCAATATCATAACGGTTAATTTGTCAGCCCACCAAATCGTCAATATTAGAAGTAAAATAAAACAAAAACTTTGTACACGTAGGTACACTAAACTATTTAAAAGTTCTTTTCAAACGATACCCAAACAAGCTCATAAGCTTCTAAGGGTGCCAAAAGTATAACTGGGTGCTAATAATAAGCTTATTTTTTATGCGCAAGTGTCGTGGAACACTCGGTTAGAACGAAGTTCAGAATCAACGCCATCTCTCGCCACATGTTAGAACCATCTCGTAAAAAATAAACAGACATTAAGACATAAAGCAAGGTCACGCTGCCCGCAATAGATGGCGTAAGTAAATTTTGCCCCAAATATTTTGTTCGGAATTTCTCTTCTATAAAACTTCGTTCCAAAAATTGAAAAAAAAAAGAACAAAATCAGGATTCGAACCCCGAACCGATAGTTTAACTCCTTCGTTAAGCCGCTATGCCACCGAAGCTATGATGGAATATGTGTAATAAACGAAGACAAGGGTCGTGACGGAAAACTCTTACACTTTTTTTTAGACTAGTAACAAGGGTCCGGTCGTGACGGAAAATTCTTACACTTTTTTTAGACTAGTAACAAGGGTCGTGACGGAAATTTTTTACACTTTTTTACTACTAGTTTTTTTACTAGTACTAGCCTCCGAGCTCCGTCCGCAAAACCGTCCGAAAAGGAACTTCGTTCCAAAAAGTGCTCTTAAAACCTGATAAGACATCAGAGTCTATATTATGGTACACTAAAATTGGATTTAAGAACTCCGAGACTGCATCTAAAGTAGTAGTAACTCGATAGTCTAATTGCAGTTAGTTTGATTGAGATTGTTCTGCGTGTCTTCTATTGCATTTAGGTTATAATAACTTAAAGGACAGAATGACTTGAGTGATAATGGAAAGCAATGAAGAACCGACACTGTTGAAACCAGTTCAGAAGAGTACTTTTTAAACGTGGCTGGTCACACCTTGTCTTAAGCACAATTTCATATTATTAGTTACTAGCTGATGCCCGCGACTTCGTCCGTGTGGATTTAGTTTTTAAAATCCCTCGGGAACTCTTTAGCCTATGTCACTCTCCAGGTCATCAACTATACCCATGCAAAAAATCACGTCGATCCGTAGCCCTGTTGCGGCGTGATTGAAGTACAAACCAACAAACAAACACTTTTTGTATTTATAATATTCGTAAGGACTAGCTGATGCCCGCGAATTCGTCCGCGTGGATTAAGGTTTTTGATCCCCGCGGGAACTCTTTACTTTTCCGGGATAAAATGTAGCCTATGTGTTAATCCTGGTTATGAGCCATCCCAAATTCATCCATTCCAAATTTCAGCCAAATCGGTTCATTCGTTGTGGCGTGAAAGAGTAACAAACATCCATCCAAACATCCACCCATAGATCCTCACACACTTTCACATCCTACTAATATTATAAATGCGAAAGTTTGTGAGAATGTATGGATGATCGACTCAACAGAGGTTCTTAATCCCACAGTCTGTAATCACTGATCAGCATAACAAGTTAGCAGTTAGAACTATTATACACCCAAGACTTCGATTGCTAAATCCAATTATGCGGTTCCATTGTACCCCTAACAACTAACTCAAGGAATTGCGAATAGCTGGTGATTATACCGAAGTTCCAACTTCCATCGTCCGATAGAACAACAGAGCGGTGGAACCAAGGTTTATGATAATGCCTCCTGAGTAAACAAGCAAGTTAGAATAAAAATAAAAATGCGTGAGTGTCGTGGAACACTCGGTTGGAACGAAGTTCCTTTTAATAATAAATTAATAATAAAAATAAAAAAATTTGGGAAAAATTCCACATGTAGAAATTATTTAAAATAAAATTGAAAATAGAAAATTCAGTCGATCAATTCAATCAATTCGATCAAGTCAATTCTGACGAGCTGGGATTCGAACCATCGACCTTTATGCGACTGTAGAAACCACAATGCTACGGAGATCTAATATTGTAGTGTGAAAATATTGAACACAATGCCAAATTCACATTCAAAAAAGTGTCGGTTCAATTTAGTCTTAATTTTTCCGTCTAGCCCCCTTTCGCATCGCGCGATAAGGAACTTCGTTCCAATAGAATGAAAACCCTGAGTGCTGTATAGAATATCTAAATAGCCAGTGTCACTCGGAATGATATTTAAGGATTCTATCCCCATACATCCAAATCTGTTCAGGCATTTAGAAGTTATGGTGGAATAAAAAACTCACATACATAAACCCCGAAAACATAACTTGTTTTGGGCAGTCGTGTAATAAGCGAACTGAGAAAGCTTCATACAACCGTGCTGTTCATCATCGTCATCAACCCATCAACGGCTCGCTACTGAGCGCAGGCAGCTGGAGCTCCTCTCAGAGAACGGTTATAATTTCAAATGAAAATGAAATAATAAATTAATTAAAGAGGTCGGTTATGAAATCATAACTTAATTTATAGAGGCCGCGCCGGTGCGCCATTTGAAATTTATTATTAGTTTTCCTTTTGTCGACCGAGCGAAGCGAAGGTCTCTGAGTTTACTTGAGTGAATTTGCACTTGTCCGTCCGTCCGTCCGTCCGTCTGTCAGAGCCTTATAACTTGAAGAAGTATGCGAATGCGAAGTAAAATAATTTTTTTTTGCATTTCATAGGGTTGCAGTACCTCATTTTAAAGATAATTTGGAACAGAGTACAAAAGTATTTTTTTTTTATTTTTTTTCCTAAAATTGACGAAATGGGGGGCTTTCAAAGTGGAGATTTTATTCGAGGCTAGATCTCTAAAACCACTTTTTTTTAAAACTTGAAACTTACACATAATTTCACTTATATTCTGTACTTGAACAACAAATACTAAGATTAGATAAATATTATAAAGAAACGAAATTATTTAAGTTTTAATGGGCAGCAGCAGCACGGGTCGTCTTCGCTGGCCGTGGCCAGCGGAGGGTACGGGCTTCGAGGCAGGGCCTCATTACCCGGGCGGGGCGCGGGGAAGAACACTTCCCCGGTGATGGTTTTTCAGCCGTCTTGGCAATTAGGTCCATGGCGGCTGAGGCTCCTTTTCCGTTATGGGTAGGGGCCTTGCGGTTGAGTGTAAGTCCCATGGCCCCGCTCGCTGGCGGGCAGGATTGCCGCCGCGAGCGGAGCGGTGTCGGGTCCAGTGGGTGGTCCCGCGCTACGGGCGATAGAGTCGCTGCCGTGCGCGGGACCGGTGTCGGTCCGGGGGCCCCGCGTCGCAGGCGGGCAGGTCGCCGCCGCGAGCGGAGCGGTGTCGTGTTCGGTATGGGGCCCCGCGCTACTGACGAAAGGGTCGTCATCGAGCGCGGGGCCGGTGTATCGCCAGGGGCCCCGCGTCGCTGGCGGGCAGATAGCCGCCGCGAGCGGGGCGATGTCAAGTCCGGTGGTAGGCTCCGCGCTACGGGCGAGGGAGTCGCCGTCGTGCGCGGAGCAGGTGTCTGGTCCGGTGGGTCTCGCGTCGTCGTCGTCACCGTCGTCGTCGCTATGGTCGCCTGCGTGCCTCCTCGGTGATGGCGATCGCAGGAGCTCTCGAGGTAAGGGACGCCCGGTCGATGGTCGGCTGGCTAGCGGTGCGATTCCGTGGAGGTGCTCGTACGGTCCGTTGTCGGCGCTGGCGAACATGCGCCGCGCCAGTGTACGGACGTACTCCTCCACGGTGGGCGTCTTGAGGTCGCGATGGATGACGTCGTTCCTCACGTACCTCGGAGCTCCATCGATCAGACGGAGGCACTTGTTTTGTTGGACCTGTAAGCGGCGCTTCTGGTATGCTGAGCAGAACGCATACCAGGCTGGGGCCGCGTACGTCAGTCTAGAGCGGACATAGGCTCCATAGATGAGGAGCTTGGTCTTCGGCGATAAGCTTGAGGTGAAGACTTGGTGAAGCATCGACAGTGCCGCCTTAGCCTGACTCACCACGTGATTGACCATGGGAATCAGGTTCAGGCTGAGGTCGATGCGGCACCCCAAGTAGCACACCGAAGTTTGCCACTCTATGTCCAGCCCTCGGAGTCGGAGCTGACGTATAGGCTTCCGGATGCCGAACAGGATCGCGGCCGTCTTCCCCACGTTGACGGCCATCCTCCACTTGTCCAGCCACTCCGGAAGCAGGACCAACAGGCGCTGCATCTTGTTGCAGGCGACGATCTGGTGGTGCGACGACGCGAGATACGCGCTGTCGTCGGCGTAGAGCGACAACAGCACGTCTTCCTCCCCCTCGCGCAGGTGTCCGGCGAGGGTAGGGATGTCGTCGGTGTACAACGCGTACAGGCACGGAGAGAGGCAGCTGCCTTGGGGCACTCCGGCACGGATGGGGCGCGGCTGGGAGTCCGCGCCCTCCACGGAGACATGGAAGGACCGCACGTCCAGGAAAGAAGCCACCAGCCGCACAATCGCTGGTGGTAAGTCGGTTTTAATGGGCATGAATGTTTTTAACAAAACTTCACTATACTGTTAATAGATGGCGCTGTCTTTAATATTGTAAATACGCATCCCATCCATGAAAGCAGATGACGATTGACGTCATCAGATTCGGCGCGTTTTAATTACAATAATATTATAATATAGTTAAAACTACCTTATGGGAATTATGGGATACCGCGAGGTCTCAATTCGGGGCGAACCACTAGTTATATTTGTATTAATTATGGCTGTGCTACCGAGTATCGTCGATGTAAATGTATATTATGTAACTCATTTTAGTAGTCTTCTGTACTTAAGTTTCAAGAAATCTAATTAAGCACCCTAAAGTTAATTATGTTTCTTATCTTATTTTATAAAATATAATATAATATCCTGTGGCTTTGCTTCATTAGCTTCTGTTCCGCAAGCCGAGCTTGGCTAGGAGCTAAACCCGCGCGTGTAGGATGGTTATCCTCCCAACCAACCATCAGGATTAGTCCTAATATGCCAGTATTTTTGATGATTCTGGCGGACATTGAAAATGACAAGACTTTTGAGTTCACTATTCAATAGTTCCATGGCCGTACCATAGAATTATACTGATAATAGCTGATGCCCACGACTTCGTCCGCGTGGATTTAGTTTTTTAAATTACCTCGGGAACTCTTTGATTTTCCGGGATATTAAAAACTCAGCCTATGTCACTCTCCAGGTCCTCAACTATACCCATGCAAAAAATCAAGTCAATCCGATGCTCTGTTGCGGCGTGATTGAAGGACAAACCAACAAACAAACACACGTCGCCATTGCAACACCTTGGGACCCCAACAACCGTCAGTTCAGTTTCAGTTTCGCGATTCACTGAGTTATGTCGGTGACTTTGCTTCGCCTACGGATCACCTACACTAATAGGTCAAATTCTGGGCTCAGGTCTCCCTTCTCAGAATGAGAACAGTTTGGGCTATTGACTTTCACACCTTTGTCATGACTCACGCGCGATATGTCAGAAAAATGTCTGAACATTTCGGTTATAAGACTTATCCTAGAACAGGACTTTTACATCTGGTAACCCTAACCCGCCTGTATTATTTAACTATTTGACAATCCCGAGTGATTGACGTTAGAGGCTGAACTTAATTAATTAGCCGGCTTCTGTTATTAGGATAAAGTTACCACGTCTACCCACGTATACCTATAAATAAAATAATGTAAGGTAATTAATAATAATAATTATTATTATCCATCTATATTTAGAAATTCCGGCTAGTTACCGTGTCAATCTCAAAAATAATTTCTCTTTTTTAAGCGGTGTTATTCTTCTGTTATTTAGTACCTACGTTAAAGCATCGATATAGGTAATACATATTCGTTTCTAGAACCTGTCTACTGTCTAATGTTTTCAAGCGATAGAATTTTTCTCTCTACGTCATAATCTTCATTTGCTGAGGATCGTTACAAAAGTGTAAATTAAAAATTTTGTTTTTAAAAAACAAGCTTTTTAGTAGCTGGCTACATCGTCAGAGCCTGGATGTCATTTAGGACCAGAGTACTTGTAAACTCGATGGGGTTACGTCGTTTTATTACAGAGTTTACATTAGCCAACTTGCACAATCGGAAACCGGGAAGTGGTTCTAATTCATCTTTCAAAATTTGACATAAACATACATACACATTGCAAGTTAATTAAAAGCTTGTACAATTAATGGTACGGGATTTCTTGGCATAACAAAGCGACCTTGGATTGCCATAAATTCTTTCCGTATAATGAAAGGTATAAGTAATACAGTCCGCAAATTGACTAAATTCTAAATTCAAAATACCTAATTTATTTCATGTAGGCCAACTTGTGGCTCTATGACAAGTCAAACTTTGTTTGACAGTTCAGAAAGCTGATTCTGCTGAGAAGAGCCGGCAAAAAACTCAGCAGTTGCTCTGTCTGGTGGGAGGCTTTGGTCGTGGCTAGTTACCACCCTACCGTCAAAGACGTGCCGCCAAGCGATTTAGCGTTCCGGCACGATGGCGTGTAGAAACCGATTAGGGGTATGGCTTGAATGTTCACTGCCATACCCCTTCCAAGTTAGCCCGCTACCATCTTAGACTGCATCGTCACTTACCATCAGGTGAGATCGCAGTCAAGGACTAGCTTGTCATCGAATAAAAAAAAAAAAAAAAAAAAAAGATTTTCAAAACAAAAATGTTACAAAATGTAGCTTATTTATCTTGTGGCTGAAGCAAAGCCGATTAGAAAAAGTCCGTAATACATAAAAAAAGCTGCAATTAAATTTATACAGGACAGATAAAAGTTAAGAAAATGAACCTTAGGCGCAGAACCGCAGGCAATGGCTCCATAAAATAAAAGCAAGTTGCCACAACCGCCAGTTAAATGGCACAAAGTTCTTCAAAGACAATAAATTTCACTCCGCTTATGGCAGGACCTTTGATATTTTACGTCTATTAGCGATTTCCCCTTTTAAGAAGCAGAATATTGAATTAACTACTGTAGTCAAATGTCTTAGGCCCCCTTGCAAAAACACCGGGCTATCCTTTTAACCCAGAGTTAGCTGCTGCTTTGACAGATTTCGTATAAAGCTTCTGCCAAAATTAAGCTGTCTCTGCAAGCGGGCCTTAAGAATATAGCCGCCATCTTAAAACTGACGTCATAGCCAATGGTCTGACTACAGTCAATAATTATCGTGTTCATATATTGAAACATAAATACAGTTACCTAAGTATCAACAAAAATATCGATGTAGTAGCACATAAATTGCGAGGCAAAAGCAACCGTTCTAGAAGCAATATTACCTATATGGCGTACAATTACAAATGTGGCGTAATTTACCAAAAAAGGAGGCAAAGAAATTCATCTGAAACTGAAAGAAAAGCATTTTCTCTGTATTCTGCGAAAGTATAGCTGAAACTAAAGTACATAATTGACTACACAGGCTAAATTAAATGACCAAAATTACCGGACAGCTCCGCATAAGCCCGACCACTGCGTTTTGTAATGCGCATTTGAATGTGTAAGATTAAAACTGCCAACAACGACATCTAATTTTGAAAAGCTAAGTTTCCGCAGAGAGGAAAATTAAAACTGTTCTACATGCAGTGCGGTGTATAACTAGAACGTGAGTCATACACACGATATGACATTTAATTTTTTTCAGCATTACTTATCTTCGCTAACTGTGGGCCTCATAAGAAGGCTCAGGGTCACTCAGCGAGCGATGGAGAGAGCTATGCTTGGGGTATCCCTGCGAGATCAAATCAGAAATGAAGAGATCCGCAGGAGAACCAAAGTCACCGACATAGCTCAGCGAGTCGCGAAACTGAAGTGGAAATGGGCGAGGCACATATTTCGAAGAGCTGATGGTCGTTGAGGTCCCAAGGTGCTGGAGTGGCGACCCCGCACCGGTAAGGGCAGTGTTGGCAGACCCCCCACTAGGTGGACCGACGACATCAAACGAGTCGCAGGGAGCCGCTGGATTCAGGCGGCACAAGATCGAAGCCTGTGGAGGTCCATGCAGGAGACCTATGTCTAGCAGTGGACATCTAAAGGTTGATAATGATGATGACTTATCTTCTGGTGATACTAGTAAGCTTTGCGAATATGTCATTGCTTCAATAGAATATTACAAATCACAGGATGCATTCAGTAATGAGATCCTTGGAAAGTTTTTAACGAATATGAGCTAAGCTAAACTTGATTATAATCTCCTCTCCCCTCCAAATAAGAGGAAAGCTTGTGTTGAGCTTGTATACATACGACAGTACGACAATAGTACAAGTGTTACACATGGAACCGTCGCCATTTGGTTTTGAGTCCACACCTTTAATCATTAGGCTGTGGAGGCTTCAATAGGCAGACTTTCTGTGGTAATAAGTACATAATTAGGTAATTAATCTAAGATGGAACACGGAAGATGGCACTCGTATAACGAAGTTGGATAACTTCTTATTGTTTCTAGGTGCCACTCATAGCCACAATGTAGGTACCTATAATGGTATTTAACTTATACAAGTTATCACTTTGCAGTTATACCTTCGTTATACGTACCATCACAGTAGTTCCAGATAGTAAACGATCAGTTTTACCGACTTCTAAATACAACTGATCACTTAGTACGGATAAACCACAGTCAGATTTAAGAAAAGATCATCTCGCAACATGATAACAGTTCCAGTAAGGTCAAGCATATTTCTTTCCTTTAATCCCCTAAACCAATTTGCAATCGTAAAGTCTGTATCTCCTGAGGATGCTGCATCGTTGGAGTAATACATAGTTTGTTTTGAAGGATTTCCGTGCATGCATCCGAGTTGTTACCCGGATAACCGGATACTAGGCTACCTTTTCCCGGAAAAACAGAGGATTCCCGCGGGATTTTCAAAAACCTAACTCGACGCGGACGAAGTCGCTTAACAACTTGACGGCCAAACCAACTGGGTATTTGGTTACAATCTCATCAACCCCCGAATAATGTGAAAGGAGGTTGGCGAATTTTGACCCAGCATTTTTTTAAAAACCGTTCAGATTCAGAACACATTTAATTTTAATTAATATTTGTCAGAGTATTTTTCTGTGTAAACCCCATATTTTTAGAAGATGGGGATCAAAAATATAATTATTCACAAGTAGGTACATTATAAATACCTAACCGTTACATGGCAATACAAGTGAATATCTTTTTTCTTCCAACTTTATTTGATAGACTGATTAATTAGGGTCCGTACCAAAATGGTAAAACTGGAACCCTTATGGTGAGACTTACTCCGTCCGTCTGTCCGTCCGTCTGTCACAGTCGATTATTTCAGTAACTATTAAAGCTATCGACATGAAATTTGGCATAGTTGTGTATAATAGTGGCCCAACATCATTGGAATAAAGAAAAATCGAAAATTATTTTTAGTTTTATTAAAAAAGGGGGAAAATCGGGGGTTTGAAGTTTCAAAGTAAGATAACTATATCGAGTGGGGTATCATATGAAAGGCCTTTACTTGTGCATTCTAAAACAGTTTTTTATTTATTTCTATATATAATAGTTTTTGATTAATCGGCCAAAATGTCGAAAAAAATACCGTTCCCCCCCCCTTATCTCCGAAGTTTACCAATCGAAAAATCTGAAATAATTATGGTCAATAGAGGTTTATGTATATTTTACAGGAAAAATAAAAGCAACGCGAAAATTATTTTAGTTTAATTAAAAAAGGGGGAAAATCAGGGGTTTGAAATTTCAAAGTAAAATAATTATACCGAGTGGGATATCATATGAAAGGCCTTTACTTGTGCATTCTAAAACAGTTTTTTATTTATTTCTATATATAATAGTTTTTGAGTAATCGGCCAAAATATCGAAAAAAATACCGTCACCCCCCCCCCCCCCCCCTTATCTCCGAAGTTTACCAATCGAAAAATCTGAAATAATTATGGTCAATAGAGGTTTATGTATATTTTACAGGAAAAATAATACCAACGCTCTAACTAGCATAGTTTTTTTTTATATTAACAATAAACCTCTACAAACAAAGTTAACGATAAACAAGCAAATTAATATAATAATTATAGTTTTACTTTTAATTTTGGAGTACGGAACCCACGGTGCGCGAGTCCGACTCGCACTTGGCCGGCTTTTTTTTGTTAGTCTGGTTTACTAGAACAAGTATGAGAAGTTTGATTCGTGAACGTGGGCGTTCAGTGTTCAGTTCAGTTCGTCTGGGTAACTATTCGCCAATCTCCTTTCAAAACATGGAAAAATTTGGCCAAGTGCGAGTCGGGCCTCGCTCTTTTAGGGTTCCGTTACAAAAATTAAATTAAAATATTTCCATGTACCCATGGAAATATTTTAATTTAATTTTTTTAATTTAATTGAATTTTTATTATTTGTTGTTATAGCGGCAATAGAAATACATAATATGTGAAAATTTCATCTGTCTATCTATTACGGTTTACGAGATACAGCCCGCTGACAGACGGACGGACGGACGGACGGACGGACGGACAGCGTAGGCTTAGTAATAGGGTCCCGTTGGTACCCTTTGGGTACGGAACCCTAAAAAATGCTGACAAATTGTGAAGCCGGTAAAAACAATCTATTCAAGAGTGTAGGATTTCGACACGAATAGGATTTTCGGTAATGAACGACCGAAGGGAGAAAAAAGTAGATCTGTATAACAACAAAATAACAAAGTTTATTTTATGACATGGCTTTTAAACCTTTCGGTGACGATAAACAAACATATTTACAACTGCGGGCAAAAGATTTTACCGCTATGCCCAATTTTGCTTTGGGCCAGATAGACCCAACAATCGGAACACACAATCAAGGGTATAACCGCGATTCGACAGGGGCTAGAGGGTTTTTTACTGCCCAATAAAACCTTATGGCACACCGAGACTGTTTGGGTATTATCATCGAATAAAGTAGTTAATCTTGTCATCTTGTCTGTACCTGCATATATGCAAATTACTAGCTGATTCCCGTGACTTCGTCCGCGTGGATTTAGTTTTTAAAATCCCTTGGGAACTCATTGATTTTCCGGGATAATAAGTAGCCTATGTCACTCTCCAGGTCCTCAACTATACCCATGCAAAAAATCACGATCCGTAGCTCTGTTGCGACGTGATTGAAGGACAAACCAACAAACAAACACACTTTCGCATTTATAATATTAGTAAGGATTATAAAGAAATTGAATTGAATTGAACTATAAATAAAAGTTTAAACTGTAACCCGACAACGGAAAATTGTATGTAACATCCGTCATGATGATTTTATTCGTATAAAGTGTAGCCTATGTCAACCGGACCATCATAACAAGTCGATTAACATTCATTAAAATCGGCTCAGTAATTTATTACTTTATTCGCTGCGGTGGAATATTCGTATAAATAGTCAGTTAGTCACATACATTCGCTCATTTGCTGCAAAAGTGTTTTATCTCGAAAAATTGAGAAAAAGTGATTTAATTAGTAATGTAGAAAAAAATCGTCATTTTATGCTTTATGAAAACTACATTACTTGAAAAGTACCTAAACTCACCGAAGACTTTTACCATATAATAAAATCAATAACTTAGATTTTGAAAATTTTGAAACCTTTCTACACATTTTTTTGAAAAATCGGAATATTTGAGGTATAATTTAATACGCCACTACAAAGTATATAATTTACTGTCGATTTTTAAAAACAGCTCGACCGATTTTGATTAAATTTTAAAGGAAGTATAACCTTTCAAACAAAAAATAATTTTTCAAATCGTTTCAGGCGTCTTTGAATAATCGGTGAATACATAAAAAAGTCGTGTGATGTCGTGGGACACCAGATAGGAACGAAGTTCCTTATTATAAAAATATTAATTTCAAGTTCTATTCGAGGTATAAAGAAAATAATTATTCGGGTATACATTTTTTATCATCGATAAAAATCAAAAAAACTACTTCACATAATATCTTAACACCTTTATTTTGTTTATTAAAAATATATAATAACAAGTGTAATTTGTTTTTAATTTTTTACCAAATATTATAAATTATAAAATTATACATAATTAATAATAAATTAATAATAAAAATAAAATAAATAATACTTATCTGAAGTCAGGTTTCGAACCCCTGAACTGATAGTATCACTTCTTCTTTTTACCGCTGCGCCATCGAATCATTGATGGAATGTATAAAATAAACGAAGACAACAAGGACTGTGACGAAAAAATCTTAAGCTTTTATTTTTTAACGTTACGGACGTTTTTTGCCGGCTAGGGTACCCCTCCGCAATGCCCCATAAGGAACTTCGTTCTAAAAAAAGATTCCGACGAATTGAAAACCTTTTTTGAAGTCGGCCTAAAATAGTGTTGTAATAAATGATCATCATTCATCATCATTATCAACCCATCATCGGCTCACTACTGAGCGAGGTCGCCTCTCACTTCTCAGAGAAGGGTTACAGCCCATAGTCCACCACGCTGGCCCAATTCGAATTGGCGGACTTCACACACCTTCGAGAACATTATGAAGAACTCTCAGGTGTGCAGGTTTCCTCACGATGTTTTTCCTTCACCGTTAAAGCATGTGATATTTAATTTCTTAAACCAACCATGTAACCACTAGGCTATCACTGCTTCAATAAAATTAAATGATAATACACATTATATACTGCTAAAATCATATCCCTCCCTTTTGGCTTTACCGTAGTCGGGTAAAAAGCAATTACTTACCTGCAAATAAGTACATACATAAAAAAAGGTAAGGAAGGACACGAACTTTACCCTTATCTTTTTACCCCGGATAGGTAAATGTGAATGTGAATAGGTAAAGGTTGGCACGTAGGTAGGTACTTATAGTTCAGTTATCAGTACCTCACTATTTGCCGTAACATTTGCCCTTCCGCAGATGTCTACATCTGACCTTTTAGTCATTTAGCGCGTGAAGGCACCAGGCAGACAATAGTTTTTTTAAGAAAACTAATTTGGTAACTATAAGAAACGCTTTAATCTAAGAAGAAACGATAACTTTTGTATTTACTTATTGTACAGTCATTATGTTAAAAATTTATATTATTCTACAGAATCCTACTTACTTAATTACTTTTATATTCCATAATAACTGTCACATTATTTTATTAGAACGTTTAGCTAATTTAATAAGTATGAAAAATAGTTCTTAGAGAATAAACAAAGTGGACTAAACTAACTGGACAATCTGCAAGAACCTGTGCTGTGTTTTTGTAACATTTCCGTTATATTACGCAGTTTCAATGTTACAATGACCGACAAATCTTTCGAGTCCATGAACTTTATTACATCCCCGAAAACTTTTTCCGGAACGTATTCGCGGACATCAGCTAGTATGAACTAAGGCATTATTTACACACAAAACCTTGTTTTTGGAACGTAGTTCCTTATCGCGCGGTACGGAAGGGGGCTAGACGGAAAAAATTAAGGAACCGACACTCGACCTCGACACATTTTTGAAACCGACACTTTTTTGAATGTGAATTTGGCATTGTGTTTTTTGTTGAATGTGAATTTTGCATTGTATTCGGTATTTTCGCCTTAGAACACGGCGTCTGCATGGCCTAGTTGTTAGGGCAGTCACCTATAAATTCAACGTCGATGGTTCGAATCCCAGCTCGACAGACTGAATTTTCTATTTTCAATTTTATTTTAAATAATTTCTAAATGTGGAATTTTTCCCTAATTTTTTATTGTATAAATTGGATAAAATGCTAACGCCATCTGTGAAAAAACAGTAACTCCACCAGAGTAACTCTTTGGTTTTGTAACAGTGCAATAGAAATAAACAAAATAATATAATTCATCGTAGTTAATCAATTTAAGGCGCTGTAGTCAGTCACGATCTTCATATCACAAGCCGAATGAAGATCGTCCAATTTAAAATCTATGGGTCATAATATTATGAAAAAAAAAAGTAGTTATAATTGATCGTATTTCTGGCCTGATGGCTGTTTCCTAAACACGATGACGCAAACTTTTCTCGATAGAAAAAAATTGCAAAGTTGACTCTGCAAATACATAAACTCCCATCGTTCTCTGTTATGCATACATTTATTTTGGTAAAATATTTACAATTGTTTTTCATATTTTAATACAACAAATGGCTGTTTTAGATTTTATTTATTGCAACTGTTATAATTTTAATATTATCCATTACAATTTGTCACTTGGCCCTTGTATTCCCAGAAGCGACTTCTTTGTCTCTCCTACTCAATTAGACAGTGATCGCCGAGGCGTGCTGCTAGGTGGACCTGCGTCGCGCTGCGCTCGCTCGGCTATCAAATATTATCGTAAATTGTAATAATTGAAAATTGTTTATGTTTATACTGAAAACTATTATTTTGTATATTTTAGACTTTAGAGAAGTCAAATAGAGTATACCTAATTATAAGTTTGTATATATTAATATTGTAAATAATTTATCCATCAAAAAAGTTGTAAATAAGTAGGGACTGAGTAGTAGAGTAGACTAATTTTGAAAATGGGTCCGAAAAAAAGCAAAATCTAAGAATGTACAGTATAAAAAAATCGGCCAAGTGCGAGTCAGGCTTCGCTCTTTTAGGGTTCCGTTAAAAAAATTTAATTAAAATATTTCCATGTACCCATGGAAACATTTTAATTTAATTTTTTTAATTTAATTTAATTTTTATTATTTGTTGTTATAGCGGCAATAGAAATACATAATAATTATGTGAAAATTTCATTTGTCTATCTATTACGGTTTACGAGATACAGCCCGCTGACAGACGGACGGACGGACGGAGAGCGTGGGCTTAGTAATAGGGTCCCGTTGGTAACCTTTGGGTACGGAACCCTAAAAATAACAAAAGCAGATGATGGAAGTTGTAAAGTAAGTAGGTACCTATTTCAATATTTTGTAAAGGATGATTTGTGTAACATGTAATGTAATGGATCATGAAATATCAATTTCATCATCATGTAAGGTATCTAATAATGGTGGGATGCATCATGCAAAGTAAGTACATCATATAGGTACATCGTACAGTTTGGCTAATCAAATTGAGGTCAAATTGACGACCTCCCTGGCTCAGTGGTGAGCGCTGTTGTCTTATAACTGGGAGGTCTCGGGTTCGATTCCCGGCGGGGTCAATTTGGGAATTTATAATTTCTGAATTGTCTCTGGTCTGGTCTGGTGGGAGGCTTTGGCCGTGGCTACTGGCTAGTTATCACCCTACCGTCAAAGACGTGCCGCCAAGCGATTTAGCGTTCCGGCACGATGGCGTGTAGAAACCAATTAGGGGTATGGGTTGAATGTTGCCATATCCCTTCCAAGTTAGCCCGCTACCATCTTAGACTGCATCGTCACTTACCATCAGGTGAGATCGCAGTCAAGGACTAGCTTGTCATCGAATAAAAAAAAAAAAAGGTAGGTAGGTGGTAGTTAGGTACTTTATGGGTATGGGTAGGAGTAGGGGTCGGGGTAGAGGTAGGGGTAGAGGTAGGGGTAGAGGTAGGGGTAGGGGTAGGGGTAGGGGTAGGGGTAGGGGTCGGGGTAGGGTTAGGGGTAGGGGTAGGGGTAGGGGTAGGGGTCGGGGTAGGGGTAGGGGTAGGGGTCGGGGTAGGGGTAGGGGTCGGGGTAGAGGTAGGGGTAGAGGTAGGGGTAGGGGTCGGGGTCGGGGTAGAGGTAGGGGTCGGGGTCGGGGTCGGGGTCGGGGTAGGGGTAGGGGTAGGCTTAGGGTCGGGGTAGGGTAGGGGTAGGAGTAGGGGTAGGGGTCGGGGTAGAGGTAGGGGTAGGGGTATGGGTATGGGTAGGAGTAGGGGTCGAGGTAGAGATAGGGGTAGAGGTAGGGATAGGGGTAGGGGTAGGGGTCGGGGTAGGGGTAGGGGTAGGGGTAGGGGTCAGGGTAGGGGTCGGGGTAGGGGTAGGGGTAGGGGTCAGGGTAGAGGTAGGGCTCGGGGTCGGGGTAGGGGTAGGGGTAGGGGTCGGGGTAGGGGTAGGGGTAGGGGTCAGGGTAGGGGTCGGGGTAGCGGTAGAGGTAGGGGTTGGGGTAGGGGTAGGGATTGGGGTAGGGGTAGGGGTATGGGTATGGGTAGGAGTAGGGGTCGAGGTAGAGGTAGGGGTAGGGGTAGAGGTAGGGGTAGAGGTAGGGGTAGGGGTAGGGGTCGGGGTAGAGGTAGGGGTCGGGGTCGGGGTCGGGGTAGGGGTGGGGTAGGGTAGGGGTAGGAGTAGGGGTAGGGGTCGGGGTAGAAGTAGGGGTAGGGGTATGGGTATGGGTAGGAGTAGGGGTCGAGGTAGAGGTAGGGGTAGAGGTAGGGGTAGGGGTCGGGGTAGGGGTAGGGGTAGGGGTAGGGGTAGGGGTCGGGGTAGAGGTAGGGGTAGAGGTAGGGGTAGGGGTAGGGATCGGGGTAGGGGTCGGGGTAGGGGTCGGGGTAGGGGTCGGGGTAGGGGTTGGGGTAGGGGTAGGGGTAGGGGTAGGGGTCGGGGTCGGGGTAGGGGTAGGGGTAGTGGTAGTAGTAGTATTATTATATGTATACTTAGTGACATATTTAGTTCCTCTCACAATCTGTCCTTTTCTGCATATTACTTTTACAAAATAATGTCGATGTTTCACATCTGCCAGGCGTCCCACGACGGCTCACAATTTTTTTGTACCTAAAAGTGCCTAAAATTACAAGTGTAGATCACGATTCGCATGCGAAAGGATCCTTTCGCATCCTTGGTTCCGTAAGGATGCGCACGGATCCTTCCAGATCCTTACGCGTGCGAAAGCGTCTTTGGCAACTAGGGCAATGCATGAAGTGCCAAAAAGTATCGATATATCGAATCGATGAAATTAGTTTCTATCTCAAGTATGTGTGCAAACACAGGTGCACTTTTCCGCCATGTTGGAATTCTTTGATAATGGAAGGATTACGTTCAAAATCGATATTTAGGCTTCCCTAGGGTCAAAAAGAAGAAATGGATGCCAAAATTAAAAAAAAGTCACCGCCATATTGAAATTCTTTGTTATTCGACCGATTTCATTCAAAATCGATATTCAGGCTTCTCTGGGGTCACGAAAGAGGAAATGGATGCGCAAATTTAAAAAAGTCACCGCCATATTGAAATTCGTTTTTTATTGGACCGATTACGTTTCAAATCGATATTTAGGCTTCCCTGGGGTCAAGAAAGAGGAAATGGGTGCCAAAATTTAAAAATGTCCCCGCCATATTGAAATTCTTTGTTATTCGACCGATTTCGTTCTAAATCGAAATTTGGGCTTTCCTGGCGTCGAGAAAGAGGAAATGAATGCCAAAATTTTAAAAAGTCACCGCCATATTGAAATTCTTTGTTACTGAACCGATTTCGTTCCAAATCGATATTTAGGCTTCCCTGGGGTCAAGAAAGAGGAATTGAATGCGAAAATTTTAAAAAGTCACCGCCATATTGAAATTCTTTGTTATTCGAACAATTTTGTTCAAAATCGATGTTTAGGCTTCCCTGGGGTCAAGAAAGAGGAAATGGGTGCCAAAATTTTAAAGAGGGAATGGGTGCCAGACTTTTAAAAAGTCTCCGCCATATTGAAATTCTTTGTTATGGCGGTGACTTTTTAAAATTTTGGCACCCATTTCCTCTTTCTTGACCCTAGGGAATCCTAAATATCGATTTTGAACGAAATCTGTCCAGTAATAAAGAATTTCAATATGGCGGTAACTTTTTTAAATTTTGGCACCCATTTCCTCTTTCTGGACCCCAGGGAAGCCTAAATATATATTTTGAACGAAATCGGTCCAGTAAACAAGAATTTCAATATGGCGGTGACTTTTTAAAATTTTGGCACCCATTTACTCTTTCTTGACCCCAGGGAAGCCTAAATATCGATTTTGAACGAAATCTGTCCAGTAACAAAGAATTTCAATATGGCGGTAACTTTTTTAAATTTTGGCACCCATTTCCTCTTTCTTGACCCGAGAGAAGCCTAAATATCGAATTTGAACGAAATCGGTCCAATAACAGCGAATTTCAATATGGCGGTGACTTTTTAAAACTTTGGCACCCATTTCCTCTTTCTTGACCCTAGGGAATCCTAAATATCGATTTTGAACGAAATCTGTCCAGTAATAAAGAATTTCAATATGGCGGTAACTTTTTTAAATTTTGGCACCCATTTCCTCTTTCTTCCCAGGGAAGCCTAAATATCGATTTGGAACGTAATCGGTCCAATAACAGCGAATTTCAATATGGCGGTGACTTTTTAAAATTTTGGCATCCATTCCCTCTTTCTTGACCCGAGAGAAGCCTAAATATCGAATTTGAACGAAATCGGTCCAATAACAAAGAATTTCAATATGGCGGTGACTTTTTAAAATTTTGGCACCCATTTCCTCTTTCTTGACCCCAGAGAAGCCTAAATATCGAATTTGAACGAAATCGGTCCAATAACAAAGAATTTCAATATGGCGGTGACTTTTTAAAATTTTGGCATCCATTTCCTCTTTCTTGACCCCAGGCAAGCCCAAATATCGATTTATAATGAAATCGGTCGAATAACAAAGAATTTCAATATGGCGGTGACTTTTTAAAATTTTGGCACCCATTTCCTCTTTCTTGACCCCAGGGAAGCCTAAATATCGATTTTGAACGTAATCGGCCCAATAACATAGAATTTCAATATGGCGGGGACTTTTTAAAATTATGGCAGGCATTCATTTTCTCTTTCTCGACCCCAGGGAAGCCCAAATATCGATTTTGAACGAAATCGGTAGACTAACAAAAAAAAAAAAATTAAAAAAAAAAAATTAAAAAAAGCATGTTATTGTATCTGGTTAGGAATTGAACCTGTATAAATTTTTTTTGATTATCTATGAACATGAACTGGAACCATGCTAACTGAGCCAAATAAAGTATAATAGGATTGACGAAAATAAGTTACAGTACCTATTAAGTTTAGATAAATAACCAGTTTTGTCAGTCGGGAGTTGTTTCCCGCCAGCGTTGCTTCGCGCCATTTCTGCGCTTCGCACGGGGCGCCCCGCGGTGGGCGGGACTACGACTCCGCTCCTTCTCCTGCTTCACCCCCTCAAATACCTAAACTTTGTCTGCCTCCTCGCCTTAATACTAGATGACACCACTAGTTTATTACAATTTCCTTCACTATTCGGAAGGAGCTACGTTCCATCCGGGTGTCCTTTGACACCTCTCAAGTTTTTTTTATTTCAAAGAACAGTAGCCATGCTGAACTTGAGGAATATACCCCCTTCCCCTCCAACTAAGCGTGTCACGTGTATAAGGTACGAAAATAGTGAAATGGATGGGGGTTGAACCGTCGAACTATCTATCGATAATTCATATTCAAAATTATTTATTTCACGTAGGCCAACCTGTGGCTTTTATGACAAGTCATGACTCTACCACCGGTTCGGAAAGCGGATTCTGCTGAGAAGAGCCGGCAAGAAACCCAGCAGTTGCTCTTTTCAAAATAATCATTTTACAATATTATTATGAAGCTATTATTACATTGTAATAAGTTTTTTATACTATATCTTGTGGGCAGCTGGATGGATAATATCGGATTCACGCCAACTTAAATCCCTCCAATTTTTTTAAAAACCACCACCATCACCTCCTGCAAGTCCATTATCACACTAATCACACTATCACATCACACTTCACACTATCACACTTAATATTATAAAGGCGAATGTTTGTATGTGTGTGCATGTTTGTTACTCTTTCATGCAAAAACTACTAGACGGATTTGGCTGAAATTTGGGATGAAGATAGACTTTACCCTGCATTAACACATAGACTATATTTTATGCCGGAATAATAAAGGTTTCCTGTGGGAATCAAAAAACGACGAAGTTGCAGGCATCATCTAGTTTTTCATATAAAAAATAAAATGTCCAATATTTGAAAACATTCCTCCTTAAAACTTTACCCCAAGTGCTTTCCAAAACGTCTGACGTGTCTAACTTTTACAATATGTTATGACGTAACACCACAATGGTGTAATCCTTCTCCTGAATCTCAATAGGTACTAATCCCTTTGTGAAAAATGACTTTTTACGATTCTTTTGTTCGTAATTTCCGTCTGTTAGCCTTTTTGCGGAAAATTAACCATTTCGCTTTCAATTTAGGAAGGTGGGCACAAAAATATGTTCAGTGTTCAAATTATAAAATATAAATTGGAGTTCAATCTACTATCCTTACTAATATTATAAATGCGAAAGTGTGTTTGTTTGTTTGTTGGTTTGTCCTTCAATCACGCCGCAACAGGGCTACGGATCGACGTAATTTTTTGCATGGGTATACTTGAGGACCTGGAGAGTGACATAGGCTACTTTTTATCCCGGAAGAGTTCCCGAGGGATTTTAAAACTAAATCCACGCGGACGAAGTCGCGGGCATCAGCTAGTAGAGAATGAAGAATAGGTAGAATAAATAATGTATCACTCTTGTGATAACTAATAACGTAGGTACACTAGTAAATGAAAACCTAAGTGGGTACATAAAAATATTATTCAAAAACTCCCATTCGATTCAGATCATTTAAGAGCGCGTGTAACCCCAAAAAAAATCTGATTTCGCGATGAGATAAAACATAGCCACAACCTCATGTGAGGCGCGACAAAAGAAAGCGTTTTGCGCGGAATAGGAGAGTAGTAAGCGCCAAATACTTTGTAACTCGTAAAATATTCATTTTCTTTTCAATTCACTAGGCTACTCTCTTGATAATATCAATCGGAATTTAATGTAAAAATTTTGGCTCTGTAATACTGTAACACATTGAAAATAAATGAATATTGGTTAAAAATTAGACCTCACTTCGCGATTTTTTATTATCGAACAAATTTCATCATTTTATGTTTTTGCCCAAAACGTCCCTTGGCAGTATGATGTAATTCTTGCGTGTTTTTTTTCGGATACTTGAAACTTGATCTACTACTGTAAAAATCAAATCTGTTTACTGTTAACGAGCGCACACCCACTCTTAAACTAAATCCACGCAGATTTTTTTTATATTTCCACACGCATATTTCCAATAGGCAAATCTAAGAATAGTAATCTAGGAGGCTAATATTCCACTCTAAAAATTGGCCAATGTTTTACTTTTTCTTTATCAACCGATAGACATTGACCACTGTTGAACAAAGGTCACTTGCATGAACTTCCACAGCTCTCGGTCTAACTCCGCTTGTATTCGGTGGCTCCCTGCGACTCGTCTGAATTCTGATGTCGAAAGATTTACATTTTACATAATATTAAAATAACATTATAAATAACAATAGTTATTATTGTGCGACATTATGGCGTAATCGTTCTCCTCGAAAATGCTAAATGAGAAAAAAAATTTCTTTTTATGTTTCCTAATGTAAATACAAAGACTTCAGTTTCGTCATTTCCGTTTGTCAATCCTTTTGGCGGAAAATGATTATTTTTTTTATTTAACTGGCTTTACGGCTCTGGGTTCCAACCCTTCTGAGCCTGAAGTTACAATTTATTCTAACTTTTTGTGGTTTTCAGTATTTTTATATAATATCTTGAGCACCAGAAATAAATGAATATAATAGTCGGAAGAATTTTTGGTCAGCTAAAATACTTTGAATATTATCAGGAACTTTATCGTCGTTGATATCTTGAATGGAACTAATGAGGAGCAATCTATTTATACCAAATTGACGACATTGAAAAACAAGATGATTCAAGTCTCCATTCGTTTCACCACAATATTCACAATCTGCATTTTCTTTCAACCCCAAGCGATGTAGGTGGGTGGGTACTCTGCTATGTCCAAATCTCATTCGGTTTATAGTCGTAATGAATTTTCTATTATTAATCCCTTTTTTGTTATACAAAGGAGTGACTGGCGGGCTTTTCTGTATTTCATAATACCAAATTCCTTTGGATTTACTTATTTCTTCCCAGTATGATTTCCATAAGGATCTCAAGTCATTGCTTAACAAGGCATATATATCTGTAAATGGTATTTCCAGCATTGAGGAGTGATCGGAACATGTTGATGAGCATATATCTCTAGTAGCAATGTCTGCTTCCTCATTCCCAGTTATTCCAGAGTGTGAAGTAACCCACATAAAATCAATAACTATACAAGATAGGTATAATATTTTTAAATAGACGGTGCCCGCGACTTTGTCCCTTTCTATTTTGGTTTTCAGTCCCGTGGAAACTTTGATTTCCCGGGATAAAAAGCAGCCCATCTCCGTCTCCTTAATACAAGTTTAGCAAAAATAGTAATTTAGGCAAGTAGGTAAATCTTACGTCATTTTAATGAGATTAGGAAATTAGGCTTACCTTCTTACCGTCCAATTAGGTACTGTTCGTCATAATTATCAGCCAATATTCTGATAGATAAAGACTTCATTTAGGTAGCGCCAACGTCGCCTCATTCATTTATATTCCTCTTCATAACCCACCGCCTCTTAAAATATGACGTTTTAGGCCATAATCCACCACACTACGTTGCCTATCCTTCTCAATATAGTATCACTAGCGTTTGCCCGCAACTTCGTCCGTGTGGCATTGGGTTTTGGGGTGGAATTTTCAAAAACTGTGAAAAACGTATTTCTTTATTTTTAATCGAAAGCCAAACTACTAAGTTTCATAGATATAACTTGAAAAAGGACGGACTTTCATACAAACATTCATCCCCTATTTATCTCCTTTGGGGGCGGAATTTTTAAAAACTGTGAAACACGTATTTCTTTATATTTAATCGAAAGCCAAACTACTAAGTTTCATAGATATAACTTGAAAAAGGACGGACTTTCATACAAACATTCATCCCCTATTTATCTCCTTTGGGGGCGGAATTTTTAAAAACTGTGATACACGTATTTCTTTATTTTTAATCGAAAGCCAAAATACCAAGTTTAATAGATAGGTATAACTTGAAAAATGAAGGACTTTCATACAAACATTCATCCCCTGTTTATCTCTTTTGGGGGCGGAATTTTTAAAAACTGTGAAACACGTATTTCTTAATTTTTTCAAGTTTCATGGATATAGCATTAGAGACGGACTTTCATACAAGCTTTCCTCTTCTATTTAACCCTCTTGGGGATGGAATTTCAAAAAAACCCTTTCTCAATGGGTGCCTACGTCATAAAAGAAACCTACTGTCAAAATTTAAAGTTTCTAACTCCTATGGTTTAGACTGTGCATTAATAGGTCAGTCAATTAGTCAGGACAAGTCTTTCATAAGTACATAGATTGATCCTCCTATCATTTGTTCAAGGTTTGGAAAATAAATTGGCCAATATTCCATTCCCAAACTTTACCAAAGTGGTTTCCTGTGGTTTCCAAACGCCTCACGTATCCAACTTTAACAATATTGCTAACGTTAATAGCCGCATTATGGTGCCCAAATCCCGGACGTATCAAACTAGTAAATCCCTTTGTGAAAAATTACTTTTCATGGTTGTGAAACGAGGATCTTTCGTTTTTAACCGACTTCAAAAAAGGAGGAGCTTCTCAATTCGTCGGAATCTTTTATTTTTAAATGTATGTTACCGACCGATTACTCGAAGATGCCTGAAACGGATTTGGAAAATTCTATTTGTTTCAAAAGGTACGGACTACAAACACTTCCCATTTAACGGGTACAAATACTTCCCATTTAAATATTATCGAAATCGGTCGAACGGTTTTAAAAAAAATCAACAGTAAATTTTACCTACTTTGTAGTGGCGCGGGCGTTTGAAGTCGGTTTTTTAAAAATATTTTTTTTATATTAAATTATTACTTTTTAGGTTCGTTGGTTTTATCTGTCCATCCTTTTTGGAGAGATGTCAGTAATTTTTCGACGTGATAACGTCTTTTAAATCGATGAACACCGGCTGCACGCACGAAAAAGTGTCACGTTCCGCCTGAGCCTGAGCGTGCAAGCGAGAGCGCGGAACAGGCGATAGAGAGGCACGATGGGCCCCAAGCGTTCGCTTGTGACTGTGAGTACTGACTTACTTAGTAACCGCCCGCCAGCCAGTCATAGCATAGCGTGCGCGCTGTGGTTAGCGTATGTGTCGCCTTTATGACGTTATCACGTTAAACTATCGTCCGTTAACCGACTTTACAGACAACCAATTTTTAATAATTTCAAAGGCTATAAACATAATTTGGTAGCTATAGGTACCTACCTATTTAGTAAGTTTACCTTATTAGGTACCTATTTGCCTACTACTATTTATTGACGTTATAACGTCTTATAAATCGTTGAACACCGGCTGCACGCACGAAAATGAGTAAGGAAAGTAACTCACTTTCCTTACTCATTGGCATGAGCCTGCGCGTGCAAGCGAGAGCGCGGTACAAGCGATAGAGAGGCACGTTCGGCCCAAGCGTTTGCTTGTGACTAGAGAAAATTGAAAGTAATTTTCATTTAACACCTTCTTTGTATCATACAAAATAATGATAATTCAGTGATAATAATTCAATTCAATTCATAAAAGTATGCAATTTTTCATCAATGTTTCTTTATGACGTTATCACGTAAAACTATCTTCCGTAAACCGACTTTACGGACAACCAATTTTTTTTTTAGTTCCTAAGTAGGTAAATATGTACCTACCTAGATAAGAAGTTTTTGTTGCTAGAAGATTATTCTTTCGAACGTTTCGTTAAAAACATGCAGGCACCTTGAAATGAAGGTCTACTCTTTAAACGTTGGCCATGGCTATTTAGTGCCCTTAATTAGTATTTTTTTTTGTTTTTATTCTTGCTTTAAATAAAAACTTAATTCACTTAATACCCACTTATGAAGGGGAGGTAGTTTTTAAAATTTTAATATGGGTAGGTAAGTACACTAGCGGCACGCTATGATGGCCGGTTTGACACATTACAATAGTGATGTGGAATGTCAATTTATTCTCGAACAAAAAACAATTAAGTTTTGTTTTTGTACCTGATTAAATAGGTTTGATAAAACAAAAATGTATATGTTTATTTAATTTATTTGAACGAACTGAATATTTGAATGAAAATGAATATACATACTTTATATGCACACAAGAAACATATGAATACAAAAGATACCAAAAAAGGTGCCACAAAAGGCCATAATTAATCAGATTCGTCCATACTACTATTTTCACTGTCGTCACTGCTATCATCACCTACATTAATAATTATATGTTCGTTTTCTATAATATTATCTATTTTCACATCTCTTTCATAATCTTCCCTTATTAATTTAACAGTTCTATTCACAACCTTTTCCCAGTCTCCTTTAGTCACATGTTCACAAGCTTCTTCTAATAATTTTAGCATTTTTTTTGTGGTAAATGGGGGTTCTGTATTGTGTCTTGCAGCATATCCCTTAATTTGAGCCCACACCAACTCAATCGCATTATACTCACAATGGTAAGGCGGTAACCGTATAACTCTGTGCCCATGTTCTAATGCTATTTCGTCAATGACGTATCGGATCTTGGTTGGTTTGTTTTCTTTTAAAAGACGTACTAATTCCGCTTTTAACATATTCATGTTTGCATCTACGCCATTTTTACGAAGCCATGCGACGATATCAGCTTTCTTTTGGGATTGGGCAGGTGGCTTGTCAATTTGCATCGAGTGGTATGGGGCGTTGTCCATAATTATAATAGATGGTTCAGGGAGGCTACACAACATTGAGGTAAACCATTCAGTAAACTTTTCTCCATTCATGTCTTCATGATAGTCTCCAGTGGTTTTTGACGCAAAAGCCATGAGAGAACCTTCGACAAACCCGTTGATGGTTCCGGCGTGACAAATTATAAGTCGCGATCCTTTTCCTACAGGAACTTTGGAAGTAGATGCTGCTGTGTCATCGTTCCAAGAACGGCCTACAGTATGGTTAGCATTAAGCCATGTTTCATCCAAGAACACAACATTTTGCCAATTTTTGATTTCTTTCACTTGCCGTAAAAAAGTATACCTTGCCATCGCTATATCAAATCTTTCCATCAATATTTTGCGTTTGTTACATTTTTTGTATCGAAATCCAATGGTCTTCAAAATCTTCGTTAAAGAACTTTCCCCACCGAAGAATAATCCAGCTTCCTTCAGTGAATGCACCAACTTTTTTCTTGTTGGATACTCCTTCTGTAAATAGTAGCCGTAAACATGTCTTCGGATAGCATCGGCATCAAAGCTATCGATGCCTACGACTGGTTTTGCTCGTTTTCTCTTTTTTGGTGTGTGAAGTTTATTTTCTTCTGTGCCAGTCTCGCCATATTTTTTTTTAGTTATCCGTTTAACAGTTCGTTGTCCAATATTAAGCGCATCAGCTACGCGTTCAACCACTGACGTTATAGGTAAAATTGGCCCTCCATTTTGAGCTTCACGATCGAAATAGTTACGAAGGCGTATTACGAGCTCAAGTGTCTGACTATTTAGAACAGTTCTCTGCGTACGTTCGGTCATATCGACGAAATCCACAACAAAGGGCTTGAACAGAGTCCAAATTAACGAGCAAGGGTCAACAGTAATGCAGTATCAATATTTGAAATCCAAAGCCAGGTCAAAACTATATCACAATCGCATTGCACTGACAGTTTATACTTTTCGAAGCAACGTCAATTCGAAACTGCTTTGTTTTGCATTGAGCATTGACGCGAGTTTGCCGGAGGTAGTAGTTGTGCTAGCCAGCGATCCTATGTGACGATCGTATTAGATTCCATTTTTAAAAATTTTCAATTTAGAAAACCAAATGCCGAGTTGTGGTATATATCATATAAAAATAAAAATTTTACCTTTTGTATGAAACAGCTGATATTTTTTTGCGATTTCAGAGGTTTGTCCACATAGTGAAAATTGTTCATATTCACAAGTACATTCACCCCTTAAATGGTGCAAACTGATTTTTCTACACTTGTATACATTTTAGAAATCAATTTAATAAATAAATTTTGAGTCCTAAACCTAAAACTACATTCGATAAAATTTATGAATCTCTGCACATCACTATCGTCAATAAAGTAATACAATTATTTCCTTCAAAGTCGTTATCAATTAATACGGAACTTCATGAGCGGACAAACGTCAAACCGGCCATCATAGCGTGCCGCTAGTTGTACCTACCTATAGTATTATTATCTATACTATAATATTATAAAGAGGAAAGATTTTTTGTTTGTTTGTTTGTACCGAATAGGCTCTGTAACTACTGGACCAATTATAACCATTTTTTCACTAATAGAAAGCTAAGTTATCAGGAAGTAACATAGGCTATAATTTATTTAAAAAAAAAAATAGACATCCTTAAGAAAATTGCAATAATGTAACCTAAAGTAGCAAAATTTTGCCTATAAAATGCATTATTTGGCATGTGCTGAGAAAACTATCGATGATACATAAAAATTATGTGCTAGGTACATAATTAAAGTACTCATTATTCTCTACAAAAAAGTCCACGAGGGAAAATATTATTATCTAATATATCATATTTTAGTCACAATAGTAGCTTTTGTGTTCTAAAATTTAATTAGATCGCCTTTATTATCGTAGTATTAATTCTTCCTTAACATTACATAATTATAAATGCTAAAGTGTGTTTGTTTGTTGGTTTGTCAATCACGCTGCAACAAAGCTAGGGATTGACGTGATTCTTTTGGATAGGTATAGTTCAGAACCTGGAGGGTGGAGGATTCCCGCGGGATTTTAAAACCTAAATTCCACGCGGACGAAGTCGCGGGCATCAGCTAGTAATTGTAATAATAATCTACTAATAAAAATAAGTCGGGTTTTCCTTCCTGACGCTATAACTCCAGAACGCACGAACCGATTTCCACGGTTTTGCATTCGTTGGAAAGGTCTCGGGCTCCGTGAGGTTTATAGCAAAGAAAATTCTATCCACGCGGACGAAGTCGCGGGCATCAGCTAGTATGTATTATAATATTATCTGTAATTTCATAATTAGGTACCTACGGTATATTATACAGTATAATCATAATAATTATTAATGAATTTGGTAGGTACCTAGATAACAAGTTCCTTTTGATTTACACCACAGTGGTCTTTGCCCTTACAATTATCATTATTAATCAATACAATACCTATCTTCACATACTATAGTGAGTTCATACGTAAACGTGTCTGATAATAATCATTCGCAAACATAGATAATATTATTATACCTGGATATACTTGTAGATACCGACTAGATGCGATGCCCGCGACTTCGTCCGCGTGGACTCTTAAAATTTTCGGGGATAAAAGTAGCCTATGTCACTCTCCAGGTGTATAATCATGCAATCACGTCGATCCGCTGCTCCGTTGCTGCGTGATTGAAGGACAAACCAACGAACAGTAGTTTCGCATTTATTATAATTACTTAGTAGGAATTCAACCGATGTTGCTCCTAAAGTAAAATACGAATGCATAACTAGTTAGTATGAACACCTTCCAAACATCGTAACTGCTATACTTACTTACGAATTAAATAGGTATTGTAAAACAATATGCCGGTAATGTAGTAAATCCACTCGTGGCCTGTTTGAACAACCTCAACACTTGGCAAACACAAACGAACAACACAGTTGGTGTTATATGATTATATCACAATAGGTACATCAGTCATCAACACAAAATTTTGTCATGTTAACACTAAACACGTCACTGATTTTTTAAAAGTTTCGAAGTTTTCGAAGTGGTTCGAATACGCGGCGGATTCTCGATGCAACACAACAAACCACCACGTCACGCCGCGATCGCTCGCAGACTGACTGAGTTCAGTGAATGGAGTGATCAGTGAATCATGAATGTGATCGTTGGATTCGTTGATTGTTGAATGAATTAAATCGAGATTCGTATTTCGTGACAAACGCCAAAACACTAGGCTACCTACTACTTATTAACACAGACACAGAGTAAGGATTATACTACATTTATACTGTGCTACTAGCATACTAGCTACTTAAACATCGGTGAGCTACTGCCTACTACTACTAAAGTTTAGTAGCAGAATACATATAATAGTAGGTACAGGTAGGTAGCAGCAGATAGTTGAACTAGGTACCTACTTCACCTATCTGCTTCAGCAAATATTTAAAATTATTAAGTATAGCTCAATTGAAATAATACTGTGTAGGTACCTACCCTTTGACTATGTAGTAAATATAATAAGTCTATGTGTGTACCTAATCTTAAGATTATAATACATCGATATAAAATGTAGTATTTTTATCAAAAAAAAAAAAAAAAAAATTCAAAATTATTTATTTCATGTAGGCCAACCTGTGACTCTTATGACACGCACACGTCAAGATTCTACCACCGGTTCGGAAAGCGGATTCTGCTGAGAAGAGCCGGCAAGAAACTCAGCAGTTGCTCTTTTCAAAATAATCATTTTACAATATTAATAAGTAGCTATTTCATTGTAATAAGTTTTTATACTATCTTGTGGGCAGCTGCATGGCAAGCTGATTTAACCCGTGCATCTTTGTTAGAATAGAATATGACATTTCCACAAAACGTACTACAATTCAATTCATGTCAAAGACGGGCAGACAGAAAGTAGCCCCATTCCCGCCGGCGGCACCCGTTCACGAGCATGACGCATGATCCAGCCATTGCTTCACTCAACCATATTTGAGGGAACGTAACAACCCGCACCACACGACACCACCACAGAAATGTTTAAAGAGAGCGTGACATACTTAATTACTTAGTCTACCCGTATCAAAGCATCGAATTGAATAATATTATTCAAACACTAATTTTAAGATCCCATGCAACTTTGTCATTAAGAAAGTCATTAACTTTGTAATAAGCGCGACTCAGTAAGTGAGTTTTTACGCATTGTTTAAATTTGTGCAGTGGCAAATCTAGCAATTCCTTCGGAATCATATTATATAAGCGTACGCTCAACCCCACAAAGGATTTTTGCACTTTGCGCAGGCGATATGATGGAATTTCTAGTTTATGACGATTTCTAATGAGTCGATTGTGTGTATTGCCTCTTTGTTTATGCAGATGAATATTTTGTCTCACAAAGACTATATTATTATAAATGTACTGTGAAGCTACCGTAAGAATACCAATCTATTTAAACTTTTCACGAAGAGATACGCGCGAACCGAGTTTATAGATAAATCGAATGGCTCTTTTCTGTAATATAAAAATAGTTTCAATATGAGCTGCTCCGCCCCACAATAAGATTCCATAGGACATTACACTATGGAAGTAGGCAAAGTGTCTACATCGGTAAACTGTCTGATTTTTCTGACAGCATAGGCAGCTGAGCTGAGTTTACCCGCTAATGTCTCTATGTGAGCGTCCCACTGAAGCTTACTATCCAAGGTCACCCCCAGAAAAACTGTGGAGTTCTCAATTATAAGGTTTTCCCCGTTTATTTTTATTGTTTTGTCAATTTTCTTAACATTTGGTACAATAAATTCTAAACACTTAGTTTTTTTAGCGTTCAAGAGCAAATTATTAACAGTAAACCAACGCGATATCTGAGATAAGGTATTGTTCACATCGTCAAAATTTACTTTGTTTCTGTCAGTTTTGAATATTAGAGATGTATCATCTGCAAACAACCCAATATTGCAAGCATCGCGGACATGATATGGTAAGTCATTAATATACACCAAAAATAGAAAAGGACCCAGGATAGAGCCCTGTGGGACACCCAACAGAGTAGATGAACCCCGCGACTTCACGTCACCTACCCATACACTTTGTGTTCGATCACTAAGGTAAGAGGCAATGAGATCAAGTGCAACGCTTCTTATGCCATAATGACTAAGTTTGAGTAAAAGAGTTTGGTGATCAACGCAATCAAACGCCTTAGATAGGTCACAAAAAACCCCAATAGCATTCTGCGAACGCTTCCAGGCATCGAAAATATGTTCAAGTAGCTTTGCACCAGCATCAGTCGTGCTTCGACCCTTCGTGAAGCCGTACTGTTCGGGGTGTAGCAAGTTATTAACATTAAAATGCTTCATTAGTTGATCAAGTATAATTTTTTCAAATATCTTACTAAGTGTTGGAAGGATTGATACAGGTCTGTAATTATTGAGGTCAGTTCTGTTGCCTGATTTAAACAGGGGGATGAGTTTGCTATGTTTCATCAAATTTGGAAAGATACCCATAGCAACACATTCATTAAAAATTACGGCTAAATAAGGAGCAATGTCATTTATTATGTCAGATATAATTTTTACAGACATACCCCATAAATCACCAGTCTTTTTCATTTTCAACATCTTAAAATTTTTTATTACCTCAGCTGCAGTGATACATTTGAATTCAAATAAAACATTGCACTCATTGACGTTGCCTCTCAATTAACTCTGAGCTGCAGTAGGTGAGGAATTCAGAGAGTCAGTCAGCAGAACAGGAATGTTCTGAAAAAAATTCTCGAAAGTATTTGCAACCTCCACGTCAGAAGTTATTTTATCATTATTAACAATAATTTCAAAGTTAACATCACGTGATTTACTTTTACCCGTTTCTTCATTAACTATATTCCACGTGGTTTTTATTTTATTATCGGATTTCACGATTCTCTCTTTAATATGTATTGCTTTTGCGTGAATGCATACGTTTTTAAATATCTTAGAGTATGTTTTCACGCTTTCAAGAAAACTTGAAGACCGCTTAAATTGTTTTTCTTCATATAACTCATACAGTCTATCTCTACTTTTGTAAATACCTACGGTAGCCCACTCACTGAATTTTAATTTACCATTTACATTTATTTGTTTAAAATTAAATATTTTATTAAATTCAGTGTCTATTGTCTTGAAGAGACCAGTAAAAAGTTTATCTGGGATACCATTTACATACCTAAGAGTTCGAAGTTTGTCAGAAATGTGACATTTAAACCGCGCCAATTTACTTTCTGTTATTGGTCTACACTTAACAATTCTTTTGTCGTTGCTTACATTGTTTGAAATTGTAATTTGTTGCCCGCAGTGATCTGACCTCAAATTGTTAATTATTGATTTATCCGTAACGATATCACCGCTGCAAAAAATGTTATCCAAACAAGTGGCCGAAACTTCTGTGATCCTAGTTGGTTCACAAAAAGCGTTATTTAGATTAAAACATTTAAATAAGTTTAGAAAACTGACAGTGATCGAGTTCTCCACTAGAATATTTACATTGAAATCACCGCAGACTATAACCTTTTTTGTGGACACACACAATCGCTTCAGTACGTCCTCCATTATATCTTCAAATTGTTTATAATCACCTGAGGGGGGCCGGTACACACAGACTATAATAAAACGCTCCAGCTCCACACAAGAAAGTTCAATAGTGCGTTCAACAGAGAGGCCAGCTATAACCTTACGTTCTTTACTAATTAAACTTTCATGTACCATAATTAAAGATCCGCCATGGATTGCAGACCTTCTAGTGAACGCACTTGACAGTTTAAAATTTTTTATTAACACTGGTAACTGTTGACTAACAAGCCAGGGTTCGGTGAAACTAAAACATGTGTATCACATTTTTCTAGAAATAGTTCAATTTCCAGTTCTTTGCCAGTGAGGCTCTGTATATTTTGATGTACAATGTTCAATTCACAGGGCCTCCCTGTTGTCTTATTATCTAGTTTAAACAAGCAATAGGTTTGCTATTACTTGAGTCAACAATAGTAATATTATTAGTACTTAAAGTACTGTTTGTATATGAGTCAAAAGACTTTGTTACAACACTTGTAACTGAATCATGTATATTATATGCTAATAGAGAAGCTATGAGCAGCTTGCATCTTTTCGGAAGATACATACTCTCACTGGTCAATGTAAACTTAGATGTAAATTTATTTATGTCAAAATAAAAAATAGCATCGCTATGATGGTATGTCAAGTTGTACATAGTCAGGTTTAACATATGTATATGCTGGTTTTGTTTTTGAGTAAGTGTGCTGGAATAAGGAAAGGCACACATATAGAACTTACATTTGGTTTTGTTACTTAATAATATTAACTTTTCTATACATTTAATAATCTGGGACCTTTTTACTTTCAGACTGTCCCCAAACAAAATGATAACATTTTTATTACAATCTAAACTTTCTTCACTTAAGGTATTAAATCCGTTTTATTACACAGTTATTATTCCGAATTTCTTGTCTTATGTCTGTTTTTATCTCAATCAATCATCAATACGATTGGACCTAGTTATATGCAGAAATCAGCCAATTGGGGTAAAGTAGTACAAATCGAGTTATAAGCTTTTTAGAGTTCCGTACAAGGAACCCATAAGGATTTCGCCAAGTCCGTCCGTCTGTCTGTCCGTCCGTCCGTCTGTCCGTCCGTCCGTCTGTCCATCCGTCCGTCTGTCCATCTGTCCGTCTGGCTCAGGCCGACAGGCCGTCCGTCCGTCTATCCGTCTGTCCGCGGTCTAGTGCTGAGACTATCGGTACTAAAGAGCTGTAATTTGTCATGCTTATTTACATACCAAGAACAACAAAGTTGTACAATAAAATTTTGAAAAAAGCAATTATTTTGGGTACCTCCCCTACACGTAAAAGTGAGATGATATTTTTTTTACTCGGCTATTAGGTACATTGTGTGAGTTGCCAGATCAGAAATCCCGGAGAAATCGATGGAAATACATAGAAAAAAAAGATACCGGCCGAAACTTCCTCCTATTTGGAAATTGGTTAATTAAGACTCAAGGGAGAGGGCAGACTGGCTACATTTAGCGGCAGCGATCGGCGTTGTTATGGTGTTTCAGCGATTTTTGATCGCAAAAACGCCAAATAGAGCGATTTAGTGTTTGTGCGATTTCCGATCACTGATTTCTGCGTTTGATGTAGATACGAGTAGTACAGTAGTACGAGTAGTACAGTCACTATTGCAAAAACTCTAAAAGCCATAAAACACCGATCGCTACCGCTAAATGTAGGCAGTCTGCCTTCTCCCTAAATTATAACTAGACGCATTTATTACATTGCAGTCTTATTTTAATTGTAAAAAAAACATTAATTCATTATAAAAATTGCATAATGTACAGTGTACAATCCTTCTAAGAACGCTTATTATTGTAAACTGGTAAATACGGAATCCTGCGTTGCGCGTGGCCTGACGCGCAATTGGCTGTTTATTTAAGTATAAATAGGTTATAAAAAATTTAAAAATAATACCGAACTGAAGCGCAGAATATATAATAGTACTACGTACCGTATGATATGACTATGAAGTGCAACCATCGATAGAATAATTTAATGGCTCGTCGTGGCGGGGACACTCACGTGTCCCCAGATAAAAACATACATTAAAAATCGGACAAGTGCGAGTCGGGCCTCGCTCTTTTAGGGTTCCGTTAAAAAAATTAAATAAAAATATTTCCATGTACCTACCCATGGAAATATTTTAATTTAATTTTTTTAATTTAATTTAATTTTTATTATTTGTTGTTATAGCGGCAATAGAAATACATAATATGTGAAAATTTAATCTGTCTATCTATTACGGTTTACGAGATACAGCCCGCTGACAGACGGACGGACGGACGGACGGACAGCGTAGGCTTAGTAATAGGGTCCCGTTGGTACCCTTTGGGTACGGAACCCTAAAAAATGATTCCGACGAATTGAGAACCTCCTCCTTTTTGAAGTCGGTTAAAAAGCTTCTCGATTTGTACTTTCCCCCACTTGGCAGCTTTCTGCTTATCTAAGTCCGATTAACACTTGAAACTAATATTTATCTGTACCTATTGATATTGGATGTAGTTTAACTTTAAGATTAAAGGGGTCAAAGATGTGTGTGTAAATCTTGGACTTTAAGTAAATAGCTATACGCATTCAGATAGGTAATTGTTTGTAACACTCCAAAGCACATGGGTACAAACTGTATTGATACATTTGCCCCAAATATTTGCTATGTGATATTAGAAAGCAGATTTAATTTCGAGAGGACTTTGATGTATGGACTTTATTATGTCTCTATTTACTTAGGATGCTTGCGCAATTTCGTATAGTGATACACACTTGATGTTATTTACATGCCGTTAACAAGATTCTGGGGGCATGCAACTTGGATAGCTACGTACATCTCTTTCTATAGATAGTTACCTTATTTTGTCTCAAAGAAAAGCAAAATTTTTTTGTTCTGCCAAACCAGAAAAAACTGTATGAACAACAGAAATATTTTTTATTCAAATAAACCTTTACAAGTGCTTTCGAATCGTCAAATGAATCTACCTGCCCTGGTTCGGAATGCCCTTCCCCCCGAGAAGAACCAGCAAGAAACTCGGCGGTTGCTCTTTTTCAATATTACACTAGGTACTATGCTATGTATGAATTGTTTCCATAATGAGGGGAAGTTCCAAAAATGCATACTTACAATTCAATACATGTTAAGATGGGCATACAGAAAGTACATTCTCGCCGGTGGAACCCATTCACGGGCATGATGCACGATCCAACCACGATTCAGTTGCTTTTTTGAGGGAACGGAACAACCCGCACCACAGGCACGACGTGCTGCTCACGCTGTATAGGTATACAGCGCCTACTACCTACCGCTCTTCCAATAATAGAACAACTTTTGACGTGATAACGTCTTATAAATCGATGAACACCGGCTGCACGCACGAAAAATTGTCACGTTCCGCCTGAGCTTACGCGTGCAAGCGAGAGCGCGGAACAAGCGAAAGAGAGGCACGATCGGCCCAAGCTTTGGCTTGGCTTGTGACTTGAGAAAATTGTAATTTTTAATTAACTCCTTTTCGTATTATACAAAATAATGATAATTCAGTAATAATAATTCAATTCAATACATAAAAGTATGCAATTTTTCATCAATGTATCTTTGTGACGTTATCACGTAAAACTATCGTACAGACATGTAAACCAACTTTACAGACATCCAATTTTTTTATTATACATACTTACAGGAAACAAGTTTTGGAACGTAGTTCCTTATCGCGCGGTACGGAAGGGGGCTAGACGGAAAAAATTAAGGAATCGACACTCGACACATTTTTGAAACAGACACTTTTTTGTTGAATGTGAATTTTGCATTGTATTCGGTATTTTCGCCTTAGAACACGGCGTCTGCATGGCCTAGTCTAAAAGTTCAACGCCGATGGTTCGAATCCCAGCTCGACAGACTGAATTTTCTATTTTCAATTTTATTTTAAATAATTTCTACATGTGGAATTTTTCCCTAATTTTTTATTGTATAAATTGGATAAAATTTTATTGTACTACTAACGCCATATCTGTTAAAAAACCAGAGTAACTCTTTGGTTTTGTAATATTGTAACAGAGCTGCAATAGAAATAAACTAAATATAATTTCGTCATCATCGTAGTTAATCAATTTAATACTAGATGACACCACTAGTTTATTACAATTCCTTCACTAAAATTAATCGAAAGGAACTACGTTCAATCCGGGTGTCCCTTGACACCTCTTAAGTTTTTTTTTAAGCTAGGGGCCGTTCATAAAATACGTTCGCATACAAGGGGGAGGGAGGGGTAGTGCTGAGTGTGACAAGATGTGACAAGGGGGGACGGGGGGTCTACGGCAACGTGACGTTCGCCGTTCATTATTTTTCGACATGAGCGCTAGCTCTGTCGCGCGGCTCTAGCAGCGTTGCGATCCGTCACTACTGGTTTCTTTGTTTTTCCAATACTTGAGAGAGTAACGTTTCCACGTACCCTGCGCTCTCGATTCTTTAACAAATGAAAATACTGTTTCTCATGTATTTATTATTATATTATTCCTTCATTCGCCATTTAGCAGTGAAGTAATATAAACGCTTTTTTCGCTTTTTTGAAGATGAAGAAGAAGATGCTGCAATACCGATTATAGATATTTCGGCCCATTTACAAAATCCTTGGACTTCTAATTAATAGAAATATTATTTATTATTTATGTGTTCGTTATCAAAGATATTTATCGATCTATTTAAATTTTATTATAATAACTGTAGGAAATGATTGCGTCACCAGTTTAGAGGAATCTCCTTACTACTCCGTCTGTAGCGCCGTGTTCTCTACCAAGGTTATAGGGCTTGTTAAAAGAAGTTACTCCGTGACTTTAAATATTTAATCAATTGCACATTAATATTAAATTACAAAATTACTAAACCCTACAGTGGAACAGTGTGAGGTGTGCGGCCGGTAAGGAGCAACTGAACTCGAAGCCAGTTCAAAGCGTTTAATAAAACTCGATCAACAAAATGCTCGCTTAGCACATAAATCAAATGTCCGCTACATCACACCACCCCAAATTTTTATCTTGATAAAAATTAACAAACAAAAATCTTAAACTAGATACACAGTAATAAATTTATTCCAACAATTATACCAACTTTTATTTTTGACAACCCTATTAATGATCCAGATCCGCTTTAGCTAACAAATCTAATGTGACTCGACCCTTATAATGTTATTACGTTGTTCGTTTCACTTTCGACGCACGGCACATACTCTATTGCATCACACTACTTTGGCTGACGTCACCACTACCTGGGCGGGAGGCGGCGGGGTCGCTGCTCTGTTGCTAAGCCCGCGCCGTCCAACTGTCGTCGCACCCATCGTTTCGCATGTTGGTTACACTTACGTAATAGCCAAATTATTATTATGAGCGTCAGCAGTGCTAAAATCCCAATAATAAAATTTACTTCTAACTTCTAATGAAAAATAAGGTTTGCGGATCGGGGTCATTTCACAATAATTACCAATAATCTTAATTGTTACACTTAGTATTCTACCTAAACCTAACTGGCATTTTGCTGACCCGACCACTGCACGTCGTACGAGTTATAATTGGGGTCGGCAAAATGTCGTCGCTGCTAAGTCGACGCGTTTCCTTAACTACTGGTTCACCCGGCGTTAGTCGTGAATTTTTAACATCCAGGACAAACGCTGGTTTTAACCTATCAATGGACACAAGTGCTTGCCTGTTGGGTAACTGTATTACATACCCTTTGTCTAACCGCTTTATGACGTCATACGGCCCGTCATAAGGGGGTTGCAGACACTTCCTCATTACATCGTTTCTTACAAACACTTTCTCGCAGTCTTTTAAGGCTGGATGAATGAATATAGTCCGCGAGTCTCTTTGGGTATCAGGATTTGGTCTCAGGCTACTAATTACCTGTTTCAACTGCCTTAGGTATTCCTCACCGTCCGTTATTCTGCCATCCGATGGTTCGAAGAATTCTCCAGGGAGCCTTAGAGTTCGCCCAAAGGTTAGCTCGGCGGGACTTACCCCTGTGTCGCTACGCGGTGCTGCACGCAGTCCCATCATCACGGTGTGCATTTCATCGACCCATGACCTATTATCCGTTAACCTCGCCATTAAGGCGGCTTTAAAACTACGATGCCAACGTTCTATCGCACCGTTACTTTGCGGATGGTACGGTGTCGTCCTTAACTTATGTACGCCTAGGTACTTCATCAGATGTCTAAAGAGATTACTTTCAAATTGCAAACCGCCATCGGAGCTTAACCTAGAAAATATTCCATACCTGACGATCCATCCCTCGTAAACGTGTTTAGCTACAGTTTTTGCGCAAATATCCTTAATGGGGAATGCTTCCGGCCACCCCGTTTGCCTATCAATCATCGTGAGGCAATATCTATATCCTTCCTCAGAAGTGTTAAAGGGACCGGTAATATCTATATGTACATGACACATCCTATCTACCTTTTCGAATTGTCCTAATGGTGACATAGTGTGTCTCTGAACCTTTGCTCTTTGGCACTCTATGCACGACCTAGCCCAAATACCTATATCCTTATTCATCCCAGGCCAAAAATAATTATTAGCTACCATCCTTCGCGTTGTTCTAATGCCTGGGTGGCTAAGATTATGAACTGCCTCGTATGCAGTACGCCTAAACTGCTCCGGTAGGTATGGTCTAGCCTTATCGTCTCGCAAGTTACAAACAATCGCCTGAGGTACATTAGGCAAATCTATTTTTATTAGCTTCGTATTACCGTTTCCTGCTCCAAGCATTCCAGCGAGCTGTTTATCGTTCGCCTGGGCCCGTGCTACTTCAGCGAAATCGAGTACTGACGGGCACGAAATCGTTTCGACCCGCGATAACGTGTCCGCGGGTGCGTTTTCTTCGCCTTTCAAATAACGAATATCCGTCGTAAACTCACTAATAAATAACAACTGACGGGTTCTCCTCGGCGTTTCTTTGCTACTCCCTAGCTTTTTGAAAGCGAACGTTAACGGTTTATGATCTGTGTACAATATCAGATCTCTACCTTCGAACATGTTCCTGAAATACTGCACTGACAAATAAAGCGCAAGAAGCTCCCTATCGTAGGTACTATACTTCTGTTGCGTGTCAGTCAACTTCCTCGAAAAGTAACCTAACGGTACCCATTCGTTGTTCACTTTCTGTTGTAATGTTCCACCGACGCAACTATTTGATGCGTCTGCCATAATCGCAATCGCCTGACCTGAAATCGGATACGCTAACAATGCGGCGTTCTGTAAACCTAACTTACATTGTTCGAACGCTTGAACAGCACTTTCTGTCCACACTATACAACTTTTGTCACGCTTCTTTGCCCCGTGAAGATACTTATTTAATTCTGCCTGATATTGGGCTGCCTGGCGCAAATGACTTCTATAAAAATTTACCATGCCGAGAAATCTACGAAGTTCCTCGACCGTTTTTGGTCTGGGAAAGTCTACAATAGCTTGGACCTTGCTTGGCAGCGGCGTTAAGCCATTGGCTGAAACCTCATGACCCAAAAACTCGACTTTGTCTTGCGAAAACGCACACTTTGCTAAATTAATCGTTAAACCTACTTCCTGTAATCTTTCAAAAACAGCCTCTAAATGTTTTTCGTGCAGAGTTCTATTTTCACTAGCTATTATTAAATCGTCTAAATACGAAAAAACGAATTCCGTTTTGTACTTCGCGTATTCGGGGTTATTTTGCTGAAAACTTGCCTCTAAATCCTGTAAACGTTGAAAAGTCTGCGCGGCGTTTCTAAGACCGAAAGATAAACAAGGCCATTCGTATAAACCGAAATTTGTGATAATCGCGGTTTTTTCTACGTCTTCCCTCGCTATCGGAATGTAGTGATACGCCCTGTTGATATCGATACGGCTAAATACTTTCTTATCCGCTAAAATAAACGTAAAATCTCTTATGTGAGGAATTGGGTATCTATCGGGCTTTGTTATAGCGTTTAGCGCTCTGTAGTCTCCGCACGGCCTTATATTTCCATCTTTTTTAGGTACTACGTGTAGGGGGCTCGCCCACGCGCTCTTCGACGGGCGGCAAATACCCATTTCCTGCATAAGGCGAAATTCTTCTCTTACCTTTTTATATCGGTCTGGTGGTAGTGGCCTTGGGCGCGCATGTACTGGTGGACCTGTAGTCTCGATGTGATGTCTCACGCTGTGACGTGGTGGTTCTTTGAATGTCGCTGGCTTAGTCAATTCAGGGAACCTACTTAGGAGAGAATAACAAGGATGAGACTCGGCTATAGTAAAAATCGACGTATGGTCCGAGTTGACTATTGTAGAAACGACGTATAAATTAGTTTCTTGATCTAACAATCTTTTGTTCCTTAAATCTACTAACAAATTATACTTAGACAAAAAATCCGCCCCTAAAATAGGTTGCTTTACATCGGCTATCACAAAGGTCCATTTAAAAGCACGACGCAAGTTTAAATTTAACACTAAAGTTTTGGTACCGTATGTCTGTATTTCACTACCGTTCGCGGCGTAAAGTTTATATTTTTCGTTCACTGCACTGTTACGCACGGATCTATGAGCTTTAGGTAACACTGATATGTTTGCTCCTGTATCGATCAAATATCGCATACCATTGTCCTTGTCTGTGACGCATAAGCGGTGGTTTCCTAATTCGACGCAGGTACCCACCGGTTCTACCTGCATCTTCTCTAGTTTTCCTGATACTTCTTCCAGCTGCATGGCTGCTCGCATCGGTAGGCCCTTCCTTTGTACCTATAGTGGTGTACACATAGCCAGTCCGGGCTATCCGGTGTCCGTCTCGACCTGCTGCTGTCTCTCTCTCGGGAACGTGTACGTCCGCGGAACCTTCCGCGACCTCGACTGCCTCGCCAACTTGACCTGGAACGGTCCATCTGGTCTATCCTCGTGCTGAGCTTAGCTATTTCTGCCGCCAACACCGACGTAGTGTTCGACGCTGTGTCTGTTGTCACTACCTCGGCGACAGGTTGCGGCCTCATACTCTCCATAATTTTATCCGCTATTACTGCTAGACGGTCTAAGCTTTTGGCCTCGGTTGCAGCTAGAACTCCTCGGGCAGCTGCTGGTAATAATTTTTGCCATAGAACGCTTAACGTATCGTCACTTATCTTGCCTCTCGCGAGATCCTGCATCCTTCTGAGTAAGTGGCTGGGCTTCTGGTCTCCTAGCTCCATCTCTCCTATCAGCTTCTGGATCTGCCTATTTTCGAATTCCTCGTACATTTCCAGGAGTTTGTCCTTGAGTACCTTGTACTTCCGTTCCTCGGGCGGGTTGGCCAGGATGTCTGTTACCTGCTGTATGACCTCTTTGCCTAACTTCGCTACCACCATATTGTACCTGGTGTCATCGCCAAGCTTCTGCGGTGCCAGTATCGCCTCCAGTTGAATGAACCAGACCCTGGGCTGGTCTGTCCAGAACTCCGGGATCTTGGATGCTAGCGATATGGATGCTAGTCCCGAATCTTCAAGTTTTAGCACGGTCGCTGGTTGCGTCATTTTTTAAAAGTCTTTCGCCGATTTACACTGAATTTAATTAATGTCTTTATTTAACTTAAAACACTGTCCACTTGAGTTGAGTTGCCCTTTCGTAGAACCGACCGCCTTAAAAACGCAACGACGCAAATTTATTTACACGTGTAACCTTGATAGTCCGACGCGGTGGTCACCAATGTAGGAAATGATTGCGTCACCAGTTTAGAGGAATCTCCTTACTACTCCGTCTGTAGCGCCGTGTTCTCTACCAAGGTTATAGGGCTTGTTAAAAGAAGTTACTCCGTGACTTTAAATATTTAATCAATTGCACATTAATATTAAATTACAAAATTACTAAACCCTACAGTGGAACAGTGTGAGGTGTGCGGCCGGTAAGGAGCAACTGAACTCGAAGCCAGTTCAAAGCGTTTAATATAAATACATGATTACACGTATTTTTATAAATACATGAACCGTTAGAACGGAAATTGTTTCGCAATCAAATGGAGGCGGATGTTAGGCTGAAAACAGACGTTCCCTTTTCTTTGAGACCGATATTATATGAAACGACAAAGACCCTTTTAGTCTGCAGTGATATTCAATTTTTAGTAGATTTGCTCGTAAAATAAACCTAACTTAATCACTGTCAGAACTGTCAAATACCTTTATTGTAAGTACAGACTTACGGTATTTTACAGTCAGACATTACACTATTAGGAGTCAGGACCACCTTATTAATTTTACCTCTGTCCAGGATGAAAAGGTGTTTGTTGTACGGACTGTGCCCTGTTACGAGTCCCACCATATTCCTAATTTTACTTCTGTCCAGGATTAAAATGTGTTTGTTGTATGGACTGTGCCCTGTTACGAATCCCACCACATTCCTAAGTTTACTTCTGTCCAGGATTAAAATGTGTTTGTTGTATGGACTGTGCCTTGTTATGAATCCCACCATCTTCCTATGTTTTTGGGCTTGTTTCACCACCTTCAAGTAAATTTTAACTGACGATTAAAGTCGAGAATTTATTTGTCGGTTAAAGTTTACTTGGAGGCGGCGAAACAGGCCGTAATTCTGTCCAGGAATAAAAGTTATTTGCTGTACGGACTGTACCGTGTTATGAGTCCCACTACCTTCCTAAGTTTACCTCTGATGTAAAGATGTTAGTTGTATGAACTGTACCCTGTTATGAGTCCCACAACCTTCCTAAGTTTACCTCTAATGTAAAGATGTTAGTTGTATGAACTGTACCCTGTTATAAGTCCCACAATCTTCCTAAGTTTACTTCTGATGTAAAGATGTTAGTTGTATGAACTGTACCCTGTCATGAGTACCACCACCTTCCTGAGTTTACCTCTAATGTAAAGATGTTAGTTGTATGAACTGTACCCTGTCATGAGTCCCACCACCTTCCTGAGTTTACCTCTAATGTAAAGATGTTAGTTGTATGAACTGTACCCTGTCATGAGTCCCACCACCTTCCTGAGTTTACCTCTAATGTAAAGATGTTAGTTGTATGAACTGTACCCTTTCATGAGTCCTACCACCTTCCTGAGTCTACGTCTGTCGAGGCGGAGTTGTCATTACACAGACTTTTGTCGGACTGAATATTTTCGGTTGTCTGCGGTAGGTGTGAACAAAAATGCCATCGTCGGCGGCAATGGAAGGCAATCATTATTGGCAGCCAGCGAGGCGTGAACCTGCTAATGCCAGGGTTTCTGAACCTTTTAACTGGGAACGGCTAACAGCCGCTTACGGGGATCAACCGTTAGCTGTTACATCGGCATTGTTACTGTAAAATCGTTTTAACAGCTTGGTTCTAAAGTGATCACAGTTCTCTTTGGTTTGGTCTATTTCGTTGACTTTTACTTTTCAGTTTATAAAACTACTGGTTTTTAGGGTTCCGTACCCAAATCGTGCCAACGGGACCCTATTACTAAGCCTACGCTGTCCGTCCGTCCGTCTGTCAGCGGGCTGTATCTCGTAAACCGTATACCGGCTGTATCTATCAAGATAGACAGTTGAAATTTTCACATATTATGTATTTTTATTGCCGCTATAACAACAAATAATAAAAATTAAATTAAATTAAAAACAAAGGGGGCTCCCATTCATGGAAAAGGAGTCGAAATAAAATTTTATTTTTTTACCCTGGCATGTGGGGTGTCATTGTCTAGAGCTCATTAAGTGGAGTTCAAATATATTTTTTATTATTTTTTAGCTACAAAATTGAAGAAATGCGGGGCCATCAAAGTTGTCGGTTTTAGACCAATTTTGTTAGGGGGTCTATCTCAAAAACTAAACTAGTTAGGAATTTGAAACTTTGGTATATTATGTACTATATAGTGTACTTAAACAACAAATACTGAAAACACCGATTTATAATGCGGTTTGTAAGTTGTGACCAAAACAAACGAGCATGTTTTTTTCCCATATGCTAATATATATTAGTACTTTCTAAGAACTAAGATATCTAAATATGTATCTAGTTTAAAAAAAGATTTGGTCATATACTATTGGTACGGAACCTTTAAAGAGCGAGGCCCGACTCGCACTTGGCCGATTTTTTATCCTAACTAGCTGATGCCCGCGACTTCATCCGCGTGGAAAAAGTAAAACGCATTGTGTTCTGGTCTAAGATCCGAAGAGAGCTCGTCTTTCACCCATCTGTTTACCAGATGAAAAATATTTTTTATAAATAAATAAACATTTATACAGCTTTTAACAAAAAGGTCTTTAAAAAGCCTCAGCATAATGCTGCAACATTAAAATGCTGAGCGCTGATTTATCGAATATCGAATATTATCTATAAAAAAACAAATCGCAATTGTATTGAAATATGTTCAAGGCTATTTTTAATTAAAAGAACTAATATTAAAATTTTTGTCCATATTTCACTCGAGTACCGAACGACCTTAAAAGAAATCAGACTAATTTATCATAAAGAACATGCAAATGTTGTGTTGCCTACCTTTTTTCCTTCCCTTTTGCCAGGCAAGCAGGTAGGTATAAACAGGTAGCTCGGTACAAGTAATTGCAGCGATCTGTTTTCTAATTGATATAAATATATATTAAAATAAAGATAATTTTATTGCAAATGCGACGGTATAATTGCCTTTGAAAAAATGTTCGTGATTTACTATTGCCAGGCTTTAAAATTTCAAAATCGGAGCAAGCATAGCAGCACGCTGTCATTGATTGAAAGAGAGTACGCATGATCTTTTAATTAGCGATTGAGAACTTTGCTGTTAAACATGATCCCATCAAAAACATTACATTAAAAAAAGTCCAAGTCTCGCAACGCAGTTCATCTACCGTAAAGAGTTTTGAGATCGAATGTAAAACATGACGTCATAAATCACCGCCATTTTTGTACTGTGAGCACTGGCGCTTTGGAGGTAAAGTACTTTCAGTACTTTGATCACGTGATTAAAAAACAGAACAGCGCCTAGAGATTTGAAAAAATGGGGATGACAGTATACTGGTCTGCGTTCCGTTTTAAACAGTAACCAGTTAAAAAGCAAACTAAAAAGGAACGGCTTCACAGTTCACAGTATACTAGATTGACGTCATACCTTACAGTGGTTCAGTGTATATCGGAACAGACCCTAGGTAAATATAAATAGAGTACACATTATAAAATGACGGCAAAAGCTTCAAATCTATTTATAGCCGCCATTTTGTAAATCTCCTGGTCCGGCGGTGAACCGTTTCGCGCTAGTTCCAAATTCAAATAATGAGCAGCAAATGTGCGGCACGAGACTGAACTACATAACACGCGTAATACGCCGTCATAATCGCGTAATGAGGCCTTTATGTGGTTACCGGTACGATGTGTTAAACGGGAAGCTTATGTGTATTTTAATTTACGTTATAAAAAGCTTTTAATCGACCGAGCGAAGCGAAGGTCTTTGAGTTAACTAGAGCGATTTGCACTTGTCCGTCCGTCCGTCCGTCCGTCCGTCCGTCCGTCTGTCAGAGCCTTATAACTTTTGAATTACTGAACGTAATTACTTCAAATTTAGATATAATATGTAAACCGATGGCCTCCAGCCGAAAATGGCTTAAAAAGTTATAAAAATCTTTATTTCAGGGGGGCTCTCATAGAAGCGAATGCGAAGTAAAAAAAAAAATATCGCGTTACATAAAATTGTTACGTATCATTTTAAAGATAATTTTGAACTGAGTACAAAAATATTTTTTTTTTAATTTTCCCTTAAAATTGACGAAATGGGGGGCTTTCAAAGTGGCGATTTTATACGCTCGCTTGAAGACGCTCTCTAGGAAAATCCGCTATGGATTTTCAAACTGATTTTATGTTTTTAGGTCACTTATATCCTGTACTTGAACAACAAATACTAAAATTATATGAATATTATAAAGAAACGAGATTATTTAATTTTTAATGGGCATCAGTAATTCATATAGCATCAACATAGCTTCACAATAATGCTAATAGATGCGCCGTCAGTAACTATTCCCATGGAACTACGAGTTACGACTACGACCTATCCCAAAAACAGTTTTGCTTCGACCATTATTATTTAGTTACTTATTATAATACAATAATTGTATTGTAATTTTTTTTGTACCATATTATTCTATTAAAATTATTTTTTAGTTAAATTTTAGTTAAATATTGTATATTTTCTATTCGTGTCGATAGATGACGATTTGTACAGATGCCCGTAACCCGGTTTCACTCGTTAGTACCTACATAATAAATAAATAATTCAATGTTTGATAAATAATTCAATGTTTTCACTAACGTTCCCTAACCTTTACGGGCTACCTATAAGTTAGGTGATTGATGTTTTCTGTCAACTTATTTATCACGATCCTGTACGGGACACCTAAAAGGATATTGGGACGGATGTTAGGACTTAGGATTGTATTTAGGAGCTACCTACGTTAAGAGACTCCTACTTAGGGGATGATTTAGGTATGTTTGGTGAAAACGGGCATAATAATAATGTCAGTTTTGGTTATCATGTATCGATTGAATGAATAATCATGGGATACCGTTACCGCGAGGTCTCAGTTCGGGGCGAACCACTAGTTTATAAATAGTTAGTTTCTAAATAATAAGTTAGCCTCGTGGATAGGACTGCGATCTCCTATTCGTGGGGCTGCGGGTTTTATCCCTCTGACTTTTCGGAGTTATGAGCGCTTACACAATTAAATGTCACATGCTTCAACGGTGAAGGGAAACATCGTGAGGAAACCTGCACGCCTGAGGGACCTCCATAATGTTCTCAAAGATTTCTGAAATCTGCCAATTTGCTTTAGGCCAGCGAGCGTGGACTTTGGCCTTATAAGTTATAACTTATCTGAGAGGAGATCTGGCCTATATGCCTTTTCTTGAACATTGCATAAAAACTCTAAAAAGCTTACTGTCTGCAGGCGCCGGCGCGGGCGGTGACCATAAGTTACTGAAGTCAGTATTACGGTGGTTCGCATTCTTCAGGCAAATTCGACGTTTTTAAATTTCAAATTACTGCCGAATAATTTGGTTTTTGGAACGAAGAACGAAGAGGGGTACCCTAGCCGGCAAAAAACGTCCGTAACGTTAAAAAATAAAAGCGTAAGATTTTTTCGAATTCAATTTTATTTACTTTTTTATAATTTTTAATTGGCTAACCCTATTTAAAATTACATTGCGAGATACTCCACAATACGATCTCATGTGCACTGAACAAGGCCCTTATCTCGCTGGCGTATTTTGAACAATCACTTGAAATACACAAAAATGTTTTTTTTTGTCCCTAAATAAATATAATTCACAATGTAAAATGCCAATTTAATTTGTACCAATTGATAAGGATCTTTTTAAGTACCTAGTTCACAAATGTTCCCATTATAATAGGCTATTTGACTACTTTTAGAAAATCATCTTAAATTGTTAATAATGCTATGCTGAAGCTAACAAAACATATATTTCGGCCTAATTTTCATTATTTTTCATAAAAATCGAGAAATAAATTCAAAAAAATAAATTGCCGCCGAAACGTTCCATTTGCTCTCATGACGTAACAGTTCACATTTCAAACAATGACAATTTTATAATATGTGTTTAGGCCGCGTGTCGCATACTATTTGGTATTTAATAAAATAGTTACGATGAAAAACAGACGAAATTAGCCTATTACGCCGCACAAACACGTCGAAATGTATTGACAAAATGAGAATTCCATAGGTGGTGTGGACTGTGACGTCATTCGAGATCACGGAACGTTTTCGATCACGTAACCATGGCCAGAATTATAGCAATTTTATTTAATGTTTTCTAATTAAATAAGGGGGGTAAGGGAGCGCACCTCCATCTAGCGCTCCAAACGTCAACCTCACCTGCCCGCGGTGCCCCCTGCTAGTCTACTGACGAGGCTATGACGACCGACAAATGGCGGTATAACCATTTCATACTGGCTAAACTGAGCAAATGGCACAGGCTTGTGTTGGGCAGCAGCGACACGGGTGCGATCAGTTTAGCCCTGCGATGACCAACACGCCTGCCCAGCGTGGTCATTATGGGCAAAACCTTGTAATGGATACTTGCACAAGACCATGGCCCCTAGTTCCCGGCGGCCTCGCTATTCCTGACCCTGGCAGCGGTCACGGTAATGGCGGGGCAGGGGGTGCTAAGAATCTCCGGACGAGATTCCGCTGCCAACCCCGACGACTGGACCTGGTGACATATAACGCACGCACTTTGAGGACCGACGAAAAGATCATCGAGCTGGAAGAAGCAGTGAGCAAGTTGCGCTGGAATATTATAGGATTGTCTGAAGTCCGTAGAGAGGGGGAGGACTCGATAATCCTCAATTCCGGCAACTTGTTTTACTACCGGGAGGGCGATCAACAGTCCCAGGGTGGTGTCGGGTTCATCGTCCACAAGTCCCTCGTCAACAACATTGTACAAGTCAAGAGTGTGTCGAGTAGGGTAGCGTACCTTATACTCAGAATCACCAAACGGTATTCGCTGAAGGTTATACAGGTCTACGCACCGACATCGACACATTCTGACGAGGAGGTAGAGGCGCTGTATGAGGATATATCAAAAGCCATACACGCCTCTACCACTCATTACAGTGTTGTGATGGGGGATTTCAATGCAAGGCTGGGCGAACGAAGCGATGCAGAGACGAGAGTGGGGCATTTTGGGTATGGGCGAAGGAACCAAAGGGGCCAAATGTTGGCCGACTTCATGGAGAAGGAGGGCCTCTTTATGATGAACTCCTTCTTCAGGAAGCGGCCACACAGAAAATGGACATGGTTGAGTCCCGATGGTTCCACAAGAAATGAGATCGACTTCATTATGTCGACCAAGCGGCATATATTCAATGATGTCTCTGTGATCAATAGGGTGAAAACCGGTAGCGATCACCGGATGGTAAGAGGCACGTTGAATATTAATGTAAAGCTGGAAAGGGCCAGACTGGTGAAGTCCACTCTCCGACCTTCTCGTGCTCATATCCAAAATCCCGAAAACTTCCAACTCGAACTGCAGAACCGATTCGAGTGCCTAGCAGACTGCGTTTCTGTGGACGATCTAAACAACAGGTTCGTGGAAACTGTCCATACTGTGGGGTCTAAATTCTTTAAGACCCATCGCAGGAAAAGAACCGAAAAGTTCTCTGACCATACTCTCAAGCTAATGAAGGAGAGACAAGAGATGAGGCTGCAGTCATCGGCAGACGCGGCTGCCTACCGGCGGATTAATAGGCAGATCTCTAAGGCACAAACTCGCGACCTCCGTGTCTTTAATACCAAGTGTATTAAAGATACCATTGAGCGGAACAAAGGCTCAAAAGTGTTCGCGAGAGATCTGTCTATCGGACAGAGCCAGCTGACGCGGTTGAAAACTGATGACGGCCGTCTCGTCTCTTCTCGACCTGAGGTCTTGGGAGAGGTTGAGAAGTTCTATGGACAGTTATATACCACGACACAAAAACCTGTTGAAGATTTGGCGAAAGATCCCAGAGCCAAACTGACCCGACACTATACCGAAGATATCCCGGACGTCAGCCTATACGAGATTAGAATGGCTCTCAAACAGCTCAAGGACAACAAGGCACCAGGTGATGACGGAATCACTGCGGAACTCCTGAAAGCGGGTGGAAAACCGGTACTTAAGATCTTTCAGCGATTGTTCAATTCCGTCATCCACGAGGGCACAACGCCGGAAGCATGGCACAGGAGCGTGGTGGTTCTGTTCTTCAAAAAGGGTGATAATACCTTGTTGAAGAATTATAGACCCATCTCGTTGTTGAGTCATGTTTATAAGTTGTTCTCGAGAGTCATTACGAATCGTCTCGCTCGTAGGTTCGACGACTTCCAGCCTCCCGAACAAGCCGGATTCCGAAAAGGCTTTGGTACCATAGATCACATCCATACGCTGCGGCAGGTTGTACAAAAGACGGAAGAGTATAACCAGCCACTTTGCTTAGCGTTTGTGGACTATGAGAAAGCCTTCGATTCGGTGGAAACTTGGGCTGTGTTGAGGTCGCTGCAGAGATGCCGGATTGACTACCGGTATATCCAAGTGTTGAAGTGCTTGTATGAAAACGCCACAATGTCAGTACGTATACAGGACCAGACTACGAGGCCAATCCACTTGCAGCGTGGAGTGCGACAGGGAGACGTTATCTCCCCGAAGCTCTTTACCGCTGCGTTGGAGGACGTCTTTAAGCTTCTGGATTGGAACGGGCTTGGCATCAACATAAACGGCGAGTACATCACTCACCTGCGATTTGCCGATGACATAGTAGTCATGGCAGAGACTCTGAGAGACCTCAATACAATGCTCAACGATCTCAGCAGGGTTTCTCAACAGGTGGGCCTGAAAATGAACATGAGCAAGACGAAAATCATGTCCAATGCTCATGCACCGCTCCACCCAGTAATTGTTGAGAACTCTGCACTCGAAATTGTCGACGAGTATATTTACCTGGGACACACAGTCCAGCTAGGTAGGTCCAATTTCGAGAAAGAGATCAGCCGCCGAATCCAACTCGGCTGGGCTGCGTTCGGGAAGCTCCGAGATGTCTTCTCGTCCAAAATTCCTCAGTGCCTGAAGACTCAAGTCTTCGAACAGTGCGTGTTGCCAGTGATGACTTACGGATCCGAGACATGGTCGCTAACTAAGGGCCTCATAAGTAGGCTCAGGACCGCTCAGCGGGCGATGGAGAGAGCTATGCTCGGAGTGTCCCTGCGGGATCGAATCAGAAATGAGGAGATCCGTAGGAGAACCAGAGTCACCGACATAGCTAAGCGAGTCGCGATACTGAAGTGGAAATGGGCGGGGCACATAGTTCGAAGAGCTGATGGTCGTTGGGGTCCCAAGGTGCTGGAGTGGCGACCCCGCACCGGGAAGCGCAGTGTTGGCAGACCCCCCACCAGGTGGACCGACGACATCAAACGAGTCGCAGGGAGCCGCTGGATTCAGGCGGCGCAAGACCGAGGCCTGTGGAAGTCCATGCAAGAGACCTTTGTCCAGCAGTGGACGTCTATCGGTTGATAAAGAAGAAGAAGAAGAAGAATTAAATAAAGCTTTATTTTTTAGTTTTGTCGTATGGAATAATGTTTTTAGATAATAATCTTTTAGGATGACACCAGTTGAAACGATATTTTTATTATAGTCAAATACCCTATTATGTAGAAGCACATCATGAGTAGGTACGATGAGAACCTACATGTTCACTGAATGAGGCAGCCACACAGGCTGGCGTGCATTCCCATGAAAATACGAAGTATAAGAAAATTGTAACATTACTTGCTGATGCCCACGATTGCGTCCGCGTGGATTTAGTATTTAAATTCCCTCGGGAACTCTTTGATTTTCCGGGATAAAAAGCCTATGTCACTCTCCAGGTCCTCAACTATACCCATGCAAAAAATCAAGTCAATCCGTTGCTCTGTTGCGGCGTGATTGAAGGACAAACCAACAAACAAACACACTTTACACACTTAACACACTTAACACACTTTCGCATCATTGCTAGGTTGCCTAGCAACCTAAATCTCGAACTGTTTATATGACTGTCGTGTAATTAACATATTTTAATTTGCAATAACAAATATTGATGTCAATAATTAAGATAAAAACTATCCTATCTCTTAAGTTGGATCAAATTACAGATAAATTCGAAGTTTAATCAAAATCGGTTCAGTACCTAGTTCTCGAGTTTATCCCGAACAAACATCGTGACACGAGATTTGATAGATTTCAATGCGGGCATGGACCTTTATAGGTCCATGTGTTGGTTATATACTCAAAGGGTCCATGAGTGCGCGCCATTTCTTATAGGTGAGTACTACTTACCAATAAACATTCGGTAGGTAGAATAAGGGAGAGGTCAGACTGGCTACTTTTAGCAGCGATCGGCGTTTTTCGGCTTTTAGTCGCTGTTCGGGAGATTGATTACGCGTCCGAAGTCCGAACGCTAATAGTCCGGTCAAATAGAACAAAAAATAGGGGTGAGATTACAATAATTCACACTTGGCTGAAAATTAGTAGGATTGTTCAAAACACTATACTATACATAAATGAAATGTGAAAAGTCCTCATTGATCCAACACCTGGAAAAAATTTACTCGGGGTCAAAGGTCACAAAAACGGGGTTTTTTCGCGATTGTCAGCAAAACGGTAAGTTTTATCATAAAATTAGCGCAGACAAAAATTGTAGATCAGATAATTATCTATAAAAAATGTCTCAATACTTTTTTCCTAAGAGCCACCGTTTTTGAGATATAACGATTCAAAAAGTTGAAAGAGTTGTAATCGTCATAATATGCACACGTTTCCACGCCACCTTTGAGGTACTTAGTGTAATTAGCGCGTTTTTTTTAATGTGGTTAGTAGTGGATATAATTTTTAACGTCACTCTCCAGGTCCTCAAATATACTCATGCAAAAAACGTCCGTTACTGCGTGATTGAAGAAATAACCAAAAACCAACAAACAAACACACTTTCGCATTTGTGATTGAACCATCGTCCTTTCTGTTTTCAGCCCCCACCTTTATCCGTTGGGCTATTGAGGCTGTATAAGTTTGCCTCGTCTTTGAGTTCACCATCAACACAAACACTTTGGTTGATATTACTACATCATCATCATCATCTGCAGCAGCAACCCATCAAAGGCTCACTACTGAGCGCAGGTCTCCTCTCAGAGAAGGGTTATAGGCCACAGTCCACCACACTGGCCCAATGCGAATTGGCGGACTTCACACACCTTTGAAAACATTATGTGAAACTCTCAGGTGTGCAGGTTTCCTCACGATGTTTTCCTTCACCGTTGAAGCATGTGATATTAGCTTCGAAAAGTCAGAGGTGCGTGCCCCGGATCGAACCTGCGACCCCCCGATTATGAGACCACACTTCTGACTACTATGCTATACCTACCTGCTTCAAACCCTACATTCTAAACACTACAGTTCATACTAGTATTATTATGTAGGTTCACTAGGAGAATAGGATATTATCATAAAATTACATTCCAAATGCTAACAGCTTTGAATTGTCAGATGTCCTTGCGTCGTAAAAGCACCACTGGGAAATTACCAGTCTCTATAATCACTAAATTCAAATACACTACCTCGTGTTCATATTTAAAGTAAATATTAAGTAGATGGCCGCTTCGATACCAACTTTAATACCAATTTGCGTTCGTCAACACCGACTTTCATACCAAATTGCGTAGGTACGTTAATTTGCAAGTTTATTTAAATACTACTGCAAGCCTCATTTGCTTTGTGAAATGCTGATCATAAGTTTACTCGTTTGTGCAACTGTAAATATGCATTTTCATTGCATAACATATTGCCGTTCGGGGTGTATTTATGGGTTAAATTATGGCTATAATTTTACCTCTTTTAATTTTGTGTGTTTTATGTGATTTTTTCCTTCGTGAAAACTATAATATAAATATATCTACAAGACCGAGACGAGGCGTGTGGAAGTCCATACAAGAGATCACCAGACTCTATCGGATGTTAAAAAAAGCGAAGAATTTATATCTTTAATATTTATTACTAGCTGATGCCCGCGACTTCGTCCGCATGGATTTAGTTTTTAAAAACCCCGCGGGAACTCTTTCAATATCCGAGATAAAAAGTAGCTCTCCCGGTCTGAGGAACCACTACTACATCCATTACTATACCCATGCAAAAAATCGTATCAATCTGCTATTCTGTTGACGTGATTGAAGGACAAACCAACAAACAAACACACTTTCGCATTTATAATATTAGTAATGCTTTATTATAACACTTTTTATAATTGTCAAATTTTTTACCATACTTAACCAAAGACAAAATTACGTTTAGCTGTCATTTACGTTTTGTTATTCTACTGTCATTTGCGTTTTGTTATTCCATGTCGGATGCGTTTTTGTTATACTTACCACGTTTTATAGTGACATGACGGAAACGCGCTCGAACGGGATAAAAAGTATCCTATGTCCGTCTCCTGGTTCTAAGCTACCTCTCCACCAATTTTCAGCCAAATTGGTTCATCCGTTCTTTAGTTATAAATAGTGTAACTAACACCACTTTCTTTTATATATATAGATTATCAGGTCATTATCAGGTCAATTAAATATCAGGTGTTACATTTAAAACGCATAATATATTAAGGGACTCTTGCAGAACTCTGCTAACCCAGAGTTAGCCGCTAACTCTGGGTTAAAATGATAGATTTGAAAGATTTCGTATACAGTATCTGTCAAAATAACAAATTTAATCCTGGGTTAGCTAATTCGGCGTTTTTGCAAGTGGGCTTTAGAAAATCAATGAAATATACGTTTGAGTAGGGTCGAAAATAAATAATAATAACGGCAATAATAAGGCTGTGATAGATGCGGTTAAAAGTAGCCAGATTGATCCAGCCAGCCAGCCAGATCCCTAGACGAAAATATGGCTCTGATAGACGTATTATATTTACTACAGTAAGTTCTGATTTGGCAATAATTTTATTACTGTCAAAATCCTTTCAAAATCAGAACCATATTTTCGTCTTATGGATTTCTTAGAAATTCTGATATGAAGTAGGTATTTATTAACAGAACTTATGAGAAACTTTGGAATATTACGCGAATTTGCGAACAAGGCGCGATAAATTCAGAGCCTACTCTAAACTTTTCGAAAAGCACTTCAGGGAAATTAAGCGACTTTTCAATAATGGCTTTATGTACGAGCATCACCTTACAACACGCGAAATTCCAGCAAATAAGTAATTAGTCACAAAACGGGAGCGCCTCGGCGGGAGCTTTAATGCAAATTTACGTACGTTAATTTACTTGTGTAATATTTATGAGTTTATTTAATACGCCTATACGTGGCCATTAGTTATTTACGTGCTTTGTATAACTAGTGATTCGCCCCGAACTGAGACCTCGCGGTAACGGTTTCCCATAATTACTTATTCATTCAATAGACACATGAAGATCAAAATTGACATTATTATTATGTCTGTTTTCACCAACCATACCTAAATTGTCCCCTAAGTAGAAGTCTCTTTACGTAGGTAGCCCCTAAATACAATCCTAACATCCCAATGTTATTTTCACCTTTAGTTGTCCCGTAGAGGTTCCCTGAAATAAAGATTTTTATAACTTTTCAAGCCATTTTCGGCTGGAGGCCATCGGTTTACATATTATATCTAAATTTGAAGTAATTACGTTCAGTAATTCAGAAGTTATAAGGCTCAGACAGACGGACGGACGGACGGACGGACAAGTGCAAATTCATTCAAGTAGACTCAGAGACCTTCACTTCGCTCGGTCAACTAAAATGGATTTGGGGCAACGATTTCAATTTAGACAAGATAGGCAAATGCAAAACCAAACCGCGTCGCGTCGTAGCCATTCCAGAATCCCTTATGGTGCGCCCACACAGCAATTAAGACATTTGTTAGATAAGATTTTATAACAAAACTAGCTGATGCCCGCGACTTCATCCGCGTGGATTTCCTCTTCTTTCTTCTTTATCAACCGATAGACGTCCACTGCTGGACAAAGGTCTCTTGAATGGACTTCCACAGGCCTCGGTCTTGTGCCGCCTGGATCCAGCGGCTCCCTGCGACTCGTTTGATGTCGTCGGTCCACCTGGTGGGGGGTCTGCCAACACTGCGCTTCCCGGTGCGGGGTCGCCACTCCAAAACCTTGGGACCCCAACGAACATCAGCTCTTCGAACTATGTGCCCCGCCCATTTCCACTTCAGGCGTGGATTTAGTTTTTGAAAATCCCTCGGGAACTCTTTGATTTTCCGGGATAAAAAGTAGCCTATGTCACTCTCCAGGTCCGCAACTATACCCATGCAAAAAATCACGAACTGTTGCTTTGTTGCGGCGTGACTGTAGGACGATCTTTGGGCCATAGACTTAGGCCACGAAAAAAGTCCCATAATATTAAATGCCAGTCTAAGCAACTATTTTTTGGAACAAAGTTCCTTTTCGGACGGTTTGGCGGATGGAGGCTAGACTCCCTAAGAAAAATGGTCTAAAACCGACAACTTTGACGGCTCTCCATTTCTTCATTTTTGTAGCTAAAAATAATAAGAAATATATATCTAATTAAACTCTACTAATGAGCTCTAGACAATGCCATACCACATGCCAGGGTAAAAAATTAAATTTTATATCGACTCCTTTTTCATGTACCTATGGGAGCCCACTTTATTGTTTAATTTAATTTAATTTTTATTATTTGTTGTTATTGCGGCAACAGAAATACACACTGTGTGAAAATTTTAAATGTCTATTACGGTTTTAACCTATTACGGTTTACGAGATATAGCCCGCTGACAGACGGACAGACAGACAGCGGAGGCTCGGTAATAGCTAGTCCCGTTGACACCCTTCTGGTACGGAACCCTAAAAAGTGTAAAAAATTTCCGTCACGACACTTGTTGCCTTCGTTTATTACACACGTTCCATAGCTTTGGTGGCGAAGCGGATAAACGAAGGAGTGAAACTATCGGTTCGGGGGTTCGAATCCTAACTGCAGATTATTATTTTTTATTTTATTTATTTTTATTATTAATTTTTTCTTAAAAGGCACTGCGTTACAACCGAGTGTTCCACGACACTCACGCATTTTTTGTATGTAAAATGTATTAATTCCACTAACTGACGCGGGATATTGTATGGAGGCGCTGACTCTATAAATTAGGTACCTATTGCATCAAGAGTCAAAATTAACAGTGACTCTAAACTTGTTGCAAAGTTAACCAAGATCAACTTAACTAACCAACAAAGTATAAGTTTCAAGTAGGTAAAGTCTATCTTGCCAAAACAGTGGCAACCTCTAAATGAAGTAAGTTTCCAAACTTAAGACTAGTTGAAATTGCTTGTAAATCGAAACCTAGCGATCGCTGCAAATCTTACCACCAAGTATTTTGTTTTAATAGTTCTTGTTGGCTTAATTTAACTACGAGCTTACTTCAACAATGGGATCAAAATATATCTAACTGGAACTGTTACATTTTATAAAACCTCTTGATACTGTTATCTGCAATTAAGGTCAAAGCACACACGACACTTTAAAGCATAGGCGTCCAGCGATTTTGCGATCAAACCATTAATTATTTATTTGCATGATTGTTGAATATTATTCATTGTGGAACTCATTGTGGAAACACTGCATGTGCATATATAGCATAGTATTTACTGTATAATAAATTTGTTTTGAAAAGAGCAACCGCTGATTTTCTTGCTGGTTCTTCTCGGTATTCCGAACCAGTGGTAGAGCCAGACGATTCAAAAGCACTTGTAAAAAGTTTATTTGAATAAAAAATATTTCTATTCTACTATGTATAATAATGTTATCTTCATAGAAATAATGTATCTGGATTTATTCATTTACTAGCTGATGCCCACGACTTCGTCTGCATGGATTTAGTTTTTAAAAATCCCGCGGGAACTCATCCATTATCCGAGATAAAAAGTAGCTCTCCCGGTCTGAGGAACCACTGCTACATCCATTACTATACCCATGCAAAAAATCGCATCAATCCGCTGTTCTGTTGCGACGTGATTGAAGGACAAACCAACAAACAAACACACTTTCGCATTTATAATATCAGTAATACTTTATTATAACACTTTTTATAATTGTTAAATTTTTTACCATACTCAACCAAAGACAAAATTACGTTTAGCTGTCATTTACGTTTTGCTATTCCACTGTCATTTGCGTTTTGTTATTCCATGTCATGCGTTTTTCTTATACCACGTTTTATAGTGACATGACGGAAATGCGGTCGAACGGGATAAAAAGTATCCTATGTCCGTCTCCTGGTTCTAAGCTACCTTTCCACCAATTTTCAGCCAAATCGGTTCATCCGTTCTTGAGTTATAAATAGTGTAACCAACACCACTTTCTTTTATATAAATACATAGATTTATGTACCTACAAACGTCGAGCGTCCAACCATGTAATATGTATTAATCCAGTATGTATCCAGCCATTATTTAATTTATTTCAATAATCTAACTAGTATTTTATAAAATATCTAAAACTTGAATAAAGTGGGTTCCTTACCAAAATGGTAAAAATGGAACCCTTATGGTGAGACTTTCTCCGTCCGTCCGTCCGTCTGTCACAGTCGATTATTTTAATAACTATTAAAGCTATCGACATGAAATTTGGAATAGTTGTGTATAATAGTAGCCCAACATCATTGGAATTAAAAAAAAAACAAAAATATAATAGTTTTTGATTAATCTGGCAAAATGTCGAAAAAAATGCCGAACTTATCTTCGAAGTTTACCAATCTAAATGTCTTATGTCATAGTTTTTGATTAATCGGGCAAAATGTCGTAAAACATACCGTTCCCCCCCTTATCTCCGAAGTTTACCAATCGAAAAATCTGAAATAAATATGGTCAATAAAGGTCTTATGTATATTTTACAGGAAAAATAAAACTAACGCTCTAACTAGCATAGTTTTTTTTATCTTTACACTAAACCTCTACAAACAAAGTTAACGATAAATAAGCAAATTAATATAATATTATCGTTTTACTTTTACTTCTATGAATTTTATTATTATTATTTATTATTTTTTTATATATATAATTTTCAAAAAACACGATTTACCAAAAAAAAAACAAATAATAACCGAGCAAAGCTCGGTCACCCATATATTTACAACTATATGAACACATATTAGCTAGATTTCTATGTGAGATCGTATCACGAAGCGAAAGCGCTTATCAGAACAGCTATTTCGTTCTCAGTAATTGAATTGACGATACAAATAGCTATATTGGTTGGAAATCTAAATAAAGTAACCCGAACTACGAGCGTTTCGAACGAGCCCTCTCGACCTCCATTTATTATCTAGAACATCTAGCCTTCCCGAAATTGTCCTCACAAAGCGGTGAGCGATAAAAGGAAAAAGGGTCCGTAAACTGGGGTAAACAGTAGTTAGGTTTAAGTGGAGTTAGTGAGTATTGCTATTGTTGAAAAAGTATATAATTTATGCGATAAATAATAACAAGCTATTATATTCGATGTTCTTAAGACTGAAGTTCGCGTAAAAGTGAGCGGTTACCTAATGGCTACTATGCAATTTAGAATTTCCCTATATTTGTTTTTGAGGATTTAAATCAAAATTTAAGCAGATAATGCACAACAAAAAAAGATATAGAACTATCTCTATTCTTCATAAAAAGGGTTTTAAGATGCCCATCATCATCATCATCATCATCAGCCGCGCTACAGCCCTTTAGTCCAGTCATTTAAGCTTAAATTTGGTAAGAATCTCGGAATTCGAGATACCCAGCTGTAAGTCTGTAAATAATTGTATATTGACACCCTAAAAGTTGTCTCAAAACCTACATATGGTAGGGTGTGCGCAACTATTAAATTTCAAGGTCAAAGGTCACAAAAATCGGTTTCTTGCGCTTTTTTTGTAAATATCTCATTTCCTATGGGTTTTTTGCTATTTGCATTTATTATCAATATTGTAGAATACAAAATTTTCTACAAATTTTGTTTAAAAAATTTTTTTATACGGTGAATCGTTTTCGAGATAGAGGGCGGAGAGCGCGCGGTCACAGCATCACTTCAGGTCAACCGGTGCCTCCGGTCGAAAACGCGCCATATATAGTTGATGAACTATCGATAAATCAATGATTATAAATATTTGTCAATTTTTATTAACTATTATATTATATTTTATCATTTTTTTCCTAACCTATCCACTTTTTATTCAGTATTAATTTATTTAACAACACTTACCTGCCCATGTAATTGCAGAATTGTTAATGAAAATATAGGAATTATATTTGAATTTTAACCTAATTAATATTAATAACTTCTTAAATGATGAAAAAAAAAACAAATAAATTATGAATTAATCTTTTTATTAAAAAATATCATTCAATACATTTATTTTTATTAAAAGTAAAAAAATGGAATAAAGTGTACAAAAACTACAATTTATTATTTTAATCATTTTCTTCCTCTTCATCGTCGTCTTCCGGCTGCTGGTAAATTTCAAACTGGTCTTCATTATCGTCTTCAACGACATTTGTCTCAAGTTCTTCCATGATTTCGGGGTCAAAGGTTCCATCTTCGTTAATGTCACTCTGATATGGTAGAGCATTGAGACAAGCTTGCCCATTACATTGGCCACAAGCTAAAGAGCATAGCAAGCCCGCTTTCCTGCATCCGCATCGCGAACCACAACCACTCTTGCAGTTGCAGAAAATTGTATTTAGCAAATCTTCTGGAGCAGGTGGTAAAATTGTCATGATAGGCTCCAGAAAATCGTTTCACATTGCCCAACCCCATACCTGGGGTTTCAAATCATGCCCTAACCAAGTTTGAACTTGATAATATACACGTTTGAAATGTTGATGAGCAGCTGCACTTGTTGGTGGAATATTTGAAAGCTGCACAGGTTTATTAAGTTTTGTAGACTTGACGTAATGCATATAACGAAGATGATCGAGACTTAAGTTTTCGATGAAAATTTTTAATTTTAAATTTTAGGAAACGGTTATCAGTATTATTGAATAGATATAGATTTAATGCATGAAGAAAATGATAAAATATAATATAATAGTTAATAAAAATTGACAAATATTTATAATCATTGATTTATTGATAGTTCATCAACTATATATGGCGCGTTTTCGACCGGAGGCACCGGTTGACCTGAAGTGATGCTGTGACCGCGCGCTCTCCGCCCTCTATCTCGAAAACGGTTCACCGTATAAAAAAAAATTTACAAAATTTGTAGAGAATTTTGTATACTACAATATTGATAATAAATACAAATAGCAAAAAACCCATAGGAAATGACATATTTACAAAAAAAGCGCAAAAAACCGATTTTTGTGACCTTTGACCTTGAAATTTAATAGTTGCGCACACCCTACCATATGTAGGTTTTGAGACAACTTTTAGGGTGTCAATATACAAGTATTTACAGACTTACAGCTGGGTATCTCGAATTCCGAGGTGAACTTACTATAATGACTGGACTATTATGGGTTTGGGCCTGCTCCAGAGGCCTCGTCCATCTATCTCTGTCATTCGCTTTTTCCGCCAACTTCTCATACCAAGACGCTTTGCGCTTTGGATAACCCCATCCAACCAAACCAAGTTTCGGCCGACCAATATATCTGCGCCCTTCTGGGTGTGACGATTTTAATTTGGGGGGGGGGGGGGGGGGGCGATGATCGTCCAGTCGGGAATCGAACCCGAGACCTCCCAGTTATAAGACCACAGCGCTCACCACTGTGCCAGGAAGGTCGTCAAAAGCTTCATTTCAATAATAATATGATCATAAAGATTATCCTGAAGGTTGCCTTTAAGAACCCAGCAGCCATGAGGAGATCCTCATACATTTCGACAAGTAGCTAGACTCAAAGACGAGAGGCGTGAGAGTCATTTTGGCGGTGAAATAAGATGAGAAATTGTACCCTGGTCTCGGGGCAAATTGGGAAATTATAATTTATGAATTGTCTCTGGTCTGCTCTGGTGGAATTAGGCTTTGGCCATGGATAGTTACCAGGTTAAAGACGTGCCGCCAGGCGATTTAGCATTCCGGCACGATGGCATTAGAAATAGATTAGGGGTATGGGTTGAATTTACGCTGCCATACCTCTTCCAAGTTAGACCCCTACCATCTTAAACTGCGTCGTCACTTACCATCAGGTGAGATTGCAGTCAAGGACTATCTTGTCATCGGATAATAAAAAATTATGATTTTCTCCATAAAGTATGTGGGGGCGTGTGTGTGGCGCAAAGTCACCTCTTCGAAGGGGATACTTTGCGCCAAATTTAATTTAAATAAATATAATGTTTCTGATTATGTGCCACTGTTTATTAGTCAATAAAAACCATGTTGTATATCCAGACTTTCAGTCACTAAAACTCCTTTAGTTTAAATTAAAGTAAAGTATTAAACTTTTTATTTGATATTTACTAGGAACATAATAAAAATTGGTGCAAAGTCACTCCAAGTTACGGTACTTAAAGTTTTTAATAGCAATAAGAGTAAAGCTTAACTTTACTCTTGTTTATCTCTTATAAAACTCAACTTAATTTAACTCTTATTATTCTCAGCGAGTTTTTTATCGAGAATGCAGGGCCCTTTTATTAAATAGTACGTTTAATATATTTTTTCATTATCTTCACATTAGTTTATCGTCTACGAAATTAACCTTCAACCCTCAACTACTTACAAGAGTCACGGCCCGCATAAGGTCATAGCCGAAGAGATTAACTCAAAATGTAGAGTGGATATTATAATTTTTTGTTTAATTCTAATTTGACCGGGCTATTATGAATAGTTTCTTATTATTTAAATTTAGTTATCAGGATACAGTAGAACTAAATACGTACATTTGACATGAAAATGCCACATTTCGGGGCAGTTGAATAAGTTTATCTAAAGAGCATGTGGCTTTACAGGTGGTAGGTTTACAGCTAACATAGACGAAAAATTAATTTATTTATTACACATTTATTAATTAAGTTTCCGTAAATATATCACTCGCTTCAACGGTGAAGGAAAACATCGTGAGGAAACCTGTACACCTGAGAGCTCTTCATAGTTCTTGAAGGTGTGTGAAGTCCGCCAATCCGCATTGGGCCAGTGCAGCGTGGTGGACTATAACCCTTCTCTGAGAGGAATCCTCGCTCAGTAGTGGGCCGTTGATGGGTTGCTAATGATGATGATGATGATGAAATATACCTACCAGAATTTTTTCAAACCCAACAGCTTGAAGGCACCGGCCTTTTTTGCTTGACTCGTCATTCCATTATTCGCGATTTACATAAAAATCAAAAGCCGGCGGCCAGCCCTGCGATTGTCTAAAGTTATTCCATTGATCGTTATTGTATTCGATGACATTAGCGTCAAAGTAAAATAAATCATAACAGCATTGAATTTGAGCTCAATTTCGTACGCATTCTTATACGTTTACGTATGTACGATACGCTCCATATCCATAACTCTACAAATTAAAATCGGTTGTACTGAATTTGTGACTTTAAATCAATACAGTCAAGGATTATTTTACTTTCGATCACAATAATATTGTATCTAATCATCATACTAATATTACAAATGCGAAAGTATGTTGGTTTGTTGATTTTTCCTTCAATCACGCCGCAACAGTGCTATGGATCGACGTGATTTTTTGCATGGGTATGATAAATAATTGAGGACTTGGAGAGTGACATAGGCTACTTTTTATCTCTGAAAATCAAAAAGTTCCCGCGGGATTTTAAAAACTAAATCCACGCAGATGAAGTCGCGGGCATCAGCTAGTACTTCATAATAGGTATTATAAATGCGAAAGTGTGTTTGTTTGTTGGTTTATTGGTTCGTCCTTTAATCACGCCGCGACAGAGCTACGGATCGACGAAATTTTTTGCATGGGTATAGTTGAGGATCTGGAGAATGACATAGGGTACTTTTTATCCCGGAAAATCAAGGAGTTCCTGAGGGATTTTAGAAAGTAAATCCAAAGTCGCGGGCATCAACTAGTAAAAAATATGGTTGATTGCGATGCGATTCTTTTTGCTACTATGGTATTATAATGAACTTAGTTGGAAATTGAACCAAGAGAGAATTGAAGCCAATGATTGTCATTTGTCCCTAATTCTTGACAAGATTTTTGGAATGTTACGTACGTCGATATAGTTTATCTGTCTGTGACTATCCTTGACTATGGTTCGACGAGAAATTTTATTATAAGTAAAATTCGCTATCGTAGGCGGATATCTCTTTTAGTAGAGATAGAAAAGAAACCGACTGAACCGATCGCATACATAATAAGAGTTAAGGCGCCAGTAATACTGCATGGATGTCTCTAGACTCTCTAGACTTCTAGAGCTACGTTATTTTTTTAATATTAGGCAAGCAATAGGTAGGTCCTGATTGATTTTCAGTAGCAATTTTTATGGAAATGTTTGTTGCTATTATTTTATATCCTTACTAGGCGGTGGAGCGGCGTGTAAAAAAATAATTACTATACTTTTCCTTACATTAAGGCATCGCCGTCGTGCAATTTCATATCGTGTTAATAAATAAGGACCCTGAGATTGATAGAAAGTTTCGTTATTTAAATGACCAACAATTATTACTGAACTTCCCTACCTGTTCAGCCTTTGAAAATAAATTAATAGCTTTGGAGTTAGTGCTACTTTTTATTTAATTATCTTTGATGAGATTTACAGGTAGTAGAGTCCTGAAGCTTGTGAACAAATTAATAAAATAAACCTACCTAGTAAAGATTGAGCGGCGGATTTTCGAAGAAAAAACTTAGATAAACTTTATGTAAAAGTTGGCGTAATTAACAAACGATTTTTTGCTCGTACCTGGTTATTTGATTATCGTAGTGTAAATGGAGTAGATACCTACCTATAAACAATAAAATCTTTTAAATCATCGAGGCTTCACTTCATCTTCGAGCTAATGATTTTAGCCACCAGCTCCCTTACTATGTTAACAGATTCCTTATTTTCCCCATGTAAATATCATATACCTACTATGAATTTCATATCGTCATTTTCTTAATAAACCTTAGGATCTTTTTACATTATAAGAATACTTAGATAAAGAGATGTTCACATTATGATGATGGAAAAGTTACCGAGATATTTTTATTATGTATAAGAACTCCATATAGCGAAGGAATTTTCCTCTCAGTATAATAGTAGGTATTTTCGTTCTAAATGCATATTATTTTGTCCGTGTAATTCAAATTCTTCAATTTCGTACGCAATTGACATTTCAATTATCTACAAAGCGCTTCGTTTCCTTGCCCCGCTAAGTTAAAAGCTGTGATAGACGCAACGGCAGCGACGCGCGTGAAAATATTCTGTTAGACACATTGATCTCCTATAAGAAGTAGGAGATCAATGGTTAGACACAACTCTTACAAGTTGTACTTACTACGTATTATGAATGAATGAATGAATGAATATACTTTTATTGTACACCACTAATAAAATACTTAATTAAATAATTATACATAACAAAAACAAGCATACAATTTGGCGGCCTTATCGCTACCTAGCGATCTCTTCCAGGCAACCAATGGTGTAATAGGACATGATAATATATCAGTATAGGGCATCATCTAGTAAGGAATAAAACGGTTAGTAGACTTGATTTTTTGTACTGTTGTCATCAATAGGTTACTCTATATTTCAACATCTAGAATAGGAAGAAGTTAGTAAAACCTATAAAAATAAATTCTTAGTGTCTCCTGCATGGACTTTCACAGGCTTCGGTCTTGCGCTGCTTGCATCCAGCGGCTCCCTGCGACTCGTTTGATATCGTCGGTCCACCTGGTGGGGGGTCTACCAACACTGCGCTTCCCGGTGCGGGGGGGAGCAAGAGATACGTGTATTTATTTGCTTAAAATGAACATAACTTCGAAATGTTTAGTGGTGCCCGGGATTCAAGATTCAACCCCCGAACTGGCGAAAAGAGGGCCGAAGCACTAGGCTATCACAGCCTAAATAAGTTACTTTAAGTTACAAATAACAGTGTGTTTCATCCATATGTTACAAATCGTTCGTTTGCAAAATCTTCAAGCTATTGCATAGCTTTCATCGCGGGCTTTGAACTACGACAAACAGTTTGAGCGCGGCGACCGAATCAAGAAATTCCGTAACGAAAATAAACCTAACACCGTCGTTCAGTAAGCGTTCAACATTTTAGAGGCTCTGTTTGGCGCAGTGGGCGAGCGGCCGCTTTCTTTACCGTATGGTGTATGATGTCGCAGGTTCGAATCTCACTCGCGAAGTAGTGACAGTGCGCTTTCCTTGTTTGTTTGTTTTTTTATTATTTTTTTGCATAATTTTTACTATGCAAAAAAAATTGCATAAATATTATAATTAAAATGCTATGCAATAGCTTTATCGCGGCAGTCCCCGAGTGCCACTTAATTTTTTTTTATAAGTTTTCTGCGGGTTTACTTTCAACGAATCTAGTTTTATATAGAGCATGACATGCCGGTATTTTCTTCATTACTTATTTATTATTAATAAATAAAAAAAGTAAAATTAAAAATTTTAAAAACCCCCCGACACAAAAAATAATCTCAAAAAACTAACAAATAATATTTTATACCTATATATAATTATTATCGTCACATAATATATTATGAAAGTTCAAATATTTTTATTTTCCAAGTGTCGTCGTCGCGTCGCGGGACCGCTAAAGTTTATAAAGTATTTTTCCAACAGCTAATTAATTATTACGAATTACATTTAGGTACGAGCGATCTTAAGTTTCATGCATGTATAGTCTACGCTCTACGTAATGCCGCGCGCGACACGTGAGGGCAGACGACGTTGACGGTTGTGTCGATTTTGAGTAAATTCTTTTGTTGCAATCTGCGTTTTACACCTGTTTTTCTCACTTAGCGGTCCCCCGACGCGACGACGACACTTGGAAAATAAAAATATTTGAACTTACATAATATATGTGACGATATTAATTATACATAGGTATAAAATATTATTTGTTAGTTTTTTGAGATTATTTTTTGTGTCGGGGGGTTTTAAAATTTTTAATTTTACTTTTATTTAGTCCTTTTTAAAGTAGGTATAAATATTAGGAAGGTAATTATAGTGATTTGTTAGCGCAGTGGTAATTGAGCCTAATTGATCCCATTTAATTACCTACCCACCTTCGAAATCTAAACCTTACTCTAACATGTCATATTTAAAGTCATGGTTACCTTACCATGTTCTTTCAATATCATTGAAGTAAGACGGTACCTTTCGAATCGATAGGACATATGGAAGGTAGTCAGATCACCTCATCAACTATTAAAGAGCTGATGATCTTTAATCGGCTGATCAGGTCATGGTTACCTTACCATATACTTTCAATATCATTGAAGTAACACGGTACCAAATTTCGAATCGATAGGACATATGTAAGGTAGTCAGATCCCCTCATCAACTATTAAAGAGCTGATGATGTTCAAAGGGCTGATCAGGTCATGGTTACCTTACCATATACTTTCAATATCATTGAAGTAACAAGGTACCAAATTTCGAATCGACAGGACATATGGAAGGTAGTCAGATCCCCTCATCAACTATTAAAGAGTTGATGATCTTCAAACGGCTGATCAGGTCATGGTTACCTTACCATATACTTTCAATATCATTGAAGTAACACGGTACCAAATTTCGAATCGATAGGACATATGAAAGGTAGTCAGATCCCCTCATCAACTATTAAAGAGTTGATGATCTTCAAACGGCTGATCAGGTCATGGTTACCTTACCATATACTTTCAATGTCATTGAAGTAACACGGTACCAAATTTCGAATCGATCGGACATAAGGAAGTTAGTCAGATCCCCTAATCAACTAGAAAAGAGCTGATATACTTCAAACGGCTGAACAGATTTTCATGAAACATGGCTAAGGACATTCGGGATAAAATTATCTATGACACAAAAAAAACTAAACGAAAATCGGTTCATCCGTTTGGCGGCTACGCTACCACAGACAGATACACAGATACACAGATACACAGACACGTTAAACTTATAACACCCCTCTCTTTTTGCGTCGGGGGTTAATAAATAAATAAATTACCTACTAGTTAAAATCACGAAATATTAATAATAATAAATTAAGCTAAATAGTTCTCTCATTTTTAGGGTCCGTCCCTCAAAAGGTAAATAAAGGAACCCTTACAAAATCACTCTCTTGTCCGTCTGTCCGTGTGTCACCACCGATTTTCTCAGGAACGGGTGGACCTAGCAAGTTAAAATTTATACCAGATACTGAGGTCTATAGTCCCTATTAGGCGTATAAAAATCAAGGTCCTGAGTCAACACGATAAAAAGATATGGGCAAATTTAGATTTTCGCGAAAACTTGTAAGTATCAAAATTTACCTTAATTTTTAAATTTTTTTATTTTTTTTGAGTGTTTTTTTATTTTTCGGAATTTTCCCTTTACTTGTGCTGGTATTACCTTGCTTTTAACCAAAATTGACAATTCTAGGTCAACCGGAAGTACCCTATAGGTTTTGGGTCGAAAACCTATGTGGTAGTTCCCGTTGACCTAGAATCACGAAATTTGGTAAAAAGCAAGTTCTTACAGCACAAATACAGGAAAAATTCCAAAAAATAAAAAAAGTTGAAAATTACATTATTATAATAATAATAATATAATGGCAGTATAATGGGTAGGTACGGAACGCACGAGTTCGACTCGCACTAGACCGGTTTTTTAATGTGACATTCAGCTTTGCTTTAGCGCGCTTCGGTCGCGCCTCGCGTCTGTTGAGGTCTTTAGCATCTCCCTTCTATGCCAGCATCCCTGTCTCGTGCCACTTATAATTTGCCTTCAAGGGAAAAGTGAATAGACATTACTATTATAATTAATTATTTATTTATTCATTGGGCTTAACGAACTGCGTACAATTTATAACCATTAAATGATTGGAAAGCCTACGTACTTGCCTATTTAGGGCAATAGATAACTTTTTATAACCATTTTGAAATGTAACTTTAATTTACATGATCAAAATAGTTAATAATTTTGTTGTTTGAATGATTTAGGTATCTAATAATAAATAATTATGATATTGCCTTTTTTACGCATTTCCGTTAAAGATTTTAGAATATTATCATATTATAATTGTAAATATACATAATATTAAATATACGAGTACATACTAAGAATAACCATAATAAAAAATTACTACTAATTATATTTACAAAAAATACACGCCGTCCAAGTGATCGCTAATGGGCATGGTGCCCAAAGGCCAAAACACTAGCGCTATTACCATAGTACAATGTACTATGCTATTACCTCTCTGAATAGCGAAGCTAAGCCTTTGGGCTAAATAAGCGCCAACTCTTTTGCAGAGGCGTGGATCAATTTTTGGGACACGACAAAATTTTATAAAATTCCTCGTGTCCGATGACCATGGACCCAGAGTCTCAAAAGCAAGCGCCGCAAAAATATAATCCTTAGAAATAGCAGAGATTTGCGGCGCTAAGCAACTGAGCGGATTCGGCAGCTGCACCCGCCTTTTAGCAAGAGCCCGGTAGGTGGGACGCAGCCAACAACGTATCAACGCAGGTCACGTCCCACACCAGTGCGCGACCCATCGTCCACGGTACTATAGTTGTGGGCCGGCTATATAGTTCGTATGAATACGACATTAGTAGTAATTTTTTAATTTATTTTTCCATTATTTTTATTTTTTTTACCATAATAATATTATATCTGAAGAATCAGTCTGTCGATTCAGGGCGGAAATGTGGCCAGCATTTTTGGCTCTGTTCCACGCGGGCTAGTATTTAGATAAGGCTAGATTATATATATTTTTTGTTTAAATAAATATGTCGAACACATTTTCTGAGTAATTAATTTAGTTACACCTACAACCTACAAGACATTGTATTGAATTCGTTCTAGCGAAAATGTTGTAGCCAACCCCCTTACGAGTGCGAATACAAAACCTATTAATTTGTTTTATTAGTTAGATTGGTCTTGATAACCAATCAAGATCCTGGGGTGGGTGTTACTTTTATTCCATAAGCCCACTTATTGCCTATATTTTCAGAAAACTTTTTACTACAGGATTTTCATTACAGTGGCTATGTAACAATCGGCATTAAGTCATAAGTATGTAGAACGACTGGCTGTAGGCCAAAACCAGAGAGCTATCATAATAATACTAGAGGAGCGAACCCCTTCCGGAGCCCCTACCATAGTGACGTTTATGGAATAATTCACTTTTTAATCACTCAATTATTTTCCGTCTATACCTATAGGCATTTTTTTATACCTAGACAGGCGTACTACCTACTGCAATGGGACTGCAAAATTGTAGTTTGGATTTAATTCTATTGACGATGGCAAAATACATGGCAACAGCTTTCAACCGAGTTCCAGCCCGCATACAAGTCGGCGTGCAGGTCTAATAGGTACAGTTGGCTGTATATACCTTGTTCTAAAGGGACGTGAATAAAATTACCAATTCTATTTGCGGTCCAAATGCACGCTATTCATAGATTGCAATTGCAAAGTTGTTTTTTCCGCCACACCACGTCCATCGTTCGCAAGGCTCGATTTGTTTCAAACATAATTATGGTGAAGTTGGTAATTTTTTCCAAATTTATTTTGAACAAGTTATAGCCCCAAATATAATTTATACAAGTATTCGCAACTGCCTGATGCCCGCGACAATATCCGTGTGGATTTCTTTTTTAAATCCTAGCGGAACTCTTTTAGTTCCTAGTCTATAATATACACAGTAGAGTTACTCTCGCATATTTATAATATTAGTATGAATAGCTCCGTAGCACTTCCACTCCGCCAAAATTGTGATAGGTATTCAAGTTTTATTTGGACTTTGCCGTCAGCGTGTCCAGCATAGCATTATATTCCAGCAATATAAAATAAGTCTTATCCGAGCGTAAATTTTATATTTTGACAGTATTTTCAATACAAAAACTGTCAAAACGCCCAATTTATTCCAAGGATAAACGTCACTCGACGTTGGAGAAATTGGCACTTAGTATCGTAGAACTCACTTATTGCACGCTCTAGGGAGGGTATTTTGACAACTCTCGGTCAAAACCCATAAAATAAGAAGAAAATTTACGAGCAAGGTTTTCCCATCGTCTGCAAACCAACGACCTGATACAGTAACTAGGTCAATATAAGATAATTCCAGAATTAGATTAAGACATTATGTTTTCCTTTTCTTTTGTATTTGCCAAACAGGACGTGTAAAATGCGGCTAATTCGCAATGTTTATTCGGATGTTAGGATCGTTGGCTTTATTTTCAGAGCCGATAAAACTAATCTTCTATATTATAGATAGATATCTTCTAAATATATAAAAGGAAAAGATGACTGAATCACTCACTGACTGATTTATCAACGCACTGATCAAACCACTGGTAAGTGGTACTTCTATAAAATCAAATTGCTGTTCGTTCTCTATGGTTCATCTATCTGGCTAACTCGAAAACGACTTGATTTTTGGCTCGAACGCTCAACGCGCGGAGCCACTAAAAATGTTTGGGACATAAAAAGGTAAGTTTTCACCAAATTTCGTGAAAAAATATTTTTTTTGTAAAAGATAAAAATAAAAAACCAAAAACTTGGTTATTTGAATTTTTCACATACATTTTGAGGTTATGTGAGTCTAAATACAAAAGTTGTAGATCTTTTTATTACCTACAACTTTGCCATTTAACTTTTTTCCATAGGACTTGTTTTTCCAGAAATTGAGATTACCCTTAACCCCCCCCCCCCCCCCCCCCCCACTTCCCGACCTCAGATCGCCCGTAATTTATTTTTCCTTTCATTTTTGTTGCATTCTCTTCCTTTTCCAATAGGTTTCATCCTACTATAAATTCTTTTGTTTTCAAAAATTATTATCTACCCTGGACTAAATGTTATTATGGCTAATTTAGACGGCCCTTTGTCCTAATGGCGAATTTAGACGGTTCATTTTTCGAGATTTTTGCTTTCATTCTCGAGGCTTCATCGATGAGTCATCAAAAATGAACCGTCTAAATTTGCCCTTAGGGCAAATTATAATGTAATATAATAAATATACATACATACTCTTACATACATTGTAAGTTAAATAAAAAAAGCTTGTAAAAAATAAAAAATCTGATTTCACCAAAAAGTTCTGGCCACATATGGCCATAAATCATTCGAATTTAGAATGACGCAGCCACTCTGGGCGCAGCACTGGCGTTGTCATTCAGATTCGTTTTGACATTTATTACAACAAACAAGCCTTGTGAAACTTTTCCAGGGAAATACAGCAACAAATAAAATAGCAATAAATTCGCCAGGATGCAGTCTGTAGTAACATTCGAAAAACCATTACCACATTTAAGTCTACCGGATTGGGACGCTCGGCTCTATGGACTGCAGGTGATTTAATAATATTAAGGCTAAAAGTCCTTAGGCTGTTAGCATATCATCATCATGTCAACCTATAAGCGTCCACTGCTGTACATAGATCTCTTAAAATGATCGCCATAGCATAGATACCACGCAATTTGTTGCTAGCGACTCGCCACGACATCGTCCGTGCATTTATAGTGGGGGGTCTATCAATGAGACCCCGCACCGAGAGGCGCACTGTCGGTGCGGGGTCGCCTTCCAGTTCCTTGGGACTCCAACCGATGGATTCTTCGAGCTATGTACCCCGTCCATTGCCACTTCATCTTTGAGGCTTATCAGATATGGTATTATATAGTACGGGATGAAAACAACAGTGTGTAAAAATACATTTAATAGGGAGAGGCTATTATACGGATAGGCCCGCTTGGCGAGACGTCGAGTTAGGTTTAACCACTTTAACCCAGGAAATAAATTTGTAATTTTGACAGAAGCTTTCGGTATACGAATCTGTCAAAACAGCAGCTAACTCTAGGTTAAAAAGATAACCCGGCGTTACTGCAAGCAGGCCTAATGAATTTCTTAATGACAAGGTTGCTTGGAAGCAATTTGTTTTTCTTCAGCTGTCCGCAAGATAGCTAATATGCTACATTTTATAACATTTTTGTTTTAAAAAAAAACAACAGCTGAGTTTCTTGCCGGTCTTCTCAGCAGAATCAGCTTTCCGAACCGGTGCAGTAGATTATTGACTTGTCATAAGAGCCACAAGTTGGCCTATATGAAATAATTAATTTTGAATTTAATATGAACGTCCGTGCCATAGAGATTGTCCTAACTCCTAATATACCCAAAGGGGTAAGTATTAGTCGGTAGATATTACGTTTAAATACGTAACTAAGTAACTTTTCGATTCACTTTGTCCACATAGAGAACTTTGTTCACATCTATTAGATGGCATTATTCTTGCACGAAAAGCTCTCGAAATGTACTAGGAAACTACAAAAGCACTTCTGTATTGTCGAACTCAAAAAGCAATGTTCAAAGTGGAAAGTTTCTTTCGCCGTGTCGATAATATTTTTACAAGTATTTCTTAGTAAGTACAGAGACAAAAACTACTGTAGTAACGAGCGGATTTTTATGCTCTTTTCTTTATAGTACTCTCGCAAGTTTCCTTGTATTTTTGTCGGCACTCTAAAAATAATCATATAAAAATAGGTACCTTTATATTTTCAACTTTCATAATAAATAATATTATAATCTCAACCTATCGCCGGCCTATGGCTGGTCACGGGTTTCCTCTTAGAATAAGAGGGCTTTAGGCCATAGTCCACCACGCTGGCCAGTGCGAGCAGACTCCACGGAGAACTCTTAGGCATGCAGGTTTTTCACGGCGTTTTCTTTCACTATTAAAGCAACTGGTATAGGATACTTATTCAGGTGATTGGTTAAAAGCACATACATAGCTCCGAATAGTCAGAGATGAGTGCCTAAGACCGAACTCTGGACCCCCAGAAAGGAAGCAAAAGTTTTATCTATTGGGCTACCACCCCTTGTATATACAATAAAATAGGTTGACAAATCTATATATATAAAAGAAAGTGGTGTTAGTTACACTATTTATAACTCAAGAACGGATGAACTGATTTGGCTGGAAATTGGTGGAGAGGTAGCTTAGAACCAGGAGACGGACATAGGATACTTTTTATCCCGTTCGACCGCGTTTCCGTTATGTCACTATAAAACGTGGTATAAGAAAAACGCATCTGACATGGAATAACAAAACGCAAATGACAGTGGAATAACAAAACGTAAATGACAGCTAAAAGTAATTTTGTCTTTGGTTAAGTACGGTAAAAAATTTGACTATTATAAGTGTTATAATAAAGCATTACTGATATTATAAATGCGAAAGTGTGTTTGTTTGTTGGTTTGTCCTTCAATCACGTCGCAACAGAACAGCGGATTGATGTAATTTTTTGCATGGGTATAGTAATGGCTGTAGTAGTGGTTCCTCAGACCGGGAGAGCTACTTTTTTCTCGGATAATGAAGAGTTCCCGCGGGATTTTTAAAAACTAAATCCATGCGGACGAAGTCGCGGGCATCAGCTAGTTTTATATAAAAATGTTCGTTTGAGATTTCATATTTTTCAAAGATCAAAGTACCTACCTAATAAGTTAATTAAGGCCCCTTTGTACTAACCGAAGCACATAATCGTGTTTGTAAATCTAACCCAAAAGTATTGAAATAAACATGTTTCAAAACAATAAACACAATGCTACTGCGTGGGTACTGAACACGTTTAAATTAACTTTAGGACCAGCTTCGGGCGTACCTTATACCTACCACAAAAAAGCCCGAGTTCACATAAATTGTTAATAAGAATTTCTTTCTAGTGAAATAAAATTCAGTAACTTACAAACGGCCCAGTGGTTTATACTTCGGTTTCCTTTTTGCAGTCTCTGACTTTTCGGTGTTATGTCAGAGATGTGATTGTGTACGAATGTACCTTTCACCATTTGGTTTAACGGTAAAGAAAAACATCGTAATTAACCCTGCATGCCTAAGAATTCTCAAAGGTACGTGTGTAGTCGCGCTAATCCGCACTTAGCCTTTTAAACCCCTAGTTGTTTAGATGGCCCAAATTCTTCGCAATCGAGAGGAATCCTGTGTGAATGAATGAACTAAAAGCTACGACTAAAACTGCGTACACAATGAACATTCTGCACTCTTATTTATTTTATTACTAGCTGATGCCCGCGACTTCGCGTGGATTTAGTTTTTGAAATAAATTCCTCGGGAACTCATTGATTTTCCGGGATAGAAGGTAGCCTATGTCACTCTCCAGGTCCTCAACTATACCCATGCAAAAAATCACGTCGATCCGTAGCCCTGTTGCGGCGTGATTGAAGGACAAACCAACAAACCAACAAACAAACACACTTTCGCATTTAAAATATTAGTAAGGATAAAAAAATAAAAAAGTATTACAATTTTTTTCTAATACTGTTTATTGATTCGCCGACATAGTCATACATTTCCCCATTTTAGTTCCCGATATGTATATCGGGAACAAGTCTCAAGTTATCGTGATCACACAGCCCCTACGTGATCCCTAAACGCAGCTTTACCAACCACGTTTTGCCAATACTCCCTTTTATAATTTTATGGGCGGTCCTGTTTCCGGGCAAATTAGAAAAGTTTTTTACCTGTAATGCCAAATTGCCTGGTAAGCCCTTTAGAGAAAGATTTCGTGGGAAGTGTCTGGGGGTCTCTCATTTCCACTTTGAATAATGTGCCACTCGGTCTTCCGGCAATTTTCGACGTATCTCGAAATCTTGAGTGATTGCCTCGTATTGTCAAAGAAATTAACAAACCGAGAATTTTTCTTGTTTGGGGAATTCGGGAATCATTGCGAGATACGATAAATTGAAATGTAGATAACAGAGCTAGCTTTGTAATTTTGAAATAAACTATAGGATAACCCCTAGTGGTTTGAATTCTACAGTGTCAAACTCTTTTCAACATAATATTATGTTTGCACTATTTGACTTTTTTGTTCACTACATATGGCTACATGAAAAATTGATTAACTTAAAAAATCTCATAAGTAGGTAAGTCTAGACAAGATTTCTGTCACACAAGTTTCTTTGGTTCATGCAAAATTCAAAAACTTTTGTCTCCTACGACGAAAGAAAAGGCGATTTTTATTCAAAGTTGCGACGCTCCGTCGTAAATATTCATTTGAACAAAGTTTATTTTCAATAAAAAGTTGAAATGATCCCGTCGCCATTCATATTACAATGTTATATTGATCGCTAAACGCGTGTTTTAGAATAAAGTATTGTAACAGCTGGTTGTTGAAAATTACAATTTTTAACCGAATTTAAAAAAGGAGGAGGTTCTCAATTCGTCGGTATCTTTTTTTTATGTATGTTCACCGATTACTCGAAGACGCCTGAACCGATTTGGAAAATTCTTTTTTCTTTGAAAGGGTATACTTCCCAGGAGGTCCCATTAAAATTTTATCGAAATTCGTCGAGCGGTTTTTAAAAAATCAACGATAAATTATATACTTTGTAGTGGCGCGGGTGTTTGAATTCGGTTTTTTAAAACGATTTTTTTATATGAAATTTTTATTATTACTGCTTTATTTTTAAAGTAAATTTTTGAATTAAACTGACGACTTTTGAAATAAATAATTTTTATTTTGAACGAATCTTCGTTGGCAGGTGACTGCGGACACCAGAAGGGCCGATGCCTTCGATCTACGTCACAGCGCCCATCAGCTTCGCAATGAAACCCGGATCAGGACTGACTGGGATAGCTACCACAACAATAATCGGCTTAGAGCTAGGTAAAACTGCTTTATGCGGGTAGATTTTAATTTAAGCCTTATGCGGTTAGATTTTAATTTACGCCATTTTGGCTCTGTACCTAAGTAGTTAAACGATTGTCGCTGGAACTACTAATATTGCAAATTGCGCACCAACCTCTATAAATAATTAATCTATGCTTTCAAAACCGACCCCCTATAATTAATCTGTGATTTGATATGAAATCATAGATTAATAATTGTAGAAGTCGGTGCGCCATTTGCAATAATGTTAGTTCCAGAGACACTCGTATGTCAATGTGGCGCTTTAAATTGATCCATAATAAGCTGTCGTTTCTATAGAAACAGCCAGTGTAAATCATAGTTCAATTATATAGATCAGTGACGCCATGGTATCAAATTTTCAGGGTATACGAAATAGAACAATGGAAGTCAACTCTCCAGGAACTATTGGATCGCATAGACAGAGAGATGAGCGCCCTGAAAGAAGAGAAGGCATCAACTGAAAGGGAGCTTGAACAGTTGAACATGCCACTACTTGTGTGCTCTGAGTGCCTTTCAAACAGAGATGGGAGGAGAAGTTCCGAGCTCACGTATGATTTAGCTGACACTGAGTTGAAAAAGGTAAATAAATGGGCAGCTTCCTACGCTACTTATACAAGGTTTAACGCATATTAATTTTAAACCTAACAGATACTGAAACCTAATAGAAAACTGACTAAACATCAATTTAAACAGCAGGTAAACTTGTTTAATTTTTGTGCTATGACTATGATACTCGTACGGGTTGCATTTTATTTTATTTATTTAATTATGAAACTAGCAATTACAATGGAGGTCTTTTCAGTAACAAAGGAAAATAATAAAATAGAGTAGGTAAGTTAAATCTAAATAAAAGCAAAACTACCTACGTTTATATCGAAACTCTAGCTTACCTAATGACCGTTTTCACAAATCATACCTATGTCATCCCCTAAATAAGAAGACTCTTATTGAGTTAATGAGACCATTACGTAGGTAGCCCCTAAATATAATTCCATATCCAATGTCATTTTCACCTTTAGGAATTTCCTAAGGTTCGTGAAAATGAAATTAACAGAAAGCGTCACCGAACTTAGCTTAGTTAACCTGTTAGGGAACGTTCTTGAAAACGAACATCTGAGGTGCGATTTTCTAAAGTTATTCCATTGATCGTTATCTTATTCGATGACATTAGCGTCAAAGTAAAATAAGCCATCATTGAATTAGAGCTCAATTTCGTGTATGCATTCTTATACGTTTAGGTATGAACGATACGCTCCATAACGATCTATGTTAAAGTCGGTTGTACTGATTTTGTGACTTTAAATCAATACAATCAAAGATTATTCTACTTTGAAGCTAATGTCATAGAATACGAATACGATCAATGGAATAACTTTTAGACAATTGGTACCCAGATAGGTATATACCTACATGATGCCAGATATGGTAGAGAAGAAGAGATGGAACATCGAAACGTGAGCCACAAGCCACACGCTTGCGGCGTCCGCATGGTTGAGACAGTTTAGGCCCCTTTGTATACCAATTTCCAATTAAACCCTGTGTGCAGTTTCCTGCAATTCACATAACTTGCCACTGAGGTAAGTGGTGTTTGTGTATGATAGTCGTTGCCACAAAAATATACCTAGATGAAACGGCTATGAAAACTATTTTACTACAGAGTATTCCTTTATACTGTAGTTTTACTGAGTATTCATGCTTGGTTATTTCTGGATAAAACAACGGTGTTGTTTGAAAAAAAAATTTTTATTGAAAAAATACTCCCGTGCATGCGACAAGAAATGCCTTAGCTTTTATTTCTACAGTCAGGAATATTGTAATATAGCATTTTCACGGGTTGTTATTTTTTTTTTTATTTGAAAACTGTTGCACTATACCTATTGCAAATTGTTGGGACGTCATTGGTTACTTTGCCCTTCTATCTTGATGTATTTTTTTGTGGTCCCCCGTTCCATCTTGATGTATTTGTGTGGTCCCTGCAAAGGTCTATTCGCACCATATTTTAACAGTGCCTACAGGTCGTGGAGATAAGTGCCGATAAGTTCCGATTAGTACCGACTTCTAGGCTCGGTTTTTCACATTTTAAATGCTTCATAACTGATGCACGTAACTTCGACCACGGGGGAACCATTTCCGGGATAAAATGTATCCACAAATATTCTCTTGGATGTAAGTTATCTTTGTACTACGATTTAGCTCAAATTACCGAACGATACGCAAAAACCATCCCCGGAGGAACTCTTTTCCGGGACAAAAAGTACCCAATTTGTTGGGTACTTTTTATCCCGGAATCCAGGATACAAGTTATCTTTGCACTAGTATCAGCACAATGAGATGAACGATACGCAATCGCATAGAGAAAGTCTAGACTAATAAACAGGATAAAGTATTAATACCATTTGCGAAATCCAGGAACTTTGCGTAACTGAGAGCAACAAGAAATTACTCATAGATCGATGTCAGTCTGCTTGGGAGAAGATCAATAAACTTGAAGTGGTGAAATTCAAGCTTCAGCTAGATCTCAACGATAAGAACGAAACGCTTCAGATTGACAAGGACATGCTTAATCTGGACAAGGATTGTGCTAACATAACTTATAAAACTGATTCTTTGAAGACTCCGAATAGGTAAGTTTATTGTTAACTTATAAAATAAAAAACGAGTGTGCTTTAGACCACACGACTGAAGTAAAACTGAAAAAACTAATTTTTCAGGATAAAAGGTTAAGATAAAAGGCGGTTTTATGGGGTCTCTTCTGATTGTTCAGATTTTATACTTATCTGAGCCATAATTCGAAGAGTTGATGGTCTTTGGGGTTCCAAGGTGCTGGAGTGGCGACCCCGCACCGGTAAGCGCTGTGATGGCAGACCCCCCACTAGGTGGACCGACGACATCAAACGAGTCGCAGGGAGCCACTGGTTTCAAGCGGCGCAAGACCGAAGGCTGTGGAAGTAGGTACATGCAGGAGACCTTTGTCCAGCAGTGAACATCTATCGGTCCATAAAGAAGGAGAAGAAGAAGAAGCCAAAGATGACGTCAGCAACGTTCAAATTGAATTTCAGCAACGTTCAAAATCAATTTCCAGAATGATCACATACGAGCAATGGTTGGAAAAATGCGAAGCCACAAAGAGGATGGCGACAAACGAGCTTCAGGACACACTTCGCCTCCGCGAATCCTTGTTCGTGGCTCGGGGCCGCGCCAGGAACGCTCTGCGCGCGCAGACTGACGTGACCAACTACATGATGAGAAGGCGGATCTACGACACGCAGAGGGCCAGGAATGAGTTGCAATGGCAGAAGATGAAGGTACCAAAGTACAGGGTGTCAGGGACATGCTAACGAAAACTTTGTGAAGAGGTCACACTTAATGTTTATATCGAGATTAGAAATACCATTTCTTTCAAAATTGATGGGTTACTGATTTTAAGTTTTGAACACGCAATGTATCGCGAACAATGCGATCACAACGCTTAGTGATCAACCAACGTTAATACCGATGCGGACATGCGGACATGTCCAGGTTTCAGTCTCCTTAGCATAATTTCCATTCAGAATCATTTACTGAATTCCTGCAGACATTCAGTACATGATTGATGAGTCGCTTTGAAATAAGTTTGTGCACACTGCACATCCTTTAGTTTTAGTTCAGGTTTTTTGGTACAGAATAAATAAACAAATAAATTATATGGATAATAATTTTTCCATCACAGATGGAAGAAAACATGGATAAACTGGCATCAGAACTGAAGACAATAGGCGAGCAGTTCGCAGACAAAGTGAATGCTCTGAAGGTGGCTGAGACTCGCTTGGAGACGCGCGGTTACCGCCCGGGGATAGAACTTGCGTCTGATGAAGCCGATATTGGATTGAAGGAAGAGGTCCGGAACTTAAGGGAAACTATTCGTCAGTTGCAAGAGAAACAGGACTGTGCAAAGTACGTACGAGGCATTTTCATAACAGCGTGTTCCAATTATTCCAGTAACCTTTTAGTTCAGCGATCTCAGGGGCGATTGTCTAAAGTTATTCCATTGAACTTGACATTAGCGTCAAAGTAAAATAAACCATAAAAGCATTGAATTAGAGCTCAATTTCGTGTATGCAGTCTTATGCAGCGCTCCATATTAAAATCGATTGTACTGAATTGGTGACTTTAAATCAATACACTCAAGGGTTACTTTACTTTGACGCGAATGTCATCGAATACGAATACGATCAATAACTTTTAGACAATTGGTACCCATATCTAACACAACTCGCTCGGAGAGACGTCTATGTATAATACCAAAATTTTTAAAGATCCGGGTTACATTATTGCAATCATATCTATTTTAGTCCAAAATTCACAGTAGACAGTAAGAGATAGACAATAGTAAAATCCTATGAAATCATGTGAGTGGTTGTGTCAATTTATTCTAATTCAGCTTTACACAGTCTCTTAGTTAAATTAAAAGGCCAAATCTTTCTGACCTAGTACAGTAGCTACTGTACTGGTCAGAAAGAGACAAATGGCCAGCTCCAGCCCCATACAGCGTCATATCTATTACTTGTATGGAACGTCGCCAATTGTTTCTCTCTTGAACTCGTTGTGTAATAGCTACTTACCCTACTGTAATTATAATAATATTATTATCCTTTTCAAGTTTTCAACACGGTACATTGTGAAACGGATAGCACTACGTCTAAGATCTGTCAATTTAGTTCAGTTTAGAGACTGTGTACAACTGAATTAACATTATATCTATATCAATCAACTATTAGTCATTTATAGTACGACGCTGCAATCACTCGATCCAGTAACTCGAACTATGTAAACCGGTTTTGTCAGCCGTAATTATTTTGTCTTCCTAATTCAAATCCACACATTTGCAAACAAGCTTTTTGGCTAATGTTACTCCTACGCGATAATCAGCGAACCCGACGTTTAATTTACGCATGCTTGCCACAATGTACGAATACATAATATTAAGTCTAACGCAGACAACCGGTTTTAGTCCAAGACCGATTTTTTACCCCTAATTATGGCTGACTCTAAATGAAGAGTATCTAGCTGTCAACAACCGTCTGAAAAGATTAATAAATTTTCTTCTCTCTTTATAAACTGTATTGTTAGGGCCTAACTTTGAGTAATAAACCAACACAGGAGAAGAATTGACGCGCGTACCCCTCTGTAAGTTGGGTATGACCAGTGGTCATACCCGTTATATAAAACTGTTTGACTCGAGTCACGCGCCTGTCAACTACGTATGGTTAGCGGGGAATGAGCTCCGCTATAAATGCCGAATATGAGAGTATTTTATTCTGAAAAAATATTTAAAAAATCCAGTTTACTAAAGGATAACATTTACTTACTTCTCATGTATTATTTTATCCAAATAATGCAGTACTTATGCAGAAAACTTAAGAAAACTGTCGATCTGAAAATGTTGCTACTTAATCGTACATGAAATAATTTGGGGAAAATATTGAAAATTAATCTTCCTACTTACTATTCGTTTAGAGACCTTTTTCATGAACTGCATTATAAATTGATCCCATAGAATTAAAATCACGATAGAATAGGAAGGGGTGAACGACTAATTTATAAGCTTTAAGTAGAATATGACTAGATATATATAAATACGAACTTTGATCGTCTGTGGGATTATCAAATAATGATAAAAATTCTTTCTATAAAACCAACTTTAAACGCCACTACAAAGTATAAAACAATTTTAATTTGTACATGTATGTTGAAGTCGGGCGGGCCTAAATATAAATGATGAAACCAATGCGCGACGCTAGCCCAACTTTGCCCGATCGGCGTATGAAGTCGGTTTTTTAAAAGATATTTTTTTTTACATTATTATTTTAAGCTTTTTAGTGTATATCTCTGATCGCGAGCAATTTGCTCTTAATCATTGAGTTCCTTCCTCCATTACCGAAGATATGAATCACCTTCTCTTCACCTTTTAAACAGGCCCAACCTTATTATGCGTTCTTTCAAAAAAAAAAATTGAAATCGGTTCAGATTTGACGTAGTTATGGAGTAACATCTAACATTATATCAACAACAATTTATATGGGAACCACCTCTGAAGTATGCCCTACTAAACAAAAAAATATATCAAATTCCATTCATTATTCGGCGGAATAATTGCGTAACAAATATACAAAAAAATTCGAATTGAGAACCTCCTCCTTTTTTGAAGTCGGTTAAAATGATTGCATTATTATAACGATCGCAATGGTGTCTGATTGGCTGGTACTCTCCCACTATTGTTTAAAATGCATTGATGCAGCTAGAGCTCCATAAACTCAGCGAATTCATAAAATTAGTTTTTTTACTCAATTATTTCAAAAGTTATAGGTATATATTTCCATATAGCCAGTGTGGTATAATTTTCTAAATATATAAAATGAAAAGGTGACTGACTGACTGATCTATCAACGCACATCTACTATGACGTAGGCATCCGCTAAGAAAGGATTTTTACAAATATAATACAAAAAAATAATGAAAACGAGACTAAAAAATTGTTTAATAATAATGATTAGTTCCACGTAAGTCTTTCTTAGTCGAAAATTAGGACTTTAATTTTATGAAGTCGGCCACACCGCAATAAAATTAGGGCTGGACAGCAAGATTTCATATGTCGATATTGGTGGGGGGATTGTATAAATCATTTATACCGAGATATTTTTATCGTCTTACTAATGGTTCATTGACGAAAAAAAATAATTTAAATTCTATACATATTATTTGGTTCATTAAAACTTGGCAATTGAATTAAAGTACCCATACTTCTTATTCATCGCGCTAGGTTTACCGGAAAGCTAAATAGCTTGGCGGTGTTTTATAACAGATGGGGTGGCCACTATAGCCATGGCGGCAGCCTAGCATTACAAACAAATATACGCTTCGTTCAGATGAAGTAGATGAAAAAATAAGCCTTCCAAGTAAAGTGTGTAGGTACAACTTTTAACTTACCAATCATAACTTTAATAAAATTTTTTTTAGGGTTCAGTTTTTACTTTTTATGTTTCCTCCATGCTGGACTGAGAGAATATTATTCAAATTTCAACGCTGGAAAACGATCTTGTAAATCGAAAAAGTGAACTTTAAACCAGAGCCAATAACGTTTTAAAAAATCATAACAGCTCATAATAAGCTATCAGGAGCAGATTTTTTTCAAAAATCATATTTTTTAATGTAACACATCAGATGATACTAATTATATAATTCTAAAGTAGTATTTTTTCAATTTCAAGAAGCAATGTTGCTGTAACTTGGTATTTGAAACATATGAAACCACGAAATAACTCTAAACTCTGAAATGCTGATTATGATGTATCTATTTTTAAGGAAACATGATGTAGTCCTAACAGTTTGTACTTAATATACTTTTTAGTAATAGATACATCGTAAATTTCGCTTTAAACATAAATAAAACAAATGATGTTTCATTAAAAATGCCGTATGTTTATTTAAACAAGATTACTTAAAAAATCAATGTGTTCAATATTAATACCCACTACGTATTCAAATAAAAATTAAATGTCTCTCAACTTAATAAACAATATTATTAAAAATTATAAAAACCTACGACAAAGTACAGCACTCCCTGGTGGCTTATAATCTTAAATCATAACTAAACAGCTTCTCTAAGGTGATATACTATGGTACCTACAGCATGCTCTCAGCATGAGATTGAGAGTATAGTGACGGAGTAAATATCTTGGTATCTACAAAATCTGTTAATAATCAGATAATCCTAAGTCCTTACAGTAAACCTAAGTGCACTGCACTGCTAAAAAGTATTGATAACTTTTTTGAAGTATCTGTATAATATTGAAAAATAGATTGTGTCTTAGTATGTATTTACAGCATTTTTGAGAACGTTTAAAAATATGAATAACAAAAAATCTATAATATAATAAAACTGTAACAGGTCCAATTCTGTACATTGAAGATATTTTGAAAATTTTTGTTTGAGGGCACTCTATAATCGATACTGAAGCCAAAACAATTTTTTTTTAATTTTTTGTCTGTCTGTCTGTCTGTCTGTCTGTCTGTCTGTCTGTCTGTCTGTCTGTCTGTCTGTATCTTGGCCGCGCATCACGCCGAAACTACTGGACGGATTTAAATGAAACTTGGCACGATTTAAGATAATACTACGAGGTATAATATAGGATACTTTTTATACCGAAATTCAGCACGGTTCCCTTGGGAGAGGGGCTGAAAGTCCAAATGGGTATTTCGCTGTAATTCAATAAGGCGTATTCCGATTTAATCCATTCTTTTTTTGTTAGAAAGCAGGTTCTTTAGAGATTGTCCTGTAATTATTTCAAGGTCGTCAATTTCGTAGTTCAGAAATTATAAGAAAGTATAAGGTCCAAATAACTTGAACCCTGGAATTTACAGGATAGTTTGAATGTACGGCTCATCTTAAGCTGGCATGCGTATTTTATCGTACATAGCCATCGTGGATAGCCCTATTTTGTCAAAGTCAAAATTCAAACTACTCCAAAGGCGTCAGATTTTGCCAAACGATCATTATACCTACATACTACATAGTAGGTGTGGATGTAATACATCGTATGGACGTAATATTAGGTACAGTGTTTTCCTATGCAATTTAATATTCTAATCATACTAATATTATAAATGCGAAAGTGTGTTTGTTTCTTGGTTTGTCCTTCAATCACGCCACAACAGAGCCACAGATCGACGTGATTTTTTGCATGGGTACTATAGTTGAGGACCTGTAGAGTGACATAGACTACTTTTTTCCCGGAAAATCAGTGTTCACGAGGGATTTTAAAAACTAAATCCACGCGGACGAAGTCGCGGGCATCAGCTAGTATATACTATAAACATGCAGAGAAGGTCAACATAGTATCTTAAAAAAATAATGTCGTAGGAAAACGAAAATCCAACAATCCGACGCAGTATCTTTTTCTTCCAAATATATAAAAAAGTAATTTTGTTATTTTTCGAAATAAGCTAGATCGCTTTCCATCGTCAATATAGGTCAAAGTTTCTAGCTGTATCTTTACACAAGTACTAAAAGCCTTCAAAGAGTCAATCTAATAGCAAAGGCATATTATGACTAAAATAACGGCAAGAGCCTCGTTTCCTAGCGCTTCTATATAGGTAACTACCATGTTAAAGATCTCGAACAAATAAATTTACTCTCGAATAAAGTAACTCTGTTGTAAATAATTATTAGAAGAACTTATCGAAAGTCGATAATCGATAGTGTCAAATCCCTAAAATGCTTACACATATGATGCGATTGTTTCATGTAATGATAGAGCGTCCCTGTGTGTGAATGTGATTGTGTGCATATAATTTAAGGTAGTGTTTGCTAATTATATTGTGTGCGTGCATAGCGACGTGATGGAAAAATGCACCTGTAGTAAGCAAGTTTTCATGTGTGCTACCTCGCCCCCCACCGTAATTGACAGACTTTTTTGCAAATAAATTAGGCGTCAATTCCTCTCCATTGCTGGTTTATTACTCAAAGGGGCCTAAACGCAGAAGGGATATTATATGAGTGCGTTAGAGATTGTCGTAGTAACGTTTTTGGTGGGACTTTTCGCTCTCTTTATGTTCTAATACCGGTGAATTTTGTCATATACGATAATCCCTCGTCTGCGATAGGCCTATGCATTGATTCTAAAGCTTTGCGCGCTTACTTCCATAATAAAATGCCTGCGACTCTGTCCTTTTTGGAATACATCCAAAACTCCCGAGCCAGGGGAGTTTGCGTCTTGTTATTTGAGTATTGTTTGCTTGGCTTTTGTTGCAATTAACTAATTCCACTCTTTAATAACAGGCTTCTTTTAATTTATATAGGTTCTCTAATAGCTCTCTGCTGTTTTCATGTACAGGCGTGGAGGTGTTTGGGTTTTTTAAATACCGTAGGAACTCTTTGCTTTTCCGCAGTAAAGAGATTATAAGAAGAAAAGTCATCCTCTAGGTCTTGAACTATATTATACGTATACTATCACGTTATAATGCACGCAAAAACCAATGTGGTTGGTCCATTGCTACATTGCTGCGTGGTTAAAGGACAAATCAATAAAGTAATACTTTTGCATTTATAATATTTAACTATGTTGGTATGCAGACCATAAACATAGTACCATCGTGTTTGTCAGTTTGTGGGGATTTTTCTACATACTCGTAGTATCCTTACTAATATTATAAATGCGAAAGTGTGTTTGTTTGTTGGTTTGTCCTTGAATCACGTCGCAACAGGGCTATGGATCGATGTGATTTTTTGCATAGGTATAGTTGAGGACCTGGAGAGTGACATAGGCTACTTTTTATCCCGGATAATCAAAGAGTTCCCGAGGGATTTTAAAAAATAAATCCACGCGGACAAAGTCGCGGGCATCAGCTTGTAATATTATAATTCTGAGCGATATGATCTATTAATTCGTAATAAAATTGTTTGCTCTTTAAAAAAAATACCTACGCTGTACCTACTATACGCTAAATGTACTTGTAACTTATACTCAGTTATAAGCAATGACCTTCTAATACAGGTCATCTTCTATACTTATAATTGGTTATAAGCATAGAAAGTCTGCGATAGAAAATGTAGAGCGTTATTGTGGTGCTAATTATAATATTAGGCTTTATGCTATTCTGAGCTGTCTTTTATGTTTGCTGTGTTTTAAAGTTCACACTACTTTACCACTTTCACGTAACGTTGTGTGTTTGTGTGACCATTTCTATACAGTATTTTGAATTCTGTGAGTTGTGTATTCTACTAGTGCTTTATGCAGCTGCAGCGGTCATATTAGTATATTTTTCGTTTTGACTTTGTATTGCGGTTTCTGCAATGTAAACAATTGCAGGGCAACTTTTTAGAATAAAAATCTGGATAAAAATAATTAACAGACTCTACACTAATTATTTATATGAACATGTGTGTGTGCTCGCGCTTCATGTACAATGTACATGCACCCAACATGCATGCTTACTATAATGTAGTAAGGTTAATGCGGATCCCACATTAGGGATTAGCCGCACGCATCGTGAAATAATTTGATACTTACAATAATATTATACCTTACAGGCTGATGCCTGCGACTTCGTCCGTGTGGGCAGAACCACTGCCATCAGAATTGAGGACTTGGGTCCTGGAATTGAACTATATAGTCTTTGCTTGTTACCTAAAACAACTATTCAAAACCAAAAGTTAATAAATCACCACAGTTTAGGTGGGCAGTAACCCTGCAACATCGATGTTGAAGAATTAGATCTTGAAGGTTTCATAGGACAATCTCGCAAATTTTCTATATCGATTAATAAAATATTCACGCAAATTCGTAGAAATCACGAAGATATCGATATACATAGGTAGAAAACACAACTCGTTTTGTGGAAGTCAGTTAAAAAGTAGCCTATGTTACTCGTTATAACATCAGCTATCTGTCATTGAAAGTCGTTCCTGAGATTAGCATAAACAAACAGACAGACAGACAAAAATTTAAAAAATTGATGTGTTGTTATAAGTACTGAATATAAATTCATATGCATTTAGTTAATAGCTGTTATTTTGACATTACAAACAGACACTTCAATTTTATTTATTTTTATAGATTGATAATAATTGATAAAGCTAAACTTTTGTTTTAAAAGAGTTCTGGTACTGTTGGGTTTCTTGCCGGCTCTTCTCAGCAGAGCATCTGCTTTCCGAAAAGGTGGTCTAGACTTGTCATAAGAGCCACAGATTGGCCTTCATGAAATAAATAATTTTGAATTGAATTAAATTTCTTTTTAAATTTTTTTTTAATTAGAATTAAAATTTTTGATTTACAATTAAATTAACAGGCGTCGCAAGTATCAGATGATTAAAGAAAGGCGGATGAAAATGCACGCCCCGTTTTGGTTGTCTACACCAAGTCGACCTATACGAGTTGTATCAGGGATAAGAGCCGCAAGAAATGATTTAACTTACCAACTGAAAATTTACTCTTGTTGCTCTTACACACAAATGTGCGAGAAATATAATGTAGCGACATTAATTCTGAGCTTTGCACTAGTTTATGTAATGAAACGCCTTGGTTTGTTACCTTTTTAGTTCATCTAGGTACGTCCAAAATTTCATTGCAATATCACGCCGACCCACACGGAGAGACTGAATGTGCAAACAACATTATAGAGCAATATTCATTCTAGGCGCGCTTGCAGAAACGTCAGAGTTATCCTTTTAACCCAGAGTTAGCAGTTAACACTGGGTTAGAAACAGACAAACTAGACAGATTAGACAGATTTCGTATAAAGCATCTGTCAAAATTACAAATTTATTCCTGGGTTAACTAACCCGGCGCGGGCGTCTCTGCAAGCGGGCCTAAGCTTTGCACTTGTTTACCCAATGAAACGCCTGGGACTGTGTTCGTTTTGGTTTACGGACTCCACAATTTCGCGTTCAATTATACGTCATATTAATATTTCATATGGACAGTTTCAAATTTGCGAGCATCTGCTTCAGCCTAGAACTGACCTTTTATGGTTTACCTACGTTAAAAATTTTATTGCGTTCGGCACGTCCGCGTCGCGTCCGCGTCGGCCCGTACGGACAGCCCGAATGTGCGAACAACATGATAAAACAACAAAGCTCAGTAGTTCAGATTTCCTTACTTGAGTATTCGAGTAAACAATAATGGCCGAATGTTAACCAAAGACAATTTATAGGGTTGGGAAGTTATCACATGAGCGATTGAACGAATGTGAAAGCATTATACAACTGAATGATTTTCATCCCAACTGCGATGGTCATAGACGTGTACCATTACTACAAATTTGACGTAAAAAGTAACTAAACAATATCTTTTTCGTAATTATATTAAAAAGAGGATTTTACAAGAAAAAATTAACGAAGATTTATTAATTATTACTAATCAGATTTTTGTTCTATTCTAAAGTATACCCCATTTGTGGGTAACATTGTGATACAAACAATTTTCTTAAAAAAAACAGTAGTGTATTTTTATTTACCTGTTTTCTTTAGTAGAATGTTCTTTAGTTTGGTAATAATATAGATTAAGATTATCTATTTTTTATTTTATAATAATATCTAATTTTATTTAAGTTAACCATTACAATCATTTTCTGCTAGTGATTTATTTTTTATCAATATCCATTATATTTTATGTTCTAAAGTTACTCACCTCTAGTGTAATGATGATTCAATCATTGAAGAAGGAAGGCTAGTCGTAATTCCTAGTTCCATGGATTCAATCCATTCATAAGGTCACTCATTCGCCTGTCCCCACCTCAACGATTCATAGACAATCTAGGGTTACGAAATGTCACTTTCTCCTAATCTGTGCAAATGAGTTCTGCTAATATTTCGTTTTTGAGAAAATAAGTATCTTATAATGGTAAACTCGAAGCAATTTTTGGTGTAAATCGTAACGAATGTGTTTGATGAATAGATCTAGACAGTTATACATAGTTAAAAATGTGTGATTTGTGTGTAAATAAGTGATATTCATATCAAGAGGTGTTTGTTTACTCGAATACTCAAGTAAGGAAATCTGGACTATATACACTTGTTTACGTAAGGCCCAAATTAGACAGTGCCTCGTTCATCGTTGCAAACCGTCTTAATTCGCCCTAAGAATGAATTTTTTACGGTTAATTTCTCGAGATTTTTGCTTTCATTCTCGAAGGTCATTGGTGAGCCATCCGTCTAAGTTCGCCCTTAGGGAACAGAGCCTTAGGGTTTATTTTCGCAAAAAATATTCGCAAAAATGAATGATCCATCGTCTAATTTCAGCCTAATGAAACGCGGGGGGTGTCTTTTTGGTTTACCTACGTCCACAATTTCGTTGCGTTCGAAGTTGCGGCCTGTACGGACAGCCCGAATGTGCGAACGACATAATAGAGCAACATTAATTTTGAGCTTTGCACTTGTTTACGTAATGAAACGCCTGGGATTGTGTCCTTTTTGGAGTATGTCCAAATTTCGAGCTTAAGGAGTCTGTGTCGGGAGTTAGCAGTTGCCTTTTTTACTCACGATGGAATGGATATGGCAATATACCTATGCGTTTAACGACTTAAGTCTTAAGGTTGTCTGTTCATGCGTTTTTTTCGCAATTTCTTCTGAAATATGACCGTGACCGATTGACCGATTTTGATGCGTTTATTATCATTGCCTCAGAGCCAGTTCTAAGCTATCTTTTGAGGTTATATATGCCAACGGGGCCATAAAGTTCATCGTAAATTTTAAATTTTTTGATTTAGCTTAAGACCGCGATTTCGCCCGCATGGTGTTAGGTCTTTTAAACATCCCGCGGGAATTATTTGCTTTTCCGGGATAAAGACAGCCTTTATCAATCTCTAAGTCCTCAAATATAAACCCATGCAAGTAACCACATCGATCCGTTGCTACGTGATTGAAGGACATACCAACAAACCAACAAAGTAACACACTTTCGCATTTATAATTTTAGTAAGGATTTAATGTCCGAAAGGGCTCCAAACCCCTCTCTGCCTTGTAGATGGGCAGGGTGGAAAAAAGAACAAACTATCCTCCTATGGCAACCTAACCTACCGAAATAGGTAGATACAATTTTTCCAAATTTTCCACGGTCTTTAGAAGCTTTGCCTCTGTTCTGTTATTTACTCGTAGGTACTCAAATGACATTATTAAAAGATATATTTATTACCTTTCTAAAGAACCTCGCAAGAACTCCGCTCAGTCAATTAATTTTGTACTATAAAAACGTATCGCCCGAATTAGTGACTAAACTTGTAACTTGTAAGAAACTAGTTTCAAAAGAAATTACTTTCGCAGCGAGCTGTACTCTTGGGAAGCTCTTGATTAATCGGGGTAGAAGTGTCCTTTAGTACCTATATTTATGATGGTTTTCGTGGTGTGATGAAAATAGATAGAGTTGACGGAGCTTTAAGGCATGGCCACACAGAACGCGGCGCGTTAGGACTTGCAACAGATGGAAGTGTAACAAATAAGAATTTAGAAACTGTAATCCGAATGCGGAAAATTATGTCACCTGGGCTAAAATCGATGAGAATTGATTGACACCTCATTCATAAAAATCGGCTCAGTATAAGTTTAGACGCCACAGTGGAATATGCGTAAATAGGCACCACGGAATAGAAATAACCGGTTTTAATAGAAAAAACTGGTTTTTTCTATTCCGTGATAGGCACATACATACATAGATTGCTAAAATCATAACTCTTTCCTTTGATTTTGCCGTGGTCGAGTAATAATTTAATATAAAAAATTCTTTTTTAAACAACCGACTTCAAACTCCCGCTTTACTACATTACACACACACACACACACACTATACAAAGTATATAACTTATTGTTGATATGTTAAAAACCGCTCGACAGATTTCGATAAAATTTATATGGAACCACTTGGGGAGTACCTATGCCCTTTCAAACAAAAAAACTTTCCAAATCGGTTCAGGCGTCTTCGAATAATCGGTGGACATACATAAAAAAATCGGCCAAGTGCGAGTCGGGCCTCGCTCTTTTAGGGTTCCGTTAAAAAAATTTAAATTAAAATATTTTCATGTACCCATGGAAATATTTTAATTTAATTTTTTTAATTTAATTTAATTTTTATTATTTGTTGTTATAGCGGCAATAGAAATACATAATATGTGAAAATTTCATCTGTCTATCTATTACGGTTTACGAGATACAGCCCGCTGACAGACGGACGGACGGACGGACGGACGGACGGACGGACAGCGTAGGCTTAGTAATAGGGTCCCGTTGGTACCCTTTGGGTACGGAACCCTAAAAAAAAAGATTCCGACGAATTGATAACCTCCTCCTTTTTTATGTCGGTTGAAAAGGCGTTCACACTGACGAACGCGCGTAGGAATACTGAAGTCTGAAAGTAGCGTGCCGTTTTCTTTACGCCCGACTACAGTGTGAAGAGCTTATTATAATATCTACTGCTAACTGTAGTACCTGATGCCTTATTCAAATGTTCAGTTCAGTTTGACAGCTCCTGCTAACTTCAGTTACCTTATCTTTTCAACACATTTATGAGTGAAGTTAGCAGATGACAAACTGTACCTTTAAGCATTGATCCCAATTCCCATCAGCCTATGCCTATTAAAACTTCAGTGCTAATAGTTTGGACCATGTCATATAATATAACTCATATACCTACCTTAGTTATTCTTCGGATCTCCTCATCTTTAGTATAATTAGAGAAGGAGATGAAACGTTATCCATATGTTATTGTGTTATCAATGTTTCTTTCTCCCCATCGTCGTATTTTATGTAGTATTAGCTGATGCCCGCGACTTCGTCCGCGTGGATTTAGTTTTTAAAGTCCCTCGGGAACTCTTTGATTTTCTGGAGCCTATGTCACTCTCCAGGTCCTCAACTATACCCATGCAAAAAATCTCATCGATCCGTAGCTCTCCAATCCAATCCAATCCATCAGCCTGTATTCATCCACTGCTGGACATAGGCCTTTCCGAGAGCGCGCCACCAAACACGGATCAAGTAGCTCTGTTGCGGCGTGATTGAAGGATAAACCAGCAAACACACTCGCATTTATAATACTAGTATGACTTAACAATCCCGCGAGAAGTTTGTTTTTCTGGGATAAAAAGTAGCCTCTGTTTAAATTTGTTGCTGCTGTAGCCTTAACTACCTATACGCATGCAAAAAATTACGTGGCTCCGTTGCTACGTAATTGAAGGACAAACTAACAAACCAACAAATAAACATTTTCGCATATATAAACGAGAATAGCTCCGGCAAGCACGTACTAAATTCGCAGTCATTTTACCCCTGCAACCTACCCAGCCCTGTAAAGTGCCAATCAACCTTTCAAGATAACTTTCCTTTCAGGGCGACCTACAACGCGTTGGAGGCCGCATCAATCAAGATCGCTATAGACCTTAATGATAAGGAGCAATCTCTTGAAACGGACACCCAGGCGCTCGAAATGCGCACGGCATTGGAGCCCAAGCGCCCCACAGGAACAGATAAGAACCTGGTCCTGGCCAGTATGGTGGATGAAGTGCCCAAAGTCGAGACTTGATGATACAAGCAGAACAGATTTAATATGGTTTCTTTGAAGTCAATTTATTTTGGATGCTAATATTTTTAATAAAATTTTACGTTTTGATTTTTTTATTGTGTTTTTGACTGCTGGCTTTTGTTCGCGACTTCGTCAGTATGAGTTTTGATCAGCGTGATTGAAGAACAAACCACCGAATTTACACACTTTCGCATTAGACAGGTTGAGCGTAGTTCGACCACCGAAATTAAGACTTGATAAATGAGGCGATAAAATTATCGTAATAAAATCAGATCAGTATTTGAATACATCACCACCCCTCCCCGCGTCAATGGACAGGCAGCCTAAGTTGTCTTGAGTTTAGTGTTATTGGGGACGTCTGAAAGGCATCAATACCTCAAAGCCGGCTTAGAAGGCTTAATTTAATGTCCCTAGTACTAGTTGATGGATCCAATCACTAAACCGCTCCCACATAGATAAGTATTTACGGTAGAGCATTAACTGGATTCAATCTCTAGATTGCACTGCCTCTACCTTGTAGGAAAATCGTCAAGTAGCACGTTTAGGAGTAGACACTAGACATGGCCTGTTCCACTAGTCCCTACCAACGTATCCCCCCTTGTGGGTAGGAGTGGGTTTTTTTTTCATCTATCTCTACTGGTAGTGATGTGTGGAAAACTATTTAAACTTATCCTTACCGAGTGGTACGTGGGCTTTTCTTTTCTCTCTCGCCGATGTATTTATTGCTGAGGTTCGTGACGGTTTTCCATCAATAACATAGTGGCACGGGTTTCTTTGGGATGTGTGCTCTCAGATATTTCTGCAAACGATTCAACAGTGCGTACGAGATTTTTACGCGCACTCTAAATGAGACACAGGAAACAAAAAAAACAAAGTGACATTTTGTTGTACCTACGAATAAAATAGTACTACATATTACTTCCATGGATAGAATGTTGAAAATCTTTGTTGAAGACGTTCAAGCGATTAAAAACCCCACAAAAGGCAACCCCTTTCAGGAGGCTTTTCAGGATAGCTCTTATAGAATTCCCAACCCAGTAAGTACCCAGCAAATAAATGATAAAGTTAAATGCTTTATTATCCAACGCTTTGACCCAATGGTCCTATTCTTTGTCAGTTATAAGGGGCATTGCTTTTAAAGCACTTTAGTTTCGATCGCTGAATGGACTGCAACCTGCGTTGATTTTTGAAGAGATAAGTACCTATAATATTTTATTAAGTAACTACTCTGCCTTTGGAATAACTATTTATGTTAAGAAAATCGAAAAAATGGTAAGTGAATGAATCAAGTAAAAGTTAAACTGAAATGACCCAAATTGGCTTCAACGTCATTTTAGTCAACTAATTTGAAAATCCGTTGCAAAGTAAATTAGGGTAAGTAAGTATAAGTACAAAATATTATATAAATCTTTTTTTTATTAGTCCCTCTGGGTTTCTGAGTTGTTACAACTTTACTAATGGCTGTTTACTTAGGTAATAAGAAGAACATTAACGAAAGTATACTTCTCAGATCCTCAAAGAGTTGATGTTTGAGCTATTGTTATATAAAAATATTCTGACTTAATATTATTATCTAACTAGTTATTATCTAATGATAACTTTAACTCAATACTTAAATATAAAATTGTAGGTATTGGCAAGTGCTGTAGGTACCTATGGACGCTTGTACCTGTGGACACAATCGATTTCGTCGAAACTAGCAACCCTAAAATTCTAATTTGAACGTGACCGTAAAGTTTTGTCAATGGTTGACAGTCCGCGTTCAAATTAAGAGTTTTAGGGTTGCTAGTTCCGACGGAATCGATTATGTCCACAGGTACAAGTACCCATAGGTACAGCACTTGCCCTACAAAATATTTCATTTTAGGCTTCCGTAGCTCACACAAGTCTTAATTATTATCTTATGTTGTAAAAAATTGGAGCCTCTATAAGACTATTTAATTTAAAAAAAAACTTTTTGATTCAAAATTGCAAGTAAAACGACTTTTAAATTTTTTATGTTAAATGGTAAAAATGGCATCCTTATGGTGAGACTTTCTCTGTCCGTCCGTCTATCACAGTCGATTATTTCAGTAACTATTAAAGCTATCGACATGACATGAAATTTGGAACAGTTGTTTATAATAGTGGCCCAACATCATTGGAGTAAAAGTGGAGTATCATAGGAAGACCTTTACCTGTTCATTCTAAAACAGTTTTTTTTTTTATATATTATATATAATATTTTTTGATTAATCGGCCAAAATGTCGAAAAAAATACCGTCCCCCCCCCCCCCCCCTATCACTGAAGTTTACAAATCGAAAAATCAGAAATAATTATGGTCAATAGAGGTTTATGTATATTTTACAGGAAAAATAAAACCAACGCTCTAACTAGCATAGTTTTTTAGGGTTCCATACCAAAATGGTAAAAATGGAACCCTTATGGTGAGACTTTCTCCGTCCGTCTGTCCGTCAGTCTGTCACAGTCGATTATTTCAGTAACTATTAAAGCTATCGACATGAAATTTGGCATAGTTGTGTATAATAGTGGCCCAAAATCATTGGAATAAAGAAAAATCGAAAATTATTTTTAGTTTTAATGAAAAAAGGGGGAAAATCGGGGGTTTGAAATTTCAAAGTAAAATAACTATATCGAGTGGGGTATCATATGAAAGGCTTGTGCATTGTGCATTCTAAAACAGTTTTTTATTTATTTCTATACATAATAGTTTTTGATTAATCGGCCAAAATGTCGAAAAAAATACCATTCCCCCCCCCTTATCTCCGACGTTTACCAATCGAAAAATCTGAAATAATATCAATATCAATAAAGGTTTATGTATATTTTACAGGAAAAATAAAAGCAACGCGAAAATTATTTTAGTTTGATTAAAAAAGGGGGAAAATCGGGGGTTTGAAATTTCAAAGTAAGATAACTATACCGAGCGGGATATCATATGAAAGGCCTTTACTTGTGCATTCTAAAACAGTTTTTTATTTATTTCTATATATAATAGTTTTTGAGTAATCAGCCAAAATGTCGAAAAAAATACCGTTCCCCCCCCTATCTCCGAAGTTTACCAATCGAAAAATCTGAAATAATTATGGTCAATAGAGGTTTATGTATATTTTACAGGAAAAATAAATAAAAGCAACGCTCTAACTAGCATAGTTTTTTTTATATTAACAATAAACCTCTACAAACAAAGTTAACGATAAATAAGCAAATTAATATAATATGTATTATCGTTTTACTTTTACTTTTGGAGTATGGAACCCTCGGTGCGCGAGTCCGACTCGCACTTGGCCGGCTTTTTTTTATATTAACAATAAACCTCTACAAACAAAGTTAACGATAAATAAGCAAATTAATATAATATTATCGTTTTACTTTTACTTTTGGAGTACGGAACCCTCGGTGCGCGAGTCCGACTCGCACTTGGCCGGTTTTTTTTTCTCCACTTCACAAATGAATATTAAATAACATCAATATACACACAATTACAATTATTTAATAAATCAATATAATTATATACAATATAATTAATGATAGTATGTTCCCTTTAAGACGATTCCCTTTTACGTAGAGTCTAAAAGACTATTTAGTGTATAATATTATGTTTTAATTTAGTGTAAATTTAATGTTTTTGTATTTTATGTTTTTTCGTTTTATTGTTCCTTTTGTTGTTATATACCTACTGTAGCCCGGGAAGACGAATTGGGAAACTGTAATGTCTCCCAGGGTATGTCATTGAAATTAATAAATAAATAATAAACTAAATATGAGTTTACCGCGCGACATGACGCACCACGCGCCGCGCAACGCCCCGCGTGTGCATAAACGTACCCTTATTGTAAGGGTTCAAATTATTTTTTATTATTTTAAGGGTTATAATTATTAACAAAGTTCATGACATAATAATTCCACCTTGAACCTTGTTTAAGGTTGAAGACAAGGGTCTGTTAAAGTACATTTATATATAGAATGATCACCTCACGATGATGATTGGTACGGTAGCTTAGTCGCTAGTAGATACCGCCCTTCCTTCAAGCGACTGGACTAGATACCAACCCTAAATCTATGCATGGCATGCTATAGCTACTTCCAGAATCATTTTTTGAGTACGTAATTTCTCAAAGTTTGTTAGCCACTGTAAGGCTCTGCTAAAACCAACCAAAAACTAATCTGAAAAACCAGTGAAAACCTGGAAAAATTACGTTATTGAGTAGAAATTAATACATTACTCTTTTCCCAGCCAACTTGAGTAATCCCTAGCTTTCTTTAGCTCCTAGCAACTTAATTAAAATAACTCATATAAATAAGTAATGGAATAGCGCCCCATGTCCCGTGGATTTGAGATATGCTTCGTTTGGCAGAATGGACAGATTTTACTATAAAATGCACACCATACATCCAGTTACTATCACTTTTATACCGTCTTCCTCACACTGAACACTGTACGGTAAGTTCTTCTTCTTCGTTATCAATCGATAGATGCCCATTGCTGTTCATAGGTAGGTCTTTTGTATAGACTTCCACATATCTCGGTCTTGCGACCCCTGTATCCAGCGGCTCCCTACACGGCGTCTGATGTCGTCGTTCCACTTAGTGTGGGGTCTGCCATCACTGTTTTTCGATGCGAGGTCACCACTACAGCACTTTGGGACCCAAAAGACTTGTAAGTACCAAAATTTACCTTAATTTTGAAGTTTTTTTATTTTTCGGAATTTCCCTTTACTTGTGCTCTAAGACCTTGCTTTTAACCAAAATTGACAATTCTAGCTCAACCGGAAGTACCCTATAGGTTTTGGGTCGAAAAACTATATGGTAGTTCCCGTTGACCTAGAATCACGAAATTTAGCAAAAAGCAAGGTCTTACAGCACAAATAAAGGAAAAATTCCAAAAAATAAAAAAGTTGAAAAAAAAATAGAGGGTGCCCCATACATACATACATAGTTGACGCCAATTTAGTTAGTCCTCTGAGTTGTATGGGCGCTCATACAACTTAGAGGTCTATCATAATTGGCACTATACTCAAATAAGGTAAATAAGTAAAATTGTGCTATTGTGTGAAAAAAAATAAAAGAAAATATTTATTTTGATATTAAGAATAAACCTCTAAAACAAAAACACAATATTTTAAATAAGCAAATTAATATAATATAATATTATCGTTTTACTTGAATACTTTTACTTCTGGAGTACGGAACCCTCGGTGCGCGAGTCCGACTCGCACTTGGCCGGTTTTTTTTGGTTGATCTCTCATCAACTGCGTTCAGCTCGTGGATTTTAAGCAGATCTGGAGTTCTTGATTCTTGAATTGAATCAAGAACCCCCAGATAATAAATAATCCGTAAATGATGGACAAAATTTTTTATTTCTTGAAAAGAAGACACCCTTCATTGAATTCCACTTCATAATTAACAGCATCCTCTTACTTGTCTACAATAATAAATTTTGCATTTTATCATATTTTACCGGAATAACGCAGTAATAATTACGCAGTTGTGTCAATAAGATTCCATGATATAAAAATCCCCTCGCCGACACAACAAATAATTTATAATGAGCCCATTTGCATATGCCGGCAAAGGAGCATACGTAGGTAAATAACAAACAAAATATCTTGCTCGTACGCGGTACGACCGGTGTATTTTATCGAGAGGAATTTTTCGTAGGCATGTTATTATTGTCGTTCTTTATGTGGTTTATGATACGGCAATAAAATTAAGTTATTTCCAGTTCCAGATGGAAATTGACGTTAATGCTACGGTTTTGGACATATGTATTTTGGATCGCGTGATTTCATAGGCGGAAACGTTTTGAATTTAAAAAATCAATCATACCGAGACACGTTTTCCGGCAGGATTACGAATCTTTGTATTAGGAAGTGTTCGGATCACAATTATTGTGATTTAAAAAGATCGCCTGATAAGAAACCGCTTCCTAAATGCTAGTACCTATGGATACCCGTATCTCCGTCGAAAGTGTTCGAGAATCGCGTAGACCATAACGATAACCATTGCTCGTTGAAATTAGTTGTGCCTTGAAGGTGTGTGTAGAATGCGAGCTATGTGACATAGGATGCTTGTAATTTTCGATGAAAAGTCACGTGGTGCAAGTTCATAGCCACAGGTTATTTACATTTGACTTTTTGTTCTCTGGCACGGAAGTGAAAACCGCCTTTGTCCTAAAATAGGGTTATGCTTCACACTTCAGACAATTAACAGATTCTTTTAACATCATTAGTCTGAATAGCTATCAACAATTAATTAGATGCAATAATAATTATTATTTAATATCTAAAATAAATAGAGTTTAAATACATTTGGTCGGGATGGGCGTATTATCTTTAAATATTTGGTTACATTAGAGATTGTTTTGTCATTTAATGGAGTTTATACATAGAATATGCCCTAGTAGAGTATGGTCAATATACCTACAGGTAAGTAGATATTTAAGCGCCGGGGACTAGAATCGAAGGCCGGTCACTGGCTGCACTAAAGAATGTTGTGGATAGTCTGATTTATTTATGTATACCACTTTCAAAGTATTTCTGACTTAAGTTTTTGTGACGGTTATTTTTATACGGATATTTGACTTCCTAGTGCATATCTAATTACGGAAGACTGTATACGTGTTTGTAATATTTTGAGTACAGCTTGTAAAAATTGTTCTAAAAGTGTCCATTGCAAAATTTTCATTAAAATTATCCTTATCCTAGTATCACATCAGCTGAACTGGTTGTGACTTGTGATGCAAAAACTGTTTCACTAATGCTGTGCCATTCATCATGACGTAAGACATATCCATCTTTATACATAAAAAATTAACAGTAATAAATTGATATCAGAATTTAAAACATAATTTAAGGCGATTTTTAAATATATAAAAAATAACACTTCCTATTATTGAAGAGTTCAACGACATCCTTTTTTCTAGAGACTTCTTGACATTTTCTAGAGATTTTTGTAGTCAAATCAAATCTTGCCAGTTCTCTCAGCGGAAACCGCTTTTCGAACCGGGTGGTAGAGTCTTGGCTTGTCAATATCATAGTCAAAACTTGTCTTACACGAATAAAAATTTGAATTTGAATCCACATTAACCATCACGTGATACATAGAACTTTCGGCTTTTGCAGAGTGCAAGATCAGTTTCCTGGGATAATCCTTACTGACGCGTGGTAGTTGCCACAGGCTGGTCCGCCCCACCCTACGATCGTGCGAACATAGTCAACTCGGTTCATATTTAAGCACAAAACATTTACCAGCGGTCGCGGATAGGCGAATTTTTCAAAGCAAAGCAAGTAGGGCAATTAATAAGTGTCAAATATTATCGTCTTAATGTTAAGAGTGTGGTTCGTGCGTGAATTTCTTTTGCTGCCGGACCTAAACTATATTTTGTTCTCGAACTCTATGAGTTTAAAAGCGGTGAGTGGAACTATTATTTTGTACTATTTAGTGACCGGTATTGCAAATGTATGTTGCTGTCACTACAACTATATAACAGTACGCCGCGTTCGTTATAGAGAGTTATGCCCTAGCGTCAATACAGAAGCGTGTCATATGCTTTGCTAAAAAACTGTCATTTAATAGGTACGAAAGGCCAAAGGTTTTGATTTAACAAATCCGTAAAAAAGCAGAATAAGTACCTTAACTCCGATTTCACGTAACTTGAAAAGTTAAGGCCAATACGTATTCTGCGAAGATTTAAGTGTTTATTAGCACGAGTGAGGCCAAAAAAATTATTGAGTTTTCCCGTCAAAAAATTCTGAGTGACAGCCCGGCGCGGTTTGGAAGTTGGTGCCGCTACAGCACCGTGCCTCGGCGAGCATGACGTAAATCGGTCCTACACGTGATCTCTCTCCGGTTATGTCGGACTACCGTCCCATTGGACTTAGGGAGTGAGGGAATAAAGAATGCTCGTGTATTCGCGCACCGCACCTCTTGTGCACCACATAATCTCCTGCTTGGTTGGCTAGTCTAGCGCCGTGGCTGAAATTTGTACGTTTGAAAACATTATTTATTATTTATTTAATATTAAACGGCAACCGTGTGAAGCCGGGGCGGGTCAGCTAGTAACAATATCATGCCGGTTCGTGTGTACGTATTTATGCAGTTATGATGTACATAATATTATTATGAAGGAAGTAAAAATACAAGTGACTGTAAAATAGGAAGTGTTTCTGTCACATAGTCGACGCAGTTATTTCAAGAAGTTTGCTAGCTTCCTTGGTATTGATAACGTACGAGTATTATTATTGTTTACGCCGCGATGTTGTGTTTACACCTTTAGAAATATTTGACAACTTACATACCGAACATACGGGTTCAATATGGAGTATGTCTAACGTATACACTAATATATTTAAATAAATAAATAAAATATGAAAAAATCCAATATTCTAATTTTTCTTCTATTGATCTCAAAAACTACTTAGGTACCTACTTATATCTAGATGGACGGGACCTTTAGTTGTAGGTTCAAAGTTTCAAACACTGACGTTTCAGTAGAATTTGATAAGATTATTAAGGGCCTATTTCACCATCACGAATTTTGCCGTTCTGACATACAATATTATTGCAATTTATCAAAACGGCGAAATTCGTACGGCAAAATTATTTCAATATAGGGACGGTGAATAGTCCCTTAAATTAAATAATATTTTAATTTAAATATAGATATTTGTATAAATAATTAGTTTTTTCAATTTTATACATAGAAAAACTCAACATGGCTGCCAAATTCACCACCGCATTCACTCTCTTCGCCGTGATACTTTTCCTGCTGAACCTGAAACGCACGGGTGCCAACCCTGCTATTGGTAAGATAATAAATACCCTATTATAATTACATAATATAGAGTCGATAATGGTAGGTACCTACTACCTACTAGGTAATTCAGTTGTCCTAAAATCACAAAGCAAGCAAATTAACTTATTCAAACATTTCGATTTTAGATTACAGCCTTAGAATAGCCCATAGATTAGGGTGGAATCGTCATCATCATCATTATCAACCCATCATTGGCTCACTACTGAGCGAGGTCTCCTCTCAGAGAAGGGTTATAGGCCATAGTCCACCACGCTCGCCCAATGCGAATTGGCGGACTTCACACACCTTCGAAAACATTAGGGAGAACTCTCAGGTGTACAGGTTTCCTCAAGATGTTTTCCTTCACCGTTAAAGGAGAGATGCGTATCCGGGATCGAACCTGCGACCCCCCGAATAGAAGACCACAGTAGTAACCACTAGGCTATCACTACTTATATGCAAGGTGGAATAACCCCTACCATCTGAGCGCCAAGTCAGGATATTGCATTATCTGACTTAAGCGCGTTACCAGTTAAGTGGGTAGGTTACCTACCAATATCGGAAAACAAAAAGTGAAACAAATCTACGTTCCACAACAGTCAAAGTAAAAGGCTTTTAGCGCAAAAACTTCCCTGCCCCTTGGGTGATCCTATGCGAGTGACCCATTACGAGCATAAGTCACAGAAAAAAAGAATTCGTAACAATCATTTGTCTGCCAATTCGAACTTGGCCAGAATGGAGGACAAGACGTAAACCCTTCGATCATAGGGAAAAAAATTTTTTTTCGTTTGATCGATGTGTCTCACGCGAGAGGAGCCCTGTGCACAGTAGAGAGCCTGCAATGAGTTGAGATGATGATGATGATGACATATTAACATGATCTCTACAAAATTCATGTGCCTCACGGTCTTACCTACAAGGACGTTTTGTAAGAAGGTAGAACTAACAAAACTTTAGTCGATGCTTATGCAAACTGTTAGTGTAGGTAAATCTTTCAAAAGTAAACAAAAGTAATGCGAAATCATTTGCGCGTAGGTATGACCCAATTTCAGTGTCAGTGATAAAACAGCCTATTTCAATATCGTAATTCACACTAGACTAAACTACTTTCTACTTTTTTGCATTGGGCCGGGCGTGGTGGACCTATAATCCTTCTCTGAGAGGAAATCTGCGTTCAGTAGTGAGTCGTTGATGGGTTGCTAATGATGATGATGATGATGATGAAAAAAATAAAAAAAAATAACAATACTTTTAAGGAAGGTATGTTGATTTTCGACCGAGCGAAGCGAAGGTCTCTGAGTTTACTAGAGCGATTTGCACTTGTCCGTCCGTCCGTCTGTCACAGCCTTATAACTTCTGAATTACTGAACGTAATTACTTCAATTTTAGATATGATATGTAAACCGATGGCCTCCAGTCGAAAATGGCTTAAAAAGTTATAAAAATCTTTATTTCAGGGGGGCTCTCACAGAAGCGAATGCGAAGAAAAAAAAATTTTTTTGCGTTTCATAGGGTTACAGTACCTCATTTTAAAGATAATTTGGAACAGAGTACAAAAGTAAGGGAGCCCCTCCCATACGAAATGGGGGGCTTTCAAAGTGGAGATTGTATTCGAGGCTAGATTTCTAAAACCACTTTGTTTTAAAACTTGAAACTTACACATAATTTGAGTTATATTCTGTACTTGAACAACAAATACTAAGATTAGATAAATATTATAAAGAAACGAAATTATTTGAGTTTTAATGGGCATCAATGTTTTTAACAAAACTTCACTATACTGTTACTAGATGGCGCTGTCTTTAATATTGTAAATATGCATCCCATCCACGAAAGCAGATGACGATTGACGTCATCAGATTCGGCGCGTTTTAATTACAATATAATATAGTTAAAACTACCTTATGGGAATTATGGGATACCGCGAGGTCTCAGTTCGGGGCGAACCACTAGTTAATATAAGTAGCTATATTAGTAAGAATAATTTACTGGGTTACTGCGGTCCACGGATACGCAACTATATGGCTTACTGCCCACGATGTTGTACACCCAGCTTTAGGCGCGAGACAATGAGAAGAGGCGCGTGCGAACCGAGACAATGACCCCAATCCGCGATTTAGCCGTTTCACTTTCGCCTTTGTTACGCAATTTCACCTTACCCGCTTACACTTGACCTCGCTAAAGTCCGAGTTTGAATGAGCGTCGAATTTTTACGGCGGGCTCCTGACGCAATAAGAATAGATTATGACGTACCTAGGTATTTATGCTGGTATACTTGCTTAAGTAATGTGTTAAACATACATAGGTAAGTAACTTTCTGGACTAGGTACGGTCGGTTAGACTAGTCTGATAGAAAATACAAAGATGCACGGGTTAAATCAGCTTGGCATCCAGCTGCCCACAAGATAGTATAAAAACTTATTACAATGTAATAGCTACTTATTAATATTGTAAAATGATTATTTTGAAAAGAGCAACTGCTGAGTTTCTTGCCGGTTCTTCTCAGCAGAATCCGCTTTCCGAACCGGTGCAGTGGTAGAATCTTGACGTGTAATAAGAACCACAGGTTGGCCTACATGAAATAAATAATTTTGAATTTTGAAATTTTTGAATTTTGATACGGAGTATAATAGGTAAGGCATTTTCCTTCCATCATACATAGTACATACCCAAAACAGTCGACTTACGATTTGATTAATTTAAAATCGATCCTTTAATGCTCGATTTAATCAAGAGACGATTCTAGTGCATTAGATTTTTTCGAATCAATCGTGTCAAATCGAATCAAACCTTACTAGTGGTTTCTCCTTGAAATTCTTCGACGATCCAGTGACTGCAGTGTTAAGAGAAATGTGCGCTGGCCTTTGCTCTTCTAGCGTTTCTATCTTCTAGCGACGATTTAAGTTTTTAGAGCTGTAGGGTCAGAGGTATAGGGTGTTTTGCAATCAGTAGGATTAAGGCAGGTATACCTACCCTTATATATATTTTTTAAAGGATAACCCTGTAGAACTTGACTAATATTCTCTGAAATGAGGGGAATATCGTACAATTATCGATCTTATTGAATATTCGACTGATCTGTCTATCTGATGATAAAAGTCGTCCTTGAATAGACTGCGATAAATGAGATATAAAAATAAATACCTTACTCTTGTTTTAGAAAGTTTTCGATTCAATTTTTCACAGCCACCGGATACGACCCCCTTCAAATCTGCATAGAAAATTGCGCCCAATGCAAGAAAATGCTCGGCGAGTGGTTCGAAGGGCCCCTATGCGCGGAATCCTGCCTCAAGTTCAAAGGAAAGCTGATCCCAGAATGCGAAGATTTCGCCTCCATTGCCCAATTCATCAAACGTCTATGAAGCGAGGACTGAAAAAATCTCAATCTATTTCACGCGCTTAAGAAAGACGCATTTATTGACATTTATACAGCCTAATGAAAGGAGAGAGGACGAAGCTTCTGGAAATTCGTAGGAGCTTACAGACAAGATGATGCAGCTGATAATCTACTTACTTTACTTCCAGAAGAGACGAAAGAAATAGGCTATATGCATGTTTTTTTTAAGTAATAATTATTATCCTATACCCTTCACATAAGCGGAAAACTTGTGTTAGGAGTGAGGACGGCAATAGTGCAACTGGTGGGGGTCGAACCGTCGACTTTTCAGTTTCCAGTCCTTTAACCGCTGGGCTATTGAGGCTTGTGGTTTTAATTGTAGTTCAATTATTTTATTCTGTAATCTTTTATCAACACGAAATCACATATGTAATATAAAGCATCCATTTTACCTACTTGATAACTTATGTATTTGAACTAAAGCCCAAATTATTTTAAAAGATTATGCGCGGGCTATTCAAAATCGCAAATCACGCACCATTGGCTAGAACGAAATATAAAACGTAATAATATGGAACATGTTATCAGCCAATCACAATCGTCAAATTTTGACACGTAACGTCAGGCAACACGTTTGCAAACGCGGCAAAATGGTGACTTTTAGGGTGGAACCACATTTGTGAGGATCGATTCGGATTTTGCGACAAAACTGTCATTTTCCATACATTCGTGTACGCATCGAAAAGCCGATTTGATCCGTACACGTTTCTATGGAATTTGACAGTTTTGTATGAGCGAAATCCGAAACGATCCTCACAAATGTGGTTCCACCCTTAATCCATCGAATCGCATGTCAGTTTTTACGTGATACTTCTGTACTACTCTATGGTGTTTAGAGAATAAATTGGGAATAAAAAATACATGCATATACCTACTCTATTACTACATAACAGCGATGCCATAGGATGTCGTGTGGTGTGGCAAGGAAAATAACTACGCCAGTTTTGGTATTTGATTATAATAATATGTATTATCATCGATAGGATTGCTAGGTGCAGCTTTTGAGCAAGGTAAACAAGATGGCAATGTCTGGCTTTTCGAAAAATCTACCATCTTCACCAGAAAAAAAAAGCTGCACGTTTGCTCAAGTCGAGTCTATGAAGTTTTTACCAACTATGGAGGAACGAATAGACATGTGCACACCATTTTGCTTGATTTTTGGTGGGCAAGTTGAACTTTAATTGCCTGATATACAGCAAGCCCTTAGGCTGAGATCTATAGAGCGTACTGACTTTTAAACGAGATAAATACATTTATGACATAAATAAATTAATGACATAAGTAAATAAATTAATTAAAAATGTAACTTCTATTTGGGTACGGTGGTCTAGGTAAAAATACTGTAGTTTAAATTATTTTATAGGTAAGAGTTTCGCGACACGTCCGTTAAGGGGGAAGCCACGGTTCTGACCGCGAAATTCAAATTTAATTTGGTTTTTCGCAATTTGTAAACTAATAAGTAGGCTTAACAAGTAGGGTTAGTAACAAAGTAGGCTTATGGCATTCTAATTGCGACAATGGCAGTATCATCTTCACAGGTTTATATAAAAATCTTTACTTGAAAGTGTCCAGTTTAAGAAATTAATCAAAATATCGAATAATTTGTGAGTAACTCACGTCCAACTCAGTATTTTGATTAATTTCTTAAACTGGAGACTTTCAAGTAAAGATTTTTATATAAACCTGTGAAGATGATACTGCCATTGTCGCAATTAGAATGCCATAAGCCTACTTTGTCGTATTAGTTTACAAATTGCGAAAAACCAAATTAAATTTGAATTTCGCGGGCAGAACCGTGTCTTCCACCTTAACGTTGGTGTCCACTTAGAAAGCGCGGCGAGAAGGCAGGTCAGGGTTTAATGTAAGCTTATTGTAAGTCCCAAGTCTGAGCAATGGAAGTAGGTCTGAGCAGTCAAAGTTCGCTGTATAGATGTCAACCTTATGGCCGATTTCACCAATGTCGAGTGACTGAATAAATTGGGCATTCTGAGTTTTTGTATTGAAAATAGTGTCAAAATATCAAATTTGCGCTCGGATAAGACTTATCTTATGTTGGTGAAATAGGCCCTTAGTGTCAAACAATTTCTATTTACGATAATACTCTTGTTTTTCGAAGTTGTTTTCGCAAACTTCGAACGTAACGCCAAAGCATTTGATACTTTAATTTTTGTAAGATTTTTGTACTATACCTATACCAACCAGTGAATATTATTAAAAGTATTATAAATGAAATGACGAACTTGCAATGTTTTATTTATTACAACCTATAAGTAATCCTACTTTTTTCAGTACTAAAAGATTACAAAAATACAGGATCGAAAAAGTAAGTATTCATTTTAAAGGTATTAAACAATTTCCAATGTACTTATGTACTGACACTCGTCTATAAGGTTAGATTAGTTAAAGAAGAATACTCTTGTTTTTCGAAGTTGTTTTCTCAAACTTCGAATGTAAAACCAAAGCATTTAATACTTTAATTTTTTCGTTTCGAATTTTTCAAAACACGAAAACAAAATTCGTTTGATCGTAATAGTTAACTATGACATTAGCATCAAAGTAAAATGAACATAGTTAACTATCCAATCTTGTACTAACCCTACTGTTATTTTCAATTAACTTCGACAAGATTCCATCCCATAGTGAAAGCGCGCGGATAATGCTTTTGACCACAGAATATAATAATAATATGGAAGAAATAAGAGATCCTACAAGTCATTATAATTACGAATTAATTATTATTTATAAATCATTAGCTTCAGTAATTAGAGTCATTAATAATCTTCAATAATCACTGTTGCCGGCGTTATAGAACCCCGGTCAGTTGACAGGCACTTCCAAAGACGTCTCTGTCGGTTCTGCGATAGATGGCGCCATTGGTGGCGGTAATTCCACTGAAACAATTTACAGATTAAGGTGGATTATACGAGTCTGCCCGCGAAATTCAAATTTAATTTGGTTTTTCCCATTTTGTAAACTAATACGACAAAGTAGGCTTATGGCATTCTAACTGCGTCAGTAGAATTTTCATCTTCACAGGTTTACATAAAAATCTTTACTTGAAAGTGACCAGTTTAAGAAATTAATCAAAATATCGACTAATTTGTAAGTAACTCACGTCCAACTCAGTATTTTGACTAATTTCTTAAAGTAGTCACTTTCAAGTAAAGATTTTTATGTAAACCTGTGAAGATGATAATTCCACTGGCGCAATTAGAAGGCCATAAGCCTACTTTGTCGTATTAGTTTACAAATTGCGAAAAACCAAATTAAATTTGAATTTCGCGGGCAGACCCGCATCTTCCACCTCAAATACAACAATTTATTTAGTTTTTGTGATCATGTACTGATAAAGGAAATTATTTTATTAATAATAATAATAATGTGTTTCTTTTCAATTAAAAGTTAGTAACAAAGAAAACTTATCCTACGTTAGTTAATAAACTTCACTTGTCAAATAACAAACCACACTTAAACCTACTTATTATTATTAATAGGTCTTTACCTATGAAATTGCCGTTTTGTATGCAATAAGTGAAAGTACTTATTTTTTAAAACTTTTTTATTTCTGTTATTCGAAGTAATCACCCATGCAATCGGACGCATCTTTGCCAACGCATTGGCAGTTTATTGATGCCCTTCTTGTAAAAATCAGCTGGACGGGAGGCAACAAACTCTTCAAAGGCATTTTGTACTGCCTCTCGGGAATTGAATTTTTTACCCACTAAAAAGTTGTCTAAATTTTGGAAAAAGTAATAGTCGGTAGGTGCAAGGTCTGGTGAGTATGGCGGATGAGGGAGAGCTTCCAACCCCAGCTCTTGCAGCTTGGAGACTGTCTGTTGCGCAGTATGGGGTCACGCGTTGTCGTGGAGGAGCAGTGGGGACGACCGATTGACCAAAGCTGGTTGCAGATGTGCAAGCTTCTCCATCATTCTCTCCAGTTCTTCACAGTACACATCTGCATTAATGCTCATGCCGTTTTATAAAAAGCTGTGGTGAATCACACCCGCACTAGACCACCAAACAGTGACCATCACCTTTTTAGGGGTCATTTTTGGTTTAGGGCATTGCTTTGGTGCTGAACCAGGGTCTAACCAACTTGCTGAGCGCTTTCGATTGTCGAACAGAATCCATTTTTCGTCGCACGTAACAATTCGTTTCAAAATTCCTTCATTTCTTTGCCTGTTGAGCAGCGCAAGGCAGGTCTCGACGCGTACGTTGCGCTGGCGATCGTTAAGGTCGTGGGCACCCATCTATCAAGCTTTTTTACCTTGCCAATTTGTCGCAAATGGATCAATATTGTTTTGATGCTTACATCAAAAGCTGCTGCTAGCTCAGCTGTAGATTGAGATTCGTCAGCTTCCACAATCGCCTTTAATTCATTATTGTTAACCAAAGTCTCCGGACGACCACGAGCTTCATTTTTCAAGTCAAAATTTCCAGAACGGAACCGGGAAAACCAATAACGGGTTGTGCGATCGTTTGTACAGTTCTCTCCGTAAACGTTTTTGATGTTACGGGCCGTTTGTGTCGCGTTGGTGCCACGACGGAACTCATATTCCATAATTACACGAATTTTTAAAGTATCCATTATGACGAAAAATGTTCAAATGTAATGAAAATACGACGCTAATCAAAAAATTAAATTTATTCTAAAATTAAGACTAAAATAAAAATTAAATAAAATCTAAAACCCCATCGATATCACTGCAGTGTGGCATGGTACCCAAGATGCTGGCAGCATTACCCCTTTGGATGGCCAAGCTAATCCTTTGGGCAAGGTAGCTGCCAGCTCTTGGATCCCCGGTAAGTAATTTAGAGTAAATTTAGGTTTAATGTAGTACTGTATAAAGTCAAATTGTCATAATAAAAAAAAAAAAATCAAAAAACAAAAGACTGAGTTTGTAAATAGAATGTCATGGTTTTAAAACAAAATTAATTTGAATTTAGAATACAGAGCCATTACAAACTATTTTTTATTTGAAATGACCAGTACTGAAGAAAGGCAATTTCATATGTAAAGACCTAATATTAACTGTTGATTTATTACTTTGGTTTTATTTGATTTTATAAGAAAATATTATTTATTTCACAGCTTAAAATAATAATCAATTAATTCATTCATTTGTCAACCATACGTTTTAGGCTGGAACCACATCTGTGCGCATCGATTCGCACTTTGTCCATCAAAACTGTCATTTTTCATAGTCGTGTACGCCTCGAAAAGCCGATTTTTTACGCCGTACACGACTATAAAAAATGACAATTTTGTATGGGCAAAATGCGAATCGATGCGCACAGATGTGGTTCCAGCCTTACTCTGTCAATGAACAGGGTTTTCTAACACTATCGTATGGCTGAAGGACTTACCATTTGTTGATTCGCTGGAAAATTCTGAAATGGAAGTATCCATTGATGCTGCATTTGGCTGTTCTGCACTTTCTAATGGCGGCAACTGCAATTAAACAAAATATCATCTTTCAGTAAGTATATTATACTTAAACTTTTTTTTACAAAATCAAACAAGGAACCAGATATATTTAGGATGGGCCTTCCATATGACACGTTCAAAACAACCAGAAGGGGGTTTATTTCTTGATAAAACGGCTTGTTGAAAAAAATCATTGATCAAAAACAGGGCAATTAAGTATGGCCATTTCTTATAATTATCCTAATAAGGTATTTACTCTTTCTTGAAAGTGTTTAATTTTGAATTACTAGAAAATTAAACTCTTTTTTTATTTAATCGATAAGTACCAAAAAAAATTCATTTAAATATTGCATTTTAAATTTCCGCGCGTAAACGACGAAACATCACTAGACGCCATGTGATGACGTCGTATAGTAAATTCGTTCGCTTAAATGTTCGGCGCCCTTTGTAAAGCCGACACATAGCGACCCCCGCGCCGGTCCATTCCGAAGGCGGCGCGACTTTGTGACCCGCTGTGTACTTTAGTGTATCGCGCTAAATTTTTGTGTGTCATATAAAGTGATGATTCTGATCTATTACTACTAGTATGTTGATCTTGTGTTGTTTCATTAATCTAAAAAAAAATCAAATAAATGAGGGTGTGGCGACTAGGGCGTTCCTAGTTCCATGGAGCGTCCCTAGTTCCATGAACCAATCTAAAAAAAGAGACGTTTCTACTAGTCTGTACTTTATGGTTACTTCGTCTCTCTGCAATCTTTTTGTCTGCGACTTTGCTTAAAACTTGTAATTTGTAATAAGTTTTTTTTACCTAGATATCGGTGGTTACTTCTTTTACTTATGTTTTGATTATGTGAGTTCTGTGCCAATAAAACTGATCATCAAACGCCAGACTGTTTTTATTGGGCCCCCGTGTCAGCCGCCAAAGTGGTGACGCCGACGTTCGACGCAAACGAATATAACACTGGTTGGAGCCCTATTACCCCATCGACGCCAGAACACACATTCCGCGGCCTGTTTGTGGACAGGCGATTGACATCGCCCTAAGCCCCTCGCTGCCTGGTGACAAGTGCTGTGCTACCTGCCTGGATACTCGCTTGGCTAACAGCAGGCCAACTGCCTGGCTATCTACTCCCTGCCTGCCTGCCTGGGTTGCATCTGATAGTTGATGTGTAAATAGTGATATGTGCCTAATTGTGTTGTGAATAGCCTACTTGTGTTGTGGAATTCCTACTCCCATGTAAATAAATCAAACAACTTATAATTAATAGACTAAACTAACAAACTTTAATAAAACTTTCTAGTGTACTAAGGTAACAGAAAATTTGTTAAAAATAACCCATAACTGGTAAGTTAATTTCTATTTTGTTTGTTAGGTCTTGTTATTTTTTTTTTACAACTGTTGTCTGTTACTTATCTTTTCAATTGTGTTTGTGTTTTTAATACTTAGCTTAATATATTATTTTAGTTATTTAAAGATCTAACATATTATTTAAGACTAATACATACTGGGAGACCTAGATATTAAGTATACCTCGCGGTTTGAACGTAGGTCTTGGGTTATTTAAGGAATACACAACTTAAAGATAATGGAGGACGAATTGAAACGATTTATGGAGGAGAATGCTGCGCTGCAAGCACGCTTAGGAGAGAAATCTCAAGTGTGCAAAGTATCGGCCAAAATTCCACCGTTCTGGGCGCATAAACCAGTCATATGGTTTGCCACGGTGGAAGCTCAATTCGAAATAGCGGGCATCGTCACAGACAGTACCAAATATAGTTATATACTTGGCCATTTAGAACAAAAATATTCACAGGAGGTCGAGGATATAATCACCAATCCTCCCCCTGTCGGACAAAGATATAACAAACTAAAGGAGGAGCTTATAAGGCGGCTTTCTATGTCTGAAGAAGAGAGGGTGAGGCAATTGATATCGGACGAAGAATTTGGTGATCGTAAGCCATCCCAATTTCTCAGGCATCTGCGTTCATTAGCTGGATCAGCCTTGACAGATGAAAATATATTGCGGCAGTTATGGATGAGGCGACTTCCTCAACAGGTGCAAGTGGTAATTACCTCTCAGCTAGAGCTGCCCTTAGATAAAATGGCAGAGTTAGCAGATAGAGTCACAGAGCTTGTAAACCCTAAACAGGTATTGGCCTGCGCCACTCCACCTGCATCAACCTCTATGCTGGATACCTTAATGGAAAAGGTGGAGGAACTTTCAAAACAGGTGGCAAGTCTGTCAACCCAACACCGTGGTCGCTCACGCAGTACCAGCAGAGCCAGACGGTATAAGCGTTCCAGAGAAGGTACCCCAGCTGGACTCTGCTGGTACCACAAAAAATTCTCAGCTAAGGCCAGCAAGTGCGTTGAGCCTTGCAATTGGTCGGGAAATGCGGCCAACAGTCAGTGAAGGCGGCAACTGACTGTTCTATAACTAGCTCCAGCCGTCGATTATTTGTAACAGACAAATCGTCTAAAATCCGTTATTTAATCGATACAGGATCTGACTTATGTTGTTACCCTCGACGCTTGATTAAAAATAATTTGCCTTCTGCTGATTACAATCTCAGCGCTGCAAATGCGAGCACAATAAAAACTTATGGAACCATTCAGTTAGATTTAAACTTAGGATTAAGACGTTCTTTTAAATGGAATTTTATAATTGCTGATGTCGGACTACCAATAATTGGTTCTGATTTCTTAAGTTATATATAACCTGTTACCAGACTGCCGGAACAAACGTGTCATAGATGGAAACACCAAACTGACTGTCTGTGCTGTTATTGCAGATACAAAAGAAAATAGCATAAAAGCTGTTTCTTCCAATCATGCACCATTTGCTGATGTACTTGCTGGGTTTCCTGACATAACACGACCTCCTGGTTTACCAAGGTTCGTGAAGCACAACACAGTGCACTATATCAAAACAACAGAAGGCAGTCCGGTATCATGCAGACCGCGACGCTTGGCACCTCAAAAGCTCATTGCTGCAAAGAAAGAATTTGAGAGCATGGTCCAATGCGGTACTGCACGTCCATCAAAAAGTTCATGGGCATCTCCCCTACACATGACTACCAAGAAGGATAACACCTGGCGTCCATGTGGCGATTACCGCGCACTGAACGCCAGGACTGTACCAGATAGGTACCCCGTGAGGCATATTAATGATTTTGCCAACAGTCTCTCTGGTGCTACTATTTTCAGCACCTTAGACCTGGTAAAAGCATATCACCAGATACCAGTCTATGAGGAAGACATCCCGAAGACAGCCATCGTTACTCCGTTTGGCCTCTTTGAATTTCCATTCATGAACTTCGGGTTGCGCAATGCTGGTCAAACCTTTCAGAGGTTTATTGATGAGGTCACACGGGGTCTCGATTTCTGTTTTCCATACATTGATGATGTATTAATTTTCTCCCCAGACATTGAAAGCCACAAAGAACATCTCCGGATTCTTTTTAAACGGTTTCAAGATTATGGAGTGGTAATTAACCCATCCAAATGCGTTCTGGGAGCAAAAGAGGTGCTCTTTCTCGGTTATGTCATCAATGCCCTAGGTACCCGTCCCCCTCAGGACCGTGTCCAAGACTTGCTGGATTTTCCACCACCTGAAACAGTGCAGGCCATGAGGAGATTCCTTGGCATGTTAAATTACTATCGCAGGTTCATTCCCCATGCTGCGAGGTTTCAGGCACCATTAATTGACGCTCTTGTTTCAACAAACAGCAAAGGTGCAAAACCATTTCCATGGACACCCGAGTTACTGAAACAGTACGAAGAGTGTAAGAAAAATCTGTGTGATGCAACACTCCTACAACATCCTGTAAATGGTGCAGAATTAGGTCTTTTTACTGATGCATCCAATATACACATCGGTTCTTGCTTACAGCAGCGATTGGATGGAGAATGGGTCCCTCTAGCATTCTTTAGCAAGAAACTCACTCCTAAACAATCAGAGTGGCCAGCCTACTACAGGGAACTTTTGGCGGTGTATGAAAGTGTACAACATTTCCGTCATATCCTTGAGGTTCAATCTACACTGATCATAAGCTGTTGTTGTACGCTTTCGTACAACGTCGGGAAAAACTTTCTCCCGCGCAGCTTAATCAGTTATCATTCATCAGCCAGTTTAGCACTGATATTAAATACATAAAAGGCGAGGATAACGTGGTTGCGGATGCTCTATCACGAATAGATGCCATCAGCCTTGAGCAAGAGTACGAAGCTCTTGCCAAAGCTCAGGAAGCTGACCAAGAGCTGCAACAACTTCTGCGCTCAAATACATCTAGCCTGAAGTTGACAAATGTCAAAGTACCTGGCACGGATGTAACTTTGGTCTGTGATGAGTCAACGGGCAAATTTCGTCCATATGTCCCGCCTAATGCTCGTCGTATGATTTTTTCCAAATTACACAACCTGAGCCATCCAGGTGCGAGAGCGATTATTCGCCTCGTATCTGATCGGTATGTTTGGCCTTCAATAAAAAAAGATTGTCGAGAGTGGTCTCGCTCTTGCGATGCTTGCCAGCGAAGCAAAGTGTCAAGACATAATTCTGCTCCGCTCGGTAATTTCGATACGCCGACTGGGCGGTTCTTGCATGTCCACATGGACATAGTGGGACCTCTTCCCGTCTCGAATGACTTTCGATATTGCCTAACAGCAATTGATAGAGTAACCCGGTGGCCAGAAGTTTGGCCTATGCGTACCACCACGGCGGAGGAAGTTGCCTCCACCTTCACACGCGAGTGGGTACCTCGCTTTGGCGTGCCTTCGGTTGTAACGACAGATCGAGGAACTCAATTTGAGTCCGATCTGTTTCGCCGACTAATGCACAGTTTCGCCACTAAGCGAGTTCGTACCACGGCCTACCACCCTGCTGCAAATGGCATGATAGAGCGTGTTCACCGACAGTTAAAAGCCTCTCTAACATGCCACGGAGGCTCATGGACGGACGCACTCCCTTTGGTTCTCTTAGGAATGCGTTCGTCCTACAAAGAGGACCTTAAAACAAATGCCGCAGAGTTACTATATGGGGAGACACTCCGACTGCCCGGAGAGATCGTAGTCGAAGTCCCGGAACCGGCCGGTCCACATTTAGCCGATTTTGTTACGAGACTGCGACAACATATGTCAAATGTCCGACCCGTGCCTGCATCGCGGCATTCACAACATAAGTCGTTTCTATTTAAGGACATAGACAAATGTTCACACGTACTTTTAAGAGATGATACTGTGCGACCTCCACTACAACCTCCCTACACAGGTCCGTATAAAATCATACAGAAAGCTACAGATAATAAAACAGTTACCATCGACTGGAAAGGCAAACCAGTCGTGGTCACCATGGACCGCGTAAAACCATTCTTCATAGAAGAAGTACCTAGTTCAGACGGTCCGTCACCGGAACCACCGGAAGATCGTCCGGTACCGGCGGACTCCAGTTCCCCCGAAACTAACTACAGGACCCGTTCGGGCCGTTCGGTACGTTTTAAAAAACCTTTTGATGTATAATTTTTATAATTATTATTTTTATTTTATTAAAGTGTTTACCTACACTTAAGGAAATATCAGAATAAATTTTATAAACACATATCAAAAATTCCGAAGCCAGCGGGATTCGAACCCACATCTCTTGGGAAACGCGCCCGAGTGTGTTAGCCACTTACACTATAGCCACGGTCGAACTACACGTCAGCATCGAAATTAGTGATATGTATCTACTTTCTCAGTTTAAGCAACTGCTAGCGACATCTAGTAGCAACACGTTACAGTTATTGATCTACTTTCCAAGACCCCATATTGCAATGGAGCTCGTTAGGAACTAGAGATGCCACAATGCTTTTTACTATTTTTATTTTATTAAAGTGTTTACCTACACTTAAGGAAATATCAGAATAAATTTTATAAACACATATCAAAAATTCCGAAGCCAGCGGGATTCGAACCCACATCTCTTGGGAAACGCGCCCGAGTGTGTTAGCCACTTACACTATAGCCACGGTCGAACTACACGTCAGCATCGAAATTAGTGATATGTATCTACTTTCTCAGTTTAAGCAACTGCTAGCGACATCTAGTAGCAACACGTTACAGTTATTGATCTACTTTCCAAGACCCCATATTGCAATGGAGCTCGTTAGGAACTAGAGATGCCACAATGCTTTTAATAAATTATATATTTTAATAATTGCTTTTAATAAAAATAGTATTACTAATAAAATTTATTCTGATATTTCCTTAAGTGTAGGTAAACACTTTAATAAAATAAAAATAGTAAAAAGCATTGTGGCATCTCTAGTTCCTAACGAGCTCCATTGCAATATGGGGTCTTGGAAAGTAGATCAATAACTGTAACGTGTTGCTACTAGATGTCGCTAGCAGTTGCTTAAACTGAGAAAGTAGATACATATCACTAATTTCGATGCTGACGTGTAGTTCGACCGTGGCTATAGTGTAAGTGGCTAACACACTCGGGCGCGTTTCCCAAGAGATGTGGGTTCGAATCCCGCTGGCTTCGGAATTTTTGATATGTGTTTATAAAATTTATTCTGATATTTCCTTAAGTGTAGGTAAACACTTTAATAAAATAAAAATAGTAAAAAGCATTGTGGCATCTCTAGTTCCTAACGAGCTCCATTGCAATATGGGGTCTTGGAAAGTAGATCAATAACTGTAACGTGTTGCTACTAGATGTCGCTAGCAGTTGCTTAAACTGAGAAAGTAGATACATATCACTAATTTCGATGCTGACGTGTAGTTCGACCGTGGCTATAGTGTAAGTGGCTAACACACTCGGGCGCGTTTCCCAAGAGATGTGGGTTCGAATCCCGCTGGCTTCGGAATTTTTGATATGTGTTTATAAAATTTATAATTATTGTTATTATTATTGTTTTTTTAACTAAGTCTCTTGTTATACTCATTTTTTCTCCGTAGGGGGGTGGTGTGGCGACTAGGGCGTTCCTAGTTCCATGGAGCGTCCCTAGTTCCATGAACCAATCTAAAAAAGAGACGTTTCTACTAGTCTGTACTTTATGGTTACTTCGTCTCTCTGCAATCTTTTTGTCTGCGACTTTGCTTAAAACTTGTAATTTGTAATAAGTTTTTTTTACCTAGATATCGGTGGTTACTTCTTTTACTTATGTTTTGATTATGTGAGTTCTGTGCCAATAAAACTGATCATCAAACGCCAGACTGTTTTTATTGGGCCCCCGTGTCAGCCGCCAAAAGGTACTAAATGATTAAATAATGTATTTATTTATTTTCATATAGTTTCCAAAATACCTTGTACTTGTACTGCAAACTATTTGAGCGGATGAACTATATAGACTACTGACTTAATACCCTATTGTCAACCCGCTTCTTGTCGTGTACCCTTCAAGTATTTATGAGACACTAACTTTTGCCAGAAACGAGACCATCACAGAAACTATGGTTATGTAAATGATAAGGGTGATCAACCACTAAATATTTTTGCTGGCGGTACGAACTTAGTACGAAGTTCGCGGGGTCAGCTAGTTATTATGTAGATATTACATTGTAATAAGTTTTTTATACTATCTTGTGGACAGCAGACTTAACTCATGCAACTTTGTTAGAATAGAATAGAATATAATATGTGGAGAAATAACCAGAACATGCTCATTCTCAGGCACACCTCTTGGTTAAGAGTCCATTATATACAATTTGGTATTTTTTCACTGTTATTTAGCTAAAGTTAATATTTGGGGAAATGATACTTCGAACTTTTATCTTGGATTACGTGTTTTAAAAACATGATTGGTGAAAATTTTCTGGATAGTATATTTTTTTTAAAAAATACATGTTTTATTGTCACTGAATGAATTATTATCACAGAATTTTCATTAGTTTGTATAATACAAAGAAAGAGTTAATTGAAAATTACAATTTTCCCGCGCTCTCGCTTACACGCGCAGGCTCAGGAGGAACGTGACACTTTTTCGTGCATGCAGCCGGTGTTCATCGCTTTATAAGACGTTATCACGTCAAAAAATTATAAACTTTCTTTGAGTTTTCTTGCCTATTAATCAAACACCTCACATCAATGCCCTCAAATAAACACGGATTCCGTCCGAAATACTGCCTTCTACGAGGGTGAATCAAAAAGTTCTTAGAAGTGCACGTTAATATAATATTTTTGTGGGTAGTTTAATACTTATTTTAAAGAGTGTCAATCACACCATATTCCTACGCAGTTACACTCGCTTCGGTCGTACCATTCGCACGTAATTAATTATTTAGTACCAAGTGTTGCTAATAATCCTTAAAAATGGAGAAAAACGAGTTACGCGCAGTGATAAAGTACGAGTACCTGTGCTTGAAAAAAATGTCTACTAAAGAAATAGTTTTGGATATCCAGCAGACATTAGGGGATAATTTTATACCTTACTCCACCGTTGCTTACTGGGTTGCTGAATTTAAAAGAGGCAGATCGAGCTGTGAAGATGATCCTCGTTCAGGGCGGCCTTCAACCTCGATCACGGAAGAAAATGTCAAAAAAATTGAAAATTTAGTTTTAGAAGACAGAAGAATTACTATAAAACGTTTAGCCGAGATCGTAAAGATATCATTTGGCAGCATGCAATCCATTTTAACTGATTGACTAGGTTTCAAAAAAGTGTCAGCAAGGTGGGTTCCACGAATGTTAACCGACGAAAACAAAAAGCGTCGGTTGGAAACTTCAAGACGTAATCTCGAAATGTTACAGTCAGATCCGGACCAATTTTGCCATCGTGTTATCACTATGGATGAAACATGGGTCCACCATTTCGATCCTGAAACAAAAAACAAAGCATGTCTTGGAAACGACCATCCTCGCCGCCCATGAAGAAATTTCGAGTGGCTCCTACCGCTGCCAAGGTTATGGCCTCTGTGTTCTGGGATAGTGAAGGAATCATTTTTATTGATTACCTGCCGAAGGGACAGACAATTACCGGACAGTACTATGCTAGTTTAATCCCAAAATTGCGCGACTCGGTTAAAGAAAATCGACGAGGGAAACTGTCATAGGGCGTCTTGTTTCTTCACGATAACGCTCCTGCTCATCGGTCAGAAGTCGCGCTGAAAGCAATCCGCGATGCTGGCTTTGAAATTATTGAACACCCGCCATATTCTCTGGACTTAGCCCCTAGTGATTTTCACCTATTTCCCAAATTAAAGGAACATATCCGTGGCACTAAATTTGAGGATGACGACGCCGTTATGGCTGCTGTTGAAAACTTTTTTGAGAGCCAAGATCAGGATTTTTTTTCGGAAGGAATTAGAAAGTTAGAAAAGCGGTATTCTAAATGTATTGACTTAGAAGGAGATTACGTTGAAAAATAAAATAATTATATTTATATTTTGTTGTATTTTTATAGCGATTCTAAGAACTTTTTGATTTACCCTCGTATTGAACACGGAATAAATATGCCTATCAGAGCGCAAACCCGTGCGCGATTGGAGGACTCAAGCCTTCAATCCAACCCGGAAACGGAGTTAGCAAAACAAACCCGTGCGCGTTTCGAGGCAATACTGCCTACTATTGAACACGGAAAAGGAAACACGCAGCCATTGATGATGATAAAGTGAACCCACTGACCTCAGGCGCCGGGCGCGGCACCCTGCCCTCGCGGTACCGCACGCTGAAGGGCGCGCACTGCTCGTAGTAGCTGATCACGAAGTCCGGGTAAGACTGCCCCAGCTCGTGGCCCAGCACCACGTCCACTTCTGTACAGCCGTGCCTGGAAACGTTTCAAATGTTTTTTTACAACGGCAAGTGAAGGATCATCTGCTCAAAACCATGTAACCTCTGTCTTGTTGACCCTTTTTAACCGACTTCCAAAAAGGAGGAGGTTCTCAATTCGGCCGGTATCTTTTTTTTTTTTTTTTTCTTTTTCTTTTTCTTTTTTCTATGTATGTCCACCGATTTCTCCGGGATTACTGGACCGATTCGCGTGATTTTTTTTTAATCGACAGAGGATGTTTGCGAAATGGTCCCATAAAAATTTTAACCTTCAACTCCTCAAGCCTGATGCTGCAGGCTAAAACTATGGCGATTTAGGAAATTTCGATTACGAATTGATATTGTAGGTAACAAGTATGGACTACATCATGGAGCTCCAGGTCCTAGCTCCTCAATCATAGGATACTACACTTAAAAGCTTAAAATAAAAATTCTTTTCAAAAAACCGACTTCTAACGCCACTACAAAGTATAAAAATAATTTTAGTTTGTCCACGTTTGTTGAAGTCGGGCGGGCCTAAAATACAAACTATGAAACCGACTCGCGATGCTCGCTCGACTTCTACAAACGAGTCTATCATATTCTGTAGCGTCGCGCATCGGTTTCATAGTTTGTATATAGGCCCGCCCGACTTCAACAAACGTGGACAAACTAAAATTATTTTTATACTTTGTAGTGGCGTTAGAAGTCGGTTTTTTGAAAAGAATTTTTATTCTATATTTATTATATTTAATACTAATTTTATGTATCGTATTATGTACGGTATCATGTTACGTAATGTATTATGTATCATGTAATATATGTAGGTATATGTATATAACTATCATATTCAATATATTTATTAATATTCTCTTTTTAAACCCTACTCTTTTGCACACCTACAAGTGTTGTCCCACATCTCAAGGTTAACTGGTAGAAAATGCTTTAGCATTAAGTCCACCCTTTGTACTATTTTTGTGCAATAAAGCGAATTAAAAAAAAATGAAATGAAATGAAATAAAAATACACTTTATTGAACACCAATCAATACAAAAGAACATAAAAACATACATTTAAGGGAAGAAGCTGTGCAATAGGCGGCCTTATCGCTAAGAAGCGATCTCTTCCAGGCAACCTAAAGAGGAAATTCTAATAGAAGAAATACTGAATGAGGGTTCACTAAAAAGGAATAAAGGATGAAATAATAACTAGGTGTAGTCAATACCTTAACTAACAATAAATAGACATAAATAACTACATCTAAATAAATAAACAAATTACTCAAAAAAATAAATAAATAAAAATAAAATAAACATACATATACATAAATGTTACATACATACATACAGAATATACTTAAATATCATTTAGATGAATATAAGCCATAATAATAAATAAGGAATTAAGTAGGTAAAGTACCTATCTATACAAAATTACAGGGGCATAAAATGTTTTATATAATAATACTAGCTGATGCCCGCGACTTCGTCCGCATGGATTTAGTTTTTAAAAATCCCGCGGGAACTCTTTCATTATCCGAGATAAAAAGTAACTCTCCCGGTCTGAGGAACCACTACTACATCCATTACTATACCCATGCAAAAAATCGCATCAATCCGCTGTTCTGTTGCGACGTGATTGAAGGACAAACCAACAAACAAACACACTTTCGCATTTATAATACCAGTAATGCTTTATAAAACACTTTTTATAATTGTCAAATTTTTTACCATACTTAACCAAAGAGAAAATTACGTTTAGCTGACATTTACGTTTTGTTATTCCACTGTCATTTGCGTTTTGTTATTCCATGTCAAATGTGTTTTTGTTATACCACGTTCTAAAGTGACTTGACGGAAACGCGGTCGAACGGGATAAAAAGTATCCTATGTCCGTCTCCTGGTTCTTAGCTACCTCTCCACCAATTTTCAGCCAAATCGGTTCATCCGTTCTTGAGTTATAAATAGTGTAACTAACACCACTTTCTTTTATATATATAGATTTCCCTATTTTTAAGCAACTTTTTAAGCTTAAAAATAGGCAAAGATTGTGCCCGCCTTAAATTGAGAGGAAGAGAGTTCCAAAGACGAAATGGACGCTATAATGGAGAAAGAAGGACTTGGAGTAGAAAGGTGTGCTATGGGAAGAAATTCTAAGTTAATCTCTCCGCTCTGGGGGTAACTTAACTTAGAATTTCTTCTGAATGAGTATGTATGTTTAGGTCAAATCTTGTAAGATGAATTACACCCACTTCCCGGTTTCCGATTGAGCCGTGCATGTATATGTAAATCGGATGACAATGCAATATTATTGTAACATGGAGCTGATCTGATGATGGGGTAAGAAACATCTTCCAGCTCCGTCATCAGATCAGCTATCAGAACTCTGTAATAAAACGGCGTAACTCATCGAATTTGGGTTTATTTGATTAATCTTGACAAGCACTCTGGTCCTAGATGATATCCAGGGTCTGATGATGAAGCCGGAAGGTGGCTATCGAAACTCTGTAATAAAACGACGTAACTCCATTGAGCTAGATCTCGTTTGATTCATCTTGACAAGTGCCCTGGTCGTAGATGATATCCAGAGTCTGACAATGTAGCCAAAGCTTGTTTTATAAAAATAAATTTTTAATTTACACTTATTTATATTGCGAGATAGGCTTGCGCTTGAGGATAATAACAATGGGAGATGGAGGAAAGCACTAATAAGGTCTAGGTTACCTGAAGGTTAGTATGTTTACCTGAAGATGCCTGTTCACTCTTCCCTAAATCAAGAGTAAATAGGCATTTTCAAGGCAATCTCACTCCATCATCCACACTTACCATGAGGTGTAATACCTATATATTAAAATACAAGCTTTTGCCCATGTTTTCGCTCACGTTAAGTTTGATTTTCAAATTCAAATGATTTATTTGCTAGACTGAATAATAAGATCTTAAACACCCCTATTTTTTGAATTGTCAAAAACCCTTTCTTTGCAGATGCTTACGTCATAATAGCTATATGTATGCCAAATTTCAGTCCGATCCATCCAGTGGTTTCAGCTGTGCGTTGATAGATCAGTCAGTCTGTCTGTCACCTTTTCCTTTTATATGTACATATTATATATTCATTAATATAAAATATTCTACTCACTAGCCTATTTATTACTTTATCTACTCCAGCATCGAAAAGTTCCAATTTCGAGTTTGACAGCTGAATCGAAATGAACACTCTTTCGGTTTTGCTTCTCATTTCGATGCAGCTCGTTGTATGGGAGCTGAATCGAAATGGTTATCTTCTTAAAATAGGATACCTAAAGCTAAGGCTCTGAGTTCTGGCACTTTTGTACCGTTCATATAACAGAGGCGCCACAGGCGGCTGGTGGCGGCTTACGGAGTTACTTTTTGTTGACAGAGGCGCCACAGGCGGCTGGTGGCGGCTTACGGAGTTACTATTTGTTACTTTATTGAGCCTACGGCGTATTTTGTTAATGATTTTACTTCCTTGTCGTAGATAAAATCTTGTATGCAACTGAACGTAATTAGTCATTTTAATTGTTTTACTATCCTATTTTGATACTCGGCAAGCCTCGTATCAAAAAACAGCACTCGAATTAAAATGACCCTCATTACGATGCAGTTGCATAAATAGCTATTTCAATTTCATTTATTTGTATTAGACTACACATACCATTTGACTAAAAAATAGAGTGTCCCATGGAACAGTTGGCCGGCCAGGATTTTCTCTGGCTGAAGACCTCTAGCCAGACCTCGAGGCTTCTCTATCTCCTGCAAAGAATTAAAAATGGTGTAAATGACCATGCAAAAAATCTCATCCCCACCCACCAATAGATTTCAAACATATCTCAGTTAAAACATCATGGCAGCCTGATGATTTTTTACTGACAACATCCGCCATAGTCGAATTTCAATTATTTATTTATTTATTTTTCAGTGAATTGTTTGGATAGCAGATCAGTAGATACTTACCAGATTATCTATCTATCTATATAAATAAAAATGAATGTTGGTAAGCGCATAGGTAACTCAAGAATGGATGGACCAATTCGGTTAATTTATTTTTTGTATGTTCCTTAAGGTCCACGGAAGGTTTTAATACTTAATAAAAAAAAATATATAATAGATAAGTTGGCGGTACGAAGTTCGCCGTGTCAGCTAGTTATTAATAAAATTATTCACTGTAATAACTATACTTTTATGTCACAATATAGGCATTGTTGGCTTTTCAATTCACAATTAGGTACTTATAAAGTTTTATCTCATAAATAGACATACTAATACAGTAACAGAAGCATAACTTTTGAAGGAGCACAAATGCATAATAAATTACCAACAGAAATAAAAAATATTGAGAAGATCAACATTTTTAAAAATAGACAAAGATTTCATTATTCATAATACCAGACTTCTGAGTCCACCCCAGGAAACTTATACACATTGCAATTTACTTTTTTATTTCTACCCACTTGCACATATTTTACGATTGTGTTCGCTGTGCCTAATGATGTTAATAAGTTAAGTTTTTAGTACTGATAAGTTCTTATTAAGTGAAATTTGTAAATTTCTTTTGAGAATAAATTCTTTAAGCCGTCGGTCCTGCGCCTGATCTCTCTCTGGTCGTGTCGGATTTGTCGGAGTGAGGGAATAGAGAGTGCACCTGTGTCTGCGCACACACTTGTGCACTATAATATCTCGCACGCAGATGGCTAATCTCTGAGCAGGTTGGCCGCCGTGATCGGATTCGGTCGGGAGGACATTATTTATGTATTGAACAATTGTAAGTAGTATGCATTTTTGGAACTTCCCCTCATTGTGGAAACACTGCATATTATATAGATAGCATAGTATATATTGTATTGTTAACTTGTTTTAAAAAAAACAACCGCCGAGTTTCTTGCTGGTTCTTCTCCGCAGGAAGGGCATTCAGAACCAGTGGTAGACTCATCGATGATTCAAGAGCACTTGTAAAAAAGTTTATTTGAATAAAAAATATTTCTATTCTATTCTGTTTTATAACTACCTCAACTTTCTTCTTCTTCTCCCCACGCTTGGCCCTCTTGCGTGTGGACAGTGCCTCCTCCTCCACAGGCGGGGCGGCTTCCCTCTCTCGCTTTAGACGTGCCTCCTCGTATGCTGATATGAGCTCTGGACAGTCCAAGTTGTCCTCTGGCTCCCATGTGTTATCCTCACTGCAAAGTATTTAGTACATTATTTACACTATTACACACTACTATTTACACTTGGAAATTATTGAATATGTATATTCAAAATGTGTATTTTAAACACTTTAATAAAAATAAAAATAGTAAAAATGTGGACATCTCTTTTAAGAGCTCTATTCAAAATTATTTATTTCACATAGGCCAACCTGTGGCCCTTATGACACGTCATGACTCTACCACCGGGTCGGAAAGCGGAATCTGCTTAAAAGAGCCGGCAAGAAACTCAGCAGTTACATTTTTCAAAATAATCATTTTACAATATTATTGTGTAGCTATTTACATTGTAATAAGTTTTTATACTATCTTGTGGGCAGCTGGATGCAAAGCTGATTTATCCCATGCAACTTGATAGAATAGAAGAGGGGAAGTTCCAAAAATGCGTACTACAATTAAATACATGTTGTTATTGTAATTTGTAATAAGGTTTTTGAAAAATAGACTGATTTAACTTATTGTAAATAGTATAAGTACAGTTCGCTGTCTTGGAAGAGTACTGTAATACGCAACTAAAAAATGCTATTGCTCTTCTATTGATGAAAATTTAATTTTAATTTTCATCAATAAAAGTGCAATAGGTCAAAAGATATAACAGTTTGAAATACAAATAAACTTCAATCAGCTCCCTTGAAAACAATAGCATTTTGAGTTTTAACAGTATTCTTTCAAGGCAGCGAGTTATCCTTAAGATTGATTATATGGGTCTGCCCATGAAATTCAAATTTAATTTGGTTTTTCTCAATTTGTAAACTAATACAATAAAGTAGGCTTATGGCATTCTAATTGCGACAATGGCAGTATCATCTTCACAGGTTTATATAAAAATCCCTAGTTGAAAGTGTCCAGTTTAAGAAATTAGTCAGAATATCGACTAATTTGTGAGTAAATCAGGTCAAACTCAATACTCGAAAACCTATTCCTATTTTTTATTCCTATACAGCTTAACCCATGAACGTAATCTCACCAGGTGGTAACTGAAAATGCAGCCTAGGTTTAAAATAGAATAGAATAGAACAATTTTTTATTCAAATAAACTTTTAAAAAGTGCTTTCGAATCGTCAAGTGAATCTACCACTGGTTCAGAATCCCATTCCAACCGAGAAGAACCAGCAAAAAACTCGGCGGTTGCTCCTTTTAAAATATCGTGTTCTTATACAGGCTAGTTATTATTGTCTCATGAATCTCTGAAGTGAGTTATATATACCCTTTCCTTTCATCCTTTCCATGGTTATGGCAGTTTAATTAAGCTCATACCATGTTTTAGTACTAACACTAAAACCCTTAGCACTTGGTGGCACATCTTTGCCAGTAGGGTGGTAAATTGCCATGGCCAAATTCAGAGCCACAAACTATATTATCAAATGATACCTAAATTATAATTCACCCAGCTGTGAATCAAACCAGGGTTCTCCCATTTAATAAACTAAGATTAAACCCACAAATTTATAATAAAAGAAGAACCTACTTGGAATAACCTTTCCACTTCAGCAAATATTCCACTTTGCCGTTTTTGATTCTGCGATCTAGAACCTTCTCCACGGAGAATTCTTCGTGTCTACCACTCGACGGCCCCACGCCATCAGATGGTCCCGAAGGAGTAGGTTTATCTGTCTCCATAGGTTGTACTGGTTCCATAGATGCATCAGCCGGCGGGAAACTTAGCGAGTCCATTTTTTAACTAAAATTTTATGAACTAAACATCATTTCTCTAAATTATCCTTGGGTTGGATTTAGAAACGTGCGGCAGTAGGGGGTGGACGGGAGGGGGGTGGGGGAGTGGGGGGAGGTGTCCCCTACCCCCAACACCACTCCCATGAAAAGGTAATGAGAAATATATTTTTTTTTAAATTGTAAATTTTTTAGGTTAGTCTTGCCGAAACTCGAGCAAAACTTCGCTTAGTGAAGGAGTGAAGGTAAAAAAAGAGTGGGAGGGAGTGGAAAAGGAGTAGAGTAGATGGGAGCTCATGTTTATAAAATATAAAGAAATTATAATTATATTATACTGTTGTTTTATTTCTGACAATAATATGCACTTATAGCAAAAAAGCTTTTCCACTCTGAAACAACATGGATTGATATAGGTCGAACAGTGTGACAGAACCGAATTGGCCAACCCCAACTCCACGTAGTCTTGTCTGTCCTACCCCTAGAGTGTTTTTATGAAGCGCGAAGCCAGAAGCTCGCGAAGGAGGTCCTGAATGAAGCGAGCGAGCGAGGTGAAGCTGAATGAAGGGGCGACGGAGCGAGTCTTCTGGCGTAGCCCATTTGATTTGTAGCTTGAACAAAACGCAACTCACGCCACAGCCTTCGTGTTTATTATTTTCTACCGCCTAGAAAATCTTGAGCATTGAGTTCTATTGGTTTGAAATGAAAAATCAAATTGGAGGGGCTTCTATGCTTCCTCTACTCCTTTTGCCCTCCCTTCCACTCTTTCTTTTACATTCACTCTTTTACTAAGCGAAGTTTTGCTCAAATTTCGGCAAGACTAACCTAAAAAATTACAATATTAAAAAAATGTATTTCTCAAGAACGGTGCATTACCTTTTTATGGGAGTGGTGTTGGGGGGGGGTAGGGGACACCCCCCCCCCTACCCCCCATCCCCCTCCCATCCCCCCCTACTGCCGCACGATTCTAAATTTTAACCTTATCCTTATTTACATAGATACAGGGCTGCTCTGATAAAATAAGAAGTGTTAGGACGCTGCCAGATTTGTTTACACGTAGGAGAACTATACCAATAAAGTATTTATAAATCTAAACTGTAAGTAAACTGTGACGCTGCATTATACTTACCTCAATTTATTAACCGTATTATTTAATGCACAGATAAACTGAATTTAAATTGATTTAAATAAAGTTGAATAATTTTAGCGCTATTTGGTATTTTTATTTACCACCGTGTTTACCACAGTATTACCCTCTAATCCATCTCTAATCTGTGTTTTGTTTACCACTGATCACTATTTATACTAAAAATAGTCTGGGGACAGATAACTCTGGCAGTGCAAAAGTTGACGCTTAAACTAGCGGCACGCTATGATGGCCGGTTTGACACATTACAATAGTGATGTGGAATGTCAATTTATTCTCGAACAAAAAACAATTAAGTTTTGTTTTTGTACCTGATTAAATAGGTTTAATAAAACAAAAATGTATATGTTTATTTAATTTATTTGAACGAACTGAATATTTGAATGAAAATGAATATACATACTTTATATGCACACAAGAAACATATGAATACAAAAGATACCAAAAAAGGTGCCACAAAAGGCCATAATTAATCAGATTCGTCCATACTACTATTTTCACTGTCGTCACTGCTATCATCACCTACATTAATAATTATATGTTCGTTTTCTATAATATTATCTATTTTCACATCTCTTTCATAATCTTCCCTTATTAATTTAACAGTTCTATTCACAACCTTTTCCCAGTCTCCTTTAGTCACATGTTCACAAGCTTCTTCTAATAATTTTAGCATTTTTTTTGTGGTAAATGGGGGTTCTGTATTGTGTCTTGCAGCATATCCCTTAATTTGAGCCCACACCAACTCAATCGCATTATACTCACAATGGTAAGGCGGTAACCGTATAACTCTGTGCCCATGTTCTAATGCTATTTCGTCAATGACGTATCGGATCTTGGTTGGTTTGTTTTCTTTTAAAAGACGTACTAATTCCGCTTTTAACATATTCATGTTTGCATCTACGCCATTTTTACGAAGCCATGCGACGATATCAGCTTTCTTTTGGGATTGGGCAGGTGGCTTGTCAATTTGCATCGAGTGGTATGGGGCGTTGTCCATAATTATAATAGATGGTTCAGGGAGGCTACACAACATTGAGGTAAACCATTCAGTAAACTTTTCTCCATTCATGTCTTCATGATAGTCTCCAGTGGTTTTTGACGCAAAAGCCATGAGAGAACCTTCGACAAACCCGTTGATGGTTCCGGCGTGACAAATTATAAGTCGCGATCCTTTTCCTACAGGAACTTTGGAAGTAGATGCTGCTGTGTCATCGTTCCAAGAACGGCCTACAGTATGGTTAGCATTAAGCCATGTTTCATCCAAGAACACAACATTTTGCCAATTTTTGATTTCTTTCACTTGCCGTAAAAAAGTATACCTTGCCATCGCTATATCAAATCTTTCCATCAATATTTTGCGTTTGTTACATTTTTTGTATCGAAATCCAATGGTCTTCAAAATCTTCGTTAAAGAACTTTCCCCACCGAAGAATAATCCAGCTTCCTTCAGTGAATGCACCAACTTTTTTCTTGTTGGATACTCCTTCTGTAAATAGTAGCCGTAAACATGTCTTCGGATAGCATCGGCATTAAAGCTATCGATGCCTACGACTGGTTTTGCTCGTTTTCTCTTTTTTGGTGTGTGAAGTTTATTTTCTTCTGTGCCAGTCTCGCCATATTTTTTTTTAGTTATCCGTCTAACAGTTCGTTGTCCAATATTAAGCGCATCAGCTACGCGTTCAACCACTGACGTTATAGGTAAAATTGGCCCTCCATTTTGAGCTTCACGATCGAAATAGTTACGAAGGCGTATTACGAACTCACGTGTCTGACTATTTAGAACAGTTCTCTGCGTACGTTCGGTCATATCGACGAAATCCACAACAAAGGGCTTGAACAGAGTCCAAATTAACGAGCAAGGGTCAACAGTAATGCAGTATCAATATTTGAAATCCAAAGCCAGGTCAAAACTATATCACAATCGCATTGCACTGACAGTTTATACTTTTCGAAGCAACGTCAATTCGAAACTGCTTTGTTTTGCATTGAGCATTGACGCGAGTTTGCCGGAGGTAGTAGTTGTGCTAGCCAGCGATCCTATGTGACGATCGTATTAGATTCCATTTTTAAAAATTTTCAATTTAGAAAACCAAATGCCGAGTTGTGGTATATATCATATAAAAATAAAAATTTTACCTTTTGTATGAAACAGCTGATATTTTTTTGCGATTTCAGAGGTTTGTCCACATAGTGAAAATTGTTCATATTCACAAGTACATTCACCCCTTAAATGGTGCAAACTGATTTTTCTACACTTGTATACATTTTAGAAATCAATTTAATAAATAAATTTTGAGTCCTAAACCTAAAACTACATTCGATAAAATTTATGAATCTCTGCACATCACTATCGTCAATAAAGTAATACAATTATTTCCTTCAAAGTCGTTATCAATTAATACGGAACTTCATGAGCGGACAAACGTCAAACCGGCCATCATAGCGTGCCGCTAGTTTAGTTCCCTGTTCCGGTCCATTCGCAAAGCGCTAGTGTCGCATGAAGTGTTGGGACACGATGCCAGATTAAAATGTCGATACCTATCGATAGCATAGTGATGTCCCATGACACGTTGAAATAGGGTACTTCCGTAATTTTACTTTTTGTTTACAGATTTTTAGGTTTAAAATAAAACAGCTTGTCAAATACAATATTTATATTTGTTTCTTCTTTCTTAATCTACACGCTTTATATTTATTAAAAGCCATATTCTGTGCAAAACTCATTTGCTTTACAAGTTTTTCTTGCACACCTCCTTATAAAATTTTATTTATTATATTACACCAGTTATGCATGGCGTGGCGAAACGTGAAATTAAATTAAGAAACCATTATTTCACCATGCTGTTATGATTTGCACATCCCAACCACTTTAAATCATGGTTTTTAATTATTTAAATTTTTATGTTTTTTAATACACTTTTTGAAGGCATACTTATTTAAATAATCATGTCATTGTCAATCATAAGGCCCGAAATATCCCTATATAACATCAAAAATTTCTTGGATGGATATGTTAACTTACTATTTTTCAAAACTTTATGTTCTCGTTGTTCAATCCATGTATGAAATACATCCCTTTCTTTATCAACATACGTATCAGAGCATGCTTTACAATTAAACTTTTTCGTGACTCTCCTGGGGGCCGATCGCGCTATTTTTTTACGACTGAAACGTAACTGATCTGCAAACGAACCGCAACTTTTTGAACGTTTCGTATCGCGCTAACAATTTGACATCTAGGTGACACTCAGTTGAACTTGAGTTGGAACGCAACTGCTGTCAAACGAACGTTTTCGCAACAGTTCAATAGACGACAGACGTAGACGCTACTTTTTTATAGCTGTTGAAGTTCGATCGCAACAGTGCAATACAGTGTTTACAAGTGTAGTGTTTATTTGGATTAGATATTTTTATATTAAGATATTTTTATAAACTTTAGCACAATACCGAATGCGACAAAGTTGAATTGTACTTGCACCACAATCGCAACTGATCCATAACTGAACTGTAAACGTTTCGTTGACAATGCAAATAGCGCGATCGGCCTCCTGCATATTGTTAGCCATAGACTCAGAAGCGGAACTTATCACTCAAACTAATCACGCCTTAAGAGAATACATCTCTTAAAACGCTAAAACCCTACCTATAGCCGTCTCCACCATCCCCAATAACGGCCCCTTTCCACTCAGCTAATAACCACAGCATGACAGACAAACCACCATCTGAACGTGAGGGTAACTATCAAAAATATCTAAATATCAATTACACTAATCTAAGCGTACTGTCAATATTTAATCGTATAGGGTGCGATTGCTATCGCAATACAACGACCTAGACACGAAAGCATCTACTAGCCGGTTGAGTCTCTGGGCAGAGACTGCATTCGTATCGTCAAAACATCCGTTTTATACTAATATTTCAAAATGGCGCCCAAGATGGCGTGCCTGTGCTGTCAAAGTCAAATGTCAATTTGACTAAACTAATTTCAATAAATAAAAGGATACGGAAATCAAAACAATACTCTTAATTAATTAAACGGAAATCAATTTTAAACACGAATCTGACAATATATCCTGCAGTATATGCAGAAGAGTGCATACGCTTTCATTGGCAGCATTTATTGAGTGGGTGATGCTGCTTGCACTAGGTACTGCTTTTATGATCTAACGCTATGGGTGGAACATTTTCTTTATTTTCGTCTGGTGTTACTTGATTTTTTGTAATTAATTTCAAAAAATCAATAACAGTGTCACTTTCATCATCTTCACAATTTGCATAAATTGAGTGTGGAACTGTGGACCCATAACATTGGACATTAGTAATGACTTGAAAGAATTTACAAAAGTATTTGCATCTGGATTTACATTTCTATAATTTATAGCTCTGATTCTGCCAAAAAAGTTTTCCAAGGGATCTTGATTTATATTTCTCGGATAAAAATATTTAATATATACTATATAGTATATAGTATACTATACTTCTCGAACAACAATTTAGATAACCTTTCAAAACTTTCTACAGTAGTGATCCATCCATCAAGTGAAGGAATTCGGACCTTATAGGTTTTGTTATTTTTTTGCACTCTTTGACTGTTTTTGTCAATAAGTTGTATGTTTTTCAATACACCCTTAGCTTCTTGCCAAAAATGAAACTGTTCAGAATTGGGGTCAATGGGCCCTCGTAATGTTCCCTTAATGGATCTTTTCGAGACCCATTAACACTGTCAAATAGTTTGTCTATAAATTCAACAGCTTCTCCCGTGGCAGCCCATGAAGTGCTGACATTTTCACCCTCCACTGTAGTTTCTAAAATATAACATAGTTAATGTTAAGAAATGCATAGAAAGTAAATATAATTGAGATATTGCATATGCATTATGTGCAGTGTTGGCAGACTCCCATTGCAGTGGGGAGTCTGCAAACACTGCGCTTACCATATGTTTAGAATTTACTAAATAATGCTGTATATTTGAGCATTGCACTGGTTGTTTCACTTAGTGCTTAAATCATAATATTAGTATACCGACAAGAGTACTTTTGACAGATACCTACTCGATACTTTGTTTTAAAGTATCAATACAAAAAGTAGTTGGTATCGGAAGGAATGTATCAAGTAATTACTTGTATTGTTTTATCTCTAGCATAGCAACACACCAATAGAAATATAGATATGATTGAGTGCGTGTACAGTGTATTTTAAATTAATAATTATTATGACTCAGTGAAATACATAAAAAATCTTGAGACAAAAAATTCTACATCTATTGTACCTATTAGCATAGCATTTTTTTTTTCTCCTGATACTGAGTACCAAAGTGGTGCCCAATTCCATTACAATCTAGCCTAACTTAGTTGGCTAATGAGTAATTTTAATTTAACCTAAACTTATAAATTATTATCTTTATAATCAAAATAGTAGGTTGAGGAAAAAGTTCAAATTGGACTTACCTTTGCTGAGGAATGCTGCGGCTTCCTCCCACGGAAATGAAACCAGGTGGACACGTTTAATTTATTTTAATTTTATTTAGAAACTTATCACTAATATCTTATCGCTAATTTTTTTTTTTGGATCCTGTATTTCGGAGTGACCGAGATTCAATGTGGGATTTGTGAAGGGCGAGGGATAATTCTTAGGTTCAGCATCAGTTCTCGACTGATCTTTGGGCTACTTGAACGAAACTTCAGGATAATTTGGAACAGCAATTTATTACATAGAACTGAGAACTGATTTGATCAATAAATAGCCACAATAGCAATGGTCCAGAAACGGGAAATATTACTGAAAAACTAATCAGGCTTTAACACTGAAACCATAACTAAAGCCGTCTCCAACCACCCCTATAACGGCCTCTGACCTCACATCTAATCATTTTAACCACAACACGACAGACAAACCACCATCTGAACGTGAGGGTACTCATCAAAATGCACAAATTAATTGACAATTATTATGACTGGCGTGTCAAAATATTTGTAGCGATAGTCAATTATCGCTACTCACTATTTGCTTATCTTATCGCAAGTCAATAATTACTTATCTTATCGTTTTTCACTAATTTCTTATCTTATCGCTAATCAATAATTACTTATCTTATCGCTTATTGCTTATCACATCTTATCGCTCATCACATCTTATCGCTTATTACTAATTATAGCTTATCACTAATTACTTATCTTATCGCTTATAACTAATTCCTTATCTTATCGCTTATAACTAATTCCTTATCTTATCGCTTATCACTAATTACTTATCTTATCGCTTATCACTAGTTACTTATCTTATCGCTTATCACTAGTTACTTATCTTATAGCTTATCGCTAATTACTAATGACTAACTACATATCTTATCACTTATTACTTATCTTATCGCTTATCACTAATAACTTATCTTATCGCTTATCACTAATTACTTATGTTATCGCTAATTACTAATAACATAGATATCTTATCACTAATAACTTATCTTATCGCTTATTACTAATTACTTAACTAATCGCTATTTACTAATGACAAATCTTATCACAATTTTTTTATCTTATCGCTTATCACTATTTATTTATCTTATCGCTTATCACTAATTACTTATCCTATCGTTTATCACTAATTTCTTATCTTATCGCTAATCAATAATTTCTTATCTTATCGCTTATCACTAATTACTTATCGCTTATTACTAATTACTTAAATATACTAATTACTATCTTATTGCTTATCATTAATTATTTTACTAATCGCTAATTACTAATAACATATCATATCACTAATTACTTATGTTATCGCTAATTAACATATTATCTTATCACTAATTACTTATCTTATCGCTTATTACTAATTACTTAACTAATCGCTATTTACTAAACATATCTTATCACAAATTTTTTATCTTATCGCTTATCACTAATTACTTATCGCTTATCACAAATTACTTATCGCTTATTACTTATCTTATCGCTTATCACTAATTATTTTACTAATCGCTAATTACTAATAACATATTTTATCTCTAATTACTTATATTATCGTTTATCACTAATTACTTATCTTATCGCTTATCACTAGTTACTTATCTTATAGATTATCACTAATTACTTATCTTATCGCTAATTACTAATGACTAACTACATATCTTATCACAAATTACTTATAGTTTATCACTTAACTTATCTAATCGTTTATGACTAATTACTTATCGCTTATCACTAATAACATCTTATCGCTAATTACTAATTACATATCTTATCACAAATTACTTATAGTTTATCACTAATTTCTTATCCTATCGCTAATCAGTAATAACTTACCTTATCGCTTATCACTAATTACTTATCTTATCGCTAATTACTAATAACTAACTACATATCTTATCACAAATTACTTATAGTTTATCACTTAACTTATCTAATCGTTTATGACTAATTACTTATCGCTTATCACTAATAACATCTTATCGCTAATTACTAATTACATATCTTATCACAAATTACTTATAGTTTATCACTAATTTCTTATCCTATCGCTAATCAGTAATAACTTACCTTATCGCTTATCACTAATTACTATCACTGATTTCTTATCTTATCGTTTATCTTTAATCTCACATCTTATCGCTTATCACTAATTACTTATCTTATAGCTTATCACTAATTACTTATCTTATCGCTTATAACTAATTTCTTATCTTATCGCTTATTACTAATTACTTATCTTATCGTTTATCACTAATTTCTTATCTTATCGCTTATCACTAATTACCTATGTTATCGCTAATTACTAATAACATATCTTATCGCTAATTATTACTTATCTTACTTATCGCTTATTACTTAACTAATCGCTATTCTAATGACATATCTTATCACAAATTTTTTATCTTATCGCTTATCACTAATTACTTAACTAATCGCTATTCTAATGACATATCTTATCACAAATTTTTTATCTTATCGCTTATCACTTGTTCAGGATCCAGAAATGCCGTGGGAAAATGATAAGCATCAACCCCGAACGTATGAGCATTTATTTGAAAAATAGTATGGAAGGTATAGTTGCAGCCAGTTTTATACACTACCGCGATACAAAAGGCGACAGCGCCTTCTAGTGTAACGTAGGTACATTTTACATGTAACTGGATTTAATTAATGTGTGATATTACATTGGACATACCGCCCGCCAAGGACAGAATAGTCCTTCAACTGAGTAACAAACAAAACAACTATTATTTTATTATTACAAACAGAGTAAGCAATATAAATCCATCAATGTTACAGTTCAATTAATTATCATGGTTAACTTAGCTGCAATAACTAAATCTAAAAACACAAATGGATTAGCAACCTATTAAAATAACTTTAACATGTGGATTGTTAGCCATAAACAAGGATCTTAATGAAATCCAATACGATACATAGGAAAAACTTATCTATTACTAAAAGTTAAATAAAAATTTATAAAAATTTCTTAACTGTCGAAGTTTGTACACTTATTCATCATGCGGAGCTACCGGAATGATACAAACTTTTGAAGTTGGACGTTGAATAGCAGAGTCTTTATAACGAAGCGTGACTACACGCGTAATTTTATCTTTCCCGGGATGAAGTTCGACTACTCTGCCGTAAAGCCACTTAGTAGGAGGTAAGTTGTCCTCCCGCACTAAAACCACGTCGCCTAATTTCAATTCTGTAGTTTTAACATTCCATTTGTACCTTTGGAAGAAATAAGTCAAATATTCTTGAGACCATCTTTTCCAAAAGTCTTGAAGCATTCTTTGCGTAAGTTGCCATCTACGCAAACTACTAATTTGAGTTTGTTCGTAATTATAACACATATACACATACATCTTTGATGTCCGTCAGCAATAATCAATTTGGCTAAATGCGAGTCTCCAGAAATAATAATGTTTGTTGAAGTCAGGTATTTGTGAGTGTTCTAAACGACCTCTAACTCTCAAAACTCCACTTTGGTCTATAAACGGGTTGAGGACGACTAATTTACTCTTTTTAGAAACAGTCTTAGTTTTCAGGAGACTGGCAATATCGTCTCCGAATGACTGTGCTTGATGCTGTCGGATACAACTTGTAAGTGAATCTTGTAGATCTTTAGCTGTGAGCTATGGTAAAGCCCTTTCCCTTACTGTGGTGGAACATTTCAGACGCAGAAATCGGCGGCAGAATGCCACAACTCTAACAAGTTTTCGCAATGAGGAGAACCATTCGTCTAATTTCAGGTCACTTTCATTGTTTATGGAAGTGGTATAAGCCTTTATTGTTTTCATCTCTAAATCCGTTTTTGTGCATATGGTTTAACATATTCAATAGTTTCGTTTCTGAGCCAGTTTGGCCCGTTCTTCCACAACTGATTATCCAGCAACGCTGCTGGGGTTATACCTCGCGAAGCGCAGTCCGCAGGGTTATCTCTTGTGTTTACATACGCCCACTGAGATGCGTCTAATCGAGTAAGAATTTCGGATGTGCGATTGGCGACGAACGTTTTCCATCGGCTTGGATGATCACTCAGCCAGGCCAACACAATTGATGAATCCGTCCAAGCATGTAAGTCGGCTTTATTTATATTTAAGATTTCAGCGACTTCAAGCAACAATTTAGTAACTAACACTGCTCCGCATAACTCGAGTCGAGGAATGGACACCTGTTTGATGGGAGCAACCTTAGTTTTGGCTATAACCAGGTGAGATTCTACAGTACCTGTTGAAGAAACGCATCTTATGTATACTGCGGCAGCGTAAGCCACGTTGGATGCATCGCTAAATCCGTGTAATTCCACTTGTTTATCACTGTCTAATCTGTGAACCCACCGAGGTAAGTGGAAGTGAACCAGTTTACTTAGTTCGGTCCTATAGCGGTTCCATTCTTCCAAAAGTTCATCTGGTATCTTTTCATCACAATCGAGTCCAGTCAACCACAATTTTTGGATGAAAACTTTTGCAGTAACAATACATGGGGCACTCCAGCCTATAGGATTATACAATCGACATATTTCCGCAATAATTTTCCGTTTAGTTTCAGGTGCAGATGGTTCGACGAGCTTCACCGTGTAATCGAAGTCATCAGATCGGCGATTCCAAGTAAGTCCTAAAATTTTGGTAATATGATCTTCCTTTATTTCCATGTCTTTGCCTTTATTTTCCTTTAATGATTCTACTAATTCCGTCCTATTACTAGCCCATTTTTGCAATATGAAGCCTCCCTTTACAAGTAATGAATTTAATTGCTTATAAACTTCACTTGCTTCAGTTTCAGATTGACAACCAGTCATCAGGTCATCCATGTAGAAGTCTGTCTTGACTATATCTACAGCTAGAGGATAGATACTGCCTTCATCGATTGCGACCTGCTGCAAAGCTTTGACAGCCAAGTAAGGTGCACATGATGTACCAAAAGTTACTCTCAATAACCTATAGTCTTTCATTTCAGCTTCGGTCGATTCTCGCCAAACTATTCTTTGATAGTCTACGTGCTTTGCTGCAACTTTTACTTGTCTGTACATTTTGACGATATCAGCAGTAAGACATATTGAGTGCAGACGCCAGTGCATAATTATGTGTCGTAGCTCTGGTTGCAAAGTTGGACCAACCATCAGAGTATCATTTAGCGACATTCCGCTGGCACTACGATCTGACGCATTGAATACTACTCTTGTTTTTGTTGTGCTTTTATCCATCCTAATTACAGCATGATGTGGCAACCAAACTTCATTACCCTCATTAGCTGATTCAGTTTTAGTGTTTACTTCTTCCATATGCTCCAGAGCAATATACTCCTTTATAACTTCTGCATAATCCTTTCTCTGTTCTGGACTCTTCGGCAATCTCTTTTCAAGATTTAACAGTCTCTTGACGGCAATAGATCTTGTATCTCCAAATCTCCCAGCCGCATTGGTATTGGTACGGAACGGCAATTCTACGATGTACCGACCAGATTGATCTCGACTTTTAGTCTTATTACAATGTTCTTCACATGCTTGCTCTTCGAGACTTAAGACCTTTTCCCTGATCCCGTTGGGCTCGGATTCTAGTTCCCAACATCGGTTGATATGTTCAGTAGATTCTTGAACTACATGCATATTCACAATTATGTTGTGGCATTTGCTGTTTGCATTCTCACCATCATCCACTTGCCCCGACAGTACCCATCCGAGGGAAGTATTCTGCGCAATAATTAATCCCTTAGGATGCTTGATTAAACCCTGTTTCAGAATACTGCAGTATACCTCGGCGCCTAACAAAATATCTATTTCATTAGGGGCATTGTACTCTGGATCAGCAAGTACAATTTTACGTAAGTCTGGCCAATATGGCAGAATGAATTTCTTTTGTGGCAATGCTGATGTGACCTTATTTAATACGTGAGCCTTTATCTGCAATTTAAAGGTTGGGTCATGAAGTGACTGCATGTTTATTGTAACTGTATACTTAGAAATTAAATCACTTTGACCTCCACCTAAACCTGATACGCAGCTTTTTTCAGCCGTTTCATCTAAACGCAAGAGTTGAACAGCTGCTTCAGAAATGAAAGATGCTTGAGATCCTTGATCTAGCAACGCTCTCAATACCTGAGAATTACTATTTTTTGACTCAACTTTTATTAAAGCGGTCGCTAATAATGTTTGTTTAAGCATTTGTCCTATAGCGAAATGGGTCGCAATATGATTGGCTTCATCCGTCGGATTAACTTCTTTACTTTCTTGGGTTTGCTCATCTTCTTCATCAATCTCCGTTGCCTCCGTGGCAACTGCAACCGTATACAAACTGGCATTTCCGTGTAAAAGTGTGTGGTGTCTTTTCTTGCAAATACGGCAAGTGGTGGGCACGCGGCAAGTTTTTTCTGTGTGATTAATACCAAGACAGTTGAAACAAAGCCCTAATGCCTTTACTATATCCTGACGACGGCTAACGTTTTCTTTGGTAAACTTGTTACATGAAAATAATTTATGATTTTCGGCACAGTGAGGACAAGTTACGCCTGACATGGAGTGCAAGGATTTTGAATGATTGTATGTAGTAGGAGATGCCTTCGGTTTGAGTTTAACAGGTTCAACAAATTCTAAAGCTCGGAAGCGACATTCTAAAAATTCTTTGAATTGTGCAAAAGTAGGTAGCTCTTCACTTAAATTGTAAATATGCAATTCCCACTGTTTACGCGTCTCAGCGTCCAACTTCAAACTAACAATATAGATTATAAGAATATCCCACGATTCCACATTTATACCTAAATTAGACAATTCGTGAATACAGTCTGACGTAGTGTCTAGGAGGTCTTTGATACCACTAGAGGATTCACTATTCATCATTTTCTGATTGAATAGCCGTTTAAGGATGCAATTTGACATAAACCGTTTATTATTATACCTACTCTGCAATAAGTCCCAACATTTAACATAATTAGCTTGAGTAATCGGAATATGCTTTATTAACTGTTCGGCTTCCCCTTTAAGTTGAGTTTTTAAATAATGTAAGCGTTGGACGTCATCTAAAGCAGAGTTATTATGTATTAAAGAAATAAATAGATCTTTAAATGACGACCACTCCGCATAATTGCCGCTAAATACAGGTATACAAATTTTAGGTAACCGAACAAGTGAATGATTATGTGTGTTAGATGAAGAAGCATCTAGATTTGTAATGGCTCTACTTTGGGAATTCAACGAAGTTTTTAACTCGCTCTTATATACTAAGTAAGTTTCGTAACCAATATTGAAGACATCATCTTTAAAGTAATCACTTTCTTCTAAATCATCACTGTCATAACTGGAAATTATGCTCTCATGTCTGTTAGAAAAACGTTTGATTATATCCTCTAATCCTTCTAATCTCGCCAAGACGTACGACTCTGTAATTCTGTCTTTAGGGGATTTTTTAAAATTAATCCGTCCTTTTTCTATTTGATTTTTCAAATCAATCATAATTTTTAATTCGGCTTCCATGTTTGTATTTTTCAAGAAGATCGATTCACTATTTAAAATCCTCGTAGACTTTTATTAAGAATATTCTAAATCCAAAATATTTTTTATCTCCAAATATTTTCTAAGTCCAAAATATTTTCTATCTCCAAAATATTTTCTATGTTCAAAATATTTTCTAAGTCCCAACTTTTTTCTAAGTGTTTGAAGTGTTAAATATCAAGGTAAATTTGGACATAGATTCCTCGTCTTGTCGTTTTTAAGTGAATTATTCTAAGTCCTAACTAACACTTTGAAATTTCACAAGTCCTCGATTCATGCACTATTTTCTAAGTTTATTTTTCACTGGTTATAGAGTTTAAATTAGCGTACTCACAGTTTTGTTGCACTTTACCACTTTGTTGTTGTCCTCAGCTAGTTGTCTGATATCTCCATCAGGTGGCGCCACCAGATCTTGTCACAGTAGTCTTCTTTCACATATCAGTTGTCACTGTCACTGATTTAGCAATGTCAACTTGACAGCTGTCACTTTAAGTCACCACAGCTAACTGGAACTATTGTTTTATCTATAGACAAATGTACCAAAATTGGCCAAAAAATGCTCCGACTGAGAAGGACCTTGTTCAGGATCCAGAAATGCCGTGGGAAAATGATAAGCATCAACCCCGAACGTATGAGCATTTATTTGAAAAATAGTATGGAAGGTATAGTTGCAGCCAGTTTTATACACTACCGCGATACAAAAGGCGACAGCGCCTTCTAGTGTAACGTAGGTACATTTTACATGTAACTGGATTTAATTAATGTGTGATATTACATTGGACACACTAATTACTTACCTTATCGCTTATCACTAATTACTTAACTAATCGCTATTTACTAATAACATATCTTATCACTAATTTTTTATCCCATCGCTTATCACTAATTACTTATCTTATCGCTTATAACTAATTTCTTGTCTTATCGCTTATCACTAATTACTTAACTTATCGCTTATCACTAATTACTTATCTTATCGCTAATTACTAATGACTAACTACATATCTTATCACAAATTACTTATAGTTTATCACTTAACTTATCTAATCGTTTATGACTAATTACTTATCGCTTATCACTAATAACATCTTATCGCTAATTACTAATTACATATCTTATCACAAATTACTTATAGTTTATCACTAATTTCTTATCCTATCGCTAATCAGTAATAACTTACCTTATCGCTTATCACTAATTACTATCACTGATTTCTTATCTTATCGTTTATCTTTAATCTCACATCTTATCGCTTATCACTAATTACTTATCTTATCGCTTATAACTAATTTCTTATCTTATCGCTTATTACTAATTACTTATCTTATCGTTTATCACTAATTTCTTATCTTATCGCTTATCACTAATTACCTATGTTATCGCTAATTACTAATAACATATCTTATCGCTAATTATTACTTATCTTATCGCTTATCACTAATTACTTATCCTATCGTTTATCACTAATTTCTTATCTTATCGCTAATCAATAATTTCTTATCTTATCGTTTATCACTAATTACTTATCTAATCGTTTAGATATGACTAATTACTTATCGCTTATCACTAATAAGAATAACATCTTATTGCTAATTACTAATTACATATCTTATCACAAATTACTTATAGTTTATCACTAATTTCTTATCTTATCGCTTATCACTAATTACTTATCTTATCGCTTATCACTAATTTCTCTACTAATCGCAAAGTATTACATATTATCGCTAATAATTACATATCTTATCGCTTACCACTAATTACTTATTTTATCGATTACTAACCTTATTGCATGCATATCAATAATTACTTATCTTATCGCTAATTACTCAAAACATATCTTATCACAAATCACTAACGAGACCAGACGAGACCAGATGAGATCAGACGAGGCCAGACGAGACCAGACAAGACCAGAAGAGGCAAGACGAGACCAGACCAGACCAGACGAGACCAGACGAGACCAGGTCAGACTAGACGAGACGAGACCAGACAAGACCAGACGAGACGGGACCAGACAGGACCAGACGAAATAGGACCAGACTAGACCAGACTATACCAGAACAGACCAGACCAGACCAGACGATAAGAGACCAGATGAGACCAGACGAGAACAGACAAGACCAGATGAGACCATACGAGTCCATACGAGTCCATACGAGACCATACGAGACCATACGAGACCATACGAGACCATACGAGACCATACGAGACCATACGAGACCAGACGAGATCAGACAAGACCAGACCAGACAAGACCAGACAAGACAAGACAAGACCAGACAAGACCAGACAAGACCAGACAAGACCAGACAAGACCAGACAAGACCAGACAAGACCAGACAATACCAGACAAGACCAGACAAGACCAGACAAGACCAGACAAGACCAGACAAGACCAGACAAGACCAGAGGAACCAGACGAGACCAGACCACACGGGACCAGACGAGATCAGACGAGACCAGACGCGACCAGACCTGACGAGACCAGACCAGGCGAGGCCCGACACGACGCAGCAGACAGGTGACACCGCAGACAGGTGACACGCAGTGGCACCGTGCCTGGCGCTGCGTCAGGAAGTGACGCGCTCGCCAGCGCACCGAGAGGTGGCGCGCAGTGGCACCGTGGCTGGCACTGCGACAGGTCCCTGCGAGCTCGACAGCGCAATGGCATGTGAGGCGCAGATTCGCCGTGGCCGGCACTGCGTCACGCCTCTGCGTGTTCGGCAGGTGAGGCGCAGACGCTCCGTAGCCGTCGCTGCGACGAGCTCAAACGCGCCCGGCAGTGCACCGGCGGGTGAGGCTGAGACGCGCCGTGACTGACGATGCGCCATGCTCCAACGCGCACCGACAGGTGAGGGGCAGACGCGCTGTGGCCGGTGCTGCGAGACGCCTCTGCGTGCTTGGCAGCACATAGGCAGGTGAGGTGCAGACGCACCGTGGCCAGCGCTGCGCCATGCTCCAACGCGCACGGCAGCGCACCAACAGGTGCGGTGCAGACGAGCCGTGGTCGGCGCTGCGGCGCACCTCTGCGTGTTCGGCAGCGCACAGGCAGGTGAGAGGCAGACGCGCCGTGCTCCAACACGCTCGGCAGCACACCGGCAGGTGAGGCGCACACGAGCCGTTGTCGGCGCTGCGCTCCCATACGCTCAGCAACGCACCAGCAGGTGAGGCGCAGACGTGCCGTGGCTAGCGCTGCGACACGCTCCATTGCGCACTGCAGCGCACCAGCATGTGAGGCGCAGATGCATCGTGGACGGGGCTGTGCAACGACGTGCTCAGCAGCGCACCAGCAGGTGAGGGGCGCAGACGCGCCGTGGCCGACGCTGCGATACGCCCCTGCGTGCTCGGCAGCGCATCGGCTGGTTAGGCGCAGACGTGCCGTGGCCAAAGCTGCGACATGCTCCATTGCGCACTGCAGCGCACCAGCATGTGAGGCGCAGATGCATCGTGGACGGTGCTGTGCAACGACGTGCTCAACAGCGCACCAGCAGGTGAGGCGCAGACGTGCCGTGGCTAGAGCTGCGACACGCTCCATTGCGCACTGCAGCGCACCAGGATGTGAGGCGCAGATGCATCGTGGACGGCGCTGTGCAAAGACGTGCTCAACAGCGCACCAGCAGGTGAGGCGCAGACGCGCCGTGGCCAGCGCTGCGATGCGCTCCAACGCGCACGGCAGCTCACTGGCAGGTGAGGCGCAGACGTGCCGTGGCCGGCGCTGCGATGTGCTCCAACGCGCTCGGCAGCACACCGGCAGGTGAAGCTCACACGAGCCGTTGTCGGCGCTGCTTTCCCATACGCTCGGCAACGCACCAGCAGGTGGGGCGAAGACATGCCGTGGCCAGCGCTGCGACACGCTCCATTGCGCACTGCAGCGCACCGGCAGATGAGCCGTGCTGAGCCGAGCTGCGAATGGTCCACCATCTAGAGCAAGAATGACACGCAGACGCAAGGCATCAACCACCCGTATTTATACCAAAGCATGCTTAAGTAATCAATGCAACAATACAACTACAAGATAATGCACTACAATACAACAACAAGACAAGACAAAGCCGAGCCGAGCCGTGCCCAGTAGAGCACCAGCAGGTGAGGCACAGACGCACCGTGGCCGGCACTACTACGCGCCCCCAGGTGTTCGACAGCGCACCAGCAGGTGAGGCGCAGACGCGCCGTGACAAGCGTTGCGACGGTCCTCTGCGTGCTCAGTAACGCACCGGTAGGTGAGGCGTAGACGCACAGTGGGCGGCGCTGCGCTTCGACGCGCTCAGCAGCGCACGAGCAGGTGAGGCGCAGACGTGCCGTGGCCGGCGCTGCGAAGTGCTCCAACTCGCTCGGCAGCACACCGGCAGGTGAGGCTCACACGAGCCGTTGTCGGCGCTGCTTTCCCATACGCTCGGCAACACACCAGCAGGTGGGGCGCAGACGTGCCGTGGCCAGCGCTGCGACACGCTCCATTGCGCACTGCAGCGCACCGGCATGTGAGGCGCAGATGCATCGTGGCCGGCGCTGTGCAACGACGCGCTCAGCAGCGCACCAGCAGGTGAGGCACAGACGCGCCGTGGCCGACGCTGTGCAACGACGCACTCGGCAGCGCATCAGCAGGTGAGGCGAAGACGCGCCGTGGCCAGCGCTGCGACGCCCTCCAACGCGCAGGCAGCTCACTGCCAGGTGAGGCGTAGACGTGCCGTGGCTGGCGCTGCGACACGCCTCTGCGTGTTCGACAGCGCACCAGCAGGTGAGGCGCAGACGCGCTGTGGCTGGCACTGTGACAAGCTCCGACCTGCTCGGCAGCGCACCGGCAGATGAGCCGTGCTGAGCCGAGCCCAGTAGAGCACCAGCAGGTGAGGCGCAGACGCACCGTGGCCGGCGCTACTACGCGCCACCACGTGTACGACAGCACACCAGCAGGTGAGGCGCAGACGCGCCTTGGCCAGCGTTGCGACGGTCCTCTGCGTGCTCAGTAACGCACCGGTAGGTGAGGCGTAGACGCACAGTGGGCGGCGCTGTATTTCGACGCGCTCAGCAGCGCACCGGCAAGTGAGGCGCACACGAGCCGTTGTCCCATACGCGTGTGAGGCAGTGAGGAAGTGAGGCGCCCCCCTGGGGTCTTGCTCCCATACGCTCGGCAACGCACCAGCAGGTGAGACGCAAAAGCGCCGTGGCCAGCGCTGCGACACACTCAATTGCGCACTGCAGTGCACGAGCATGTGAGGCGCAGATGCATCATGGTCGGCGCTGTGCAACGACGTGCTCAGCAGCGCACCAGCAGGTAAGGTGCAGACAGATGACGCACTGTGGCACCGTGGCTGGCGCTGTGTCAGGAGGTGACGCGCTCGCCAGCGCAGACAAGTGGCGTGCTGTGGCGCCACGGCTGGCGTTGCGTCAGGAAGTGACTCGCTCGCACGCACACCGACAGGTGGCGGACAGTGGCGCCGAGGCTGGCACTGCGACAATCCCCTACGAGCTCGACAGCGCAATGGCAGGTGAGGCGCAGACGTGCCGTGGCCGGCGCTGCGACATGCCTCTGCGTACTCGGCAGCGCACCAGCAGGTGAGGCGCAGATGCCGTGGCTAGCGCTGCGACACACCCCTGCGTGCCCGGCAGCACACAGACAGATGAGGCGCGGACGTGCTGTGGCTGGAACTGCGACACGCCCCTACGTGTTTGACAAAGCACCGGCAGGTAAGGCCATATATTAAGGCTTATCACTAATAAATTATCTTATCGCTAAACAATAATTAATTATTTTATTGCTTATCACTATTAACATGACGTGGACTAGATGAGACCACACAAGACCAGATGGGACCAGACCTGGCGAGGTCAGACCAGACGAGACGAAACTAGACCAGAGAGACCAGACCAGACGAGACCAGACCAGACCAGACCAGACCAGATGAGATGAGACCAGGCGAGACAAGACGAGACCTAGCGAGGCCAGACCAGACAAGAGGTAACTAAACCAGAGAGACGAGACCAGAGGAGCCAGACGAGACCAGATGAGACCAGGCGAGGCCTGACCCGACGCAGACGCGCCATGGCCGATGACCCGCCCCAACGTGCTCGCCAAAGCAGACAAGTGGCGCGCAGTGGCTGGCACTGCAACAAGCCCCTGCGAGCTTGATAGCTGAGGTGCAGACGCGCCGTGCGCCGTGTTCCAACGCGCTTGGCAGCGCACCGGCAGGTGAGGCGCAGACGCACCGTGGCCAGCGCATCGACACAATCCAAAGCGCATGGCAGGGCACCGACAGGTGAGGCGCAGATACACCGTGGCCTGTGCTGTTCCGACGCGCTCGGCAGCGCACCGGCTAGTGAGGCGCAGACGCGCCGAGTCCAGCGCTGCGACGCGCTCGGCAGCACACAAGCAGGTTTGGCGCAGACGCGTCGTGGTCAGCGCTGCGACGCGCTCCAACGCGCTCGGCAGCGCACAGGCAGGTGAAGCGCAGACGCTTTGTGGCTGGCACACACGCCTCTGCGTGCTTTGCAGCGCACCGGCAGGTGAGGCGCAGACGCGCGGTGTCCAACTCTGCGACACGCCTCTGCGTGTTCAGTAGTGCACCAGCAGGTAAGACGCAGACAAGCCGTGGCCAGCGCTGCGACAAGCCCCTGCGTGCTCGGCAGTGCACCGGCAGATGAGACGCAGACGTGCCGTGGCTGACGCTGCGTCATGCATGTGGGTGGTGGTGTGAGGCTCCGACGTGCACGGCAGAGCTGCTGCTGCTGCTGAGCCGACCTCCGCACGGTCCAACGTCTCGAGCGAGAATGACAGGCAAGGCATCAGCCACCCGTATTTATACCAAAGCATGCTTGTAATCAATGCAACATAATATAACAACAAGACAAGTTAAGACGAGACGAGCCGAGCCGAGCCGAGCCGATCCGAGCCAAGGCGAGCCGAGCCGTGCCGAGCCAAGCTCCGAACGGTCCGACGTCTCGAGCGAGAATGAAACGCCGTGTGATGAGCACTCGCGCCCGCGAGGGCGCGGGTGAGACATGTTCAGGGCATAGCCCCTTTCATATGGGAGCATCCGCCTGGCGTCTATACGCCAGGGTCATTGGAGCGGCCGAAATGGGCCTATGTATAAAGTCGTAATAGTGGACTCCAGGCTGTCGCGGACCGGCCCTACCAGGTGAGACCCCTAGGGGAAGCCCAGCAGATGCCTACCGCGGTCGAGCGGGAGTCCACTATCAGGTTTATGGTGGCAACATGTTGTTGTATGTCAGTCTGTCTGTTTGTCAATCAGGTCGCGACTAAGTCGCGTGGGAATCCACGTCCATCGGGTGGACGTCTGTGATAGGGGGCAATCCCCTGGATGTGGGCGAGAGTGGACGCGTCTGCCCTGGAGAACATATTAGTCGTTAGGCGACTAATGAATTCGTCCACGCCTTCCATCTTCAGCCCGCGCTGTATGGTGGTGTTTCTAACGCACCATGGAGCTCCAACCAGTCTTCTTAGGGCGATCGCTTGTTGAGCCTTAATCTTCTTCCCGGAGCGCTCCTTGGTGAGGGCGTACCAGGCTGGTGCTGCGTATGTCAGCCGGGGTCTAATATAGGTCTTGTAGACACCCAGTTTCACACGCAGCGAGAGTCGCGATTTGAGCACTGGACGCAGGAGAAAAGTGGCTGATTTCGCCGAGTTTGCAGCGTGAACAGCATGGGACTCCATGGTGAGGCGTCTGTCCACGATGACGCCGAGGTATTTTGCACGGTTTGCCCACTCGATTGGTTGGCCGTGCAGGGTTAGGGGAGGCGGAAGTTTACGGGCTCCGCCGAAGAGAATCGCCTGCGTTTTGCCGACGTTTACAGACAGCCGCCAGCGGTCCAGCCATCCGGGCAGGTCGTCAAGGGCGCGCTGCACCTTGCTGACTGCGTGTTGCGGGCGCGTGGGAAGTGAGGTGGCAGCGTACGCTGCGTCGTCAGCGTAGAGGGCCAAAAGCGTGTTTGGTGGGGCCGGTATATCATCCGTATATCTGGAGTACAGGACAGGGGACAGGCAGCTGCCCTGTGGTACTCCAGCGGTCATGGGTCTTGGGTTGGAGAGGATACCTTCTACTCTGACGCGGAAGCGCCTTCCCTCCAAAAAGGATGCTATCACGCGCACTATTCGTCTGGGAGCCGTTGATGTGGTGAGCTTGAGCAGCAGACCCGGGTGCCAAACCCTATCAAAGGCTTTTTCCATGTCAAGGAATACTGCGACGGCACTGAATGAATGAATGAATGAAACGCAAGGCATGCTACCCGTATTTATACCAAAGCATGCTTGTAATCAATGCAACACAATACAACAACAAGATAAGTTAAGACGAGATGAGACGAGTCGTGCCGAGCCTAGCCGAACCGAGCCAGGCGAGCCGAGCCGAGCCCAGCCGAGCCGAGCCGAGTCGAGCCGTGCTGAGCCGAGCCGAGCCGAGTTGTGCCGAGCCGAGTTGTGCCGAGCCGAGCCGAGCTGAACCGTGCCGAGCCGAGCCTAGCCGAGCCGAGCTGAGCCGAGCCGAGCCGAGCCGAGCCGAGCCGAGCCAAGCCGAAATGCAAAACACTATTTGGTATTTTGCATTTGAAATAGGTCGATCAAAAAAGTATTTGCATTTTGTATTTTAGTACATTTCTTAAACTATTTTGTACAACTCTGCAAGCTAGGTAGGTTCAATTTCTAGAAAGAGATCAACCTTCGAATCCAACTGGGCTGGGCAGCGTTCGGGAAGCTCCGAGATGTCTTCTCGTCCAAAATCCGTCTTCGAATGCGAGCATCCCCGCGAGATCAAAGTAGAGAGAGAAAAATATTCGGTTTCAGTAAACGAAAACCGGTGTTTATCGGTTTTTACGAAAACCGGTATTTTTTAGGTTTTTTTTTTAAAACCGGTTCACATCACTATTTTGTTCTTCTTTCATTTCTGTCATGGTCACAGATTAATGGATACTACGTATGTCATGGTGTAATCTGTGGGCTCTGTGGAAAGGGTTTTATTTTAATAAGTTTTTTTTTTGATCTGTGTTAATTACGTAGTATCCTCTAATCTGTGGTTAATTACTTTTGAGGTTATCTAAGAATTATTTCTACAAGTAGGTAGTAGGTACAAACACAAAGTAATAAAATTATTTTAAAAGTTTAGTAACTTAGAATATTTCAAATTAAATAACAAAACTTTGTAAATCATACAAAGGCCGAAGTCCGGAAACCAGATTAGTATCGTAGATTCAGTGAACTTCATGTAAGTATTCGAAACAACTTACCTACTTTTCTCAAATTAAATAACAAAACTTTGTAAATCATACAAAGGCCGAAGTCCGGAAACCAGATTAGTATCGTAGATTCAGTGAACTTCATGTAAGTATTCGAAACAACTTACCTACTTTTCAGAATTTTTACCTTTAAATAACTGCAATGTTACTATGATGTGAATTTCAGAATTATCCAGGGAGTGTAAAAATGACGGAAAGAGTCCCATTTAACAGTAGTACAGCGTTTTGTGCCAAGTGTGGTTCGATACTTCCTCTCTTGCAAGATTTTGGTACTGTCCAATGTTATGCATGCAAGGCAGTTTATGACCCTCACGGTAAGTTGAAAAGTTTATCAATTTGGATTTAAAACTTATTCTGGTAACTGGTAAGTTAATTTAATTTGCCATTTTTAACCGACTTCAACAAAGGAGGTTATCAATTCGTCGGAATCTTTATTTTTATGTATGTTCACAGATTACTCGAAGACGCCTGAACCGATTTGGAAAATTCTTTTTTTTGAAAGGGTATACTTCCCAGGTGGTCCCATTTAAATTTTATCGAAATTGGTCGAACGATTTAAAAAAAATCAACAATAATTTGTATACTTTGTAGTCGCGCGGGTGTTTGTAGTCGATTTTTTAAAAATAATTTTTTATATTAAATTATGCAAATTCTACCCAAAAGAAATGTCATAATAAAATTATAGTCGATGTGGTGATAAGCCATTTTTAGTTAGCCTTTTAAGGCTGACTACACATTATCATCGCGTTAGTACGACGAGCTCACAAAAATTATTCAAACATAACATACTGTGCTGTGAAAGGGTGTCTATGGGTTCTATGAAAATCAAATGCATGTCAAATGTAGTACAGAAAATAATTACATGGCACTCACACATTCATTGCTTGTTTTGAGCTTACGTTTGGAGCGGAATTTTGTTAGACACTTCCAATCTATGAATATTTATCGTTCGTATGGATGACTCCAGACTTCCTAAGGCCGTTTTTTACTCGGAGTTAAAGGAGGGAAAACGCGAATCTGGCGGTCAATTCCTACGTTACAAAGACATCTTGAAGCACCATCTCATTTCTTGTCATATACCTAGTGAGAGGTGGGAGGGACTTGCGCGGCAGAGGCAAGAGTGGCGCAAGTCTGTAGATAAGGCTGTGGCGTCCTTTGAGGAGCGTCGACTAAAGGACCTCGACGCCAAACGCCATAACAAAAAGACCCAGCCAAGGACCTCCTAGTTCTACACATCTAATGCATCGGGCCAGTTACACTGTGCGCCGTGCAATAGGACTTTTCAGACAAAATTTGCTTTTGCGAGCCACATTCGCTCTCATAACCGACTCTAGCCAAGACCGCCATTGAGGGTCACGTCATGGAGGATCATACATATATGAGTATTTAATCTAAGGTTACATAGTAGTTCCTTTTTTCAGGCTTCGATAACATAAAATTCAACTACACAATACACTTCAACACAGTATCAGCTATCAACACAGACAATATACTCAATATGGACAACCCGGAGGGGCCTGTGGTGGAGAGAAAGTGCCCTAAATGTGGTAACGACAGAATGTCCTATGCAACATTGCAATTGAGGTCTGCTGATGAAGGCCAGACTGTATTCTATACTTGTGTTTCTTGCAAGTAAGTAAATATTAGTTTAGTTAGAGATGAAACGGATATCCGTTAACTATCCAGTATCCGGCCTATCTAGCCTTGTTTTCACTATTCAGCCGGATACCGGATAGTATGATTTACCATCCAGTATCTGGCATGATACCGGATAGTAAATTTTTAAAAAATAATATTACTATACTTTGGGTAAATTATACAAAATAATAAGTTACTGATACTGTTTATTTTTATAATCGCACATAAAAACATATTGTGTTATAAAAATTTAGTACTCAAAATTAACAAGTAGCAAATTGTGGTTAATGAATACCAAATTTTCCGCATTTGTTGGTAAGAGTCGACTTCGCTTAGCTTTGTATACCAGACCAGCTTCCGAATATTACCGATCTCGTTCATAACGCCTGTATTCAAATCAACTGATCGCGATATGTAAAGAGCCTATTTGGCAGCCGGATATCCGGTGCTCCGGCCTTGTAGCTTGCCGAATATCTGTTATCCGGTATCCGGTCACCCCCTATCCGTTTCATCTCTTTATTCTAATATAGATAGCAAACCATGTAATATGATCTATTTTTACTTAGCTGTAAGTATTAAGAAGTAAACAAATTGAAAAAAAATATCTTGGAGAAATGAGTTACCCACGGACATAGCCAGATGCTTACGATGTTCTTAAGTTGGGTTTTTCATTTGCAGCATGGTTTCATTTGGGTTTACCAGTCAGCTAAAGAAAAATAGATGTTTATCTTGTGTAACGTTGTTTCGCAGGCCAATGTGAGGTCTGAACCGATTTTGACAAAGTATAGTTAACTACATTCTGGAGGATTGTTCTGAGGAGGAAAAAGGTTTTTTAAGATTTTATTGAGGATTTTTTTTAGGATATTTTTAGGATTTAAAAGTATCCTACTTTTAAATCCAGGAAAATCTTAAAAAAAACCTTTTTTTTTAACTTCCATATTATTTTTAAACCAAGTTTAAAATCATAAAAATATGTTATTTGAGAAATATCAATAATAATAAAATATATAATCAATTAGGATCCAATCCGCTTTTTTTAATATTCGGACTTTATTTTTGTAAACATAGTCAATAAAACTTTGTGTTTTTTCAGGTACAAAGAAACAGAAAATTCCTGAAGTGTGTCATCTAGTAACCTATTTTGTATGTACATACTATAATGTTAAAATATTAATAAGAATAGATACCTATTTAAGAAATTATTGTTTAAAATTGAAATTAAAATCTTCAGATTTAATTTCATGCTTTCATCTCAATTTTCAACCCATTGTTCATTGCTGGGTGCAGGTCCCTTGATTGAGAAGGGTTTAGGCCATGCCCACCACGATGGCCAAGTGGGGATTGGCAAACTACACACATATGAGAATATTATGGCGAAGTCTCAGGAATGCATGACCAGCAGACCAACAAATTCCTGAAAAGCTGGCAACACATTGGTGGTGCCTCTGGTGCTACAAATGTTCATGGGCACCGGTAATCACTTAACATCAGGTGACCCGCCTGGTGCCTGCTTGTTTGCTCGCTATTCCTATAAAAAAAAATGCAGGTTTCCTCACGATGTTTTTCCTTCAACATCTTAGCAAGTGATAAGTGCTTAAATATCATTTTACTTATATCATATTACTACCATAATGCAGCAAACTCCTTAAAATAGTGAAGTTTAGTTAGGTTATATTATAAATGCGAAAGTGTCAAGTATGTCAAAGTGAAAGTTTGTTGGTTAGTTTGTCCTTCAATCAACGGAGCAATGGATCGACGTAATTGTTTGCGTGAGAAAAGTTGAGGACTTAGAGAGTGGCTACCTTTTATCCCGGAAAAACTGAAGGCCCCACATGATTTTTAAAAACCAAACTCGCGGACAAAGTAGCGCGCAAAAGCTAGTAAATAAATAAAATAAAATAGGTACCTACAATAAGTCATCAAAAATTCCTCAAACGCGTCTTTAAAGTAGGACGGAAGTGTTTTACATTTTATGGCACTTGGCAGAATATTGCCGTGAAGTGAGCTCACATGAAACTGGTTCCTAAAGAAAGATCCACAGAAGCAACAATGGGTTGATGACGTGCGCGACCGGGCGCTTACATCCTAATACGGGGTGTTTCAAATGTTTTAGACGACCTCTAGCGTGGCGGTTCAGTAAGTTATAAAGTGTTTATTTTTTCATAAAAAGCAGAAATTTTAGTTTGGTGGGAGACTGCAGGGTTGTGGTACTTGGTACTCTTGGTACCTAGTTACCACGCTACCGTCAAAGATGTGCCGCTAAACGATTTCGCTTTAGCTTTGTAGCTCGATGGTGTGTAGAAACCGATTAAGGATATGGGTTAAATTAAAACAGCAAGTTAGCCTGCGACTATCTTAGACTGCATCGTTATTTACCATCAGGTTGAGTTTGAGATCACAGTCAAAGTCAAGGGCTATCTTATCATGGAATTAAATACACACACATATCTTTTCTTTTTGTGTTTATAAGTCCTTTTGGGGGCACATATAGTTCGAAGAACTGATGGTCGTTGGGGTCCCAAGGTGCTGGAGTGGCGACCTCGCACCGGGAAGCGCAGTGTTGGCAGACCCCCACTAGGTGTACCGACGCGACAACATCAATGGTAGGGAGCCGCTGGATGCAGGCGGCGCAAGATCGAGTCCTCTGGAATTCCCTGCAAGAGACCTTTGTTCGACAGTGGATGTCTATCAGATGATAAAGAAGTCTAACTAATCTAACATTGCGCATGGGACTATGGGGAAGACCTCAAAATTCGGCAGAACTTAATTCTCCCTAAACCGACACACAGTTGCAACTTGCATACACTGTGTGGAAAATGGGACAACCTGTATAGTACTTGGTACCAAAGGCCCTCTCATTCATGAGGAGCGCGACCCCGGGCTCCACGAGAGACTTCAGTTGTTGACTTAAGGCTGATTGCAAACAAGACTTGTTTCAAATTTTGCATTATTTTTTAACTAGCTGATGCCCGCGTGGATATAGTTTTTAAAATCCCTCGGGAACTCTTTGATTTCCTGGGATAAAAAGTAGCCTATGCCACTCTTCAGGTCCTCAACTATATCCACGCAAAAAATCACGTCGATCGGTAGCTCTGTTGCGACGTGATTGAAGGACAAACAAACACACTTTCGCATTTATAATATTAGTAAGGACTATTTACTAGATTTAATTAATCCTAATCCTCCTAATAGTTTAATTAATGACTAGATTTAACTACTCCTAATCCTAATATTTTAAATGCGAAAGTATGTGAGGATGGATGGATGGATGTTTATTACTTCCCGCCTTGTGATGTGATGTGATTGTGATGTGATGGATGGTTGTCCTTCACGCCACAACGAATTAACCGATTTGGAATGAAGATACCTAGCTCATACCCAGGATTAACACATAGGCAATATATTTTATGCTGGGAAAATAAAGAGTTCCCGCGGGAATTAAAACCTTAATCCACGAAATCGCGGGCATCATCTAGTGAACTCTAGTGACTATAATAAATTATTGTTTAGGTAGTTTGTTTCACACACGGACCGGTAATAGCCTGGTGGTTATGACTGGCACCCTTTTTGGGGAATTCAGGGTTCAAATCCCAGGGAAACCTTTAAATGTGAAGTGTGTGATGTGAGAAACGCTTATCTGTTCAATGTAGCTGGGCGTTTGCGACGTTCTTGACTTTATAATCACACTAATATTATACAGGCGAAAGTTTGTGAGTGTGTGTGTATGTATGTTTGTTTCTCTTTCACGCACAAACTACCTACACTAGCGGCACGCTATGATGGCCGGTTTGACACATTACAATAGTGATGTGGAATGTCAATTTATTCTCGAACAAAAAACAATTAAGTTTTGTTTTTGTACCTGATTAAATAGGTTTAATAAAACAAAAATGTATATGTTTATTTAATTTATTTGAACGAACTGAATATTTGAATGAAAATGAATATACATACTTTATATGCACACAAGAAACATATGAATACAAAAGATACCAAAAAAGGTGCCACAAAAGGCCATAATTAATCAGATTCGTCCATACTACTATTTTCACTGTCGTCACTGCTATCATCACCTACATTAATAATTATATGTTCGTTTTCTATAATATTATCTATTTTCACATCTCTTTCATAATCTTCCCTTATTAATTTAACAGTTCTATTCACAACCTTTTCCCAGTCTCCTTTAGTCACATGTTCACAAGCTTCTTCTAATAATTTTAGCATTTTTTTGTGGTAAATGGGGGTTCTGTATTGTGTCTTGCAGCATATCCCTTAATTTGAGCCCACACCAACTCAATCGCATTATACTCACAATGGTAAGGCGGTAACCGTATAACTCTGTGCCCATGTTCTAATGCTATTTCGTCAATGACGTATCGGATCTTGGTTGGTTTGTTTTCTTTTAAAAGACGTACTAATTCCGCTTTTAACATATTCATGTTTGCATCTACGCCATTTTTACGAAGCCATGCGACGATATCAGCTTTCTTTTGGGATTGGGCAGGTGGCTTGTCAATTTGCATCGAGTGGTATGGGGCGTTGTCCATAATTATAATAGATGGTTCAGGGAGGCTACACAACATTGAGGTAAACCATTCAGTAAACTTTTCTCCATTCATGTCTTCATGATAGTCTCCAGTGGTTTTTGACGCAAAAGCCATGAGAGAACCTTCGACAAACCCGTTGATGGTTCCGGCGTGACAAATTATAAGTCGCGATCCTTTTCCTACAGGAACTTTGGAAGTAGATGCTGCTGTGTCATCGTTCCAAGAACGGCCTACAGTATGGTTAGCATTAAGCCATGTTTCATCCAAGAACACAACATTTTGCCAATTTTTGATTTCTTTCACTTGCCGTAAAAAAGTATACCTTGCCATCGCTATATCAAATCTTTCCATCAATATTTTGCGTTTGTTACATTTTTTGTATCGAAATCCAATGGTCTTCAAAATCTTCGTTAAAGAACTTTCCCCACCGAAGAATAATCCAGCTTCCTTCAGTGAATGCACCAACTTTTTTCTTGTTGGATACTCCTTCTGTAAATAGTAGCCGTAAACATGTCTTCGGATAGCATCGGCATCAAAGCTATCGATGCCTACGACTGGTTTTGCTCGTTTTCTCTTTTTTGGTGTGTGAAGTTTATTTTCTTCTGTGCCAGTCTCGCCATATTTTTTTTTAGTTATCCGTCTAACAGTTCGTTGTCCAATATTAAGCGCATCAGCTACGCGTTCAACCACTGACGTTATAGGTAAAATTGGCCCTCCATTTTGAGCTTCACGATCGAAATAGTTACGAAGGCGTATTACGAACTCACGTGTCTGACTATTTAGAACAGTTCTCTGCGTACGTTCGGTCATATCGACGAAATCCACAACAAAGGGCTTGAACAGAGTCCAAATTAACGAGCAAGGGTCAACAGTAATGCAGTATCAATATTTGAAATCCAAAGCCAGGTCAAAACTATATCACAATCGCATTGCACTGACAGTTTATACTTTTCGAAGCAACGTCAATTCGAAACTGCTTTGTTTTGCATTGAGCATTGACGCGAGTTTGCCGGAGGTAGTAGTTGTGCTAGCCAGCGATCCTATGTGACGATCGTATTAGATTCCATTTTTAAAAATTTTCAATTTAGAAAACCAAATGCCGAGTTGTGGTATATATCATATAAAAATAAAAATTTTACCTTTTGTATGAAACAGCTGATATTTTTTTGCGATTTCAGAGGTTTGTCCACATAGTGAAAATTGTTCATATTCACAAGTACATTCACCCCTTAAATGGTGCAAACTGATTTTTCTACACTTGTATACATTTTAGAAATCAATTTAATAAATAAATTTTGAGTCCTAAACCTAAAACTACATTCGATAAAATTTATGAATCTCTGCACATCACTATCGTCAATAAAGTAATACAATTATTTCCTTCAAAGTCGTTATCAATTAATACGGAACTTCATGGGCGGACAAACGTCAAACCGGCCATCATAGCGTGCCGCTAGTATACTGGACGGGTTTTGCTAAAAGAAATGGAGATAGATTACACCGTGGAATAACACATAGGCTACATTTATCCCGGAAAATTAAAGTGTTCCCGCGGGAATTAAAAAACCTTAATCCACGCGGACGAAGTCGCGGCCATCATCTAGTATCTACTAAAGTTCGAAAATGAGCGCGGAGTATAACCGCTAAGTTAGTAGGATGCCTTAGGTAGGTACTTCCATTCTAAACATGGTAGGGCAGTATTTATTGATATTTCGCCCGGGGCGCGGCGGTGATTGAAAAGCCCCGTTACGGAGTGCTTTGTCTTTACGTCGCTCTAATGGAAGTGGAGAACGGGAGACGTCTTTATCACATTACAAGTGACAATAGGGTATTTTACTCTTTTTTGAAAAGTGTCTATATTTGATCATAAGGTGATAAAATACTACTAGAAAAAAAATTGCATTTTAAATTTCCGCGCGTAAACGACGAAACATCACTAGACTCAATGTGATGTCGTTTGTATAGTAAATTCGTTCGCTCATAAAGTTGGCGCCCTTTGTGTTAGTACTGCGGAGTGCGGTCTCCTATTCGGGGGGGCCGCAGGTTCGATCCCCGGCATGCACCTCTGGCTTTTCTGAGTTATGTGCGTTTAAGAAATTAAATATCACAAGCTTCAACGGTGAAGAAAAACATAGTGAGGAAACCTACACGCCTGAGAGTTCTTCATAATGTTCTCAAAGGTGTCTGAAGTCTGCCAATTTAAAATGAGGAGACCTGCGCTCAGTAGTGAGCCGTAGATGGGTTGCTGATGGTGATGATAATGATGATGATGATTCACTTTTTAAAATTGTGTTAGCTATGCTGAACATTATGCGGACATGGACACCTTCGACCTTTCGCTTTTCGGTTTTCAGTCTGCGGCCTTGACCGCTGCGTTATTGAGCCTTCAAACGCTAACTTAAATGAAAAGTAAGGCTTTTTCCTCACTGCTTCTTTTTCTTTATCAACCGATAGACATCACTGCTGGACAAAGGTCTTCTGCATGGATTTTCACAGGCTTTGGTCTTAAGCCACCGAATCCAGCGGCTCCCTGCGACTCGTTTGATGTCGTCGGTTCACTGCATCCGATCCGAATTCGAAAACGAAACTTGGATCTAGTGTACAACCCTTCATGCAAATAGTACCTACTACGGCTACTTCGGAATTATCGGGTTCGGACTGGATGCAGTGGGTAAAGAGCCTGAGGGTACGTTTATGCAGGCGCGGCGCGTGGTGCGTCGTGTCGCGCGGTAAACTCAAACATATGGCCAAGTATGAGAGCGTTTATACAGAAGCGTTTGCGTTGAACGCGGCGGGCGGCGCGTGTGCATAAACGTACCCTTACACTAAACTCTCAGACTATGACTGTATCTAACGCTTAAATCTACGGGAGCTTTTATGCGGCTATTACGCCTATAAAATAAAATATACTTGAGACTAGATAAGAAGACCTTAAAAGTTACAAAGTAACAATGACATCATAAACAGAGCTTCTCACAAAAACAATTGTCCATAGTTTCGTACAGGCACATAATAATTATGTGTGAACATTCTTTGGGGGGTCAAACATTGCGGTGAGCTTTCAACGTGGTTGTTATGTTACCTTTATGTTACATTTTGTAAGTACGAGGTAACCAACTAAGGGAAATCGAGCAATAAGCAGCCATGACCACTTCGAAGTCGTCGTCGCAGCCTTGGTAAACATTTATAAGCTCAAGCGGACGTTCATAGCCACAGCACACAAAGCTTGTACTTTAGTTACAGCAGGGCAGATCGTGCGAGCAGTTGGTAGTACAAATCAAATTAATTAGGTAATTTAATTTTAGTAATTGCAAGAGACCTAGTGGTATGACGCTTGTTCCTTGGAGGATAGGAAAGTCGCTTGTGTATCCCACAAAAGCGACTTTCCTGTCACGCCACTACTTAGGCTCCATCCCATATCCATGTGACTTTGTCTATGGCAAGTGCAGTGGCTACTAGCGCCGAACAGGTTAGGAGGCGCAAATATGAAACTTGGATAGTAGTTTCTTATTTGTGTCTTTTGTTATAGAGACCTTGGGGTCATGGGGCCCGGAGCCTCGAGCACTTTTTGTAGGGTAACCGAGTCTACCAGGCATCCAAGAGCTGGCAGCTACCTTGGCCAAAGGATTAGTTTTGCCATCCAAAGGGGTAATGCTGCCAGCGTCTTGGGTACTATGCCACACTGCAGTGACTTCGATGGGGTTTTAGATTTTATTTAGTTTTAATTATTTTAGAATTAATTAATTTATCTATCAATTTAGATTTAAGTTTTTAGGGTTCCATACCAAAATGGTAAAAATGGAACCCTTATGGTGAGACTTTCTCCGTCCGTCTGTCCGTCCGTCTGTCACAGTCGATTATTTCAGTAACTACTTATTAAAGCTATCGACATGAAATTTGGCAGCTACCTTGGCCAAAGGATTAGTTTTGCCATCCAAAGGGGTAATGCTGCCAGCGTCTTGGGTACTATGCCACACTGCAGTGACTTCGATGGGGTTTTAGATTTTATTTAGTTTTAATTATTTTAGAATTAATTGATTTATCTATCAATTTAGATTTAAGTTTTTAGGTTTCCATACCAAAATGGTAAAAATGGAACCCTTATGGTGAGACTTTCTCCGTCCGTCTGTCCGTCCGTCTGTCCGTCCGTCTGTCCGTCCGTCTGTCACAGTCGATTATTTCAGTAACTATTAAAGCTATCGACATGAAATTTGGTATAGTTGTGTATAATAGTGGCCCAAAAGCATTGAAATAAAGAAAAATCGAAAATTACTTTTAGTTTTATTAAAAAGGGGGGAAAATCAGGGGTTTGAAATTTCAAAGTAAAATAACTATATCGAGTGGGGTATTATATGAAAGGCCTTTACTTGTACATTCTAAAACAGTTTGTTATTTATTTCTATATATAATAGTTTTTGAATAATACTTAGCATACTCTAACTAGCATAGTTTTTTTAAAATTAACAATAAACCTCTACAAACAAAGTTAACGATAATTATGCAAATTAATATAATATTATCGTTTTACTTTTACTTTTGGAGTATGGAACCCTCGGTGCGCGAGTCCGACTCGCACTTGGCCGGCTTTTTTTTGTTTAATTATTATTTAATTGCATATATTTAAGATAATTATGATTGTTAAATTTAAAAGTTATTTAATTATTCCGTGTAGGCCAAGTTGTGGCTCTAATGACAAGTAAAGACTCACCAACGGTCGGTCGGTCGGTAATAGGATAATTCTTCTAAGTTATAATGTCTTAATAATAATATACAAGTTATTTAGAGATTTTTGATTGAAACCTGAAACCGGGATCACATGATCCACAGCCGACAAGGTGGATATATAAGGAGTATAATTAGGCTGAAGGATAAGTTAAGCCAACCAATAGCCCACCGAGGCGGTTGGCTTAACTTCAAAGCTGTTTACCGTCGGGCGTCGTTCATTCACAAGCATGTGAGGTGAAAACATCCCGTTTCACGTTCGGCACGCGCTACCGCCGAAGACTGTACTTACGTCTTATACATTTTTTTCGTGATACAAAAAGAGACAGATGTAACTTGTACTTAGAATTATCTTTTTTTCAAGTACATGTTAGATAGAGATAGACGAATTTTTTGACGTGATCTTGGCTCGAGATGAGACGGTAATTAATTTGATCAGTCGGTGCAAGTATCTCGTGCTACGTTGCGGTTAGTGGAGATGTTAGTCGATAGTTCTGCGGTATCGATATTTAGGTCACGATAAGAACGTTATTTGTAAAACAAATCTGACTTTAATTCAACTACATGACATGTTGTCATCTATTGGTAGAAAACAAGTTTTACCAACGTATTGTTATTTCTTTAGATATTGATGTCGTAGCTTTATTGATTTGACCTAGTTTCTGAACTATAAATCAATATGGAGTTTGATTGATATATTAAGTTGTATAGAGGTATGGGTATAATATTAAGTATATTTTTGTACTTATAATGCAATATATTTTGATGTTTCTTTTTTTTGTACAAAACAAATATAAGTATTTAATATTTGATTTAACACGGATTAAAAAGGTTCTCTACCCTTTCTATTCCCCCTATTCGTGTTAAATAATAATATATTAAGTACGTAATTAGTTCCACAAATACAAAAAGATATCTTCATTTCGTTAAATTGACTTATTTTAACTTTTTGTATCTACTAAAATGCAATTGCAATTATAATTTTCAACTAGGTACCTTCGTTTTACCTATCAGCTTTTTTCTCTGTATTGGATTGCCATGATTGATTTTCTCAAAGTAAGTATGACAGTAACACTCGATAACAATACCATGTTCGAATCTCATATTTCAATCTTTGGTTGTAAGGTCACATAATCGACACATGATATCGCCGCTCGTCCACTATCGATATCGATACTTCACCTGTCACTAACCGCGGGGGCCGGGCGGCAGGTGCAGGTAGACGCGGCGGCGCGCCAGTCTCCCGCGACCCTCGCATCGAACACACGTCGCGACATCGACTACTATCGACACACCCCGACACGTGCGTCGCACAACCCTATTTTGAACGTTCCAATTTCAAAGTGTTGTCAAAGTGGCACGGGATTTTTTCTATACACAAATCGGTAAGTTTTGATACTCGTTACTTTAGTTTCGTTATTGATTCCGTATTGATTATTCTTAACGGAGATTTTAACTGTGTCAGTGTGGCATGTCTTATTAATTTTTTTTCTTAAACTTTCGGCTCGTACGACTGATTATAAAATTGTTTATGTATGACTGTGGGAACGTTGATATCGTTTGTTGAAGATAACAGCTACGATAGGCGGTCCGCTTGAAGTCAGTACAAAAGACATCAACGCTACGTCCGTGTCAATAATAGGACTCGACTCGACGCTTTTTACGTTTTTCTTTTACAACATTCACTTGAGAATTAATAGTGTGACTTGCTCTTTTGATACGTGAGTATCGCACTTTGTTTATAAAACTTTCATTCTTGTGGTTTAATATGTTTTATGGTGTGTAGAGTCGAATGGAATGGAGAGTTTTCAATTTCGCAGTTAAGTTAATTTAGTAGCATAAATTGGCTTCGAAAAATGTTGCTTGATTGTAATTTGTTCTATAAGACAGCTTTTTGAGATGATCTGAAATTTTGAAACTAGGGAGTGCATGTAAGTTCAGCAAAAATTATTTTTCGGCTTTTCCTCCCACACCAAAACTTGAGGTTTAAGTAAATGAAACTTAACTAAATTATATGCTTAAATGTTTCTTCTACATGAGATTCTGGAGGCTTTGTACGGCTTGAAGCTTCGAAGATCCGGGTTCGAACTTCGAGATACTTTTAGATGGAAAATAGGTTTCAAATTAAAGTAAGACAAGTAGCTCTTAAAAGTATTCTACTACCACTGCACCGGTGCGGAAAGCAGATTCTGCAGAGAAAAGCCAGTAAAAAACTCAGCAGTTGCTGTTCAAACTCCTATTCAAATACCTATCGCCTTGTCAAGTTGCATTTCGGTAGTACCAACCTGCCTAGCTCAGATACCTACCAGCCTTAAACAACAGTCGTACCAAGGTAGATATCTACCTATTTCTTAAAAAGTTTTTACAAGTTAGAAGGGAAAAAGGAGATTAATAGTTACCGTGGCTGAGTCTACTATCATACTAATATATGCGAAAGTTGATTGGTTTTTTCTTTAATCACGCCATAACAGAGCTATGGATCGACGTGATTTTTTGCATGGGTATAGTTGAGGACCTGGAGACTGATTCTACTACTTTTTGTCCCGGGGGATTTTAAAAACTAAATCCTAGGCGCGGGTAGCTAGTATAGTATAGTAGCCAGTAATAAACTGGAAGAAGTTATTTTAATTCAGAACTTATGAGATGTTAATTTTTACAATATTTTATTACCATAAACCGTTTATTAATGAAATTCTGATATGAAAATGAATTATGTGGAACCATAGAGCGTACGACCGGACTATGAAGTTTGGGAATTCAATGCCCATAAAATATTATAATTAGAGAAAGCGGCCGCGATGCTTGGTCCTTGATTAGCGACGAATATTTTACATATCAATGATGGTGTTCTAACTTCGGTTACGTGAAGGTAAGCTTTTGTTTTACACTGAATAATTTTAGATAAACCGTTACTAAGTTGTAGATTTAAATTTTAAATAATACGAAAAAATATTTTTTTGTGAGTGGCCTCCCATCTTTATCGTCAGATTACCCTTATATAGTGATCATAATACTTACTGACTATTTAATTGTCAGACCCCAAAATGATTCATTTATAAAAGAGAAAATAGGGGCTTTTGGAAGAAATCTCTTACTCAGAGATAATATTATGTTTAGGTCCTTTATAAGTATGTTTTTGTTTTATGTTTTCTGATTCTAAATAAATAAATAAAAGAGCCCTTAGCTCACTTTTACTTTGCAATTTAATTGTAGATATTTCTCTTGTTGGTGTAACAATTTTTGTCTACCCTATTACAGGTAGGAATCAGTGTCGTTTCCTGCCATTCGTCAAAAAAATCACTATCATTTGTCTCATGCAGCTCAACTTTTGGATCTCATGACGAGTCAAGACTACCACCGATTCGCAAAGCTGATTCTGCTGAGACGAGCCGGCAATTCGATTGTAAGAAGAGCGTTCTACTATCGAGAAAAACCAACTTTTTAAATTATTTAATTTGTTCTCATTGTTCGATTGAAACGCCAACATTCCAAATTGATTGAAACCCATTTAATTGGACTTTTGCAACAAACGTGACACTGAGTGCCACTAAAAGGATTTTGAAAATAAGATAAAATTGATCGAGGCACCTCTGTCCTCTACACATGTCGACGGGCTGTTTAATGCAATAAGTAGTCTTATTTCGCGGCGTATTTGATTTGATAAGACCTAAAAGGAGATCGCACATGACTGCGAGTACCGCAGCGTGGGAGGTGCAAAATCCGCTAGAGCCGCGAGAGGCACATTTATTTATCAGGAGGTACTAAAAGCGAAGTACAACGCATGAACAACATTAAAGAGTCAAACATAATTTATGCAATTTGGTATTTTGTCATTGTTATTATCTCAGAATTTGTTAAAGTTACCACCTTAATATTTGGAGAAATGATACTTCGAACATTTATCTTGGATTGCGTAACGTGTTTTAAAACACGACTTTTGAAAATTTTCTCTATTGTATATTTTTTTGAAAAATACATGTTTTGCACACATTTTGCTATTTATCTCAGGAGGAGCAAACTATTTTTGTTGGGTTTTGTTTTGTCAAGAAACCTAGAAGTATTTTTCAATTACAAGTTTTATTTTTTCGATTGGTTGTTTAATTAACTTGTAATCAGGTAATAAGCAGTTTTGGCGCTTACGTCGTCAAGAATACGTTGCGCGTCTATAGCTCTGTATTTCTCAATCACAACCAATAATTAACCATCCCGCTCGAAGAGGGGTATGAAATCCATATCGTAGTGGCATTATGGCACATTCTTAAGTGCAAAAACAGGTCCAGAAAGGATCCTCTCAGCCTAAGCCCCCCTCACAGCGCACTAGCCAGTGGGTGGATCGGGACTTAGTGTGATCTGTGTCTCATCACGTGAGCACGCTCGCTGTTCATTTCCCAGATGAGTTTGATACGAGACGGCATACTCTGACACAAATCCACGTGAGTTTATTAGTTTTAAAAGTTAGTATAGAGACCTTGAAAGCATGAAGAAGAGTTAGTAAAAATTGGACCACAGAGTGACAAGCATATAGTTGCATCATCAGTATTTTTTCGGTGCTTCCGTTATAAACGGATAAACCTTCATGCTGATGTAGGTATGTGACACTCACTTTCAGTAGGAATTGAAAAATTTGTTACATTCGCTCCTTGCGTCTCTGACGTCTTCCGCGTATCGCCTTGTGATGTATGCGATCACCTTTAGATATCTTCTGCACGAAGTACGAACCTACTATTTATTTTAAAAGTGATTGTCATTCGAGACGGTTAGTTGTCTTTTGTCAATCAAGCTCGAAGGTTTAGGGCCGTGCAATTGACTAGCGTTCTCAGCTTCCAAAGTGGACAGATACAAGTACCTACGGTTCCCACAATAGTTATTCTCCTGAATAACTTATTAGCTTTAAAACCGTTAAAGCTCCGGCTACACATTGGGCCAATGCATTCGGCGAGTTCTGCCTACAAAGCAAATGCTTATTGCGAATTGCTGTTATGTTTATATTTCGTCGTGGAAGTTTGATACCTAAAGCGAGGTGATCACAACCACTCTAGTAAAATCCTCAACTTGAAAGTTACTCTATGTATACGAGCTTATTAAAAAAAACCGACTGGATTAAAATATCAACTAAAAGTTCGTGGACGCCATATTTTTATACTATATCCCGACAAAATTAAGGCTTATCCGTTTAGAGTTTAGACAAAAGAGCGTGCCAAAGAAATATATAATTATACAAATATAAGTAAGTAAACATTGTCCTCCTTCTAATCTGAAGTCGGGTTATTGTCCTTTAAATTAGCCTACACCCCTCCTTCATTAATATCTACTTGATTATATTTTTTCATAGTTATCAGCAACCGCATTCGATGTGTCATAATTCGGCATAAAAGCAATTAATATATTATGTTCATAACGTTATTATTAAAGATGGTCTCTTAGATAGCGTAGTTAGTAAAGATTAGAGATCGTGCAGGATATAGGTATACAAATATCTAGTTGAATCTTTATTATATGTACCTAGTCGGATCAACATTATAACGGTTGAAGATTCTGATTGGAAAATTGTAATAAAAGTTCATATCTAAGCTTTGCCGTTCATTGCCAATTTTGCTCAAGTCTTGATAGCTTATAACCTTTTGATTAAGTTTATTTTGTACCTTAGTTTCCATATAATAATACCTAACGGAATTAATTATTTGAATCAGTACGCGGAATATTGGTCTAATTTTCTCAACTACATTTTTATTACCCAGGCCAGGCGCACTCATTTTAGTTAAAAAAGCTACAAATACCGGGTATTTGTAGCTTTTTAACGTCATCCGGACGGGCCAACTCAATGAGATAAGAGTTACGCGATAGAAAGAGAGGCCACTTCTAGGTGAATATGACTGTAGGTAAGTTAGCGCTGTGCGACCACTTTATTGTTCGGTTGCTAGAGTTGCTATTTATTTAAATGATTTTGCGAATTTTGGAGGAATCTGTGAATCTTCAACGGTGAAGGAAAACATCGTGAGGAAAACTGCACATCTGAGAGTTCTCGATAATGTTCTCGAAGGTATGTGAAGTCCGCCAATTCGCATGGGCCAGCGTGGTGGACTATGGTCCCTGGTATAACCCTTCTCTGAGAGGAGACCTGCGCTCAGTAGTGAGCCGTTGATGGGTTGCTAATGATGATGATGATCCATTGATTTACTACTTCCTATATCACTCTCCACATCCTCAACTATACCCATGCAAAGAATCACATCAATCCGTATCTCTGTTGCGGCGTGCTTGCAAACCAACTAACAAGTATAAATTAAAAAAAATATTTTTAAATGCAAGCCTTTAGTAGCTACATCATTAGACTCTGGATATCATCTAGGATCAGAGTACTTGTTATGACGAATCAAACGAGCCCAAACTCGATGGGGTTACGTCGTTTTATTACAGAGTTCCGATAGCCATCTTCCGTCTCCATCAGCAGATCAGCTCCATGTCACAATAATATTGCATAGTCATCCGATTTACACATAAATGCAAAATTTCAGCTCGATCAGAAACCGGGAAGTGGGTCTAATTCATCTTGCAAGATCTGACCTAAACAAACTGGTCAAGTTAAATAAAATCTTGTAAAAACACTCCCATTTATGAAATTAGTAAGGATAATTTCAAAATCGATCTTCACAAAAATTCATCAGCCCATAATAAGGCTCTTGGCATTTTAATGAGCACTGTTACAATTGCTAATGTTACAAATTATGAGGCATAGCTCACAAGAGCCAAGTGGGTTAACACTTAACAGTATAGTCTAATTATCATGGATCGTTCACGCACTGATCAGCAGAGATAACGTGTGTTTAATCTGACTTTTAAGCGATGAAAACGCGCTGAATCGCGATGGATTCTCATATTTCTTAATCAAGTTCTTCTGATAATAATCACTGTCTTTATGCCTTCCATTCGTCATGAAATACGGAGATTTTGTTGAAATCATCAAGCCATGTTAAGCCTAAGTAGGAATAGAGATGAGGCTTCTTGAGCATATAAAATCTTGTACTGTCTACTCATATAGACATCATTATGCGCTGCCCACACTCAGATAAAAAAATTGTCAGCATAACAAAAAAATTAAAAAATTTTTTGAAGATGCTCTTTATAATTTCTTTTCTCATAAGAAATACCTATCTATGTCTGTTGCTAGGATATACGAGTAAGTTATCACTTTGTTAAACGTTAATAATATCAGTTAAACGTTTGGGCTGTGAACAGACAGTCGTATATTATAGACAAACTGACATACTTTCGCAATCGTAATACTAGTATAGATTATTTAAATTACTATCAAAATTATAAGCAATCCAGTAATAGGTATGCCATTAGTGAAGATTTATTGAATGGTTTTGTAAATGAATGTCTTTCAGGTTTTCAACATAGGTATTCGTATGCCTAATATAGTCTTCTTTGTGCTAACAATATTAAGATATACAAGAGCTAAATATGGCTAAATTGTGTCCTTAGCACGTCATTACCATAAGTTATTACGTATTTACTAAAATTAGTGCCCACTTAGCCTATACTCTACAATGGGTAAATGCTTGTTTATCATCTGGTGCTAGGAATGTTTGCCTATTAACTACAAAATGTCGGCAAGTTATTATCGACCAATTTCAATGTTTATGATAGTAATTAAGACTTAGGGTTATGTGCCAACTTTCTAGCGGTCTGCACTCTGCCTGTTTGAAGAACTCTTTCTTGTTATTGTAGCGTCATTTAAATAGCTATCAAATTGACGTCCACTGCTGAACATGGGACCCATCTAGGAATTTTGACACTACAATTTGCTAAAATCTTGTGCCGCTTGATGTTGTTTGTTCTCCTAGTGGGGGTCTTCTAAGTCCTTGACAAAGCTCCAGAATTGGGTCACCATTTTAGCAAATTGGGGGTTAATATCCATCGTCTAAAATGAATTGTGCCCTCCATTTCGATAATGTTTGTAATTATAAAATTTATTTATTTTTTTTGAAATAAGATTGGAAAACTGTTACAAAGCATTAGAATGAAATAAGAAAAGACCAAGCATCCTTAGGAAGTACCTAAGCGATTACGTGACAAGCGTATCTCAGTGAGTTACAATTTTTTTTTTAAATTTATTTTAACATTAATTGCTTAATTACTTCCTTGAGTAAGAAATAGTGACAGATGGATAATGTTGCATCTCAAGGGTTCCTTTTTAACATTTTGGTAAAGAACCTAATTAAAAGATGCTTGCAAAAACAGAGGAAACATTCTGACATTAAAAAATATATTGCGGTCACGAGATTGTCAAAATAATTAATATTAATTGAACGGCTAATCCGATGCAACTTAATATCGTTTTATCTCGATGTCATCGATAATCGAGATCTGTTTAGCGACCGAGAGCGATCGTGAGGCACGTTCCGATCGATTAGACCGATCAATAAGAATCATTTCTAGTATTGAGGACTCTTTCCGGAAATACCAATAAGTAAATAAATATTGTTACGGATAGAGCACCTATTATAAAATCTTTCCTTAGTTGTGATTACTATTGACTAATGAGAGGTCGCCTCACCCATATTTTTATGTGAACCAATCAAAGTACCCAAATAGAATTTTTTAGACATGCTATAGAAAGCAATTTGTGTCTATAGTTTGACAGGTTTTCGTAATAATATAGAAGTTTCTACGAGCTTACAGAATTTACTGAGCTCGTGTTGCTTTGAAACTACATAATATTTTATAGAAATTGGGGAATTAGATTGCAGAGCATGTCAATATAGAGTCCCGTTGAGCTTGATTTGTTAAATAATTAAACTTCGTTTGTATGTGGAGCGCTTCTTTCTTCTTCTTTCATCATAATCATCGTCATCAGCAACCCATCAACGGCTCACTACTGAGCGCAGGTCTCCTCTCAGAGAAGGGTTATAGGCCATAGTCCACCATGCTGCCCCAATGCAAATTGGCAGATTTCACATAACTTTGAGAACATTATGAGGAACTCTAAGGTGTGCAAGTTTCCTCACGATGTTTTCCTTCACCGTTGAAGCTTGTTATATTTAATTTATTCTGCTTTGCGAGCCCTTTGTTTCGAGCATCGTTGGACATAGGCCTCCTCGTGTGCACGCCAATCTTTTCCATTTTGTACAAGTGTCATCCAACTCTTCCTCAAAAGCTTGATTGAGCTTGATATTGAGCGCGCTATAAAGAAACTTCTAAGTTTTCTGTAAGCGCTTTTTTGTTCAAACCTCGAAGGCGAATGGTGTAGGCAGGTACATCGGTTATAGTAACTAACATGTGATTAGATTGGTATCTTTTTAATCGTTCACAAAAATCAGATGTTGGTATGTGTATGTGTAAAAAATGAACTTAGATTATTATCTCAGCGCTAGTTTAGTGAACTTTTTGTTATATTTTCACATGTGGTCGAGTTATGGAACACATCAATGATGAGTTGTTTTGATTCGGACTTGATGGATTATAGTTTTTTTTTAATTACGTATAACGTAACCCTAAAAATGTTTGTGAGAATTTGTTCCTTGTTTACTTTGTAATTTCCTGTAAAAATATATCTATTTATTTATTCATCGGTTAAACGGGACTCAACGTTTGGTGTAATCGGCACTTGCTATGAAAAAATTCCGAACTATTTCGTAATTTATATACTTACTTACCTTCACTTCACTTCAAATTAAAATATCTCAATTGATTTTTGTTTACAAATATATATTATGTTATATTTTGTCATGCCGGCATAGTTTTAATACCGGTGTTCTTTCGAATGATCCTTATTTTAAGAAAAAAACATCGTGTGGTATGGTGAGACACCAGATAGGAATGATGTTATTATTATAAAAATATTAATTTCAAGTTCTATTCGAGGTATAAAGAAAATAATAATTCGGGTATACATTTTTTATCATGATTTTTTTATCGATAAAAATCAAAATGACCCCAGGGAAGCCTAAATATCGATTTTACAAAATAGGATTGCGCGCCCCCGGGTGGGCTCGAACCACCAGTCTTTCGGTTGGCGGCCGCGCGCGGGCCAATTGAGCCACGGGAGCGATGCACAACTTGTTGAAATTATTATATAAGATATTTTTTAGGCCATCAAAAAGTGTCGGTCCAACTTTTGGTCTTAATTTCCGTCTAGCCTCCTTTCGCAACGCGCCATAAGGAACTTCGTTCGAAAAATCACCTGCTCACACTTAGCGTTTGCGTTGACCCTGAGTCATATCGTGTATATGTGTGTATGACATAGCCCGATGTATTTCGGCTCAGCATCATAATATGTACGTGGCATGTGTATGGTAGGCTACCCTATGCCGGCGCGTCGTCGCGTCGGCTCGACTCGACTAGCGGAATTCCATATAATCATTATTAATTTATTAATGTATACGGAGCGCACCGCTCTCTCCGCTTAGTGGAGCTAACGCCTGGCTGCATACGCGTGGCGCATCCTAGACTAACTGCGCTAGCGCACGGCGATGCTTCGCGACATGTTTCTCTTCGTCCGCGAACTCTTTGATTACGCTTATACTCAGATATATTTAAAGTATCTGAGTATCATTAGATACTTACTAATTTTTTAAAGGCGATTGTGTGTTTGTTGGTTTGTCCTTCAATCACGCAGCAACGGTGCAACGGATCGACTTATTTTTCGCATAGCTGGCCACTGGTAGGAGGAGGAGGACACTGGAGGACTTGGATAATGATATAGGCCTTACTACCTTTACTATATACTACTTTTTATTTTGGCAAAACAGGGTTCTCGCGGGATTTTAAAACCTAATTCTACCGGACCGTAGTCGCGGGTAAAAGCTAGTCTACTTACCTGAGATAACAAATGTAGGCGGGGTATGGGTGCCAACTCTTTTTAATTGAGTGCAATACAGTTTTCAAATAAAATAATAATCTAATAATAAAAGCTCGTGAAAATGCTGTATTATATAAATTATTCATAATCAAAGAAATGCATGGTAGAACAACTGTGCCTTGGTCCTTAACTGACGATATAAGAGGGTGGCGGGATGTGGCTTTATTTGGATGGCTGAGGCTATCAGTCGGTAGCACTGGTTAAGCAAGCAATGACTTTTAGAAGTCGGTCCAAAGGAATTTCCAAATTGCAGCCGATGTACTTAAGGACGTTCAAACATTCTGGCGTTCGCCAATTTTAGGTATTTTGTTACCGGCACCCGGTTGCACGGATTTTCTAATGGTATTTGTAGTACGACTAACATATTTTGATACTATGAAATTAAGCATTCAAAATATCATTACTTAATATTTAGTTTTCAAGCCAGAGCATCCGCAATAACCAGAACAGGTGAAACATGTGAGTGAGGGAATCTGTGCGGGAGATATTATATTGCACAAGTGGGCACGCACTGCGCAACCCAGGTGCACTCTCCTTTCCTTCACTCGCATAGTCCGATGGGACGGAAATCCAACACGACCGCAAACGCTGGACCTACGGCTTTACGGGTTTTCCGAGGCATGGGGGTGACACCCCCTACTTCTTAACTCCGGGCTAGTACCTACTGAGAATTTCTTGACAGAAAAATCCAATACCTACATTTTCTGGTCCGGGAAGTGAATTTCCACTAATGGTTTCGTATAGAAGACAAAAATTCATTCGGAGAAAAAATACGGAGAGAGCTGATGATTGAGGATTTCGGAGACGGGTGACGGGCACGGCCAGGGTATCGTAGATGGGGGGGGGGGGTGCACCAAATGTCACTCGAAACCTCATCCAATTGGGCGTGAGATCAAAAAAAAACTCCAAAATGGCGGATTCAACATGGCCGCCATACAAACTTCGTCGGTGTCTAGCTCGGAGAGTATAAAAGATGGAAGAGTGGTTTCTTGACAAAATATGATCAGGACAAGGTCTACTTGATGAACAAAAAATATCCAAGATGGCGGAATTTATTTTTCCATACAAAATATATTATATGTATATACTATACAATTATATCCTATTTTTTAGGGTTTAAAATATTTCTTGTCAGAGCCTTTGTATGTTCACTATGATTTCGAAGATTCATTGACCTGGTGTGCCGAGGATCGACCAGTTCTGGAAGAAGACAATGGTTATAAAATTGTATTAATTTGGTTTCCATGTTATTTTTCCAGAACTGGTCATCACGAGCAATAATTTCATATTTGATTTTTCGTTGACCGGTCCAGATGGCAAATATGCAAACGGTTTTATTTGTCACATGCAATTGCCCCTGGACTAACCTAGAACAAACAAACCTAGACATATACGTCCAAATCCGAAGCTCCTGCTGATAGCCGTCACTGAGATCCAGTTAATATCTATCTGATCTTCATCAGAACCTCAAGCTTCGGTTTGTGAGAGCGTCCCAACCAACCTAGACATATACGTCCAAATCCGAAGCTCCTGCTGATAGCTGTCACTGAGATCCAGTTCATATCTATCTGATCTTCATCAGACCCTCAAGCTTCGGTTTGTGAGAGCGTCCCAACAAACCTAGACATATACGTCCAAATCCGAAGCTCCTGCTGATAGCCGTCACTGAGATCCAGTTCATATCTATCTGATCTTCATCAGACCCTCAAGCTTCGGTTTGTGAGAGCGTCCCAACAAACCTAGACATATACGTCCAAATCCGAAGCTCCTGCTGATAGCCGTCACTGAGATCCAGTTTATATCTATCTGATCTTCATCAGACCCTCAAGCTTTGGTTTGTGAGAGCGTCCCAACAAACCTAGACATATACGTCCAAATCCGAAGCTCCTGCTGATAGCCGTCACTGAGATCCAGTTAATATCTATCTGATCTTCATCAAACCCTGAAGCTCAAATAAAAAAAGTAACAGACGGTTACTCTTACAGTTACTCTTATAACTCTTACTTATATTAATATATGTAATTTAAATAAATGTGAAACTGTGTTTGTTTTTTGGCTTGTTGGTTTGTCCTTTAATCACGCAGCCACGGAGCAACGGATCGACGTGATTTTGCATGGGTACAGTTGAGAATCTGGAGAGTAACATAGCCTTACTTGTTATCTTGCAAAATCAAAAGATTTCCCCCTAATTTTTAATAACTAAATCCACGCAGACGAAGTCGCGGGCATGAGCTAAAATAGAACCGCGAAGATACAATTTTTTGATACCTACTATGTATTAAAAACTGCCTCGTTGGTCTAGTGTAGTGGTTAGCATGTTCGAGTGCGGATGACGAGGTGCCGCGTTAGAAAAATGTAGGTATTGTGTTTTCTGTCAAGAAAGTCTCAATTCTAGCGCGGAGATGGGAAGAAGTTTGCTCACACATTTTTGCAGTATAATATCTCCCGCGCAGATGGCTAATATCTGTAGAGATTGGCCCGCGCCGAGGCCAAAATAGGTCGGGAGAACAAAATTAAAATAATAAATAGAAAAGTATCAAACATGTTTACTACTTACTACCAAATCTTCCAGCACAAATTATTTACACTAGCGGCACGCTATGATGGCCGGTTTGACACATTACAATAGTGATGTGGAATGTCAATTTATTCTCGAACAAAAAACAATTAAGTTTTGTTTTTGTACCTGATTAAATAGGTTTAATAAAACAAAAATGTATATGTTTATTTAATTTATTTGAACGAACTGAATATTTGAATGAAAATGAATATACATACTTTATATGCACACAAGAAACATATGAATACAAAAGATACCAAAAAAGGTGCCACAAAAGGCCATAATTAATCAGATTCGTCCATACTACTATTTTCACTGTCGTCACTGCTATCATCACCTACATTAATAATTATATGTTCGTTTTCTATAATATTATCTATTTTTGCTATTTTCACATCTCTTTCATAATCTTCCCTTATTAATTTAACAGTTCTATTCACAACCTTTTCCCAGTCTCCTTTAGTCACATGTTCACAAGCTTCTTCTAATAATTTTAGCATTTTTTTTGTGGTAAATGGGGGTTCTGTATTGTCCCAAGTAGCAAAAAAGTCCAATAAAGTCGTATAAGTCTAACGTTATACGACGTCATGTCGTGTAGTAGTCTTATAATGGTAATAAGACAACAATAACGTCCTATAGATGTCATCGATTCGACCTTTTAGTCGTGCGACTATTAAGTTATAATAAATAGTCGAGTAAACGTTTATAAAACGAAATTATATGACGTTATCTAATGGTAACAGCCACAACGCTTATACGACATTCGTATGGTTGTATAAACGTCGGTGTATGCCATTTATATGACTGAAAGTCGTGTAAAAGGAAATTATATGACGTTATGTAATGGTAACAGCCACAACGCTTATACGACATTCGTATGGTTGTATAAACGTCGGTGTATGATATTTATATGACTGAAAGTCATGTAGACGTTAGTTCATAACATTTATATAACTAACATTACTTTGTTTTTTAGTCGTCGTGGTTAAGCCTTTTATACAACCAAGTAGTTTTCTTGTGACTGCAATATAACTATTACAAGACATTAAGTCCTATAAGTGTCAAACTCCAACTTTAATAAGACTTAAAGTTGAGTAGGAGTCTAGACACAACTTTAATACAACTTATCCTACTGCACCTAATAATACTTAAATTGAAAAAATGGACGCAAATAAAAAATATTGGAGACAAATATAACGTAGTGAGACCTTCAAACGAAAAGTAAATAAATCTTTTCAGATATTGAAAAGTACACAAATAAGTACGTCCAAAATCTTCTGTAATCTATTGAAAAGAGTGTATTATACTTTCAGTAAAAGGTTCTGTATAATTAATTGTGCAGATAATACTTATTCTTATATATTATTTATTCAAAATCAAATTCAAAATTCAAATTCAAAATTATTTATTTCATGTAGGCCAACCTGTGGCTCTTATGACACGTCAAGATTCTACCACCGGTTCGGAAAGCGGATTCTGCTGAGAAGAGCCGGCAAGAAACTCAGCAGTTGCTCTTTTCAAAATAATCATTTTACAATATTAATAAGTAGCTATTACATTGTAATAAGTTTTTATACTATCTTGTGGGCAGCTGGATGGCAAGCTGATTTAACCCGTGCATCTTTGTTTAAATGTAAAATGTAAAAAAAATATTAAAACTAACTTAGTTTTCTGAATTAAGGATTGATATAATATGATTATGTTTTTAGTAGTAATATATTACTAAAATAAATAATATTATGAGTATGATATAATAAATGTAGACTAATACTAAGTAATATTGATATAAAACAGCTGACAGGGTGGCATCATCGTACAAACACTATTAGGGAGCCAGTAACACTAAAATTCCCGTCATGCGAAATCGAAAATTCTTTAAGGGAATTAGTAGTTTAATTATACGATTAAATTAAGCTTGCAGAAAGTTAGATGGGGTTATATAATTCATCATAGAAATACTTTACCTATCTTAAAATCTAATAAAATTATTATGTTATAAGTTTAACCCTATAGCTAGTCTAGAGCTAGTATTCTTACTTCTTAGAAGTGAAAATTTAATAGTGATTATAGTAACTGGTGATAGGGTAGTGTCAGAGCGGCCTTAAAGAACACAAGAACAAAGTTTCTTCAATTAATTGAAAAAACTGAGATGCGTGGACTATTTCTTAGTAAGTATAGGAGATAATTATTTATAAGTTTGGGTTAAAGTAAAATTACTCATTAGCCATATAATTAGGCTAGATTGTAATTTTAGTTAGGAAATATATATCTATACACATAATAATAGAAAAAAATAGTGATTATACACTAAAATAGTGTTTATACACCTTAGCTTGAGGAACCCTAACGTCTAAAACATGGCGTTTTCAATGGTCGTCACAAAAACGTTTACACGACATCTAGTTATATTAACGTCGTATAGAGGTTGGACACTAACTAAAACATCATGGCCGGAAGTTTTGAATGAAGACATAATTTGAAATTATTTAAATATAATGCCTAAAACACAAAATCACGGGGGGGCATTAAAATATTCATAGTATTTTCATATATACTTTCTCGTAAAAATTAAGTTTCCAGTCGAAATCAACGCTACGCAATATAATACAAACATAGAATAATTAATTTTTAATGGAATAAGTTTTACTTACTTGCCTTCTAACCATACATTTTTAGTTTATATTTTTTTCACAAGAGCACGTACGATTTCTTTTCAACTTCAACAAAAAACAGTCACTCGCATAACGCTAATACGACGTTTTAGTCACTTCACAACGTTAATATGACCATTATATAACTTAGCAAGTTATGTAAGGGTTATCTCGTAACGTCTATATAATCAAAACGTTCTATTCTGCAACGTCTACAGGACGTCTATACGACGTAAATGGTCATCGTCGCGACCTTTATGCGACGATTAAACGACTTATGGTCGTATAACTGGGGCCCTTTTCGCGTTTTGTAAACGTTATAATAACGTTTATACGACCTTTCTTTAGGACTAAAAGGTTAACAGAAAACGTTGTCACGACCTTTATACGACAACGAATTGTTACTTGGGGTGTCTTGCAGCATATCCCTTAATTTGAGCCCACACCAACTCAATCGCATTATACTCACAATGGTAAGGCGGTAACCGTATAACTCTGTGCCCATGTTCTAATGCTATTTCGTCAATGACGTATCGGATCTTGGTTGGTTTGTTTTCTTTTAAAAGACGTACTAATTCCGCTTTTAACATATTCATGTTTGCATCTACGCCATTTTTACGAAGCCATGCGACGATATCAGCTTTCTTTTGGGATTGGGCAGGTGGCTTGTCAATTTGCATCGAGTGGTATGGGGCGTTGTCCATAATTATAATAGATGGTTCAGGGAGGCTACACAACATTGAGGTAAACCATTCAGTAAACTTTTCTCCATTCATGTCTTCATGATAGTCTCCAGTGGTTTTTGACGCAAAAGCCATGAGAGAACCTTCGACAAACCCGTTGATGGTTCCGGCGTGACAAATTATAAGTCGCGATCCTTTTCCTACAGGAACTTTGGAAGTAGATGCTGCTGTGTCATCGTTCCAAGAACGGCCTACAGTATGGTTAGCATTAAGCCATGTTTCATCCAAGAACACAAAATTTTGCCAATTTTTGATTTCTTTCACTTGCCGTAAAAAAGTATACCTTGCCATCGCTATATCAAATCTTTCCATCAATATTTTGCGTTTGTTACATTTTTTGTATCGAAATCCAATGGTCTTCAAAATCTTCGTTAAAGAACTTTCCCCACCGAAGAATAATCCAGCTTCCTTCAGTGAATGCACCAACTTTTTTCTTGTTGGATACTCCTTCTGTAAATAGTAGCCGTAAACATGTCTTCGGATAGCATCGGCATCAAAGCTATCGATGCCTACGACTGGTTTTGCTCGTTTTCTCTTTTTTGGTGTGTGAAGTTTATTTTCTTCTGTGCCAGTCTCGCCATATTTTTTTTTAGTTATCCGTCTAACAGTTCGTTGTCCAATATTAAGCGCATCAGCTACGCGTTCAACCACTGACGTTATAGGTAAAATTGGCCCTCCATTTTGAGCTTCACGATCGAAATAGTTACGAAGGCGTATTACGAACTCACGTGTCTGACTATTTAGAACAGTTCTCTGCGTACGTTCGGTCATATCGACGAAATCCACAACAAAGGGCTTGAACAGAGTCCAAATTAACGAGCAAGGGTCAACAGTAATGCAGTATCAATATTTGAAATCCAAAGCCAGGTCAAAACTATATCACAATCGCATTGCACTGACAGTTTATACTTTTCGAAGCAACGTCAATTCGAAACTGCTTTGTTTTGCATTGAGCATTGACGCGAGTTTGCCGGAGGTAGTAGTTGTGCTAGCCAGCGATCCTATGTGACGATCGTATTAGATTCCATTTTTAAAAATTTTCAATTTAGAAAACCAAATGCCGAGTTGTGGTATATATCATATAAAAATAAAAATTTTACCTTTTGTATGAAACAGCTGATATTTTTTTGCGATTTCAGAGGTTTGTCCACATAGTGAAAATTGTTCATATTCACAAGTACATTCACCCCTTAAATGGTGCAAACTGATTTTTCTACACTTGTATACATTTTAGAAATCAATTTAATAAATAAATTTTGAGTCCTAAACCTAAAACTACATTCGATAAAATTTATGAATCTCTGCACATCACTATCGTCAATAAAGTAATACAATTATTTCCTTCAAAGTCGTTATCAATTAATACGGAACTTCATGAGCGGACAAACGTCAAACCGGCCATCATAGCGTGCCGCTAGTTTACGTAAAAAATTCACGGAATTGCCGAGCAAACGAGCGTGACCCAACCTTCTCACACCGCGTTTGCGAGCGGAATGAAGGTTTTTTCGCCAGCGTGGATCATTCGCAAAAAGACGATATTTGGTGACGCTTTGGTAATATTTTTTAAGCTCTTTGGCCACGAAATTTAATATAAATTATTATGAATTTTGAAGACAAAGACTTCATGGTACATTTAAAACATTTTTATCAAAAAATAAAATTATATTTGAAATGCTATTGAGCCATAAACACGACAGAGAAAAATACAACATTAGGCGACACTTGTGAATTTTTTTAAGCTCTTAGTTCACAAAATTTGATAAAACTTTAATACAAATTTTAAAGACAAAGACTTTTTGGTGCACTTAAAATTTTTAAATCAAAAATTAAAGTTGTATTTTTAATGCTAGAGAGCTCTAAGCACAGCAGAGAATAAGGCAATATTTAGTGACGCTTGTGTAATTTTTTTTAACCTCTTCCTGAACGAAATCGAATAAAACTTGTTATACAATTTTAAAGACAAGGACTGCATAGTGCGTTTAGGATTTTTAAATTTAAAATAAACGTTGTATTTTAAATGCTATAAAGCTACAAACACAACCCTTTTTACGAAAATGTGTCTAATCACGGTCTGACAAACGTTGTATTTTTGGGTATTTATTCATAAAAACGTTTTTTTTATGCCCAAGAATTATACCTAAGCAGTTGATTTATGTAATGGTCTATTATTTTTTCCTCCCATCTTTAAGAATTCTATGTTATTGAGCTTGGAAATCGTAGCATTCCCGCCCTTAAGTTCTTTCGTTATTAAAATTAAGGCTTGGCACCGGAGGCTAAGCGGAGAAAACAGGTTTGCTAGATCAAATGGTTTAGGTATTTGCTTTTAAATAACGGACTTACAAAAAATATATGATATACCTTAAGATATTGTCTAAAGAACGTGCTAATTCGACACACGATACGATGTACTTCACTCGATCAAATAAAATCTTGAAAAGGGCTAAAATAAAAGTCTAAAACGAATTGTTTAAATATAGAATTTCTGAATTTGCACATAATTTTTACATGGAAATATTTCCCTGTAAGTACTACAGAGAACCTGCTAAATTTTGGTTTTCAACTAAAGTTCTATATTTATTAAGTTCAAATTTAACCCAGAACTTGAACGTTGCCCAGCGTTTTCTAAACACGCCACGCTGCCCGCTACCCCGCCAGTCTCAATCGAGCGCTTGCCGAGGTTGGGTCTGTGTCAAATTTCTCCGTCCAATCTTACGTTTGCGCATCGCTAAAATGGCTAATAAAAAAACAAAATTACGAAGAAATCAGTCGTTAGATCTAAAAGAAGGACAGGAAAAAAGAACTACATGAAAAGATATGTAAATTACTCTCTTTTTATGCCTAGTAAAATTATGTACATTTAATTTTTATTTGATTTCGTAATTACTTGACACAGACTAAATATATCAGTATGACAAAAATTTCACTTCACTTGGTATTATAGTTTATTTATTTATTTACTATTTACTATAATATTATAAAGAGGAAATATTTGTTTGTTTGTTTATTTGTTTGTTAGAATTGAATAGGCCTCAATAGCCCAACGGTTAAAGGTGCGGACTGAAAACTGAAAGGTCGCAGGTTCGAATCCCGTCCGTTGCACTATTGTACCCACTCCTAACACAAGCTTTCCGCTTATTTGGTGGGGAGAGGAGGATATTAGTCAACTCCAATTTGACTAATATTCTTTTTTTTTTTAAATCTGCGATCATAGACTATGTTAACATTATAATATTCTCCCTATAGTGAATAAGAATAAGCTAGTGTCCGTGTATCTCTGTTCCCTCGTAGCTCCCTAACGAATACACCGATTTTGATGCGGTTTATTTCTATTTGAAAGACGTAATCGAGATGGATCTTAGCTATGATTTACGAAGATCTGCTTAGGCGTTTGAAGAAGATGAAGCTCATTTCCTACTTGTCCCCGCCATATTGAAATTCTTTGTTATTGGACCGATTTCGTTCAAAATCGATATTTAGGCTTGTCTGGTTTCAAGAAAGTGAAAATGGTTGCCAAAATTTTAAAAAGTCCCCACCATATTGAAATTCTATGTTATTGGACGGATTTCATTCAAAATCGATATCTAAGATGCCCTAGGGTCAAGAAAGAGGAAATAGTTGCGAAAATTTTAAAAAGTCCCGCCATATTGAAATTCTTTGTTATTGGACCGATTTCGTTCAAAATCGATTTTTAGGCTTCCCTAGGGTCAAGAAAGAGGAAATGCATGCCAAAATTTTAAAAGTCCACGCCATATCGAAATTCTTTGTTATTGGACCGATTTCGTTCAAAATCGATTTTAAGGCTTCCCTAGGGTCAAGAAAGAGGAAATGGATGCCAAAATTTTAAAAAGTCACCACCATATTGAAATTCTTTGTTATTCGACCGATTTCGTTGAAAATCGATATTTAGGCTTCTCTGGGGTCAAGAAAGAGGAAATAGTTGCCAAAATTTTAAAAAGTCCCCGCCATAGTGAAATTCTATGTTATTGGACCGATAACGTTCAAAATCGATATCTAAGGTGCCCCTAAGGTCAAGAAAGAGGAAATAGTTGTCGAAATTTAAAAAGTCCCCGCCATATTGAAATTCTTTGTTATTCGACCGATTTCGTTAAAAATCGATATTTAGGTTTCTCTGGGGTAAAGAAAGAGGAAATGGTTGCCAAAATTTTCAAAGTCCCCGCCATATTGAAATTCTATGTTATTGGACCGACTTCGTTCAAAATCTATTTTAAGGCTTCCCTGGGGTCAAGAAAGAGGAAATGTTCACCAAAATTGTAAAAAGTCCCGACCGTGTTGAAATTCTATATTATTGGACCGTTCAAAATCGATATCTAAGGCGCCCTAGGGTCAAGAAAGAGGAAATAGTTGTATATATGTAATATATATATATCTACCTTAGATATCGATTTTGAGCGAAATCTGTCCAATAACATAGAATTTCAATATGGCGATGACTTTTTAAAATTTTGGCAACTATTTCCTCTTTCTTGACCCCAGAGAAGCCTAAATATCGAATTTGAACAAAATCGGTCCAATAACAAAGAATTTCAATATGGCGGGGACTTTTTAAAATTTTGACAACTATTTCCTCTTTCTTGACCCTAGGGCACCTTAGATATCGATTTTGAACGTAATCGGTCCAATAATATAGAATTTCAATATTGCCGGGACTGTTTACAATTTTGGCAACCATTTCCTCTTTCTTTACCCCAGAGAAACCTAAATATCGATTTTTAACGAAATCGGTCGAATAACAAAGAATTCCAATATGGCGGTGACTTTTTAAATTTTGGCATCCATTTCCTCTTTCTTTCTATTCAAAACTATTCGATACGATCCCTGTGTCGTATCGTATGGTTGTGATCCGATCCGAATCATTATAAATGCGAAAGTATATTTATTGGTTTGTCCTTCAATCACGCTGCAATAGAGCTACGGATCGACGTGATCTTTTTGCATGGGTATAGTTGAGGACCTGGAGAGTGACAGGCTACTTTTATCCCCGAACATCGAAGAGTTCCCAAGGGATTTTAAAAATCCACGCAGCCGAATTCACGGGCATCAGCTAGTCGATCTATAAAAAATGATAGTGTAGACTGGCATTCAAATTCACTCGCGGAACGCCGAAAACGCAACTCGATCGCAGCGGAATCGCGCAGCAGACGCAAGAACAGAGCTACTACTAAATAGAAACGATGAAACCGATTCACGATGCTCGCTCGACTTCAACAAACCAGTGTCTCATATTGTGTCATGATCGTCGCGCATGGGTTTCATCGTTTCTATTTAGGCCCACCCGACTACAGAAACGATACCAACGAAAATTATTTTGAATCGACTTCAAAAAAGGAGGAGGTTCTCAATTCGTCGGAATCTTTTTTATGTGTTTCACTAATTACTCGATTATACTTTTTACTGGCGCGGGCGTTTGAAATCGTTTTTTTAAAAATATTTTTTTATATTAACTAGATGATGCCCGGGACTTCGTCCGCGTGGATTAAGGTTTTTTAATACCCGCGGAAACTCTAATTTTTCGGAATAAAAAGTAGCCTATGTACTAATCCTGGGTATGAGCTATCTCCATTCCAAATTTCAGCCAAATCGGTTCATTCGTTGTGGAGTTATAGAGTAACAAACATCCATCCAAACATCCATTCATCCATACAACCTCACAAACTTTCGCATTTATAATATTAGTAGGATTATTATACTTTGTGGCGTTTGAAGTCGGATTTAAAAAAAATAAACTTTGTCGGATTTTGAAAAGAAATAAATGATGACCAAATAATTATATTCGACCGAGCGAAGCGAAGGTCTTTGAGTCTACTTGAGTGAATTTGCACTTGTCCGTCCGTCCGTCCGTCCGTCCGTCCGTCCGTCCGTCCGTCCGTCCGTCTGTCAGAGCCTTATAACTTCTGAATTACTGAACGTAATTACTTCAATTTTAGATATAATATGTAAACCGATAAGTAAGTAGGCTCAGGACCGCTCAGCGGGCGATGGAGAGAGCTATGCTCGGAGTGTCCCTGCGGGATCGAATCAGAAATGAGGAGATCCGTAGGAGAACCAGAGTCACCGACATAGCTAAGCGAGTCGCGATACTGAAGTGGAAATGGGCGGGGCACATAGTTCGAAGAGCTGATGGTCGTTGGGGTCCCAAGGTGCTGGAGTGGCGACCCCGCACCGGGAAGCGCAGTGTTGGCAGACCCCCCACCAGGTGGACCGACGACATCAAACGAGTCGCAGGGAGCCGCTGGATTCAGGCGGCGCAAGACCGAGGCCTGTGGAAGTCCATGCAAGAGACCTTTGTCCAGCAGTGGACGTCTATCGGTTGATAAAGAAGAAGAAGAAGAAGATGTAAACCGATGGCCTCCAGCCGAAAATGGCTTAAAAAGTTATAAAAATCTTTATTTCAGGGGGGCTCTCATAGAAGCGAAAGCGACGAAAAAAAAAATTTTTTGCTTTTCATAGGGTTACAGTACGTCATTTTAAAGATAATTTGGAACAGAGTACAAAAGTATTTTTTTTTTAATTTTTTTCCTAAAATTGACGAAATGGGGGGCTTTCAAAGTGGAGATTATGTTTGACCTCACAACGGAATAACCATTGAGAGCTGGGGCTTGAAAGTTTTATAATTTTAGCGTAATATCATGTACTTGAACAACAAATACTAAAATTAAATAAATGTAATAAGGAAACTAAATTATTTAACTTTTAATGAGCAGCAACAACAGAACTTCACAATGATGTCAATAGATGGCGCTCTCATCTCATATAGCAAATGCAGCTTATATGTAACATAATATATTCAATTAAAATTATTATTTAGTCATTTAGCAAACATCAATAAAACTTCACGTTGCAGTTTGTTTTTACATGTTTTCTGATCGTGTCGATAGTTGACGCTGTGTACAAGTAATTTAATTTGAATGTTCCAAAAAACTATACCTAAGTTTGATTGAGGCCTTGAGGATTTCACTATAACAGTTCCCTAACCTTTACGGGCTACATATGTTAAGTTAGTTGACACTTTCTTTCAACTTTGTTATTACAAACCTCTACGGGACAACTAAAGGTGAAAATGACATATGGGATGTTAGGATTGTATTTAGGGGCTACCTACGTAAAGAGACTTCTACAAAGGGGATGATTTAGGTATGGTTGGTGAAAACGGGCATAATAATAATGTCAATTTTGATCGTCATGTATCTATTGAATGAATAAGTAATTATGGGAAACCGTTACCGCGAGGTCTCAGTTCGGGGCGAACCACTAGTAATAAAACATTACATTACAATAAAACATACCAAAAAAATATTTATGGTTTTTATTACCGTCCAAATTTTAAGTGCCACACTTTCAACGCTCATGAAACTGAACCTTGCACACTAGAAACTTATACAAAACGAAAAGAATTTGGACCATTCCATTTGGTCAGCTAATTGCGCATTTTTATATTGGAACTTGGGAGTTAATTTTTTTTCGTTTTTTACAAAGTTCTTGTGGAAAGTCCTTCAGTTTTATGGTTGAAACGCATCTTTAAAATATGAATGGTGATTTAAAAATAACCCATGATAAATAAAAGTACATAATTAGGTAGGTAAGTTTATCTCTAAATAAACTAATGAATACTTACGCTACTTATTTTTTATATTTATAATCTGAAAAAAAATTACTTTATACATTATATACGTAATATAAGTAATCTGTGGATCTTAGTCTACTAAAATATTTTATACTGCGGCGTATCGCTGAGGTATCGAGAATAGAACAGCGCGCGGAGCGAGACGCGTGAGGCGCGCGCGGGCGGCGCCCCACACCTCACCTCCTAAAATCTTGCCTCGCGGTGAAATGTATCGCCTTAAATTAAATTAGAACTCTATGGCTCACATAAAAAAACTTTAGACTTCATCATTCATTAATAATCACACCACCATGTGATCCTACGCTACTATAAATCAAGTAAGATAAGCATTAACCCGTGAAACTAGAGATACGCTCTAATGCGATCCTATGAGGCGATTCGGTGTTGCGGAGCGTGGAAAAGGTTAGGCGCTGATTCATTAGTCATTATCTAATGGACCTATAGGTAGGTACAACAGTCCTTTCACTAATAGGTGGACTCCGTGGACAATTAAAAGTAATTCTCACGGTTGCAGTTGGACAAAAGTGGCACAAGTGATGACTTATGGACCCGAACCATAGTCGCTAACTATGGGCCTCATAAGAAGGCTCAGGGTCACTCAGCGGGCGATGGGGAGAGCCCAACTAATGCTCTAGTATATCTGCGAGATTTAATGAGGAAATCCATCGGAGAATTAAACCGTTGGATAAGTGTCGACATAGCTCAGTGAGTCACGGAAGTGAAGTGAAAATGGGCGGGCCACATAGTTCGAAGAGCTGATGGTCGTTGGGATCCCAAATCGCAAGGTGCTAGAGTGGCTATCAACCCGGGAAACGCAGTGTTGGCAGACCCCCCACTAGATGGATCGACGACATCAAACGATTTTAAGGGAGACTCCTTATCAAAATCGAGGCCAGTTGAAGTCCATGCAACAGACATATTTTGTCCAGCAGTGGACGTCTATCGGTTGACAAAGAAGAAGAAGAAACCGTTGATCTATTGATGCCTAAATAAGCTGCGACTAAAGCAGGTAATTGGGTGGAAAACGCCCAGACCTGAGCCAATTTAGCAAAGATTGTTACCAAAATTAACCCAACCGGCACGAATAATCGCGCCGTTGCTTCTTTAGAGACCGTCAAAATAAGTACACAACAAAAGTAGATATTATTTGCTCTTTGTATTAGCCACAGACTAGTAAAATATTCGAGTAGATCGGATACATTTCGCTAATGAATGAGGCATAATATATGGAGAAGTCGATTACCCAACGTGTACTGCAAGTTGCAAAGTTATGTGTGTGAAAGTGTAGTTTACAATTAAAATATGTGTGCAATAAGTACTATAAGGAACATTTTTTTTGACATATTGTATTGCGAGGGAGGACGTCGAATACTTTGGCAGAGGTGAGTGCTAATAGTCTTATAATTTGGAGGTTCCGATCTGAATTTTCGTAAGCAGCAATTCAGGATTTTATAATTTCTAGTGTTCTGGTCTGGTTGGAAGCTTCGGCCCTGTTTAGTAACTTACCATCCACCATCGGCATTGTGTCACCAACGTGACGCCGCGCGCCGCGGTGCTAACATCAATTATTTAACTCGGGTATTAAACTGTCACATCGTCACTTACCGTAACCTAAGATCGCAATCAAGGGCTAACTTTTCACTTAATAATAATAACAAAAACCTACAGTAGTCAACCTACAGTTCAGTAGGTACATACATAGCATGTGTCTTACGTGGGTACAGTCCATGTCTATCCTTTCATCTGAGGCAGAGTCGAAATGAAACAGTTATTAAAATCACTCAAAGGGAACGAATTGTCTAATTTGGTGTTCAGAGTCTCAGACGTAAGTGGGACAAATAAAAGTATTTGACAATAAAAACGCAGCCGCTGAACGCACAGGCATTGAGCTCATCAGTCTCAAATCGTTTCTAATTTTGGTTTGGTGTTGTTGCGGAAAATAATAACATAATTATAATATTTTATATTTTAGACAATACGGTGAAAATCATCATATCGGGCTATATTAATTTTATTTCGTGGTTTTTATTGGAACTATTATGATTTTCGAGCAAATACTTATAAGACTATGTACCTAGGTATGTAAATTAAAGAAATTAACATTGCAAACTTTGAAAATATTGGTGCGACTATTTAAGTTAGAGCTAAAATATAATAGAGTGTATGAAATATCGTGAGTAGAAACTTTTTGATACTACTCATATAAAATAAAATAAATAAAATCAAATTTATTTATTTCACGTAGGCCAACCTGTGGCTCTTAAGACACGTCATGACTCTACCACCGCGCGGTTTGGAAAGCGGATTCTGCTGAGAAGAGCAAGAAACTCAGCAGTTGCTTTTTTCAAAATATTCATTTTAAAATATTACTAAGTAGCAATTACATTGTTAATTGTGTTTTTTATACTATATTATTTTTATATATACTATACTTGTGGGCAGCTGGATGCAAAGCCGATTTAGAATAGAATAGAAATATTATTATTCAAATTAACTTTTACAAGTGCTTTCGAATCGTCCAAGGTTCGGAATGCCCTACCTACCGAGAAGAACCAGCAAGAAACTCGGCGGTTACTCTTTTTCAATACAGTTTTCAGTAGATATTATGCTATGTCATGCAGGGTTTCTACAATGAGGGGAAGTTCCAAAAATACTATGCTTATGCTATAGTGACAGTATATTGATTTGACGACATAATATTGAACAATTACAACAAAGGCTTATTCAAGGGGCGCGGGCGGGCCAATAAATTCCTGAAAAGCCGGCAACGCATTGGTGGTGCCTCTGGTGCTACAAATGTTCATAGGCGGCGGTAATCACTCGCCTGCTCGTTTGCTCGCTATTAATGTAAAACATATCTAATATCTTTAAACGAGCAATTCTTGTATATATATAAATATATAATCTGAATCTCGGAAACGGCTCCAACGATTTTCATGAAATTTGGTATGCAGGGGGTTTCGGGGGCGGTAAATCGATCTAGCTAGGTTTCATATTTATACTAGCGGCACGCTATGATGGCCGGTTTGACACATTACAATAGTGATGTGGAATGTCAATTTATTCTCGAACAAAAAACAATTAAGTTTTGTTTTTGTACCTGATTAAATAGGTTTAATAAAACAAAAATGTATATGTTTATTTAATTTATTTGAACGAACTGAATATTTGAATGAAAATGAATATACATACTTTATATGCACACAAGAAACATATGAATACAAAAGATACCATTTGAATAGATAGAATAGATTAATTAGATAGAATTTTTTGGTGTGTGAAGTTTATTTTCTTCTGTGCCAGTCTCGCCATATTTTTTTTTAGTTATCCGTCTAACAGTTCGTTGTCCAATATTAAGCGCATCAGCTACGCGTTCAACCACTGACGTTATAGGTAAAATTGGCCCTCCATTTTGAGCTTCACGATCGAAATAGTTACGAAGGCGTATTACGAACTCACGTGTCTGACTATTTAGAACAGTTCTCTGCGTACGTTCGGTCATATCGACGAAATCCACAACAAAGGGCTTGAACAGAGTCCAAATTAACGAGCAAGGATCAACAGTAATGCAGTATCAATATTTGAAATCCAAAGCCAGGTCAAAACTATATCACAATCGCATTGCACTGACAGTTTATACTTTTCGAAGCAACGTCAATTCGAAACTGCTTTGTTTTGCATTGAGCATTGACGCGAGTTTGTCGGAGGTAGTAGTTGTGCTAGCCAGCGATCCTATGTGACGATCGTATTAGATTCCATTTTTAAAAATTTTCAATTTAGAAAACCAAATGCCGAGTTGTGGTATATATCATATAAAAATAAAAATTTTACCTTTTGTATGAAACAGCTGATATTTTTTTGCGATTTCAGAGGTTTGTCCACATAGTGAAAATTGTTCATATTCACAAGTACATTCACCCCTTAAATGGTGCAAACTGATTTTTCTACACTTGTATACATTTTAGAAATCAATTTAATAAATAAATTTTGAGTCCTAAACCTAAAACTACATTCGATAAAATTTATGAATCTATGCACATCACTATCGTCAATAAAGTAATACAATTATTTCCTTCAAAGTCGTTATCAATTAATACGGAACTTCATGAGCGGACAAACGTCAAACCGGCCATCATAGCGTGCCGCTAGTTTAGAAAAGGTCGTTTTATCCGTATTTTCAGGCAATGAAAAACCCCTTACAATTCATTAGAATACGAAGGTAAATTTCGCCTTCATCTATAAATTCCCGATAGCTCGACGGTAATTCGGGCGGTCCCGAAACCGTAAGACCCCGGTTCGAGTCCAAGACGATTATATTTTCCCCTAAGAATTTTATTATTATTATTTTTTTTTTAATATATAATTTAAAAAAAACACGATTTACCAAAAAAAAGACCGAGCAAAGCTCGGTCACCCAGATATGTCATCACAAATCCCACTTCTGATACATGGAACCTTGTTGATTAGGTTAGGTCCTTAGCATGTTTTTATGGATGACAGTTTCAGGCAAACAGAAATATTGGATCAATAAATCGATAGATTTATATCTGTGACATAGCTATACTTGAACCAAAAAGGGATCGTCATAATTCAACTAATATCTAATATCGCCATTCGTACCTTCCCAGACTTCGACTTAGGTAAGAAACATACTTTTAACTCGCCATCTGATACAACGCAATGAGACCTGTCAGAACTACACTACAAACAACCGACAATTTATTTCCGACTATAGAAATGACAAAGCTAACTTGAATCCGCGCGCTTGGCGTGTTACAAGTATGTTTCCAGCATTATGATTTCTTTGTCTCAACTGCATGGCGCTTGCGAACAAGCCGTCGTCTATTTATATAATGTCGCCATCTTTCTTAAAGTTGACGTTCTGGACAATCCACTGTTCATCAACATTACTTATAAGGGCCTACGTAGAACCATTTAGCAGCCAATTGAATCGATTTACATTGAATTATATACTTTTTCTTTTACATGCGTAGGTATTATTAGTATTACAAACATAAGACAGGTAACAGACAGGCTTGCGCTTGGCGACCATCCTGATGGAAAGCAATGATGAGGTTGGAGTGCGCTTGCCTAGAAAATGGCTATTTACATACCTAATAATGAAATAGATCCGTCGACCTTTCGGTTTTCTATCTCCCGCACCGGTGTGCTATTGAGTCGACTGCATTGTACTAAAACTGCACGTTTATTGAACGCCAACTGCACGCGATAAAACAGTTCTTCCTGAACTGCAATTTGGCAGTTGGCATGCAGTGTAATTGCACTTAATCCGTCTAGATAAAAATTCTCTGATCCGACGTTTCTGCAATGCGCTAACTGATAAATGGCAATAATAAAATAAAACCGGCCAAGTGCGAGTCGGATCCGCACACAAAGGGTTCCGTGCCAGCGAACAAGATTTAACACCAGCTATTATTAAGATTGAGCTGACGACCTCCCTGGCGCAATAGTAAGCGCTGTGGTCTTATAACTGGGAGGTCTCGGGTTTGATTCCCGGCGGGGTCAATTTGGGAATTTGTAATTAACGAATTGTCTGTGGTCTGGTCTGGTGGGAGGCTTTGGCCGTGGCTAGTTACCACCCTACCGTCAAAAACGTGCCGCCAAGTGATTTAGCGTTCCGGCACGATGGCGTGTAGAAACCGATTAGGGTTATGGGTTGAATGTTCACTGCCATACCCCTTACAGGTTAGCCCGCTAACATCTTAGACTGCATCGTTACTTACCATCAGGTGAGATCGCAGTCAAGGACTATCTTGTTCTCGAATAAAAAAAAGCTAAAAGTGTATTGTGTGGGGATCCTCTTTAATTTTTAGGGTTCCGTACCCAAAGGGTACCAACGGGACCCTATTACTAAGCCTACGCTGTCCGTCCGTCCGTCCGTCCGTCCGTCTGTCAGCGGGCTGTATCTCGTAAACCGTAATAGATAGACAGATGAAATTTTCACATATTATGTATTTCTATTGCCGCTATAACAACAAATAATAAAAATTAAGGTGGTTAATTAGGTGGGTAGATGGAAATATTTTAATTTAATTTTTTTTAACGGAACCCTAAAAGAGCGAGACCCGACTCGCACTTGGTCGATTTTTAACTTTTTTATCATTTGTTGTTATTACGGCAATAACCATAACCATATAACCATTCTGTGAAAACTTTAAGTAAATATCTGCTTATTACGGTTCATAAGATACAGCCCGCTGATAGACGGACGTACGCACGTACGGATGGATAGCGGAGGCCTAGTTATAGGGTCCCGCTGACTCGCTTAGTGTACGGAACCCTAAAAAGTAGCTGTAAGTATCTATGTACGAGTAAGACCTCAGAGGATGCTATCTGATTGAAAAAACATTATCTGGACACGTCCGGACGTCTTGAAAACGATATTATAGATCGTGGGAAATCTGGACGAATGATGGTAGAATTTTACCAGTAAAATACACTAGCGACAAGTCGGTGAACAAAAAATCGCTGTACGGTGTGTATTGTATTGTTTCCTTTTGAAGTCTCTATTTTTTTAAAGGAGGTTGGCGAATTTTGACGCAGCATTTTTAAAAACCGTTCAGATTCAGAAAACATTTAATTTTAAATAATATTTTTCAGAGTATTTTTCTGTGTAAACCCCATATTTTTAGAAGATGGGGATCAAAAATATAAATTTTATTCACAATTACACATTATAAATAACCGTTAAATGTCAATACAAGTGAATATCTTTTTTCTCCCAACTTTATTACTACTGCGCTGCAACTACTGCGCTGTTTCATTTCGGGTTGGCGACCTATACATTTCTCTGAACTTCTCCAGAGATGTGTCAAAGTCCCGGATCGGACAAAATGAAGCAGCTGGGAAGCTAGTGGTTTTACACCCCCATATGTCGTCTTGCATATTGTGATCTCCCTCGTTTCTGTCTGATTACTGCCTCATTGGACTGAGAGAAAAGGAATAGACGTGTGTTTGCAAACACATTTGTGTGTATATTTGTAGACTATAACATCTCCTGCGTCATTGGTTAGTCGCTATCTCGATAACTTTTGGCTGCCGTGGCTAAATTCAAGCGGTAGGGCATTGTTATGATAATGATTGTTTAGTGTATGTGCATAAACGCGATAGACCAAAAAAAATCGCAAAACAAAAAGTCTTTCGCGTGTTTACTCTAACAAGATTTATGACAAAAAACTACGGGAACTGCAAGCTACAACGTTCGCTGGGAAGATACTGGTACCTGTTGCGGAATATATGCCGAACAACGGCAAACACCACTAGAATGTGAACTAAGGTTGTAGTTCAAGTGTTGATAGGCTGCGTGAAATTGCATAGAATGTTAGGAAATTTATTAGGCTGTAATAGCTTGATATCATGAACTTAGTATTACTAACTTTGTGCTTGATATTATATTAACAACTTACAACGTTGTAACTTTCGTGGTAGAACATCGAATATAATTCCCTTACAAACAAGGTATTCTTACTTTAATGGAGACATGATTTCATCATAATACTCGTAAGTAATAACGTTTAACTAAAAGTAAGAGTTGATGAAGTTTGAAAGTTGACAAAATTGAAATAGTTTTAGGTGAAGTTATTTACTACTAAGTATAACAGACGGTTTAAGACCTTGAGTGTGAAAGTTTCTTGATGAGACCTATGTTGAAGACACACAGAATCGAGAGAAAAATTGAGAATCGACTGATATTGGTCTAAATACCTTCACTGGACACATGTCTCGCCACTTCTGTATTGCCACACCTTGCCTTAGACTAACTTCAACTGCCTCTCCATTTCTGAAGGTCTTTTTTCTCTTTTTTGCAAGAGTGAAATCTTCTAGGCAAGCGCGCTCTAAGCTAGACCTCATCAGTGCTTTCCATCATTGATTGTCGTCAAGTAGTCAGTTTTTGAGTTGTATGTGTGACCATAATCTATATTAATACCAACCTTTGATTATTGAGTTAATCTACTACTCAAAGTACTGCAGCCTCCTATTGGAGGTCGCAGGTTCAATCCCGGGCACGCACCTCTGGCTTTTCTAAGTTAGGTACGTTTAAGAAATTAAATAGGTATCACGAGCTTTAACGCTGAAGGAAAATATTGTGAGGACACCTACACACCTGAGAGTTCTTCATAATGTTCTCAAAGTCTGCCTATTCGCATTGGGCCAGCGTGGTGGACTATGGGCCATAGTCCACCACGCCATAGTCTATGGCCTATAACTCTTCTTTGAGAGGAGACCTGCGCTCAGTAGTGAGCCGTTGATGGGTTGCTGATGATGATAATGACTACTCAAAGATACCCACTCCTTTCTTTTTCAGGATTTTCTTGCCACGTTTGCCACTTTCTTTATGCCACTGTGCCACTTCTTATCATCATCATCATCATTATCAGTAACCAATCAATGGCATACTGCTGTGCGCCTAGGTCTGCTCTCAGAGAAGGGTATTATAAATAGGCCATAGTCGTAGTTGAAAGGTTAGGCAATCGTAGTCCAATGCAACAAACATCATTACATTTTAAAAAATAACATCAAACATAACTTGTAGTTGTAGGTTACCTACTCAGTTTTAGGTTGAGCTAAAACCTAGCTAAAACATTCAAAAGGAAGTTGTCAGTTGTCTTAAAGCGTAGAAATCTGTACGAAGGCGATGTGGGAAGATGGTATCACAGGTATGCGGGCCTAACTCGGCGGAAACCATGTCCAATTATAAGTTGGAAATAGGCGAAATTTATTAGAAATTCGATGTTGGACGTCCATCTTAGATTCGCGATACGATGCCCTATGTTTGAGTGAAACTTTGTGAGGAGCGGTGGATTTAGCTGTTTTAGAGGTTATCTCGCAGAGGTAGAGGGCATTACTACATTAGTTAGTATGTTTTATTGCTTTTCTTACTTATGAACATCTTTTTATTAGAATTTCAATAATATACGTTACCTCATTTTAAGACTATGTAGGTATAACAATAATATGCTGTTGGTTTTTCATCAAAAAAAAAATATGACCGTAGGTTGCCCGCACCTTTGTCCTCATGGAGTGTAGAATTGTCTTTCCGAGATAAATAAAAGCCTATGTCACTCTTCAGGTCCTCAACTTTACCTCTGCAAAATATCAATAGCCTCAATAGCCCAACTGAAAGGTTGTCAGTTCGATTCCCACCCGTTGCACTATTGTCGTACCTACTCCTAACACAAGCTTTCCACTTGGAGAAGAGAGGAGAGTACAAATATTATTCGAGAGGAAAAATATTTTTAGAAAAAATTTTGTTTGACTTTTCGAAATTTCTGTTAGTGTTCAAAGACTCAAAGTTAATAGTATTTCCTCACAGCGCAGTGGGGGATGACAGACGAGATCCTGAAATCATCATTCGGGAACCGTTGATCATAATCAGCAGAGTACTGTGACTGTGGAAATCCCTACAAGAGACCTTATCGCTTCAGATTATGACGACGACAAACTAAATTCAGTAATCGAAAACCCAGAAAAAATAATATAGAACGTGAGAACTAATACCAAGATATCATTTTATTACATATCAGAATATTGTCGTATATTTTTTGCTACCATCAGAAGTAAAGAAAAAACAAACCCCACTAATAAAAAGTTAACAGAAACTGACAGTGTCAGATGTTTCGAAAAGGAAACGACCAAACTCTCGTTTAGAAATTAGCGTTAAAGATAATAAAGTAGCAGAAAGCGAATGACGAAGTATAAAAGCTGCATGTTTTGACGAATATGTTGTTGTATCTACATCAAATAGATCCGTCGTTTAGTGTTTTAAAAACACTTTGGTCTAATTTTTACAAGCTTCTATTTAACGTGTAAAGTATGTACGTTTAGATCAAATCTTTTATTTTGGTTTCCGATTGAGATGAAATTTTGTATGAAAATGTAAATCGAATGACAATGCAGTATTCTTGTGATATAGGGCTAATCTGATAATGGAGCTGGAAGATGGCTATCTGAACTCTTAAAATGATGTAGCCCCATCGAATTTGGGCTCGTTTGATTCGCCTTGACAAGCACTAGTCTTACATAATATCTAAGTTATTTATTTATTTATTTATTTATTTATTTATTTATTTATTTATTTATTTATTTATTTATTTATTTATTTATTTATTTATTTATTTACAAGCTTTGAATACCCAGTTTGGGTGTAGCAACAATAGTGTAATTTATTGTGGTAGGGAGACCGATTTTACATATTATGCTTATCCGTATCATTAAAAAAATCATTGATTGCGTAGTAACACTTTTCAATTAGGTACGTTTTTAATGTTTTTATAAACTTTATTTCCTTTTCAATGTTCCTGATGTTGTTAGGTAGATTATTGTAGATTTTTATTGACATTATGTAGGGGCTCGAACTGTGCAGTGCTAATTTTGATAGTGGGAGAATTAATTTGTTTGTATGTCTCTCGGGGAATCGGCGAGTTTTGTCTTCTTTTTTAGTATAAAATTGTATGTTTTTCCTTACGAATTTACACATTTCGAATATATAAATAGAAGTTAAGGTCAAGATTTTCAGTTCCTTGAAGAGAGGTAGGCACGTGTCTGTAGGTTTTATATTTACTAAAATGCGGATGCACTTTTTTTGTAATACAAAGAGATCGTGGACATTTGTACTGTTTCCCCAGAGTATAATACCGTTATATAACAGAGTATAATATAGTTCTGATGATGGAGCTGGAAGGTTTGATCCTAGATGATATCCAGGGTCTGATGATGGAGCTGAATGTGTTTATGGGAACGCTGAAATGACACTACGTAACGTTATCGAATTTGGTCTCGTTTGATTCATCTGACAAGTACTCTGGTCCTTTTAGAAAAGAAGTATGTGGGCATTTCATACTATGACAGATAACACTTCTATTTTTCTGGTATTAGTACCTAATAGGTATTCTGTAGTCATGAAGATTTTTCTTCAACAAAGTTCGTTAAACATGTTGTCGTGATGTTATGTACACTTAACGAAGATTATCAAACGAGTATTTTTCTCCCAAACAGTAATTTAAAAAAATGTTATATATACTTACTTAATTTACTAAATTTTAGTAGGAAACTTCAGTTTTCAACCAAAGTAGGTACTAAAGTCTTGGAGTGTTAAATAATACGAGTAAAATTGTTCTACCATTACAATTGATCAACCGGGGTAAAGTGGCAATCATCTTTATGGTGCGTTTTATTTTAGACAGTAAGCAAATTGTATCTTCCCTTTGAAGCAAATAAAGACCTTATTTCAATAGACAAAAGTATCAAAACAGCGGATAACAATGAATGCATTGTAACCATGTAATTCTATCTGTGTGATATTATTGGTACAGTTTATAGATGCTGGAACTTTATGTTGCCTTATAATGAATTGAGGCTGTTTTATTCAATTTAAATCGCTATTCAAGTAGCTATTTGGTTATAAAATGACTATTATAATATACTGGCTTATCCGTCTCTGAAAGATTTAGTACCTTGGTGCTTACCGAAAACTTGACTTTCTTACTTTTAATAAAAGTCATATTTTTCTCGAAAATAATTACCTAAGCTGCAAATCAAATGATAGTGAAGCTTTTCAGTCACGTCTGCTTTTGATGGTGACTGATTCTAAACTTGGTATAAGTTGTTAAGTTGAGTTATTGGTAAAGTAGTCTATAGTGTTTAGTAAGCGTGGGTGAGGGGTGTAGAGTTCACGAGTCACGACGATGCTTGGTTTAAAGTGTTAGCGCACAGGAGAGCAAGAAGGCGTTCCAGCGCCGGGACTGCGTCTGTGGTCATCGGGTTTTGTTGCAGCAAGTGCGGATGTAACTGGCGTTCGCGGATCGGTCTCCACATTCGCTGGAGAAAATGCCTTCGAGACAATGTTTAAACTGCCTAGAACAGACGTAAAGGCCTGAATAATGAGTATTTAGTATTTGCTTTTGTCAAATCTTGTCAACTAATGTTTAGTATAAGATTTATTGCTGGTATCGGTTGTACTGAATTTGTGACTTTTTAAATCAATACAGTCAAGGAATATTTTACTTTGACGCTAATGCCATGAAATGAATAAGATTTTGATCGGCAATTTTTAGACAATCGCACCTCAGATGCCATTTCAATCGTCACACTGCTGTAACAATAATTTTTAGGGAACTAATTTTTTGAGCTGTTATTTAAATATTCGAGATGCTATTATGATCAGTTCAAAAACATATTGAGCAGTTATTTAATTCAATGGCGGTTGATTAATTATTGCGTCAGTAAAACATGGACAGTAATAGAAAATCAATTAGTCGGTTATTTTATCATACAATGTCAATTCTAAAAATAATTGAGCGGTCCAATAACTGAATGAGCGGTAAAAATGATGGAATGAGCGGTTCGATAAATAGTTCGGCATATCATAGCGAGCGGTGACACCCGAACTCAAATTCATTGAAAAGAAAGGTAAATGGACTAGGACGTGGATACTAGGAATATAGCTATAATACGAACGCGATCTAGCCTAACAAGAACTATATTTGCCAAAATCTAAAGTTAGGTTAGGTTGGGGTTTGACATGAACACTCAGGTGCCCGGCCGCAGGCCGGGTACTTAGGTTCTGTTTCGTCAATACCTAAGTTAATTCTCAAATTACCATGATGTCTCAATTAAGAAATTATCTCAGTGATCGTCGATTTTACCACCTCATTGTTTATAGAATTGCTTAGAATGAGATTTCTTACCGACAAATTCCGATTTATTACTGCCCACAGGTAACCGCTCGTTTAATAATTTTTACCGCCCATTTAATTATTTTCCTGCTCAAGTATATATTCACTGATCCATTTCATTATTTTTTATTACTCATTTTTGTTTACTTTACTGCTTAGTTTTAACTGCTGAACTAGTTATTAAACGTGCCATTTATAATTTTTAACTTACCAAAACTGCTATTTACAACTGCCTCTTTAAATCAGTGCCTAATTTTTAGTCAATCTCGCGATGGGATTGTGTAAAAATTATTGCTAGTGTGACAATCGCAATCACCTTGTCATGTCACCATCGCAATCATATTAAGACAATCCACAGCCGGAGTTGCTTCCACGATGTGAAACAATGATCACTGCATCTTAGGTTCCGTAATTACCTAGAAGTAGTTAACTGTATGTTTACTAGATATATTATTATGTTCATTATTGGTTACGGACTATTCACAACTAGGTACTTTAGTTACGGCGTTTATTACTATAAGCGATAGAAATGTATTAGCCCATGGAAAATCAAAACGCCAAAATGGGTAGTAAAATTAATAATTTTGTACATAAAACTTTATAACAGGAAAAGATTAGCGGTCTTGTGTTACGCTTAATTATGATTAGATAAATAGTAAATAGGTATAGTAATAAGTAAGTACATAGTATCATGTTGCAGTATAAGATACACCTACTCAGTGCATTTTGCCATTTCATTATTCATAAAAGAACAACCTGTTTATGTAAACAAAATCAAAAAATCCTTTGCTTTTTAAATCAATCAAAAGACGCATGCGAAGTCACTCATGTATATCCGCAAGAAGAGAACATTTAACACGAGTTCTATAAAGACCGTGCTTTCTGTGTCGCATAGCGTCCAACGTCACACACTTACCGTTAAGGTGGTGCGGACCATCCTACGGAGTGCGGCCATATATCGTCGCCGCCTCTCGCAATCGCCCGATCTTTTTATATTGCGCGATAACATCGCCGATCATATGCCTGTCTGGTTTAGTAAAGGTGTGGTGGTCATTGGTTGGTCAACAATAATCGGTAACTATTGGGTTGACATGTAACTTTGTTTCTGATTCTGAAACAGTTCTTTACATCAAACGTATGTTTTGCCTTTGCCATATAATCTGATTTAACATCGCACTGTTCTTTCTCTTCTTCTTGTCCTTTTCACACGCAATGGTAAGAAAAAGAGAAATTCTCTTTTTCTTCCACTCTCTTCTGTCATTTGTTAACTATCACTATTCAGTATTCACTCCTCTTTCACACAATCAACCCAATTTTTTTTTTCGTCTTCCTTTTCTCTTTATTACAATGTTGGTAGATTTATCATCATACTAAATTGCTAAATCGTTTTACGGTGTGGTAAATAGTTTTATCATTATCAGCTACGCTAAATAGTTTTATCAGTATAGGTTCACGCCCACGGTTCACTGAATGTAAAATCAATATCTTAATTTTCATCAGCATTAAGTAACGGATATTCATCCCAGTGTGGATGATATCTAATATTTATTACAAAATTACAATGTATGATGTATGAAACCGCTGAGTTTCTTCCTGGCTCTTCTCAAGAGAACCTGCTTTCTGTACCTAGCGGTGGTAGAGTATTCACTTTATAAAAGATCCACAGTTAGCACATGAACCAAACGTTTTTTTGTATTTTTATATCATTTATAGATCCAGGTAGAACAATACTGAATTTATTCTATTATAGAATTAACAAAATAACAAGGTTATCGAATAGTCCAGTCATTTGGTAGACCTGGAAAGTTTTCCGAGGGTTTTGAAAATTGGTGATTTTATAGTTTTGACGTGGCTCTTTTCGAATTTTCATTTTGCCACCTCTTATCTTTGCCGCTCGCGCCGCCGTATTGGAAAAATGGCGCTTAAAAACAGTTTTTGACAATAATTTCTTTCAGACTCATTTTACAATGAAAATAGTTAAATTAAACTACTGAAAATTTACTATAATTTATATAGTGACCTTTTTTTTGTACAATCAATAGTTTTAGCTTACGAGAACCGCAAACCAAGATACATCTTTATTTGATAAACATTTATATTCGCTCGCGCCGCCATTTTTGCAATATGGCGGCGCGAGCGGCAAAGATACGAGGTGGCAAAATGAAAATTTGGAAAGAGCGCGTCGAAATCTATAAAATTTCTTTCCAGGTAACCCCCTTTTTGAGCACCAAATGACTGTATTATAAGTAATATTGCAGAAAATCTGTCTATTTCAGCGTATTCGCCATTCTATGGCTAAATAGCTGGTATCGTGCTCCGATCGTAGTCGTCTACTGGAAACCAACCCACATATGCTGCTTCCAGTAATACAACGGATTGCGTACGGTTCATATTTTCGCTTTTACGTTCGCTATGTAGACTCGTGCTAAATTAGTTTTTGCCTGCAATGAGCTCGGTGCGATTGCATTTGAAAATTTAGTGCACAGTATCTAAAAAATATTTTCGAGTCTTCTCCCGGATATAAAACTGCTATGAGAAATCATCCGATTTAAATGGTCCAAATCTTTTATTAACATGAATATCCATCGCGGACAAACAACGTGACACGTAATTTATCGACCGAGCGAAGCGAAGGTCTCTGAGTTTACTTGAGTGAATTTGCACTTGTCCGTCCGTCCGTCCGTCTGTCAGAGCCTTATAACTTCTGAATTACTGAACGTAATTACTTCAATTTTAGATATGATATGTAAACCGATGGCCTCCAGCCGAAAATGGCTTAAAAAGTTATAAAAAATCTTTATTTCAGGGGGGCTCTCATAGACGCAAATGCGAAGTAAAATATATTTTTTTGATTTCATAGGGTTGCAGTACCTCATTTTAAAGGTAATTTGGAACAGAGTACAAAAATATTTTTTTTTTATTTTTTTTCCTAAAATTGACGAAATGGGGGGCTTTCAAAGTGGAGATTGTATTCGAGGCTAGATCTCTAAAACCACTTTATTTTAAAACTTGAAACTTACACATAATTTGATTTATATTCTGTACTTGAACAACAAATACTAAGATTAGATAAATATTATAAAGAAACGAAATTATTTAAGTTTTAATTGGCATCAATGTTTTTAACAAAGCTTCACTATACTGTTAATAGACGGCGCTGTCTTTAATATTGTAAATACGCATCCCATCCACGAAAGCAGATGACGATTGACGTCATCAGATTCGGCGCGTTTTATTTTATTTTATTTTACAGGAAAACTTACAGCTAATATAAAAAAGTAAATAGATAAGAACAGAAGAAAATTATAGCTAATTATAAGTTTTCACAGATAGAATAATTTACATAATTAAGGAAAACAAAAAACTCAACTGGGAAGAAAAAAGAATGGGGGGGAGAAAAAAGACAATAACAATATGCCGTGATAAACAAGAAGAGAAAAAAAAAGTAATCTAAAAAAAGTAATCTAAAAAAGTAATCTGAAAAAAGTAATCTGGTCAACGAATTATTCAACCAAAGTGTGAGTTGAAGAACTCGTTGGCCAGCGTTCTACGAATAGTGGTGGCGGTGATGCAAAAAAGATCCAAATTTTTATTATTTTTACAAATGTTATTAAAAGATAAAGCAGATCTAAGCATAAACGAGTTTTTGCGGAACTTGGTATGCGTGTGTGGCGTTAGAAAGATTGAGAAGATTCGAGGATGAGTATTAATGGGGATTTTAAATGATAACTTCCCAAGAAGCGGCGCACAGTCAACTGTGTTATTTGTGATATTAATGAGATAGGCAATATCACTTATATTTCTTCGAATGGCTAGTGGCAGGAGGTGGAACTGAGCACAAGTAACTTCATAGGTCATATTAGACTTAAGTTTAAATTTGTATTTGAGGAATCGAATGAATTTTTTCTGGATTCTTTCAATACGTTGAATATACACCTCATATTGGGGGTTCCAAATTTGAGATGCATATTCAAGGTTGCTTCTCACTAGGGCACAGTAAAGAACATTAATTGTTTTAAGTTTGGAGAAGTCCAAACTAATTTCCAAACGAACGAAGTTAATTACAATATAATATAGTTAAAACTACCTTATGGGATTTATGGGATACCGCGAGGTCTCAGTTCGGGGCGAACCACTAGTATATATTAAGATTAAATCAGAAGCCTAAACTAAAGCTAGAAATCGACATTTTATTTGAAACTATGTAATAGTTCCTACTTCCTAGCAGCAATTATCACAAAATTCGTGAAAAAAGATGAGTTTGGTTAACTTGATTGAGATTAATGGAACTTCATTGATTGAAACTTAAATAAATATGAACCAATATTACGAAATTGAAATTGAAATTATTGAAATTAATATGAATTTATAAGGAACTAGCTGATGCCCGCGACTTCGTCCGCGTGGAAAAAGTAATAAAAAGAATTGTTTTATGTTAATCGTGAGGTTTTTACGATTGTACTACGCCACTATATAATATTCTGTACCTACTTGGTACCTGCAAACCTACAATATCAATTCAAAATGCAAATTTTGTAAATACCCACAATTTAGGCAGGACCAGCAGCATCAGGATTGAGGAGTTGGTAACTGGTCTTCAATGATGGATTGGCAACTGGTCTTCATTCTGGTCTGGACTACAGTCCAGTGATGCAGGCGAGAATTTTCGATTGCACTACGCTTCTTTTTAGTTTATACTTGGCATCTACAGTAGCAACTGAAAACCGATATTTTCGTGAGCGAAGCGAGTGCGAAAATTTTTTGATCGCACTACGCCTCTGTGTAGCCCATACTAATTGGTATCTACAAAAGCAATCTATAATCGACATTTTAAGGATTGCACTACGCCACCATATAGTCCATACTTGGCACCTACATAAGCAACACAAAAGCGACGTTATCGCGAGCGAAGCAAGCGCGAAATTTTCAGAACTGCACTACTTAACTATGTACTCCACACTTGGTTTATACTCACAACAACAATTAAGAAAAGACATTTTCGCCAACGAAGCGAGCGCGAAAATTTTTAAGATTTCATTGCATCACTATGTAGTCCAAAACGGACATTTCGCAAAATTTTTAGGGCTGCACTACATAACTGTGTCATTCATACTTGGTTCTTACAGTATCAAGCAAGAAAGACACATTTCGCGAGCGAAGCGAGCGCAAAAATTTTCGATTGCACTACGCTTATTTGAAGTTTATACTTGGCACCTACAGTAGCAACTGAAAACTGATATTTTCGCGAGCGAAGCGAGCGCAAAGATTTTTTGATTACATTAAGTACGCCTCTGTGTAATCCATACTAATTGATATAGACAAAAGCAATCGATAATCGACATTATCGCTAGTAAAGCGAGTGCGACATTTTTTACGATTGCACTACGCCACTATGTAGTCCATACTTGGCACCTACATAAGCAACACAAAACCGACGCTGTCGCGAGCGAAGCGAGCGCGAAATTTTTTAGGAATGCACTACTTAACTATGTACTCCATACTTGGTTTACACTCACAACAACAATGAATAAAAGACATTTCCGCGAGCGAAGCGAGCGCGAATTTTATTTACAATTACGTTGCATCACTATGTAGTCCATACTTGGCAATCGAAAACGGACATTTTCGCAAATTTTTAGGGCTGCACTACTTAACTGTGTCCTTCATACTTGGTTCTTACAATACCAATCAAGAAAAGACACAATTTCGCGAGCAAAGCGAGCGCAAAAATTTTAGATTGCACTACGCTCCTTTTTAGTTTCTACTTGGCACCTACATAAGCAAGCAAAAACCGAAATTTTCGCGAGCGAAGCGAGCGCAAAAATATTTTGATCGCACTACGCCTCTGTGTAGTCCATACTAATTGGTATAGACAAAAGCAATCTACAACCGACATTTTCGCGAGCGAAGCGAGCGCAAAAATTTTCGAATTCCTACGCTTATTTGTAGTTCATATTTGGCAAAAAACTGATAATTTCGCGAGCGAAGCGAGCGCGAAATCTTTTAGGACTGCACTACTTAACTATGTACTCCATACTTGGTTTACACTCAAAACAACAATGAAGAAAAGACATTTTCGCGAGCGAAGCGAGCGCGAAATTTTTAAAGACTGCACTACTTAACTATGTACTCCATACTTGGTTTACACTTACAACAACAATGAAGAAAAGACATATTCGCGAGCGAAGCGAGCGCCTAAATTTTTACAATTACATTGCATCACTATGTAGTCCATACTTGGCAATCGAAAACGGACATTTTCGCAAATTTTTTAGGGCTGCACTACTAAACTGTGTCCTCCATACTTGGTTCTTACAATACCAATCAAGAAAAGACAAAATTTCGCGAGCAAAGCGAGCGCAAAAATTTTAGATTGCACTACGCTCCTTTTTAGTTTCTACTTGGCACCTACATTAGCAAGCGAAAACCGAAATTTTCGCGAGCGAAGCGAGCGCAAAAATATTTTGATCGCACTACGCCTCTGTGTAGTCCATACTAATTGGTATAGACAAAAGCAATCTAAAATCGACATTTTCGCGAGCGCAAAAATTTTCGATTGCCCTACGCTTATTTGTAGTTCATATTTGGCACCTACAGTAGCAACTAAAAACTGATATTTTCGCGAGCGAAGCGAGTGTGAAATTTTTTAGGACTGCACTACTTAACTATGTACTCCATACTTGGTTTACACTTACAACAACAATGAAGAAAAGACATATTCGCTAGCGAAGCGAGCGCCTAATTTTTTACAATTACATTGCATCACTATGTAGTCCATACTTGGCAATCGAAAACGGACATTTTCGCAAATTTTTTAGGGCTGCACTACTTAACTGTGTCCTTCATACTTGGTTCTTACAATACCAATCAAGAAAATACACAATTTCGCGAGCAAAGCGAGCGCAAAAATTTTAGATTGCACTACGCTCCTTTTTAGGGTTCCGTACCCAAAGGGTACCAACGGGACCCTATTACTAAGCCTACGCTGTCCGTCCGTCCGTCCGTCTGTCAGCGAGCTGTATCTCGTAAACCGTAATAGATAGACAGATGAAATTTTCACATATTATGTATTTCTATTGCCGCTATAACAACAAATAATAAATTAAATTAAAAAAAATAAATTAAAATATTTCCATTGGTACATGGAAATATTTTAATTTAATTTTTTTTAACGGAACCCTAAAAGAGCGAGGCCCGACTCGCACTTGGCCGATTTTTAGTTGCTACTTGGCACCTACATTAGAAAGTGAAAACCGAAATTTTCGCGAGCGAAGCGAGCGCGAAAATATTTTGATCGCACTACGCCTCTGTGTAGTCCATACTTATTGGTATAGACAAAAGCAATCTACAACCGACATTTTCGCGAGCGAAGCGAGCGCAAAAATTTTCGATTGCACTACGCTTCTTTGTAGTTCATACTTGGCACCTACAATAGCAACTGAAAAGTGATATTTTCGCGAGCGAAGCGAGCGCGAAATTTTTTAGGAACGCACTACTTAACTATGTACTCCATACTTGGTTTACACTCACAACAATAATGAAGAAAAGACATTTTCGCGAGCGAAGCGAGCGCGAAATTTTTTACAATTACATTGCATCACTACATAGTCCATACTTGGCAATCCAAAACGGACATTTTCGCAATTTTTTTAGGGCTGCACTACTTAACTGTGTCCTTCATACTTTGTTCTTACAATACCAATCAAGAAAAGACACAATTTCGCGAGCAAAGCGAGCGCAAAAATTTTAGATTGCACTACGCTCCTTTTTAGTTTAAACTTGGCACCTTCATTAGCGAAAACCAAAATTTTCGCGAGTGAAGCGAGCGCGAAAATAAATATTTTGATCGCACTACGCCTCTGTGTAGTCCATACTAATTGGTATAGACAAAAGCAATCTACAATCAAAAAATTTCGATTGCACTACGCATATTTGTAGTTCATACTTGGCACCTACAGTAGCAACTGAAAACTGATATTTTCGCGAGCGAAGCGAGCATACTTGGTTTACACTCACGACAACAATTAAGAAATTTTCGCCAATGAAGCTAGCGCGAAAATTTTTACAATTACATTGCATCACTATGTAGTCCATACTTGGCAATCCAAATTAGACATTTCGCAAAATTCTTTAGGGCTGCACTACATAACTGTTTCCTTCATACTTGGTTCTTCTTCTTCTTCTTCTTGAGGTGCCATCTCCTACCGGATATTGGCTATTCGGACCTTACACACAACTGCGCGGAATAAGGATCGAGTACTCAGTCCGAACCATGTCCGGAGATTCTTGAGCCAAGAGGTCCGTCTTCTTCCAGGGGGTCTCCTACCTTGTATCTTCCCCTGTATTATTAGTTGGAGCAACTTGTACTTATCGCCACGCATTATATGTCCCAGATATTGCAGTTTTCGTTGCTTTATTGGTTCGTTATACTTGGTTCTTACAATACCAATCAAGAAGACACATTTTAGCGAGCGAAGCGAGCGCGAAAATTTTCGATTGCACTACGCTTCTTTGTAGTTCATACTTGGCACCCGCAGTAGCAACTGAAAACCGATATTTTCGCGAGCGAAGCGAGCGCGAAGGTTTTTTTGATCGCACTACGCCTCTGTGTAGTCCATATACTAATGAGTACATAATTTAATATAATTTTTTTACAAAACAAAGTATATATTTTTTTTTCTTAATTTTTTAAAACCGCTCAACCGATTTCGGTAAAATTTAAAAACCACCTGGGAAGTACCCTTTCAAACAAAAAAGTAAGAATTTTCCAAATCAGTTCAGGCGCCTTCAAGTAATCGGTGAACATACATAAAAAAATTGAAAAAATAGATTCCGACGAATTGAGAATCTGCTTCTTTTTCGAAGTCGGTTAAAAAGAAATCTACAATCGACATTCTCGCAAACGAAGCGAGTGAGACATTTTTTACGATTGCACTATGCCACTTTGTAGTCTTCACTTGGTTGGTACCTACAATAAGAATTCATTATCGACATTTTGTAAACACCCACTATTTAGGTGGGTATAATTATCATCAGCAGCATCGGGATTGAGAAGTTGGTACCATTAGTAGTTGTAGCATGGGGATGAGAAGGGAGGTGGATGATTCCTAAACCGAACCGAGCGATAATTAAATTAGCTGAATAGATTGATGCCATCTAAGAATACAAAGCTACTGTGGGAAATTTTAGTAAACGGAAAACGGAGACGCGAAATTTTTTACGGCTGCGTTATGCCACTACCCTAAGTAGTTCATACTAATTGTTACCTATCATTGGTGAGCAGTACCCAGCAGCATCAGAATTGAGTCCTCTTTTACGGCTCCACTACACTATTATATTTTAAATATTTGGCACCTACAATATCAATTCACAATCGACAGTTCGTAAATATCCATGATTTAGGTGGGCAGTACACTGCACCATCAGGATTGAGGAGCTAGGGCCTGGAGGTCAGTGATATAGTCTAAAATTAGTATGTAATGAATAGCTCAGGTCAAGATATGGCTATGGTATGAATGTAATAAGAGCTATATACGTATATATCGTATGCGAGTGACCTGGAACTATCCGAGAGAAGTTTTGTCCTCTATCTCCGATAATATCTAGCAGATCTTCACCAAAATTGGTCATTGTATTTCTTGTCGTACACACTTTCAAATAAAGAAAGAATTATTAAAATCCGTTCAGATTTGACTGAGTTATGGAGTAAAATCAACAAAAAGTTTCATCCCCTATCTTGGAGTAACCTTATGTTTTATCGGGATCAAAACTATCCTATATGTTGACCCGGAGTATCAGCTACCGCTGTACTAAATTTCATTTAAATCCGTTCAGTAGTTTTCGCGTGAAGCGCGGACAGACAGACAGACAGACAGACAGACAGACAGAAAGACAGACAGACAGACAAAAATTAAATAAAAATCTGTTTTGGGCTCAGTATCGATAGTCAAGCATCCCCCAATTAAAATTTTCAAAATATATTAAATGTACAGAAATCTTCCAGTTACAGTTTTATTATAAGTATAGATAGAAGATAGTCGCGTCGTTTACCAACCATTGGATCCAAAAAAGTACCTATTCTAAAAACAGCAAATGACAAAACTATATTATACAAAGTAAGAAGTTTTATTTGATAAAGTAAAATGTTGGTGCAATAAAACTTGCAAAAAATATAGCAGTGTGAGCTGACGTCTTATTTTATGTAAACACACAAGTCAGGGGTATTTTTTCGACAAAATTAAATATGTATTACTCTTTTTCGATGCAATAATTTTACTTTTTTATGCGTTCCGTTGAATGTGGGGAACATATTAGTGAAGCAAATCAGTTGGGCGCCCATTCAATAAATAAAACAGGCCGAAAAGGACGAAAGTTGTTTAAAATATAACAAGAGGAATAAGAGAAAATGTATCTTTGTGCTACATTAACGTCTTTAGCACAGATGTTATAATGCTTAAAATCGCTTGAAGCCTTTCGAGAAAATTTTGTGCAAAAGGGCCCGAAGCAAAATGTTAAGAGTAGCGAACAATGGGCCATTTCAACATTTTTGACTGCAAGGTGCCTTAACAATATACAGTCGGAGGTACATAATAATAATGTGTGTAGCTTGTACAAAATACGTGATTGTTATTTTTATTATAAAATATGACCTCCTTCCGCTCATTTTAATAAAGAAAAGCGCAAAAGATTTTGATTAAGCTCTGAGCCAAAAATATTTTTGTTATTTTTTGAGTCTTGCGAATTAAAAGAAGGCTTTTTAGGATTAAACGGTACTGAAACAGATTTATGGCTAATATAAAATATACCGCCAATATTAGGATGTAAAGAGTTCCGGTTTTCCCTTAGTACTATATCAGATTACGAATTCAGAAAACAAAATACGATTTGGATATCAATAATAGAGAAAGTCGATGCTACGAAAAGGGAAACTCCTATAGAAGCATGCAGCAAGATGATAAATCTGTCATCGGAATAGTGTATATCATTTTACCAATTTTGTAACTCAGAATAGGTAGGGTCAATTTCAACAAAGTGGTTTTTTTCTTTCATTTCGGTGAACTTTCGTATTATAAGTTTTTTTTTAATTTAAGCTGTAGTATATTATACTTCTTGATATAGGTTATGCTCTTATGTAATGCCATAAAAATATATCCTATATAACCTATGTAAATTCGTGTTTGAAATTTGGATGCCACCGAAATGAAACATTCGTTCACCGAAATGAAATAACTAACCACCGAAATGAAAAAATGTGTCCACCGAAATTAAAATGCACCGAAAACGTATACAGACAGACAAAATATTACTTTTCTACTGAACAAACGCTAACCTCAACCATAAACCTTACCTAAATTGATAATCTTTTTACTTTCACGGAGTTATGGAGTAAAATAGACAAAAAATTTCATCTCCTATCCCGGAGGAGCCTTATTGTTTATGAGGATAAAATCTATTATCTTATATGTTATATGTTGACCCGGAGTATCAGCTACCTACTATACCAAATTGTATTAAAATCCGTTGGGTAGTTTTCACGTAATGCGCGCACAGACAGTCAGACAGACAGACTAAAATAAAAAAAGTTGTTTCACAGTATCGGTAATAAAGCGTCCTCCTATCAAAATTTTCATATATATACATACTATAAAATTAAACAAATATTTTGAAAAATTCACGTGTTGATCCGGATTTTCACCGAAATGAAATAATAATCCACCGAAATGATAAAACAATCCACCGAAATGAAACTATTATACACCGAAATGAAACTATTATACACCGAAATTATAAAAGCTCACCGAAATGAGAATTTTTATCATTTCGGTGGGTTTTTATCACTTCCACTGAAATGAAAACACCGAAATGAAAACCAAGGGTAAAAATTAGCATAACTAAAAAAGTATTTATTATAGGATATAAGGAATACTACACAAATAAACATATTACCAATATCTCATTCATTAGTATTTAATTAAGTATAGTAGCTCATTGCAAGACAAGTTATACCTATACACGGAAATGAAAAGAAAAGTGTCGCACGTCACCGAAATGACATACAAACGTTTTTTTGGCGAACAAGCAGGCAATCGGCGCACTTCCATACAGGATAAACACCTAGAGGCCACTATTACGTATGTTCTAAACGCATAAGGGTGGAGCTAGAGTTGTTCTATGCAAAAATATTCTTGATTAACTTTAAGCCACCGAAATGAAAGGACTTTCTGGGACACATGCATTTTTACTTACCAGTTCTTAATCTGGGTAGATATTATTATAAAATTACTTTGTGATAATACTAACACTATTAACGATTTAAATAAAAGTAGCCATAAGCCAAAACAACCAATAGTTTTTGTTTTATGAGGGAAATTACACTGAAAAATGTTGTGAGGACAGCCACCGAAATGAAAAATTAGGGGTTTAAATTTTTTTTATTCCTTAACTGCAATCTTTATCGCGAAATATTTACTTGCTCCATAAAGATAACATACTCTTCTGCCTAGAAAAAAATATAAGCACTGTACAGTAACGGTCTGCACTACCGATTTCATACATGCCGCGTAAATTTTGCTGTTGGGAAATCCACCCGGTAATTGGAATTTTTATTAGTAATAGAGTTATGAAGTATCCTGAAGAAAAACCCTATTCGCAAGCAAGTTCATTCATCACCAACTGGCGACTTTGCTACCTTAGCACGGTGTTTAGGTATACCTAATCCTCTTTCCTTTCTAATTAATAAATAAAATCCTTCACTGTCACAGCAAATGATATATTTAATAGATAAAAACTGATATCGAACCCAGAACTCTTAGCCTTATTTAGTACTAGCTGATGCCCGCGACTTCGTCCGCGTGGATTTAGTTTTTAAAATCCCTCGTGAACACTGATTTTCCGGGATAAAAAGTAGCCTATGTCACTCTTCAGGTCCTCAACTATAGTACCCATGCAAAAAATCACGTCGATCCGTGGCTCTGTTGTGGCGTGATTGAAGGACAAACCAACAAACAAACACACATTCGCATTTATAATATTAGTATGATTAGAATATTAAATTGCATAGGAAAACACTGTAACATTACGTCCATACGATGTATTACATCCATACCTACTATGGAGTATGTAGGTATAATGATCGTTTGGCAAAATCTGACGCCTTTGGAGTAGTTTGAATTTGACAAAATAGGGCTATCCACGATGGCTATATACGATAAAGTATGAATGCCAGCTTAAGATGAGCCGTACATTCAAAGTATCCTGCAGATTCCGGGGTTCAAGTTATTTGGACCTTATACTGAAGATTGCGATGTCTATAATTTCTGAACTACTAAATTGACGACCTTGAAATAATTACAGGACAATCTCTAAAGTACCTGCTTTCCAACAAAAAAAGAATGAATGAAATCGGAATACGCGTTAATGAATTACAGCTAAATACACGTTTTGACTTTCATCCCCTCTCCCAACGGAACCGTGCTGAATTTCGGGATAAAAAGTATCCTATATTATACCTCGTAGTATGAACTTAAATCATGCCAAGTTTCATTTAAATCCGTCCAGTAGTTTCGGCGTGATGCGCGGCCAAGATACAGACAGACAGACAGACAGACAGACAGACAGACAGACAGACAGACAGACAGACAGACAGACAAAAAATTAAAAAAAAATTGTTTTGGCTTCAGTATCGATTATAGAGTGCCCTCAAACAAAAATTTTCAAAATATCTTCAATGTACAGAATTGGACCTGTTACAGATTTATTATATTACTAGCTGATGCCCGCGACTTCGTCCGCGTGGATTTAGTTTTTAAAATCCCTCGTGAACACTTTGATTTTCCGGGATAAAAAGTAGCCTATGTCCTCAACTATAGTACCCATGCAAAAAATCACGTCGATCCGTGGCTCTGTTGTGGCGTGATTGAAGTACAAACCAACAAACAAACACACTTTCGCATTTATAATATTAGTATGATTAGAATATTAAATTGCATAGGAAAACACTGTAGCATTAAGTCCATACGATGTATTACATCCATACCTACTATGTAGTATGTAGGTATAATGATCGTTTGGCAAAATCTGACGCCTTTGGAGTAGTTTGTTTTGACAAAATAGGGCTATCCACGATGGCTATATACGATAAAGTACAATTGCCAGCTTAAGATGAGCCGTTCATTCAAAGTATCTTGTAGATTCCGGGGTTCAAGTTATTTGGACCTTATACTGAAGATCGTGACGTCTATAATTTCTGAACTACGAAATTGACGACCTTGAAATAATTACAGGACAATCTCTAAAGAACCTGCTTTCTAACAAAAAAAGAATGGATTAAATCGGAATACGCCTTAATGAATTACAGCGAAATACACATTTTGAATTTCATCCCCTCTCCCAAGGGAACCGTGCTGAATTTCGGGATAAAAAGTATCCTATATTATACCTCGTAGTATTACCTTAAATCGTGCCAAGTTTAATTTAAATCCGTCCAGTAGTTTCAGCGTGATGCGCGGCCAAGATACAGACAGACAGACAGACAGACAGACAGACAGACAGACAGACAGACAGACAAAAAATTAAAAAAAAAATGTTTTGGCTTCAGTATCGATTATAGAGTGCCCTCAAACAAAAATTTTCAAAATATCTTCAATGTACAGAATTGGACCTGTTACAGTTTTATTATATTATAGATGAGTGTAGTTATTGACATGTTTTAAAAATAATTTTATCAGCTATGTGATATAGCAAATTATTATTGCATCAGCATGACGATTGCAATGACCTCTATACGCTATACGCTCTCGCTATTGGTTACAAATTTATCGATGCAGCAAAAACACCATAAATTCAGCCAATCGGAGGTGATTGCGATCGTCATACCTACTGTAGCAATCATTTTTAGACAATCCTACAGCAGGTCTATTGTCTGTGACACCCACACCGCCGCTATACCTCAGGAATAGATAGTTTCAACTTCCTCACGAAATGCCACAGCTCTAGCTAGCTCCCTAGTAATTCTAGGACGTCACGCTTGCGGCCTGGCCCGAATATCCGATAGAAAGTGAAGATGAAGAGGGCCCTCGCTTAGGACACGCATAGTTAATTATGTTCACTTTCACTAAAGGATAAAGTTCATCTCGACTAAGATAGATAGTAGGGAATTGATTACCACATTCAAAAAGGCTTTATTGTTAAATTAATGGCTATAATTATTATTATTGGATTATCTGAAAGTATGTTATGTTGCGAAGCAGGAGTGGAAATGAGCGGCGCACACAGTTCAAAGAACTAATGGTCGTTGGGGTCCCAACGTGCTGGAGGACGACCTTGCACCGGAAAGAGCAGCGTTGGCAGACCTACCACTAGGTGAAACGACGACATTAGACGAGCTGCTGGATATAGACCGCGTAAGATCGAGGCCTATGGAAATCCATACAAGAGACCTTTGTCCAGCAGTGAAGGTCTATCGGTCGATAATGAAGGATTTTACTTTTATCCCGGACACACAAACAAAGGGTTCCCGCGGGATTTATAAAAAACTAACGCCAGCGAATGAAGTCGCGGGGAAAAGCTAGTAGAATTAGGTATATTATAGTATAATATGTACCACTGCAAGATTGCAGTAATTAAAGAGTGTTTCACAGAGTAACTCTTCGTACTCTCTGGAAAGTAATTGAAAGTCTTAAGCTCAGAGATGATGGGGAAAGCCGGGGAAATTCTCTATTTTTTCTAGCATACTAAGTATGCTAGTTACATAGTATCGTTATATCTCGATTAGTAGTTGAATAGTGAAGGAGAAAGGGTTATACATGAGTATGACATCATGACGATGGATATAATATCTTACTCTATGTGATTTTTCCTCCAGTGCAAAAATTTAAGAATTTTTTCAAGTGAGTGCAACTTAATGCAATGTAAAAAAGTTAAAGTACTAAGTACTTATTAGGAGTTACTTAATGCTGTATGAAAAATAGTTTTTTTTATTCAAATCAACTTTTACAGAGTGATTTTTCAAATCGGTCCAGTAGTTTCGGAGCCTATTAGCGTAGATAGGAACTATAGTTACCTCTCTTTTGTTTCAGTTCTCGTACGCTGTACAGAGTGGTGTAGTGCAGTGGCTCCGAGTCTGAGGATATGTGTGGTACGGTCGAGCGCAGGTGACAATAGTGGGTACATGTCAGTGAGTGGCGGACGATGATCGGTCGGGGTTGGAACACGAGCCGGCGGAAAATCAAGGACTGGTGAGTAACTGTATCTGTGAACCAAAAGCAGTGATAGCCTAGTGGTTAGGACTGTGCTCTTCGAAAGCAACGGCTGGGTCATGCGTCATGCTCGTGAACGGGTGCATCCGGCGGGAATGGGGCTACTTTATGTCTGCCCATCTTAAGATATATTGCATTGTTAGTACTTGGGAGGTATGCATTTTTTGGAACTTCCCTCAGTGTGGAAACACTGCATAGATAGCATAATATTTATTGTATTGTAAACTTGTTTTGAAAACAGCAACCGCCGAGCTTCTTGCTGGTTCTTCTCGGCAGGAAGGGCGTTCCGAACCAGTGGTAGAGTCAGACGATTTAAAAGCACTTTTAAAAAGTTTATTTGAATAAAAAATATTTATATTCTATTCTATTCATCTATTACAGGGGTCGCAGGATCCCGGGCGCACCGTCTGACTTTTCGAAGTTATGTGTGTTTAAGCAATTAAATATCACGTGCTTCAACGGTGAAGGAAAACCTCGTGAGGAAACCTGCACACCTGATAGTTCTCCATAATGTTCTCGAAGGTGTGTTAAGTCCGCCAATTCTTATTAGGTGTGCGTCGAAAGCTAGGAGTGAGTGCGACAATAGTGCAACGGGTGGGGTTTGAACCGTTGACCTTTTGTTTTTCAGTCCGCACCTGGAACCGTTGCGCTATTGAGGCATTAAAACTTTAATATAGATTCAATATCATGTAAGTTCACTACTATATTTTATAGTGCAAGTTGAAACTACTACTTAGTACGTATTACGTACCAGAAATAAAGCCCTGACATTAGACGAGTTTTAGTTTTTTTTAATCGACTTCAAAAAAAGGAGGAGGTTATCAATTCGCTGGAATCTTTTTTTTTCTTTTTTTTTCTTTTATGTATGTCCACCGATTACTCGAAGACGCCTGAACCGATACGGAAAATTCTTTTTTGTTTAAAAGGGTATACTTCCCAGGTGGTCCCATATAAATTTCATCGAAATCGGTCGAGCGGTTTTTAAAATATCAACAATAAATTATATAATTTGTATAGTGGTGGTGGTGGTGGAGTTTGAAGTCGGTTTTTAAAAATATTTTTTTATATTAAATTATTGATCAAATATTAAGTTTATTGCAAGTGGCTTCGATTTATCATAAAATAATTTGTTTTGATGATAATTTACAACTCTGTTATCGTTCAAACTCACGTCGGTTTTTAATGGAACACCGATTGTTTGAACTCATAACCTGATCGTTGCCCGGGTGACCATAAACAATGGCCTGCACATTTGTACAACGCTATACAATAAAGCCATACATTGTAATCTCATTGGTTTTACAATGGTTTTCAAAGATGGAGGTTACCGATTCTATGTCGATTTTCTACTCTATTCACTGATTACACTCAAGAAAATCACGATGCCTTATTTCAATTTACTATAACGTCATTAGTCATCAACCGATAGGCATTACTTTGCATGCCGCGGTTTTGCGATCCTTGTATGCAGCGCCCTCTGCTCGTCCAATGTCGTCGGTGCGCCTAAGAGAGGGTCTGTTAAGAATGTTCTTTTCAGTGTGAGGTAACCATTCTAGCACCTTGTTAGGCATCCTACCCCAACTTGTATCGGTTTTTTGTATTATGTGCTCTAACAATTGTCGCTTCAGCTTCGCATCTTAGTTGGTTGGTTACCAATGTCTTTTATGATTTGATCATGTAGACCAGGGATTCTCAAACTATTTTGGGCACGAGACCCCTTTTCCAAAATGAACTGATACCTCAGACCCCCTAGCCAAATTACTTTAAAAATCCAAAAATTTCAAATTTCAAATAAGAACTTGTGTTAATTAATAGGGTTCGATTTTTAGACCTCGTCGACCCTCAAAATCAGTTTTCGTTTATGTCGACCCCTGGGAAACCGATTTCGACCTCCAAGGGGTCGATATCGACCACTTTGGGAATGCCTGATGTTGACTCTACGTACTATGTACGTACTACGTACAGTATATTCGAGTTTCTCTACGTCGCATCGTAGAGAAACTCGAATATAGTTTTCGCCAGACTCACAGTGACTTTGAGCTTTCTTTTGAGAATTATAGGTGTGTCTTAGGCTGAGATCTATAGTTGATATTTTAAGTCTATCTCAATTCCAAGCTCTATTTTCAGCTTTTGCAATTGAATAGCTAGGATACACGCCATTAAAGATCTTGATGAAATATTTATCACTCAAAATAAATTACCTCTACAAAAGTTATCGCAAAATAAATTACCGATATTAAAAGTTAGTGCACCATATATATGCACTATAGATATACCTACCGAAGTACTATGGTTCAAACTTCAATGTATACCCGATGGGCGATCCTGTGATTAGGTTTTGAAATGTAGCCACAGTAATAACAGGTGTGGGGAGCGTAAAGTCTCGCTAGTTGCGCTTTGTCGTTGCAGCTCGAAATTATTCTGAACTCGACAGAGATTGCAGTGCGAAGCAGTTAAATTGCATTGGTTTTGTTATGGGCTATTCAGTCTTATTGACGACCTTGGCTCTAGGCGCATCGGCAAAGCAAAGCAATGCCTTTTTAGGGTTCTGTACTCCGTACTAAAAACTGAATCTTAATCACTTCGTTGTCCGTCTGTCTCTCTGTCTGTCTGTTCGTCTGTCCGTCTGTCAAGACCCCATTTCTAGGAACGTGTGGAAGTATCAAGTTGAAATTAAAGAATTAAAGAAAAAGAAGATTTAGGTTGCTAGGCAACCTAAATCTCGAACGATGTTAGATTGCGAGATAGTCTTAACCCAAATAGACTACTTAACTTACTAATCCTTACTAATATTATAAATGCGAAAGTGTGTTTGTTTGTCCTTCAATCACGCTGCAACAGAGCTACGGATCGACGTGATTTTTTGCAAGGGTATAGTTGAGGACTTGGAGAGTGGCATAGGCTGTTTAACCCGGAAAATCAAAGAGTTCCCGAGGGAATTTAAAAACTAAATCCACGCGGACGAAGTCGTGGGCATCAGCTAGTCTACATATATATCTACAGGCGTGCCTTTATATACCGATAAGGTAATTAAAAATGTAGGAGAGGAAAGAATGAAATAAATATCTATTTTATATTTTGAAAACTACCTTTTGCCCGCCGTTCAAACCGATATTTCAAAACCCTATTTTACCCCCTCAGGGATTGAGTTTTTAAAAACCTTTCTTAGCGGATGCCTACTTCATAATAGGTATCTATCTGATGTCTTCCTTTTAGCCCGATCCGTCTAGTGGTTTGAGCTGTGCGCTAATAGATCACTCAGTCAGTCGGTCACCTTTTTTTATAGACATTATATATTTAGAAGAATACAATTTGTTGAACAAAAGCTGCCGTCCAGATAATTTATTCACCGCATATTAAATGGATTTTCGTATGCATCGCGATCTTAGCTTTAGGCGATTCTCACGCGTAGTTGCCAAAAGCAGATTTAATTACCGATAAAAGTCTGTATTGGGGGCTGATGAAGTATGTATTGTAATTTGGAGCTGCTTAATCATTAATCTCTTTTTACCCGACAAAAAATAACGGCTACAAAGCTAAAAGGAAGTGTTATGATTTTATTGGTCTTAAATCTATGTATTTAGTATGTTCCACCGTAGTGCCTAAACAATTATTGAGCCGATTTTGATGAATGAATCGTCAATCGATTCCCTATTATGGTCCGGATGATAAAGACTACATTTTATAAGAACAAAAACCGGTCAAGTGCGAGTCGGACTCGCGCACCTAGGCTTCCGTACTCCAGAAGTAATAGTAAAACGATAATAAAAAATAAGAAATAAGAATATTATATTAATTAGCTTATTAATCGTTACCTTTGTTTGTAGAGGTTTATTGTTAATATCAAAAAACTATGCTAGTTAGAGCGTTGGTTTTATTTTTCCTGTTAAATATACATAATATATTTATTCGATTGGTAAACTTCGGAGATGAGAGCAGAAGGCGGGGGGTGGGGGGGGGGGTTGTTTTTTCGACATTTTGTAACATTTGTTTTGTTTATTTTTATACTTAATAGTTTTTGATTACACGAGTAATTAAAAATTTTTTTTTTTAATGTACAGGTAGTACAGGTAAAAAGCCCTTTCTTCATATAATACCCCATTCGAATGTTTTAAAAAGTTCATGAGAAACTTATGTTCTGAAAAGCTGTGAGGATACACTGGACCATGCAAATTTGATTGATGAATACAGAATTCCTGTTTGGACGTTAATGCAAAAAATTGAGTCTCCGCAGATTTCTAAGGGCTTCGTGCAGTACCTATATCATCAGTTTCCTGTTATTTCGCAAGAATGTTATTAATCAACCTAAACTCACCTAAACTCACTGTCGTCTCTAAAATTTCCGTGGGATTTCTTTGATTTCTTGAGATGAATTTATCTTATCGAGAGCTACCTTATGATCTTCTATGCAAGCTGTCCTTGGCCTTTCATCAAGATGAAAGAAGAAGAAGATTTCATCAGTTCGGAGTTGGTTGATTCGGAAGTGGATGAGCTGTGAAAAGATAATAGACAAACAGACGAACATACTTTCGCTTCTATATGATTAGAAAGATTCTTGACAGCATTTAGAAGTAATGGAACGCTTAGATTATTGCGTTATGCCTTTAAAATGCTTGCCGAAAACATTTTACTTTTTTTTTACAAAAAGAAATTGTAAGAATGAAAAGACTTTATTATACGCCACATAATAATTAAAAACAAAATAAATCTAAAAATAAACTTAAAATAAATTTAAAAAAAAGGATATAACTGGTGGCCTTATCGCTTATAAGCGATCTCTGCCAGGCAACCATGTTGCAGAAGATATGATGATCTGAGAGAAAGTAAGGGTGGATGCAAGTTCACGTGAAAATTCAAGAACAATAACACAATAACCTACTAAATAATACACACGATTTTACAAATTATCTACGTTAGTCTTCACAATTTTAATGCAAAATTATTAGTATTTAGGATTAAAACCTACAGGCTACAAAAAAGTCGGAAAAAATAGACTGGCTGAAACATAATATATTTAGAAAAGTATTACAGTTAGATTCTGATGAATGTATGAAAATGATAAATCAGCTTCTTTCAACATGTAAGCGCTTTATTAAACCGTTTCAAAACTGGAGTAAGTACCGTTCGGTGAGATATAAAAAGTGCATTTGTAGCAGGTTAACCTAAACTAATTAATTTTTACAGATAGTTAAGCTTTAATTGTGGTTTAATGTACAACAAAATATAGCTTAATTTTGATGAGCACTAATTAATGTACCTACTGTAGATATAATAATTGTAGGTTTTCATTAAAAATAAAACCTATATACAGTAGTAAAAATAATACCTATACTATATTGTCACATAATAAACATAATATTTACAATCAAATTAATAAGAAGGGACCTCAAGAGTGCAGTAGTAAGCACCACAATCTTAAAAGTGGAAAGTCTCGGATATGATTCCCGACAAAGGTAATTTGGGAATTTATAATATTTAAATGCTTTCTAGTTCGGTCCGGGAAGGGTTTCTTTCAAACTGCCATACTCCTAATCCAGCCCACATTCATCTTAGACTGTATCGTCACTCACCACAAGGTGAAATCATAGTTAAAGATTATCATGTCATAAAGAAAACAAATCGGTAAATCAGTTTTGCGTTTCCCCAATTATCCTAAAATTAATGACACGTATACCTTAAGTGACTTCCACATAGCTTGTGAAAGGTCAGCTTAATGTCGACAACGACATATTATTACGCAGGTTTTTATCGTTTCCCATTCATAAGATTGTACGTAACGATAAAACCACGGTTTAAATGCATGAATGCGTGTGGCTAAAGTATTTTTTCAATGAAAACTTAATGTACAATTTTCACTTTGAGTATGGTCGTATAATTTTATGCACACGTCCTTATGTGTATAATTTTTGCATTATGCACGTAGTTATTCATTAAGTTCTGTATAAAATAGAGGTTGCCTTGTAAAATTGAGGCTGCTCTTGAATTTTTTTTAAAGAATTATGCAAATTTTTACACATGAATGAATGGTTATGTTTGTTCAAAAATATTCATTAGGCGTTCTCTGACTTGAATGACTGCTCACACCCACAGGCAATTACCTACTTAATTAGAAATATCTGGGTGACTGGGTTTTTTTTTTGGTAAATCGTGTTTTTTTGGAAATTATTTAATAAAAATAAAATTCATAGGGGAAAATATGATCGTCTTGGACTCGAACCGGGGTCTTCTGGTTTCGGGACCACCCGACTTACCGTCGAGCTATGGGAAATTTATAGATGATGGCGAAATTTACCTTCGTATTCTAATGATATTGTAAGGGGGTTTTCATTGCCTGAAAACACGGATAATTTTCTAAGAATGAAACCTAGCTAGATCGATTTAACGCCGATCGATTTTAAGATCGAGCAAAAACAAAGGTGTATTGTTACCCTCTTTAATTTTTAACTTTCGCTGTAACAATAACTACTAAAAAATTAGAAGATTCCCGCAACTTCGTCAATTTTTCGGGATAAAATGTAGCCTTTATGATAATCCTGTGTATGAGCTATCTTCATTACAAATTTCAGGCAAATTGTTTTATTTGTTGTGGCGTTAAAGAGTAACAAACATCCATCCATCCATCCAGACATCCATCCTCACAAAACTTCGCATTTATATTTAAGTAGGAGTAGGAAGTAGCTAGGATTAGTTGTTGTTAAAGCGTCAATAGAAAAAAATACCTACAGGTTTTGTGAAAACGTATTTGTACGTATACAACCTATTATGATTCATGAGATACAACAGTAGCTGCAAAACCAAAAATATTAGAAATAACTACCTTGCCTCACCAACCAATCGATTTAATGAAATATCACAGGAGTTCAAAATTTCTCCGCGATAGGTGGCGGGCTAATCAAGCGAGATGCGTTCTCGCCACGCATTCCACAGCATAATAATGCACTTTCGTACCGTGCAAAAAATCAGACGATTTTTCATTGCACGATCGCTTGCGGCTTGCGGTTGCCTGTATTAAGCGTGCTGCGTGCTCATTACTGCATCGCATCGGAAGTTACCCTTGTATTGAAATCACTTGGAATGTTATGACGACCTCGCCGCCGCAACTCTTTGAACTTAGTACCTACTAAATAAATAATGTCCACCTCCTCAGGAAACTCTGCATACATAGAATAATATCTATTAAGTATATTGTAAAAGTATTTTGAAAAGAGCAACTGCCGAGTTTCTTGCTGGTTCTTCTCGGCAGGAACGGCATTCCGAACCAGTGGTATTAGACTCATTGACGATTCAAAAGTACTTGTAAAAGTTTATTTGAATAAAAAACATTTCTATTCTATTCTATTCTATTCTATTCTATTCTATTCAGAGCATGCCATCTGCTCGGGAGATATAATAGTGCACAAGTGTGTGCGCAAACACAGGTGCACTCTCTATTCCCTCACTCTCATAGTACGATGGGACAGAAATCCGACACGACCGGAGAGAGATAATAAGAAGATTAAGATTGCGGAGGACCGACGGCTTTACGTGCCTTCCGAGACACGGGGGTGACCACTGGGTGACACACCGTCCACTTCCTAACTCCGGGTTAGTAGGTATATAGGTAGGTACTGAGAATTTGAAAACACATCCACAGCTGATAATGAAACCGAGGTAGCCATGAAAACGAACCGATGCTAGAGTCTCGATTTGTCATAAGGGCCACAAGTTGGCCTACAAATAAATTTGAATTGGAATAAACAATGAAACAGTCACTATGTACTGTGAGATCGAAATTGAAAATGATCGATAAAAATTGCTTCTAATTTCTAATTAGGTACAACGCTGCTGTAACGAAAGTGCATCAAATATTAAAAAATTGCATATTCCAACCAGCTTTCAATATTATATATTGATATACTTATACTATGGCTAGTATTACGGTAAGGAAATCTAGAATTTAATACTATAGGTCTCATACCGTGCCGATATGTATATTGTAACGTGTAATTTGAAATATAACATGTTTGCTTCGAACTGTGGTTAAGTGATTTACTCTTCATGTACGAGTATATTGTATACGCTACGCTTATCGGCTGGATTGAATATTGATGGACATAAATGCCTACTACCCTTACTTGCCAAGCTTACTTGTGTTATGAAGTATAGCTATCATTTATCTGCGAAATCGTCCGCGTGTCGGATAGAGTCACGTACTAGTGATTATACCTATTTTACTCAGTAAATAGCGTAATGACATATTAATATTACAATATCTATTACCAACATCAATATTACCAAATAAACATTTTTAATAAAACTATTAATAAAATAATTAAACAGGGTGTAAACTGTAAGGGATATGCTAACGAAAACTGAACGAACTGAACGAAAACGAATATTCAGTACATGATTCTGTCGCTCATTCAAGTCACTCAGAGTAGAGATTGTCCATCGGTCTATATATTATTATTAATTATTATATACCATCGCTTGCGACGTACAGTAGGTATTTCAATAATTGTACTACTATATATTTTGTGCCTTTACTTAGTTCAAAATTGTGAGATAGACTACTTTTAATCCCGTAAAAACAAAGAGTTTCCGCTGCATTTAAATAAAACTAACTCTAAGCGGAGGTGCGGATAAAAGCTACTTAAAATATAAATAAGATAAATTAATAGTTAGTAATACCACAAACGATGTTGACAACACCAGCGGCGACAGTGATCTTGGTTTTAGATGACTCTCCGAGAAAGCTTCAGACAAACTAGTTTAGTGGGCATACTGATATTTTCACTTATGTAAATATTACTTGTGGCCACCCCAGCATCTGTGATGTGATGAGCTAGTCGCATATCCGGTTACGTGTACGCACGAAATTCCTTTGCTTGTTACCTCAACTATTTTAGAGTCTAACGGCAGATTATGGTGACCCGCGTTCCTAATCTGTGTAGTCACATTTTATAAGAAAAAATTTGTTTGTACAACTACAACCTCAGAAGATGAAGAAGTCTATGGCTAAACTTAAATCTTTATAAAAAAAAAATTAAGTGGCACTCGGGGACTGCCGCGGTTAAGCTATTGCATAGCATTTTTGTCAACCTATGCAATTATAATATTTATGCAATATTTTTTTGCATAATAAAAATTATGCAAAAAAAATTAAAAAGCAAACAAACAAGAAAAGCGCACTGTCACTAGTTCGCGAGTGAGATTCGAACCTGCGACATCATACACCATACGGTAAAGAAATCGGTTGCTCGCCCACTGCACCAAACAGAGCTATTTGTGATACTCTAAAATGTTGAACGCTTACTGAACGACGGTGTTAGGTTTATTTTCGTTACGGAATTTCTTGATTCTGTCGCCGCGCTCAAACTGTTTGTCCTACTTCAAAGCCCGCGATAAAAGCTATGCAATAGCTTAAAATTTGTTTGTTTAGGTACAACGTCAAAAGATGATGAAGTCTATGGCTAAACTTGAATCATTATAAAAAAAGGGAAAAAGAACGGAGTTTATTTATCTAGTGCTCAATTTAAGCCCGCAGCTTCGCAAGTTGCACCAAGGAAAAAAATGCTTTATTGTTGAAATGAAAACATAATAATATATTAAATTATGTTAATCCAATACAAAAATATGTAAAGTAAAAATTCATGGTACTTACCGCCCAACAAAGTGCCTGGCCCAGAAAATAGGATCTCCTGTCCATTTTCAGTCTTTCGCCCAAATATATAATGCGTGTTGGGCTTTGGTGTTGGGTGTTGACAGCGGATTTAAAGATCTAAGACTGTTTGGACCGCGCGGTTCGCACGTGCCTGCAGCGGTTGCGGTACCGCTGTTACTGCGCCCGCCGCGGCCCGCGGGCGCAAACCGCGCCGTGGAAATTGCTGCTTCATTTCCCATACAAATCTGCATTCTACGGAGGCCGCGGGCCCGCAACCGCTGCGGGCGCGGGCCACGAACCGCGCCGTGGAAACTCAGTCTATGTAAAACATATACTTTGACCTATCGACTATTGACCTATCACTTGCACAATACTGTAACATTGTAATGTAAAAAATTGATTTTTAAATTTGTCTGAAAATAAGGTTATTTTCAAGTTAGGTTTCACCGTCCTAAACAATAATTGTCAGGACAAACAGTCCTAACAACGTCGTTTGATTAGCTTTTTAGATTTACTAATTCTGGCCTCCTATCCTCCTTATACTGTGCTTCTAAGCTAAGTGTTGACTTTCTGGGTACGGATCCAGCCATTTCATTTTTTTTTTCTTTTTCAGGTCCGAAATGGCGACGAATATCGCGCCGCACATATCACGGACGTCAATCGTTTGTGTTTTGTTGGCTTTAATAAGTGTAAGTGAATAACCTCCATACATAATGATATAAAATTATTAATTAGTTCATTAAAAATTCTCATAAAAATACCGTTTTCTGTATAATAATCAGCGAGAATGTTTTTTTTTTGTGTTTAAACTGCACGTTCCCTATTGGCCAGTGGCTACTACAGCATCATCAGCAGGGTATTAGGCGAGTGAATTTCCTAGAAAACTTCTGGGTTGATTTTGATGCGGTTTTTTTGCATTTTCTTAGTTAAAATAATAGGACACGTAGAGCAGGCAGAAATTTTATATTTGTTTACATTTTTGCGAGGATAAACGAATGAAGTTTCAGACAGAGAATAGAGCACACCTGCTCTGATTTGTCTCCATAGACTTATTATATTTACTACCGTAAGTTTGGCTCGGACTTGAGACAGATGCTTTGACTATTCAACCTCACGGTAGTAAATATAATAAGACTATGGACAGATGTTTAAAACTCGATACAAACTTGACATAAATCTGTCTTGTTTTAACTCTGTTTTGCGTCTGAACAGAGTGTAAGCACGCTCTATAGAAGTATAGATTTTAGCCTTATATTCGCCACTAAACCTACGCGATGTTATCTGCAGGAATTTCAATATTTAAATTAATGTAATAGGTATAAAATATGTATTGTTGAAATCATAACAATTTGTATGTAACAGCATCGTTAAAGCAACTACTCTGCGTAGGCAGATTCTAATTATGCGTAAGACGTCAAAGTTGAAATAAGACATAATCTAGTATGTTCATCGTTGCATAAATATAAAGAAAACTTGTTAAACGAGACGAAGATTATCAATAAACCCGAGTTCAAACTCGAAGCGATAGTAATCTCGAACGATTGGTAGAAACGTAAGCTGCATTGAAAACAAAAGCCGATCTTGTGCATGTATAGTCGCGGACACAACTTATTTGAATTGATGTATAATTGACGCCCGGCTCCTATATTCAATCCATCTGTAATCTGCCGATAAGTTACCCAACAAAGTTTTTATATTTTGTCAAAAATTGTGTGGATTTTTTTGACAACTATTGACGTTGTTAGGTAAGGAACATATTTACCGAAGTTGTTAGGTAACTGGATGACAGATTACAGATGGATTGAATTTAGAAACTAGGTGTACGTCTGTTTTTATTTTAACTCAATTTCATTTTTGTTATCCAAGTTGTCCCGGCATTTATCTTTGTTTTGAATTCATGTTTAAAATAAGTAAAGCAGTATATTCGGCTAAATTTTAATTACCTATTCAGATAGTTAAAAATTTGCTTCTAGTTTTATGGAGGCACAAAATACACAGTCAATTTTCTAAGTTGAATTAAATTAGAGAATGGTTTGTTGATATTGTTAAACTAGCGGCACGTTATGATGGCCGGTTTGACACATTACAATAGTGATGTGGAATGTCAATTTATTCTCGAACAAAAAACAATTAAGTTTTGTTTTTGTACCTGATTAAATAGGTTTAATAAAACAAAAATGTATATGTTTATTTAATTTATTTGAACGAACTGAATATTTGAATGAAAATGAATATACATACTTTATATGCACACAAGAAACATATGAATACAAAAGATACCAAAAAAGGTGCCACAAAAGGCCATAATTAATCAGATTCGTCCATACTACTATTTTCACTGTCGTCACTGCTATCATCACCTACATTAATAATTATATGTTCGTTTTCTATAATATTATCTATTTTCACATCTCTTTCATAATCTTCCCTTATTAATTTAACAGTTCTATTCACAACCTTTTCCCAGTCTCCTTTAGTCACATGTTCACAAGCTTCTTCTAATAATTTTAGCATTTTTTTTGTGGTAAATGGGGGTTCTGTATTGTGTCTTGCAGCATATCCCTTAATTTGAGCCCACACCAACTCAATCGCATTATACTCACAATGGTAAGGCGGTAACCGTATAACTCTGTGCCCATGTTCTAATGCTATTTCGTCAATGACGTATCGGATCTTGGTTGGTTTGTTTTCTTTTAAAAGACGTACTAATTCCGCTTTTAACATATTCATGTTTGCATCTACGCCATTTTTACGAAGCCATGCGACGATATCAGCTTTCTTTTGGGATTGGGCAGGTGGCTTGTCAATTTGCATCGAGTGGTATGGGGCGTTGTCCATAATTATAATAGATGGTTCAGGGAGGCTACACAACATTTAGGTAAACCATTCAGTAAACTTTTCTCCATTCATGTCTTCATGATAGTCTCCAGTGGTTTTTGACGCAAAAGCCATGAGAGAACCTTCGACAAACCCGTTGATGGTTCCGGCGTGACAAATTATAAGTCGCGATCCTTTTCGTACAGGAACTTTGGAAGTAGATGCTGCTGTGTCATCGTTCCAAGAACGGCCTACAGTATGGTTAGCATTAAGCCATGTTTCAACCAAGAACACAACATTTTGCCAATTTTTGATTTCTTTCACTTGCCGTAAAAAAGTATACCTTGCCATCGCTATATCAAATCTTTCCATCAATATTTTGCGTTTGTTACATTTTTTGTATCGAAATCCAATGGTCTTCAAAATCTTCGTTAAAGAACTTTCCCCACCGAAGAATAATCCAGCTTCCTTCAGTGAATGCACCAACTTTTTTCTTGTTGGATACTCCTTCTGTAAATAGTAGCCGTAAACATGTCTTCGGATAGCATCGGCATCAAAGCTATCGATGCCTACGACTGGTTTTGCTCGTTTTCTCTTTTTTGGTGTGTGAAGTTTATTTTCTTCTGTGCCAGTCTCGCCATATTTTTTTTTAGTTATCCGTCTAACAGTTCGTTGTCCAATATTAAGCGCATCAGCTACGCGTTCAACCACTGACGTTATAGGTAAAATTGGCCCTCCATTTTGAGCTTCACGATCGAAATAGTTACGAAGGCGTATTACGAACTCACGTGTCTGACTATTTAGAACAGTTCTCTGCGTACGTTCGGTCATATCGACGAAATCCACAACAAAGGGCTTGAACAGAGTCCAAATTAACGAGCAAGGGTCAACAGTAATGCAGTATCAATATTTGAAATCCAAAGCCAGGTCAAAACTATATCACAATCGCATTGCACTGACAGTTTATACTTTTCGAAGCAACGTCAATTCGAAACTGCTTTGTTTTGCATTGAGCATTGACGCGAGTTTGCCGGAGGTAGTAGTTGTGCTAGCCAGCGATCCTATGTGACGATCGTATTAGATTCCATTTTTAAAAATTTTCAATTTAGAAAACCAAATGCCGAGTTGTGGTATATATCATATAAAAATAAAAATTTTACCTTTTGTATGAAACAGCTGATATTTTTTTGCGATTTCAGAGGTTTGTCCACATAGTGAAAATTGTTCATATTCACAAGTACATTCACCCCTTAAATGGTGCAAACTGATTTTTCTACACTTGTATACATTTTAGAAATCAATTTAATAAATAAATTTTGAGTCCTAAACCTAAAACTACATTCGATAAAATTTATGAATCTCTGCACATCACTATCGTCAATAAAGTAATACAATTATTTCCTTCAAAGTCGTTATCAATTAATACGGAACTTCATGAGCGGACAAACGTCAAACCGGCCATCATAGCGTGCCGCTAATTTAACAATGCAATAATTACGATTGTAAAAAGAATCTTGTGCAGAATGTACCTAACTTATGCATCGTACATAACTCTGAAAATTAGCTGCCTGAGAATTGGGATTCAATCCGTGGATCGCTCCAAAAGGAGGCATAATAATTTTCCTTTGCGACTGTACAAATAAGAGTAGCAAAACAAGTATGTTGAAAATATTTATTCCGTATGTCTGTATTCAACACAGCGTATTCATTTAGCGCCGTTTTTTTATCACCAGACCCGTTATTTTGTCTACAAGACACAAGTCTAGTTTTAATATTCCTCGCCTTTGGAACTAGATTGTGTCACTGACTTATTGGATTATGAGAGTCATTTGTTTATGTCCTATTGCGAATTCATCGTAACATGATACCGATACACAAGAAGCTATCTAGATTGTAAGTATTGAGAGGATCAGATTTTGATCTGACTGTTATAATTTGTCAATATTTTTGTATTGAAGTGTAAGTTTTCAAATCAAAAATGTGAAATCACAGTTACGTTATCCATGCCTGTCGTATAACTTTTCATGTTAACGTTTTTAACGTGGCTGTAGTATAAATATTATGTTAGAATATTTATGGAGGTGTCAACTGTCAAAACATGGTGTCTTTTGAAAAAAAAAACATATCTTCATCGCTATCTTGGAAATCATCTCTCAGAGTTGTGGTTTTGAATGTGGATAAATCAAAATTTATTTGACTTGATATTTAACTGATTTATTTGTTGCGACTGTTATAATTTTAATATTTTCCATTATAATTTAACAGTCGCAATAAATAAAATCTAAAACAGCCATTCGTTGTAGAAAAATATGAAAAACAATTGTACTTAATTTTACCAAAATAAATGTATGCATAACAGAGAACGATGGGAGTTTATGTATTTGCAGAGTCAACTTTGCAATTTTTTTTATCGAGAAAAGTTTGCGTCATCGTTTTTAGGAAACAGCCATGAGGCCAGAAATACCATCATAGACCAGGGTAGAAGCCTTAAAAAATAATAAAAAGTGAAAAAAATAATAGTATGATGAAATCCATTGGAAAAGGAGGAGAAAGCAACAAAAAAAAAAAAAGGAAAAATAAATTACGGGCGATCTGAGGACGGGAAGTGGGGGGGGGGGCCCTCCCCCCTGGAGGAGGAGGGTCTGGGCCTTACTACCTGTTATTTCGTATTTCTTTCGTTTCTGCATTTTCTGAGAGCATTTACCATAGTAATGTATATTTTTTTTACAGCATCAGAAAGTAGAGATTTCAACAAACAAAAAGCTCACCGACTTTTTTTTAAAAGCAGATGTATTGACGGGAGAATTTTCGATTGAAAATTAGGTGCTTTTTCAATATTAAGTCAAAAAAAAGGTGAAAAAATAAATGTTTTAAATCAGAAAAATTACAGTGTGTTTGGGACATAAAAAGGTAAGTTTTCACCAAATTTCGTGAAAAAATATTTTTTTTTGTAAAAGATAAAAATACAAAACCAAAAACTTGGTTATTTGAATTTTTCACATGCATTTTGAGGTTATGTAAAAAAAGTCTAAATGCAAAAGTTGTAGATCTTTTTATTACCTACAACTTTGCCATTTAACTTTTTTCCATAGGACTTGTAGTTTTTCCAGAAATTGAGATAAACCGTTTTTTACCCTTAAACCCTCCCACTTCCCGACCTCAGATCGCCCGTAATTTATTTTTCCTTTCATTTTCGTTGCATTCTCTTCCTTTTTCAATGAGTTTCATCCTACTATAATTTTTTTTGTTTTCAAAAATTATCTACCCTGGACTATCAATAAAATTGATGGTAAGTATTTCTGGCATCATTTTTAACTACTTTTTTTTCATAATATTATGACCCATAGATTTTAAATAAGACGATCTTCATTCGGCTTGTGATTCGGCTCCACGAATGAAGAACGTGTCTGAACACCGCGCCTTAATCTCGGAAAATTACAGAGTTCCCGCGGGAATCTAAAAACCTTAATCCACGCGGACGAAGTCGCGGGCATCATCTAGTCTTAAATAATAATTACACATGAATCCTCTGGAGAGAGCACTTTTTAGCACATAAGTTAATTAACAATTTGCAAAAGTTCTTTGACTAGTGTTAGTAACTGCAGTGGTCGTATTTGCGATCAGGCGATATAAATGAGACGCCATTCATCTCCGCTTGCCACAAAAAAGTTGGTCTAGAATCCGTACCCAGAATCGCGCCGTCCTTGAGGTCGGTCGAATGCCGACTTATCGGCCAACTTTTTTCTTTTTTGTATTGCGAGATTGTGCTTGACGATAATCAATGATGAAAAGCACTGATGAGATCTAGGTTGGAGCGCGCTTGCCTAGAAGACGCCTGTTCACTCTTACCTTGAAGGTACTCAAAGTACTATACGTATCAGGAAACACGGATGCGAAGTTAGCGGTTCGTTTCAGAAACTTTAAACTAAAGTGAATCGTTTCGTGCAACTTGACTCTAGCTGCAAAATAACACTTTTCTCGCTTACACTGGTACAATTATAAATAATTAGGCATCCAATGTTTTAATGATAATTTTATTACTTAAATTACCATATTTATGATCAATTTTAGTAAATATTATTTATGTTTGCAACGAATACCAACATAACTAAATAGGTATACTTAATATATCTTTTATTAATTAGAAACGGTAAAATAATAAATTATAGTAAGAAAAAGCTTTATTTTTATAACAAACACAAAACTATACAAATGGATATTATGATTCTTTTAATACATACATTATTCTAGTAACGTTAATGTTTTTAGATCTATATATCTATATATCTATATATATATATATATAAAAGAAAGTGGTGTTAGTTACACTATTTATAACTCAAGAACGGATGAACCGATTTGGCTGAAAATTGTTGGAGAGGTAGCTTAGAACCAGGAGACGGACATAGGATACTTTTTATCCCGTTCGACCGCGTTTCCTTCAAGTCACTATAAAACGTGGTATAACAAAAACGCATCTGACATGGAATAACAAAACGCAAATGACAGTGGAATAACAAGACGTAAATGACAGCTAAACGTAATTTTGTCTTTGTTGGTTTGTCCGTCAATCACGCTGCAAAAAACCTACGGATTGACGTGATTTTTTTGGATAGGTATAGTTGAGAACCTGTAGAGTGTAAAGCATCCCGGAAAATCAAAGAGTACCCTCGGGATTTTAAAAACTGAATCCACGCGGACGAAGTCGCGGGCATCAGCTAGTAATTTATAAAAATAAGTTGTGTGTTGGGTTTAAGGGTAAAAAACGGTTTAAATCTCGATTTCCGGCAAAACTACAAGTCCTATGGAGGCACAAACCGTCCTAGCTCCTTCTCCACTTCTCTATGAAAATATACGTTTTGTAATTTTCCGTAGGTCACTCAGGTATATAAGTTATCTTAAAATAGCAATAAATAGCCATCTACGCATATAATTTAAAAGGTATTTAATAGGGGCTAGGAGGGTCTGGGCCTTACTACCTGTTATTATGTATTTATTTTTTGCACCATTAGAAAGAAGAGTTTTCATCGAATAAAAAGCTCACCAACTTTTTTTAAAAAGCATATATTTTGACGTGAGAATTTTCGATTGAAAATTAGGCTGCTTTTTCGATATTAAGTCAAAATAAGGTGAAAAAATAAATATTTTAAATCAAATAAAATTACAGTGTATTTGGGACATAAAATTACAGTGTATTTCACCAAATTTCGTGACAAAAAATATTTTTTTTTGTAAAAGATAAAAATAAAAAACCAAAAACTAGGTTTTTATACCAATTTTGATTCTGTTTTCACAGAATTTCTTCTCAACTGCATTTTTTGCGTATAAAACAATGATCATACCAGTACCATATTGAATGAATTAATGTAATGTTCTTTATTGTACACAAAGTTAACAAAACGAGTACCTACAATTATAGACGGCCTTATCGCTAAGAAGCGATCTTTTCCAGCCCATGAAAAAGAAAAGAAAATTGTGTAAGAGCGGTTCAAATTAAAAATAAAGCCGAAGCAACAATGTTGTTAATATAACAACAAACGGTGAACGGGAGTATAGGTGGTACAGCCACTAGTCTAGCTAGCTCAGTGTCCGCTCCATTTGAGCGCAGCGCGCGTGCGTCCGGTGGCACACATAGCACACATATTGCACGGCAAATGGACCGCGCAGCAAAAACGACGCCTAGACGGATGGACGCACCTCGCAGAATTGCGCTAGGTTGTGGGGCTTGGGTTCATACTTGTTTGTGTAATAGCGGGTTCTCACGATTCGGTTTTTAACCCCCGACGCAAAAAGAGCAAAAACAACGCCTAGACGGATGGACGCACCTCGCTGAATCGCACTAGGTTGTGAGGTTTGGGTTCATACTTGTTTGTGTAATAGCGGGTTCACACGATTCGATTATTAACCCCCGACACAAAAAGAGCAAAAACGACGCCTACGTGTATATACATATGGACGCACCTCGCAGAATCGCACTAGATTTGAGGCTGGGGTTCATATTTGTTTGTGTAAGTTGCTTAAATAGCGGGTTCACACGATTCGGTTTTTAACCCCCGACGCAAAAAGAGCAAAAACGACGCCTATAGACGGATGGACGCACCTCGCAGAATCGCATTAGGTTGTGAGGCTTGGATTCCTATTTGTTTGTGTTTTAAGTTGCTTAAATAGTTGGTTCACACGATTCGATTTTTAACCCCCGACGCAAAAAGAGGGGTGTTATAAGTTTAACGTGTGTATCTGTGGGTCTGTCTGTTCCCTCGTAGCAGCCTCCCCAATGGACCGATTTTGATTCGGTTTTTTCTGTTTGAAAGCTAACGTTAGGAGGTGGATCTTTAGCTATAAATAATTTATAAAGATCTGCTCAGGCGTTCGAAGCTCACCAGCTCATTTTTGACTTGATTAACGGGTCTTACAAACTTCCACTAGTGCGTTAGATTTGTCTGGTGTAATGTTACAGCGATAATACTGTTGAAGCAGTGATAGCCTAGTGGTTAGGACTGTGGTCTCCTATTCGGGGGGTCGCAGGATCGATCCCAGGACGTACCTCTATAACCTTTCTCTGAGAGGAGACCTGCGCTCAGTAGTGAGCCGTTGATGGGTTGCTAATGATGAAAAAATGACTGTTACTGTGAATGGTTTCCAATGCATGGTAAGTGGTAACCTAGGGCTGATGCTGCAGTATCAAGTAGCCTGCGGGATACCCAACTCCTCAGCAACTTACAGCAGTGTTTGGGCTCATTAGAATGGTCTCAATGAGTGGGTGTTAGACAGATGATGATCGAGGGGGAGGGTCTGATAGTAGGATGTCAGGTATTTCGCACATAGTCGGGCTAAGATTCACATGTCGGTGGTGTTTTAAATTTTTAATTTACACTTGCACTTGATAAACTTCAAAATCGTATGACATTCGAATTTTGAACCGTCTGAACAGACGTTCATTTAAATTGGAGCTTCGAAAAAGAAGAATTTATTGTTGAACAACAATTAGTGTTGACCTACTAAAATCGAACCGTGTGCAGCCGCTATTAAGGATAGTGTGACGTTAATGGGTTGCTCATGATGATGATGATGATGATGATGATGATGATGATGATGAAGAGAAGACTTGGGGTATTGCCATTCGATTATACAGACAAAGTTAGAAGTCACTATGGTTAAAATGAAAAAAAGAATAAGCTTTTGAAAGAGATATAGTAATCCATATCTCCGACAGTATAATCTCCTAATACTGGGGCTCTTAGACCCCCAAAGTAGCTTGTGATTGAAAGCTTTCGAAATGCTATAAAATACTCGAGGGGATTACGTCGAAACGTACGAGTATCTAATGCGGTGGATCAGAGATTTTGAAACATCGTCAAAACAATCCAATTAAATGGTACGAACGTTTGATCTTCATTAGAAAGTCATTAGAATGATGTTAGTAGTTAGAACGAGATCTTGGTGGTACAAAATTTTTAGAAGTTTCATAATATTAATAAGTAAAGTAAAATATTCTTTTGTAAACCTTTCTGACAGCCTTTTAAAAAAACTTATTATTTAATTATTTAAAAAAATAAATTAAGTGGCACTCGGCGACTGCCGCAGTAAAGCTATTGCATAGCATTTTTTATCAACTTATGCAATTATAATATTTATGCAATATTTTTTTTGCATAATAAAAATTATGCAAAAAAATTATTAAAAAACAAACAAACAAGAAAAGCGCACTACTCACTACTAAATGTTGAACGCTTACTGACGTTACGAACGACGGTGTTAGGTTTATTTTCGTTTCGGAATTTCTTGATTCGGTCGCCGCGCTCAAACTGTTTGTCCTAGTTCAAAGCCCGCGATAAAAGCTATGCAATAGCTTAAAATCTTTCAAGGGGCTTTCATCCCATAATTTTTAACTTATATAGGATGAATATTTTTCTTTTTGAACACCCTTGAAATAACCTTTCAATAAAACAATCTAAAGTTGGTTAAAAAGAAGAAAAGTGTATAAGTAAAATAAAAAAATTAGGGAAAAATTCCACATGTAGAAATTATTAAAAATAAAAATAAAATTATTTTATATTAATTTATTAAATAATAAATTAATAATAAAAATAAAAAAATTAGGGACAAATTCCACATGTAGAAATTATTTAAAATTAAATTGAAAATAGAAAATTCAGTCTGTCGAGCTGGGATTCAAGCCATCGAGCCTTATCGACCTTTATGCGACTGTAGAAACCACAAGGCTACGGAGATCTAATATTGTACTGTGAAAATATTGAACACAATGCCAAATTCACATTCAAAAAAGTGTCGGTTTCAAAAAGGTGTCGGTTCAATTTTGTCTTAATTTTTTCCGTCTAGCCCCCTTCCGCACTGCGCGATAAGGAACTACGTTCCAAAATTTAAAACGTAACAAACGTTTGAAAAAGCACGGTACATTGCGATCTGTACTAAGTGGGTCTGGCTTGAAGTGCAGTGCGGGGACGCGCGACGAGAGGTAGCAGCCAACTTGACGCGGAAGGGTAGTAAAAGGCTTAAACTACTTATTGTCACGAACATTTAGAAACAGCGGTCATACGTACGTTGTCACGCGAGTTCGACACGTCCTGTGTAATGAGTTGTGAAAGCTTCGCGACAATGGCTCCCAACCGGCTTCCAACCCTCGTGGGACCTATTGTGGCGCCGCACACCGCCAATTACCTGTGACTAATTGCTGCTAACAGAATTCCACCTGCATGCTAACCGCTTTTAACTTCGATTACCTATACTAGTACTAGCTTCAGCTGCTACGTTCAGCTGCCGTATTCTCCATTTTTAACCGACTTAAAAAAAGGAGGAGTTTATCAATTCGTCGGAATATAATAATTTGTCAAATTTTTTACCATACTTAACCAAAGACAAAATTACGTTTAGCTGTCATTTACGTTTTGTTATTCCACTGTCATTTGCGTTTTGTTATTCCATGTCAGATGCGTTTTTGTAATACCACGTTTTATAGTGACTTGACGGAAACGCGGTCGAACGGGATAAAAAGTCCGTCTCCTGGTTCTATATATATATATATATTATTATTATTTATTATTGAATATTAGTTTTCAGTTTGATGCCTTGACATGGGTAGCATAAGTATGTCACGCACTCTTTAAACATTTCTGTGGTGGTGTCGTGTGATGCGGGTTGTTACGTTCCCTCAAATATGGTTGAGCGAAGCAATGGCTGGGTCATGCGTCATGCTCGTGAACGGGTGCCACCGGCGGGAATTTCGGGAATACTTTATGTCTGCCCATCTTAAGATAGAAGTTAGTCTGTATGCATTTTTGGAACTTTCCCCATTGTGGAAACACTGCATATATAGCATAGTATTTACTGTATTGTAAATCTGTTTTGAAAAGAGCAACCGCCGAGTTTCTTGCTGGTTCTTCTCGGCAGGAAAGGCATTCCGAACCAGTGGTAGATTCACTGACTATTCAAAAGCACTTGTAAAAGTTAAAAGTATTATTATTGACATATATATATATATATATATATATATATATATATATATATATATATATATATATTTTTTTTTTTTTTTTCAAATCATATTTTTTGGATAAGTTGGTTTATTAATGTAAGTATAGGTATTTGTGTTTAACAGAATCGGTTTATAGCTCACAATTTAAACCTCAGTGGTTTTTCGTGTGCTAATAAGAACATTTTGTATATTCCTCTTATTTGATAATAAAAAAAAAAATTATATATATATATATAGATTATTATATATAATTAATATAAGTCAATAATAATAATAATAATATATATATAGATTATTATTGACATTTCTAGTTGCTATGGGAAACAACGAAAAGTTGCTAACTGAACTTCTTCTTGAAGCCTCAATAGCCCAAAGGTTAAAGGTTACTGAAACTGAAAAGACGCAGGCTCAAACCCCACTCGGTGCAATTTTATCGTACCCATTCCTAACACAAGCTTTCCGCTCATTTGGAGGGTAGACGAGAATATTAGTAAGTTCTTTAAAAAAACAAATTGTCAAATTTCGTCAGTCAAAATGACAGTTAAACAGTTAACCTACCTCATACTTACCGGTAAGGGGGTTGTCTTGTGCTATGCATTAATCATTTATTATTCGAAAAAGGTGGGGAAATATATAAAACAAATTGACAAATTTCGTCAGTCAAAATGACAGTTTAACAACTTAGTTAGCAACTTTCGATAGCTACTGTTACTGAGATGGGGAATAGCCCTACCTAATACCGGTGAAGGGGTTGTGTTCCGTTATGCACTAATCATTAAATTTATTATTCGAAAACGGTCGGGAAAAAAGGCCGTTTACTGTAACTTGAAAACTATAATGGCAATAATTTTCCCGCACCGCTAATTACCTGTGACTAACAGAATTCCACCTGCATGCTAATCGCTATTAACTTCGATTATACTAGTAGCTAGGTACTATACTAGCGGCACGCTATGATGGCCGGTTTGACACATTACAATAGTGATGTGGAATGTCAATTTATTCTCGAACAAAAAACAATTAAGTTTTGTTTTTGTACCTGATTAAATAGGTTTAATAAAACAAAAATGTATATGTTTATTTAATTTTAGGGCTTGAACAGAGTCCAAATTAACGAGCAAGGGTCAACAGTAATGCAGTATCAATATTTGAAATCCAAAGCCAGGTCAAAACTATATCACAATCGCATTGCACTGACAGTTTATACTTTTCGAAGCAACGTCAATTCGAAACTGCTTTGTTTTGCATTGAGCATTGACGCGAGTTTGCCGGAGGTAGTAGTTGTGCTAGCCAGCGATCCTATGTGACGATCGTATTAGATTCCATTTTTAAAAATTTTCAATTTAGAAAACCAAATGCCGAGTTGTGGTATATATCATATAAAAATAAAAATTTTACCTTTTGTATGAAACAGCTGATATTTTTTTGCGATTTCAGAGGTTTGTCCACATAGTGAAAATTGTTCATATTCACAAGTACATTCACCCCTTAAATGGTGCAAACTGATTTTTCTACACTTGTATACATTTTAGAAATCAATTTAATAAATAAATTTTGAGTCCTAAACCTAAAACTACATTCGATAAAATTTATGAATCTCTGCACATCACTATCGTCAATAAAGTAATACAATTATTTCCTTCAAAGTCGTTATCAATTAATACGGAACTTCATGAGCGGACAAACGTCAAACCGGCCATCATAGCGTGCCGCTAGTGTAGCTTCAGCAATTATTGTTCGTTCAGATGACGCTTGTTCGATTATGCACTACAATAATTATTTGTTATTCGAAATGGGTGGGGACAAAAAGCCGTTTATTATTTACAGTAGGACTACTAAACCATATTAAAGGGACATAATAAGAACTTGTGTTATTTTTTGGTAAACCGAACGTCTTAAGAACTAAGGCCGTATTCAGTGCGACGCGGACTATCCGCGCGCGGATTAGAGCATGCGTCCGCCGCGTATGAAGTCGTCGTTCACTTCCACGCGGATCGTGTTCAAGAATGGTACAGTTACGGTCATGGATAAAAATTTGAATTTGGTTGTTGCTGCCTATTTATTAAACAGCAGAAAACGATGCCATAGTGTTAGAAGATTTAATGTGCATCCAATCGTCATCAGATCGAAAAGGCTTTTTAAAGGAGAATTTGTATCCTTATTTTCGGATTTGCAAGAAGACGAAATGAAATTTTTTAAATATTTTGAAATGTCCAATATGACATTTGAGGAGTTGCATGCAAAACTAGAGCCTTTTATGAAGCATTGCGATTTAGACAAGACACCTATATGTTCGCAGGCCTTTAATTTCGCATCTTTATTTTTATATAAATTATCGCGGAAATTGATTGCAAAGACATGGTCGAAGTCGTACTTCTTGTATAACCCTCTCAGTTTGCACATTAAAAAAAGTAGTCATCATTACGACGGTACTTCGCGTCCGCCCCGCGCGACCGTCCGTCGAGCACTGAACGACTACACTAGCGGCACGCTATGATGGCCGGTTTGACACATTACAATAGTGATGTGGAATGTCAATTTATTCTCGAACAAAAAACAATTAAGTTTTGTTTTTGTACCTGATTAAATAGGTTTAATAAAACAAAAATGTATATGTTTATTTAATTTATTTGAACGAACTGAATATTTGAATGAAAATGAATATACATACTTTATATGCACACAAGAAACATATGAATACAAAAGATACCAAAAAAGGTTTTTAAAAATTTTCAATTTAGAAAACCAAATGCCGAGTTGTGGTATATATCATATAAAAATAAAAATTTTACCTTTTGTATGAAACAGCTGATATTTTTTTGCGATTTCAGAGGTTTGTCCACATAGTGAAAATTGTTCATATTCACAAGTACATTCACCCCTTAAATGGTGCAAACTGATTTTTCTACACTTGTATACATTTTAGAAATCAATTTAATAAATAAATTTTGAGTCCTAAACCTAAAACTACATTCGATAAAATTTATGAATCTCTGCACATCACTATCGTCAATAAAGTAATACAATTATTTCCTTCAAAGTCGTTATCAATTAATACGGAACTTCATGAGCGGACAAACGTCAAACCGGCCATCATAGCGTGCCGCTAGTGTACATACATAGTGCATACGCGTCCGCACGCGGAGACCCGCGGCGCGGAGTATTGGCGCGGAGGGATTTCAACCGCGTGCGGATAGCTCTGCGCAGCGCGGACAGTTCCGCGTCGCACTGAACACGCTTTAAGAGCTTAATACATTTTACCGTCCGTCGCGGATATATCCGCGTAGGTCATCCGCGTCGCACTGAATTCGGCCTAAAATGATGATATCTTTCTTCTATTCAAATAAATATACTCGTAATTTAATATAGTCTGTGATTACGAAATAACTGCCTCTTATTAATCTCATAATCATAGTAATATTATAAATGCGAAAGTGTGTTTGTTGGTTTGTTGGTTTATCCTTCAATCACGCCGCAACAGAGATACGGATTGACGTGATTTTTTACATGGGTATAGTTGAGGACGTGGAGAGTGACATAGGCTGCTTTTTATCCCGGAAAATCAAAGAGTTCCCGAGGGATTTTAAAAACGAAATCCACGCGACTACAAATGTATGCTGTTGTTTAGGCAGCGATATAGATAGATTCATTTTACGATCAAATGCATTAAAAATATCTGCATTACTTACTCCAATATGGTTATGCAGTCAGTATAAGTTTTCATTTTATTTCACCGTTTCCATGAAACGTCGAGCTGCAGTATCCTCCTGTATTCAAAACGCCCTTGTTTGCGGAAATCTTTGTGTCACGCAGCTGTGGTCATCATTTGTATAACGCTGTCTGTTTCGTGAGCCGCTTGCCAAGTAGCAGTTAAATGGGGCTCGTGCATGAGAAACCTAACCCTAATTGTATAAATTTTCCTAAAAATAGTTAGTTAGTTAGTTCCTAGTCGGGTCTTTTGTGTGACAACATCTTGAGTAAGATACCGTGTGCTTATTTACTTAAATAAGTGAATATCTTTCTAACCGACTTTAAAAAAGGAGGAGGTTCTCAATTCATCGGAATCTTTTTTTTTTAATGTATGTTCACCGATTATTCGAAGACGCCTGAACCGATTTGGAAACTTTTTTGTGGTCCCGTTTAAATTTTATCGAAATTGATTGAGCGGTTTTTAGTAAATTAACAATAAATTATACAACTCGGTAGGAACAACTTCGACAAGGAGGCTGACAGAAGAATTCAACTGGGTTGGGCAGCATTTTTAAAGCTGCGTCATGTCTTCGATTCGTCGATACCGCAGATCCTGAAGACAAAGGTTTTCAATGAGTGTGTCCTACCGGTAACGACGTATGGGTATGGAGCGGAAACGTGGACACTGACGGTGGGCCTCGTTCACAAATTAAAAGTCGCTCAGCGCGCTATGGAGCGAGCTATGTTGGGAATAAAATCCGGAACGAGGAAATTCGTAGAAGAACAAAAGTTACCGACATAGCTCTGAGGATTAGCAAGCTGAAGTGGCAGTGGGCAGGTCATATCTGTCGCAGAACCAATGGCCGATGGGGCAGACGTGTTCTGAAGTGGAAACCGCGTACATCTAGTACGCGGTTAGCAAGGATGCCATAAATTTAGCCAGTCAGAGGTGATTGTGATCGTGACACTGTATGAATAATTTTTAGTCTTGACGGCTCTTCTCAGCAGAATCAGCTTTCTGAACCGGTGGTAGATTCACGACTTGTCATAAGTGCCTTTGAATTTTGAATTTAGGTAATTCTACTGGACGAATTATAACTACAGATTATAGAACTTTTTATGTATCAGACGATACTCGTTATCCTCATAGTTCATAGTTCTTTATTGCATTTCACATGTAACAGGTAGGTACATATACACATGAGACCCTGTGAGGGTATGGCAAACAAAAAATATTACATTTAAAGATACATACACAGGAAATAAAATAAAATAATACAATGTCAGTTAAAAGCTGGTTAAAAGTAGTTAAGTTCAAATTTCAATTAAAATATTAATAAATCCCAAAAAGTCATGTTAATTACAATCATAAAAAGTTTATTACAGTCTATGTCTTTATATAATATTAATTATTATTTTATTAAATTAAAGAAAAAGTTAAAAGAAAAAAGAAATAATAATTTACAATGTCAGTAAAAAGGTAGTTGAGTACAAAAATGTCTAATCAATATTTGTAAATCCTAAATGTCTTTTGAGTATAAGAGGTTCATTACATATTACATACAATCTATTTTTTTAAACAATATCAATCCTCTCAAAAATGTGCTTCATGGTATTTCTTAAAACGCATCATGATTGGTGTGAGCATTAAAAAGTAATTTAATTCCAAAAAATATAACAAAATCTGGGGCGCCCTTTGGCATAGAACAGAAAATATCCAAACAGGCCGTTCATCATTTAATGATGAATCATTTAACACATTCAGCACCAGCAACACAACTAATCGATCAACTTTACGATCTACAAGGTCACTAGTTTATAGATTTGAGAACAGAAACGTGCAAGTTGCTCGTCATGAATAAAAGATGCAACAAACTAGGTATTATGTACGGGTACAAAGCTCACATGTGACGTGAGGCGAATGACGGAACTGTAACGGTTTGATTCACCTATCCAGATTCTGATGAATATGCAGATCTCACGATGACGCCGTCGTGGAATGCTAACGGTTGAAACACTTCAACAATGCCGGTGTTCGAAGACGGTGTTCAAACACATTGGTTGGTTTACGTACATACGACGGCATTGCTGGCCTTGGAGGTGCCATTGCGGGATTTTCACACCAAGTATTGCTTTTTTTGACGCCCCTGCGGCAAACATTTGCAGTTCTCATAGAATAACTAGCCTTAAATGTATTAAAGACGCGTGAAAAATATTTTCTGCCGAGATGAGGGGTCCAGTCAGGCCGTCTACATCTTATACTATAAATGTTATAAACGAGAAAGTGTGTTTACTCTTTGTTTGTTGGTTTCTCCTTCAATCACGCTGCAACAGAGCTACGGATCGACGTAATTTTTGCATGGGTACAAGTATAGCTGAGGACCTGGAGAAGCTATTTTTTACCACGGAAAAACAAAAAAACCGAGCTTTTAAATATTTAATTCACGCGGACGAAGTTGCGGTCATCAGCTATAACAGCTAGTTATACATATAATTATGCAATGAATAATTTATAATTACTTACCGATAAAATTCACGAATATATTCATGCTCAATATTAATGAAAGTCTGTCAGAAAACGTCGCTTAATCTAGTTAAAAACGGTTTACGGAAGTACAAAATATGCTCTGACAGGAAAGTTATTTCATTGTCGCAATCTACAAGTGGGCTAATCAATTGCGATTACAACTAATAAGAGAATTCATCTATCTATGGATGCCTTTGTAGGTCTGTAGTTCGGTTTCATCAAACGAAAGTACGAGTAATAAGCTGCCGGTTCTTGTTTGCATCGTACAAGTTCTTTATTTGATCGGAAATAATAGGGAGTGCTATCCAACGAAGCGTTGTTTGCAAGCAAACTTTAAATCTCGGTTGAGCAAAGAGAGTACCTTCTATGGTATGGTATGGTATTTTTATTTCAAGTATTGTTTGGGTTTGTTTGGCTCCAGACTCAGCCGAGAAAAGATGATGTATTCTGACTTGAAATAAAGCACGTTATCAGTCACACCACGTTATCACGGTATCAATCACATCAACACGATATCACGATATCAATGCTTTGACTAACTTTATGTAAATTGGGCTTTATTTTTATATTGCACTAGCTTTTACCCGCGACTTCGCTCCCGCCTACCCGCCCCCTTTTCCCGCCGACTTTAATCCGAGGTTGTGCCTTGTGATTCTTATACAAAATTACCAATAGAGATTTTATCGATTTTCGCTGTTCTTTTGGGGTTTGCCTATTTGTTTTTTATTTTTAAGCCAACTCTGTATTGGAGCAACCAAAACAAACAAAAAAAATATTCAAATCGGTCTAGCCGCTTTTGAGTTGCCAGACTAATGAGCTGCGATTGATTTTCATATAAACTACTAAAATATGGAATATTATATTTTGAGCACCTAATCAAAAAAGCATTTTACATGAATCTCAACTTCTATCCAAGTAGTGATTGATTTCTTATAGAGATAAGTGTTCCTTGTCCAACATCTTTTTCTTATTTTATGTACGTACGTTGTTTGGTACAAAATCGGCGTCAAATGATTTAAAGTAAAGAAAGTATCACAAAAAATTTAAGAACAAAATTCGTATTCAAAGCTCCGTAAGAATTTTTCGCAACATTTGGAATACACAAAATTGAAGCTACGGATAATAAATGTAAGTACGAATTATAAACAGCCGGCTCTTATTTGAATCTTAATTTCTTTAATTGATCGTAAAAACAATAATATACGCTTGGAGCGTGCAAGGTGAATTAAGTTAGCAAATTTTTTTATGCAATTTTTATTTAAAACTTCTTTACGCCGCTCATTATAATAATTTTGAAACGCGAGAAACTGTCGCTTACGTTAATGATAATGAATCTGTGGATATGTTTGTTGTTGTTTAAATTTTTATTGTATTTAAGACCGAAATATACTTTTAAATCACGACGTATATCCTGATAAGACGCGAGCATGCAAAATCTCAATACAGTAGAGCGTCGATAATCCGGATTAAACGTGACCGGACCTTGTCCGGATTATCAAAATATCCGGATTTTTTAAAAGAACCATAAAAATTTAACAAAAAGAAAACTAGCAAAACCCATCAATAATTCACTGTAGTGGTATAATAATATAAATTGGAGAAGATTAATAAAACCATTGATTAATATGAACCTTAATGTATTTTAATGAAGGCACATAGTGCATACTATACATATCTATGTATATATTATAGAACTTTTTTCGCGAGAATGGAATCCGGATTATCAACGGTCCGGATATTCGATGTCGGGATTATCGAACGCTCTACTGTAATATCAAATCTTAGTCAATCTTCTGTAACCAACCGTTGCGTTTGACCAGTATGCTTTCACACTATTATTCTCTATTTGGTTGAGCTCTCCAAATTACGAGTAGCTTATCTAATTGAGATAAGCGAATCTGGCTATAATAAAGCGATGTTGGCTGTCAGATGACATAAAACTATCGCTTCATTTGAATTGAATAGATAGATGAAGAGATCTTAATCTTTTGTCTGTATGAAAAATAACTAACCACAAAGGATATACAGGTCTTTAATTGGATTACCGGTTAAAAGGGCAAAACTTTCTAGGGCAATTCTAGCACGTTTCTAGTAACCTAGCCTATATATTTTCTAGCCTTCATAATAGGGTGACTACCCTTGTGACCTAGTTGTGAAAGCATATATCAGTCGATTGCGCTGGATAAGATTAGTAACATTGACTCAAGCCAGTAACTTGTCGCCTGGAATATAAAGTAGCCTTTGTCACCAGACCAAATCCTCAACTTATACCCAGGCAAAGAATACTCGAAGATTTTTGCGTGATTGAAAGACAAACTAAGAAACAAACATAGGTTCTATGAACAATACGTCGAAAAATATGTACACTGTCACTTTCATTCCAAGAATAATAGGAATCGTTCAAAAATATATCGTCAGATCCGAGTGAGAGTCAAGAAATCTAAGTCTAGCTTTTAATTGTTTATGTGTCGACTAAACATTCCTTTTCACGAGATCTAATCCGAAGGTGAGTAGTTCTTGTTTGACCACAACATTTACGGTTAACTACTGTTATATGTAAATGTGCGAATCTCTGAAGATTTGTTACCTCGACCGTGCGGATCGCTTTTGTGTGAAATAGGCAACTCTATGGAAATTACAAAAATAAAATTGGAGAAAATTGAGTGTAGAGTTTTCTATCCGAAACGCACTTCATGAAATTTTGTTAATCAACATTTGGTGTTTATAAATGTAGGCTACGCAGTGATAGCCTAGTGGTTAGGACTGTGGTCTCTTATTCGGGGGCTCGCAGGTTCTATCCCGGGTACGCACCTCTGACTTTTCGGAGTCAAGTGCGTTGCAATTAAATATCACTTGCTTCAACGGTGAAGGAAAACATCGTGAGGAAACCTGCACATCTGAGAGTTCTTCATAATGTTCTTGAAGGTGTGTGAAGTCCGCCAATTCGCATTGGGCCAGCGTGGTGGACTATGACCTATAACCCTTCTCTGAGAGGAGACCTGCGCTCAGTAGTGAGCCGTTGATGGGTTGCTAATGATGATGATGATGAAAGGTAGGCTAAATATAATGTTAAGTCCGCAAAAAAGCTGTACAAAAGTACAGAATGGTCGCAATGTCAAATAATAAAATAGAATCGGTAATAGTAAATAAGTCTATGAATAGAATAGAAAAGTTTGACACGTTTGAAATTCGTTTAATCACATTTGAAACGACAAGTGAATCTACTATACTACAAGTACAACTGGTTCGGAATGCACTTCCAACCGAGAACTACTCTTTAAAAATAAAGTTTTATCAATAATATTATTAAGTTAAGTACCGGCGGGAATGGGGCTACTTTATGTCTGCCCATCTTAAGATTGAAGTTAGTCGGTATGCATTTTGGAACTTCCCTCATTGTGGAAACACTGCATATATAGCATAGTATTTACTGTATTGTAAATTTGTTTTGAAAAGAGCAACCGCCGAGTTTCTTGCTGGTTCTTCTCGGCAGGAAGGGCATTCCGAACCAGTTGTAGATTCATCGACTATTCAAAAGCACTTGTAAAAGTTTATTTGAATAAAAAATATTTCTATTCTATTCTATTCTATTCTACAGTTTACAGTTATTACAGTCTCATAGAGCCAATTGTTTACAGAAAATCAAATTAAGGTTTAAAATCAATGCACCCGGGGAAAATTTAAAGCTAGGTATTCAGAGTATGTTTATAGAGTTAATCTAACAAAATTATCGCTAGAACCTTTTTAAAATCCACTTCTGCTGATTAGAGTTTATTAATAACCGGTATGAATTTAGTAATTCGGGCAATATAATGAAACAAACAGCGATAACGCAGATGTTCGATGCCGAAGCACGTGTTATTTATTACCCGTAATGTAAAATACTGGCCCGGAGTCCACGGGAAGATTTGACAAGGTGCTTGAGTGATGTTTTCAAATTCAAATTCAAAATAATTTATTTTTCATGTAAGCCAACATGTGGCTCTTATGACAGGTCAATAGTCAATACTCTACCATCGGTTCGGAAAGCAGATTCTGCTGAGAAGAGAAAAGCTGAAAGTCTGTGAGATGATCTTTTAAGTTACCTGTAAACTAGACTTACGGACTGCTAGCCGGACAGACTGGTTACGAACTGAGTTATGAGATTTTTTGATAAGCTAGGAAATATTTAAATAGGTAATAATCGTCATTTTACACATGAATCGGTGTATGAAATATTCTTTGCTAGCTGATGCCCGCGCTTTTGTCCGCGTGGATCCTCTTTGCGTGGATTTATAAAATAAAAATAAAAAATAAAAAAAAATAAAAAGAGCCTTTATTCAGACTTGGTTTACAAACTACTCTTGGTGTAAACTTACAATTTTTCTTATATTCTAAGCAGTATAATATTTATAACAGTATTTTAACTAAACTTATACCTATACATATAATAATATTAACATAATATAAAACACCAATTTATTTAAAGTTTTAATTTTTCAATTATTTTTTTTTCTGCCTCGACAACCTTGTCTGTTTGCCTATTTTAGGCAAAGGCCTCCTCCAATTGCGTGGATTTAGATGTTGTTAATTCCGTGGGAACTCCTAGATATTTCGAGATTAAAAGTATCCTATGTACTTCTTCAGGATGCAAGCTATCTAGCTACTATAACTCTTCCATGTGACTTTGCCGTTACGTAGAGGGGTAAAAAAAGCTTCCTCAAAATGTTCTATGGTCTCTTATGCCTTATGTGATCGGCCGCGAACTGCCGCGACCGAAAGAAACGCGGTGGTAATCACAAAATTACACGTTCCATTCACATGTTTAGGACACGAATGCGAGTATGAATAATCGACTTTTTGTGTCATACAAATTGGTTTTCATTTATATTCATTGTTAATAACATAATTTAGATTTTTTTGCGGTAGTTAGAGATATTAACGGTTGTACCTACCTACAGCAGGTATGCCGGCGACGCGCAACGTATGACGGTATGATACGACAGGTCGCTCGCGTTCACCGTAGCATGCGTCGATTAAAGATGTCTATGATGCGGTCGCTATAAAATGTTGTTAGTTAACTAATTAGGTAACAATTTATGACAAAGTTTTTGGATAGATGCATATTAGTGGTAACTTATATTACTGTCGAAGGTCAAGATCGTCTTCGATCGAAGAAATTCTTATGATCATAATTTTATTATTATTATAAGTAACCCCCTCTACAAAACGCGCCAATCAAAGGAATAGATGAGTTATGATGCTTTTAATGCCACATATTATAAATGAAATCTACACAAGCGACTTGGCAGTTTACAAGTGTATTCAAGAGGCTCTCCCACTCATTAATTCCTCTTTAAACTTTAACCTAAGAAGCGTATGTACGAGTAAATGTTGTAAGGCAAATTCTGACATTGTTCTTTTACATGCAAATAATACCGCGTTCATGTATTGAGCTTGTATTCAATTAGCGCGGTGAGAAAATGACATGTCTATTGAGGGCCGCGGGCGGTTCGCGGCTATCATTATCATTAGCTCGTCGCGGAGCAAGCTCGTGACTGGATGCGGCATGGGTTGTATTTAGAGTTTTATCCGTGCTCTGAGTAATACTACGAGCTGTCATCGTGTGGGTTTCTTCCCTACCATGCCAAACTAGGCCTACAGCTTGATGATGCGGCGTTTTTCAGCCTGTTTCCGGAACTTTCCACAGGGTGAATCATCATTATACAGCGGAGAGGGTTAAATGACATGTCTTTTGAGGGCCGCGGGCGGTTCGCGCATAAGCGGGAGTGGTGAGAGCGAATATGAGACGCAGACGTTGCAAGTACATACTTTAGCCTTTTTGTTGACCAAGTATCTATTCAGGGGACAACAGCTTTCCTTCACATTTGCTGCACCGCCAAGTGCCTATTTTGATTATTTGTATGAAAATAATATTTAATTAATTAATTTAGTCTTGTATTCAATTCGCGCGCTGAGATAATGACCATTGTGTAATAAGTGCCGCGGGTGGTTTGCGGTTATCATTATCATAGTTCGTCGCGGAGCAGACATCAAACTTCTGTGGGGTAGTTTACATTACATCAATGTGACGCTCGCAATCACCTCTAATTGGTTGAATATAATATTATTATGGCGTTCTTGCTGAATCAATACATTTTAACCAATAGCGAGAGTATCATTTATTTTCAAGCTAGATGCTTCATAGACATGTAACACCTTAGATACGGCTTCGCAAGTTGGGCGATTGCGCTTTGCGGCAAAACCATCCCATTGCTGAGCTAATTTAAAAATCATAGTTTTCGTACGTTACCCAGCTGGGATCTTAAACAAGTATTTACAAGCACTTATTAGTAACTAGACAACATTTACACCAGACGGAATCATTGTAAAATATTTTAAAAAAGTGACCTTAGCCTTTGCCACATCAATTTTCTCTATACTCTAGAGTCGACAACACCTGGCATAGCGTCATTGACCCCAACAATGTGAACAAAGTTATTGTATTACGCACGCAGAGGTCTAATCATCAAAAAACTACAGCAAAAACGCCAATTCAAAAATTGTTCCATCGCAGCTAGGCAAAGAGATTTTAAATGGAGACGTTGAAATGTAGAGCGGCTATCGTGAACATTTTCAAACCAGAGTTTTTCTCTAATACGAAGTTAAGCAACTGGAGAGGAGTTTTCCTTAGGTGTTTTTTTATATTATGTAGTTTCACAATTGGGTATTAGACAGATATTTATTTATTTATTTAAAATAACGTTTTAAATATTATAACACAATGCCATTTCTCTTTTTTAAATATCTTTACTAGTCTCGGAATTATAAGCTGTTTAACTGTGACTGTATCTGTCTCTTTCTAAAACGAAATTTTCTATGGAGCGTGTATGGAGCTGCTGAATTGTGACATCACACTTCAGTGGCGCTCTTTCTGTCTAACAGGAAACTTTCAAGCTCTATAACTTATTTGTTTGGTACCGATTTATTTTCTGTACATTTACAAATGTTATTCTTACATGTTACATTTTCTATACATACATATAATAAAACTGTAACTGGAAGATTTCTGTACATTTAATATATTTTGAAAATTTTAATTGGGGGATGCTTTACTATCGATACTGAGACCAAAACAGATTTTTATTTAATTTTTGTCTGTTTGTCTGTTTGTTTGTCCTTCTTTCACGTAAAAACTACCGCACAGATTTCTACAAAATTTTATACCGTGGTAGCTTATTACTCGGGTCAACATGTAGGCTACTTTTTATCCCGGAAAATCAAGGAGTTCCCGAGGGACTTTAAAAACTAAATCCACGCGGACAAAGTCGCGGGCATCAGCTAGTCTATAATAAATAATATGAATATCAAATTTTGCCTACAGTCAAATACCCAATTACATGGGCTCAAATGGATGGATGTAGCAATGGATTTGTATGTAGGTATATTTTTGAGCCCTTGTAACTTTGCAATTACTTACATGTTCAACGTAAATCTGAAAAGTCACAGGCTACAGATATTAGTTTCTAGAGCGTGTCTACAAGAAAGAATCGAAGGTTAACTTTATATTACTACAATTAACTGAAACTACCTAGCCAAATGTTTCCTTTTTTTACTTATTAATCTTATAGCTTTGTGCTATCTGGACTTAGATGATGTTTAAATATCTCTGTAGCAAGGCCGTTGTTTAAATTAGCGACTGCAATTAACAACGAGTTAATCCAGTTAACTTAATTAGGTTATTTTAAGAATCAATCGAGATATCGATGGATTTAATTAATTAAATCATTTGCTGATATTTTTAGTGAGTTCATTAGATAAAAACCCGCCGCGTTAGTTCTTTGATCTATGATGGAAGGAATTTGCTTTTTGCTAGATTAAATAAATACCTATTATATATTACCTATGTTTTCTTAACGGAAGCAAAAAGTTAATTATGAATTATCATTGTAACGATTTAATTATTTTTAAATACATGTATCTTGGATACCTACGGTACCTATCTATTTCAGTTAAGGCATGATCACGTTACACCAGTGCGGTTAGTCCGAGTTTTAATTCGTTTGATCGTAATAGTAAACGATGACATTAGCATCAAAGTAAAATGTACCATAATGGTGTTATTATTAGTCACAAATTCAATACATAAGATTTTAATTTGGAGCGTTTTCTTTACATCTTCTTCTTCTTTATCAACCGATAGAAGTCTACTGCTGGACAAAGGTCTGTTGCATGGACTTCCACAGGCGCCGCCTGAATCCAGCGGCTCCCTACGACTCGTTTGATGTCGTCGGTCCACCTGGTGGGGGGGTCTGCCAACACTGCGCTTCCGGGTGCGGGGTCACCACTCCAGCACCTTGGGACCCCAACGACAATCCGCTCTTCGAACTATGTGCTCCGCCCATTTCCACTTCAGTTTCGCGACTCGCTGAGATATTTCGTTACATAAGCGTATAAGAATACACACACGAAATTGAGCTCTAACTCAGTACTGTTATGGTTTATTTTAGTTTGATGGTAATGTCATAGTTTACTATTTATAGTTGACGATCAAATCTTGTACTAAGCGTACCGGCCGTTGCCCGGTCCGATGCCTTCATATGAACTTATGTGCCGCCGGATCGAGCCCATATTAACCTGGATGGGACAAGTTCATACAAAATATTTGGCCGACACCGGCGCAACATAAACCATGCTTTAATTTATCGCGTAGAATGTCAAGAAGGCGGTTAAACGATAGTATCTCTACGTCGCAAAACAGATTAGGTATAATTACTTAACAGTTAGGCGAATCTCACACTGCGACGCTACCCGCTTCGGGGCGCGTGATTCTGCGCGATTCCACGCGCGGGGATGCGTTGTAATTTGGTATTTGACTGTCGTTAAAATGTTGATATTCATTATTTATAATCGAAAATGTAACATGTAAGAATAACATTTGTAAAAACAGAAAATAAATAGGTCCAAAAACAAATAACTTATAGACCTTTAAAGTTTCCTGTTTTACAGAGAGAGCGCTAGTTTCCTGTTTTACAGAGAGAGCGCTAGTGATCTGTGATGTCACAATTCACCAGCTCCATACATGCTCCATAGAAAATTTACTTTTAGAAAGAGACAGATACAATCACAGTGAAATAGTTAATAATTCCGAGACTAGTAAAGATATTTAAAAAAGAGAAATGGCATTGTGTTATAATAATATTATTATAAACATTATTTTACTTAAATAAATAAAAAAATATCAGTCAAATACCCAATTGTGTGACACCGTGCGTGTTTTCTATACAAACTGAGGTACTTACGAACAACCTTAACCACCCAGGCCCGCGCCGCCGCGTCCCGGTGCGGGGCGCGTCGCAGTGTGAGATCCGCCTTATGTTATCTTTATCGTATACATACGAGTCAAAGCATTTTTTTCATTTCCTTGGCGAATTCGAAAAATCCGTCAGCTTGCGCTAACTATATCCGGTAAAAGATTAGGTAATATAATTTATTTTTATTTATAATATATACCTATACCTATTAAAATTATATCAACTTATATCTAGGATAATTTATCTATCCGCAGCGAGAATTTGTTTGAGACACCGACTTCAGAGTAAATCTACGGAGTGAGGTTGCCCGAGACTAAATACCTACTTGGTAATTTAAACTTTTTCTCTGGTTTCTTGAGTTTCAAATTATTGAAAGTCGACAGAGTATAAACGTGGAACTTGTAACAACATTAACTGATTTTCTTTCTGAATTAATGTACTGAAAGTACCTACTGAGAATTTTTGACAAAAAAGAACCCCATAGTTACATATTTTCACCCAACCCAGGAATCGATCCCGGGACCTCGTCATCCGCAGTCAAACATATTAACCACTGGACCAACGAGGCAGTCACAAAAAGTAGTCGGTAGTATTCAAAATATTTATACATGGGAGGTAGGCTCTTCAAGAGGGCAGGCGGCGACCCCGACGAGTGTAAACCATGTTTTATGAGTCATCATCGGGCGGAAGGTTTATCGATACTTTAATTATTGTACGCATAAATATTTTGTGTGTAATAGGTATAAAGGTGGAAAATCAAGCCCTAGAGCCCGTAAGCCTCAATCACTCAAAGGCGGGGTTTGAATTTAAATAATAAAAAAAACCGGCCACGCGCAGTGTAGGGTTCCGTAGTTTCCACTACGGAACCCTACACTCTCAAATATTATTGCTGACCTAGGATAGTGCTTTTATTTTATTTATGAATATTGAATATATTTTGAGTTCCATGGTTTAAATACTAACAAAATATGCAACTTACACTACGTTTAATACCTAACTTGGAAACAAGTGTAAATTACAAATTTTATTTTTAAATGCAAGCTTTTAGTAGCTACATCATTAGACTATGGATATCATCTAGGATCAGAGTACTTGTTATGACGAATCAAACGAGCCCAAACACGATGGGGTTACGTCGTTTTATTACAGGGTTCCGATAGCCATCTTCCGTCTCTATCATCAGATCAGCTCCATGTCACAATAATATTGCATTGTCATCCGATTTACTCATACATGCAATATTTTAGCTCGATCAGAAACCGGGAAGTGGGTCTAATTCATCTTGCAAGATTTGACCCAAACAAACATTGCAAGTTAAATAAAAGCTTGTAAAAACAGATATAACTCCTTAACTAATGAACCCTACTTAGCCGTGATAGTTTTCCTTTAAAATTCATTATACTACCTATATACTACTGCTGTGAATTTTTTCTTGTAAACCTAAACCGCGGACGGACGGACAGACGGACGGACATGGCGAAACTATAAGGGTTCCTTGTTTACTACGGAACCCTAAAAAGGTAGTTAGTTCGACACTCGAATCCATCTTTGAAATCATACTTCATACTTATATTATAAATGCGAAAGTGTGTTTGTTTGTTGGTTTGTTGGTATTTTTGTTTGTTGGTTGGTTGGTTTGTCCTTCAGTCACGCTGCAACAGAGCTATCGTAGAGAGATCAACGTGATTGTTTGCATTGTTATAGTTGAGAACCTGGAAGACAAAGACTAATTTTTATCCCGAAAAATCAAAGTTCCTGAGGAATTTTAATAACTAAATCCACGTGGACGAAGTCGCGGGCAACAGCTTTTTAATTATGATCAAAAGCTAGATGCGAAAAGATACAGATAGACACAGCTTGGTTTGACTTGGTAGTACAAGAAATCATTAAAGATGCGAGTCGTTTTGTTCGCCATTTCTATGATTCTCAGAGTTATGGGAAATGTTATAATCATTAGCAAATTAAATTTTATGATTGATTATTCTAATCGGAATCAAATCTCACCAATTCTCAGCGGGCATATGAATTAATTAATAAAAAAATCTATACCTATGTATATTATGTACCTACTTAATTAGTAGGAAATTAATTTATTCAAAAAACTATAAAGTAAATTTATTTAATTAACTATTTATTGATATTAATTAGACATATTTTGATTTGTAAAAATAAAATGATGGGAAGTAGGTATTTTATAGTTTCCTACATAATTATTCTAACGTCGCGTCGCGGTGTTACTATATTATTGCCTCGATAAGAATACATAGGTAAAATATGTTGTTTATACTTTTTTTTTGTACTATTCGATGTAGCGTAAAATTTTGGTCTACCATACTACATACATACATACATACATACATAACTATTCTGATACAATTACCAGTTCTATAATTATACCGAATTCCGTGGTACCTCCCCATCTAAGTCATTTGAACATTATTTATTACATACGTACAGCTTTTAACACATCATTCTGTACAAGGTAATAAATCGCATCTAAAACTTGATGGTGACTAACGGAGGAAGTTTGCATTCCACAAAAACATTATATGCCTCGATGAAAGTAAACGTGACTCACACCCATCTCTCCTATTGATAACTATCGAGCTTTCTTTTATCTGAGTTTATCATAATGTACGTTATTTCTTGATTTATACAGGGTGGAAACGATAAGTGTGGTCAAGCGATTATTATCTTCTCAAAAATCTTAATAGGTAGGTACTCTACTATTGTTAAGAATACCAAATCAGTGTAAAAATAATTGATAGATACAGTATTATGATCGCAATCACCCTCGATTGGTGGACACTGTCGCTTTTGGCTTACATGGATAGTTGCAGGAAGAGCGTTCAAATTACAGTGCCTGAAGACTAAAGTCTTCGAACAGTGCGATCCACTATACTATATATTATATACTACACTATACTATACCTTGCCAGTGATGACATATGGATCCGAAACATAGTCGCTAATTATGGGCCTCACTCACAAGAAGGCTCAGGGTCACTTAGCGGGCGTTGGAGAGAGCTATGCTCGGAGTGTCCCTGCGAGATCAAATCACAAATGAGGAGACCCGTAGGAGAACCAAAGTCACCGACATAGCTCAGCGAGTGACGAAGCTGAAGTGAAAACGGGCGGGTTGGGTGACTTATCAGATCTCATGTAGAGCCAAACTCTACAAGCCCGAACTTCAAAAACTCTACACCTTAGTCAAAATATGTGACATTACACTTTAAACAATGTGTGAAAGTAAAAACATATTGGTAATCAGAAATAAGGGGATCCATAGGAGAACCAAAGTCACCCACATAGCTCAGCGAGTCGCGAAACCGAAGTAGAAACGGGCGGGGCACATAGTTCAAAGAGCTGATGGTCGTTGGGGTCTCAAGGTGCTGGAGTGGCGACCTCGCACCGTGAAGCGCAGTGTTGGTACACCTACCACTAGGTGGACCAACCACATCACACGAGTCGCAGGGAGCTGCTGGATGCATTCGGCGCAAGACAGATAACTTCCACATGCTTCGGTCTTGCGCCGCCTGAATCCTGCGGCTCCCTGCGACACGTTTGATGTCTTCGGTCCAGCTAGTGGGGGGTCTGTCCACCCTGCGCTTCACGATTCGGGGTTTCCACTCCTGCACCTTGGGACCCCAACGACCATCAGGTCTTCGAACTATGTGCCCGCCCATTTCCTCTTCAGTTTACCACTTTCTGAGTTATATTGGTGAGTTTGGTTCTCCTACGGATCCCCTCATTTCTGATTTCTAATGAGTTGTTAATTTTATAGATTGTTTAAAGTGTAATGTCACATAATATTTTGACTAAGGTGTAGAGTTTGTGAAGTTAGGGCTTGTAGAGTTAGAAACTTGGCCTTACATGAGATCTGATAACTTTTTGACAGTGCGAGCCATATGGTCTCGGCAACATTTTCATGAAAATGTTTTTGGTGGGATGTGTTTTATTTTTACAAATTGTTTAAAGTGTAATGTCAGATCTGCTAATTCTGTCAGAATCCCTACTATTTCTAATATATAAAATTCTCGTGTCACAATGCTAATTACCTTACTCCTCCGAAACGGGTGGAACGATTTTTATGAAAGTGTGCATATCGGGTAGGTCTGAGAATCGGCCAACATCTATTTTTCATACCCTTAAATGATAAGGGTGACCAACCACTAAATATTTTCGTTGGCGGTACGTAGTTCGCTGGGTCAGCTAGTAGTTATTATAAATGCAAAAGGTATGTTTATTTTGAGACCTTCAATCACGCCGCATCAGAGCGGACACAGTGAGCCCAATGTGAAGCTTCAGTAAGGAGAACAGTCTGAACTGCACGCCAAATCGTCAAGCTATTTCAAGGCTTAGCAATAAAGTGCGCGTCGCACCAAAATAAATACAAAGAAAGAAGGTACAATCGGTATAAAATCCAAGTTATTTAGAGAGCCGATAAAAATTACCAAGTACAAAATTCAAATCGCGAGCTAGAAAATCTGTCAATTCAAGTCGCGTGCGGAAAGGAATGTTGTTCCTTATCGCCGTAGTTTACTACTGTCCGTCTCGAGACGGATGAATCTCTTGGGCCACGGCTTTGGGCTGTGTGACTAGCGATGTGATACTACTTAGCATGTCGTACACAACATATTATTGTTTTAAGGTATTGCATAGCTTTTATCGCGGGCTTTAAACTAGGACAAACAGTTTGAGCGCGGCGGCCGAATCAAGAAATTCCGTAACGAAAATAAACCTAACACCGTCGTTCAGTAAGCGTTCAACATTTTAGAGGTTCACAAGTAGCTCTCTTTGGCGCAGTGGGCGAGCGGCCGCTTTCTTTACCGTATGGTGTATGATGTCGCAGGTTCGAATCTCACTCGCGCGTTTGTTTTTTAATTATTTTTTTGCATAATTTTTATTATGCAAAAAAATATTGCATAAATATTATAATTGCATAAGTTGATAAAAAATGCCATGCAATAGCTTAACCGCAGCAGTCCCCGAGTGCCACTTAATTTTTTTTCAATACAAAACTTTTCTATTTTAGTCTATTGTCGCCAAGATGAGAGCTGCTTCGCCTTTCAAGCGTAATCCTTGTAATTGCACCATAATCGTATGAGGTGTACACCTGACTCACATTGGATTCGCAAATCTATAAAAGAATGTTCGCCCAACCATGTTATTTCGACTACGGCGGCGGTGGCTAATCTCGACGGAGGCCTAATGCTCAAGTGTGTATGTGCAATGCAAGGTGCACTCTTTGATACAAGAGCGCGCTTTCAACTCACCCAAACCACCCAAACCCACTATCTTTCTGACTATTATCGGCAATAATACGTGCTGTCATGCAATCCTGTGGAAACCATTTGTTTTTACGAGATAAAAAGTAGCCTATTTCTCTTCAGCTAAACTCATGCAAAAAATCACGTTGATCTGTAGTTCTGTTGTAGCGTGATTTAAATACAAATCAAAAAATTAATACATAGTCCGGTCAAATTAGACTAAAAAATAGGGGTGAGGTTACAAAAATTCCGACTTGGCTGAATATTGGTAGGATTGTTCAATACACCATTATAAAGGAAATGTGAAAAGTCCTTATCGATGTGTGCCGGATCGATGAGGACTTTTCACATTTCCTTTATAATAGTGTTTTGAACAATCCTACCAATATTCAGCCAAGTCGGAATTATTGTAACCTTGGATGTCTAAATTGACCGGGCCAACAGTTTCGATTTAAAATATTAGTAGGTAGGAATAGGGAATCAGGGATTAAAATCAAACCACTGAATGTTCCGCGAATAAGACGTAACAGACATACTGGACGTTCGGGAAATCGGACCTTCCGGGCATTGGCTCATAACGCTTTTGAGACAAAACAGTGGCCTAGCGGTAATGCTCTTACGCGTCGCTGGTTGTCAGGCCACTGCTCACAGCTCAGGCTCTAACACATTACGAGCAATGTTAATATGAATGGAGAGGTGAAAGTGTGTTTGTTTTTCATTAGAGGCCATTGCTCGGTTGCATGCTCAGTTTCTGATTGTACAAATTGAGAATTCGTCAATGGGTAACAGTTAGATACCTTCACGGTTCGTGATGGCATTTTTACATCAACTAAGTACATTTGATTTCTATAACTATTTTGCAGTATAATCTATCTGTAACTGCTCATGGAACTTACGTATTTAAGTCGATAAGGATTTAGGGTACGTTTATGCACACGCGGCGCGTTGTGCGGTGCCCGCCACGTTTAACGCAAACGCTTCTGCATGAACGCTCTCATACATTAGCCATATGATTGAACTAACCGCGCGACGAGACGCGCAACGCGCTGCGTGACCTCTGTGCCCGCCGCGTGCGCCGTCGCGTACAACGCAAACGCTTCTGCATGAACGCTCTCATACTTGGCCATATGTTTGAGTTTACCGCGCGACACGACGCACCACGCGCCGCGCAACGCCCCGCGTGTGCATAAACGTATCCTAAATCCTAATACTGTATCCGTCTAAATATATTTCCAATTACCGCATGGTAAGTGACTATTTCTTAGAAGTTAAAATGTGTATAGTTAAGCTGTCCTTAAAAGATAGATATAATATACCATCGCGGACTTTATAAATAAAAACCTATCCCACCATACCACCATGCATTGTTTTGTTATATTATCTCAAAGGGATTAGGCAGCATTTTCGATGAAAGCTCCCGGACAGCTTGACTTTTTCCGACATTTTCAACAATTATCGTCATATTTCAACCAATTTACACAAAACCTTAACAAATTATATACTAAAACCTTCCTGAAAAACCGCATGAAAATCCGTTAAATAGTTTTTGAGGTTATCGCGAACAGAGAGACAGACAGACGTACTTTGTTTTATAATTTAAATAGTGATGCGAAGGTTTGTGAGGATGGATCCAAGATGGATGTATGGATAGATGGATGAATGGATGGATGGATGTTTGTTACTTTTTCACACCACAACGAATGAACCGATTTGGCTGTAATTTGGAATAGAGATAGCTCATAACCAGGATTAAGACATAAGCTACATTTTATCCCGGAAAATTAAACAGTTCCCGCGGGAATTAAAAACCTTGACGATGGGGTGATACTGGTGATATCGATGGGTGATACTCTCTCGCTATTGCTTAAGATGGATGGATGCATCAGGAACACCATAAGTTCAGTCAAAAAGAAAGCTTACTAAATATGAATTCATTTGAAGCGCCACATTTCACATACGAATGTCTCTGGAACTAATAATATTGCAAATGACGCACCGACCTCCTTAATTGATGTATTAAATCATGCATTAAATATATGAAATCTTAGATTAACTATAGTGATATTAATTAAACTATGAAATCGTAAATCAATAATAGAGGTCGGTGTGCCATTCGCAATATTGGAACGTAGTTCCTTATCGCGCGGTGCGGAAGGGGGCTAGACGGAAAAAATTAAGACAAAATTGAACCGACACTTTTTTGAAACCGACACTGTTTTGAATGTGAATTTGGCATTGTGTTCATTATTTTCACAGTACAATATTTAAGATCTCGGTAGCCTTGTGGTTTTGACAGTCGCTAAACAGTTAAAAGTCAATGGTTCGAATCCCAGTTCGACAGACTTAATTTTCTATTTTCAATTTTATTTTAAATAATTTCTACTTTAATCGTACTGTGAAAATAATGAACACAATGCCAAATTAATTAATCGAAAGGAACTTCGTTCCATCCGGGTGTCCCTTGACACCTCTCAAGTTTTTATGTATATTAAATTATTATATATTAGTTCCAGAGATACTCGTATCTATGCTTACAGCACCAAAATGGCCTCAATCAAGTCCAAAATACGACATTTTCAATCAAGTAGATTCAAAAAATATGTTTTTAGACTACGTAACAGCAGAGCTAAGTATATAAACTAAACAAAAACTACCCGTTATTTATTATCGGAAAGAAAACGTAATGCAAGGAGAAAAACAGTAATTCGAATCAGTTATTTAGCAGCGCTAACGAACGATTTGGTCAGCGCGTGCGCGGTAATGGCGTAGTACGGAAAGTATACAGCAATCATCTCAACTGTTTCTATTATAAGCTGTTATTACCGCGCCTTGGATGATGTTCACTTTATTATGATTTATATACGCGTTTCACTTGTCACCTCGATGAACGGAAACTGCAGCGCGGGGTTTCTGTAAAAGTTCCTCACAACAAATGTTGTCATTTCATTCGGGCAACTCAAAAGACAAATCAGTGCGCTGTGTAGAGAGCTATGTTAGGGCCCCTGAAGGATAAGATTTGAATACGATGATGATAAGAATGAAGAGATTCAGAGAACAAAAATTTTATAAAAATATGGAAGAGTTTTGTATTCAGAAAAACTTTTACAGAGTGCTTTTGTATCGTCGAGTAAATCTACCACTAAAGTTTGCATTCAGTCGTTACATGATTGTGTAATATCATGGACGTATTATATTTACTACCGTAAGTGCAATATATGTAATTTGTTGTAGGTATAAACTTTAGTATATACAATATACATTTTGTATGTAGAGTCTGTTCAATAAGACATGGGTAAATTGAATAACATTGTGGCAGAGTCATAGCTATGAATCAAACAGTTTGTTAATTTACATAACAATAAATCTGACTTTAATTAAAAATAAACTATGTACACATTAGTGTGGAAAGGTGGAATGAATTGAAAAATTCTTGACTCTCAAAACTCATGACTTGTTGAACAGACATTGCATTTTGAAAAAAGCAACTGGTGAGTTTCTTGACGGAAGCTGCTTCAAAACCTGTAGATTCTTGAATTGTCATAATGGCTTATGTTAAGTGTGAAATTTGAAGTGGCACTAAGCAGCTACTCTGATTGTAGGTAATATGGTTGAAAGATTCAGAAAGTTCTAGACTAGAGATCGCATATTCCAAAAAGTAAAGGTACCTAAATATTTTCGGGTCAAAAATTAGGTGAGGCTACTAGCATTTTTTGTAAAACAAACTTACAACATAATCTTGTCCAAAGAAACGCATAAAATAGTTCAGAACGAATTTCTAAACGCTACTATGTAGTCTTAATCGCAGAAAATGACTGACTCACTTATCTGGATTCAGGCTAACATTAGACGCATTAGATTCGAGTCAACCTCCACAAATGCTTGCACATTACGCGAGCAAACATGTAACTTGTGAGTAGTGCTCTACTATTTTACTGTAGACTCTAAACTTTAGTAAATATTTGTGTTCTTGAATTCATTGTTTTTTTTTCTTCGATGAATAACCCTTGACTGCGATCTTACCTGAATGGTAAGTATCGATGCAGTCTGAGATGGTAGTGAGCTAACTTGGAATGCGATATCACAGTTTTAAGTAAACACAATCCCGTTAAAGCCTTCCATCAGACCAGAGATATTTCAGCAATCATAATTATATTTCCAACAATGGTCATCGGACACGAAGATTTTTATAAATGTCGTATCCCAAAAAACTGATCCACGCCTCAGGTGACCAAAGCTGGTGCATATTTAGCCCAAAGGCTTAGCCTTGCTATTCAGAGAGGCAATAGCGCCAGTGTTTTGGGCACCATGCCCATTAACGATCACTTAGACAGCGTGTGTTTTTATAAATATAATTTAATAGATCGGACCATCGGACTAACTTACCTAGTGACGTCCGATCCCCAATTGTGTGAAGTGATCTCGTCCTCACTTTTGTACTATGTAGTTTGCACTTGCACTGTGTATGACCATTGATAAAGTAAAAAACAAAGCGGAGTGTTAGCAGGAACCCCCCCCCCCCCCCCCCCCACTAGATGAACCGATGACATCAAACGAATTCCAGGGGGCCGCGCAAGACCGAGACCTGTGGAAGTCCATGCAAGAGACCTTTGTTGAGCAGTGGACTTCTATCGGGTGATGACAAAGAAGAGTAAAATAGGTCATGACTCATGTAGGCGATAGGTACTATTTCTGGATTTCATATCACATACTATATGAATCCTCGCACATCGTAAAAAGGTAGACGTAGGGCTTTACAGCATTAGTTACGTATTCTAACAACATTCTTACTATTTGAATAGACAATCCTATTTGTCCGCTGGTGGTCGTAAAGATCTATAGTTAAGTTCTAAGCTAGGGTGACTATAATTTTCATAAATTTTTCAGAATACATAATGAAAAGCTCTCAGTCAGGCATGCAGGTTGTTGTTGTTTTCCTTCACAGTTAAAGCAAGTGATGAACTCATAACTGTTTAATATAAAATTTTTTTTTACAAAACCGACTTCAAACACCCGCGCCACTTCAAAGTATAATATAATTCATTGTTGATTTTTTAAAAATCGCTCGACCTCGATTTCGATAAAATGCCTGGGAAGTATATCCTTTCAAAAAAAAATAATTTTCCAAATCGGTTCAGGCGTCTTCGAGTAATCGGTGAACATACATAAATTAAAAAAAAATTAAGTGGCACTCGGGGACTGCCGCGGTAAAGCTATTGCATAGCATTTTTTATCAACTTATGCAATTATAATATTTATGCAATATTTTTTTTGCATAATAAAAATTATGCAAAATAATAATTAAAAACAAACAAACAAGAAAAGCGCACTGTCACTACTTCGCGAGCGAGATTCGAACCTGCGACATCATACACCATATGGTAAAGAAAACGGCCGCTCGCCCACTGCGCCACACAGAGCTACTTGAGAACATCTAAAATGTTGAACGCTTACTGAACGACGGTGTTAGGTTTATTTTCGTTACGGAATTTCTTGATTCGGTCGCCGAGCTCAAACTATTGTCCTAGTTCAAAGCCCGCGATAAAAGCTATGCAATAGCTTAAAAGAATTTTCCAAATCGGTTCAGGCGTCTTCGAGTAATCGGTGACCATACATAATTTAAAAAAAAAAGATTCTGACCAATTGAGAACCTCCCCCTTTTTGAAGTAGGTAGGTCAGAGATGCGTGCCTGGGATCGAAAGCCGAACTTCCTGAAAAGGAAGCAAACGTCTCAAACTAACAATCAGAGTATTCCCGGTCAATTCAGGACGTGTGGTGTGCGTATTCAAAATACACCACCCGTAACTGCGTGTTCGCGTGCTAACAACTTAACTAGTTAGCATCGAGATTTCTATCTGATTCGATACTTTCTTACCGATTATTTCGATTGCGAATATTCATGATCGTAAAATTGGATTTGAATTCATATTAGGAGACTCGCTTTTTTGCATCCTTAGTTATTGCTGGTGTCAGATGGATGAGTGAACTTTGTTTCGATTCAATGCCGATGAAATGAGCCGGCATTCTCTGAGATTAGTGCAACGTAACCAACACTCAGTGAGTCTTTCCGCTCCATAGAATAGAATAGAATAGAAATGTTTTTATTCAAATAAACTTCTTTACAAGTGTTTTTGAATCGTCGATGAGTCTACCACTGGTTCGGAATGCTCTTCCTGCCGAGAAGAACCAGCAAGAAACTCGGCAGTTGCTCTTTACAAAACAAGTTTACAATATAATAGATAAAATGCTATGTATGCAGTGTTTCCACAATGAGGGGAAGTTCCACAAAAGCATACCTAATTATAATTCAACACATGTTAAGACGGTCAGACAGAAAGTAGCCCCATTCCCGCCGGCGGCACCCGTTCACGAGCATGACGCATGGCCAAGCCATTGCTTCGCTCAACCATATTTGAGGGAACGTAACAACCCGCATCACACGACACCACCACAGAAATGTTAAAGAGAGCGTGACATACTTAGGCATATTAATAACCTATCCTTATCGACCGAGCGAAGCGAAGGTCTTTGAGTCTACTTGAGTGAATTTGCACTTGTCCGTCCGTCCGTCCGTCCGTCCGTCCGTCCGTCCGTCCGTCCGTCCGTCTGTCAGAGCCTTATAACTTCTGAATTACTGAACGAAATTACTTCAATTTTAGATATAATATGTAAACCGATGGCCTCCAGCCGAAAATGGCTTAAAAAGTTATAAAAATCTTTATTTCAGGGGGGCTCTCATAGAAGCGAATGCGAAGAAAAAAAAAAAATTTTGCGTTTCATAGGTTTACAGTACCTCATTTTAAAGATAATTTGGAACAGAGTACAAAAGTATTTTTTTTTAAATTTTTTTCCTAAAATTGACGAAATGGGGGGCTTTCAAAGTGGAGATTATATTTGACCTCAGAACGGAATAACCATTGAAAGCTGGGGCTTGAAAGTTTTACAATTTTAGCGTAATATCATGTACTTGAACAACAAATACTAAAATTAGATAAATGTAATAGGGAAACTAAATTATTTAACTTTTAATGAGCAGCAACAACAGAACTTCACAATGATGTCAATAGATGGCGCTCTCATCTCATATAGCAAATGCAGCTTTATGTAACATACCTATTATTCAATTAAGATTATTATTTAGGCTACCTATGTAAAGAGACTTCTACAAATGGGATGATTTAGGTATGGTTGGTGAAAACGGGCATAATAATAATGTCAATTTTGATCGTCAATTATGGGAAACCGTTACCGCGAGGTCTCAGTTCGGGGCGAACCACTAGTTATAAGTGGTGATAGCCCAGTGGTTAAGACGTTGACCTCCTTTTTGGAGGTCTGAGGTCGAATCCCGGAACCTCTTACTTTTCAGAGTTATGTGCGTAAAGATCGTGGGGAAACCTGTAAGGAGCATGTGCTTGAGATTTTTCCTCGTTTTCAAAGATGCGTAAAGCCCGCCAATCTGCATCCTCATTCTGCTAGCTAACCCGTGCTCAGAAGTGCGCCGGTGCGTGATTGATTGATGATGATGATCTAATTAAAAAAACAATAGATTAGAGGTAGAAGATTCAAACTAAAGTAAATAAGACCATTAATTAACACTTTCGAGGGAAGCTGAAAGAGTAGTAGTAGTAGTAGTAAGAGTTCTGTTTGGAAAGAAGAATTTGCTGGGGATCAGTAACTTGGTGACAAAAAAAAAAAAAGTGATCTAAATAATATATAAAAACCGGCCAAGTGCGTGTCGGGCCACGCGCAGTGTAGGGTTCCGTGGTTGAAAGTCTCAACATACATTTTGAGTTCCATGGTTTAAATACTATAAATATACTACAAAATATGCAACTTACACTACGTGTAATATCTCACTTAGAGAAAACCGATATAACTCCTTCACTAATGAACCCTACTTAGCCGTGATAGTTTTCCTTTAAAATTCATTATATATACTACTGCTGTGAATTTTTTCTTGTATATATGTATAATATACAACCATTTAGCTGGCAAAGGAGGGGGGGGGGACACTTGACTCTAAATAAAATTTAGCACTTTAAAATATCATATTTCACAAACGGATCCCTGAATTGAAAAATGGTGTTCCCACACCCACAACGTTTTTGAAAGACCTAATCAACGATACCCCACACTATGGGATAGACGAGAAAAAAAAATTCATCCCCACTTTACATGTAGGGGAGGTACCCTAAAAAAAATATTTTTCACAATTTTATTTCACCACTTTGTCGGCGTGATTGATATTTATACCCTTGTCAAATTACAGATTTCTAGTATCAATAGTCTCTGAGCTAAACCGCGGACAGACAGACAGACAGACGGACGGACATGGCGAAACTATAAGGGTTCCTTGTTTACTACGGAACCCTAAAAAGGAAAAGGTGATAGACTATTTTGGCATTTGGCATACAGTTAGCTATTATGGCGTTACAGTTAGCAACCGCTAAGAAACGATTTTGGAACATTCAGCCGCGGGCAAAGGCTAGTTAAAGATAAAAATGTAAAATGGTGCCGAAACTCGCGTAAAACGTGATTTGTTTGAGAAATTTCAAAAATTACTTTATCAACTTCGAAAATTCGATCAGGTAGCGAAAATATCGGTAATTATTTGCTTCGATAAATAATGCTGAGATAAAAATGCAATTCGGGCTCATCGAGATTGTTGCGCTCAATTTACACGTAAAATGTTCCCACCGCAAGAGATTTGCCACCATATTAATAATATTATACTTACAAAAAATTGCCTGCAGTATTATTAATATGAGGTTCTTATCTGAAACGTTAAATAATTAATCTTCCTGTACAATACGAATAAGTTAGATTGGTCTAGATATTTATTTTCGTTGTACTGCTTTAAAAGTCTAGCCAACTGTGCTAAAATTCAAATTAATTATTCTTACATAATGATGATCATGTACGTATGGTACATGATCATCATTATATTATTCAGTTGTAAGCGCTCATAAAAGAATTTCGTAAACGGCCAATTGTGTGGCAGGCCACGCGCAATGTAGGGTTCCGTAGTTGCCCGTCACAATATTATGCGTACATAGAAGGGCGTACATATTATTATGTAATTTTTAATTTTAAAATAATATTACAAAGTAATAATGCGCCTCGTTATGTGTATTTTGGGTGTTTGCTATTTATTAAGCTTTAGAGTGAAAATTTTAAAAATTAACTATAAATTATAATATAATTTTATCGGCATAATTAATATGTATAACCATGCCAAATTACAGCTCTTTAGTACCAAAAGTCTCTGCGCTAGACTGCGGACAGACTATAAGGGCTCCTTGAAGTTTTACTACGGAATCCTAAAAACTATAAAAAAAATCTAACTATATTATTATAGTTTAAGTTATATAGTATTGTTATAGTTCAAAATTATTCTTAGAGAAAGTATTCCTTACCGGGCAGGAATATATTATACTCAAGACTTATACTGTAACCTACATCATAAGTTCAGGTAAAACTGAATCGAAGCATTTTAAAAATAGCAGGATCTTTAATATTTTATGTACTGATTTAGCTAATTAAATGTTATTAAACACAAAATATGCTAACACTATAATATGTCCGATTAACTTAAATGGGTCCATCTATCTTATCTTTGATCTTCAAAGAAAACGATTTGATTAATCGCACGCGCGCATTCCAAGAAAAAGCCTACAGATGATACCAACTTTGTAGCCAACTTGTGCACTGGCCAACCAACTTATACTTAATATTAATTTGCTTGGCAGCACGTCTTTTATTGTAAGGTGACAATGACAACTTACCTCGGCTAAAGCGTCTCACCAGCCTAAACCAGAGAAAATTAGGAAATTATAAATACCCTGATAGCTCACGAACCCGCGACTCAAAACTGCACCTGGGAGCGATAAATGAAAACTCAAATGAGGACATGACATGACAGGAATGAGGGACATAACAATGAAAACTCAAGGAGCTCCAGCTAGAAAAGTATTTAAATAAGAAAGTAACTAAATGCCCATAAAAGTACATAATATGTACCCCATCTATTAATTGATAAATCTAAATCTAGCGCTCTGAGCTACCCTTTTCTACAGGGAGCACTATGAAAACAATAGCGCTAGATTTAGATTTGTTTAAGTTTATTTTGGAGAGACACATTTTTGCACTTTTTCTATAAAAGTCATAATATAACTACTAGGTTTGAACATAAGTTGGAGTTGGTAGTTGGTGCCGTGTGTAGTCTCAGGTTTCAGAGACGTCGCGTCGGTGCATTGCGTTCCCACGAGCACGAGCGAGCCGGGGGCAAAATGGATTTATGGGATATGACGAGAGTGAAAGGGACAGCAGGATGTGCAATTTAAATTTTTGTATGTCTGCGTATTTGGGAACACTGGCTGCTCCATTTTGTATAATATTAATAAAATTATCTCACTTACCCCTACATGGTTTAAAAATGTTACGTGCGCCCTTCGGTTACTTAGATTACAATGATTTTCATCTCATTTTCTTCTTTGATGTTTTCCTCTCCAGACAAGGGTTGTCTGGAACAGATTGATTATGCAATAAGGCCGCCATTGCACCTTTTGTATTTATTTTATTTTTCTTGTGTGTCAGCCTTTTTTCTTGTTGTGCAATAAATAATTTTCTATTCTATTATATTCTAATGATTTGTGTGAAATTTCATTTTTAAATGTTTTCTGAACTCATAAATTTTCTGACATGCTATTTGACCTCATTACGATCGCAGGGAGCCGCTGGATACAGGCTGCATAAGACCGAGGCACGTAAGTCTATGTAAGAGACCTATCTATGACCAGTAGTGGACGTCTATCGTTTGATAAAAAAGAGGAAGAAGACGGTACTGCTTGTGTTAATAGTTTTAGCTTAGAAAGGGGATTGGGGAACCTTAGTCTTCTAGACCCGCTTGCACAAACGCCGGGTTATCCTTTTAACCCAGAGTCAGCTGCTGCTTTGACAGATTTCGTATAAAGCTTCTGTCTAAATTACAAATTTATTCCTGGGTTAAACCTAACCCGGCGCGCGGCGTCTCAGCAAGCGGACCTAAGCTATTTGATCGAGTAGATAGTTCAGTTTTAAACCTTATCGATTTATTTTAGGACTACACAATCGATCCATCATTCACGATCAATTGAGCTATTCGAACCCAAGACCCGTCTTGCCCTGAAGCCATCACGACCTATGCGGTTATCGATTGAGGATAGAACTCTAAGCTATCTGATATCTGATAGCAATGCGGCAGTGAAAGTGATCCAATATTACTCCATAGCACGAAACCAATACAAATTAGTATTCCGTGCCAATACTATGGATAAATTGGTATGATTGAGGAGATTGTTGTAATGATAGTGTTATCAATTGACTGATTTTGCTTTTAAATTAATATGTTTATTATCTTTGCTAATTAAAAAAACCGGCCAAGTGCGTGTCGGGCCACGCGCAGTGTAGGGTTCCGTAGTTGAAAGTCTCAACATATATTTTGAGTTCCATGGTTTAAATACTATAATATACTACAAAATATGCAACTTTCACTACGTGTAATATCTAAGAAAAACCGATGTAACTCCTTCACTAATGAACCCTACTTAGCCGTGATAGTTTTCCTTTAAAATTCATTATATATACTACTGCTGTGAATTTTTTCTTGTATCCTATATACAACCATTTAGCTGGCAGAGGGGAGGGACACTTGACTCTAATAAAATTTAGCACTTTAAAATATCATATTTCACAAACGGATCCCTAAATTGAAAAATGGTGTTTCGACACCCACAACGTTTTTGAAAGACCTATTCAACGACACCCCACACTATGGGATAGATGAGAAAAAAAAAATTCATCCTCACTTTACATGTAGGGGAGGTACCCTAAAAAAAAATATTTTTCACAATTTTATTTCACCACTTTGTCGGCGTGATTGATATTTATACCCTTGTCAAATTACAGATTTCTAGTACCAATAGTCTCTGAGCTAGACCGCGGACAGACAGACAGACAGACAGACAGACAGACAGACGGACGGACATGGCGAAACTATAAGGGTTCCTTGTTTACTACGGAACCATAAAAATGTGATGCGCATTGATTGATAAATAGATATATACATTATACAAGTTGATAAGAGTTAATTTGCGATTGCCACACTTTACCGCAAAGAATCATTAAAATCGGATTACGACCAATGGAATAACTTTAGACAATCGCACCTCTGAAGATTGACAAGTCCAATTCAACAGGGGCGAGGCTTTGGGTGTTTAATTATTAACACTATCCATTAATAGTAACACTATCCCACAACCTGGGCATTTTTGTGGTACACTTTACTGAAAAACTATCACGCCTATAGATTTGTGCTTTAACATAGTAATTTAACTTCATATCCAGATGTGTTATCTGTCATAAAAATATTATAATTTTACAACCATTAAAAAAAATGGACATTAACAATTTTGTATTAATTGGATAGAATGTTATTGTACTACTAACGCCATCTGTTAGAAAACCAAAGAGTTAACATCGCTGCAAAAGAACTTATTACCCGTTAGAAAAACTACGCGAGCCCTCACAAAGCTCAGCTTTTTGCTAGTAGTATAGTAACAATATAATATCAGTTCATACTATGATTAATGGTAGGTACCTAGTTTATGTTACCAGTTACCTAGTTTGGTGACATAACTTTATTGCTATGGAAAGTAATTTAAAAATGTATTGTTCACAGACGAGGGCGAAAGCAGCTGACCTGTGGCCGATGGAGCGGCCCGAGGGTATGCCAGTTATACAATCCTTAGAAGTCATGTGCGGGAAGGACCATATGGACGTTCATCTCACATTTTCACATCCATTCGAGGGCATCGTTTCATCGAAAGGTGAGCTATAGTGTTCTGTACGCTTAGTACAAGATTTGATAGTTAACTATAAATAGTAAACTATGACATTACCATTTACCATCAAAGTAAAATAAACCATGTTTAATACATAAAACTTTTCTTATAATTTTACGTAACGAAAACGCTCCAATTTAAAATCGTCGGTATTGAATTTGTGACGTCATTTTCATCATCATCATCATCATCAGCCTGTATTCGTCCACTGCTGGACATAGGCCTTTCCGAGAGCGCGCCACCAAACACGGTCCTCCGCCTTCCTCATCCAACCGCTTCCCGCCACCTTCTTAAGGTCATCGGTCCAACGAGTTGGAGGTCGTCCTACACTGCGCTTGCCGGTACGCGGTCTCCACTCCAGAACACGTCTGCCCCATCGGCCATCGGTTCTGCGGCAGATATGACCTGCCCACTGCCACTTTAGCTTGCTAATCCTCAGAGCTATGTCGGTCACTTTTGTTCTTCTACGAATTTCCTCGTTCCGGATTTTATCCCTGAGAGAGATTCCCAACATAGCTCGCTCCATAGCGCGCTGAGCGACTTTTAATTTGTGAACGAGGCCCACCGTCAGTGTCCACGTTTCCGCTCCATACGTCATTACCGGTAGGACACACTCATTGAAAACCTTTGTCTTCAGGCTTTGCGGTATTGACGAATCGAAGACCTGACGCAGCTTTGAAAATGATGCCCAGCCCAACTGAATTCTTCTGTCAGCCTCCTTGTCGAAGTTGTTTCTACCGAGTTGTATAATCTGGCCAAGGTAGTTGTATTCCTGAACAACTTCGATGCTGACATTTCCGACGTTAACCGGTCTTGAGATAACGTGCTCGTTAAACATGACTTTTGTTTTGTCTATGTTCATCTCAAGACCCACTTGTCTGGAAGAACAGCTAAGTTGGGCCAGCATTTCTTCAAGATCTTGCAGCGATTCCGACAGTATAACTATATCGTCTGCAAAACGTCACGTCATTTTACTTTGATGCTAATGTCATAGTTTACTTTTACGATCAAACGAATTAAAACTCTGACTAACCACACTGGTTTTCGAAATAAAGGGTAGGGTAGTAAGGGAGAGTGATTATTGTTTCATGAAACTTTCATGGAACTGTGATGCAGAGATATAAAAATAAAATCCTGGATCTCTCTGTAACAAGGGTCTGTGGACTGTGGCTTTTGCCTAGTTAAATTATGGACCTGTGGTCCATGGAGCCATCATGTTCTTGCTCGGTCACTAAAAGGAACGCTCCGTACTAGTACATTCCAAAGACTGCACTAGTTCTTACTTCTAGTACTATTAGCACAGAATATATAATAGTACTACGCTATTAGGACAGTAGTTCCGAACCAAGCGACGGAATCACAGATTAAATAGGTCCAAAAGGAACGAAGTACTAAATGAACGATGTATTATAATAGTTTGATCCCTTGTTTCTCGCTCGTTCAGAGCCGAGCGACTAAGTACTAAAAGAACGACGGACTAGTTCGTTTGTTTACAGTGTCGGGAATTTATTCCTAATAGTACTTAGTACATGTACTACACAAGACTACTGTGGCCAATGGAGCGGCATGAGAACAGTCGCTCTACGTAATGGGATTAGTTTAGGGTTGATATAACTAGAATTTCATTTGTAGATCTTTTAACTTTTGACGTTATAACGTCTTATAAATCTATGAACACCGGAACACATGCACGAAAAAGTGTCACGTTCCGCCTGAGTCTGAGGGTGCAAGCGAGAGCGCGGAACAAGCGATAGAGAGGTACGATCGACCCAAGCGTTGGCTTGTGCCGCCCGCCAGTCATAGTCAATTGCCCTATATATACATCCTTCTCTATGGTCAATGTTTCCTGACGTTATCACGTAAAACTATCGTCCGTAAACCGACTTTACAGACAACCAAGTTTTTTAATCGGTCTAAAAAAGGTTTTTTTACCGTCGGTGTTCAAGAAACGCAGATCTTTGATACTGAATCAGTATCAATTTTAATCAATGATATCTTTGGACTGTAGGATATTAGGTACTGTAAGTGGAATATTAGGAAGTAATAAAATGTTCTAACAGGTAATACTGCTAAAAATAGTAAAGCTTTAGAATAATAATGAAGATAAATTTAGCTTTTCCTCTCTTCTTATTAGAAAGTGCGTGGGTGTGTATCAGTAATTTATGCCTCATGACTGCTTATTAACGCCCTGTTTCGCTTAGTTTCATTAATTATAACTTAATAAGCCCGTTACAAAAGTACATACTGTTATAATATGTGCAGAAGCCTAAACAAATAGTAACATTACAAAGTAGACTGTATAATTACTGTAGAAAAAAATAACAACATGCTTATTACTAAACCTTAATTAGGTCATTTTCTTATTTCCAAATGTACCTTTTATAAGTCAGCATTCGCCTTTATTACTTACTAGCTGATGCCCGCGACTTCGTCCGCGTGAATTTAGTTTTTTGTTTTTTTTTTTTGTATTAAAACCTTCCGTGGAACTTAAGGAACATACAAAAAAATAAATTAACCGAATTGGTCCATCCATTCTTGAGTTATGCGCTTACCAACATTCATTTTTATTTATATAGATTTTTTATTAAATTGTTACCCTACCGAATAAATAAAATACATATCAAATTCGACGTATTCACCATTATTTCTTTTTTTTTTTAAATTGAAATAGAATTAATTTATTTTAAGCAACTAAACAATTTAAAAATAAACTTAATAAATCTGAATTAATAAAGTAATTAATACTAAAATTAAAACAAAAAAATCTAAAACCCAATCGAGGTCACCGCAGTGTGGCATAATATTTATTAAAATTAACTAATTGTTTTTACTTAGGCAACCCTAACACACACAAAGGTAAAGGGCAAAGGCACAATACACCAGATATCCTCCGCATTTTATTTCCATAACAATATCCATAGGTAAATAAAGCTGAGTAAAGTTGGATGTAATCATCAAAAGACACTGCTTTGGCTTTACTTGCATGCATTGGGGGTTTATTGAAACGATGAAGATAAATATAAAAACGGATGTTCAACACTTCACTGTCGTACATAAATAAAAATGGCGATAGATAAAGGCGCACACGCCTATAATTTTCACAAAAGAGCGCAAAGACTACACACTTCACAATAAAATTATTCTCACCCGTTGCGGCGTTGGCGGCCGCGGCAGGGGGTAATCAGAGCGCCGCTAATTGTTGCGGTAATTGCCCGGGTTTCACTCACAATTATGACGGAAAACTGAATTATTAATAAAATCTGGCCCACTTGGATATGGGCCACGTTTTGGTAAAAGCGAATAGCTAACTGTGAATTAAGCCAACTGTAATGTTTAATAATATACAGCGTCTTGAAGAGATCTTTAATAATACAAGAAAATCCTACTATCCTACCCTACTAATCCTACTAACATTATAAATGCGAAAGTTTGTGAGGATGGATCTATGGATAGATGGATGGATGTATGGATGGATATTTGTTTCTCTTTAACGTCACAACGAATGAACCGATTTGGCTGAAATTTGGAATGGAGATAGCTCATATCCAGGATTCCAAATCCTTTTTCCACAGCCTTTTATCCCGGAAAATTACAGTTCCCGCGGGAATTAAAAACCTTAATCCACGCGGACGAAGTCGCGAGCATCATATAGTAGCAATATATTATATTATGTTGTATTCTGACATATATTTCATACATTCGTTTCAACGTTTCAATACATTTTGAGAATTGAAATGAAAATTATTAAACAATTATTACAGTTTTTTTTAGTGTACATAATAAATATTTAGTAACTCTTTTTAATTTATTTTTTTCCATAATTTTTATTTTTAATCTTTACAAAGTAGTGATATCTAATTTATCTATTTAGATATGATCTGATTAATGAGATATCTATGGCAACACTATTTATTTATTTTTATCAGATACAGTTTTTTCCCGGAGATCAAAATATGAATTATTCAAAACAAGATCAAATAACCAAACCCATTACAACTTTTTGATGTGTATTACGAAACTAATAAATTGAGTGAATTGACATACAAGTTTGTACCGCGATGTAGGTATAAAATTCGTCCGGAAATGCTAATTTTAGACGGACTATAAAAAAGTGAACGCGTCCGGTAACCGATACCTAGGATTAGGAATAGATCTGTACGCGTAAAGACATCAGCACATTGCAACTTTTAAGCTATTGCATAGCTTTTATCGCGGGCTTTGAACTAGGACAAACAGTGTGAGCGCGGCGACCTAATCAAGAAATTCCGTAACGAAAAAAACCTAACACCGTCGTTCAGTAAGCGTTCAACATTTTAGAGGTTCTCAAGTAGCTCTATTTGGCGCAGTGGGCGAGCGACCGCTTTATTTACCGTATGGTGTCTGATGTCGCAGGTTCGAATCTCACTCGCGAAGTAGTGACAGTGCGCTTTTCTTGTTTGTTTGTTTTTTAATTTTTTTTTGCATAATTTTTACTATGCAAAAAAAATATTGCATAAATATTATAATTGCATAAGTTGATAAAAATGCTATGCAATAGCTTTACCGCGGCAGTCCCCGAGTGCCACTTAAGTTTTATTTTATAATATTATGTATTTTGACCTACTCAGTAAAGTACTTTGTACTTTTACCTACTCAGTAAAGTACTCAATTAGTACAGTAGGTACTCGCCAAAGCTACTTGGATGGGCGAAGAATAATTTCTGTCATGGAGATATGCGCAATGGACTACTTACACAAAAAATCATATATAATCATATTATTATTATCATATTTTATAATTTTTGAAAATTATTGAAGTATACTAAGTTATAGTTCTAATAGTAAATAAGATATAATAAATATACAAGTAGGTATACGTGCAGAGATTAATTTAGAGATAAGTGTAAGTTTTATTTATTTTCCGGCAAAGGAATTTGGATCAAAAAAATAAAATTATGCTGTTATACTAGTTACTAAGCAATGAAATGTGTGCTCAGTGTAACTGTAATAAAAAAACAGCGACATTGCATTAGAATACCTAAATATTTTATTCCCTACTTTTTTAACGACTTTTTAGGGTTCCGTACCCAAACGGTGCCAACGGGACCCCATTACTAAGCCTCCGCTGTCCGTCCGTCCGTCTGTCTGTCCGTCTGTCAGCGAGCCGTATCTCGTAAACCATATCTAATAGGTACACAGTTGAAATTTGAGTGTGTATTTCTCTTGCCGCTATAACAACAAATAAAAAATAAAATAAAATAAAAAATAAAGAGGGCATAAATATATGAAAGAAAAGTCGAAATAAAATTTTATTTTTTTATCCTAGCGTGTGGGGTGTCATCGTCTAGAGCTCATTATGTGGAGTTCAAATATATTTTTTATTATTTTTTAGCTTTCTAAAATGAAGAACAATTTCTTACATCGGGGCCATCGAAGTTGTTGGTTTTAGACTATTATTATTACGGGTCTATCTCAAAAACGAAACTATGTAGTTATGCATTTGAAATTTCTGTATAATATTATGTACTATATATAGTGTATTTAAACAAAAAGTACTGGAAACACCGATTTATAATGCGGTTTGTAAGTTGTGACCATAACAAACGAGCAATTTTTCCCCATAAATGCTAATTTAGAACTATCTAAGAACTAAGATATCTACATAAATGTATCTAGTTTTAAAAAATGATTTGGTCATATGTACGGAACCCTAAAACAGCGAGTTCCGACTCGCACTTGGCCGATTTTTTTACTTTACCAATAAGAATACCATTTAGGAGTAGTTTTTAATTAACTTTTTAAAGTCCTTTCGTGAGACTGTCAACAAGTGAATCGTAATTATATTGCTAAAGTATTATGTACCAACATTTTTATCAATTTAATGCGATTTTAACTGTCAACTGAGCTACATTTTTTCGAAGCAATATTTGTTGCTATTAGAAAATTAATATGTAATTGATTTTTGAGTAGGTCTAAGTAACACGTTAATGGTTGGTTAATCATAGGTATATATTAGAAAAACTTGCCTTGAACTTGAATAAATAATCCCAATGTCACATCTCAAATAATTTTCGGATTATTTGAGACACTGTAAAAATTCAAAATTCAACTTGTGGCTCTAACAACAGGTCAAGACTACCATTCGTAAAGCAGAATTTTGCGTTTTACCTCACTAGATTTGGAAGAGTTCATCGATATTTTCATATAATATAATATAGTATTTCAAAAGGTAGATATGTATTATTCTTTGTTAATTTCAGGACAGCACGGCGATCCCAGGTGCGTTTACGTGCCTCCATCGACGGGTCAGACGTTTTTCTCCTTTCGGATAGCATACGCGAAATGTGGCACTAAGCCTGGTAAGATTCCTTTTTATATTCTAAATAGTAATTATTAGTATATATCACATTGAATATAGTTCTTCTAAGGATTCATTTAATTTAAGAAGGTGTGATAGCCTAGTTTTTACTGTTAGTACTGCGGTCTCGTATTCGGGTCGTCGCAGGTTCGATCCCGGGCACGCATCCCTGGCTTTTTTAAGTTATGTGTGTTTTAGAAATAACATCACAAGCTTCAACGATGAAAGAAAACATCGTGAGGAAACCTGCACACCTGAGAGTTCTTCATAAAGTTTTCAAAGGTGTGTGAAGTCGGCCAATTCACATTGGGCCAGAATGGTGGACTATGGCCTATAACCCTTCTCTGAGAGGAGACCTGCGCTCAGTAGTAAGCCGTTGATGGGTTGATGATGATGAAGTATTCTTTCCGAATCAACACTGGCGACAGGGTGATTCTATCATCATTGTCATCAGTGATGTCATACAGCTTCTTAAGGGGCTATAACGATCCTAAATTGTTTGGGTCGTACTAGTGGGATAGAGCTATATATTTTGCAGTGCTAGGAAAGAGATGGAAATTATGGATTCAGGGGTCGGGAATTGAAAAAAATCTTTAAAATTGATTTAAAAAATTATGGATGCCAATAATCAAAGAATTTTTCTCACCGCTTTTAGTAATTATTTATATCAACACAAATAAAAAAAAAATAGCAGGAAAAAAGCCTACCGTTTCTGTTTAAACACGATTTAAACAAGGTTTAAACCTAAAAAAGGAGATTATTGGATCAAAGTTTGGGAAAACTTTCTATCGAGAATTTTTTTTTCCAATCGTGTTTCAATCTCTAAGCGAATTTAGTTAAGATACCCAAATTACATATTGCATTGAAATTATTCAAATTGGAATTATAGTTTTCAATTTGTAAACCTCACAGAGCTCACCGAAAATCGCCTGTCGCATGCTTTTACCACCTTAATCACTGTGACTCTAATCTTGGACTTTACTTACGATTGAGATTCAAAGATTTTCTAAATGGGAAAACGGTACACGTTTATTTTAATCTATTGTAAGGTCGACTTGTACCAAATGTTTAGTTAAATTTTGTAATGCTGTCCTTCTCATGTCAATTCTGAAATAGTTTTGTCAAAAAGTGACAGCATTACAGAATTTAACTAAATATGATTAAGCAGTTTGTTGGTGCAAGTCGGCCTAAAATTATACCTATTTTATGTCATTGCCGATTGTCGCTAATTGTGTGTTGGGCCGTGGACTGTGGCCTATAAATAACTATAACTCTTCCCTGATAGGAGACCTGCGCTTAGTAATAATAATAATAATATCATTTATTTAATCCAATATCATGATTTTACAAAATGGGTTTTGCCAGCAGCTAAGCTAAAATCCTTACGATTTTGTGGTTTAGCTGTTGGACCTCTTCCTGATCGAAGGTTCAGTTTTACTTATACTATATTATACAGATCAATAATAACAAAAATAAATTAGAAATTATACAATAAATTATACAATAAAATTTTTTGGAACTTTTGACTTTTTGATAAAAATTATTGTTAGGTTTAGGATTATTGATTGCTTGTTAATTTTTACGACTAATATATATGTATATGTTTGTTGTGTGCACATGTGACATGTGTGTGTGTATGTGCGTGTGTGTGTGTGTGTGTGTGTGTGTATGTGCGTGTGTGTGTGTGTGTGTGTGTGTGTGTGTGTGTGTGTGTGTGTGTGTCTGTCTGTCTCTGTGTGTGTATGTTACTATAGGTGCTTGTGAATCTATCTGGTAATTTTTAGCAACTTTTCCGTATTTTCATAATCAAGCGTCTGGAGCCAGGCAGTAGTATGCCGTTGATGGGTCGCTGATGATGATGATGGCTAGTTTCTGAAGTTTACGCGTGTACACAGACTTACTCGACATAGGGCTTTGTTATGTAGTCATAAGCATGTCAGTTATTGGTGTCAAGACTTGCGAGTGATTAATTATTATAATTAGAAATGTCAACTTTATCGTCGCTAATTAATTCACTTGGCCTATAGTATAAATACTTACAAGTGTTTGCCACCATTTGTTATATATAGAGATTTCATTTCTAATATATGCAAGAATGCTTAGAATAAAACGCGATGGATAGCTAATATCTTAATTTCCGTTACACACACAGACAAATCGGAATTATAGTCTGAATTACTTGATTACTATAGTATACAGTTAAGTACAGTACCGTTATAAGTTATCAATCGTGAAGGGGATGATAATTAACCGACTCTAAAAAAGGAGGAGGTTATCAATATGTCGGAATCTTTTTAGGGTTTCGTACCCAAAGGGTGCCAACGGGGCCCTACTACTAAGCCTCCGCTGTCCGCCTATCCGTCCGTCCGTCCATCCGTCCGTCTGTCAGCGGGCTGTATCTCGTAAACGGTAATAGATAGACAGTTGAAATTTTCATAATATACTAGCTGGCCCAGCGAACTTCGTACCGCCAACTTATCTATACTTATAAATAAAATAAATAGACTAACCCAATCCAAAAAACCTATCCTATCTTTTAAGTTGGACCAAATTACAGATAGTTACGAAGTTTGATTAAAATCGGTTAAGTAGTTTAGGAGTCCATCGCGGACAAACAACGTGACACGTAATTTATATATATTAAGATTGTGTATTTCTATTGGCGCTATAACAACAAATAATAAAAATAAAATTAATTTAAAAAATAAAGGGGGAATTCCCCCATACATGGAAAAGGAGTCGAAATAAAATATTATTTTTTACCCTTCAATGTGGGGTGTCGTTGTCTAGAGATTTAGTACTTTCTAAGAACTAAGATAGTATCTAAAATATGTATCTAGTTTTAAAAAAATGATGTCATATGTACGGAACTCTAAAAGAGCGAGGCCTGACTCGCGCTTGGCCGTTTTTTTTAATGTAATTATATTCACTGATTGCTCGAAGTCGCCGGTACCGATTTGGAAAATTCTTTTTTTGTTTGATACTTCCCAGGTGGTCTCATTTAAATTTTACCGAAATCGGTCGAGCGGTTTTTAAAAAATCATCAATAAATTATATACTTTGTAGTGAAGCAGGCGTTTGAAGTCGGTTTTTTTAAAATAAATTTTTGTATTAAATTAGTTAACCATAAGATTTATAACCAAAGTGAAACTATGATTTTGTAGAAACCTGTAGTCTCACTATATTAATATAATTATTATAATACACTTTTATGGTTGACTATTGTATAGCTGCATTGTAATTTTTTTTTCATCATTTTTATTCTCAGTGATACAGGACTCATGTTTATGTGCCAGATATACAGCACTGTAGGGATTTATAGGTAGTTAAGTAATAAGATTTTCAATTTTGAACTTCTAGTAGTCAGAACTTCGGTTGAAGTTCTAATTTAATTCAAATTTAAATTCAAAATTATTTAATTCACGTAGGCCATGACACGACTCTACCACCGGTTCAGAAAGCGGATTCTGCCAGCAAGAAACTCAGCAGTTGCTCTTTTCAAAATAATCATTTTACAATATTACTATGTAGCTATTTACATTGTAATAAGTTTTTTATACTATGTTGTGGGCAGCTGGATGCCAAGCCGATTTATCCCATGCAACTTGTTACAATAGAATAGAATATTTCCACAATGAGGGAAAATTCAATACATGTTAATCTTGAAGTATTAAAAGGTTTTTATAAGACAAAATCGTGATTTTACGACTAATTTATCACTTTAATAGACATAACATTATGCGTACTTTCGTCTTGGGAGGCATTTGGTGTCAATTTCACTATTGTAGGCAGTTCCTTTTCGTACAATGTTGGGATATCAGGTTTAGGTTACTCTTTATAAACCAAACCTTTTTATTACGCCCAAGAGTATGTTACGTTACCTACTCTTTTTTTTATTAAACTTGAAAAACTTTGGGATAATATGTGCGATACTATGGGTAGGCACCTATCAGATACTGAAATGTTTATCATTATCTCACGCAAAATAAACAGATCAAGATAAGACAACGGAACTTCTTCTTCCTTTCGAAATTTCTTTGGCAAAAGTAATTCTACTGACGGTTTAATTTTAAGTATCAATTGAGGACACATTTTTTTTTAAATAAACTTTATTAATAATATGGAATAAAGTTTGAAATTTTGCTGGCGAGGACCTACAATAGAAGATGAAACAAATGATTATTCCTGGTAATATTATAAATGCGTAAATGTGTTTCTTTGTTGGTTTGTCCTGGAGATCTAGAGAGGGAACCAAACAACTTTTGATCCCGGAAAATGATAGGGTTGCTGCGAGATTTATAAAAAACTGTAAGTACTGTACACATCTCCCAGAAGTCACGGGCAAAAACTAGTCTTTTACAAATGTAAAATTCAGTCTTTAAGACATTATATTATTCAAAGATTCAACAATTACCAACAATTTCCATAATCGCAATTATTGTAACCACTCGATAGATACGCAGGTCGTTTGTGCAATCGATCTTGTTAAAGATGTCAAGACTTATAATACAGGTATTTTTGACTCGCGGTTCCTGCTCACAAAGAAGCAATAATCTCACCACCTAAATGAAGTTGTAGTGATATTAAATGAAGTCGTAGTGATATTAAACGAAACGGTTACTTTTGTTATTACGAACGATAAGATCTAAATTACCAAAATTTCGCCACGCGGGGAAAATTTTAGTTCCGTTTAAATTAAAACTGCAAAAATTTGAGAACAGGGCCTATACTGCCAAGTAGGTACCAATGCTTCTTCAAATTCTTGCAGTTTTAATTGTTGTCTGTGTCGAGTTATTCCATCCTTTAATTCGATTCTGGGGGGCTCAATTAAGGTTATAAACACGGCTTAGGTCAGAGGAGTTAAATATTTGCTTCTATTCTAGCGTCCGTTTTATAATTCGTCAGCTTTTTCATTGCTGTGATTTCCTTGATGATCAAGAACCTAAGAAATAGTTGCTATAGTCCTATCAGCCAGCGAGTTCAATGTATTGTCAGAAGTCAGAACATAACTTTTGACTTCCATCAATAGATAACTTAATCTGTTGTGGCTGTGATGTATTACGTAGTGTACAATCAAATTAACAAATACTTTTCCGTCGACATTGTAACAAATTATCGTACTAACTGGAAATTGTAAATGCATTTGTTATGTTTCTGTAAAAATAGTTCAAGCTAAAATAGGCTCTACCTTTCATGGATTAGTATCAAAATAGCATAGCTATGTTAATCTATTCGTTGTTGTACGAGCCATACGGATTATAGAACTGACCACCTACGAACTTAAAGGAGAAAGGTATAAATTGAATGTGTTCAATGAAGGGGTAGAAAGGTCATTAATTGTTCAAAGGGATTAATTTGCATAGAATATGGTTAAGTCTGATTAAGTGCAAAGCCTATGATAGCATAGAAGGCAGATAAATATGGAACGATAAGAAACACAAATGATGTTTTTTTTTCCTTTTTTCCCTTTATCGAAGCGTAGTTGTTCCCATTATATCTATAACTGCCCCAGCAGGCAGCGGCGGCTTAAATCCTGGTTTAAAAATTCTATGAAAATTCATCAATTGTCTGAAATGAAAATAAAGTCATTTTTAACCGACTTCCAAAAAGGAGGAGGTTTTCAATTCGGCCGGTATCTTTTTTTTTTTTTTTCTATGTATGTCCACCGATTTCTCCGGGATTACTGGACCGATTCACGTGATTTTTTTTTTAATCGACAGAGGATGTTTGCGAAATGGTGCCATAAAAATTTTAACTTTCAACTCCTCAAGCCTGATGCTGCAGGGATATTGCTCACCTAAAATAAAGAGATTTAGGAAATGTCGGTTACGAATTATCATTGTAGGTAACAAGTATGGACTACATCATGGAGCTCCAGGTCCTAGCTCCTCAATCATAGGATACTACACTTAAAAGCTTAAAATAAAAATTCTTTTCAAAAAACCGACTTCTAACGCCACTACAAAGTATAAAAATAATTTTAGTTTGTCCACGTTTGTTGAAGTCGGGCGGGCCTAAAATACAAAGTATGAAACCGACTCGCGGTGCTCTCTCGACTTCTACAAACGAGTCTCTCATATTGTGTAGCGTCGCGCATCGGTTTCATAGTTTGAATTTAGGCCCGCCCGACTTCAACAAACGTGGACAAACTAAAATTATTTTTATACTTTGTAGTAGCGTTAGAAGTCGGTTTTTTGAAAAGAATTTTTATCATTTTAGTTATTCATTACAATAGATAGATAGATTTAATGATAATTAATTAATTTTATCATTAAATAATATAATTTAATACATGCGGCTGAGTGTGGCAGTTAATCACAAGTCAATGATTAATTAATCATAATTTAATGAATGACTCTGAGTGCGGCAGTAAGTATATTTTCTCTTGTTATTTTTTGTTTTGCTTAGAGCATGTAAAATGCTTTCAGCTTTGATAGCCTCCTTTTCGGAGGGTCCAGAGTTCGTTCCCAGGAACGCTACTTATCCAAAGAGACGCTCTTAATTATTAAGTTGATGTATATTTTTACTATAATTAATTATGATGTATAACGTCTTTCTTAATTACAACATAAGAATTGTTGTATTTAGCTGTTCTATAGAAGTGGGAATATAGGTTTTTAGAACAAACTAAAAAAATAAAAGGAGTTTGAGTACTTATAACTACGAGCTAAGTACTTATAATTTATCGAAGTTCACATGAGCACTGCGGATATTATTTATGTGACAAATAAATAGGAGGCTCAAGCAAGACTGCATTCCCTAACGCCGTTTCCGGTGTAAGGTTTACGTATGTAGTACGAGTATAGATGCGAGTTAGGGTTGTCACCCGAGTTGTATTGTAAAGTAACCTATTTTTCCTTAGCTCATAAAGATCAACGTATTATAAAACAAGTGCGCTGTGATCGGCGCATAGTACGACATTCTACCGCGAAATATTAACGCACCACCAAAATCGTGTCACAACAAACAGTCCCCTACTCGATTATTCATGAAGTTTCCTGCGATTTTTAAGTTTATTTTTGTTCATATTCTTGGCTTTTGCTTAGGCTTGTAAGTACATTACATGCAATTAAATATTATGTAGGTATATCCTACAAAAAAGATACCGAACATGATGATAATTAAAAAAAAGAATCCTATGCTATCGTTATAAGTATAAGCCGCCAATTTAAATACATCAGAACGGGATCTTTCCTTTCTTTTCTATCGGGGATAAGGCAGTAAACAATGCACAACATTTTAATGATATATTGTATGTGGCAACCCTAGTAAAAGTAGGGACCTATATTGTGTGTACACTGTACATATAGCTTAAACACCTTGGTACGTTTTTCATTCAACTGACAAGAGTCGGGATTTTTCTTTCATAGAACTGTGGACAGCGTCAGACATTTGTATAGATCTAAGCGTAACGCATTGAGCAGATCATGCTTTTCATGAGGTTATTATATTCAAGTGATTTTGTACGGGGAATTTAGGTATGTATTGCTATTAGGTACCTACTTACCTGATATCTTTTTTTACTTTTGGTTGTTCTTAGGTATTTATTTTATCATTTCTGAGTGACAGAATAAGGGGGAGGTACAAAAGGAAATATTAACCATAAATAGTTTTCTATCCGTTATCATTGCAATCAGGCTCGTTTTTTTCGTCTACCCGCGGAATTTTCAATTCGCATAATGTTAAGATTTGCAAAAATGTTCAAAATTATGTGAACATTCTTGAGAATTACGTTCAAAACGTACCTAATACCTACGTAAAATTTTCAATACGCAAATGTACAAAACGCAAAATTTACAAAACTCAAAATGTACTAAACAAAAGTTAAATTTAGGAAAATGTTAAAAACTTAAATTCATTCATACTGTAGTTTTTTGTAGGTTCTCACTGTATTTAAAAAAAATTACATCAGTAGCAATGAAATAATAATAATTATTAAAAGTGCAAAAAGCTTACATTTCAGAAGCGTTCAAAAGAGTTTAGTATTTACGAGTTAATAAAAACAATTCATTACTACATCGCTAAAACCGAGTGTAATTATCTGTGTAACCATTTAGCGATAAATCACCCGTCCAGGTTCCACGGTACGTCGGTCTCATTTTAACAAAGTGAAGTCAGTTTTTCTCGTCCCTATTCCTAGTCGTGTCCCCTAGTGTGGACTGTGGAGTAACGGGCGACCCGAGCCTTCTTCGAACGTTGCGAGTTGCGCGCTCATTGTTTCTAAGAATCGCTGTCTAGTACCCGCCACACCGCATAGCACCGCACTCAGGGCCCATTTTCCCGCAACAACCCGGCATGGAGACGCCGATCCTGCATCCACTAACTTCGTGCGTATTTCCTTCCCGATTTAACCGAGTATTTACGACTTTAAGCGCTCTCCCCGCACGTTGACACGCTGCGATAATGTAAATTCAATTTTATGGCTTAGAATATAGAGTTTAGATTTGACGTTTGTAACAAGATTGATGTCCTAATGAATGACGGTAGCGAAAGAGAGGTAGCTGCCGGTGCTCGAGGGTGATAATCGCTTGCGCGTTTTCTGAAGAGACTCGCTTCTGGAGCGATCCGCGTTCTTTGGACGACTTCAACTTTTTGCGCGAGTTCATCCGCGTTAGGTCTAGCAATAATAAGGTTTTGAAATTGAATCCTTTTATTAAGATAAGTTTTACATTTTCTTCGACCCAGCTCACTACCATGACTCTGCTAACTAGTTTGACTTCTATACCTATATATTTTACGTGAAATGATTTCATCTGCTCTTTAAGTATTCAAGTTATGAATAATTAAGCTCCAGCTCAAGTTTATTACCTTTCATCATCAATGTCTGCGTATCATAAACATCAACAGATAATTCTGGAAACGGTGTTTAAACCATCGTTCGGTTTTTTTCTGTTTCCTCTATGGTTTTAATAGAAAAGTCTCCCGCTGAGGTCTATAATAGTATATTTAGTAAATGTTTCGTAGTGACTCCGTGCTGCTTTCCACCAGCACACCAGTTTTCATTACCCCATAAATTAAACTTTGTGTCACACTTCATTAACTATACAGCCTTATACAGGTCGTATCAACATTTATGTACGTCGTATCAGCATTATCAACTCGATTTTTTGTTAAGCTATTGCATAGCTTTTCTTGCGGGTTTTGAGCGCGGCGACCGAATCAAAAAATTCCGTAACGAAAATAAACCTAACACCCCCCACTCCGACCGGCACAGCGGTGCGGCGCGGCGTTGAAAGCCGTGCATTGTCTAACGTCGTTTCAGTTCGGCAGACTTCGGCACGGTGTTTGTGTGCGTGCGACTAGAAAATGCTATGCAATAGCTTTACCGCTGCAGTCCCCGAGTGCCACACGTATAAATTCTCTAAGTACCTATTTATGAAATATTTCTTTTCTTTCTATTCCTTACTAGCTGATGCCCGCGACTTCGTTCGCGTGGATTTAGTTTTTAAAATCCCGCGGGAACTTTTTGATTTTCCGGGATGCCTGTCACCCTCCAGGTTCTCAACTATACCTATCCAAAAAATCACGTCCATCCGTAGCTTTGTTGCAGCTTGATTGACGGACAAACCAACAAACAAACACACTTTCGCATTTATAATACTACTCGCGGCATTGTTAATGATGATTCAAAGAGAAAACATATTACTGATTATATTATCAATTACGTTTATAATTGTCAAATTTTTTACCATACTTAACCAAAGACAAAATTACGTTTAGCTGTCATTTACTATTTGTTATTCCACTGTAATTTGCGTTTTACGTACCACGTTTTATAGTGACTTAACGGAAACGCGGTCGAACGGGATAAAAAGTATCCTATGTCCGTCTCCTGCTTCTAAGCTACCTCTCCACCAATTTTCAGCCAAATCGGTTCATCCGTTCTTGAGTTATAAATAGTGTAACTAACACCACTTTCTTTTATATATATAGATTACATACCTAATTCTTTCTTGGTAATTTATGTAGTGTAGGTTTAATATTAGAGACTTTTTTTGTGTAAGCTTTATCTATGTAATCTAATTTATTGTATGTTTCCGTGAATAAATAGAAATAAGAAATTAATAATAAGTTATACCTACGTCATTCGCATATAATAGCCATTATGTTTTTAATATATGTCATAAGATAGCTGCAGTGATACACACTTACTGTGCTTTTTATTATCATAAATTATTATCAACAGTGACTATAAAAAAATATTCTGTCTACGATGGTAACCTTTATTTACATACTAGGCCGGGTAAATTTGGAACAACATATTTTACGGAAATCTGAACAACCGCCGACACAGATATTAGTTTCTAGAGTGTGTCTGCATAATTTATTCGGTTTGGTTGGCAAACTTAGTTTGTATGGTGCGGACGGGATCATTAAGTTGGCTTCGGAAGTATTTAGTACCTAATTGTATTTTGTCAGTAAACTTAAGTAGTATACCTGAGGGAATAGTCCCTCTATACTTCTTCTAGTTGACACTGCCGGAAGAGTCTTGGCGCCTATTTCTGCGCTGATGCCAATTAGATCTATTGTCCCATACAACTGTCAAACATCTTCGGAGATAGTTTGCATTTTATGAATAGACTTGACCACAGCAGCGGTGCTAAATGCCAAAGGTGCAACTTGCAACACCCTATTCTTATGTACTACCTTTTGCTCGCGACTTCGGTTAGGTTTTTAAAAATCCCACGGTAAGCCTCTGTTTTTTCAGGATAAATGGTAGCCTATGTTGCTCTCCAAGTCCTCAAGTCCACTATACCCATGTAAATCACTTCAATCCGCTTCTCCGTTGCTGCGTGATTGAAGGACAAACCAACAAACTTTCACATTTAAAATAAGTAATTATTAGTAAGTAATATTTGAATGGCACCATCGTTTATCTGTATTTTATGTATTTTAACGCCTTCGGTATCCTGGAAGACATCGCTATTCGCTTTATGCAGTGAACCCATCAGCAAAATTATTGAAAGAAAAAAATCCATCACCTTTACTGATGGATATTCTTCTGTATTCTAACTTTTCTGTAATGTACGAGTACTAAATATTAATGTCCGTTTTCACCACACGCCTAAATCATCCCCTAAGTAGGAGACTACGTATGTTGCTCCTAAATACAATCCCTTCATAATCATCATCATCATCATCAACCTATCAACGGCTCACTACTGAGCGCAGGTCTCCTCTCAGGGAAGGGTTATAGGCCATAGTCCACCACGCCGCCGGCTCAATGCAAATTGGCAGACTTCAAACACCTTTGAGAACATTATGAAGAACTCTTAGGTGTGCAGGTTTCCTCACGATGTTTTCCTTCACCTTTGAAGCCAGTGATATTTAATTTCTTAAACGCACTCAACTTAGAAAAACCAGAGGTGCGTGCCCGGAATCGAAACTGCGATCCCTGAATAGGAGACCGCAGTTCTTACCACTAGTCTATCACTGCTTACAATCCCTTACGACATTATGTCATTTCTACCTTTCTAAAAGTTTGTGAAAACGAAATTGACAGAAAGCGTCACCAAACTTGGTTTGGGTAGCCCGTAAAGGTTAAGGAACGTTGGTGAAAACGCTAATTTAATTCATGTATTCGCTCTTCACTTCTAGACCTTCACGGCCAGTTTTACGAGAACACAGTGGTGGTGCAATACGACAAAGACTTACTCGAGGTGTGGGACGAGGCGAAGAGGTTGCGGTGCGAGTGGTTCAACGATTACGAGAAGACAGCCTCCAAGCCGCCCATGGTTATCGCTGATTTGGATGTCGTGCAGCTGGATTTCAGAGGTGAGACCTTTAATTCCTCTTGGGTGAAAGGAGAGTTGAACGAAGTAACCTTACTTACCCGTGCTACCGGCTTATCCTACTGGTAGTACCACGGGTAAGAGCTGATTACCCGTGGTACTACCAGATTGTATACCATACAAACAAAAACAACAAAATGACAAGTAAACAAAACATTATAAGTACTAACAGGTAGGTAGCCTTATCGCTAAGAAGCGATCTCTAGCTGGAGCGAGATATTTAGTACGACGCAACGTTTAGATACCTATAACACTATTTGACGTTAAAAAAGAATTGTTTTGAATTATTGTTTTGGAATCACGTCTCGATTTGCCCCGCAAGCGAAAATTGTATTGTGATAAGTGATATTTGGCTAGCCAAAGATTTTTTAACTCAGTTATGCCAAGATGCGTCGTGTTACCGACGAGTATTATGAGGTATTCTCAAATTATTATATTTAAGACTTAGGAGTTTAGAAAAAAAAATCATAATATGGATGTCATTTATCAACGTCAACATATAATTATTACAAAATTATATTTATGGGGGACAAAAATATTACAAAATGTAAGCTACGAAAGTATTTAATTGCTGTAATACTTATGTTAATCATTAAAAGTATCATAATATGTAAATTGAAATTAATGAAATTGTTTTACTTTTTTTTATCCAAGCAGTCGTGTTTTTGGTTTTCTTTCTAAATTCCTTTTTTTATTTCCAATAATTGCATTTATATGTGTTATCCTGGGTTTCTATGTGCTAATTTTCAATTTGAATTTTTAAATCTTAGATGGTAGATTTAATTTTTTTTGGAAAATCTGTTTTAATTTTTTTTCTGTTATAGTTCTTGCAATTCACGAGGGCGACTGACTTATGGTTGTGTGTGTGTCGTATCTGTATAAGTGTGAGCGAGCGCAATGCTCGCGCCTGCCCGCTCCCACCTAGGCTTTGACAAGCACGCACACCTATGCAATGTGCATGTACACGAAGTAACCACGAGTAAAGCTCACTCGCCTTCGTGAATTGCAAAAACTGTACGCATTTACACGGATCGTTTGTTATTAGGTGACAACGTTGACTGCTGGATGGAGATACAGGCGGGAAAGGGCCCGTGGGCGCCGCCGGTGTCCGGCATAGTTCCTCTCGGCTCTACACTGACTCTGGTTGTCGCCATTAATGATTACCGAGGTAAGTATTTAAATGTAACCTAGACTGTATGAGCATATGTTTGTGTTGAACTCCCTAATGTAATAGGTTTGATTCCCGACAGGGGCGATTCTGGAATTTATAATTTCCTTTTTGGAGTTTACTCCTTTAGAATCGATTTTAGGCTCCCGGTATGAGAAAAATTTGAGCAGTGAAATCTGTTTTGAATGACCTCGTTACGTTTTTCACAACGATGCAAATTTCTACCCTAAAGTTGAGTAAATAAGGTTGGTTTTCGCTTGAGTTGTCGAATGCCCATGTTACGTTTTTCACAACGATGCAAATTTCTACCCTAAGGTTGAGTAAATAAGGTTGGTTTTCGCTTGAGTTGTCGAATGCGAAAGCGCTTTCGCTTCGGGAAGCCGAGCGCGTACCGATCGGGTCGGAGCGGCGCTGCGAATGCATTACGACGTTTTAAGTAGTAAACTCCAGTCGTGCGTCGGAGCTGACACACACACTTTTTTAAAGTTGATTCTGGTCGTGGCCATGGCTAGTTACCATTACCACCCTACCGGCAAAGGCTTGCCGTCAAAAGATTTAGCGTTCCGGTACGATGCTGTGTAGCATCCCATTGTAGGTCCCATATTCCTTTAATGTGGATATGAAGTAAGTAAGTAGTCTTAATCTAAGTTTTTTGAGATTGAGATTGAAAAAAGAAGATACCGGCCGAATTGAGAACCTCCTCGTTTTTGAAGTCGATTAAAAAATAAGTTTAAACCTGGCCCTTTACTAACAACGCTTAAAATAGTAGGTATTATTTCAAAATTGCAGTAATTATCAATATACAGTAATTAATTTAATGTTGTCATTATAACAAAATCTCGAAACAAAATTTAAATAATACTGCTCTATACGATTTTGGTTAAATCACTGTTGAAAATCGTTTTAGTTGGAATTGAGAAATAAAGTTTGACCTTTTAGCTTTGATTCTTACCTTATCAATGGGTACATTATGTTTCCCTTTAAGCGTAAATGACACTAACTGAGACTTGAGATTTAGTTTATTGCATTTAAACCTCTTTCGTTTAGAAATTAAGAAAGTACTCTGTACATAGCAATACTGTGTGAGTTATTCACGAAGAGCCCTACTGATAACCTCGTGAGACTTTCAAGACGTACAAAGACAATGAGTTAAACACCATAGAAATAGAGCTCGTCTACACGTTGTCGAAAAACGCAATAAAACGTCTGTCAGTTGGTCATGACTCATGTCAAGGGTAAAATCGGGATAGATGCCCCTTTTTTTGAAAGGGACTTCTAATATTAAAACTTTTAGTTTACCTTGAAAAATTCCTATGAACATTTTGGAACGTTGGAAGTTCCTTATCGCGCTGTGCGGAAGGGGTCTAGACGGAAAAAATTAAGGAACCGACACTCGACACATTTTTGAAACCGACACTTTTTGTTGAATGTGAATTTTGCATTGTGTTCGGTATTTTCGCGATACAACATTGGGTCTCCGTAGCTTAGTGGCTCCGGCAGTCGCTCAACAGTTCAAAGTCGATGGTCCGAATCCCAGCTCGACAGACTGAATTTTCTATTTTCAATTTTATTTTAAATAATTTCTACATGTGGAATTATTATTAACTTATAAGTTATAAAAAATTAGGGAAAGGTTCCACATGTAGAAATTGTTTAAAATAAAATTGAAAATGGAAAATTCGGTCTGTCGAGCTGGGATTCGAACCATCGACTTTGAACTGTTAAGCGACTGCAGGAGCCACTAGGTTACGGAGATCCAATGTTGTACCGCGAAAATACCGAACACAATGTAATCGAAAGGAACTACGTTCCATCCGGGTGTCCCTTAACACCTCTCAAGTTTTTATTTATTTATATTTTATATATTAATATTATATTAACTTTGAAGCGTTCGACGAGTTTGCTGGCGAGATAACAGCATACACAAGCGAATAGCCTGTCCCATCGGCATCTGTCCGATGCCAATCTGTCTGTCTTGTTCAGTCAAGTAATAGCCGTTTGCTAAACAATAGTACCTCTAGTATAATAAAATGGTATCTCTATGTTCGAAAGGAACAGTCGTTAAGTGCTTAGCTCTAAACAAATGGACTTTGAAAGCGATAAAGTAACTTAGGTCAGAGTTCCATAAAGTTGGACATTTCTCGGTTATAAAAGTTCTTAATCAAATAATATAGATATTCGGTCTTGTGATTATTTTTGTATGGCGGGAGGTTTCGGTCAAGGTTAGTTATTATATCCTACCGGCAAAGATGTGCCATGAAGCTGTTTAGCGTTCCGTCTAGGAATTAGGGATACATACCCCTTTCAAAGTAACAAGTCATACACCTTAATTACCGACCGCGCAATATTTTGTCCACAGTTTCAATGCAGAAACGTTAAATGCAACAATTTTAGAAATCGCCCACGAATATGTTATTTTGCCTACGGATTTCACTGCTGAAATGCTCCTGTAAAGATTTATTTGAGACTAGCTGATGCCCGTGACTTCGTCCGCGTGGATTTAGTTTTTAAAATCCCGCGGGAACTCTTTGATTTTCCGGGATGCCTGTATGACCCTCCAGGTTCTCAACTATAACAATATAACAATATATATTTCGTTTCATTCGTGGACATCCGAATTGGTTGCAATAAAATAATATTACCTATGCATAAATGTTTTATGTCTTTGTAATTTTAAGTGCTGTAATATTTATTACTAATTTTCATACAATCTATTATTAGATTAAGGACACAACTATTTTTACCTACTATTTCTACTTGAAATATGACTCAATTAAGATTCAAGACTAAAATAATATACCTATTATGTACATATTGGGTCTTAAAATAAAGTTTGAGAATCATTGAAACATCGCTACACCTAAATTTTTGTGATTTGATGCTCGATATATTCAAGCAATTTCTCATGCACGTTAAACTCCAGTATTCTAACATTTTATCGGCCCGGGTCCAATTAAAGAATACAAGTAGGTACGAAACTCACTAGTCTAGTTTTGATTAACATAGACATAATAACTAGTTTGTATTCCAAATTAAAAACGGTTTTCTTTGTATATAAATTTTATTTGTGTTAAATATTTAAATTAATTAAAAAGTTACCTCTCATTAAGTGTTAATTTAGTAGACGAATCAAATCATTAATTTTAATAATTTGTAATTTTTTTTAATACCTTTTGCCCGTGACCTCGTTTGTATGATTGCGGTTTTTAAAAATCCTGCGGGATTCGTTTTCCGTGTTAAAAGGTAGCCTACAAGTATGTCACTTTCCAAGTAGGTACTCAACTACATATACCCATGCAAAAAGTCACGTCGATGCATTGCTTTGTTGCTTCGTACTTGAAGCACAAATTATTATAATTATTCTACTTCCTACTTTATTATAAATTCAAAAGTTTGTGAAGATGGATGTTTGTTACTCTTTAACGCCACTACGAATAAACCGATTTGGCTGAAATTTGGAATGGAGATAGCTCATACCCATTATTAACACAAAGGCTACTTTTATCCCGGAAAATTCCAAAGTTCTCGCGGGAATTAAAAAAACCTTCATTCACGTGGACAATGTGGCGGGCATCATCTAGTTAAATTAATGATTTTTACTTCTAGATAAATTACGGTCATAAGTTTTAAGTGCATAGTTCTGTGGTATAATGAAGAGGGTACATACTTAAGAATATTTTTGATTTCTCTGTGGTTTCTCTTATTTTGCAATTCATGTTATTTTTAAATTCTCTATCTATACTTATTTTGTTTGACGATTTCTGTTCACTTACACTTCTTAGTAGTAAGCTGTTGTGCACGTTTTACAAGTGGGTATGGGTTGCAAAGCAAAACTTTGTATTAACTTTCTATCTTGCAAATATTTTCTGTGACAAGTAAACATCAGCATAATTTCATTCATAAACTTCGTAATCATTGATGCAAAAACATAATATGAAAAGCTTTATAACTGCTTTCCATGATTATCATCATCATTTCAAGCCATCGTGGGCCCACTACTGGACAAGGGTCTTCTGTCGGAATCAGAATGGTTTGGGAGATATCCGTCGTGGTATTCACAGAAAGCTGGCCAAGCGTGGATAGGCAGACTTCACACCTATGAGAACATTATAGAGAATTCTTATGAATGCTGGTTTCGTTTAGTCAAAGCTGTGTGATATTTAATTGCTTAAAACCTCAAAGCTTAAAACACACATGACTCGTAAAAGTTAGAGGTGCCTGGAATCGGCTATACCTAACGAAACTAGCCTTATATTTTTTTAGACTTCATTCGCATTAAAATTGCTACCAAGATATTTTTTGCACCTCGAAGCCTGTTGAATATAATGTTATTGGCACTTAAAGATTAACAAAAAAATAATAATATTTAAATTATACATCCGGAATTCCATGACGGGGAAGCAAGAAGCTATAATCAAATGTAGGTATTAGAAAAGCTCGGCATTTTTTGTTATTATAAAACAAATAAAAAAATTTGCAAGGAAAGCAAATATTTTAATAAAATAGGCATTGATAAAATGTAGAACAATATACTTTTTTTTTGTTTAATATGTTTTGTGCAATTTTAATAATTGCTACCAAGATATTTTTTGTACCTCGAAGCCTGTTGAATATAATATTATTGGTACTTAAAGATTAACAAAAAAATATAATATTTAAATTATACATCCGGAATTCCATGACAGGGAAGCAAGAAGCTATATCAAAAGTAGGTATTAGAAGAGCTCGGCATTTTTTGTTATTACAAAACAAATAGACAAGGAAAGCAAAGATTTCATCAAATAGGCATTGATAAAATGTAGGACAATATACTTTTTTTTGTTTAATATGTTTTTGTGCCGCAATAGGCGTATTTTTGAACGAATGGTACAAGACAATAGGGTTTTTGTGCACGCGTTTTGTATGAATAAAACAACATTGTCAAGTGTACCGTTAATTTATATTGCTATTGAATAGTGATGAATCGGAAACGGCTGAGTTCAGACGAAGGCCATTTTTATTCGACTATGGTAAAGCCGAAATGAAGAGTTATGATTTTAGCTTTGTAGGTATATATATGTATGTGTGTATTTTCGTATATTCCACCATAGCGCCTAAGCTATTGAGCCGATTTTCATGAATCAGCTATGTCAATCGATTCGTTACTAGTGGTTCGCCCCGAACTGAGACCTCGCGGTAACGGTATCCCATGATTATTCATTCAATCGATACATGATAACCAAAACTGACATTATTATTATGCTCGTTTTCACCAAACATACCTAAATCATCCCCTAAGTAGGAGTCTCTTAACGTAGGTAGCTCCTAAATACAATCCTAAGTCCTAACATCCGTCCCAATATCCTTTTAGGTGTCCCGTACAGGATCGTGATAAATAAGTTGACAGAAAACATCAATCACCTAACTTATAGTAAAGGTTAGGGAACGTTAGTGAAAACATTGAATTATTTATTAAACATTGAATTATTTATTTATTATGTAGGTACTAAGGAGTGAAACCGGGTTACGGGCATCTGTACAAATCGTCATCTATCGACGCGAATAGAAAATATACAATATTTAACTAAAATTTAACTAAAAAATAATTTTAATTGAATAATATGGTACAAAAAAAATTACAATACAATTATTGTATTAAAATAAGTAACTAAATAATAATGGTCGTAGTCGTAACTCGTAGTTCCATGGGAATAGTTACTGACTGCGCCATCTATTAGCATTATTGTGAAGCTATGTTGATGCTATATGAATTACTGATGTACATTAAAAATTAAATAATCTCGTTTCTTTATAATATTCATATAATTTTAGTATTTGTTGTTCAAGTACAGGATATAAGTGACCTAAAAACATAAAATCAGTATGAAAATCCATAGCGGATTTTTCTAGAGAGCGTCTTCAAGCGAGCGTATAAAATCGCCACTTTGAAAGCCCCCCATTTCGTCAATTTTAAGGGAAAAATTAAAAAAAAAATATTTTTGTACTCAGTTCAAAATTATCTTTAAAATGATACGTAACAATTTTATGTAACGCGATATTTTTTTTTTACTTCGCATTCGCTTCTATGAGAGCCCCCCTGAAATAAAGATTTTTATAACTTTTTAAGCCATTTTCGGCTGGAGGCCATCGGTTTACATATTATATCTAAATTTGAAGTAATTACGTTCAGTAATTCAAAAGTTATAAGGCTCTGACAGACGGACGGACGGACGGACGGACGGACGGACAAGTGCAAATCGCTCTAGTTAACTCAGAGACCTTCGCTTCGCTCGGTCGATTATAGTCCGGGTGACAGGCTATATTTTTAACCGACTTCAAAAAACGAGGAGGTTCTCAATTCGTCGGAATATTTTTTTTTATTTTTTTTATGTATGTTCACCGATTACTCTTATATGGCTGAACCGATTTGTAAAATTCTTTTTTTGTTTGAAAAGGTATTTTCCAGGTGGTCCCATTTACATTTTATCGAAATCAGTAGAGCGTTTTAAAAAAATCAACATTAAATTATACACTTTGTAGTGGCGCGGGTGTTTGAAGTTGGTAAAGAATTTTTTATATTAAATTATATACGAACAAAATCAATACAGCTGGTATAACATCCAATTTACAGTAGTCGGGTTAAATTTTTAACTCTTTTTTTCTGGTCCCTACAAAATCAAAGCCATATTTTTAATCAAATTAGGTATAATTGCAGACTTTCATTGTCAGCAATTACTTTTACAGTGTTTAGTTTTGATTGTTAATAATTATTTTTATTTTACATTAAGTATATAAGTTAGACAAAGGAGTTAGGTAATTATATTTATTTATTATTGACGACCTTAAACCTAAATCCATGAGAGTTCCAAACGTGCCCTTGTCTGATAAGGGCCACAAAAACCCAGCTGAGTATTTGTTTATTATCATTTCCAGTAAAAAAATGCTTTTAATAAAAACTTGTTCAGATTCATGACCAAGAAATGAATGAAATGAAATGAAAACAAGAAGTGGGCTATTTCAAATACAAAACATGAATATTCTATTAACGTGTTCATACATTTTAAATATGCAAATTAACTACAACTCTCTATCTACGGCGACTATTTTGTTGGGAAAATATCTAGCAGTATCTTTTGTCGTATCAAACGGCAGATGTCCACTGTTATACTTATACATAATTATTTGTATTAATCTGTGGTCGATATTTAAGCAATGGTTCAAATGACGGTACTAAGAAGTCCACGGTTTATTTATGTTTTGTAATACGAACATATTTAGACCATGGTTCTGCAGATAAGCCTGGACTTGATAGTACAGGTTTAAACCAAGGTTTATTAAGTTTTTTGTAATAAGACTGAATATGTCTTGCAAAGCTAGTCAAAGAAAATAAACTTGTGCCGCTTGAATACGATACCTACAAGTAGGTATCGTATCGCTTTGATTCCGCTTTTGCGGTATCCCGCTAGCCTGCGGGATAAAGGTTTTAACGCGGGATTGAATGGCCTAGCTAACATTACTGTTGATATAAGAAAATTATCCTCTGTACGTAGCCTAAGTTTATTTTTCAGGTAGATACCTATTGAGAGAGGTTGGTGAACATTATATCGGATATTAAAATAATTGTGCGTAAGATTCCGTTACTCAATTGACGTTTATACTTATATAAAATGGAGATTTGGTTGTGAAAAATTAAGTGTAATTTTATTTTATTTGGATAGGTATGGTAGGGCTTATCAGTGATAAATTTTCGGCGTTCGCGAGATCCAAGTGGTCAAGATGTGTTATGCGGCCAAATCTAAGGTCCAGCAGATACAGAAGTGGCGAGGATTGTTTTTCATCTATGGTTATTAGGTATTATTTTAGTATTAATGCCACGAGCCGTCTATCTATATAGGATTTGTACCCTAGCAACGTTTCTGGCATATGATAAACCACCTGGTTTATCATATGCCAGATAAAAATCCAGGATAAAAAAAGAATTTTTATCCCGGAAGACAATGAGTTCCCCTGGGATTTTTAAAAAACCTAATTCAATGTCAATTCTACGCGGATGAAGTCTTGGAAAAAGGTAGTACCTTTTCCTAAGATAAGATAAACATAATTATAAATTATATGATATACTGTACATGTAATAATATGTATTTGAATACCTACGATGTTTATTTAGTGTTTAGTAGAAAAGCCGAACTATTTATAAAATACTAGCTGACCCACCCCGGCTTCGCACGGGTAGGCTACAAAACAAACACAATGGCACAAACATGCCGTTAGTCTACTGTCTATGCCTATTGCTAAAACCCTCATATCATTATATTATTCAATCGTTGTCCTTTATGCGAGTGACTCCGTGAAGAGTTATGTCCTCCGTTATCTCCGATAACTTTTATCAGATCTTCATCAAAATTTGACATAACATGCTCAGGAATTCTTTATTTAAAAATGTAAAAGTACTATCAGTATTACCTTTACATTTTCAAAAAAAAAAGAGAATTATTAAAATCGGTTTTTTGATAGAGTCATGGAGTAAAATCAACAAAAATTTTCATCCCCTATTATGGAGAAATCTTATCTTTTATCGGGATAAAAACTATTCTATTGATATTCCCGGTCAACATGACCGGGAAATGAATATCAACTACCACTATACCAAATTTCATTTAAGTCTGTTTAGTAGTTTTCACGTGATGCCCGGACACACAGACAGACAAAAAAAATTAATACAAATCTGTTTTGAGCTCAGTATTGATCAACCTTTAGAAAAATATTGGAAATTGGGAACCTTTCCCTAGAAAACTCCGAATAAATTAACATAATTATTCGGTTGAAGTAAATGATCCAAAACGCACAAACTATAAATTTAGTTTAGTACCCTAATTTGTCTTCTAATTATACAAATCTTGTGGAATGTATCGCCTTCACCCACTCGGTATACCACAATCATTAACAACAATGAACTTTAGGTCAAAGCAATAAACGCCAATTTCCTCTAACAGCGATAAAAACCTCGTCTACAATGAAAGTCTTTTAAAGTTAAGTGTCATTCCATTCGGATTATACTATTGAAAGTAATAATTGTGAGTGCAGAAAATTGTATGACTGATCATTTGAATAACTTTCACTGATGATGATACTGTTGGATGTTAAACGCACTTCAGTTAGACTAGGATGCGGTATTGTTAAGTAATGCTTACAATGAAAATAATCATGCGCGATAAGCTTTTCAAATAATATATCATTTAAATGTCGCTCACTTGAGTCCGCGAGGCGTCAGCTCAACATAACATTTGAGTGGTCGCCAAAAGTCGAAAAACCTGGTCATTTGTTTATGTTACACTGGCATACCAAGATACAATACCACCTACCATCTTAGACTCTATTGTCACTTAGCATCAGATGAGAATTTATATCTGTCTGTCCCTGGGCTGATCTTCGGTTTGACTGAACCGATTTTGACTAACTTACAGAGGTAGTTAGACAGTTCAGGGAGCTGTATATACTTCTTCAAGTATCCCTGTAATATATTTAGGATTCCTGCGTTTAAATAAACTTTATTTAAAAGAGACAATATTATCCATTTTCACAACCTCAGTACAGTTAAATAAATCTTGATGAAATTTGGCTTCTTTTATCACGAGAAAATACAGTGTCATGGGATCTTCTAAATAACCTAAATTTGAGCAGACGAAACTTGTATCAGCTCGTTTCTCAAGTTCATTTAACTGATTTAGAACAGCGCGTTGCCTCTATTGAAACGAACTATCAATTAGATAAGCTCGAAAATTACCCGTGTAATTCAATAACGGCTGTCTTATCCAAAATCTACAGATTAAAGGTCGAAAGTTTTATCAAGGCATGTTATACAGTGTTTACTAATAAGCAATATGGATAGCGATCTCAATCGAGGATTTGTTATTGGCATTTGTTCTTCATCTCAAACCACCTCCCATCAACCACCACCGTGCTCACCACTGAGAACGGTCTCCTCTCAGAATGAGAAGGGTACAAGCTATAATCCACCACTACTGACCAAGTACAGATTGGCAGAGCTCACTCACCTTTGAGAATATTATTATAGTGACAGGTACGCAGGTTTTCTCACTAAGTTTTACTACACCGTGAAGGGCATGCCGGTTTCCTCACAAAGTTTTACTAGGCACACCGTGACAACTGACAGGTATGCAGGTTTTCTCACGAAGTTTTACTACACCGTGACAGGCATGCCGGTTTTTTCACAAAGTTTAATTACACAGTGACAGGCATGCAGGTTTCCTCACGAAGTTTTACTAGGCACACCGTGACAGGTATGCAGGTTTTCTCACGAAGTTTTACTACACCGTGACAGGCATGCCGGTTTTTTCACAAAGTTTAATCACACAGTGACAGGCATGCAGGTTTCCTCACGAAGTTTTACTAGGCACACCGTGACAGGTATGCAGGTTTTCTCACGAAGTTTTACTACACCGTGAAGGGCATGCCGGTTTCCTCACAAAGTTTAATTACACAGTGACAGGCATGCAGGTTTCCTCACGAAGTTTTACTAGGCACACCGTGACAGGTATGCAGGTTTTCTCACGAAGTTTTACTACACCGTGACAGGCATGCCGGTTTTTTCACAAAGTTTAATTACACAGTGACAGGCATGCAGGTTTCCTCACGAAGTTTTACTAGGCACACCGTGACAGGTATGCAGGTTTTCTCACGAAGTTTTACTACACCGTGAAGGGCATGCCGGTTTCCTCACAAAGTTTAATTACACAGTGACAGGCATGCAGGTTTCCTCACGAAGTTTTACTAGGCACACCGTGACAGGTATGCAGGTTTTCTCACGAAGTTTTACTACACCGTGAAGGGCATGCCGGTTTCCTCACAAAGTTTAATTACACAGTGGCAGGCATGCAGGTTTCCTCACGAAGTTTTACTAGGCACACCGTGACAGGTATGCAGGTTTTCTCACGAAGTTTTACTACACCGTGAAGGGCATGCCGGTTTCCTCGCAAAGTTTAATTACACAGTGACAGGTATGCAGGTTTCCTCACGAAGTTTTACTACAAGCACGTGATAAGCAAGCAATAATGCAAGTGATATTTAAGAAAAAGTTAGAGGTGCGTTTCTGGTATTCGAACCTTGGACCCCGAAAACATATCCAGTAGTGGTAAGTATTCTCTAAAATTACAATTTGCATCAGTGCGTGTAACGATCGCATTGGCCTCTGATTGTCTGGTAACCTTCCGCTATTGGTTCAAATGCTTTGAATATTGATACATAAATATATTGATTGATAAATGTCATAAATTCAGAAAATCAGAGGTCATTGCGACACTCACACTGATGCAATCATTTTTAGAGAATAGTACTGCTTACAATCTTCTTTGGATAAGGCTTATATTAACCGACTTTAAAAAAGGAGGAGGTTCTCAATTCGTCGAAATCTTTTTTTTTATGTATGTTCACCGATTACTCGAAGACGCCTAAACTGATTTGAAAAATTCTTTTTTGTTTGAATGGGTATACTTCCCAGGTAAATTTTATCGAAATCGGTCGAGCGGTTTTTGAAAAATCAGCAATAAATTATATACTTTGTAGTGGCGCGAGTGTTTGAAGTCGGTTTTTTCAAAATATTTTTTTATATTAAATTATTTAATAAACTATGTAGGTAACTTGCAAAGAATATAATTTGTATAACTGCTAGTAGGAAGGAAAAATCCCGGCCGTAAAAAGTGACAGAGATGACGCTCTACGAAGCCGAGGTTGGATTATCGCGGATGGACTGTGCTGTACTTACGTTGAAGAAGGCACGGATGCCCGCGACACCTCATAAAACCGTCTCTAACAGGGTAATAATAGTGTGCAAACACACGCTAACGGTACAAAGAATAGTAAAAAGTAAACTGGACAAATACGTACGAAAGGGTTTGCTTAACGGGTCGCGGCTTGCATGCTAGGGTTGTCGACGCGGGGAAAAAATTGGTTATCATGATTTTACGCGTCTTCTTTCGCGTCGATTTAGTATTTTAAAATCCCGTGGGTATGTTGTGATTTTCTGGGATGAAAAGTATACTTAATCCGTCTCAAGAATGTAAACTATGTTGCTGCCAAATAATGTCAAAATCGGTACAGCGGTACAGCCGGGAAAAGGTAATAGCCAAACAGATAGGCAGCCAGTGTTACTTTCACATATCACGGATTAATTTGTTTGATAAAATATTTAGTAGAACGAGTTGCAAATAAGGCGGATAATGTAATGTAAAGTTGTCTTTATAGTGAAATTATTTAACATTCAATGTAGGGATTTTAAATAGGTATATTTAATTGTATGGTTTTATTTATATAATTAATGTCCCCTTAAATTGACATTGTGTCGTAAATGTCACACATAATGATTATAAATTTTGTTAGATTGAATTGAATTATTGATTACTAAATAATTAAGTTAGTTAATTCAAAGATTTTTTATCATTAGGAGAGACTGAAAACACAACTTGGCTATCACACACAACTAGTGTTATCCTCTTCTGCAGAGAGCTTTATGAAAAGGTTAGCACGAGATTAAGGGCGCGTTCCATTGTGCGCTGCGACTGCGCTTCTAGACATTGTATGAAAATGAGTAGTGACGTGGCTAGCGCACCACAGTGGCGCCAGTGCAGCGTTTCATTAAGCCTCTAATTTGAAGGCGCCCTTAGACCTGTCATTGGCCTAGCGAAGCGAAGGTCTCTGAGTCTACTTGAGTGAATTTGCACTTATCCGTCCGTCCGTCCGTCCGTCCGTCCGTCCGTCTGTTAGAGCCTTATAACTTCTGAATTACTGAACTTAATTACTTCAAATTTAAACATAATATGTAAACTGATGGCCTTCAGCCGAATATTGTTTAACTAGTGGTTCGCCCCGAACTGAGACCTCGCGGTTACGGTATCCCATAATTATAATTCAATGTTTTCGCTAACGTTTCCTAACCTTTACGGGCTACCTATGTTAAGTTAGGTGATGATTTCTGTCAACTTCTTTATCACGAACCTGTACGGGACACCTAAAAGGACATTGGGACGGATGTTAGGACTTAGGATTGTATTTAGCGCTACCTACGTAAAGAGACTCCTACTTAGGGGATGATTTAGGTATGTTTGTTGAAAACGGGCATAATAATAATGTCAGTTTTGGTCGTCACTCGTCATGTATCGATTAAATGAATAATTATGGGATACCGTTACCGCGAGGTCTCGGTTCGGGGCGAACCACTAGTTTAATATAGTGATTGTCTACAACAGCATTAGCCTCATTATATTATTACAAAGTTAGTTAAAATGTTCAATACCTACGCAAAATGCACAATACTTTTATATTGACAACCCTATTGGTGGATTGTGGAAGGACTGGAAATGTGGATGGCTAGTTCGAACCGAGTTTAAATTTAATGTTTACAAGAAAGAGGTTTTATGAAGAGTTGGACATAAGTAATTAATAGACTTTGAAGATTTTTCTAATTACTTTGTACTTAGCCAACGAAAAACGATTATCATCTCACTTAAAGTGAAGAAACATACTTATCTATAGGAATAAATTAAATACCGCATAGAGGACTAGCTTCTGCCCGCGACATTGACCGCATACTAAGTAGGTATGCCGTATGTCGTGCGAGTTGTTAGTCAGCGTGGTGGACTATGGCTTTAAAATCATCTCATTCTGAGAGAGACCCACGACTTGTAGTAAGCCGGTGGGTTGTGACCATGTGACGATGACCTACTTTATAAAGTTAATTTTATCACCAGATGATTTTTTTAAATCTTTATTTAAGAGATTATTCGCTTAGCGAATATGCCTCACTATAATATAGGGTTATATACAAATCAAAAATACAAAAATACTAAATCTGGTGATGCCCGCGACTTCGTCCGCTTGCATATAGTTTTTAAAATCCTAAGGAAACTTTGATTTTCTGGGATGAAAAGTAGTTTATGTCACTCTCCAGGTGCTCAACTATACCCATACTAAATATCACGTCGATCCGTTGCTCCGTTGCTGCGTGATTGAAGGACAAACCACAAACCAACAAACAAACGAACTTTCGCGATTATAAAATTATTTAGGATTAGGATAGTAAGGATTAGTCAAGATAATAAAAAACCTAACTTAATCCTTACTATCCTTAGGTATTAGTTATCCTTAGTAAGGTTTAGTAAGGATAGTAAGGATTAAGTTATCATTTTACTGTAGGAAAAAAGACATAGCTTAATCCTTACTATCCTTATTAAGGATATTAAGGATTAAGTTATCATCTAATATATAAATTTCTCGTGTCACAATGTTCGTTCCCGTACTCCTCCGAAACGGCTGGACCGATTATTATGAAATTTTGTGTGCATATCGGGTAGATATGAGAATCGGCCAACATCTATTTTTCATACCCCTAAATGATAAGGGTGACCAACCACTAAATATTTTTGCTGGCGGTACGAAGTTCGCGGGGTCAGCTAGTTTTACTGTAAAATTATCATTGTACTGTAGGAAAAAAGACATAACTTAATCCTTACTATGCTTACAAATTAGTAAGGATAGGTTATCATTTTACTGTGGGAAAAAAGACCTAACGAAATCCTTACTATCCTTTCTAATCCTTACTTAGGATAGTAAGGATTAAGTTAGGTATTTTTTCCTACAATAAATTTATAATTTTCTACAGTCATATAAACTATGGCTTCGATTATCATCGCACTATTAATAAATTTCGTTATAATAGAACCAATATAGAACGCCAACAAAGACAGTCGTTCCCAGAACGTAATAAAATGATCAATTTGATTGATCGAAAGCATATACCATCGTGAGAAGATCTATGTAGCCGAATTAAGATTAATTACACACTATTTACTCAGAAAGAACTGTATGCTTAAGTGTTAATGCGTATCGATGAGTTTCACTATACATCAATTTAATTAATTACTAGTTTTTGGTAGGTGGTAAATGCAATTAAATAATTCCGTGCTATTTGGCATGGTAAAAGTGAAGCTACTAGAGCTTAAATTCTAGTTTAGTTCTAGCTTTAGTAAATCCAAAATTAATATAATGTACTCTGTACATAATATGTTTTTTGCTTACAACCATATATTGTATCTCAATGGGTGATAACAGTAAATCTATTTTTAACCAACTTCCAAAAGAGGAGGAGGTTCTCATTTCGGCCGGCATCTTTTTGAAGTGAAAACTTCTTTAGGCGTGTTGAGCACTTTTTTGGGGGAGCAAAAATATGGATTTATATCATCTATCATCGTCACCATCGTCACCGTCACCATCGTCACCTGTTGATATGAGATTTCAGTAAGCCTTCAACATTTTAGAAGTTCCCAAGGAACCTTGTACAGCGCAGCGGGCAAGCAGCTGCTTTCTTTACCGTTTAATGTTTGATGTCGCAAGTTCAAATCTCACTCACGAAATCGTGGCAGTGCGCTTTTTTTATTTCTTTTTAATTATTAGCAAATCTAGTTTTCACTTCTATCGGCAGTCCCTATGACTGCCAATTTTTTTTTATTGTAATCAGTTAGAAGTTAAGAGTACCTTATCTGTTTTGCAACAGCGAATCAGTTAAGGTGGAACACACGGTTCTGCCCGCGAAATTCAAATTTAATTTGGTTTTTCGCAATTTGTAAACTAATACGACAAAGTAGGCTTATATCATTCTAATTGCGACAAGTATCTATGTACTATGGCAGTATCATCTTCACAGGTTTATATAAAAATCTTTACTTGAAAGTGTCCAGTTTAAGAAATTAATCAAAATATCGACTAATTTGTGAGTAACTCACGTCCAACTCAGTATTTTGATTAATTTCTTAAACTGGTCACTTTCAAGTAAACATTTTTATGTAAACCTGTGAAGATGATAATTCCACTGGCGCAATTAGAAGGCCATAAGCCTACTTTGTCGTATTAGTTTACAAATTGCGAAAAACCAAATTAAATTTGAATTTCGCGGGCAGACCCTTGTCTTCCACCTTAAGGTGCACTTACAACCTCATTTAGTAGGTTTGTGAAGTAGCCAGCTGTCAGCGAGAACTATTTGATTTTGGAACGATATTCAAATAGAGTAGCATACCATACACGGGCTGCATACCAGTCTGCTGATACCGGTCGACCAGAGCCAGCAACTATATTTGATTAGTAATTTACCAGTTTTGTTAATCTTACTTTATTTATTTGTGAAGATAACATGTGAAACAGATCATCGAGGTTCTTATTTTCCACCACGAAGCTAGGGCACCCTTCACACGTGCACTGAAAAACTGAAACGTTGGCGTACTAAGCCCACCCGTTGCAGTATTAGGGCCCTATCTCATTAAGATGCCATTTCAGCAACGCCGGCAAACTTGTCAAATTGTATTAATATTATGTTTTTTACTAATTAATTGTACAACGTATCTAACCCTACCTAACCTAGCGACGGCTTGGCGTCGCCGATACAATTTGACTGCCGCGGCCGGCGCGCGCTGCCATGGCATCCTAATGAGATAGGGCCGTTTAAAAAGATGAAAAATTAATTTTTTTTTATTCGAAATTCGATTCGACCGGTACAAAACACGGCCCTGATTTTGTAGTAGGTGCTTATAGAGTGATACATCTAGGTTTATTCTATTGATTTATCTTATTAAGGCTCGATTTCACCAAAATAAAATAAGTCTTATCCGAACGTATTTGATATTTTAGCAGATTTTCAAACAAAAACTGTCAGAACGCCAAATGTATTCCACGTTTGAACGTCATTCGACATTGGTGTAAGTAAATCTTATGTAAGTAAAGTAGTGGAGGAGGTATGACAAAAGACTTAACAGCATAATATTTATCGACTTATCGTTATGTCTAGTCATATTATATCGAACACCATCCTGTGATGAATTTCTAAGGGCTTGTTATTTTCAAAAGGTTTATTTGTAAGAAGATGTATTTCCGGATGGCTGCGGTTTGTGTATTCCTTTTAATTATGTTTCACTTAGCACTTAACTGGGTAGGCAATGTTGTACGTTGTGCCAGTTAAAGGTGCACCTACTGTTGTGGTGGAACGTGACTCCAATAACATAAACACGGACCTTTTACCGCAAGTTGCAATTCCACTAACAGATGGATCTTCCGTTTTACATGTTCGTATTTCAACTTTATTTTTTCTTATGGCGTTTTATTTTGTTTTTTTTTTATGAGATCCTCAGAAAATGAGAATAAATTATCTTTCTTTTATAGATTGTACCTAGCCGTGTTTACAATATCATAAAGTGTACAAAATTTGTAGGTACCTACTTAGCTGATTTAAAAGTGTCTTCATTCATCTTGTAAAATAATCTCGGAATCGTTCTGTAGGTGAATTCTGAGTAGATAATATAAGTCTGTAAGTAACGAGTCGCAGGGAGCCGCTGGATTCAGGGTATGCAAGACCGAGACCTGTGAAAGTGCAAGAGACCTTTGTCCAGCAATGGACGTTTATCGGTTGATAAAGAAGAAGAATAAGAATATAAGCCTGGAGGCCTACCATCAAAAAAAAAATATTGTGTCGGTATATTGTTTTGAGATGTCATATCATTAAGTCCTTAAGATATTTAATTAAAGTTGATATTGTTTGACATGTCAAAACAACATTTACAATAATATTGCTATAAGCATAAATCTATGGCTTTAAAAGCGTTGGTCGTAGTATGTCGGTGGTGGTATCTCACCCCGAACATAATAACGATTTACACCTCATTTATCAAAATCGACTCAGTAGTCTAGTCTGCGGTGGAACATTAGTAATTAATACATACATAAACTGCTAAGATCACAACCCTTCCTTTTGGCTTTGCCATAGTCAGGTAAAAATCTCAGACTATCACCATCACCATCATCAACGGCTCACTACTGAGCGCGGGTCTCCTCTCAGAAAATAGTCTAAGTTATTTAATGTACTGCATTCTTTAAGGAGGTTCAGCTTTCCTGAGATTATTTCTACCTATTTGAACACAGTTTCCAATAATGTTTGTTTTATTACAGGCGAGTTCGACATGAGAGTGAAGTCTTGCGCCGCGTCAGACGGATCCGGGCATATCATACAGCTGTCGGACGAATATGGCTGCGTGCTGCGCCCCAAGATGATATCGAGGTGGGTTTTTGTTACAATCTTTCTTCGTTCTTGCATCAAACAAACATTGCACTTCTTGGTGTAGACTTTTAGGGCAACATACTCGTTTAAGTCACATCTTTAAAAATAAAAAGCCGCAACAGCCTATCGATCTTAGTAAATATAATAAGTCTATGCTACTGATTACTTAAATGTCTGAAAACTGAAAGGTGGACGTGGTTGAAGTTCAGTAACTGCCATTCCCTAATATTCTCGATCGGCGATAATGGTTCCGGTATAAGAAATTTATACCCTCATCTGTTATTTATTAGTGCTAAGAAATAAATAATATACTCATCGACATATCGCGAATAGGTTGCCTAGTTAAATTGCGTGCGGATAATATTTAAATCTAAAATCTAGGCAACCATGGATTGGATCAACTTTTTAATAAGGCAACCTAATACAGTTAGATTCTGAATAAAATAAGCTTTAATTTGATATAAAATACGATTAAATAACTGATGAGAGTATATCAATTTTACTCACCTGCTTATACCTGGCAAATCCACAGTTGCGCGAAGGGGGAAGAAGGCAACCTTTACTTTTTTAATTCTGTTAGGTATGTTCTCTTATCTAGTGTACGATTTTTTAAAATAACTAATGCGGGAAGTAGATTTAATTTAATATTATCCGCACGCAATTTAACTAGGCAACCTATTCGCGACATGTCGATGATTATATTATCTATCATTTATTTCTTATCACTAATAAATAACAGATGAGGGTATAAATTTCTTATACCGGATCTCGTACCTACTATAACGATGCATTTTTTGAGCTTTGACTAAGGCTACTTGTGAAGTTAACGTTATCGTTAATTAGGTACAATTTTACGATGAATAACATAGTTAAGCGTTGAAGCATTAAATCAGTATCCGACTGTAGCTTGAATATTTTCGCCTTTGGAAAGGTCTAGCTTATTAATCAGCGAGCGCACATATAATTTACCTCGTTATAGGACTAACTGACTGATCATTACAATTCCAGATTCCTCAAGGCGAAAGCGGTTGACGAACGAGCAACCGTGATCACATACGCATTCTTCCATGCGTTCAAGTTCCCCGACGCGTTGAGTGTGCATATACGCTGCAAAGTGGAGATTTGTAGGCACGGGTGTTTGGACCATTGCCAGTTGGCGGGCATCGCGCCGCAGCGACACGGTGCTTTGGACAGGAAGGACGACAGGGCTCATCAGGACCATAATGAGATCGGGTAAACACTTTTTTAAGTTGATGTACAACGACGTCGTTCACTTTGATTTTAAATTTCGGTGTTCGGGGTTTTATTTATTTGTTTATTATTTTGTACATATTAAACGTATTAAAAATGAATTAGTGGACTAAGGAAAAGCTTATCTCTAAGTAGAGATTTTTTCCAGCTTCCCTCGAAAGTGAGTAAGGTGAAGGTTTTTAAGAACCCCGGACTTTTCCAGTAAGGGCCGATTTCACCAACGTAAAATAAGTCTTATCCGAGCGTTTTGATACTTTGACAGTATTTTAAAAATAAAAACTGTCAAAACGCCCAATTTACTCTTAGGATAAACGTCACTTGACGTTGGTGAAATTGGCCATAAGCATAGACGAATGATATTTGCCACTAGTATGCCTAAACATATCCTCAACGATGCAAACATTGCTCTGTCAAAGTTATTAAAATTTATTGTACTTACTGATGCCCGTGACTTCGTGCGCATGGATTTAGTTTTTTAAATCCCTCGGGAACTCTTTGATTTCCGGGATAAAAATTAGCCTAGATGTCACTCTCCAGGTCCTCGACTATACCCATGCAAACCACGTCAATCAAGCTCTTTTGCGGCGTGATTGAAGGACAAACCAACAAACACGTACTTTCGCATTTATAATATTAGTATGATTTAATATTGTTCATATAAATATTTCCGGAACCTTCTACAATTTGGAATTAACAGGTTGACAAACATTTTAAAAACGTCTATTTTGGTTTTTCTATCATTGTTTGAAATAACCTTATCATCATGATCATCATTATCAGCATCAGCAACCCATCAACGGCTAACTACTGACCGCAGGTCTCCTTTCAGAGAAAGGTTATAGGCCACCACGCTGGCGCAATGCGGCAGACTTCAAACACCTTTGAGAACGCTATGGAAAACTCAGAGGCGTGCAGATTTCCTCACGATATTTAGAATATATAATATTTTGATATTTAATTTATTACACGCACATAACTTCGAGTAACCACGTCTCAAGTATTAATCTCCTCTTTACAGTGACAACGCAGTAGAGGAGTCAGATCTAAGCTTGGCTGAAGATCACCAACGCCTACCATTAGAAGAAGCCTTCGGTGACGAAGTGTCAGGAGACGCAGTACCAGCCCCGGCACCTCAGCGAGCGCCGGCTCCGGTTGTGGAATCGGATGCTGATAGAATGGCTGCTGTTGAAGAACTGGTTGAAGCTCTTGCTAGGCCTTTTACTGTAAGTCCACGTGGATATAGTTTTTTAGGAGTCCCCCGGGGAACCAATTTACGGGAATTTTTTTTTTAAAGAATATTAGCCAATCTGAACTTGACTAATATTCTCCTCCCTACGCCAAATAAGCGAAAAGCTTGTGTTAAGAGTGGGTGCAATGGATGGGGATAGAAAAGTCAACGTTTCAGTTTTCAGTCAGCACTCTTTGTGGGCTATTGAGTAAAAAGTTCCTACGACAATTTCTCGTATGAAAGCTATCTCCAAGCTATTTCAAAGCAACAAAACCATTCTCAAGCTTTGTCACGTAGAATATTAATGTAGCGGAGTATTTAATTCACTAATTTAAATTTGATTAGAACATGACTATGCGGAATTAATTTTATAGTCACAAGAAAATATACAGGTAAGTACTTAGATGTTAAAATTCAAATTAGTCATGCACATCTACTTTTGTTTTTCAGGACCGTCCATCAGACCAAGGTGAACGCGAACGTTTCCCTCACGGTCCAAGGAATCTGGACGTCAATATCAAACCAGAGCCTTCTGGAGATGCAGTTGTACCGGCGAAACCCCCAGGTCCAGCTGTAGCGGGACCCAGGTCTTTACGTAAACGTCGTACAGTTCGTGAGGGCAGATCTGCAGACGTCGGAGTATCAGGAATCTATGACGTTGTATCGGAGGCTGATCTTCAATTTGGACCGTCAAGAGAACCAGTCACAGTCTTCAGTGGAAGAATACGGGAAGAGGTAAATTCTTATTACTCTATCTTAACTGTAGGTATAGGCTTGCCTTTGATCGCATATTTTACGTTTTATGCAACCTAGGGTGGAGCACAAATGCCTCGATATGCCTCGATGCTGGACAAGGGTAGACCCTTGTCCTTGTCCTTGTTGGTTGAAATAGATTTCAAGAGCACGACTTTGTGGCGCTTGTATCCCCAGTAGCTCCTAGTAACTTGCTTACGATTATTCTTCCACTAAGTGGGGTCTTTAAACACTACATTTTCGGTCACTGAGTTTTATTCCAATACCTTGGGACCCACCTGTCTATCGATTCTTCGAGCTTTGTACCCCACCCATATTACTGCTTCAGCTTTGCGACTTGATGATCTACTCGTATGTCGGTAACTCTGGTTATCCTACGAGTCTCATCATTTCTGATTAGATCACGCGTACCATATCCTAATCTTAATTCGAAGATTGTTACATAGGTAAGATTTTTCATACAATTCGAGATTGCGATCGCTTCTTGAAAAGTATTTCAATTCAGTACTACAGTTCAGTACAATGAGGGTAAGATCTATAGAGTGTTATCTGACTCCACTCAGACTTGATACAGAGTTAAAACGGGACCTAAATATGTCCCTGACATAAATCTGTCTCGTTTTAACTCTGTCTCAAGTCTGAGTAGAGTCAAAGTACGCTCTATAGATCTCAGCCTGAGTGCTAGTTCAAAGTTTTTAATAGGCACTCGATCAATTCTTAAATAAATCATTTTCCTTCAACTTAGTTTTTCACTTGATTTCACAATGTAGTGAGGATATTAAAATAATTATTGATGGCATCAGGCATGTTATAATGTTATTTTCACCAATTAGGAACTCTTATCCAGCGGTTTCAACATTATACCTAAATAAGTTACTGTTTTCAAACAGCATGAATTAATACCGACAAGATTTCATGTTGCTTTAAAAACCTTAGACGAGGTCAAAGGTAATCTAAATACAAAATAAATGTGATCAAATTCCGTCGTTACTTTAGACGTCATATTAATTTATCAGTTATCACCATTCACCATATGTAATTGAACACACATATTTTGGCGGGCAGCCGGTTTTATGACTATCTGTTATTTGCAATGCTATTTTTGTGGGGTTGCTAGCTGTTTATATATTGATTGATGAATATTTTATTTGATACAAGTAAAATATTGTTATTTAATATTATATTGTTATTATAGCAATAGTCTCTAAAAGAATAGAACAATAAAATTGCTTGCTATGGTAAAATTACCTTTAGCATTTTAATTAGTGGTATTTTTACCAACCTGACTACTTAGACTGCATAGATTTATCTTTAAGCTTGACCTACCAGTGGCAAATATTTGCATACATAATGCGTTTCGAGTATGCCACATTAAAGTGCCTGCTCACTCAGCCAAGGGCCGTTTAGCAATGCACATAATACACACACTTGTCTGTGAGATGTATTCAAGAAGTTTAAATTGCAAAATAAACGAACAACAATTCTGCGCTTTCATGCCACATAGGCCGCTAACTTAAAATATTACCTACTCATTAAAAATTCTTGTTCTTTTATAAATGTATCTTCTACTTTTAATCCTTGAAGCATGTTATTTGCTAACTGTTTTATTTCTTCTATGATCATATTAATATTGACAATAGGCATTCTTCAATAATTTTGTTGTGCATCTAGCATCCTCCATACTAACGAAGTTTGAATCTCATGTTAATATTAACTTATGAAAGTCAATAAAATTTTGTATGGAATCTCTAATTCAGACTATGAGGATTTGATAGTAATACATAAATATTTATTCCGTTAAAGCATGGTGCGGATGACAAGTTAATAGTAAATTATTTTGTACCATAATATCATTGCAAGTAAGTATAAGTTTCAAGTCAAACCATTATTATCTATTGAGACTATCTTTTTCAGAAAATCTGTTTTAGTTATTTGACCTGTCAACCGCTCCATGCTACAACGAAAAAATCGTAACTTGTATGTATGTTTGTGAGCTCGCAATCTCTTCAAATACCTGCTTCATCATCATCATCATCATCGTTAGCAACCCATCAACGGCTCACTACTGAGCGCAGGTCTCCTCTCAGAGAAGGGTTATAGGCCATAGTCCACCACGCTGGCCCAATGCGAATTGGCGGACTTCACACACCTTCAAGAACATTATGAAGAACTCTCAGGTGTGCAGGTTTCCTCACGATGTTTGCTTTCACCGTTGAAGCACGTGATATTTAATTGCTTAAACGCACTTGACTCCGATAAGTCAGAGATGCGACACCCCGAATAGGAGACCACAGTCCTAACCACTAGGCTTTATCACTGCTTACCTGCTTCAGGTATAATCCATGCTACAGGTATGCCTTATTTTAAGGTATCGTTTTGTCAGATGGCCTTGATCAGATGTTTTATTTATAGGTCGTATACGGCATTTGCATGGGCGCTGTTAGCTTCGGAGCTCTATTCGCTTCGGCGGCTGGCGCTGCAGCAGGAGCGGCGTTGGCTGCTGCAGTGTTGCTGCAGAAACTTCGCTCACGAATGGCTTCACACACACTGCCGCCCATGTCGCCAGCGTCAGCGTCACATTCACTAGCAGCTTGGATGGCATTAAGGTTACTAGGATCCCCTCCACACCCTCATCATACGCGTGAGGGATGAACAAAGTAGTGTATAGTAATGCATTTTTTCTTAAGACTGTTTTATTAGGATACTATTTCGTAACTTGTTGCTAAACAGTCCCTTGTTTCTTAGTTTAATGACTTTCAATCCTTTCTTTTTTCTTTAAAATATTTTTGCTTTTTAGTCTCCCTTTTTATTTCATTGTGTACATACCTAAAGTTTAGTTTGCACTACGGGAGCATTTAGTCGTGTGGCGAGTAAATTTGTGACTACCTGCTCAAAAAATCGTACCTACCTATAAATCGATATACATATTATATAGGAGAGAGGAGCAAGCAGTATTTTCAAAAAATTTCATAGTATTAAAGTTAGAGAATTTGACTAAATTGTTTACTCGATGAACCATTTAGCAGTGCAATGATGGAGAGTAGAGACGCTCAACTCACAAACTAATCTACCCGTACCTACTTGACTAAATATTTCTGCTGTACAGATAAATTGAGCTACAAAATTACTCGTCACTCAACTAAATTACTCGCGTAGTCCAACCTAGGCCTTACTTTAGTTTGCTTTATAATGATTTTTATTATATTAATTATTAATAACAGCTATTATCTTAATACTTTTTCTTATAAGGTTTAATATTAAATTCGTTTCAAGCTTCATAGGCTAACATTAACATGATCCCAGAATATAGTCTTCGTATTGGTCAGTCAAATATTATGTTATGTTAAGTTGTAACTTGTTAGGTACTTTAATCACTGGCCTATATTAATGCAAGAAGCTTGACAGGTTGTGCTGTGACAATTGATCTACTGGTATTGGGAATTTTGATGATTAAGGGCCGATTTCACCAACGTAAAATGACTCTTATCCGAGCGTAAATTGTGTATTTTGACAGAGTTTTCAATATAAAAACTGTCAGAACTCCCAATTTACCCCTCGGATAAACGGTACTAAATTAAAGAAATATATGCGCGACGACATAAGACCCGTCTCCTTTTTTTGTCGGTTGAAAAGAGAAAAGATGCATGTATTTATTTTTTTCAATTGATTCTTTATGTCGCCATAGTATAGAATATTGTAGTAGAACATATCGTTATTGTATCACTCATGAAAATGTTGTATGTTACAGACGATGTGATTATAGCGATAATCATTCTACTACGACATCGTCAATAGCCAGTCAATAGCAAGCGCACTTGTATGAATAGAAGTCAGTAATCTTGCTCTATACTACCAACGCTTAGTAGTGTTATTTCAATTTTGTTTTGAGATATCATACAATGTCAACTTTAAATTTTATGGTTGACATTGTATGACAATGTCAATATGTCATGTCTAAAACTTAAACTTTAAACTTGACATGTATTACATCTCTCATACAATGTCAACACATGTAGTATATGTTTTGACATTGTATGATATCTCAAACCAAAATTGAATTAATACTGCGTTATATATGCGTTATACTGCATTATACTGAGTTAGTATCTACTATAGACCCTTATCGTTTCCTTTATAACATTAACACTTAGGATTTTAAAATTAAAGGTTCTAGATGTGCGTCGTAACAATCGATGGTGCTAAGTCGTGCTACGGACATAGTCCAAAACCTGATTGTATTCACTTCACTTTTGTGAGCATTTGTAAGTTTTATTGATAGCTAAGTATTGTACAGATTTACCTATATTATACGTACTACTTTAAAAAGTGTTCTTTACGTGTTTACATTACATATACGTGTATACATTACATATATACGTCGAGTCATGCCATTAGGATAAGTTTAGATAAAAAAAAATTAATTCTCAATTTTTCAAAGCAGCAGCTCTTTATTTTCAGGATCAAAGTAACCTATAATTTAAGCAGTTTTAAATCTAGTTTTGGCAGAGAAAATGTTTTTAATATCTTTTTCAAACAACAAAAATGGATTGGAAAATGTATGGATGGATAATAAGACTCAATAACATGATTCGATTGAAGTAGATATATTTTTATAATTAAGTAGGTTTGTGTGTTAACTTGAATTTATTAGTAAGGTTTAATTGTAATATTTTTGTAGGTAAATGACCAGAGGTGCGATTGTATAAAGTTATTCCATTGATCGTAATCGTATTCGATGACATTAGCGTCAAAGTAAAATAAACCATAATAGCATTCAATTAGAGCTCAAATCTGGGTATGCATTTTTATAAGTTTAACGAATAATTTTAATACAAAGCGTTATGGAGCGCCATAACGCTCCATATTAAAATCGGTTGTACTGAATTTGTGACTTCAAATCATCAGGATTATTTTACTTTATTATTGTCATCAAATACGAATACGATCAATGGAATAACTTTTAGACAATTGGTACCCAGAACATTGAAAGTGAGGTTAGAAAGAACAAGTTACTTTTGAGGAATACTTATCGAATAATAATTTTTAAGCAAAGCTAGCAAAAGCTTGCCAGCTCTTCAAAAAGAAATGTGTCTTTGATGTTGACTGAAATAATTCGTCTTAGATCAATAACATAGGTGTAGGTTCAGACCGTTCACTATAACCTGTCCCTTGCCGTCCTGTTGCAAATTCAAAATTATTTATTTCATGTAGGCCAACCTATGGCTCTTATGACACGTCATGACTCTACCACCGGTTCGGAAAGCGGATTCTGCTGAGAAGAGCCGGCAAGAAACTCAGCAGTTGGTCTTTTCAAAATAATCATTTTATAATTATTATACAGCTATTAAATTTTAATAAGTTTTATATGCTATCTTGTAGGCAGCCGGATGCCATGCCGATTTAACCCATGCAACTTTGTTAGAATAGAATAGAATATAATATTTCCACAATGAGGTGAGGTTCCAAAAAAAGCGTAGGTACTACAATTCAATTCATGTTAAGACGGGCAGACAGAAAGCAGCCCCATTCCCAGGGGTCGCTGCTGTCAGGGTTTTCATTGTGTGAAGCAATGGTGCCAACTTGACGGCAAGGAACAAGGGACAAGTTATAGTGGACGGTCTGTATAGTCAAATAGTGAAGAATAGGTTCTTATGCACTGTTGCAAACCTTTTTAATGAGAAATCTGATGATATAAAATGTCACGATGCCGTAGTTTCTTTTAAAAGTTATAAATTGTACATTTAGTGGAGGTTTCATTCATTAATTCACAAGGTTTAGTGGAGTTTTAAGGAAAATACAGCATGAAATTTTAATGGTTGTTATCGCGCGGCAGATCGATTTGCCATCAGCCGTAATATCGAAAGATAGAGTTAAACTTAAAAATTAAAATGTTTTGTTATGAAATCTTTATTAAAAAAAAATATTCATCAAGCGTGAGATACAATTGTATTGCACGAAATGCACGCCCTGTCGATTTATAATAAACTGTCGCGTCTAGAGATACGGCATGCCTGCACGAGCAAAGTTATCGCGCGGTCTTACTATTGGTTCGAGTTCGCGTTCGAGTTTTGTTTTTCACAATAATTGTAAATCTGCCATTTTTGATTCCAATATTTTTTGTATAAATCGATTGTACTACCAAGATCAAACCATATCTCTGCGAGAAAACAACCATTCAGCATAATTATCTCTTAATCTTCTCTTAATATATATAAATTACGTGTCACGTTGTTTGTCAGCGATGGACTCCTAAACTACTTAACCGATTTTGATCAAACTTCGTAACTATCTGTAATTTGGTCCAATTTGAAAGATTGGATTAGGGTAGTTTATTTGTTTTATTTATATAAATAAGTTGGCGGTACGAAGTTCGCCGGGTCAGCTAGTTATTGTATAGATACCTATGCATAATTAAGCAGATATTATAAAATAATATTTTTTTCCTTAAAACTTATAAGTAAGAATTTATTTTTCATAGAATTTTTTAATTGTACCTATTTTGTATGTGACGTCTGCATAATATATCTTATAAATTATTTATTGATCTAAGAAATTCATAGACACTGATGCTCGTTAATTATTTAATTTCTTTGTTTTAATCAATAAAATAATTATTTAAAGTTTTGTACATTTAATGTAAGTTTTTATTATTATTTAGTTCAGGTATAAGTTTCGAGACGCTAACATTATTGTAATATACGACAAACACCAATGAATACAATAATATATCTAATTAAAATAGATTCATCTGTTTTAAAATACAATCGCATTTATTTTGCATTTATTCATACATAATAATCATATCGATATACACTATTTTACCCTAATTATTATTGCTCAATATTAACTTTATAAATTATTTTTTATAAATACTTTTTAGCTTTTGTACCTAGAAATATAAAGTATTTAAGTTTTTATTTATTAGTGGCTTGAAAGACCGATTTTATTTATTATTAGGATTTAGGTATCAGGAGAAATCATCGATAGTTATATTGAATTATCGTGTTGCTATATATTTTATTTACCAGCAATGAGAACTAACAATATTTTTAATAGGCACTCAATCAAATTCGTCGATGATATCTTTTTAAATCGGACAATAAAATTGATACCTAGAAATTAATGCTTTGATTTAAACAATTTATGGTACTATAGGTCTTTCAAACCAGTGTATTAAAAGATAAGATGATAATTGTTGCTCTAATTATCATATCATGCCACCCAAAAATCTTGCATTTATTTTAACTATTATTTCGTAAGTGACACAAAGTTTTTTTGTGGAAATAGGTACGTTTGTTTAAGTGCAATTTTACATAATTTTGTAACGCATAGGTTTATAATCACATGTTTTAAGTTCTCTATCATCATTATGGTTATGGTTTATGTCATTTTATGTATTTTTTAATACTTCGTACATTAACTTTTCTTAGACGGCGGGAAGTTCAGAAAATATATTTATTGTAAACATTTTGTTTATACCTATATAATTTTTTGTATGATTGTGTCGCAACGTGTTTCAACGAATGCACTTGTTAATTTTTAATGAAATTAAAGTTATGTTGATAATAGTCTATGAATTTTAATTATTTCAATACTTATAATAGCTGATGCCCGCGACACAGTCCGCGTGGATTCAGTTTTTGAAATCCCGCGGGACCTCTTTGATTTTCTGGGATCTTTTATCCCAGAAAATCAAAGAGGTCCCGCGGGTCTATGTCACTCTCTAGGTCCTCAACTGAACGCATGCAAACAAACACAGTTTCGAATTATTATTTTACTAAGGATTATTTTGGACGTCCATACTGTTTATAATGATCCATGGAACTAGGAATTACGACTACTTCCTATTTCTATGAAAATGACTCCTTAGCTTTGGAGTGGTCTGATTTTGACAATACGCCTATCCATTAAAAGCCAGCTTATGATGAGCCGTACGTTCAATTGTTGCTTAACATTCCGGGTTTCAAGTTATTTGGACCTAATATTGAAGGTGGTGATGTCTGTAATGTCTGAACCACAAATCTGATGACCTTGAAATATTTACGGGACCATAAAATAGAATGAATGAAATCGGACTACGCGTTAATGAATAAGTTACAACTATGTACACATTTTGACTTTCATCCCCTCTCCCAAGGGAACCGTGCTAAAGGACTATGCCAAAAATTGTATGGGCACTGTCCCCACCCCCCAACAGACTTGGCACTATTTAATATTACTGTGATGTCCCATAAAAAGATTAATAACCATTTTCAATCCAAAAATGATTGGGTTTAAAAAATACAAAAGAATGTACGCACGCTGAAGTACGCGCGCGCATGCACAGGCGACGCAAGGGCGGGAGGTGGTCAGAAGAAGGGCGGGCAGCACGCGGTGCGGTTTTGTCTCTGCGTCTCAGATACGCATCTACATCATATAATAGCTTTTTATAATTGTAAACTAGTAAACTGATATCCAAAAAATTCACTGGTAAATAAATATATAATTCGGACTACGCGTAACTCTAACTCGATTTGCATGAAAACCCCAATCCTACGGTGGAAGTCGTCATAGTAAAAAATCACCAGGTTGCCATGATGTATTAACTGATATACGTTTGAAATCTGTTGGTGGGTGGGGACGATTTTTTGCATGGTCATTGCGGGATTAAAAGTATCCAGTGTCTTACCTCGTAGGTCTCTGTTGCAGCGTGATTGAAAGACAAACCAACAAACAAACACACTCGCATTTATAACATTAGTAAGAATAGTATTCCAGTAGGATTCCATTATAGAACATACTTAAGCTTCAGTTTTCATTCCTCTCTATCCATCGCCGGCTCACTATAACTGGGTACTATGTCTCCTCTGGAATGAAAAGAGCTTAGGACATCGTTCAACTAAGGTATCGCCTTATGATATAAACACGGCCGATAGTAGTCTTCATACACCTTGGAGAACATTTTGGAGTACTCTCAGGCAACTCGAAACGGAGGTTGATGTCTTAACCATCTATCCGTCACCTATCTCCGTTAACCTTCAATACGTCTATTTAATTGCCTAATATTCTAAAACATGAATTAATAGTACATTGTGGTACAAGTGTGTAATGTTGGTGATGTTGGAGGTTGGTGAAACTTTTTAAAGAACAAAGCAACTCAATCAATAAAAAAAAAGCCGGCCAAGTGCGCGTCGGACTCGCGCACCGAGGGTTCCATACTCCAAAAGTAAAAGTAAAACGATAATATTATATTAATTTGCATAATTATCGTTAACTTTGTTTGTAGAGGTTTATTGTTAATATAAAAAAACTATGCTAGTTAGAGCGTTGGTTTTATTTTTCCTGTAAAATATATATAAACCTCTAATGAACATAATTATTTCAGATTTTTCGATTGGTAAACTTCGGAGATAAGGGGGGGGGGGACGGTATTTTTTTCGACATTTTGGCCGATTACTCAAAAGCTATTATTAGATAGAAATAAATAAAAAACTGTTTTAGAATGCACAAGTAAAGGCCTTTCATATGATATCCCACTCGGTATAATTATCTTACTTTGAAATTTCAAACCCCCGATTTTCCCCCTTTTTTAATCAAACTAAAATAATTTTCGCGTTGGTTTTATTTTTCCTGTAAAATATACATAAACCTCTATTGACCAAAATTATTTCAGATTTTTCGATTGGTAAACTTTGGAGATAAGGGGGGGGGGAACGGTATTTTTTTCGACATTTTGGCCGATTATTCAAAAACTATTATATATAGAAATAAATAAAAAACTGTTTTAGAATGCGCAAGTAAAGGCCTTTCATATGATACCCCACTCGATATAGTTATTTTACTTTAAAATTTCAAATCCCTGATTTTCCCCCTTTTTTTAATAAAACTAAAAATAATTTTCGACTTTTCTTTATTTCAATGCTTTTGGGCCACTATTATACACAACTATGCCAAATTTCATGTCGATAGCTTTAATAGTTACTGAAACAATCGACTGTGACAGACGGACGGACAGACGGACGGAGAAAGTCTCACCATAAGGGTTCCATTTTTACCATTTTGGTATGGAACCCTAAAAACTCTATAACTCACTTGTGAACACCTTGTGAATAATAGTATAAATGAAAAAGTCACAGTTTGATTATAGGTGTCATTATGTGCCTAATTGCGGTGAACTTAGAGCCACTTTATGAGCAAGTGTGTTGAAAAAAATAATAACAACCCAAGGCTTCTTCAAATTCAAATCTATCTAGATTAAGTAGGTAGTTCACAAGGAATGACTTCGTCAGTTTAAATAAACTAAACTTCTTGAAAGACTGTTGTTTTTATAAAGTTTAATAGATTATTTAGAAGATATTGATACTAAAATGTTTTCATCTCATGTAGCTACATCTACTTGATGGATCTATCTACTGCCATAAGTACCACTTCAAATCGGCGCTTTCAAATCTTAGTTCACTGCTGTTTACGACCGCCTCAAAACACGATTGTGAATTTTAAGACAATAGTCACGACAAGCTTATATTGATTTGAATTAAGGCAGATACTTTTCATTGTTAGTTAATTTCGATAAAGCATCTATGAATGCAGTGAGAGCCTAGTGGTTAGGACTGTGGTCTCCTATTCGGGGGGCTCGCAGGTTCAATCCCGGGTACGCACCTCTGACTTTTCGGAGTCAAGTGCGTTTAAGCAATTAAATATCACTTGCTTCAACAGTGAAGGAAAACATCGTGAGGAAACCTGTACATCTGAGAGTTCTTCATAATGTTCTCGAATATGTGTGAAGTCCGCCAATTCGCATTGGGCCAGCGTGGTGGACTATGGCCTATAACCCTTCTCTGAAAGGAGATCTGCGCTCACTAGTGAGCCGTTGATGGGTTGTTTATGATGATGATGATAATGATCTATGAATGTATAGGACATTTGCTTGCTTAAATATCATCAGAAGTCATCTTTCGTCGTCTTTCACTCTTGGACGAGAAGAGAAGGACTTGCCAAGCGCACGCATTCCCCTCTGCCGAAGTACATGAACGACGTACGGGTCAGTTTGTAGTAATTATTTGCTTGTGTGCTCATTTTCTGTAAGTGTGACAGCTTTTGAGTTAGTGTGCGCTCACGGAGACGTAGTGAGTGAGTAAATGTGTGCTGTAGGGGAAGGATCGCTAAAGTGACCCAGGCGGGTAAAGTGACCATGATCTTTTTAGGAAACAATACATAGTCCCCATCTGTTGCCGGCAAGTGAAAATAATCCATTAACCGACGCCATATTGCTCCAGTAAACACGGACACGCTTAGTTCACGCGGCAAGAATTTATTATTAAATAGATAGTTTTTGTGGTCTGTGATCTAAGGCGCGTCGCTCACTGATAAGTCGAGGCGGCGTCGCGGCGGGGTCTTATTTAAATGGAAAATGGCGACAGAGTTGCGGCGCGGCCACATTTAGCGACCCGCCGCGCCTGCATATCGACTCCGCCGCGCCGTGCAGGAGCGGCGGGTCGCTAAATGTGGCCGCGCCGCAACTCTGTCGCCATTTTCCATTTAAACTGGTCTGGTTACCCGACCTGGGTAGGTAAAGTGGCCAATATACCATTTTAGTTTTAAATTTAAAAATACTATTGAAAGTCTTGATATAAGCAAAAATAGCAACATGATATCAAAAGAATATTAGTTTACGTGTATAAATTTACAAAATAATGTAACATATATACAATATCGATGTAATAACAATGATTCAAAACTTAAGGTGGCCACTTTACCCGACCTTCCCGTGTTTACCTCACCTCCCGCGGAAAGTGGCAGAATCTATTTAGTACTAAATCTGCTTTAAGGCACGTTCTGCTTTAAATTGTCGAAGTCTTTCACTAAACGTTGCCCAGGCAGCTTCAAGATGTCTTGTCCAAAACCCGCATTTCGTTATACAAAATGCTGGTTTTAAGTTACAGTTCTCCGTTAGCAGCTTTGAAGATAGCCACTGAGGTAGAGAATCTACCGCTCTGTAGGGCAAACATGCGCTCCATGGGAAATTTTGTTTACCCATTTTCTCGTCAAAATCTTATTTCATCTTAGATTAGATTAGATAGAGATTCGCGCGTGCGCATGTTACCCCTACTGGTTGAGGTTTCAGAATTGGGTAGTATTTGACTGTAGTCAAAACGTTGATATTCCGAAAATATAACATATCAAGAATAAATTTGTAATATAGAAAATAAATCAGTCCAAAAACACATAAGTTAAAGAACTTTAAAATTTCCTGTTAGAGAAAACAGAGATGTAGCAATTCAGAAGCTCCATAAACGCTTCAAAAAAAATTTTGTCTTGGAAAGAGACAGATACATTCACAGTAAAACAGTTTATAATTCCGAGCCTAGTAAAGATATTTAAAAAAGAGAAATGGCATTGTGTAATAATTTTTAAATCGTTATTTTAAATAAAAAAATATCAATCAAATACCCAATTCAGGGTACGTATATGCACACGCGGGGCGGCGCGTGGTGCGTCGTGTCGCGCGATAAACTCAAACATGGCCAAACATGAGAGCGTTCATGCAGAAGCGTTTGCGTTCAACGCGGCGGCGGCGCATGCGGCGGGCACCGCGGCGGCGCATGCGTGTGCAAAAACGTACCCTAAGCCGTGGCTTGATACCCCCTTGGTCCTTACCGATTTAGTGCTCCGGCTACACAGCATCATAATGCTGTGTAGCTAAAGGGGTTAGCTGTAGGGGTTGGGTTTTATAAACAAGTGTAAATTAAAAAATTTATTTTTAAATGCAAGCTTTTAGTAGCTACATCATTAGACTCTGGATCATCTAGGATCAGAGTACTTGTTATGACGAATCAAACGAGCCCAAACTCGATGGGGTTACGTCGTTTAATAACAGAGTTCCGATAGCCATCTTCCGTCTCCATTATCAGATCAGCTCCATGTCACAATAATATTGCATTGTCATCCGATTTACCCATACCTACATGCAAAATTTCAGCTCAATCAGAAACCGGGAAGTGGGTCTAATTCATTTTGCAACATTTGACCCAAACAAACATTGCAAGTTAAATAAAAGCTTGTAAAAATCCTTTCAGGTTAGAAAATGTGAAACCTCAGTCAAAGGCCATCTTTTAGAAGATAAAAAGGAAGTAGGTAACTTTTTTCTTTAATGATAAAAATGGGCAAAATAAAACCACAACATAAGTTTATATACAATTTCTCGTTAATTTATTGCGCTCTTTTTGGATAGGTCGGGTAAATAAAAGTTACTCATTATCTTATATTGTTTAGATATATTCGATGCTACATTTGTTCTTGATGTTGTACATTATTCGCTTATAAATTAACGTAAAGTTTTTGAAAAAACATGTTTTGTAAAGAGATGTCGATAAAACTTGACAACTATTTTCAACAGTTCGTAGATTATGTAAAAGTAAAACAAGACAACAAAATTAAAATAAAACATAAAAAGAAGAGGAGGTACTCAGGTGGTAAAAATAAATAGTAACAGCTAATAAATAGATGACTATAACAATAACTTAACTAAAATAAATAATACTAATCCTAATGACAAGTTACTTTAAACTAATCTAGCGGTTTACCTAAATGATGCTATACCACGTATTTTCCGTTGCCCCTCTATCAAAAGGACATATTATTTTGACAAGAGGTAACAGAAGATTGTACTTACTGACGTTTTAATACTAAATTTGGGTTTTTCAAAACTATTGTTTACTTCCACTTCCATTTTAATCACATCGGAGTAATCGTGCAAAGTATTTGTAATAGCTTAAACTTTAATTTTTGTACTTGAAGCTCATCTTCACAATGGAATTTAAATTGTGCTCAATCTTTCAGCAATTACTATTTACTTGAATGCGATTGTCATTGTGTTGCGCAATTACTCCCTTGATCTGAACCTTTCATAGAAATCAGCTGCACCAACTTTTTTAAATGCATTATCATCGTTAACTACTATGTACGAACTTAACTGAAGTCTCATAATGGCTTGAGTCTGTTGTTCCACTCTTTTTAATTTTTCAATTATTTTAAAACATTTAACCTGAGGTCAACAAAAGCTAAAGGATTTCCAATTGCACCTAAATAAATATTTGAGCACATTAATAAACAATGTATTGGCATGGTTTTACTTCAGTCTCATTACACTACTATTTACAAATTTTATTATAAATGCGTCAAAATGTTACGAGTAGAATCGACTTTTTGAGATAACGTGTGGTCCTGTCGTGGGGTGCGGCCTCGGTATCGTGGAAACGGCGGCGGTTTTTTTCTTCAATTTCGAAATGGGACGTAATTTGAAAAATAATACTGCAGAAATTGCAGATGAGCATATTAATGTAATAAGGAGGGCTCCAAGAGTCGCAGCAAATCCTGGCGTCGTCATACAAACAAGGCCCGGTGTTGGCACAATTTTTGGAGCAATACTTTCTTCCGAAGAATCCATATTGAGATCACCAGCAGACACTACTCGAATGACTCTATTAACACCGACTTCTTTCTCCGGAGAAGTAGCCCGTCGTTGCCTCCTCACTCTGCGTTCATCTCTCCTTATCTCCACATTGACTGGATATGAGTCAATTTGGGGTGGTCCATACTCAGCATGAGGAGCAATGACGTTATGGCCGCCATCAGAGCATTGGTCAGGACAATGATATCTGCAAATCTGGATCGTACATTGGAAATGCACTTCCATAGAATCTGGGAATTTGAATGCCTGGAAGTGAGCGTATGAAAGAACGGATGCGCTAGCTCCAAAGTTTTTGATCTTTGTAAACCTTGACATAAGTTTAGGTCTAGTTACACAGCCTCGCCTATCGACTAATTGTATAGGAGCGCGTTGACCATCATGAGCTACGCAATCACGAACTAGCATATCGAATTTCGCATCGTCATCCTTGATCGCTAATACCATAGTCATCGTCTGTCCAATTTTAACAAGTCCCGAAACTTCAGATGCCCAAGGTCCTTTTCCTACCTGGATTTGCATCCAGCAACCGACATTGTCACCAGCAAAATCAGCTCGGACAACATCTAGCATATCTACTGGGAAAGGTCTGAATGTGACGGCCTTCTCATACTGATCATGCCACGTACACCGTAATTTTCTTGCTTGGTCCCATACTTCTTGTACTTGCGGGTCATATTGTATTACTATGACATTCTCAAAATATGTCCCGGCGGCGGCTACATCTCCGCGATATCGCGGATCTCCGCTGCCCGCCGTACCGCACGCGTGTGCACCAATTTCGAACGAAGCTGATGTTCTGCCCAGATTAGGGGGAAGATGGACGCACTGGTGATTTGAATAATGGCCTTTTGAAAATACTATTCCAAAGAATGGTTTGTCAAAACTGAGAAATACTCGCATAGCATTCTTTTCACACTTTACGTCGAGTGATAGGATCTTCGGCATGTCAGGTGCGGGCGCTGGCCAAACGTCCCCATTGGTGCTGAATAACTTATCGCTGGCCGAAGCTTGAGCATCAGAAGGGGGCGCTTGAGGAGGAGGCGGTCCGCGGAATCCAGTTCCGAGCTCATTCTTGTGATGATTAACTGGCGGTCCGAGAGGGAATGGCTTTGAGTGAATTTGATGATGATTTTGAATCCTGGGCATACCTGTAAAACGAAAATATTTGGCATGTAATTTTTGAACGAATCAGTAGTTACTAAACCAATTTTACAAATTGGTAGATATTCGTCGGGTAACCAAAACAACGTGCCGTCGGTTAAAACTTAGTACATTATAAAAATCATAGACATACTAGACTAAATCATTAACCTCCAGGCCATAGACGATTACACCATTGTGTTTGTTTTGTAGCCTACCCGTGCGAAGCCGGGACAGGTCCACTATCTGACTAATAAAAGTGCGGATTTCACGTTTACTATATCTCGTGTCACGATGTATGTTCGGGATAAACTCGAAAACTACTGAACCGATTTTGATCAAACTTCGTAACTATCTGTAATTTGGTCCAACTTAAAAGATAGGATAGTTTTTATCTTAATTATTGACATCAATATTTGTTATTGCAAATAAAAATATGTTAGTTACACGACAGTTATTTATACAGTTCGAGATTTAGGTTGCTAGGCACCCTAGCAACCTTCTCGAACGATATTAGATTGCGGTTGTGTAGATTGTGTAATAATTTTGCAATAGTGATATTATAAATGCGAAAGTGTGTTTGTTTGTCCTTCAATCACGTCGCAACAGAGCAACGGATTGATGCAATTTTTTGCATGGGTATAGTAATGGGTGTAGTAGTGGGTCCTCAGGTCGGGAGAGCTACTTTTAATCTCGGATAATAAAGAGAAGAGAGACAGAGATTTAAAAAAAATATTTGATGTCTGCCTATTTACCTATTGGATGGTGCGGCTGGTGGTGTTGCGGATTCTGTCTTCGATTATGCGGCGGCGGTACCGGGGGCGGTGGCCCATTGTACGCGTGGCTCGGCGTTTCCCGCTCCGATGACTCCATCGCCAGTTGGTCGCTAGATGGCTCCGACGCACTGTTCGAGTCTGAGCTTGGCCCGCCCCCGCCACCACTTTCATTAGACGTCTGATCGCTCAGCGTTCCGCTCTGAAAAGTATATAGAAGAAAATTATGATTTCGCTTAAAAAATAGGAAAAAAATAAAAAAAAAACCAAGTTGCGTTTCTTGGCTCTGTTTTAGGTAGGAATTCTATTAAAGGAATAGTAATTAAAATTGTAACTTATGACGAATATAATGAACAAGAATTTTGAGAACATAGACATTAGAGATAGGTAATGGTAAAGGTATGCTGTGTGCAGTGTGCATGCGCACGTCCTTTAAATTATCAAGTTTCTATTTAAGTTTTGGCACATATAAGCTAAATAAAAATCTAAACAGTTTCAGAAAAGGTTTTTACGGCGCTTTGAAATGGAATCTGAAATTGTGAACATTTTTACGGCGAGTTAGCTACGTCGAGAATTCCACGCTTGTGAAAAAATTATTCAATGAATTTTTGTGAGCTTTAACTTTTTAAACGAGGTCCAATGTCTAAACTGCATAAAGCATACTTTGTACATACACGATTCAAACGTGTCCCTACTAGAGCAAGATCCCAGTGCCGCCAGACCTAAGTTATTTTCTCAGCAATTATTTGTGTACGATAGAGTACTGTTCGAATGTCCTTTCAGTATATGCGTACCAGCTAGATTGTGCCGACGGCCAATTTCCGGATACCAGGTGCTAAAGGTAGGTAAAAACTAGAATAACTTATCTTAAATTCTCAGGGCTGATTTTCATATATGTTTTAAAGAATATTGTAATAATTAATAAATTAATACTGCCAGACGCTTACCGCCGGCGGTTACTTTAGCCAGACGCTTTGAAGCTCCCAAAAAAATATATAATTTAAGTTAACTTATATTCTCAGTTCTGATTTTTATACATGATACTCAGGGAACTATTGCGATATTATCTGTAAGCTGCCAGACCTATTGGAAGGGTCAAACATCCCCCCAGACACACATTATGCGTCCCCATATGTAAGAGCGCTAGAACATGATTCACTTGTTTAAGTGTGTGAGAGATAATATCATCATACTATAATATTATAAATGCGAAAGTGTGTTTGTTTGTTTGTCCTTCAATCACTCTGCAACAGAGCTATGGATCGACGTGATTTTTTGCCTGGGTATAGCTTGCAGAAGATATTGCAATAGTTCTCTCTCTCTAGATCCTAAGCTATACCCAGGCAAAAAATCACGTCGATCCATAGCTCTGTTGCAGAGTGATTGAAGGACAAACCAACAAACACACTTTCGCATTTATAATATTATAGTATGATGATATTATCTCTCACACACTTAAACAAGTGAATCATGTTCTAGCGCTCATACATATGGGGACGCATAATGTGTGTCTGGGGGGATGTTTGACCCTTCCAATAGGTCTGGCAGCTTACAGATAATATCGCAATAGTTCCCTGAGTATCATGTATAAAAATCAGAACTGAGAATATAAGTTAACTTAAATTATATATATTTTTTGGGAGCTTCAAAGCGTCTGGCTAAAGTAACCGCCGCCGGCGGTAAGCGTCTGGCAGTATTAATTTATTAATTTTTACAATATTCTTCAGATACAATCGGATCCTATAATTTTATTTTTACAAAAACGTCCCGGAGGGAATATATCTAACTAGGTATAAAGATTAGTATAATTTACCTATTTTTAAATTTAATTCTAAAATTAAAACTAAAATAAAAACTAATTAAAATCTAAAACCCCATCCAAGCCACCGTAGTGTGGCATAGTACCCAAGATGCTGGCAGCATTACCTCTTTGGATGGCCAAGCTAATCCTTTGGCCAAGGTAGCTGCCAGCTCTTGGATCCCCGGTAGACTCGATCACTTTTTTTGATATCTCTAAAAAAAGTGCGCGAGCCTCCGGGCCCCACGGCCCCAGGGTCTCTACACCAAAAGGCGCAAATATGAAACCACTGTCAAGTTTCTCATATTTGCGCCTCTTAGCCTGTTCGGCGCTAGTAGCCGCTGCACCCGCCACAGAGGAGGTCGCATGGATGTGGGAAGCAGCTAGAGTATCTACACAGGTGGCATCCCACACAAGCGACCTCCCTGTCCTTACAATATTCTTTAAAACATATATGAAAATCAGCCCTGAGAATTTAAGATAAGTTATTCTAGTTTTTACCTACCTTTAGCACCTGGTATCTGGAAATTGGCCGTCGGCACAATCTAGCTGGTACGCATATACTGAAAGGACATTCGAACAGTACTCTATCGTACACAAATAATTGCTGAGAAAATAACTTAGGTCTGGCGGCACTGGGATCTTGGACCATACTGCACGATAACAATAATTAGGCCACATAGCAAGCATATCTACCTCTTAAGCCCCGTATTTTATTTTGACATGAAAATTACAAGTTTCCGGAGCACCACCAGCTTTCACTAGCACGTGGGCAATATTTCAAGTATTATTTAATTCGACAGGTTGACCGCTATAATTATAAACACATATATCTTCCCAAAAACTCGCACACGTTTCAAGATTATGTGACAGCTCCCAATGTTCTGGGTCGAACGAAATCTGACTAGATAGCTCTCAGATTCCAATTTCCTCGACATGAATAGAATCATCACGTGAAAGTTGCCATGGTTCTGGTTCACATTTGATTTAAATCATCGCTCAATTGACCGCTCTGCTCAGAAACATTGGACTAGTTCCGCCGAGCTAACACTTTGTCATTAATTATTTCTGGTTTCCCAGACATCGTGTCGCAGTTTTTTGGGTGGTCGAATCGAATGTTATCTCAAAAAGATTTTTATAAAACCGGTCACTATTTTTCAATCAGACTTTTATTATTGGCTATCGTGAGCCTAGAATTATCGAATCGTCGATGCTTTTAAATAACTCTCATTTGTTTCGCCTCGGGCAACAAAATTAGAAAGTATCGGTTGCGACTACAGCCACGATGTGTGGAGGCTTTTATTTTCATCAATAAAGATTTACGAGTAAGCTTATAAAGGTCCATCCTCCCGGGCGTTGGTCGAGTCCAGTAATTATTTTAGATTGGAATCTGGATGGACCGCGTGGCTCGATTGATCCTAGCCCTACGCACAATATTATTACGTGTCTCAATACAAAAGAGAAAGTTGGAACGAAAAAGAAATTACGTACGTTACTTAACTACAATCATTTAATAGATCGTGAGTCATGACTTACATTTCACACGTCATTTGTACGTTGATAAGTTTTGTTCATAACTGAAATGTCATTGACAAGATTGTTCGTAACTTCGTACTTACTTTAGTAATTCATGATGAAGGAGGATTGATAATCAAGACGTCTGTCATAGAAAACCTAGGTATTTATCGCAGTATTGGAACGTAGTTCCTTATCGCGCGGTGCGGAACTCGGAAGGGGGCTAGACGGATCGACACTTTTTTGAAACCGACACTTTTTTGAAGGCATTGTGTTCGGTATTTTCGCGGTACAATATTGGGTCTCCGTAGCCTTGGGCTTCTGCAGTCGCCTAACAGTTAAAAGTCGATGGTTCGAATCCCAGCTCGACAGACTGAATTTTCTATTTTCAATTTTATTTTAAATAAGGGAAAGGTTCCACATGTAGAAATTGTTTAAAATAAAATTGAAAATGGAAAATTCGGTCTGTCGAGCTGGGATTCGAACCATCGACCTTTGGCTGTTAGGCGACTGCAGAAACCACAAGGCTACGGAGACCCATTATTGTACCGCGAAAATACCTAACACAATGCCAAATTAATTAATCGAAAGGAACTACGTTCCATCCGGGTGTCCCTTGACACCTCTCAAGTTTTTATTTTTTCTTCACTAACTCTAAAATTGTGTTGATCCAATCAACATTTTTGATTGATTTGGTACAAGCATATATTTTGTCCACGACTTGAACGCGTGGAATTAGGGTTTTATAAAAGTCCGGAATAAAAAGTAGGAATGTTACTCTCCAGGTCTTCAGACTTCAACTATATGGTTATATATCAAATATGGTTGAGCGAAGCAACGGCTGCATCAAGCGTCTTGCTCGTGAACGGGTTCCACCGGCGGGAATGGGGCTGCGTTCGGTATGCCCGTCTTAACATGTATTGAATTGTAGTGCGCATTTTTGGAAGTTCCCCTCATTTTGGAAATATTCTAGTCTATTCTATCAAGTTGAAATCAAGTTGCATGGGATAAATTGGCTTGGCATCCAGCTGCCCACAGGATAGTATAAAAAACTTATTACAATGTAAATAGCTACATAATAATATTGTAAAATGATTATTTTGAAAAGAGCAATTGCTGAATTTCTTGCCGGCTCTTCTCAGCAGAATCCGCTTTTCGAACCGGTGGTGGAGTCATGACGTGTGATAAGAGCTACAGGTAAGCCTACGAGAAATAAATAATTTTGAATTTTTGTTTGATTTATTTATACAGTTTTTACAAAAAATCAAGTCGAAGCTTTGTGCAACAAGGCATGATTGAAGGAAAAACCAACAAATTATCATCATCAACCCTTCGCCGGCTCACTACTGGGTGCCAGTCCCTTCTTAGAATTGAAGCCAGCTAGCCATTGACATAATGCAGATTGGCAGAATTCACACACCTTTTGATAACATTAATTGCTTGTAAACGAATATTGAACCCCGGTATCCCAAAAAGGAAGTTGAGATTTTAACCACAAGGCTATCACAAATTTTCATTAACAAAGCATTAAACTAAACAAACACACTTCCGTATATTATTAGTAAGGATTCAAGTTTGAATGATTTATCGCAGCTCTTACATTTTTAACCAAATGAAAATAATATTCATTTAGATGTCGAATAGAAAAGCTGCGGACCTCAAAGCAGATGCTCGATTCGAATGTACGTAGGGTTGCCAATCATACTATAATATAGTAATAATATATAAAGTAGATATTGCCCTGATTTTTGGGTCCGCATAATATACTGTTGAATAAACATACAGTGCGCATAAATACTATATTTCAATCGGATGAATTAACTTTTATTTTCGTTGCCCCGTTACTGCGTGATTGAAGGGCAAATCAACAAACCAAAAACCAACAAAAACTCACTTTTGAATTTAAAATAATATTATTAGTAAGGATTAATTAATAGGATAATATTATTAGAAAGCTTATTCTGATCACGAATAAAGTTTAAAAACCCTATTAGGAAAAATTGGAAACACCTGTCATATTGATTTAAGTAGTTCGTATAAAATTTAGCGTATGTCATAACGGCCCGACCACAATTATTACGAATCGATTGACACCTCATCCATCAAAACCGTAAATAATGTGGTGGAAAATACGTAAATAGACACATGCATACATAGACTGCTATGGTCATGATAATTCCTCAAGGCTTTGCCGTAGTCAGATAAAATAGGCATGATGAAAGTAACCAAGAATGAATTAAGTTATTATGAATTTAACCATTTGTGATTGTGCCGACGTTGATTTTTTTTCATTAATAATATTATGAGTATACTCAATACATACAATATATACTCACTAAAATTACAATCTAGCCTAATAATTTGGCTAATGAGTAATTTTACTTTAACTAAACTTATAAATTATCTTAATACTAACGTTGATGAAGATTATAAAAATTGTATAATAATTTTTTATTTTGAGCGATATTGATATTTTTGATAAAATAGAACTATAAAATACAGTAATCCGCCATAATGAATTGAACACCAATCAGAGCAATACGTTACATTTATCTTTAAACTTTGACAAGCTCTTCTGACAAAATATAGATGTGACGTCACGAACGACATCATGACGTTTATGCGTGAATTTTAAAACTAAAATCGAAATGACGATTTTATCTCCCAAACCTTTTTTTTGCTGATATAAGAAATTTTTTCGAAATAGTAGATAGGTACTTCCGAACTTCATTCAACAGTCTTTCAGAAGCGGTCATCATGTCTATTATAATAATCAAAAAGTTGAGTGTCTTGGAACACTTCGGTCGGAACGAAGTTCCTTCTAATAATAAATTAATAATAAATATAAATAAAATAAAAAATAAAAATCGATAATAACCGATAGTTCATTAAAGCCATCAAATAGCGCCATAGCAATAGCGCCATCAAAGCATTGACGAAATCTGTATAATAAACGAACGCCTTGGGCCTTGACGAAAATTCGTACGGCAAGCAACAATAGTCGTGACGTAAAAAAAAATATTACACATTTTTTGTCTAGCCCTCATCAGCCAAGCCGTCCGAAAAGGAACTTCATTCCAATAATCAAAATATATTATAAATGTTGGCAACCCTACAGGTCCGCGAGTGGAACAAGATCCGCGTATGAGTATTCAGGGGAGCGGCCGTCAAGTGCAGTGTGTCAGTGCGCGGTCGTTGCTCCCCACGGACTAATTTTAAATCGCCGCGATGCGAATGGCGATGCGGCTAATTCGTGACTTTCCGATTGCTTGCTTAGATTCAGTTTTTTAACACCTTTGTGAGATCGGGGGCTTTGGTTTTTTTTAATTAGCGCTTTTATACCAGCTCTTTATTCATTTGTTTATTTGGCAATACATTAAAATATTTTTAGATATAACCTGTAATACAGTATTGAATGAATTCTCTTCGTAGAAACTTTTTTTTCTCAACTCTGGTTTTTTTCTCAATGAGGAAATAGGTAAGTAAGCGATGAAACAAATGTTTTGACGGCGAAGGAGAACATTGTGATGAAACCTGCATCAGTTCTAATGTTGGTGTGTAGTCTGCGCTTTTATACCAGCTCTTTATTCATTTGTTTATTTGGCAATACATTAAAAAGTATTTTTAGAATACTTAACCTGTAAATTGTAATACAGTATTGAATGAATTCTCTTCGTAGAAACTTTTTTTTCAACTTTTTTTTTTCTCAACGTTAGAAGGAAATATAAGCAAGAGATTAAATAAATGCTTTAACGGTGAAGGAAAACATTGTGAAGAAACCTGCATGAGTTCTGCATAGTGTTTGGGCCATCGTGGAGGACTTTGGCCTATATCTTTTTCATTTGAGAGAAGACCTCTGCCCAGTACTGGCCGGCGATGGGTTGAGATGAATGAATTAATTGAATAATTTAGATGATGAGCACCTCCATTTATGAGTACCTAGATAATCTAATATAATATTATTATAAAACTCTCGTGTCGCGGTGTTTTTTTAACCAAACTCCTCCGAAACGGCTGGAACGAAATTTTATGAAATTTTGTATACATATCGGGTAGGTCTGAGAATCGGCCAACATATATTTTTCATACCCCTAAATGATAAGGGTGAGCCACCCCTAAATATTTTTGTTGGCGGTACGAAGTTCGCTGGGTCAGCTAGTAGGTATAACTAATATAATATCTGCATTTATATGCATTTATTAAAGCAAACTATTAAGCAAAAGTTTTTGAGTCTCATTGAAATAAAAAAAAAATACCAAGAGTTAAAGAAAAATGAAACATTGAAACTATAAACCTAAACGTAGGTACCCTATTTACGTTCCTATGTACGTACCTTATTGTAATAAAAACGATGTCATGGATGAGGAATAAATTATAAAAGTTGACCGGCAAAGCAGTAAGTAGTAGGACAATACCTAGAATGACGAGCAGGATTTCAAGTTCGATGTGTGTCGGCGCTGTAGGTCGCGGTCCGACCGACCGACGACGGGAAAGCTGGCTTTTACTCTTACGACACCGCAGCGGTCTATTGTCATATATCGACATTGCTTTTTTTTTAAGAATATTAGTCAATTTGAGCTTGTGTGTGTTTGTGATTCTCCTCTCCCCTCCAAAGTTGGGAAAGCTTGTGTTAGGAGTGGGTACGACAATAGTGAAACGGTGGGGGTTTACCACCCGTTTAGTGCGTTGCGCTACTGAGGGTAAACATCATTGGTTTTTTTTATGATTTTACTCAAAGAACCCTTACTAATATTATAAAAATGCGAGTCTGTTTGTTGGATCGCCTTCAATCATGCAGCAACGGATCGACGCGATTTTTTCATGGATACAGTAGGGAATTTGGGGGACCTTTCATCCCGGAATAACAGAGAGCTCCCGCGGGATGGTTTTTAGTGCACAAGTGTTTGTGCAAACAAAGTTGCACTCTCTATTCCCGTTCATAGTCCGATGGGTCGAAAATTCGACACGACCGGAGAGAGATCAGGTGCAGCGCCGACGGATTTAGGTATAGCTTCTACTGAGATTTTCTCGACAAAAAACCAATACATTTTTTGGGCCAACCCGGGATTCGACCTCATCATCTGCAATCGAACATGCTAACCACTAGACCAGGGATTCCCAAAGTGGTCGATATTGACCCCTTGGGGTCGATATCGGTTTCCCAGGGGGCGACATAAATGAAAACTGATTTTGGGGATCGACGAGGTCTAAAAATCGACCCCTATTAATTAACACAATTTATGTATAAATTGTGTTATGTGTACCAACTTCTTATAAGAATGACTAATATTTTAGGAGGAAGTATCATTGTTGTACTTTATGTCTATTTATGTTGTTAAATTTTGATGAGAAAATTATGTCAAGTTTACTCACTTAACCAACCGCAAAGTTTTTAAATTGGTAAGTATTTTGTATCAATAGGAGAAAAACTATAGATAGGTTTTATAAAGTAATTTGGCTATGGAATGGGGTCTGAGTTATCAGTTCATTTTGGAAAAGGGGTCTCTTGCCCAAAATAGTTTGGGAATCCCTGCACTAGACCAACGAGGCAGTTATTTTGGAATGCCGAAGGTTTAAAAGATTGAATTCTAAACTCTGCTCAACCTTCTTCTATCTTTCGTCTACGTCATCAGTATCTCCCAAATGATCATACGGGATCTTACACTTCAAATAGGTACTTTTCGTGTCATAAAACCCCTATTAATTATTTATTTATTTGTATATTCAATGAGGTATTTCTGGTGAAAGCGTGCTTAGCTGGAACAAGAGACCAGGGCTATTAAGCGTATGTCCACACAGATAATTACTGAAATCAGTGCAACAGTTTTTTCGCACTTCTAAGTAAGCACTAAGAGTTGTTTACAACGTTCAGTTACAATGATACCTTTTTAGTTAGTGGTTCTTACTGGGCGAAGACAAAACAGGTAAATAGCGTACTTAGACGGAACTGGGCATGTCCGTCAGAGGAGGGAGTGGGTCAGTGCCCAATATGGCGGCATTTGCCCGATGACCGTATTAGATGCTATCTCGTGCTATTTCCTCGCGGAAGACTATACGCCCTGTGTTTTGTGATGATCATGATGTAGGCATTTTATATCCGAAAACTGGGCATAATTCACAATCACCGAAGTTAAAAAAAATCAAAACTCAAAATTATTTATTTCACGTAGGCCAACCTGTGGCTCTTATGACACGTCATGACTCTAGCATCGGTTCGGAAAAGTGGATTCTGCTGAGAAGAGCCGGCAAGAAACTCAGCAGTTGCTCTTTTCAAAATAATCATTTAACAATATTAATAAGTACCTACCTAGCTATTACATTGTAATAAGTTTTTATACTATCTTGTGGGCAGCTGGATGCCAAGCTGATTTAACCCATGCATCTTTGTTAGAATAGAATATAATGTTTCCACAATGAGGGGAAGTTCCAAGAAAAAAACGTACTACAATTCAATTCATGTTAAGACGGACGATGTTAAAAATAATAAATTGCGTCCTATCTCATCTATGTCACCTCAAAATTGCCGACACTCTCGCTTTTGGCTCAAATTCATATTGTTTGCAAAAAGAATATAAAATTAGCCAATCAAATTGTATTGTGTAACAATTGTTCTTCAGATCATACACGTACCCAATAAAGTGTGTTACGTAAAAAATCACGTAAAGTGAAAATAGATAAACCTCCCTGGCGCTCTACTGATGTGCCGTAAAAGGAGCTTGTGTCGATTAAAAACCATTAACTTTCAAGCGCCGCTCCACTTAGTGTGAGCTCGCACTTATGTATTAATTGAATTAAGTTTAATGCTGTGTACCTACAACAAAGTAAATATTGCAATCATAATTACTACAACAATAATAAGCATCATTTATTTTGTGTGAAAAAACGAAACCTCCTTAGTGGTTTTTCAAGTCATTCTTTGACTCCTCAGGAGCCTAAATTGCTTGTGTTTCAGTGTTGGTCTATTAGTTTGTAGATCATGCAACAATGGAGCAACGGATTGACGTGATTTTTGTGCATAGATATTTTAAATAGAAGACAATCTGGAGAGTGACAATGACTATTTTTATCCCGAAAAAAGGGTTTCCATGTGATTTCTAAAAATCTAACTCACTGCGGACGAAGTTGTGGGCAAGAGCTAGTGAATTATCTTAATGGTAACTTAATTATTTTAAAACTGAGAGTAGTAATCAAATCTATCAAAGTAACAGCGTGTTACATTGTAATTTGATAGTCGTGAACTCCTACGCAGCTGTAGGTATGTTATGAACACGCCAAATATTTAACACCTAAAGTGAAAGTTTCCTACTAAATTTTGTCACATAAATAGTACCTTTCTTGAGAACTGTTTTACAACAGAATTCTAAGTGAATGAAAAGACTGAGAAGAATTTTAATGTCGTACCCGGTACCTATCTATCGACTCCTAGCCCAAGCTTTTCGCCTATTTGGAGGGAAGAGGAGAATATTAGACGAATTAAGTAAATAAGTAAGGAAGTAATTAATTAATATAGTAAGAATATTATTTTAAAAAAATATGAAGAAATAGGCTACTTTTGTTGTTTGTTTTGGGATAAAATGTAGCGTGATTTAAAAATAAAATAAATAGCAGACCGCTAACCACAGCGCGCACGCGATGACTGGCGGGGCCGGCGGCCGGCGCTGCCTCTCTATCGCTTGTTCCGCGCTCTCGTTTCCACGCGCAGGCTCATACGGAACGTGACACTTTTTCGTGTATGCAGCCGGTGTTATCGATTTATAAGACGTTATCACGTCAAAAAGAAAAGATATAGTAAAAAATATCCTCACCATATGCAACACTAGAAGGATGCCTATCGCCAGGCCGCGCTTTTGCCGCATCGCGAACTGTGAACAAAAAACATACAGATAAGACTTGAGAAAAAAAGCAAGGTCTCTTAGACTTGTTATAATATTATGTATACTCGTAAATGTATGCCTTTGGCTTTGCAACGAAAGTTCAAATGTTTGACTTGTACACTTAGTTTAAAGGGAAAGTTCCAAAGATCGTGTTCCCAACGGATGTGCTTGAAAATTAAATTTGACGGAAAGAAATGTATTTAGACGATACCCATTGAGTGTTCACAATACTTTACCGTCAAATTTATTTAGATCCAAAATAAATAGGTACAGTGGTTTACTTTAAAATTTAAATGCTTACGCAACCGTCCCCATTACAAAGGACTGCACAACTGGTCTAATTGATTGCTAACTATAGCTGTACCCGTTATGTGTTGCAATGCCACGTGAAATATAAAGAAATATTATATTATAGATTTTTTGGGCCAGGAACCCTCGCGGACGTCCCCAGGACACCTTACCAAAGTTTCATCACAATCTGATTGATCAATGGTTTCGGAACTCATAGGACAAACATACAAACATTGATTTTTGTTTATATAGATATTGTAGCTTTAGCCATATTAACATTACGGACATAGTAGACGGTCATAGTAAACATGAGGATTTCTGCATGCCTGAGAATTTTCCATATAGTTAACCAAATTGGGAGTGACGAGTTAAAGATGAATGAATGTATTTAAAATGAAGCAGATCAACATAATGATCAGCCCTCATCATCATCAGCAACCCATCAACGGCTCACTACTGAGCACAGGTCTCCTCTCAGAGAAGGGTTATAGGCCATAGTCCACCATGCTGGCCGAATGAAAATTGGCAGACTTCACACACCTTTGAGAACATTATGAAGAAGTCTCAGGTGTGCAAGTTACCTCACGATGTTTTCGATCACCGTTGAAGCTTGTAATATTTGATTTCTTACTTAGAAAAGTTAGAGGTGCGTGCCCGGGATCGAACCTGATGAGCCCTACCTAACCTAATTTCTCCAAGCCTCAATAGCCCAACGGTTAAAGGTTACTGAAAACTGAAAGGTCGCAGGTTCGAATCCCACCCGTTGCACTATTGTCGTACCCACTCCTAACACAAGCTTTCCGCTTATTTGGAGGGGAGAGGAGGATATAAGCCAACTTTAACTTGGCTGATATTCTTTTTTAATAAAAAAAAAAAAATATTCAAATTCAAATTCAAAATTATTTATTTCATGTAGGCCAACCTGTGGCTCTTATGACACGTCAAGATTCTACCACCGGTTCGGAAAGCGGATTCTGCTGAGAAGAGCCGGCAAGAAACTCAGCAGTTGCTCTTTTCAAAATAATCATTTTACAATATTAATAAGTAGCTATTACATTGTAATAAGTTTTTATACTATCTTGTGGGCAGCTGGATGCCAAGCTGATTTAACCCGTGCATCTTTGTTAGAACAGAATATGACATTTCCACAAAACGTACCTACTACAATTCAATTCATGGTACCCGTTCACGAGCATGACGCATGATCCAGCCATATGCATTGCTTCGCTCGACCATATTTGAGGGAACGTAACAATTTCAAACAATTCGACAGAAGCATTAGGGATTGCAATGCAAAATTGTAGAATAAATATTAGAGAACTCTACTAACAAGTTCACTGGAGCAAGTTATAAGCTCAGTCTCGTCCCAGTATCCCATAGCAAGCACAGTTGGTAGTTTATGACAAAACATTTACATTTAAAATAGTTTCTCATAGTAGTGACGCTCTCGTCCCATTGTAAATCTGTACCCACGAGACAAATTCTTATTTGATTGTAACAAGGCAAAAAGTTAGATTACAATCAACGTTTCTTCCACTTATAATTGAACATTGGTTTTTATTATCACTACGTAATATTATCTACACTTAGGTATATGACTATAACATATACAATATTTATACACATGGATCCTTTTGATTTTTAGGGTTCCGCAGTAAACATAAACCCTTATAGTTTCGCCATGTCCGTCCGTCTGTCCGTAGTCCGTACGTCCGCGGTTTAGCTCAGAGACTATTGGTAATAGAAATCTGTAATTTGACAAGGGTATAAATATTAATCAGGCCAACAAAGTGGTGAAATAAAATTGTGAAAATATATTTTTTTAGGGTAGGTACCTCCCCTACATGTAAAGTGGGGATGATTTTTTTTTTCTCGTCTATCCCCTAGTGTGGGATGTCGTTGAATAGGTATTTCAAAAATATTGTGGGTGTTGGAACAGCATTTTTCGATTCAGGGATCCGTTTGTGAAATATGATGTTAAGTGCTAAATTTTATTAGAGTCCCCCCCGCCCCTCTGCCAGCTAAATGGTTGTTTATAGGAGACGTGAAAAAATTCACAGCAGTAGTATATATAAATAATTTTATATGAAAACTATCACGGCTAATTAGGATTCATAAGTTAAGGAGTTATATCTGATTTTTCTAGGTTAGGTGTTACACGTAGTGTAAGTTGCATATTTTGTAGTATATTATAGTATTTAAACCATGGAACTCAAAATATATTCAATATTCGTAAATAAAATAAAAGCACTATCCTAGGTAAGCAATAATATTTGTGTGTTGCAACTACGGAACCCTACACTGCGCGTGGCCCGACACACACTTGGCCGGTTTTTATTTTTTATCATGCATGGGGAAGTATAACATAAACGTAGCACAATAAAGTAGTGTGAAGATTAGAAAATTCTCAGTCATCAATATAGGACTTTAAAGCAAATCTGTTGTCTAGATCTATAATGATCTATAATATGTAATTATAATTTCTAAGTAGGTAGATGTCTACAGTCTCTAAAGTCTAAACTATCTGCTGTCAAGGGATTTACATTTCGTAGCCGTCTCTTCGTGGATAATAAAGCAACTAATATGTAAATAGGGGCCAGAGTTGGAGAGGTTGTGACCCTTGTTATCATCTGCAGAACATTTCCACTCCGTGACATATGAAAGCAAGACTCTATAAGTTCTAGTCTTTGTAAAAATACAAGTTAGTTTTTGTAAGAAAATGATATACCTACGTACCTATTAGGTATACCATAATATTGTGTAAGTTTTAATTACTTTTCTTAGGACCGATTTCACCAACGTAAAATAAGTCTTATCCGAGCGTTTTTGATAGATTTTCAGTACACAACTTGTCAGATTATCCAATTTATTCCTCGGATAAACGTCACTCGACGTTGGTGAAATCGGCTCATTCGCACTAATCTTATAACAACGTTTGTGAATTCGCATTGGGCCAGCGTGGTGGCCTGTAACCCTTCTCTGAGAGGAGCCCTAAGTACGCTCAGTAGTGAGCCGTTGATGGGTTAATAATGATGATGAATCTATTAACTAGGTCTATAACTTATTAAAAATATTCCCAAAAATTTTAAGGGGGATATGAATTTCATGGGCAAGAAATGATGTTTTATCATCATTAATATATATACTTCTACTTACTAATATCTATTATAAATATGGAAGTGTGTCTGTTTGTTGGTTTATCCTTCATTCACGTACTAACGTAGCAACGGATTGACGTGATTGAAGAGTGACTTATGCTACCTTTTTCCCTCGGAATATTAAGAAACCGAACTTATAATTATTAAGTATTGATTACGCTCACTGATGTAAAATAGATATAAAACTTAACGGACTCAAAAATGCAGCATCGACAGCGTCGATCTCATTAAAATATTCGATTTCACTCTCTTTTTGTGATTAATCAAAAGATCCCGATTAACATGTGTACAACATGATTATAAAAGGCGCAAAAACAAAATGGTTACCTACCTACCGCCTGCCAAATTTAATTGGCAACAGTTGAAAAGTGGAAAGTAAAGACATGGGCACACCGAGCGGCTTTAATCACCGAATATTTTGGGCGTTCCAGAAGAACGGGTTGGCTCCGTGCAAGTGGGTCGTGGGACTACCAGGAGAAAGTATTTGTAAATGCCATATTGCCGGAACTCTTTGAGGAGAACATTTTTGTTTTTTTCTGTGTTTCATTTTCATGGAATGATATGCGGTCAATGTTGTGACGTATTTGTGATTGCAAGAGTGTATAATAGGTTGGTTTCAACAACGTAATGAAATTTTACGTCGCACTAGTGTCGTCGATTGTATTGTAATATAGTCTGATGCAAGTTTTTAGTTATTTGTATGAGTATGTATCTTGTACTACGATGACGTACTTCTTCTTTTTCTTTTTAAACCACTGTCTCCGTCCACTGTTGTCACTGCTGCTGTACAAAGGTCTCTTGTATGGACTGCGACAGATCTCAGTCTTGCGCCGCCTGTATCCAGCGGCTGCCAAGTCAAGTTAGAAGGACGAAGGAAATTCTTAGTCCTTCCTTCGTATCAATCCATCGCCGGCCATTATTGGGCACGGGTTTCTCTCAGAAAGTGCTTAGAATACACCAGTGGCATCGTCTGCTAGTGTCGTTAACTGTCGTCTTCTATACATATAATAAAACTGTAACTGGAAGATTTCTGTACATTTAATATATTTTGAAAATTTTAATTGGGGGATGCTTTACTATCGATACTGAGCCCAAAACAGATTTTTATTTAATTTTTGTCTGTTTGTTTGTCCTTCTTTCACGTAAAAACTACCGCACAGATTTCTACAAAATTTTATACCGTGGTAGCTTATTACTCGGGTCAACATCTAGGCTACTTTTTATCCCGGAAAATCAAGGAGTTCCCGAGGGACTTTAAAAACTAAATCCACGCGGACAAAGTCGCGGGCATCAGCTAGTTAGTAAATATCATTCGCATATGACTGTAGTTGATAATAATACACGGAATCTTTTGGGCCCTGTGTTGGATACCATTGAATATTTTATTTTCCTACAGTCAATTTTATGAAATCAATCAGCACACAATATACTAACAAAATATAATAAATTTGTATTATTAAATTATGAATTATTAGGGTGCTCAAGTTTAATGTCTAACACCTGAGACTGAGTCATCCAAAATCGCAACGTCATCATCGATAATCGAGTGTGTGAGAACGTGGTGAGAACTGTTTTGAAATTGCGCCACGGTGTAACTCTTTCTACCCATGTAAGCGTAATTGATTTCAATTTTATTACACATTTTATCACATCGTCGTCCATACATACATTGTTGCGTGTTTCATATTTAAAATTAGTTCTGCTTATTAGTTTCACTTTTACTGACGAATTTTTTTTCCCTCATTTAATATCGCTATGTTTCGTAAACTTTCAGAAAATATTGTCGGGAGTTTTCAGTAAGTACTTGATTGTATTGATTTTTAATTTATTTTAAAGTAATACGTGTTTTCCTTGGATATCTACCATCTTCATGTGTTACATACATGAGTTGAATTTTTAATTATGTAGGTATGCTTTTGTGGTACTTCTCGTCATTGTGGAAACACTGCATACACTGCATACATAGCTCATTAACTATTCTATTGTAAACTTGTTTTGAAAAGAGCAACCGCCGAGTTTCTTGCTGGTTCTTCTCGGCAGGAAGGGCATTCCGAACCAGTGGTAGACTCATCGGCGATTCAGAAGCACTTGTAAAATAGTTTATATTTGAATAAAAAACATTTCTATTCTATTCTATTCTAAACCGTAACCTTTACAATGAAGGCCTTGTGTGCGATCTTACCTTGTGAAATCTACATAATATTATGTATGTTGGTAGTATTAATATAATAAATATTATTAAGTGATCATTCAGCATTTCGGCATTTCAATGAGCATTTTGGCATATCTGAATCAATTCATTTTTCATTACATAAACCTCAAAACATTTCCCACGGTTACTCAGATTCCCTCACTACGCAGTGTATGATTTATTATTAAGGATAAATTCATCATAAAATAATTTATTTAATGAAGAAAGTTTTTATTCGTTACTTACAATTTGTTGTGTAACACGACCACATTTTCTCATTGGGTGTATAATATTATGTTAATGTATGCTTTTATTTTATAGATATAAAATATAAGCAAAGTTTCGCTGATTATACAGTGTAATTTTCGACGGTTCTCTACCATAATGGTCAAGAAACGTAATCACGGGTGGTAATTTATTTTATGAGTAATAATAATCGTTTAAATCAACCATTACGAGGAAATGTCATTGACTCGAGGATTTGTTGAATGTTTCTAAACTTTTTAACTGAGCTTTTTAACCATAATATGTGAGATACTTGAGTTTTCCTAGTAATTATATCTATGATTTTCTTAGATATTTAAGTTTCTTGAGTTTTCCAAAAGTAGCGTTGTCATTTCCACCGTCACCACTCTAGTTCGTTGAGACCACGATTGATATCAAAATAATGTTATAAGTACATAAAACTATAGGTATAAAGCGTTGTCAATATGCTTAAAAGTAAAACCAAAAACCAGAAAATGAAAAGTAAACTGTATAATATAACGATAATTTGATCGTGCTGGCGATATACTTAGCAATTTTAATGAATCAACCATTAACATTCACGAATTTTCATTGATTCCTTTGATAACCGTTCAGAAATTCGAAGCCTGCTATTACGATATAAAAATATTCACTTTCAGTAATCTTGAGACGTAAAATCCCATAATTTTATATCGCATCGCAATTTCGTAAAATTAAATATGGAATGACATATCGCGGTTTTAATGTGTACCTTAAAGAACAATGGCAGAATCTACCCGAATATTTTAGGAGGCGTCTACGAATATGATTTATGCAAAACAAAGTATAAAAATTAGTTCGTTTTTTATATGAAATTAGTTTTGGATCTTTTGCTTTGATAAATAATTATTAAATAATGAACCATCATCTGATTAATTCATATCGCGCTTTGAGTTTGGATCGTTGCTCGATGGCATTGCTTGTCCGGAAATTCAAGAGTTGATGACGACTGTACTTGGGAATCCATTAAAATGAATAAAGTAACTAAGCAACGAATTTACAATTTTCTTTTCTGAGACATAAAGTTCAACTTAGCTTAAATCCTATATTGTCGGGTTTTATGTTTCATTAAGGCTTCGAGCCTTCGAGGAGCATTTTATTATTGTGGCATTTTAAGCTGATACTTTACAACGTGCAAGTCAATTTGGCTCGTTCCATTAAACGGTGCCAGTTGACATTTATTGCGAAATAAAAGATATGAAAATTGTACACCTGCCGCCAAAGACTGTACCTGCGTGCGGATGGTATCGTATTGGAAACAAGAGCTTAATTTATTCAAGGATGCATCTGTGCTACCCACTGTACTTTTAACAGGACGAGTACATTGAGGTTAACACTAAATAAATTCGTATCGAGATGATCTTTTTGTGCAATAAATATTAGTACGCCAGTTAAAAGTACCTACGCAATGATTGGAATCTTTAAAATTAAACTCTCTTGTAAATGCCAAATGATGTTTTTCGAGAAGTGATTCCGATCGACGGGATTTTTTGCTCGTCGGTCGTCAGGCTTGTAATAGGCTTTATTTTGCTTAGGTTTGTTTAGGTATAGGTTTTGGTTTTCCGCATGTTATGTTTAATTCCGGAAAAACAAACAATTCCCGCGGAATCTATAAATAAAATAAAACATCATTCTTCGGTTAAATTGTCGAATTTCCGAGAAGTTCTTCAACTGAAGAGCCTTAAAGGCAACATCTATTGTTCTATGGCAACATCTTCATGTTGCCATAGAACTTATATTCTCCCTTATAATTTTTTCAACATGATTTTTCCCTGGATATAGTTGAGGACCTAGAGAGTGGCATAGGCTATTTTTTAACCCGGAAAAACAAAGGATTCCCTAGTAATTTTAAAAACTTAACCCGACGCGGAGGATGTCGTGGGCAAAGAGCTAATTTATTACTTTCGTTACAAAAAATCAACTTACGTAACACTGCCACTGTATCGACTAGACAGGTCACAGACGGTTCCGAGCCTCACTTGCTTGGTGCTATAGCTCAGTCTATATCTATATCTCTCCGAGCATTGAACCACACCGAAAGTAAAAGTGCAAGCCAATGAGCGACATTGAAATGCGTTTGCCTCAATTGAGCCACCATTATGTTTACATTTAAAGTGTTTTTTAAATAATATAATTAAATAAACTAGCGTTTGACTGCGATCACACCTGATGGTAAGTGAAGACGTAGCCTAAGATGAAGCGAACCTGCCTAGAAAATCCCTATTTACTCTACATTTGAGGGTACCTAAGTTGAATTTAGTTAGTGAAACGTCGATCCGTTGCTACGTTACTACGTGATTGCCTTCAATCACGTAGTAACGTAGCAACGGATCGACGTTTCACTATACAAACCCCAACCAATAAAGTGGCAGCAGATTGTCCCATAGCGTTGATACGCGTGTGGGTGTCCGCCACAAAACTAAGAAAACATTTACAATGCGCTTTTAAATTTTTAAATACTTAGTCGAGTGCATTTACCAGAATAGAATAGAATAGAATAGAATAGAATTTATTCATTGACATGAAAACAAAATATAACAAACAAAATGGAAATACACATGAAAATGGAAAAACAGAAAGTAATTACAATCTAACTTAACTAGTGTCTACTATGTGTCATGCCAATGAAAGGGTTCTAGCTCAGCTAAATGCTGTGGATACATAAATATACCACTAGTTCGGAATGCCATACGCCGCTTCATCCGAGAAGAACCAGCAAAGAAATCGACTTATGCAAGGTTACTGGTAATTATATGTTGGCAATTGATAAAGGGTATGTAGGGGAGGTAACTTGCAACCAAATAACCCCTTCTGACCCATTTCAACATTTTATGTTTTTTTGAAGATAAATGCGGTATGCAACTTTAAAAATTTATGAAAAAAACAATGCATGAAATATTTTTTCATTATTATTTTCAGCTTGCTAACACTGCAATACATAATAATAAATCATAAAATGAAAATTATTATCTTCAATAGTTTTTGAATTACAGCTACAATTTTCAGAACTTTGAGCAGGATTTTTGACTAAAATGGTCGATTTATGAAAAAAAAAACCGAAAAGGTACTTTATCAGCAGAAAATTGTAAAAACATGTGCAACTTCTTAGCTATCCAGGTCCAGATACAAAAAGTAGCAGAAATCAGAAATTGGGTGAATAGAATGCAATTATTGTAAAAAAATCCAATTATTGTAATTTTTGAGTGACGATGTCAGTCAAAAATTACAATAATTGGTTAAGAAGTTTAAAATTATTAAGCAGCTAAGTTACCCCAAGTAGTTATAGTATATATTCTATAACCCCAAGTTGTTATAGATATATGTCTGCCATTCATTATTTATTAGGTAGGTAATAGTAATCATTCGTTAAATAAGGTAAGGTATACATGCTATAATTTATTAACGTTTCGATTATTTTCAGTCAGTATCAGCTACCTACTTCTTAAGAAGTTTGTGCTCTAGACAATTAGGTAGGTACGTACTTAGACACCTAATAGATATTGATTTACCTACTCGTTATACCTACTCGTAGACTTGAGAGGAATTTCTCATAAAAGCCACTTTTATATATAGGAACCGTTCTATAGACCATGAATTATTAGAAATACTAACTTTTGTCCGCGAATTCGATCGAGTGGAGATTAACAAAAATTACGGAAATTGTTTAGACTGACTGAATGACTGATCTATCAACGCACAGCTCAAACAACTGGATAGATATGGCTGAAATTTGGCATACAGATAGCTATTATAACGTAGGCATCAGTTAAGAAAGGATTTTTGAAAATTCAACCCCTAAGGGGGTAAAATAGGGGTATGAAAAATCGTACTTCGTCATCGTCTACGTCGTTGAGCGAAGCCGCGGGCAAAAGATAGTTATAAATATTATTCAAGTCTAATTGCTTTATTCTAATAAACAGAAAGTAGACGTTATCATTTATTACTTCAGATAAGATCTTCTTGTAATTTTGTAGTAAAATAAACATAAAACAGAAAAGTAGGTATGTGATCATAAAATTCACATGTTGTAAATTAATCTACATTACTAGTCTAAATCTTTAGATAAAGGCGCCTGGTTATTCTCACACAGGCGGCAGTAACTTTTGAACTGCATACTTGCAGTTTTGATGCACATTTATTGCAGTTAATACATGTCGCGGGAAGCAGTTAAGATGCCCATCTTAAGATAGAAGTTAGTCGGTATGCATTTTTGAAATTTCCCTCATTGTGGAAACACTGCATATATAGCATAGTATTTACTGTATTGCAAAGTTTTGAAAAGAGCAACCGCCGAGTTTCTTGTTGGTTCTTCTCGGCAGAAGGGCATTCCGAACCAGTGGTAGATTCATCGGCTATTCAAAAGCACTTGTAAAAGTTCATTTGAATAAAAAATATTTCTATTCTATTCTATTCTATTCTATACTATATGTAGGTATATAATATGTAAGATTAGATATAATCCAACTACATTATAGTTAAATTCCATTTGAAAAGCAAGAATACCCTCAGTTTTTAGAAATAACACTTTAAAAATAACACACTAAAAAAATTACTCGTACGTACACACGCCAATTAGGCGTATGATAATAATCTGACATATTGTAAGAGCAAACAAAACGCGTAAATGAAAGCGCTCGCAGTGTTTACACTTTCACCGGTCAAAGATGCTCTGAGGACCCGGCAGAGTAAGGTTTCGTACACAGCATCGCATATTTATTTATCTACTGAAGTATAATGTAGGGCAGGTAAACAACGCGAGTGTGTAGATATAAATTATGGCAGATTTTTTTTAAGGTTGTCTTCGAGAACAATCTAATTCTCTCTAATCTAAGTATGATGGATCTTAGAGTGGCCATAGCCTTAGTGCTTACTTAGACTTCGACCTCTTTTTCAAGGATTCTTTAGTCCGAATCTCCGAACCGGCCGGAGATCAGAAATTCTAATTTTTCGGAGTAATGTGCGTTCAAGCAATGAAGCACACGTGTTAGCCTAGCGGTTAGTACTGCGGTCTCCAATTCGGGGGGTCGCAGGTTCGGTCCCTGGCACGGGCTTTTCTTAGTTATTTGCGCTTAAGAAATTAAATATCACAAGTTTCAACGGCGAAGGAAAACATCATGAGGAAACCAGCACACCTGAGAGTTCTCCATAATGTTCTCAAAGGTGTGTGATGTCTATCAATTCGCATTAGGCCATGGTGGACTATAGCCTATAACCCTTCTCTGAGTGGAAACTTGCGCTCAGTAGTGAGCCGTTGATGGGTTGCTGATGAAGGAAAACATCGTGAGGAACCTTGCATGACTGAAATGTGTTTCCTGCCTCTTGAGTAACTTAAAGGCAAGCGAAAGAATATAGCCATCTTAGGAAGTGAATAGGCATCTTCTAGGCCAGCGCGCGCCAACATTAACCTCATCATTGCATTCAATTAGGCATGAAGAATGATTGTCGTCAAGAGCAAGCTTATTACGCAATAAAATAGAAAACCAGCTAGGTGCGAGTTGGACCCGCACTCGAAGGGTTCCGTATCATTCTACGAGATTTAACACCAGATATTATTCGATCAAAAGCAAACGCTAATGGTATGGAGAATTGGAGAGCCTCTTTAATTTTTAAATATTTTTATATTGTTGTTACAGTGACAATAGACATGTTACACATACATATTCTGTGGATTTCTAATATCAGAGATACAGCCCGCTGACGGATGGATGGACGGACGGAAAGAGCGTCTCGTTTCCACCCTTTGGGTACAGAACCCTAAAACTTCTTACTACACTCCTACTGCACGCAACATTGTTCTAAGAACCAAATACTTCGTGAGTGACTATTGCGGCCTTGTGTAAGAGTTAAATACTTCCGAAAATAAAAAGAGACCGGTACAGCTCACGTGTAGTGTAGTAAATCATTTTGACAGATAATGGTAAACGTGATACTTGAGTTCGGTCAATGACCTCCAGTTTTTTCTTTAGCTTTAATAAATAATTCAACTATAATTACCTTCATCAGTTCTATCGAAATAGAAAGGCATCTAGAAAGGCATACGAGCTAGTGTTTTTAATATAAGTTTTAATAACACCCGTTGAATATTCTGGCATTTTGGCATGGGCCTACGACCAAGCGATAAAGCAGTATTATTTCAACATTGTCTTGACATGTCATAAAATGTTTAACATTATGGATGTCATCGTATAACATCTCAAAACATTATTGAAGTAGTTTTAACGTTTGTGGGCCTCTGGTGATCCTAGTAGGCGATCCTTTTGTTATGTTGTTCTTATTCTTAATACATCTGCAGAGCGTAGACACAGTAGAATTATAACCAGTACTGAAACTACCTACAAACGCTCGAAACGGCCTCACTCACACAAACATGCGCATCGACGAGACAATTAGCGGACCTCGCAGTGCTGTCAGTACTGAGGACCGGTATTTGGTCTCGTCGATGCGCATGTTTGTGTGAGTGAGCCGTTTCGAACGTTTATAGGTAGTTTCCATACTCTATCTATCTTTACTCTGGCGTAGAAGCTCACGAAGGAGGTCCTGAATGAAACGAGCCTACGAGGCCGAGTGGAGCGAAGGGGGGAGGTGGCGAGCGAAACGAGCCGGCGACCTCCGTAGCGAAACTAAGGTCGAGTAGGTGAAGCTGAATGAAGGGGCGAGACAGAGCGAGTCTTCTGGTGTAGCTCATTTGATTTGTAAATAACTGTATTTGTAATGCAACACAGTACTAGTCACTACTAGTACTGTGTACTGTACACTTACAGTACAAATCAAATGTGCTATGCCAAAAGACTCGCTCCATCGCCCCTTCATTCAGCTTACACCTAGTCGACCTTCGCTCCACTCGACCTCATAGGCTCGCTTCATTCAGGACCTCCTTCGCGAGCTTCTAGCTCTGCGCTTTAAAAAACACTCCAGGGATAGAGCAGACAAGACTGCGTGGAGTCGGGGCGCTAGCAGTTCGTTTTTAGGAAATAAACACGGTGATTACCTAACAACAATAACTGGTTGTCTGTAAAGTCGGATTACGGACGATAGTTTTACGTGATAACGTCATAAAGAAACAAGTCACAAGCCAACGCTTGGGCCGATCGTGCCTCTCTATCGCTTGTTCCGCGCACTCGCTTGCACGCTCAGGCTCAGGCGGAACTTGACACATTTTTTGTGCGTGCATCCGGTGTTAATCGATTTATAAGACGTTATCACGTCAAAAAAACAATAAAAATGAGGCTTTGTTCAAAAGGGTCCCAAATTGTTGTTCAGGTGTTTAGTCTCCTTGATATTAATAACAATATCGATAAGTATTTACTTATATAGAACCCCTTGTGAGAGTCCAACTCGCAGCTGGCAGATTTTATTCTTTTGCCTCTTTGAAAAGTTTTAAACATAAATATTTAATTAAGTAATAAGATTTGCATTAATTTCTAACAAAAATAAAATATGTCTGCCAAATAAACATAAACAACAGATTGTGTAAATTGAACGTGTTTTACTTTCTATGGTGCTATGCGAACACTATGCAAATAATGAAAAACATTTGAATAAAACCGTCAAGTACGAGTCGGACTCACACAAGAAGGGCTCCGTACCATCGTATAGGATTTAACACTCCGTACTTTTTAAATTTTTTTATTTGCTCTATTCATTTTATAATATCATATCATTAAAATTAAAATATGCCTAAATTATATACAACTAACAAAATTAAAACTAAAATAAAAATTAAATAAAATCTAAAACCCCATCGATGTCACTGCAATGTGGCATAGTACCCAAGATGCTGGCAGCATTAACCCTTTGGATGGCCAAGCTAATCCTTTGCCCAAGGTAGCTGCCAGCTCTTGGATCCCCGGTAGACTCGATCACCTTTTTAGATAGCTCTACAAAAAGCGCTCGAGCCTCCGGGCCCCACGGCCCCAGGGTCTCTACACCAAAAGGCACAATTATATGAAACCACTGTCAAGTTTTTCATATTTGCGCCTCTTAGCCTGTTCGGCGCAAGTAGCCGCTGCACCTGCCACAGAGGAGGTCGCATGGATGTGGGATGCAGCTAGAGTATCTACACAGGTGGCATCCCACACAAGCGACCTCCCTGTCCTCCAAGGAACAAGCGTCATACCATCAGGTCTCTTGCCATCACTACGTGCCAAACCAATAGGTTCTAATACAGCTGGCACGTGAGCAGTAGCAAGAGACCTGCGGATGATGTCGTTGAGGGCATTGTGGCGGGAGAAGCGCTCTTCGAACAGGAGAGCCCGTGATGACCGTAAGCGTCGACGTGGTCACCGCAGTGGCAACAGTGAGGCTGGGTTATTTTGGCGCCGAGCCTAAGACCAACTACCACTGCAAGAGTGGCGTGGTTTAAAAGAGTGCCCAGATTAGCAGAAGGGAGAGCATGGTCATAGCCATTAGAGAAGAGAAAGTCAGCTCTTTAAATGATTTTTTCTTATATTTTATTATTTTTTGATTTACCGGCAATAGAAATACACTCTGTGAAAATTTCAACTGTCTATCTAGCACGCTTTATGAGATACAAGTTACAACCCGCTGACTGACGGAAGGATGGACGGACGGACAGCGGAGGCTTAGTAATAGAGGACGGTGGCACCCTTTGGGTACGAAACCCTAAAATAGAAGACATATGTGTTTCACAGTTTTTAAAAATTCTACCCCCAAAAACGATAAATAGGGGCTGAATATTTGTATGGAAGACCGTTATTTTTCAAAGTATATCCATGAAACTTGGTATTTTGTCTTTCGATTAAAAATAAAGAAGACCGTTTTCGCAGTTTATGAGAATTTCAATCCAAAACCACGCGTATGAAATCGCGGGGCAAAACCTAGTTTTTGATACTTATTAAGTATTTAAAGTTTATTGGGATATTTTCTATTCATGTGTAAGTTAACACTTTAATAAAATTTAAAAAATTGTTATCTTCTAATAGTATAATATATCTTTTGGTACGCACTAGTCCTAACTAATAGGCCTCCGAAGAAATGCAGTTTAGATGAAGAATAATATTAATTCAATTTTTCATAGTCGGAGAATTCTCCACTAAAATCATCGAAGTAAATATAATCTTATTAACCGAACAAAATCTATAATAATTATATTTTCTATAAATAGTGTGTGCCAGAGAAAATCAGACCAATCGGGGAAACCCTTTATTGTGGTGTTACGATGGCGTATTAGAAACCGAGGGGTATGGGTTGAAGGTTCACTGCCATACCCCTTCTAAGTCAGCCCGCTACCATCTTAGACTGCATCGTCTCTTACCATCTCGTGAGATCGCAGTCAAGGACTATATCTTGTCACCGAATAAAAAAAACTACATGATCGCAACAATAATTGCTGAGCCGGCCCCAATGATATTGGAAGGAAAAAATATTTCTTCCAACATCATTGGCCGGCCCACTATAGTGAACGGGTCTTCTCTCAGAAATCAGAATGAGAAGGGTTTAAGCCAAACTTCAGCACGTTGCGTTCGCCTATTTTACCGCCATGGATTGACAGACTTCGTATATCTTTTGAGTATTATGATATTAAGTATGTATTTAGAAATCTTAAGCATCCCTCACGATGTTTTCCTTAGTGTCGATTTCACAAACTTGTGATATTTATCCAACTAATAAGTTGGGCTTTCTGAAAGTTTTTGTATTTAAAATACTGTGAAAATATAAAATTTACGCTTGGATAAGACTTATTTTACGTTTGTGAAGTCGGCCCTTAGTGATATAATATTTTTATGCGTAAGACGCATACCTATACCTAACACTGTAAAATTATTACGTGCCTGACATTCGGACCCCTATGCACTAACTGGACTACACGTCTCTTCCATTCCACAATTGCACTATCGTAAGCATGTAGAGTGTAGACTGTCAATTTTTTGACGTGATAACGTCTTAAAAATCGATGAGCACCGGCTGCACGCACGAAAAAGTGTCACGTTCCGCCTGAGCCTGAGCGTGCAAGCGAGAGCGCGGTACAAGCGATAGAGAGGCACGATTGGCCCAAGCATTGGCTTGTGACTAGAGGTAAAGAGCGCCCGCCGCCGCCCGCCAGTCATCGCGTGCTCGCTGTGGTTAGCGGATGTGCCTCCTTTATGACGTTATCACGTAAAACTATCGTTCGTGAAGGTTCACGGTACAGTCGGTACTTTACAGACAAACATTTTTTTTTTCTATAGAACTAAGTACAGGTTAAACCAATCATAATAATATTCCAACAAACTAAACTGATCCCGATTCACATAGTCATATACGTAGCTGTGTCGTTCACACACAATCCTAGGAATCTAACAGTCATAACATTAATTATCGTAAACAATACGCCCTGGGAACAAATATATAGCCGAGTGAACCCACAGACCTCCTGACATACATGGCGGGTCAATAGAAAACCACGTGGTCACAGCTGATGTAAAGGCATTTGGCCATAGACTTTGTGCCTAAAAACTGAAAACAAAAAAATGATCAAAATTGCCTACATTTTGCTTTTATTTAACAAAATAATATCTTTGTTTTCGGGCCGTGTGGAATCACTCTTACATCTATGTCACTTTTGCACAATTATTTTCGAAAACGGTTATTTTTTTCTAAAAACTAAATCAAATCTCATAATAATAATTGTTTTAGAAAAGCAATTTAACGAATTCTCTTAATAAAAGCATTATTTCAAATTATTATCTATGTAGTTTAGCTATAAGACAGGCCATCATGGTCGCTAACTATGGGCCTCATAAGAAGGCTCAGGGTCACTCAGCGGGCGTTGGAGAGAGCTATGCTCGGTATACCCCTGCGAGATCAATCCAGAAATGAGGAGATCCGTAGGAGAACCAAAGTCACCGACATAGCTCAGCCATCGAGCTCAGCGAGTCGTGAAACTGAAGTGGAAATAGGCGGGGCACATAGTTTGAAGAGCTGATGGTCGTTGGGGTCCCAATGTGCTAGAGTGGCGACCCCGCACCGGGAAGCGTAGTGTTGTCAGACCCCCACTAGGAGGACCGACGACATCAAACGAGTCGCAGGGAGCCGCTGGATTCAGGCGGCCGAAGACTGAGGCCTGTGGAAGTCCACGCAAGAGACCTTTGTCCAGCTGTGGACGTCTGTCTGTGTGAAGAAGAAGAAGTAGCTATAAGCAAGAAAGAGAAAAATAGCGCTTTGATAGCACCTGTGAGTACAATTTAAATACATAGTCACACCTACAAAGTACAAATACCTGTAGTCAGCTCATAAACCTCCTGACACACATAACGAGTCAACTTCGGCGATTAGAAAACCACGTGGCATCGCTGACTTGGCATTTTATTATACTTGATGAACCGCAAAGGTCACTCGACTCTCTATGTCAAAGCCCAAAGATCGTTTATTGGATTAATTGTTATTTATTGAGATGAATTATTATCTCTAATATATAAAATTCTCGTGTCATAACTCACAATGTTAGTTACCTTACTTCTCCGAAACGGCTGGACCGATTTTTATGAAATTTGGTGTGCATATCGGGTAGGTCTGAGAATCGGCCAACATCTATTTTTCATACCCCTAAATGTCAAGGGTGACCCACCCCTAAATATTTTTGTTGGCGGTACGAAGTTCGCTGGGTCAGCTAGTCTACTATATAAAATTCTCGTGTCACAATGTTAGTTACTTTACTCCTCCGAAACGGGTGGACCGATTTTTATGAAATTTTGTGTGCATATCGGGTAGGTCTGAGAATCGGCCGACATCTATTTTTCATACCCTTAAATGATAAGGGTGACCAACCACTAAATATTTTTGTTGGCGGTACGTAGTTCGCTGGGTCAGCTAGTATTATTATTCGATTGTAAGATTTTTGACTGCGCTCACACCTGATGGTAAGTGAAGATGCAGTCTAAGATGGTAGCAAGGTATCTTTCAAGGATATATGACATTTATAATTATATGAAACCCATGACCATAATCGGTTTCAACTTTCAACACGCCATTGTGATGGAACGCTAAACCGCTTGGCGGCACGTCTTATACGGTAAGTTGGTAACTAGCCACGGCCAAAGCCTCCCACATGGCAGTTTAGGAGTATGATGGATTTTACCAAGGGGCCTTTACAAAAAAGTTTTATACAATTTGCCTTATTGCTATAGGGTTGACACCTGCTAGTTTAACGGAATAATCGATTAACTTATAAAACAAAGTACCTACCTACAATGTTTACATATAGGTATTGTATTATTGTCGGTTGATCTTGCTTGAAATAAATCGGCGTTTCAATAGACACTCGGTGAACGTTAAGAAAGAGTGGTCGAAAAACGAAAGTAGAATCGATCTAAAATCGGTACCGCCGAAACATCGGGTTTGCATCGCATTCTGGTCAGTCGGTCGGTAACTTTCACCGACTAATTAGTGATACGAGTATCGATGTTTTACACCAAGTCAATGTCGATATCGATGTTTATAAGTGTCTATTAACTATTATTAAGTAAGGTATTCGATAAACGACCACCCCTCTGAGTGGACCGAGAGTGGGCGCGGTCCAGTTAAGCCAATTTGAAACTATTAAACAAATTGTGGCTTTGGAATGTTTGCAACATTGATGCAACTAATTTGATGTTTTAATAGAAAAATGCATTGTATCGGAAAAAAAATATCTTTTATTATCGTTGCAAATAAAATTTCTTATGCAAAACGCTAAATTAGATAAGGTCACATATCCAGACACTATAGGTCAGGTCAGTGATGCTTAAACAGCTAATTCTAAAAAGTTGGGGACTAAAAGATTTATTTTAAAATCAATAATGCTCGAGGAACAACGTCTTCAGTGTTCCTCCTGTGAGGCTCAGACTTTGTTTTAGATGACGTTGGGCGAAAGATTGAGATGCTTAAATTATTATTGATGCTTCAACTTCCCTCCTTTATTTTTTTCATTACTGCAGTAAGTAATTGTTATGTAATGACTAATGAAAAACACACAATAAAAATTTAAAAGTGGACATCGACTGCCAATAATATAAAAGTAATCCGTTACACCACTACGTGGTTGTGCGGGCGTCGTTACATGTGATAGGCGGGCGGACATGCGCGTATCACAAGTGACATGAACATGATTGAATGATAATTAGCTGTATCGGACACTTCAATCACATCTGTTAAATCTGATATAGTATTACAATTCGACTCTCCAACGGGCCGACTAAGGTCGTTATCACAGTAGATCAGAGTTCTATGACGTAACAATGTTGTTTATCAGTTCAAGTCTTTATTACATTTCTCTGTTGACAGTTGACAAAAGCGGTAGTGCGGTGAAACGACGGTCGTTGGCCCCTTCAACTAAGCGGTTCAACTAAGCTCGGAGTAGGTATTTATGACATTAGCGTAACGGGTAAGAAATGTATCTACGACTAAGTATTTGGTGTCCGTTGACCTATTATGATAGTTCAAAGAACCGATGTTCATTGGGGTCCCAAGCTGCTGGAGTGGAGACCTTGCACCGGAATGCGCAGTGTTGGCAGATCTGCCACTTAAAGGTTGACTAGCGACATCTGAAGATGTTAAGAGTCCCGGTAAAACGGGTGGTACAAGACCGAGGCCTGTGGAATTCTATACAAGAGACCTATGTACAGCAATTGACGTCTATCGTTTAATAAAGAAGAAGGCGAGGAAGACAGAAAAACTGATACAGAAGACGACAGGTGAGCGACAAAAAAAAAACAGATTAAAACTCATAATAAAAAGCTTAACAAAAGTTGTACCAAACTGATCTCATCAAGAAAAAAGAGTATAGAATATAATGTAAATCTTTAAAGTGCATGCTTCTAATTTTACTATCTTTTGTTGCGCCCGGCGAGTATAATGGTGTAATGAAATAGTTACGGTCTTGCGTCCTTGATGCGATATTCATTTTATTAATGTACGAAAGATGGTGGCATTTGTTGTGATTTTATCGTCTGATGAAAACTCAACTGTGTCATTTTTGTATCGAATACAAAAATACATTAGTCACCTTTTTAGGCTTCACATCATTAACCACACACGTAGTGGCAAATCTCTCTGTCGTTTTTACGCTCGATAAGCGCGCGGATATCTGCAGATCAAAGGTGATGCAGACATGAGTGATTGATAAATAGCTGTATTGGACACTTCAATTGCTTATATTATAATTCCTCGTGCACTCCCATACGTATTGCTCTGCGAAGTATTTACATATGTGCCTTTGCTAGTTTCTTGTTGCCGCCTCCTTGCTTTCACTACACTATTCTTTGCAAATATCTGCAATTATTGCTTAACTACTACGCTATTGTTTTGAATAATATAATAATAGATATTTTAATTATCTAATCGGATTTTTTAAAATTCATAAGTATTATCTTATTTTATTAAGTACCTACTTAAACGGCGCCATCATCATTATCGATTACAACCATTATACCATCATAGAGCAAGTGTACCTACATAGCGTATACCTACGTATCGGTATTTCCATACCGTATTTCATCGATATCGGATACTACAGAATATGAAAAGTACCTATAATAATTGTAAAAAATCGGCCAAGTGCGAGTCGGGCATCGCTCTTTTAGGGTTCCGTTAAAAAAATTAAATAAAAATATTTCCATGTACACATGGAAATATTTTAATTTAATTTTTTTAATTTAATTTAATTTTTATTATTTGTTATAGCGGCAATAGAAATACATAATATGTGAAAATTTCATCTGTCTATCTATTACGGTTTACGAGATACAGCCCGCTGACAGACGGACGGACGGACGGACGGACGGACAGCGTAGGCTTAGTAATAGGGTCCCGTTGGTACCCTTTGGGTACGGAACCCTAAAAACGGACATATGTACCTTATCCAATAAAATTGACTTGGTATGTTTTAGAATATACATAGTGTAACTAAAATCGATTAAATCTTTAATAAATCACTCTCGCAACCAGTTTTAACTGGTTACTTCTTACCTTCACCTTCCTTAACTTAGCCCAAGTCTTAACTGAAACAGAATAAATCTTCATTTATATTCGGTTTCACTTAAAACTTATGTTAATTTGTACTTAATTGAGATTAATGTTCCATAGGATGGCTGTATTGAATATCGAAAGAGAACAAAAATACCTGATGAAAGTGAAAGCAAAGCGTTTGGCACAACCCTAGTTCACAGCAGAAGGGGTTATGTTTATTTTTATCCAACTTTGGAAGAGCCAAAAGAAGGGTTATAATTATTATTTTTAGCACTGTATGTATGTATGTGATATTGTGATGTTCCACCGTGGCGCCTAAACTACTGAACTGATTTTGATGAATGCGGTGTCAATCGATTCGTTTATTCATATCAAATGTCACTCGGATCCTTATAGGTCCGAGTGACATTTGATATGAATAAAATCAATATGACGGTTGTTATATCCAATTTTCCGTAGTCAGTTTACAGTTTTAAAACTTTATTCTCGTTGGGATTGAATGTTTATTGCCCCAGCCTCTAACTAGCACTAAAGGTGCCTTCCCAATGAATGGAGCAGAAAGGTAGGGTGTAAAAAAATATTAACCAAGTCTCCGCTTCACCCAGTTCCGGTGGACATAGCTATAGATTAGTTTCATAGATTTGAACCACAGAATGTTCTTAGAGCTGGTTAGTAGAACTAGAGCGAACAAACGAATTTTGTAAAAAGACTAAGCAGGTTGGTGGCGAGGTATCGCCGGGTTCGATCGAGGGTGGTATATACTACTTACCATAATAATAAAGTATTGAGTAGGTACATGCAAGTGACCGCAGTTCGAAGAGCTGATGGTCGTTGGGGTCCCAAGGTGCTGGAGTGGCGACCCTGTATCGTGAAGCGCAGTGTTGGAAGACCCCCCCCACGGTGGACTGACGAGATCAAACGAGTCGCAGGGAGCCGCTGGATTCAGGCGGCGCAAGACCGAAGTCTGTGGCAGTCCATGCAGAAGACCCTTTATCCAGCAGTGGACGTCTATCGGTTGATAAGGAAGAAGAAGGAGCTACCGCAACTGAGGCCACTCCACTCAGTATCTCCGCTCTGCTTTCGTGAACAAGCAGCTTAAATTAGAATTAACCTGAATGAGTTTGATCAATGGTCGGGCAGTTTTTAAGTGTTATAAGACTGATAAGTGTATATTTTCTGACTGTTTCCATTTATAGTAGGTACCTACCTATATAAATTTTATTCAAGTTGTAAAACTAATAAATAATAGTTTAAAAAAACTAAAAACACGCTTTTTATAGAAAACCAAACTAAAAAATAGAAAATATAATAATAATAAATATAAAAAAAAATGTATTTTATTTTAAAAAAAGCGTGGGGTGCATGGTGTCAATAGTTATAAATATTTTATTGACAGATATGAGTAGAGTGATTATCATTTTGATAATATATTAAAAAGCACCCCACGCTTTTTTTAAAATAAAATACATTTTTTTTATTTACACTATTATTAATTTATATTTATTGAAATTTTTGGACCCTATTCTTAATTTAAATTTATTAAATTTTTTTTTCTATTTTTTAGTTTGGTTTTCTATAAAAAGCGTGTTTTTAGTTTTTTTAAACTATTATTTATTTTCTACTTTTTAGTTTGGTTTATTTTTAATAGCTTGTTTTTTTAATTTTAATATATCTATATATATATCCATGTAAAATTAACATGGATGGTGATATATCTATATCTATAAATATTATGTACATTTATTTTACCAGGGGCGCTAGTGCAGTACCTTCCCAGTATATAATAGCTGTTTTTTCGGCAACTAATTTTGAATGACTTTTGTCTTTTTTTTTTTCAAATTAGTGTATTGTCATCGGTCCTCGATAAATCTACAAAGTTTGAACGAAATCTGGCCGTTTAAAGTGGGTCAAAATCGCGCCCAAAGAAGTCGGTTACAAGTTACAAAGATACAAGTGAAATCGCGCCCAAAGAAGTCGGTTACAAACATACAAGTTTTTTTTTGTTTTTTTATCAAATTAGTGTATTGTCATCGGTCCTCGATAAATCTACAAAGTTTGAACGAAATCTGGCCTTTTAAAGTGGGTCAAAATCGCGCCCAAAGAAGTCGGTTACAAGTTACAAACATACAAGTGAAATCGTGCCCAAAGAAGTCGGTTACAAACATACAAGTTTTTTTTTGTTTTTTTATCAAATTAGTGTATTGTCATCGGTCCTCGATAAATCTACAAAGTTTGAACGAAATCTGGCCTTTTAAAGTGGGTCAAAATCGCGCCCAAAGAAGTCGGTTACAAGTTACAAACATACAAGTGAAATCGCGCCCAAAGAAGTCGGTTACAAACATACAAGTTTTTTTTTTTGTTTTTTTATCAAATTAGTGTATTGTCATCGGTCCTCGATAAATCTACAAAGTTTGAACGAAATCTGGCCGTTTAAAGTGGGTCAAAATCGCGCCCAAAGAAGTCGGTTACAAACATTGTTACAAACATTGTTACAAACATTGTTACAAGTGAAGCTAATAAAAAGCGTATAATAATGATTCAAATAAGAATACCTACTTAAAGTTTTAACAGAAATGTATATATTAGAAGTGAAGTCACACCAATACGCCGTTTTTTTTGCCGAAATATTTGAATATTTCCACCCATAAATACGACGACACTGAAAAAAACTTGCTCTTTGAGACTGGGTTTCCACGGCGCGATTCGCAGCCGTTGCGGTACCGCTAGTATTGCGTCCGCCGCAGGCGCAAACCGCGCCGTGGAAATTGAAACTTCATTTCCCATACAAATCTGCATTCTACGGAGGCCGCGGGCCCGCAACCGCTGCGGGCGCGGGCCGCGAACCGCGCCGTGAAAACCCAGTCTAACACAATAATTTTTGCCATAAACGACACTTAGCACAAGTTTTATTAGTGTAGACTCGACTTTATATGTTTCTTCTTATAGACATACATCAAACTAAATTATAGCGCCAATCTTCCCAATTAAAAATTATCACAAGCTAATAAAAACTACGTGCGAAAATACCACCGGTTCTCATTCAAATTACACTTTATATTTCAAGTGAACGGAGAAAAAAAGTTTCAGTTGTGTGTGAAATATGTCCACATAGTAACTCTGCAGAGCTAACAAAAGATCATTTGTATGCGTCAATTAGAGGCTGATGTAGCTTTCCCTTTATATCAAGAAAAATACTATGCAAGCGAAAGCGAAGCTCGATTCGTCTGAAAAGACTTTATTATTCATCGATTTTTTGTTGATAAGGTTACGCAGTTCGAACATAAGGTGAATTTATTATGGCAATTTTGTGTCGGACGACATTGAAAGATTTTAAATACTAACAAATACAAATTATGAAATTACATAGTGTGGGAACTGTGAGTCATCGTTGTCTTAACTGTGTACGTCCACAGCTGGACATAGGTCTCTTATACAAGGATAGCCAAAGAATACGGTCTTGCGCCACTTGTGTCCAACGGCTGCTAGTAATCATATCTTGAGATCGTCCGTCAACCTAGGGGTGTCTACGGACACCTTGGGACCCAAAAATACTGTGTCATCTGGCCATGTGCGAGACATACTCACGCACTGAGGGTTCCGTACCTTCTAATGGAATGGAAACAGTGGATGAGTATATATTCCGAAATTATGTAATTAATAAGTGGTATTTTTACGCTAGTGTAATGATTTAGTTGTCAGTTTTTGCTTCTAGGCTGATTTAACTGTAGATCGTACCTACTCTCAGTCTGTGTGAATAAAGTTCCTAGGCCTATCTATCACAAGTGTGTGCGCTCTGACTTAGCTCAGACTCAAGACAGAGTTGAAACGGGACAGCCGCGGGATTTTCCAACATTATTTTTCTTTTTTTTTCGATTCGAAAAGAATTTCGTCGCAGCAAAAAACGTCTGTAGCAATGATCCATGCAGATATTACGTAAGTAGGTAATTGACCAGCAGATTTATATATGTCGGCACATATTTTTATCCGCTTTAAGTCCACATCTGTTTGACGTTTTGACGACCTCCCTGGACCAGTGGTGAGCGCTGTGGTCTTATAACTGGGAGGTCTCGGGTTCGATTCCCGACGGGGTCAATTTAGGAATTTATAATTTCTGAATTTTCTCTGGTCTGGTCTGGTGGAAGGCTTTCGTTGGCCGTGGCTAGTTACCACCCTACCGTCAAAGACGTGCCGCCAAGCGATTTAGCGTTCCGGCACGATGGCGTGTAGAAACCGATTAGGGGTATGGGTTGAATTTTCACTGCCATACCCCTTCCAAGTTAGTCCGCTACCATCTTAGACTGCATCGTCACTTACCATCAGGTGAGATCGCAGTCAAGGACTATCTTGTCATCGAATAAAAAAAAAAATCTGTCTCAAGTCCGAGCTCAGTCAGAGCACACTCTACATTGAAATTCAAAATTCAAATTCAAAATTATTTATTTCACGTAGGCCAACCTGTGGCTCTTATGACACGTCATAACTCTACTACCGGTTCGTTTATTGAGATAGATAGCTCTAGACCTTTATTTTGTTCAACTTGGAACTGTTTGATTTTAAATCGATCTCAACATACATTGTAGTGGAGTGGTACGAGTAGGTTAGGTAGTACTGCTCGTGTGAAATGCTTCCTCGCTATGGCATCGAAAGAAAGCTGTCGCGACCGGCTCTGTGTGTTCATTGGGAAAGGTAAAGTCCAGTTCAAACTATATGTATAACACACATGTACCTATAATATGCTCTTTACACATTTTGACGACCACCCTTGCGCAGGGTGAGCGCTGTGGTCCTAAAGTTGGAAGTCTCTGGTTCGGATCCCGGCAATTTCTGAAATGTCTTTGGTCTGTTCTGAAGGAACGTCAAAGACGTGCTAGCTTCACAAAATGATTTAGCGTTCCGTTTCGACCGATTAGAGATAAGTAAGTACCTGTGGGTTGATTTTAAACTGCCATCCATGTTTTTTTAGGGAATATTACCCATGCTGAACATGACTAATACTCTCCTTTCCCCTCCAACTAAGCGTGAATCTTATCGTAGTAGTAGGTATGACACTAGTGCGATGGGTGGGATTTGAACCAGCAACATAATTCGGTTTATAGTCCGCGCCTTGAATTTGCAATCAGGTAAGATTGATGTTGACACTTATCAATAAGTAAATGAGAAATTATTAGCGCATGGATAAAATAATATACCTAAATAATACCTATTTAAGAACATTATAATTACTACATCGAACACAAAATAGTTTCGATATGAATGTACCAAATGCATACAGTAACCTTTTACAATGCCCTCACGGGCGCTTCATGCTTTGAGTTTATAAACTCAAAGGCTTCATGTTATAATAGGTAAGTTTTCTGTTGAACATGTAATGTACGTAAATGCAAATAAATAAATGAATTTAAAAGAAAAATTGCAGTCAGTGGATATCTTAAAGCGTTTTAAAAAAATTCAATCCGTTCGGATTAAATGCAGCAGCGAGCTGCAGCTATTTCGGTACTAGGTACTCGTATAATAAATCAAAGAAGGGTGTGGAATATCTCCGTCCCCGTGGTAAACAGGTATCGATTAAAACTGGATGGGTCAAGGCTGCGTCCTATAAACAGACATAAATTGGGTCGGCCGCCAGTAACTGCCCAGTGGCCTGTTTAAGAAATTATATTCCAACGGCATATTATATTCAAAGAGCCATTTTAATTATGACTTTTTACTACTTAATTTTTGTTTAATGAATGACTTACAAAATGCGTTATGGCTTAGAACTTGAAGCTGCAGTTAAATGACTTTTCAGATTTTTCAAATCAAATTGTGTGAGGTCAATTTGAAAAAAAAAAATTGCATTCAGGAGTTAGTTTCTTCTTTTCGAGAAAGAGATCAACCGCCGAATCCAATTCGGCTGGGCAGCGTTCGGGAAGCTCCGAGATGTCTTCTCGTCCAAAATTCCTCAGTGCCTGAAGACTATATAGTCTTCAAACCGTGCGTGTTGCCAGTGATGACTTACGGATCCGAGACAAGGTCGCTAACTAAGGGCCTCATAAGTAGGCTCAGAACCGCTCAGCGGGCGATGGAGAGAGCTACGCTCGGAGTGTCTCTCCAGGATCGAATCAGAAATGAGGAAATCCGTAGGAGAACCAAAGTCACCGACATAGCTCAGCGAGTCGCGAAACTGAAGTGAAAATGGGCGGGGCACATAGTTCGAAGAGCTGATAGTCGTTGGGGTCCCAAGGTGCTGGAGTGGCGGCCCCGCACCGGGAAGCGCAGTGTTGGAAGACCCCCACCAGGTGGACCGACGACATCAAACGAGTCGCAGGGAGCCGCTGGATCCAGGCGGCGCAAGACCGAAGCCTGTGGAACTCCATGCAAGAGACCTTTGTCCAGCAGTGGACGTCTATCGGTTGATAAGGAAGGAAGGAAGTTAGTTTATTTAATATTAGTTGTACCTATTTTATTCGATTTTTATCTGACTACAGCAAAGCCAAAAGGAAGGGTTAGATTTTAGCAGCCTTGCCTTGATTATCGTGTAGCCTTTGGTAAACCAAAGGCAACACGATAATTTATAATTAATTATAGACTGGCATCATTTTCGATCGTTATTATTATTATTATTTAATTTATTTATTGGGCCTAAAAAATATTTAATGATAAAATGAATTTATTAGGTATGATTTTTTTTATGATGCATAACTTTTTTCCCCAATTCTCCACAGATTTACTTCCATACAATGACATGATGTATTTTTTATGTTCTTTCATTTGACATTTAAGGAAAAGTGCTACAAGGTTGAGGACGGATTTTCTCAATGTCCATCATTCCTAAGTATTATATTAGGTATATATAAATTTCGACTTGACGCTTCTGAGAAACCATTCATCTCGGCATAGGTCTCACAGTGAAAAGGTTTTAGGTCATACTCGTAGTCCACCACGCTGGTAAAGTTGGTGCACTTTACACACCTTAGAGAACATAATGGAGAACCATAAGGCATGAAGGTTTCCTTACGATGTTTTCTTCACCGTCAAGACATTGTTTGCTTAAAGCCATATTATTCGGACCACTTTTCGATTCGAGTCTTAAATCCCCAGGATATCACCATTATTTATGAGGTTCGGAGTCCAAGAAGCAAAAAATGGTCATCGTGATTCGATCGAAATCCGACTTCTTATCTTCCACTCTATTTGTCATGACTGACAACAGAACCTATTGCAATTGAGCGGTTGCCTGTTTTAGAAATCTTGTCCCTCTTTTTACACCTTTCGGTCAATCGCCTTCGCCACAGGGGATTTGTTCGATCAATTCGCCTGACTTGAGATTCATTGAATCGTCTCTACCGAGTTGATAATCGGTATCTGAAGCATCGAATGAGACCTTTTTGATAGGATTTCTTTATGAGCCATTCAATATTTTCCTTTTATTGACAATCACCTACATCTTGTTCTTAAAGTCCTATATCTGTCGTTGGTCACGTTCGTTACCCACTAGTTACTACCAGTATTACTACCAGTATTACTACCAGTATTACTACCAGTTTTACTACCAGTAGTAGCATGGGTAATTTTTTTGCCCGTGTTACTAGCAATCTGCCTGAGTTGTAACAAGGAGGGAAAATACCCGTGTTACTTACTCTAGCTAAATTCCGATAAAAAATATAGAAGGCTGAAAAAAGGAGCCAAGCCTTTTGGCACTAGCTTGACCTTATCGTTGGATCATTCATTTTTTGTGGGAAACAAATCATACTAATATTACAAATGCGAAAGTGTGTTTGTTTGTTGGCCTACAATCACGTCGTAATAGAGCTACGGATTGACGTGATTTTTTTGATTTTTGCATGGGCAACTCTTTAATTTTCCTATACCTAAACTATAGTTAGGTATAGGAAAATTAAAGAGTTCCCGAGGTATTTTAAAAACTAATTCAAGCGGATGAAGTTGCGGGCATCAACTAGTTTAGTTACACATATTTTACGTAATTTTTCAATACTGAATTTTTTTTTAAGTAAGATTGTTTACGCAAAAATATGCATGTTTAATCGGACGAAATATTAATATTAGCATGATTTATTAGGTCTGGGTAGTGTTGTCAGTTTTTGTTGGTATCAATTTATATAGCATTCTATTAACATATTCTATTAACACCAATATAATGTTGTGTGGAGTCTGGCACAACTTTCTCTGACTCCGGTTAACCGAATACGTTAAGTTGTTATTATGATGGATTACTCCTTTTTCAGTTACGTTACTCTGAGGAATAGACACTCTTTCTTTTGTCTGTTTCATAAGGATAATCTTTCAATCAGATTATTATCAATCGGTACATTAATATTGAATTTATTTATTTTATTTTACCTATAAGTCATACAAATATGCCTCGTGAACCATATATAATTAGTAACAATAATAACCTTATGGAGAAAGCTCTACAAAAAACCGTCCAGGACGCTCTTGCTATCGGTCCGGACAACCGGAGATGAGTTTCTCCTATTAACGTAACGATTAAACAGCTATTAACCGAATGCCGACGTATGTCCGCCATGTTTCCTGTTTACTTGACTGATGGCTTGTTCGCAGTTGTTGATTTTACCCAATTACACATAATTCAATTTGCTTTAGCGAGGTTTTTATCAATGTCACGGTGAGGTTAGAAAACTGCTCTACGCTAAGCATGTGAGGAAAACTGACATGCTTAGCACGATTAAGGCCTCTAGCACACCGCGTGGAACCATAGAAGCGAAACCGCTGAATTATAGCCATGATTATTACGTTGTATGTCAAGCGAAGCTGCTTTACAAGTATGTGAGAAAGTATATCTCCTTCCCACGAAATAGAGATGTTGCCAATTCGACATAAATCAGCATTAACCTTGATAATGATGGGATCTTGTATGAAATAGTAAACTGTGACGTCATTTATAACGTTACAATTCAATTTTGTAGTTATGGTACAAAACTATCAGTGGACAAGATTTTACATAATATTTATTTTAGAAGACCTTATCATCAATAAGAAATAATTAATATTTATTTTTAAGAAACGCAAGATCCCAATTTCGATGATGTAGACTCCTGAATAATTATGCTTTTTTTTTTTCTATCTTTCTATCATATTATTATATCCCCGCATACGGCTTCCACTTTATCACTAAAGTTCGGCCGTTCAGAGAATGCGTTCCTGACACCTGTCAGTTAGTCACGACAACTGTCACAAAATTATAATATTAATTGATTATTGATATAATAATGTTGTTTTAATGCTCCAGCAATAATATTTTTATCGTAACTGCAACGCCATTACAAAGTTACGTCGTCAGTTCAATCGCGACGTATCAGGAACGCATTCTCTGAACGGCCGTAGTATAATGAATTATTTCTTATTTGGAAATATTTGTTTCGCCGAGGTACAAATTATTGAAATAGCGTGACAAAGAGACAAGTCGTTTCACTTCAGTTTCAGACGTCATACAACCAATAGTGTTGTGTACGCCTATAAGTGGCGTGTCACACCGAATAAGAATTTGTATAATATTAAGTTAGCATAGGTTAATGTACACGCTGTTGGCATACCTTAATAAATAAATAAATAATAAATAAATTGGACAAGTCACTACGCAACTTCAGCGGTTTCGCTATTTTTAATTGGCGGCGACTGTATGTTACAGGCTTTAAAACTTTATTTATCTACTCCAACATCGAAAAGTTCCAATTTCGAATTTGACACCTGAATCGAAATGAACCCTCTTTCGGTTTTGCTTCTCATTTCGATGCAGCTCGTTGTATGGGAGCTGAATCGAAATGGTTATCTTCTTAAAATAGGATACCTAAAGCTAAGGCTCTGAGTTCTGGCACTTTTGTACCGTTCATACAACAGAGGCGCCACAGGCGGCTGGTGGCGGCTTACGGAGTTACTTTTTGTTGACAGAGGCGTCACAGGCGGCTGGTGGCGACTTACGGAGTTACTTTTTGTTACTTTAATGAGCCTACGGGGTATTTTGTTAATGATTTTATTTTCCTTGTCGTAGATAAAATCTTGTATGCAACTGAACGTAATTAGTCATTTTAATTCTCGTACTATCCTATTTTGATACTCGGCAAGCCTCGTATCAAAAAACAGCACTCGAATTAAAATGACCCTCATTACGATGCAGTTGCATAAATAGCTATTATATACACCTGCCACCCTGCCACATGTGTGTTCAATTTTAATTCATTCAAGATACATCGACCAGACAGACCATGAATTTGCATGACCTATTTAATACAACCTCGTTTAAACGGACCTATTTATATAGAATAGAGTTGAAATATATTTTATTCAAATAAACTTTTACAAGTGATTTTGAATAGTCGATGAATCTACCCCTGCATCGAAATACCGTTCCTGCCGAGAAGAACCAGCAAGAAACTCGGCGGTTGTTATTTTCAAAATAGTTTACATTAGGTACTATATGCACGCAGTGTTTCCACAATGGGGCGTTCCAAAAATGCTTACAATTCAATACATGTTAAGACGGGCAGACAGAAAGTAGCCCCATTCCTGTCGGTGGAACCCGTTCACGAGCATGACGCATGACCCAGCCGTTGCTTCACTCAACCATAATATTTGAGGGAGCAGTGATAGTTAAGATCTCTTCGGGGTTTCTGATGGGGTTCAAATGCCAGACACCTTCTTTTAACATTTTGGGTTTATAATTATATATGCGTTTTGAACTATTAAATATCACTTGATTTAATGAAATATTGTGAGAAAACATGTTTGCTTAAGAGTTCTAGATAATCGTCACAAAGGTGTATGAAGTCTGTCAATTCTCACTTAGCCAGCGTGGTGAAGTATGGCCCTTAAACCCTTCTCATTCTGAGACGAGACTCGCGACCAGTAGAGGGCCGGCGATAGACTAATGATGATGATGATGATTTATCTATATCAAATTTTTTATTCGATTTAGATCCAAATATGGAATTGCATCATGCACGTTAGATCATAAATAATAGAGTCATCATCAGCACCCCATCAACTGAGCGCAGGTCTCCTCTCAAGGTCTCCTCTCTAAACATTCTGAACTGACCTATGATCCTAACCTATTTACCATGAAGCGGAGAACTCATATGGTTTGCGCCCACAGACCTTGCCGGACCGCTGTTGCCGGTCGGCATTATTTATATTTTGGTGGTTTAATATATAATCGAGCAAATAAAATACTAAATATATATCCGTTAACATTAGATAAATGCAAACACAAGTGTTCAGAATGGCTTCGAGCCCTCACTTATGATGAAACGGAAGTCCTTGTAAAGCTGCACACACACACACACACACACACACACACACACACACACACACACACACACACACACACACACACACACACACACACACACACACACACACACACACACACACACACACACACACACACACCCTCACACCAATTACCCGACACCCAACACATTGCAAACACGCACATGTACTATCAACAATCTACACTTCAACACTTTACAATCTAACTGTTAGATTGTAAAGTGTTGAAGTGTAGATTGTTTTATTCTAACACTTTAAAATTTGTCTTTTTTCTAAATTTTCTAAATTCTAAATTTTATTTTATTTATTAAGTATATAATTTTGTTTGTAATAGTACATATTATAAATCTTGTGTTTAATGGACGAGGAGGGCGATGATCACCGCAACACAGTTTATACTTCTGCGGGATCATCGTTCAAATCTGTTATAAAGTTATATGTAATTTTGAAAAAATAAACGATTATTATTTAAAAAAAAAAGGGTTACTATAGCCTATAGGCCTTAAACTTTTGCTAAAAATAAATGATTGTATGACATAGTTATAAATAGGTAGGTACGTTAGATATAATGTACCTATAAAAATAATTAGGTTACTAGAAGTAAAAATATATCCCATAACACTGCAAACAGTTCTGTTGCCCAACCAAATCGTTAATTTGATTGGACAAATGAACTGTTTATGGTGGATAATTGCCCAAACAAATTGATAATTTTTTCATAATTTAAAGATAAGATTCAAGCTTAATAAGCGAGAAAATGGAAACAAAATCAACCATTGATTATTATTATCAAACAAGCTGGGGTTTAGTTGACAGACAGAAAATCAATGGAAATAATTATGTACACCAACCAATATGATTCACATTATTTGCTAAACATCCCTTGTATGCTTTATGAATATTTACAATAATAATATTTATTAATTTAATTCAATAATTAATTTAAGCTTTTTTTATAATAAATATTACATTAATAAAAAATTTTGTTTGCCTATAAAAATACAAATTATGAATCGGCACTGCATTGTTACTTTAGAAAGCAGCATTCATGGTTTTTATTCTGAATTCAACTTCATTTATTCAAGTGCTTTTGCAAAATAAAATGTATTATTATACAACATAATTATCATATTTTATTCATTTCTATTCATAAATATTTTCTACTTTTAATATAATGTACGTATGTATTTGTAGGTACGTATTTTAAAATACGGCTATTCAAACGTATAAGATACAGTTATAAAACTTTCTTACATATATTAATACTATAGACTTCTGGCTAATAATAATTTGAAGCGGAAGTGGTTATACAAGTAAAAGTCAATCATATTTTAATAACTAGGGCTTTAATAATCGAGGCTAGAACATTATTCCTAATTCCTAGAAACCAGTGAATGTAAAGTGAAATATACTTAGACTGAGACATTTTTTGTAAATATTAACGTAACGTAAAACTGGCAGAATAGAATAGAATATACTAGAAATGTTTTTTTATTCAAATAAACTTTTACAAGTGCTTCTGAATCGTCGATGAGTCTACCAATGTCGGAATGCCCTTCCTGCCGCGAAGAACCAGCATAAAACTCGGTTCAAAACAAGTTTAGAATTCAATAGAATAAATACTATGCTATGTATGCAGTGTTTCCACAGTGAGTTCCACAAAAGCATACATAATTATAATTTAACACATGTTAAGACGGGCAGACAGAAAGTGGGGCTACTTTCTGTCTGCCCGTTCCCATTCCCGCTGGTGGAACCCGTTCACGAGTCTGACGCATGATGCAGCCATTGTTTCGCTCAACCATATTTGCAATAAATAAAACCATATTTGCAAAAAATAACGCAGAGGCTGAAAACCTCTTCGAAATTGCTACAATTACGTAGGTACTACTATGATAAATAATAATATTATTATCAATCTACTATGTAATAAATTACGTCAAAAGTATTACGATTAATGAATGCATAAGTACAATAAAACAATACCAACGGTTATGCCATAATGAAGCACGTATTTGGTACGTACATACCTTTAAAGTGAAGTGATGTCCAAAATCGTAAGATATTATGTTAGCTTAACGTGTATTACATCAGATCATATTGTAAAAAATGAGCATGTCTAAGCTTTATATTTGGAAAAGCTGAACTCATTTTGATGGGACTTTTCCAGGCAGGTAAAAAATTATAACTGTTGATACTAAAAAACCTGAATCCACGTGGACGAAGTCACGGTCATCAGTTAGTTTATTAAAATATGTAGATAAATATTACTAGTTTTTCAACTTGGATTGGTGGGGTGTTTTGGGTCTTAAGTTTCATATAGGTTTCTTTAAGCTTTTCTTGAAAACAAGAAACAATTTACTATCTTGTACTTATCCAGACTCTTGCAAGAACGAACGAACGCATTTTTTCGTACTTAATTTAAAATATTTAAAAAACCGGCCAAGTGCGTGTCGGGCCACGCGCAGTGTAGGGTTCCGTAGTTGAAAGTCTCAAATATTAATGCTGAACTAGGATAGTGCTTTTGTTTTATTTATGAATATTGAATTAATTTTGAGTTCCATGGTTTAAATACTATAATATTCTACAAAATATGCAACTTACGCTACGTGCAATACCTAACTTAGAAAAAACAGATATAACTCCTTAACTAATGAACCCTACTTAGCTGTGATAGTTTTCCTTAAAAATTCATTATATATACTACTGCTGTGAATTTTTTCTTGTATCCTATATACAACCATTTAGCTGGCAGAGGGGGGGGACACTTGACTCTAATAAAATTTAGCACTTTAAAACATCATATTTCACAAACGGATCCCTGAATTGAAAAATGATGCTCCCACACCCATAATATTTTTGAAAGACCTATTCAACGACACCCCACACTATGGGATAGACGAGAAAAAAAAAATTCATCCCCACTTTACATGTAGGGGAGGTACCCTAAAAAAAATTATTTTTCACAATTTTATTTCACGACTGTCGGCGTGATTGATATTTATACTCTTGTCAAATTACAGATTTCTAGTAACAATAGTCTCTGAGCTAAACCGCGGACAGACAGACAGACAGACAGACAGACAGACGGACGGACATGGCGAAACTATAAGGGTTCCTTGTTTACTACGGAACCCTAAAAAGCAAAAATAAAATGAATGACACCTTATCATATAATTATACATCTTTAACATAGAAGTGTTATCAAACCAGTTTTATGAAACTGTCTTGAATTATATTGTAGGTCAGTGATTTGCCTTTTCAAATATAGAGAGACTCTAGGTCAAATAATTAATATTTAAATATTGATTTGGGTGAACATTTTATAATGAGGTCAGGTGTGTTACATTAATTAATAACCTTATTACCTCAATAGCTTCGTTCACTCGTTAGAGGGGTGTGTGCATTCCGAAAATACCAGGTAATGTATTCAAGTTAAAGTCCTTAGATTTAGTCCTCCTTGACGCACTACTAAGCTAAGTGAACTTTTCCGTCCTTCTGTCTCTCTTCACCACGCGATAGTCCTTAACTATGAGTACGTACGAAATTATACGTATTGGCTTAGCTCGCATTGTGGCATTATTAGTAGCACGCTAAGCTATTTAGTTAAGCTAAGCTAAGTTAGTTTAACCTTTTTTTTAGCCAGATACGTACCAGCAGATAGCTAGTGTTCTGTGCTACCTGTCCACAAGCTCGAAATCTATCCTACTTAGAAACTTTATATAAAAATCCTTCACACGCTACAAGTGTGTGGATTGAAAATAGGATTTTAAAAGTTGGAGTTGTGACGTCATCATTACTGACATTAAAATGTGCTGGATGCATAGACTTATTATAGTAATTTATATCGATGGCTGGATGCCTGAATGAATAGCCTACAGCGCCTACCAGCGGTCAATGTCAATGAAGCATGAAATCTGTCCTAAGAAAAACCTTTATATAAAAAAATTAAGTGGCACTCGGGGACTGCCGCGGTAAAGCTATTGCATAGCATTTTAATCAACTTATGCAATTATAATATTCATGCAATAATTTTTTTTGCAAAAAAAAAATAACAAACAAACAAACAAGAAAAGCGAACTGTCACTACTTCGCGAGTGAGATTCAAACCTGCGACATCATACAAAGAAAGCGGTCGCTCGCCCACTGCGCCATATAGAGCTACTTGAGAACCTCTAAAATGTTGAACGCTTACTGAACGACGGTGTTAGGTTTTTTTCGTTACGGAATTTCTTGATTCGGTCGCCGCGCTCAAACTGTTTGTCCTAGTTCAAAGCCCGCGATAAAAGCTATGCAATAGCTTAAAAATGTTCCACACGCTACAACTATGTGGATTGGCGATAGGGTTTTAAAAGCTATGACGTCATCATTACTGACATTAAAATGTGATGAATGTTTTGCCTACAGCGCGAGCGGTCAATGTCAATGAGTATTCACGCATCAACGGTTACGAGAAGCGTACTACGAGGCTACTACGAGCAGTGTAGCTTTAGTACAAGTTTGCACATCTCGACAACGTTAGTAGATTTCGAGTATCAAAACAAAAAAACGCTAGAGCAAAATTAATCTAAAAGTAAGTTGTACTTTTAATACTACGTACCCATTTAAATTTTGTTTCGCAGAGTTACCCTCTGGATGTATATTACCTAAGGATGGACACACTTGAGCTTTAAACTTTATTAACTGTGGGTATAGTTTACTTTAAATTTATACTTTTTTGATACTTGAAATCTTTTAACGTTGTCGAGATGTGCAAACTCGTGCTAATCCTACAGGTTGAACTTTAAATCCGTTTTGAATGGAATATACAGTGTGATGTTTTGTTGAGTGAAGATAATATCATTCTGCTAATTTGACACCACTCTTTTCATGTTCGGAGCCTACAAGAAGATGTTTTGGAAGGTGAAAGCTGTTTTGATAATATCTAAATAGTAGGCTCTTAACCTAGTACTTAATCTAAGTTCGCTGTGAGTTTGTTTGTGTAGAAATAATAAGCTGCCTGTATGGTATACATAGTCATTTGATAGTAAATATAAAATCTATTTTTGTAAATAAACATACATAATCTAATTTCTAAGAGGAAAAATCCAATGAGGGCGAAATCGAGAAAGTTTTATCAAATTATGTAAACACATTCAATAAGATTCACTTCATTAATGCAAGAGTAGGCAAGCGTCTCGTTGACCCACTAAACTGACGATCTGCACTGAATGCTCACGCTAGATTACTGTCTTTCCCTCCATTTTATTTCCCAACTTTCGTATGCATACTTATAGAAAATCACTTTTGAATATTCCCAAAAATGCAGAAAAAATAATTTTTCAATATAGGCCTTAAAACTAGGCCATTACCGTAAACTTATATAAAATCAACATGAAGACTGGCATTACAGAGTTTCCGAAACAAATTAATCAAAACGTACAAAATGGTTTCAAATCAACCCCTAACAGGATGTTACACTAGCGGCACGCTATGATGGCCGGTTTGACACATTACAATAGTGATGTGGAATGTCAATTTATTCTCGAACAAAAAACAATTAAGTTTTGTTTTTGTACCTGATTAAATAGGTTTAATAAAACAAAAATGTATATGTTTATTTAATTTATTTGAACGAACTGAATATTTGAATGAAAATGAATATACCATACTTTATATGCACACAAGAAACATATGAATACAAAAGATACCAAAAAAGGTGCCACAAAAGGCCATAATTAATCAGATTCGTCCATACTACTATTTTCACTGTCGTCACTGCTATCATCACCTACATTAATAATTATATGTTCGTTTTCTATAATATTATCTATTTTCACATCTCTTTCATAATCTTCCCTTATTAATTTAACAGTTCTATTCACAACCTTTTCCCAGTCTCCTTTAGTCACATGTTCACAAGCTTCTTCTAATAATTTTAGCATTTTTTTTGTGGTAAATGGGGGTTCTGTATTGTGTCTTGCAGCATATCCCTTAATTTGAGCCCACACCAACTCAATCGCATTATACTCACAATGGTAAGGCGGTAACCGTATAACTCTGTGCCCATGTTCTAATGCTATTTCGTCAATGACGTATCGGATCTTGGTTGGTTTGTTTTCTTTTAAAAGACGTACTAATTCCGCTTTTAACATATTCATGTTTGCATCTACGCCATTTTTACGAAGCCATGCGACGATATCAGCTTTCTTTTGGGATTGGGCAGGTGGCTTGTCAATTTGCATCGAGTGGTATGGGGCGTTGTCCATAATTATAATAGATGGTTCAGGGAGGCTACACAACATTGAGGTAAACCATTCAGTAAACTTTTCTCCATTCATGTCTTCATGATAGTCTCCAGTGGTTTTTGACGCAAAAGCCATGAGAGAACCTTCGACAAACCCGTTGATGGTTCCGGCGTGACAAATTATAAGTCGCGATCCTTTTCCTACAGGAACTTTGGAAGTAGATGCTGCTGTGTCATCGTTCCAAGAACGGCCTACAGTATGGTTAGCATTAAGCCATGTTTCATCCAAGAACACAACATTTTGCCAATTTTTGATTTCTTTCACTTGCCGTAAAAAAGTATACCTTGCCATCGCTATATCAAATCTTTCCATCAATATTTTGCGTTTGTTACATTTTTTGTATCGAAATCCAATGGTCTTCAAAATCTTCGTTAAAGAACTTTCCCCACCGAAGAATAATCCAGCTTCCTTCAGTGAATGCACCAACTTTTTTCTTGTTGGATACTCCTTCTGTAAATAGTAGCCGTAAACATGTCTTCGGATAGCATCGGCATCAAAGCTATCGATGCCTACGACTGGTTTTGCTCGTTTTCTCTTTTTTGGTGTGTGAAGTTTATTTTCTTCTGTGCCAGTCTCGCCATATTTTTTTTTAGTTATCCGTCTAACAGTTCGTTGTCCAATATTAAGCGCATCAGCTACGCGTTCAACCACTGACGTTATAGGTAAAATTGGCCCTCCATTTTGAGCTTCACGATCGAAATAGTTACGAAGGCGTATTACGAACTCACGTGTCTGACTATTTAGAACAGTTCTCTGCGTACGTTCGGTCATATCGACGAAATCCACAACAAAGGGCTTGAACAGAGTCCAAATTAACGAGCAAGGGTAAACAGTAATGCAGTATCAATATTTGAAATCCAAAGCCAGGTCAAAACTATATCACAATCGCATTGCACTGACAGTTTATACTTTTCGAAGCAACGTCAATTCGAAACTGCTTTGTTTTGCATTGAGCATTGACGCGAGTTTGCCGGAGGTAGTAGTTGTGCTAGCCAGCGATCCTATGTGACGATCGTATTAGATTCCATTTTTAAAAATTTTCAATTTAGAAAACCAAATGCCGAGTTGTGGTATATATCATATAAAAATAAAAATTTTACCTTTTGTATGAAACAGCTGATATTTTTTTGCGATTTCAGAGGTTTGTCCACATAGTGAAAATTGTTCATATTCACAAGTACATTCACCCCTTAAATGGTGCAAACTGATTTTTCTACACTTGTATACATTTTAGAAATCAATTTAATAAATAAATTTTGAGTCCTAAACCTAAAACTACATTCGATAAAATTTATGAATCTCTGCACATCACTATCGTCAATAAAGTAATACAATTATTTCCTTCAAAGTCGTTATCAATTAATACGGAACTTCATGAGCGGACAAACGTCAAACCGGCCATCATAGCGTGCCGCTAGTGTAGACTGGTGAATGCTCGAGACTTCATTAACGTTAAGGTTTTTCAATTTATTCCATATGGATGGAGTTTCATAATATCCCTTTTTAGTATCTCTATCTAGTATATCTATAGGGTATTTAAAGAATATTTTCTCCATGCTTGAAATATCTTGGTCAACGATTTAGGCTGCGTTGTTAGTCAGTCAGTCAGTCAGTCACTGTACTATTTAAAAAGGAATCGTACAAATTTCAACTCAACCCTTATAACAGGGTGCAACAGGATGTTGAAAAACTCTATGCAGACGAAGTCGCAAGCTTTAAGCTTTATAAAATGTCCCATTATTTTTGCCATGTTTTCTTCTTCTTTCTAGAATGTTCCAGTAACCAGGTTAGAGTTATTTTAAACCATATTGGGTTACTTTGATTTTTTTTCAAAAGCTCTGCATATTCTTATACATAATTCCGCATATTCTTTCTTCACTGCACTTTCCAGGAGTTTACCAGGATCTGCTGAACCGAAATGTAACTGCCTGCTAAGTTTTTATCATGTAAACAAAAGGTAGTAAATCAAAAGGCACATACCGTAGAAGCTTCCAAATTCAAAAGAACACACACAAGGTCACAGTTCTCACAGATAATGCAATGGTCCCACAGATAAAAATCGAAAACGGATGACACGTGCGGATCAGGTTTGGTTTCCGAACGCGACGGTGCGCGCGCGCCGGCACGAGAATGACAAGTGGTTACAGCGCAGGTGTCAGGCTCCCTCTAACAAGGTCGGGCCCCCTCTCTACACCCATTTCACCCGGAGAAAGTCTGCCTACATACATACCAAATTTTCGAACTGATTGAGTCGGAATTAAAGGCCGTGTGATGAATGAAGCGAGGGGTCAACGTTGAAGGTTGCTCAGGTTCAACTTGCTCAATATCCTCGGGCCGGCTATCGGGCTGAATCGTTCAGGATTAATTACTGGGAATGATTTGTGCTTCATAACTGCTAAGCAAGGGGAATTTAATTCCTCATGTAGAAATTAATGTCAGTTCTTAGTTTGCTAGATAGACATTTTTTAAATGACTGATGTAGAAATTGAATTAATTCAATTCGTTTGTAAAGACTATTAGCAAAGCTTAACTTGAATATAATTCTCTTCTCCCCTCCAAATAAGCGGAAAGCATGTATTAGGGGTGGGTACGAAAATCAAACCGCCAACCCTTCAGTTTTCAGCCAGCACCTTTAACGGTTGGGCTATTGACGTCAAATTTTTGATATAGGAAACCCAAACTAATTGTTTAATCAACCGTACCTAGGTACCAATATTGTTTTCATAAAAATCATAATTGGTTACATAAGGCGAGGATAAGAAGTCCAAATTCAATGAAGATTTACGTAGAGAAGAAAACCGACCATCACGTGCATCATTCATTTTCTAAATCTACACGTAAAAAGCAATCGTAAAGTGTATTTGTAGTGCACAGCACAGTTAGGCATTAGCATCAAAACAATAGTTAGCTACTAGCGTGGATGGCACTGCACACTGGGAATACATATCCACAAAAGGTAAAAGGCAGAACAACTCAATGAAATAAGGAGCAGAGTAGGTACCTCGTAAACGTACTTGTAAATCATGTTGCCATATAGATGCCAGAGTCGCTATTCGTTAACAATGGACCTCTAAGAAGGCTCAGGGTCACTCAGCGGGCGATGGAGAGAGCTATGCTCGGAGTATCCCTGCGAGATCAAATCAGTAATGAGGAAATTCGTAGGAGGACCAAAGTCACCGACATAGCTCGGCGAGTCACGAAACTGAAGTGGAAATGGGCGGGGCACATTGTTCAAAGAGCTGATGGTCATTGGGATCCTAAGGTCCTGGAGTGGAAAAGTAGACTTCAGTTCTAGAAATCACTATGTACGTTTTTTCTGTTTTGAATAAATTAAAAAATGGACATAGGGATTTTTTGAACTGGAAACTTAGGAAATTCTTGAACTAGGCCATTCAAGCCGAGTATGCTTCGAACTTGTTTGCGGATCCAACTTACTAATCGGTACTATGGATGAAACAACCGCTAATAATATTATGGTAAGAATTAAGATTGGTAGACACGTAGGCATTTTGTTGGTAGGTAGTATTGATCTATGATAACAAATAAGTAAAAGTAAACGTTTCTACTTTTTCTTTGTTTTAATTAAATAGGTACAAAGTCCGTACAGTTGAACACACCGTGACTAAGCACAATTTAATATAAAAAAGACTTTTTAAAAAACCGATATCAAACACCCGCGCCATATATAATTTATTGTTGATTTTTTCAAAACCGCTCGATCGATTTCGATAAAATTTAAATGAGACCACTTGGGAAATTTACCCTTTCAAGCAAAAAAAGAATTTTCTAAATCGGTTCAGGTGTCTTCGAGTAATCGGTGAACATACATAAAAAAATAAAAATAAAAGATTCTAACGAATTGAGAACCTCCTCCTTTTTTGAAGTCGGTTAAAAAATAGTTTATAAAATAACCTCAAATGGTTCCAAAGACTGTTTTAATGGTGTTTTTGAGTTAATACCTCAACTCGATAATGGCTGTCTTTCGGTCAATCACGGTCGAAAACGTCCTGCCTTCAATTTCCAGTGCGAGTTAACTCCCATACGATTTTCTCCCAGAACTTAATTAAACAAGTCCAAAACGATTAACCTCGATAAACAAACGAAATTGAAAAGCATATACGACGCCATTTATTTTGAAAAACCCCATAAATTAAACCGTCCACGCGAGAGCAATTACTTGCAGGTAAAGCTGGAATCATACTTATAACACGCCTTCCTTCACGACGTAGACGCGTATTGAAAATATTCAAATTTTATTTATTCTCTGAGTAGTAAGGTTAGTAAAAGATTTAATTCGATTTATCGTATTCGTATTCGATGATATTTACGTCAAAGTAAAATTAACGTTATTATTTTGATATTTTAAAGTTGCAAATTCAGTTTGGAGCGTATCGTAAACGTATAAGATTACGAAATTAAGCTCTTAAAATCTGTCATAGTTCATTTTACTTTGACGCTAATGTCATCGAATACGAACACGATGTATCGAATTAAATCTTTTAATAACCCTACAGAGAAACCCACTACGAATAATAAAAAAATCTGAAACCTATCATGCAGACTGTAGATTCACGTGTCATATTGCACCGGGGGTTGGGAGTGTTTTGTGTATGTTTCCAGCTTAACTGTAGGGTAGGTATAGCTCAATAAAAGTTGACGGTTATTCTGCATCCAAAAGGTTAACTCTGGAAACAATTTCTGACACAGATGCATAGCTTAAAATGTCCAGAATAAATACCACAAGATTTCTGAGCCCAAGGGCATATTCGGTCGGGTCGACTTTTTGCACAAGCGACAGTTAATACTGTATTTGTCGGCAGCCGCTTTTAAATGAAAATTCTTCACTTGAAAGAAGTTAATTGCTGTTCGTTAATACTAATGAAATGATTGAATATTTCGTAAAATTTCTTCTGTATCAAAATACATAGTACTTATGTAGTTGATTTTCTGTGATTTTGATTTTAGTTGTACCCACTAAGTGATTGATTTCATATGTATAATCAAAGACCACAGCGCTACAAATGTAAATTTCACGTTAGGGCGATCGTCATTTAAATGATTCCTTAAGTACTTATTGATATAATGAAATATAAACTTAAAAAAATACGCGTTGAACTGAGAACCTCCTTCTTTTTTTTAAAGTTGGTTAGTTATATATTTACGCGTTAAGTACAAATTATTTCGCACAGACTCTATCATGAGTCTTGCGCTTGACGAAAAGAGAATACATAATGCTTCTCTATTGACAATCAATGTTGTCACTACCTTAAAGTTTACTTCTAAATCAGCATAAAAACCTCACCGTTTCATTTCAATGCTCGCGTTACAAATAGGATAATCAAGTTATTCATCCATCAAAACCGCAGCGCTAAACAAGAGGAATGTTCTCTAACCAAAATAGTCAACTGTCGTCAAATCACGCCTGTATTATATGGGCGTCTTCATTGAATACGACTGACTAATCAGCTCCCAATTTATCAGTAGTTAGTCGGGCGATCAACTTTATCTGTGACATATCTCTGATTTCGTGATAAATCGTTGTGAGAGAAGCATATCAGCTATCGTCTACTAAAACACAGTTAAGAAACACATAGTTGATTTTGAGGAGAGTCTTGACTTGTCATTTAAATACCACAAGTTGGCCTACTACCCCAGTCATTTTGTGCTCAAAAAGGAAGGTTACCTGGAAAGTTTTCCGGGAGTTTTGAAAATTGGTAATTTTATAGATTTCGACGTGCTCTTTCTTAATTTTCATTTTGCCACCTTGTATCTTCGCCGCTCGCGCCGCTATATTGGAAAAATGGCGGCCAAAAACAGTTTTTTGACAATAACTTCTTTCCGACTCATTTTACGATGAAAATAGTTATGTAATAAATTAAACTACAGAAAATTTCCTACAATAGAGACTTTTTTTAGGGTTCCGTACCCAAAGGGTACCAACGGGACCCTATTACTAAGCCTATGCTGTCCGTCCGTCCGTCCGTCCGTCCGTCCGTCCGTCTGTCAGCGGGCTGTATCTCGTAAACCGTAATAGATAGACAGATGAAATTTTCACATATTATCTATTTCTATTGCCGCTATAACAACAAATAATAAAAAATAAATTAAATTAAAAAAATTAAATTAAAATGGGTAGGTGGGTAGATGGAAATTTTTTAATTTAATTTTTTTAACGGAACCCTAAAAGAGCGAGGCCCGACTCGCACTTGGCCGATTTTTTTTGTAAAATCAATAGTTAGAAAGAAGTTATTGTCAAAAAACTGTTTTTGGCCGCCATTTTTCTAATACGGCGGCGCGAGCGGCGAAGATACGAGGTGGCAAAATGAAAATTAAGAAAGAGCACGTCGAAAACGAAATCTATAAAATTACCAATTTTCAAAACTCCCGGAAAACTTTCCAGGTAAAACTACCAAATGACAGGAGTACCTATGCACGAAAATTTTTTTTTTAATTTGAATTTTTGGCACTACTTACTTGCCTGCAAAATCTGTTTTGTGACCTGTCTTATAATTTATGGTGTCATTGCAGTTAGTATCATACAATTGGAAAGAGTATCTGTTACGGGATTGTCTAAAAATTATTGCTATTGTGTGAAGATCGAAATCACCTCTGACTGGGAGGAACTTTCTCGCTATTGGTTAAAATGCATTGATGCAGCAAAAATGCAATAAATTCAATCAACCAGAGGTCGTCACATCAACGTCACAAAATTACAAAACCCCTTACGCAATGCCTACTTATTTGTCGCTGAAATGTTACATAATAAAAAACAAATTGGCAGTCATAGGGACTGCCGATAGAAGTGAAAACTAGGTAATTGTGATGAATTAAAATATCAATTTCTCACACCTAAGGCTTTGTTTGTAATGAGTATGTGAACAAAACTTTAAAACTGTGCCTGTGCCTGTGCCTGTGCAACAAAATATGACCCTGTTTTTTACCAGCACTTGAGTCCCTCATACAAGACAAGTTTGTATACTTATAACGCGGTGACGGTGACGGTGCCGATGGTGACGATGACGCTGGTGATGATGACAATGACGCGATATCCATGTTTTTTGCTCACCCAAGAAAGTGCTCAATAAAGAAGTTTTCACTTCAAAAATTAAACTGTCTCTTTTTGTTTTAATCGGCAATTTGTCTGATTAAAACAAAAAGTCCGATTTCTCATAAACTTCTAAAAAACACTAGGTACTTCTAAAAAAGAGCGATAGTATATTATTGCACACAGAAATGTTATTTATTTTTATGATTTTTGCACTTACCTACGTTTTAGTCATTTGAAATTGAAAACATAAATGCGTCTCATCTTGGACGAAATATGAAGCTTTTGTTTTCTTTTGAAATGGATCTTTTATCTTTTTATCTGATGTCTTCAGTCATTCGCACAATGGGTGTTTTACATTCAAATTCAAAATGCTCTGTATTCGGGTAAGCTTTTAGTTGTGCTTGTGGCATTTGGAAGGTCTTTTATATCGTCAAAAGAGATTTATTCATACCGTGAGAGATTCTTAGAAAACCTAACTCCACCTGGAGCCGTGGACAAAATCAAGGGAAAAGTTAATCTTCTTATTCTTCTTCTTCATCTACTGATTGACGTCTGCTGCTGGACAAAGGTCTCTTGGACTTCCACGAGTTTCTGACTTGCGCCGCTTGAATCCAGCGGATCCCTGCGAGTCGTTTCATGTCATTGGTCCACCTAGGGGGGAGGGGTCTGCCAACACTGCGCTTCCCGGTGCGGGATCGCCACTCCAGCACCCTGTACCCCAACGACCATCAGCTCTTCGAACTTTGTGCCCCGCCCATTTCCACTTGTTTCGCGACTCGCTGAGCTATGTCAGTGACTTTGGTTCTTTTACGAATCTCCTGATGAAAAAGTTATTAATGGTTTAATATCTTTAATTCTAGCTGATATCAGCGAATCATACTAATATTATAAATGCGAAAGTGTTTGTTTGTTGGTTTGTCCTTCAATCACGCCGCAGCAGAGCTACGGATCGACGTGATTTTTTGCATGGTTATAGTGGAAGATCTGGAGAGTGAGCTACTTTTATCCCGGAAAGCCAGAGTTCCCGAGAGATTTTATAAACTAAATCCACGTAGATATCAGCTAATCTTATAAAAAATGTAAACTTAGATAGGTACCATTTCACTCATTACGTCAAAACCAGATAAATAGACAGAGAATTTCCTATTTCTATTTTTAGCAAACTGTCAAATAAACACATCGCAATGCATCCGGCGAGGTGAAGGTGAAATCTGATTTGGCGGTCGTGGGAACATTTTAATAATAGATAATAACGTCGAAAAGCGTATTTATTTCTTCTCATCTTTCTTCTTTAATTACTTCGCTTGCTCAGTGATACAAAAATCATCTTGGCCTCGAACATTTTTTTTAAAGAATGAACACTGAACTTGACTAATATTCTCCTCTCCCCTCATATCATAAATAATCGGAAAGCTTGTGTTAGGAGCGGGTACGACAATAGTCCAACGGGTGGGAATCGAACCGGCGACCTTCAGTTTGCAGTCCGCAGTAAATATTTACTTAGGTACACGAACAATTTCAAGCACTGTATCTCATGTTCTCTTTGTTCGATTCCTGGATGAGGCTAATAAATAGAATAGAATAGAATAGAATAGAATAGAATAGAATAGAATAGAATAGAATAGAATAGAATAGAATAGAATAGAATAGAATAGAATAGAATAGAATAGAATAGAATAGAATAGAATAGAATAGAATAGAATAGAATAGAATAGAATAGAATAGAATAGAATAGAATAGAATAGAATAGAATAGAATAGAATAGAATAGAATAGAATAGAATAGAATAGAATAGAATAGAATAGAATAGAATAGAATAGAATAGAATAGAATAGAATAGAATAGAATAGAATAGAATAGAATAGAATAGAATAGAATAGAATAGAATAGAATAGAATAGAATAGAATAGAATAGAATAGAATAGAATAGAATAGAATAGAATAGAATAGAATAGAATAGAATAGAATAGAATAGAATAGAATAGAATATAATAGAATATAATAGAATAGAATAGAATATTTTTTATTCAAATAAACTTTTACAAGTGCTTTCGAATAGCCAAATTAACCAGTCTACAACGGGTTCGGAATGCCCTTCCTACCGAGAAGAACCAGCAAGAAACTCGGCGATTGCTCTTTTTCAATACAGTTTACAATATGTACTATCACAATATGTACTTTCCACAATGAGGGGACGTTCCAAAAATGCATACTTACAATCTATATATATAAAAGAAAGTGGTGTTAGTTACACTATTTATAACTCAAGAACAGATGAACCGATTTGGCTCAAAATTGGTGGAGAGGTAGCTTAGAACCAGGAGACGGACATAGGATACTTTTTATCCCGTTCGACCGCGTTTCCGTCAAGTCAATATAAAACCTGGTATAACAAAAATGCATCTGACATGGAATAAAAAAACGAAAATGACAGTGGAAGAACAAAACGTAAATGACAGCTAAACGTAATTTTCTATTTGGTTAATTATGGTAAAAACAATTATAAAAATTACAGTTTAACGTAATTGATAATATCATCAGTAATATGTTTTCTCTTTGAATCATCATTAACAATGCCGCGAGCAAGACGATCAAATGTTTCCTGCTACAAAGCTAGGGATTGACGTGATTTATTGGATAGGTATAGTTGAGAACCTGGAGGGTGACGAAGTTTTCCCGCGGGATGTTATGAACTAAATCCACGCAGACGAAGTCGCGGGCATCAGCTAGTTTAATATATTTTAAGATGGGCAGACAGAAAGTAGCCCCATTCCCGCCGGTGGAACCCGTTCACGAGCATGACGCATGATCCAGCCGTTGCTCCGCTCAACCATATTTGAGGGAACGTAACAAGCCGCACCCCACCCCAAATGTATTGTGGTTTTCTGTCAAGTAATTCTCAATACTAGCCGGGAGTTGGGAAGTTGGTGGTGTACCCGAGCCTCGGAAAGCACGTAAAGTCGTCGGTCCTTCGCCTGATCTCTCTCCTGATCTGATGATTTTTAGTTTGTTGGTTAGTCCTGCAATCATGCCGCGATGCAATAACGAATAGATGTGATATTTTGCATGGGTACGTACATATTTGAGGACCTCTGGAGTGACATGAGCTAAGTCCACGCGAAAATAGTTGCAGGCGAAAACCAACCATCGTCACTCGTCAGCCATTGTCTCCTCATACAATTTGAATTTTAAAGTGATTTTCAACGAATGCATATCATCGACAATTCATTGGTTATTGGGTTGCACATAAAACTCTCAATTGACAGTCTCTAAAAGTACTTCCGTCCTGTTTTCTATGTCTTCCTGTGAATTTTAATAATATTTAAAAAATAAAAGCTTGATTGATATATAATTTGATAAGAATTATTGATTAAATATTCTTATTAATTGGTAAGAAAAATTCTTACCTAATTAGGCTAATAAATATTGCCTCTGATATAACTTTAAAATGTTCTTCAAATACCTAGATAGAGAATTCCTAAGCAACGCGTACCTACAGCAATAGTGCGTACTTTTGGTTTTTTTTCCAGTTAAAACAAGGAAGATTATATCTACCCTTAGTGCGTTCTTCTTTGCAGTTATTGTATTAGGAGTTAGGGCTCTCAAAATCTATCATCGTTATCGATATTCGAGTCACGTCACCTCAGTAGGGTTAACTGACCTAAATATGCCTAATTTTAATTCTAAAGTTAATTCTGAGCAAATTCATACTGCACTATTATGTACATATAGAATGATCTCAACCTTAGCAATAAAGGTACAGGCGTTTTTCAGCTTTGAGCAGAGGAAGTGAAACCTTAGGTTGCATGTCGGTCGGCAAGGTCGCCAGTAGGATGCGCGCAACTGGGCTGTCTCTGCGCAGTGCACCGATAAACGCTCGCTAAATTACTGTGCGATGTTAATATGAAAAGTTATTCGTTGCCGTGGTTGGAGAGTACGTCATAAAGTATAGCATACGATTATACCATATCTAAATGCTTTATACATAATGTCGCAGTCTCACGATGTTATAGAAAATGGTTACAAAGAAATTGGCTACATACTCGTAAGTGTCTCGTAAGTGTAACTTAAGAAACGAATTCTGAATACAAAAATGGCGAAATGATAACATCGCCAGCCCTGGAGCTTAAATTCATGGCCGCCCCGAAAAACTTAGCGCAGCATACTCGTATGAAGTCCAATAAACTCAAAAATGTTATGTACAAGATCGGGAGAAGTGAGCTAGATTATTGCTGGAAATTGCTGCAAAAAGGTAACGCTCGGTCAAGAGGAGAAGAAACAAACTAAAAAAACACAGCCTTTTGTAAACATTAATTACCCAGGTCGTTGGAGATGCTAAAACATCCAATATCAATATGACGTTAGTTTCATATTAATTTGAATTCCTTTAAAAAGTGTAAAGGATATTTTAAGCCAGAGAAAATATTGTGACGATGTGACATGTTACACTGACTACGGCTTATGACTTCTTATGATGCTCTGAATGAAAACACTTGAGTCAAGGCCTTTGAGTATATATTATAACCAACACTTTAATACTCAAAAGTCAAGGCATGTCACTTGGCTTAAATCAGCATGTTAGTGCTCCGACGTAAAACAGCGCACTCTTTAATAGCGAATGTATTTTATCTTGGACGTGCGTAAGTCGCGTGCGCGCGTGCTGCCCGGATACAACACATACGTTTCTAGGAGATGACTATTTATCCTACCTCGCTACTATAACTACGGGCTTTTCTACCACATGATCGACTTTTCTAATATGTTTGTAAAGCGACGTTAGAAAAAGTAATATATTCAATTGACTCCGTTTGATCTGCGTTAATTTGTAACTCCTGACTTAAGGTTTATGGTTTCCTTTTCGCTTCGTTTTATATATTTTCTTCTACCAAATTACTGTTTTCTAATTGTTTTACTAATCGAATGAAACAATTTGTCTGTAATTTAACTAATATTATATTATAATTTATATTCCATTTCGTCAGTAATTGTCGCATGCACGTCTTCTTTTTTTTAATTAAAGCTTATCTGAAGTTATTATCTTCATTCTTGCAGCCTTTTTCGTAATTACACTAAACCAAAGGTTTTTAAATTCGTCTTTAAAATTTAAATTTAAAACTCGCCTTTGAATTTTAAATTTAATTTTAACATTTATAATTTCCTTTAAGTAAAAATAAACACTAAGCTAATAAGCCTAAAGCTAGAGGTTACATAAATGAGCTTTAGTCATTTTTCAATTTTAAAATCCTATTTTTTGAGTTTTCCGTAATAAGGTACATTACGAATCGTCTTATTGATCGTAAAACATTGCTGCCACAGGTAAATTGTTTTGTAATCTAGCTATTACAAGTTTTACAAGCTTTTACTGTGTCTATCGAACCGTTTGGTATGCTCAGTTTAAATTGCCGTTTAACGGTCGAGGACAATGTCTTGTTCAATCTGTTGGAACCGGAGATAGGTAATACGAAAGTTTAATGTCGTGGTAGAGAGAGGTAATATCCTTGACCGAATCTGTAGGCAAATATCGATGTACGATTACATGCCTATACTCTAAACTGTGTATACTCTAAAGATTCTAATTTCACTAAAAAATGTTGTAAAGATTAGAGTTCTGCGAAACTCTTTGATGAAGGATCATAAAACTCATAAAAGAAGAATATAATTTTATTAATTAAACTAATTACTTATTACTTATTTATTTATTTAATACAAACATTTTCTAAAAGTGCATTAATTACAGTTTGTAAAGCTATTGCATAGCATTTTCCAGTCGCACGCACACAAACACCGTGCCGAAGTCTGTTGAACTGAAACGACGGTGTTAGGTTTATTTTCGTTACGGAATTTCTTGATTCGGTCGCCGCGCTCAAAGCCCGCGATAAAAGCTATGCAATAGCTTAAAAATTCCCTTTTAATCTTGAGAGAAGGAGGTGATGATAATTTATGTGATGTCATAATGATTCTTAGCAACGCACAGTACGTATTACCAACTAAAATGGAATATGGACGTGAATTTCGAAATTATTCTCACTATTACAAGAATTACCTACATGTCTTTTTCCTTTTATATTCTTTATTCACTTTCCTACAATATTTCCTTGGTTCATTTGTGCTTTAGCTGTTGTTAATCTTAAATTAATCATTGGTCTCAGCTGGTTCGAGCGAAGCTGAGACCTATCATTAATTTAATGCATATAAATCCTACAATTATCCATTAATTATACAGATTAGATTAAGATGTACTTACTAATATAATAAAAAAATATAATACGAATCAAATGGCACGCACATACTCACATCCACAGACTAAAACATTCACACACTGCATAAACTCACATAAAGACATATCATACCAGTACATAAACCAAATACTAACATACCTACTAACCTTTTGAAAAGCTTATTTAACTGTAAATAGTACCTATCATAAGGAAAAATGAAGGCTTTTTTATTTTATTTTATTTATTTTAAATCCTACATTTATACGTAGCTATCGTATATATAAAGATTTATAGCGTATATATAAAGATTTATCTTTCAATTTGTAACGTACTTAGTGGACTTCAGTACTATTTCATACATTTAATATCTTGTAAACATAAAATAACTAGCTGATGCCCGCAACTTCATTCGCGTGGATTTAGTTTTCAAAATCCTGCAGGAACTCTTAGATTTTTTGGGATAAAAAGTAGCCTATGTCACTTTCCAGGTCCAAAAAATCACGTTGATTAATTCCTATACCTATAAAATTAGCGATTTTGATTTTTCAATTTTTCAGGTGTTCTTTTGAATTTTCCCTATTTTATTTGTTTTTAAACCACCCCCTGTATTAAGGCAAAAGAAATTTGAAAAAAAGCCACATCGGTCAAGCGATTCCTAAGTTTTAGCCAGACTACGAAGAGCATTTCATTTTTGACCGAGCGAAGCGAAGGTCTCTGAGTTTACTAGAGCGATTTGCACTTGTCCGTCCGTCCGTCTGTCAGAGCCTTATAACTTTTGAATTACTGAACATAATTACTTCAAATTTAGATATAATATGTAAACCGATGGCCTCCAGCCGAAAATGGCTTAAAAAGTTATAAAAATCTTTATTTCAGGGGGGCTCTCATAGAAGCGAATGCGAAGTAAATTTTTTTTTGCGATTCATAGGTTTTCTGTATATCATTTTAAAGACAATTTGAAACAGAGTACAAACGTATTTTTTTTTTAATTTTTTTCCTAAAATTGACGAAATGGGGGGCTTTCAAAGTGGCGATTTAATACGCTCGCTTGAAGACGCTCTCTGGGAAAATTGGCTATATATTTTCAAGTTGTACTTATTTTCTTACTTCACTTGTATCCTGTACTTGAACAACAAATACGTAAATTATATGAATATTATAAAGAAACGAGATTATTTAATTTTTAATGAGCATCAGTAAATTTCACATAGCTTCACAATAATGCTAATAGATGGCGCAGTCATTAACTATTCCATGGAACTACTCGTAGGAGTTACGACTACGATCTATCCCAAAAACAGTTTTGCGTCGATCATTATTATTTAGGTACATAATATGATAACATATTATTCAATTAAAATTATTCTTTAGTTAAATATCAAACTTCAATAAACTATTAATTCTGCATTTTGTATATTTTCTATTCGCGTCGATAGATGACGATTTGTACAGATGCCCCTAACCCGTTTTCACTCGTTAGTACCTACATAATAATTCAATGTTTTCACTGACGTTCCCTAACCTATACGGGCTACCTATAATAAGTTAGGTGATGATTACTGTCAACTTCTTTATCACGATCCTGTACGGAACACCTAAAGGACATTGGGACCGATGTTACTTGTAGGACTTAGGATTGTGTTTTGGAGCTACCTACGTAAAGAGACTCATACATAGGGGATGATTTAGGTATGTTTGGTGAAAACGGGCATAATAATAATGTCAGTTTTGGTCGTCATGTATCGATTGAATGAATAATCATGGGATACCGTTACCGCGAGGTCTCAGTTCCGGGCGAACCACTAGTAATATATAAGTCTAGCTTTAATCCGCGGTTTCGCTTCCGTCATCTATTAAAAGTAATCCGAAGGAATGATTCCTATACAAAATTACCAGTTTTTTTTGGGTTAAATTGGTTAGTTGTAAAGTATTTAGTTGTTTAGCATGAGTGCACGGTATGTTATATATTATTTTGCTAAGAGCGTGAACTCGCCAACAAACTGCATACGCAGTTTGGCGGGACAAATAACTATGTATTCATTATTGTGCATTACTTGTTGTTTTTAAAAAAAAAAGTATAATTTTGACCGATTTGTCTATCACGTATCTGTTGATTTCGTTTTGTTGATTAGTTGTCTTCATTTTAAACTACTTGGCTTAATCCGTTGACAAGTTGTTTAATAACTGACGTTGGAGCAGGAAAGGATTCATTTTACGTTAAAAAATAATTCTGACCATTAATTTAATTATTCTTCTTAACGGGAGCGATTAAAATTTTTATACTTAAACCTACACTTATTTTTTAAAAAGTGCCTATGTAACTTAGAATAAAGACACTCATGGTTTACATAATAAGTGCATACTGCATACAGAGGAGAAATTTTAGACCATTTTCTTCGTGTAATAGCCGCAACTACGAGAGTATCATACAAACTACGGTAATCCTGAGTAATGACGGTCAGAGCATGCGATATTACGTGATCACATCACAACCGTAGAAAGTTCACGGATAACGTTCATTTTAGTCACACAGAGATTTACGTCTCTCTATACTATCCACCGTATATCTATGTATCATAAGTGACAATACTTATACATTACCTTACTTTTGATCTTATGTTTTAAACATATCTAGGGTTATAATGTTGCAAGACACAAGAGGGAATAGCCAGAGCAGACGCAAACGTGGCTCTACTATTCCATTCAAAATCAAAAAATCAAAATCAATTTATTTGTTGAAATTGGTAAATAGGCAAACAGGTGGTATTTTTTTTTAGTAACACTATTTCATGCTGTAAGGCGTACAAATTAACTTAAAAACTAAAAATTAAAAAATATTAGGCTCAATCATTGAAATTACTGTGGACGTATGTTATAATAATTTAAAATAATAATGAATTATAAACTAATAAAATATTATGTAGAATAAAACAAACTATATCTTTAATAAATTAAACTAGGTAGGTAATTGCGCAGTTTCAATCATTGCTACAACAGCAAAGGTGCTTAGCTAAAATCGCGTTCTTGTTGCCACAATACATTTAAGCGAGAGAGCATCGGTCAATCAAAGGTGATTGAGATTGACAAACTATATCAAACTGTTTTAAACAATTAGTCAGCACAGTCAGGATTGCGTAAGAAAATATTACTTATAACAACTCACAGCTTTCAGCTTAAAATGTATGGTTCCATCTATCGATTCCATAGGATTATTTTTACTACCGTCATACTCGTATAACAAACATACGTTTTAAGCTGTATATTGAATTGAATACTATTTTCGTACAAAATCGCATTTCGGGATAAAAAAACGCCTTAAAAAGTTCTCTACCTACCCTGGATGGATTTTTGAAATCAGAGACTGACGTTATTAGTTTTTTTAATATTACTTAGACAAGCTGTATTTGATTAATATGTTTCTTTCCCTCCAAATAAGCGTAAAGCTTGTGATAAGAGTTTTAACTCGATAGATAATTTTGACAGAATTATGTAGATAATAAACATCATCATCATTAACAACCCATCAACGGCTCACTACTGAGCGCAGGTCTCCTCTCAGAGAAGGGTTATAGGCCATAGTCCACCACGCAGGCCCAATGCGAATTGGCAGAATTCACACACCTTCGAGAACACTATAGAGAACTCTCAGATATGCAGGTTTCCTCACGATGTTTTCCTTCACCGTTGACGCAAGTGATATTTAATTGCTTAAACGCACATGACTCCGAAAAGTCAGAGGTGCGTGCCCGGGATCGAACCTGCGACCCCCCGAATAGGACACCACAGTCCTAACCACTAGGCTACCACTGCTGTTGATAATAATAATATTGTGTAATAATTAGCTTATGTAATTTGTTTATGTAATTCAATAAAAATCATTTGAACGAGCTTTAAATCACGTAGGTTGACGTTGCGTGGTCCGCCCGTTCAGGCACTTTCTTTCAGATCACGACCATTAAAGGCAATGCTACTTTTTTATGAATATTTTAACGGTACCTACCTGAAAATGTAATTTTAGCATTTTCAATTTTAAGTGTCTGTTTCTATGTCAACTAAGTATTTCGGTATTTTATTTATTAAAAAACTATTCTTCCCGCAACTTCATTCCCGTTGAGTTTGGTTTTTAGAAATCCCGCGGGAACACTGCCTTTGTTTCCCAGGTCAGTTAAGTTAGTTCTGTCCTCTAGGACAACTATTTTAATCGATCAGTTTCTCCTAAGGTTTCTCCGTTGCTGGATGATTGAAGAACCTAATTTTTTTTAAGTGCCAATTTCACTAACCTCGAGTGACGTTTAACCGAGGCATAACAGTTTTTGTATTGAAACTCTGCCGAAATATCAAAAGTCAAAACTTAGATTTATTTTACGATTGTGAAATAGACCCTAAAAATGATTTATTTTATACTAATTATTATGCTCATTATAATAATTTTTCTCAAAGGTGTATGAAGTCTGCCAACCTATACGCTGTTAATTTTAATGTTTAGTTTGCCTAAAATAGAATCGGCGTATACACGAAGCAGCTTTACGATCGATAAGACGGCTATAGGGTTGCCTCAATTTTCATGACCTAATAAAAAGCTTAACAGGTTGGTCCGTTCTTATTTACTTCATGATCCTTAAAAGATTTTATTAATACAAACTATTTAATACAACAAATTAATGCCAACTATTGGAACGACACCAACCTGATGGATTGCGCCGCAATCTGTCGATAAGGCGTTACAACAGCAATCCCTATAAGACGAGGCGCAACATACCATAACAACCAGTAAACCTGCCCAGTGTAACTAGCTCCCTGAAAACGTCTCTCCTGCCATCGACTTACAAAGCCTTCTAGCGAAGCTAAAGCTCATGATAAATTTGCAACGTTACCAGCATATAAGAACTAAGAGCCGTCAATGAAACTCAGTCGCACAACTGGGATCCGGTTTGTTAATGATGTCGCCGCGACCAACTTTTGTTTCAGTACAAACCTCGTGTACGTTAAAGAATTTACCTACGGCAGTCAAACGTTCCAAGTCCAGTAAAACTGCAAAGAAATATGGACTCTACAATTATTCGCTTAAAGAAGATATCCTCGTGTGTGTTGGTGTTAGCTACTGAAACGGAAAGGGACGAAGTTGTGGAGGGAGTTCATCGATTTGAAGACGTAAACATATTGGTAGAAGTTGCAATTCAGTTTGTAGGACTGATCACTATCAGGGCTTCTACGATGATGGTGACAGCTTTTGAAAAGAGTGAACAAGCTAGTAAAGCTTATATTGTGCTAGTTTACGGATGAATGTTGAGATTAATGTCTGCTTTGATTTTACACCAGAATACCACTTTATCATTCCCAATTCTACATATGTGGAGAAGTTTCATGGTATGAATATTTTAATATGTATACAAGTACTAGCTGCGACCCGCGGTTTCACCCGCGTAAGTTTCGATTCCGTTGGAATATCGGGATGAAAAGTCATTCATTCCATTTTATTACTTCATTGCCGATTTCAGCAACAGAGACTGGATCTCTGTAAACTTTGAAGAATTCTGGGCTTCGCTCGTGTGCCCTGATGTGGCTGATGTACCCTATTATTGCACGAAATAACCGTGCGCAGTGAGGGCTTGATAGGGCACCATCGACGTAATTATCCCTACTAATATTATAAATGTGAAAGTGTGTTTGATTGTTTGTTTGTTGGTTTGTCCTTCAATCACACAGCTACAGAGCAACGGATTGACATGATTTTTTGCATATAGATAGTTTATGGGCCGGAGAGTAACATAGGTTACTTTTTATCCTGAAAAAAATTCAGACTTCCTCAAGGAAGCTTGTCCTTCAATCACACAGCAACAGAGCAATGGATTTACATGATTTTTTGCATGCAGATAGTTTTTGGAACGGAGAGTCAAAAAGGCTACTTTTTATCCCGAAAAAATGCACAGTTCCTATGGGAAGATACGCTTACGTTTACGTTTGTCCTTCAATCACGCAGCAACAGAGCAACGGATTGACATAATTTTTTGCATATAGATAATTTATGGGCCGGAGAGTAAGTAAAATAGGTGATACATTATTTTGCATGCTTGCAGGATTAAAAAATCGGCCAAGTGCGAGTCGGGCCTCGCTCTTTTAGGGTTCCGTTAAAAAAAAATATTTCCATGTACCCATGGAAATATTTTAATTTAATTTTTTTTATTTAATTTAATTTTTATTATTTGTTGTTATAGCGGCAATAGAAATACATAATATGTGAAAATTTCATCTGTCTATCTATTACGGTTTACGAGATACAGCCCGCTGACAGACGGACGGACAGACGGACGGACGGACGGACGGACAGCGTACGCTTAGTAATAGGGTCCCGTTGGTACCCTTTGGGTACGGAACCCTAAAAAAACCGAAACAAACGCGGACGAAGTCACGGGTAACAGCTAGTAGATAATATTGGATGGCTATCTACTTTTTAGTTGATCTCGGTAAACATCCAGATCCACCCTCCGTTTATCTTCAAAATCCGTGACAGCCTGCCTCCACTCCCCTCGGTTTTCAGCGAGACTTTCCCAACGAAAGGAGTTGATGTAACATCTGGTCATATGGCTCTTTAGCACATCTTTATACCTAAGGAACTGACCGCCTTGTTTCCGCTTTCCATCCTTAAGCTCAGAATAAAAGATGCGCTTGGCTATCCTTTCGTTGGACATTCTCACAACATGTCTGCACCAACGCAATTGACGCCGCATAAGGTATGCCACAATGCCACTGACTTTCGCCCGCCGCAACACGTCTGTGCTTTTATTGCGGTCGGACAACCTGATGTTCTGTATTTCACGGAGACACTTGGTGGAGGTGGAATCTATCCAAAGCACGAATATGCTTGCGATAAAGTGTCCAAGTCTCAGCGGAATAAAGTAGATTTGGCAATGCAATAGCCATGTACCTTGATTTTTGTGTTTAGCTTAATTCCATGCAGACGGAACACCTTCTCTCGGAGTTTACCAAATGCCGACTCCTATCGGAGGTTGGCAATCATGACGGCTATCTGCACCTTGGACGCTGCTGCTCGGAACAAGGATCGGGTACTTTTGCCATACCATTGGCGTAGGTTTCTAAGCCACGATGTTCTTCTGCGACCCGGTGGTCTTCGGCCAGCTATTTTCCCTTGTATAATGAGCTGCAGGAGGTCGTATTTGTTATTTCTGAGGATATGGCCAAAATACTCAAGCTTCCGCACTTTTATGGTCTTAATAATTTCAAGATCTTTGCCTAGCCTCTGCAGCACAGTCGTGTTTTTGACACGCTGAACCCACGAAATTCTCAACATTCTTCTGTAAACCCACATTTCGTAAGCTTCGATCTTTTTACACAAAGTTTCCGTAAGTGTCCAGGCTTTGACTCCATATAGAAGAACGGAGAAAACGTAACAGCGTGCGACTCTTATACGCAATGGGAGGCTGAGATTACGATCGCAAAGTATCTTGTCCATTTTACGGAAAGCTGCCCGGGCTTGTTCAATTCTGCATTTGATCTCTATGCTGTAATCTACTTGATCATTGACTATAGTACCCAAATATTTGTATTGGCTTACCCTGTCTATGGTGGAGTTATTAATAAAAATGGACGATGAAGGTTCTGGTGCTCTACTAATTATCATGTATTTGGTCTTTTTACAATTTATGTTAATACCATATTCAGTGCTGGTTTTATGTACAGTGTTTACTAATGCTTGGAGTCCTGAGAGAGTATCAGCTATTAAAATCGTATCATCCGCATATCTCATGTTGTTAATTAACCGGCCATTCACCGTTATCCCCTCATTGATTTCATGTAATGCTTCAGAAAAGATTGACTCTGCATAAATATTAAATAATAAGGGGGATAGTATGCATCCTTGTCTCACCCCCCTTAGTATTTCCATATAAGATGATAGTTGGCCTTCAACTCGAACGTTTGATTCTTGCTGCCAATATAAATTTTTAATTATTTTAAGGTCACGAGAATCAATACCTATCACCTGCAACAATTCAATGAGTTTAACATGGCGGACTCTATCAAACGCTTTTTCATAGTCTAGGAAACATACGAAGAGATCACGATTCATATCCCAACAACGCTGGATTAACACTTGATAAGCAAAAAGAGCATCTCTCGTTCCAAATCCCGATCTAAATCCAAATTGGGTGTTGGATATAATTGACTCGCATTTACTATATATTCTGCCATGTATTATCTTAAGAAAAACTTTTAATATATGGCTCATTAACGATATAGTGCGGTAGTCAGCACAACGTTTCGGATTATTTGTCTTTGGTAGAGTGACAAATGTTGATTTCAACCAATCCTGCGGTATGATACCTGTAGTATAGATGAGATTGAAGAAGTCTACGAGATAATCAAGGTTGCATTCCTCTATTTCCTTAAGTAGCTCTACTGGAATTTCATCGAATCCTAAAGCTTTTCCTCTCTTTGATTGCCTGATTGCAAAACATACTTCGGGTTTCGTAATTGGAGGTCCAGTGTCAGTATGTGGGAAGTCCATATTATCTCGTCTTTCATCGGAAAATAAGTCTCTTATGTATGCTTCCCATATCTTCAACTTTTCGCCAATAGTGTTCGCGAAGCGTCCTGTGCCGTCCTGAAGGATGGAATGTACTTTGACTTTGTGCTTGGCACCCAACAATTGTTTGATTTTTCGATGGACATTAAAAGAATCATGCTTAGCATCATACTGCTCCAACTCCTCACACTCGCTTAGTATCCACTTTTCTTTAGCCTCGATCATTTTCTTCTTTACCTCCATACTTAATTAAAACAAACTTTCACAATTTTTTATACTCGTGATAACTCCGAAATTAAATGTCCGATTCGAATGAATTAAAAAGTATTTTACTGGTAGATAAATACCCTTGATGATAAAACTATTTATTTGAATAAGAATTAATACTACGATACGAATGTAACCAACTTTTGTTTCTACCGACGATCTAATTAAAATTTAGAACACCAAAGGTACTATACGCCTTAAGTATCATAGTTGGATATATTCCCTTGCGGACTTTTTTGTAGGTAATAATAAGTACTTTAATCATGTAGTACATCATTTTTGTGTATCATCAATAGTTTTCTCAGCGCACGCCAAATAATGAATTTTATAGGCAAAATTTTGCTACTTTGGGTTACATTATTGCAATTTTCTTATGGATCTCTAATTTTTTTTAAATAAATTATAGCCTATGTTACTTCCTAATAATTTATCTTTCCATTGGTGAAAAATGGTTAAAATCGGTTTAGTAGATTCAGAGCCTATTCGGTACAAACAAACAAACAAACAAAAAAATCTTTCCTCTTTATTAGTATAGAATTATTATTAGTATAGAAGTATAGATAGTATAGATTAACTTATCAAACAAAATACAACAGTGCAAACATTTTTGAAATCCGTGTAGAAATGACGATTGTCTATAATAGACAGTCAAAGGTAAAAATCATGATAATTTCAGCGAGGAGGGAATAAGATCGGAGAGCGAGGCATATGTGACGTCACACGGCGATTTTCCCTACTTGCTACGACGTAACGCTGACAGTGCGTTTATTTGGCTAAAGTTTTTGTTATATTATGAGATAATTTAAATCCACTGATGTCTATTATGATTTATGATTATGCTTATATTTAAGCAAAAGCCCCTATTACTCTTGTGGTTTCATTTGCTAATACTTTGATTTCAACCCAAAAAAAAAAATGAAGTACCTCCTTCAAAATGCCAACAAAATAATATGTTCCCAGTTTATTTAGTAGATAGTAATAAAATAACAGCATCTTGAAAGTATAAAAATATAACAGATAAACAATTTAAATTTATTGATTGGCTACATTTGTACACTTTAGGAAACCACGGTCCTAAAATTCCTAAGGCTTTCCTTTTCTTTGTATATCCCGTACCGCCAAGTAAGTTCGAGATTATCGATAAGATGCTGTACAAATAGAACCCAATTAGAGCCCTATACAACTGCTACATTCCAATTTAACTTTAATATTTACCTATTTTATACTGTGGTGGATAGTGGAGACTTTTAATAAACCATTATCAAATGAGTTTGTTTATAAGTTAATTTGTTTATATTGTAATAAAAAAAACAAGCAAATTGTTAAAATAAATGCTTACTGTGTTAAAACTTAAAATATCAACAGGAAATTCAAATAACCATACTAATATTATACTCGTAAATGCGAAAGTGTGTATGTTTGTTGGTTTGTCCTTCAATGAAGCCGCAACAGAACTACGGATCGACATGATTTTTTGCATGGGACTTTTTGGTATTTTGCAAAAAACGTCTGATTTAATTTAAAATGGCCGTACTGTGAAGTTAGTAAAATGTAGATACGTCGTTGTTCTACGATCATGACATTAAGCAAAAACACTACCCTCCTTCGGCAGTCGAGTAACCAAGTGATATAAATTATATTCAACCTGATATGATATGAACTCCGGTGTATCATAAAGTATTTATAGTAGATATTAGATGCATTACAATTTGTCGTAGATGACACATTTGAATTTTACTATTGTGGCCTTAATAAATTCAAAAGTGGCCGTATTGCTGGTCTGCCCAAAGCTATGGGATGAACACCATTAACTCTCACACTTTCAACCTTGAAGCCCTTAAAATAAGGTTTATATTTTTTTAAACAATTTTATATTACTTTCCAATATGTCAATATAAGCTTTCGCTATCGGTGACCGAAACGCGAGTTTTGTTTGCTTTACTTATTTGAAGATATTTACACGTGAAAATTTTACGACCATCAGAATAAGATCAAGGTTTTTTTGCATATTTTTCACTTTCTTGGGTTATTTAAAGAGTTATCCAGTTGAGTATTTGGGAACTATTTATTAATTTTGAATTCAATCAATTTTGTTCTTCGATTTTGATTTTGAGTTCAGCGAGTTGCGAAACTGAAGTGAAAATGGGCGAGGCATATAGTTCGAAAAGCTAATGGTCGTTGGGGTCCCAAGGTGCTGGAGTGGCAACCCCGCACCGGGAAGCGCAGTGTTGGCAGACCCCCCACTAGGTGGACCGACGACATCAAACGAGTCGCACGAAGCGCTGGATTCAGGCGGCGCAAGACCGGCTAGGCCTGTGGAAATCCATGCAAGAGACCTTTGTCCAGCAGTGGACGTCTACCTATCGGTTGACAAAGAAGAAGAAGAAGAAATTATTTTGAATTCGTTTTGACTGTTGACATTTGAATGCAGAAGTACAGCAAACCATGGAAAAACAAGTAAAGTCAAGTAGGACGACATACTTCAACTCTTACGTACCTACTAACAGTTTAAGCCTGAGGCAGACTTGTTACTCGATTCGGAATTTTAGCCTGAGGCCATAGTTTAACATCGTTATAGAAAGGCAAAAAAGGAAGAAAGGGAGGGTGGAACAATGCCTGCATAATGTCGTACTTGGTAGTTATTAATTCACCTAGTGGTAATTTTAAAATTCAGGCTATTGACAAACTGTGACGTGTCACTCTATTTCCTGTGGTCTGGGTAAAATAAAACACTTGTTGGAACGTAGTTCCTTATCGCGCGGTGCGGAAGGGGGCTAGACGGAAAAAATTAAGACAAAATTGAACCGACACTCGACACTGATCGACACTTTTTTGAAACCGACACTTTTGAATGTGAATTTGGCATTGTGTTCGGTATTTTCGCAGTACAATATTGGGTCTCCGTAGCCTTGTGGTTTCTGCAGTCGCTTAACAGTTAAAAGTCGATGGTTCGAATCCCAGCTCGACAGACTGAATTTTCTATTTTCAATTTTATTATAAATAATTTCTACATGTGGAATTTTTCGAATTAGGGAAAGGTTCCACATGTAGAAATTGAAAGATGAAACATAATATATCTTATCCTGTTTCATCAGAATGTTGTGCATTATTATGTACCTCTGATTCCCTTCCTTGTACGCGACATTGTAGGGACATCTGTAAATTAAAATTAAACTTATAGTCAAAAACTTATCCACTCCTAACACAAGCTTTTGGAGGGAAAGCATTGGTCTTAAAAAAATTTTGGACCTCTTGGTCACCAAACATACCGATAGGTGGTGTCGATATTTAAAATAATAATAATTTGAAGTGGCACACTGGCTTACTGTTTCTTGTTTTTAAAGGTTGAAATGACGTTAGTGGAACATGAAGTCATCTGTCAATTTAATTTGGTACCATCGATTAGAATAACATAAGTAATTAATAAGGCTTTGATACCAGTTATTTTATATACCTACCAAAGTTTAATTGAACCAATTAGACAGCTGGACTGAAAAAGCTTCATCCTTTTGATGGTATCATCTATAGAGAGGATTTCTACTTCTTTGTATCACTCTTGGTATAACGGTCGTGGTCATAATGATGTAAGTAGCATATTTTGAGCGGTAGATAACCAAATAGCTCATTAGGTCGCGAAGATGAAAGATTAGGTATGCTTTTGTGGAACTTCCCCTCATTGTGGAAACACTGCATACATAGCATAGTATATATTATATTGTAAACTTGTTTTGAAAAGAGCAACTTCCGAGTTTCTTGCTAGTTCTTCTCGGCAGGGATTCCAGAATTCCATTCCGAACCTGTGGTAGACTCATCGACGATTCAAAAGCACTTGTAAAAAAGTTTATTTGAATGAAAAACATTTCTATTCTATTCTACTCTAAGATGAAGTTGTTAGGGTACCTACCCAGGTGCTGGTGTGGCGACCCTGCACCGGAAAGCATAGTGCTGTCATATATCTCACCGACCGACGTCATCAGACGAGTCGCAGGGAGCCGCTGGATACAAGCGCTAGGCGGTGCAAGTCCGAGCCCTGTGGAAGTCCATGCAACAGACCTTCGTCCAACAGTGTACAGCTACCTATTGATAAGAAGATGTATTTTGGGACAGATACTAGAAAGGCTGATACATAAGATACAGAAGTGGAAGGAAAGAAAAGACCCTGACGACAGAGCACTTTCGATTCACATGCAACTGTGCAACCAAAATAAATTTTAATTCGCATACATCCAAAAAAAATTTTCTTCTAGCTTTTTCCGCGGGAACTCTCTTTTTCCAGTGGGATGAAACTCAACTTTACCCATGCAAAAATTACGTCGATCCGTTGCTCCGTTGCGTGATTGAAGGACAAACCAAAAATATTATTAAGGTTCTAATCTTAATATATATAAATTACGTGTCACGTTGTTTGTCCGCGATGGACTCCTAAACTACTGAACCAATTTTGATCAAACTTCGTAACTATTTGTAATTTGGTCCAACTTGAAAGATAGGATAGTTTTTTTTATTAAGATAATTTATTCGTTTTATTTATATAGGTAAGTTGGCGGTACGAAGTTCGCCGGGTCAGCTAGTAATAATATATTTATTAGTGAGGCTCTTTCCGCACTGCATCCGATCCGAATCCGAGAATTCTCGATTCGAGATAGCCGTAGTATTAGGCTACCAACTGGGCACAGAATCTTTAATATTATACACCAAAGTATCGAATAACCAAATGCTCGTTTAAAAAATCTCATAACGGCTTTATAACTACGATTATTTTGCATTTTCATGCTATTTAATCGTCTAACCCAATGGCTAATAACTTCAGGTGAGTTCATCATGAATAAATTATGCATCGTGAATAGGTGAAAATAAAATTTATAATGGAAATAAAAATAAATGGCAGTCGATGTCCAGGAATATCAGATTGTGTATTTTCTTAACGTATTTTGCTCGCTATAGGTAATAATAGGTGTTCAAGTAATCTGCTTATACTGAAAAATACTGGATGCATAATTATTTAATGTTTATAATTAAGAAAATAAAGATAGGTGAACCTATGTAGTGAATACAAAAATTCTAAAAAAAAATAATGCTTCGGCAAAACTCCCAAAACATCCAATTGCAATAATTAATATTATGCATAAGTAATTACTTAATAAAAAAAAGTGAGGGTGATTTATAACCTGTATTATAATAATGCTAATGAGTATAGCAAATTTATTGACCGTATTGCTTCACAAAATTTATGATACTATGAAATTTTATGTTCCTTTTCATTTTATAAATTTTTGCAAATACATTATGATAAGAGTAATCTTATCTTTCTAATTTCAACAGACACTTTAACAGCTTATCTCCACTCTATACAATCCGTCATTCTCTAATAAAAGTTTAATTTACTAGATGGTGCCAAAGATTAGTAGTTTGCGCTTGTATAACAAAGTTGCATTTAGGCTGCTGGATGCCAATTCAATTGGCTTGCCTACAAGGTAGCCTACAAAAGATGTTGGACAAAGGTGCTGATTGCCTACAATAGCTGCCTACAAGATAGTGTCTACTTGTAGCCAGTGTAATAGCTACATAATAATATTGTAGCATTTTATTTTTAAAAGAGCAACTGCTTAGTTTTTTGCTGGCACTTCTCAGTAGAGTCTGCTTTCCGAACCGAACGGTAGAGCCCTGACTTCTCATAGAGCCAAAGGTTGGCCTACATAAAATGAATAAGTAAGTATTGAAATATTTTGAACTTAGCTTCGCTTCCTTTAATTTCCCGGGATACAAGAACTAAAATATCTAGCACCGTAAGGGACGCTATGTCTACACCGATTTTTGCCAAGATCGATAAAGCGACGTTTAGGCCATTTTGATCTACATATCTACTAGATAATTACACAAAAGTATTAACATGGATATTCCAGCTGCTAGAGCCAGTATCTAGCATGTAAAGCCCTATTCACAATCATCGTCACCATCAGAAACCCATTAACGTCTCACTACAGAGCGCAGATCTCCTCTCAGAGAAGAGTTATAGGCCATGGTCCACCACGCTGGCCCAATGCGAATTGGTGGACTTCACACACCTTTGAGAACATTATGGAGAACTCTCAGGTGTGCAGGTTTCCTCACGATGATTTCCTTCACCGGTGAAGCGTGTGATATTTAATTGCTAAAACATATAACGCATTTAATGCCGAAAAGTCAGAGGTGCATGCTCGGGCTCGAACCTACGACCCTCCAAATAGGAGATCACAGTCCTAACCACTAGGCTATCACTGCTTCCTATTCACAATACCTACATTAGTTTTTTACAAACGGTTACTTTCTTTTACTATCTCTAGCGACCCGCCCCGTTTTTGCACGGTTGTATAGACGTAATTTCAGACTTTTCCGGTAGATTTTCCAAAAAATCTCTTTCATACAAAGCTAGTTCTGACAAATATAAGCACAAAAAAAACTCAGCCAAATTGGCAGCAACTGATTTTTATTATAAATAAAAGATCCGAAAGTTTTCTGTTTGTTAGTTTGTCTTTCAGTTACGCAGCTAAGAAGCAACAGATTTACGAGTACGTTGGGGACTTGCAGAGTGACATGACATGACACCTTTTATCCCGTAAAAATCAAAAGATTCCCACCATAATAAAATAAATAAAATTGAGGGTTTTCATAACATAATTATAATTTGCTATTCCCTTCACAAATTCACACAAATAAAAAAATATTTTGATTTTTTTAATTTATGTGAAAGAATTTATTTATTTCATGTGAGACAACTTGTGGCTTTCAGGGCAAGTCACGACTCTATCACCGGTATACCTGATACACGAGAGGATAGCCGTGATATTTTCACACGTTTCAGCACCGGGTTGCGGATCCGCCCGCGCGTCTGAAGGGGCATAAGAGCCACACACCCAAGTCGGCCGGACGCGCACAGCACACTGACACACATTTTTCTCCGTACAATTTTATTTATTTATTTATCTGTTTGTTCGTTTGAGCATTCTTGCGGCGTCCACTGCCGATTAGCATTCCGGATTGTGATGGATTAGGTCCGATCGGATGTGGGCCATGGTTTTGGAAATTTCACGTAAATCGGGGTTAGGATTCTTAACATTTCGATTAAAGTATTTTGGTAGTACTTTTGTCATAGATAGAGTTTCGGAAATTTCACGAAAATCCGGTCCGGGTTAGGATTCGTTAAATTTCGAATGAAGTATTGTTTCTTTTTTTTCTAATATTCTCCTCTCCCCTCCAAATAAACGGAAAGCTTGTGCCAGGAGTGGGTACGACAATAGTGCAACGGGTGGGATTTGAACCTGCGACCTTTCAGTTTTCAGTCCGCACCTGTAACCGCTGGGCTATTGAGGCTTTAGTTTATCATCATGAATCATCAGCAACCCATCATTGGTTCACTACTGAGAGGGTCTCCTCTCAGTGAAGAGATACAGGCCATAATCCACCACGCTGGCCCAATGCGAATTGGCGGACTTCACAGACCTTCAAGAACATTATGGAGAACTCTCAGGTATGTAGACCTCACAACGTTTTCCTTCTCCGTTAAAGCATGTGATATTTAATTGCTTAAACGCACATAACTCATAAGTCAGAGGCGTGTGCCAGGGATCGAACCTGCGACCTCTCGTATAGGAGACCACAGTCCTAACCTCTAGGCTATCACTGATATTTAAAGTATATATAATTTAAAATATTTCCTCCCGGGAAAATAAAGAGATCCCGTGGGGTTTTTGAAAAACTATCCGAATGTAGGGGACACCATCTAGTATCAAATATTTTTTCTGTCGGAAGGAGGAAAAAATCCCTACGGACTTCTGCCTTAAGGCAGGGTGAGTCCGACTCGCACGGACTAAAACAACCTCCTCAGGACTTCCAGGTCAGCACGGAACCGCTTTGCATTACTTCATGCAGACCGTATCAAATAAGAACCTGCAGTCGACAAAAAGTAATCGATTAACACCGATCACTGTTAAGTACTCATAAGCTATTTAAAGATTATTACACCGTGCCGAAACTTCTCGTTCGAATAATATAGAAATCGATAAATCGATGGTATTAGCGCCGTTAACTGGTAACCCATTATAAAGATAGGACCGGTTGGTAATAGGTATTCGCAATAAATGATTTACTTTCTCCTCAAAAATCTCACTTCATTCATTTTGGACGAAGCTTAAAATATAGTTTGATATAATTATATTGATCGAAAACATTTACTTACCTATGTTATTACTGTGTATCGATAGCTATTTCGTTAGATGAAAGTGATCTGTGCAACCTCTAGCATACCAAGTCTTTGACATCAATAGCCCAAACGGCGCGAACTGAAAACTGTTCCTGAATAAGAAGAAATAAGAAATATTTATTTGAGAAACTCGGTACTGAAACCTACTGAAAACTGAAAGGTCCGTCAACGGTCCGATCTCCATACGATGCACTGCACGCACACAACACAACACAATCTTAAGGCTGCCCACACACAGTCAATATTATTGTCAATATTTACGAATATTGTCAATAATATTGCGTGTGTGCGGGGCGTATGGAAGGATTGGTCAATATTTTTTCCTATAAAAAAAAAATATTGTCAATATTTTTATTGACAATAATATTGACTGTGTGCGGGCAGCCTAACGCTTACTTCGAAAAAATTGGGGACTAGTAGTCAACTTCAGCATGTCTCCTATATAAAAAAATAATTATTAATTACAAACAAAATAAATAAAATTAAAATTAAATTTTACAACACGGTGTTCTTAGTAGGTTCCATTCTTGGCTGTTAATTTGTTGTAAACTTCTCAATTAGTAGTAGGCATCAATTTTTGTTGATAGGTATCAAGTTTTGTTCAAGATCAAATTGATGTTTCTGTATAATGATGGAAATAAACGATTTATTATTATTATTATTATTTATTATTATTATAATTAAGGTTACCTACCTAATTTTATTTTAATTAGCTCAAGCTTAAGTTAAATCCAAAAAAATCGTAGCTTTTTTAAGAAAGCATACGAGTACGTCTGCTAGACTCCTAGGAAGTGGAAACCCTGAATATCCGCAAAAGCTGAATTTTTCGTTAAGTACATAATTATCATCGTCACCATCAGGTATCACAATTAGTACAGGGGGGGGGGGGGAGAGGGGGAACATTAATCATTGACACTTAGGTTTTCAGTGCCGTACCAACTCAAACTTTGTTGCCGTGGATTAATTAAATAAGCTGTCTTGTTTTTAGTCAAAATAGGTTCAGGATTGAAAAAGTAACAGACAAACAGAGTTACTTTCGCATTTGTAATATTAGTATGGATGTGAACACAACACGTCTCCGCCACTCGCAAGTTCGCATATATGTACAAATCGCATCGTGATACTGAAAAATTTTGACAACACGCTATTAGTGAGATCGTAATAATTATTCGTAGTCTAAGCGGCGAACGTGCCGTCAATAAAAAAAGATCTTTTAATTGAATTACATGTATTCTAAGCGCAGAAACCGCCTCCATCCCTACCACATACGGTATCAATTAAAAAACGCGCCGCATTTACACTTTCTACCAGTGGTCTACCAGTTTTCTCGTTTGTCTTAATTTCTAACAACAAATGAATGGTGATCAAGTGGGCCGGCCTAAGGGCGCTGCCACACAGCGCGCTGTGGTATCGCTGCGTCGTTGCTTAAGGTGGATTATATTTTTCGCGAAATTCAAATTTAATTTGGTTTTTCGCAATTTGTAAACTAATACGACAAAGTAAACATATGGCATTCTAATTGCGCCAGTGGCAGTATCATCTTCACAGGTTTTTACAAAAATCTTAACTGAAAGTGTCCAGTTCAAGAAATTACTTATTTGTGAGTAACTCACGTCCAACTCGATATTCTGACTAATTTCTTAAAGTGGACACTTTCAAGTAAAGATTTTTATATAAACCTGTGAAGATGATACTGCCATTGGCGCAATTAGAATGCCATAAGCATAGAATGTCGTATTAGTTTACAAATTGCAAAAAACCAAATTAAATTTGAATTTCGCGGGCAGACCCGTATAATCATCCTTAACGGCACGCTGCGGCGTTCAGCATTATATTGCATTTTATCAGACAGTAAAATCTTTTCAAACGGCAAAACAAAGTATAAAAATTATTTTACTTAGTACACGTTTGTTTAAATCGGACGCGCCTAAATAGAACGATAAAACCGATGCGTGACGCTCGTACTTTTTTGGAAGTCAGTTAAAAAGAGAAAAGTGTATTTGCAATTATAGTTATTCATAATAGTTATGATTATGTCTAGTTTTAGTCAACTATTTCATCATAGAATTAATTTAAACACCTAGTTTTTGAAGGTCAATATAATAATAATAATAATAATAAAATAATAACCGTCAGCGTTATGCGTAAAGCGTCAAGACCATGCATAATAAGCGTCAAGACCATGCATAATCGGGAGATATCCAGCCTCAGAACCTACTTTGAGACGAAGAGGGAGTGTCCAATGCATAGAGACGTCATAGAATGTGACAAAGGACTCACTCCCCTATCTTTGGCCAAACTCGAGTGGCAGAAACCGGTGGTACTAAGCACCTCTGACCGGGAGACCGTATGGAAGGAGAGGGAGTTGCATGGACGCTTTTTTAAAGCTCTTAATGAGACGCACGTAGATAAAAAAGCGTCCGTGCAATGGCTGCGCTTCGGTGACCTCTTTGGGGAAACCGAAGGTTTTGTGTGTGCAATACAAGATCAGGTGGTTAAGACGCGGAACTACCGAAAGTACATCCTGAAGGATGGCACTCACGACATCTGTCGAGCGTGTCGCCATCTCGGTGAGTCACTCAGGCATGTGCTCTCGGGATGTTCGGCTCTTGCTAACACTGAGTATCTGCACAGACACAACCAAGCGGCCAAAATCCTTCACCAAGAGCTTGCTCTGAAGTACGGTCTCCTGGATGAGAGAGTGCCGTACTATAGGTACACACCGGTGCCGGTGCTTGAGCGTGACGGAGTCCGGCTCTATTGGGACCGGTCCATCATCACGGACAGGACGATTCTGGCGAATAAGCCTGACATCGTGCTGATTTACCGGGCATAGTCGAGGGTTTTTTTAGTGGACATCACCATCCCACATGACGAGAACCTCGTGAGAGCGGAGACAGAGAAAAAACGAAAGTATCTAGATCTGGCTCACGAGGTTACTGGCATGTGGCATGTGGAGTCCACTGAAACCATCCCAATCGTTATTTCTGCGAATGGGTTGATCCCAGTCAGCCTCGCTCACCATCTGATGCGACTGGAGTTCCGTGGCAGTTCGCTCGCGGCCAAGATGCAGAGAGCGGTGTTGCTAGACTCGGCTAGGATAGTCCGTCGGTTTCTCAACCTGTCGCCCTGACCCCCGGCCGTCTGGTCTCCCCTGCCGGGGCGTAATCCTCCGCCCGCTACAAGTATTTATTTATGTAATCTATATGTAAGTTTATTTATCTGTGTGTATATATTTATGTTTATAATACTTTTTGGCCCTATATCTATTTATTTTGTATGTGGGTGTGAGAGTCATAATATATAGAGAAATAATAATAATTTCTTTATTTAGGTAAAAACCCATGTACAAAAGTAATTTAAAATAAAATAAAATAAAATAAAATTAAAATTAAAATGATTACAAACATAATGTAAAATTAAAAATTGAATAAGTACATCAAACAAGTCATCCTTCATAGACAATGAAAACACCGTGAGCAAACCTGCACACCTGAAAGTTGTCCATAGTTCTGCCAATTTGGATTGGGCCAGCGTTGTAGACTATGGCCTATAACCCTTCTCTGAGAGGAGAACTGTGCTCCACGGATTAGTGAGCCATTGATAGGTTGCTGATGATGATGAATATGATGATGATAAATTTCTCGCGATGCTCTACTTGACAGCCGTGTGTTTCGTAAAGCAATCTATAGCTTCAATAGCCCAACGGTTAAAGATGAGGACTGATAACTGAGGGGTCGCAGGTTCCATCTCCACTCGTTTCACAGGGTTTCCCTAGAGTCGTAGTACAGGTGGCGATAAGCTTGTGTAAGGAGTGGTTACGACCACTGATTAGACAAATTTATCTATTTCGTGGTTACGACAGTGGTACCCACTCTTTACGCAAGCTTTCCGCTTATTTGAAGGGGAGAGGAGATTATTATTCGAGTTCAGTTTGGCTAATTATATTACTACAAAAAAAATTCAATATCATCACGAGGTTGCGACGCGGAGGCACAGTGCACTGTGTGATATCGCTCTTAGATAACACATACAATGTTTGCCGCGATGATAGAGTAATAACTTGGTGTTTTATTGCTACAAAATAATTTCGTACTATTAGATCTTTTACAAAATGACTAAAAATTATTTATTGATCAGTAAATTCGTAAATAATATAAACTGTACTGGTACGATCAACAAAGTCAATTTAAGATGTTGCCTGCGACTGACAGACAAAACTTGAAAATGTGAAAAAAGGCAGCCTATGTCCCTCGAAATCCTCAACTATACCCTTGCAAAATTTTGCCTTTATCGCACAGCAATGGAGCAACGGAACGACGAGATTTTTTGCATGAATATCGTTGAAGATTTGGAGAGTGACATAGGCTACCTTTTACTTCCCGCTGGAATAAAACCTTTTTCCACGCGTGTTTTCCATGCTTGGTGCTAGGTGTACAAGCAATAACAATTATTGAGATGTCGAAGTCGCGGGAAAAAGCTAAGTTTAGTGATAAAATAAAGTTAAATATTATGTTGAAGGATTCTTTCTTGATCTCTGAATGAACAGGTAGTAGTATCATTTATCACAAAAGCTTTTATTTAACTCGCAATGTTTGTATACGTAATATATTTGTTTAGGTCAAATCTTGCAAGATGAATTAGAACCACTTCCTGATTTCCGCTTGAGTTGAAATTTTGCATATTTATGTAAATCGGATGACGATGCAATATTATTGTGACATGGACATGATCTGAAGCCGAAAGGTGGCTATGGGAACTCTGTATTAAAACGACGTACCCAATCGAAGTTGGGCTCGTTTGATTCATTTTGAGAAGTAGGTACTCTGATCCTGGATGATATCCAGGGTCTGATGATGTACCCAGTAAATTAGAACTTGTTTTTTTTTAATTTACACTTGTATAGATAGATTAAAGTAGGTTACTACGACGCGATGATAGAAGAAAGTGTCGAAAATGTAAGTAAACGCCCACGTAAGGCACACGCACACCCACTCGGCGTTAATTATAAACAGCCGAGAATGCAAACGAAGCTCTCACGTACGTGCCATGCCCTTGTGTGTACATTTTCGGCTTACTGAAGTCAAGGAGAAAGGGTTTTGGCCTTGAATTGTTGAGGTATTTATTATACGTTTCAAGGAGTGTTCATCATCATCAAAATTAAAGTTCGTACATATCCTGCTGATCTATTCTTTATATTAAATTGACTACTAAACGTTATTACCTACCTACTGTTATTTATGAATAACTATAAATTGCCTTAGATTAATTAAACACTCATAGATCTGAAGTTTCTAGCAAAGTTCCGCTCCAAACGTAGGCTCAAAACAAGCAAGGAATGTGTTTGTGTGCCTGGCAATTATTTTCTGTACTGGTACTGTTAATTACGTTTTTGATGGTTATGTACGGTACGTTATTAGTACATTATTTTTTAATAATACTGTGTATTTATATGACTAATGATTTCCTCACATCAACAGTGACCAATTTTTCATAATTATAGTATTTTTTATTAGTATTATGAATAGCTATAATTGCGTTTAAACTTTTCTCTTTTCTCTGGTAAAATGCAATTTCCGTATACTAGGTACACTTATTTGACTAATGATTTCCTTACTTAAAGGCTCATGATCATCTATTTCTTCATAAAATATATTATGTAGTTTTGTTGGAGACATGACATTTTTAATTTATTAATTTATACTGCATCTCACTTTCACTTTTTGTGTCGGATATATTTAACAATTTTCTAGACAAACTGGGTGAATGGTGCAATAAATTAATACGTCATTGATTCTCCATAAAATCGATCTGCTCTAAGTTAAGACGAATACTGTACCATTGATTAAGTTCTGTAGATGTTCCTGTTTCATTTGGCTTGATAAATTATTTGGATGTTAAACATCTATTAGGGTAAGACTGATGTTGTTTCCTTTCAATCAAAAATTAGGCGTGTCTAGTTGGAACTAAGCAGGTATAGAGACCAGATAGTGCAGGGATTTGATTAATTTTTTTATCGAGAAAATTGTTTCCAATTTCTTCCCTATCTGATAGTAAATTTAAATTAAAACACAAGAAGCGTAGGTATAACGTTTAAGTAAGGAAGACGGATGGATGGTCTTTTCAAATCAAAAGTTTAATATAAATTATTATCATTGAAGTTAAATTATTCTTTTAGTTTAATTATTATTCTTTAGTAAAAACAGACTGCCATTCGAGAAAAAGCTATTGGTAGGTATACCTACCGCCATAAAAATAAATAATAATATAGGTACGTTATGCTTAGCAAAGCTTTCATTATTTTTTTATTTTTAATACAGCGATAAATACGTAGTATTCGCCTTAAGATGTAGGTAGTTCCGAACGCACTGAATGAAAAGTAATTGCTAATAAAATAACCAGGACAATTAACTATAATTTCGTCCGGACTTCAACTAGAGCGCTATATTAAAACGTGTATTTTACAGATGCTTGGCGGCATTCTCGTTTGATTAGCAGTCTATAAACATAATTTATCGTAGTTAAAAAAGATAGCAATAAAACTAGCATTTGCCGGTGACTTTGCGTGGAGTTAAGTGTTTTAAAAATCCTGAGCAAACTCTTTGTTTCTCCGTCAAATAAACTTTTTTTTTAAATTATTTTTCTCTTCTTCTTCTTTATCAACCTATAGACGTCCACTGCTGGACAAAGGTCTTCTGCATGGACTTCCACAGGCTTCGGTCTTGCGCCGCTTGAATCCAGCGGCTCCCTGCGACTCGTTTGGTGTTGATTTAAATTATTAGCCAAGCTGAACAGACTTATATTCTCCTCTCCCCTCCTACTCATTAAACTATGTCACTGTCTAAGTCCTCATGTCAACTCATCCATTGCTCCGTTGATGCATGATAGAAGGACAAACTAACAAACAAGCACACGGGTATAGTTTTTTTAATACAGGTGCTCAAAAAGTGGCGTATTGCAGGGACGTATAGCGTTCGGGATGTGAGCTATTACACACTCGTAAAATTCATAGAAGTTTTTATAATTCATGCAAATACGTATATTTCTAAAAAGAACCTACTAATTTGTTTCAATATCAGATTTAATGATTTGATTGAATGAGTTTGGTTAGGTGTCATTTCATTTCATCTCATTAAATTTCATTTTCATTTCATATCAACAAAAAAATTCTACTGAAGACTTGGCTGTATGGGCATAGCCCTTTGCCTACCAGAATGGGTGAAAAAAAAAAACTCTGCTTATATTCTACGGTTGGCGCCATTTTTCAGAAATTTTCTTTGCGAGTTTAGTTGTTTGTTGCACAAAATGAGTAATTTCGACCCTAGTTTTTTTGAATTAACACCACCGGAACTCAGTATAATTGCACAAAATGCTTCGGATAACATTTTACCGGAAAAGTCAAAAAGTCGCTACATATCTACATACGACGAATTTATTGCGTGGAGAGAAGAGAAAAAAGCAAATAGTTTTTCAGAAAATGTTATGTTGGCATACTTCTCCGAACTCGCAGCAAAATTAAAACCTTCTACGTTATGGTCGAGGTTTTCGATGATAAAAAGTATGCTGAAAATAAGGAACAACGTGGATATAAGTGAATACATCTACCTTCGTTGATAGTGATAATTCATCAGATCCAACTCCATCAACTAGCAAACGCCATTGTATGACAAATATACATGAACACTCATACGAAATTAATAATAGTTTGTCTCAAACAGTAAATATGCAACCTAAAACTTCCCCAGTTAGTATAAAAAACTGTACCAATTTCAATGTATATGTGAATTATAACTTTTATAAGAAATAAATGTTAAGTTAGTTGAGTTTATTGTGTTTTTATTATTTTATTAAATTGCTTCATTTTTTCGCAACTGTATTAAAAATAGTCGTTCAGTACACGTGCGGAACCGTCATTGCAACTTGTTCCGACTGTCAATCCTCGCCTTCGGCTGCGCCTCGGCTCGGGTAGACATTTGTCGGAACTCTTTGCAATGACAGCCTTTCCGCACTTGTAATGAAATATACTATTATGGTACAGTTGAGAGCCTATACATTGAAAACAGTCAACTTTTTATGGCAGATTATTTTTATTTTAAGCAAAGGGTTCCTGCGGGATTTTTAAAAACTAAACGCCACGCGAACGAAGTCACCGGCAAAAGTAATAAATTAGGGCTAAATCACACTACCTAATATGTAAAATAAACGCGAAACTATGTTTGTTTATTGGTTTGCCCTTCATTCACGCCGCTACAGAGCAACGGATCGACGTGATTTTTTGCATGAGTATAGTTGAGACTTGAGGACCTGGAGAGTGACATAGGATGCTTTTTATCACGGAAAATCAAAGAGTTCCCGAGGGATTTTAAAAACTAAATCCACGCGGACGAAGTGGCAGGCAGCAGCTAGTAGTACAATAATTCATATTGTTACTAGAACATTGAAATCGGCTCGCTATTAGATAAAGTTTCAGTCAATAAAATAATATATTGTTAGTGGACTGACGCCATTTTCGAGCAAAAACGTGCGCGGACGAATCCGAGCACACGCACGAGTAACACCGAGCCGATCTACGAGTCGGGAGGGGCGACGATGTACCGATCGTCGGTCTTATAAGCGCAGCGTGGTATTTGTTCGCTCACTTTGATTGGGACGAGCGTACCGTCAACATCTCCTAGGCGTGATGGCATCACGCCTGAGTCATAATAACTGTCCATTGGTTGATTTGTCCTTTTTGATAGTTACCCTCACGTTCAGATGGTGGTTTGTCTGTCGTGCTGTGGTTGTTAGCCGAGTGGAAAGGGGCCGTTGTGGGGGATGGTGGAGACGGCTTAGGTAGGGTTTCAGCGTTTTAAGAGATGCGTTCTCTTAAAGCCTGATTAGTTCTTTTTTTTTATTAAATCCGCTTCTGATAGCCAATATCAGAATTGGGATTTGAACTTTTCGCTCACATCTCTTTCGGTTTAATTTGTTTATTTTTTGAGTAATAAACCCTCTTCCGATAACTTTTAAATAAATCCTATGGGATTCCTACTTAATGCCCATTAGAGTTCAGGCTATGTCCTGGCAATCATTTTATTTCGATTGGAACAAAATCAATTCTTGACTTTTGATTTTATCGTTGCCTGCGACCCAAGGCACTACAACCGTAAACAGTGTCGTGTTCAACATCGAAGATCACAAAGCGAAGCACGTCGATGTGACATGGCAAGGCGTTATCATTGGTCGCGAGATCATACCGGAAACGCGAGTCACTGTCTGCCACGATGCATAGATGCCTGGTTGCGCGTTTCCTGTCGAAGCCTTGTCGAGGCGAGTGGCGTCTGGGGACGCATGCCACATGCTTCGAAGGCGAGCATGCCAGGGCGTGTTATCGCGCTGGCATTGGCCTGGGCGAGCGCGTCACGTCCCGACGCAGCTGGTCCTGGTCACGACGCGTCTGCGCGGCACCCGTCTGCGCTGGCGAGCGCGTTGGAGCGCGTCGCAGCGCTGGTCACGGCGCGTTTGCGCATCACCGGCTGGTACTACTGGATTGTGCGGTGAGTTCAGTGTATCGTTCCAATGCTTAATGCTGTTTTGACACACAACAAGGGCGCGGGTGAATCATGTTCGGGGCGGAGCCCCCTGCATGTGGGTTCTGCCGCCTGCCGTCAATACGGCAGGGTCCTTGGGTTGGTTATAAAACCTTGAAGTGAGTTGGTGGACCCTCTGCTGTCGCGGACCGGCCCTACCGGGTGAGACCATAAGGAAGTCCAGCAGATGCCTACCGCGGTCGAGCGGGAGTCCAATGCTGTTTTGAAGGGGTCTCTTTATCATTTTTTTGTATTGGCCCATACGTGGGGCTTAGTTGTGTGAGTTGTTCAAGAATTAAAAGCTGATAGCTTTTTAACATTCGATTCAAATTTCTAAAAAGGTTATGGTTAACTCCCTTTTTTTGATGTTCTGTTTAGTTCAGTTAGATTCGATGAAACTTTCACCTGACCCATTCACCCACTGATTAATGGAAAAAACATTGATATTATGTCACGAAAACAATCTAACGAGAGGTAGTAAAATTTTTATTTTAGTTATTATTATTATTCTGTATCAAACACATAGAAATATAAAGGAGTAGCATAAGGACACCTTATGTCTAAGAAAGAGTTTTCTTCCAAATATTTTCCAGCTTTCGATTTCTTGAAAATTCACAACTTGGGTATTTTTCATGAGATAATAATTGGGGGTGTTATGTTAATACCGTTGAAAAAAAAATAGTGCTACCATAATATCCATAGATTTAAAATCTTAAAACAAGAGACTTCTAAGTTATATTATCTTGCTTAAAACAGAGGATGCCACCATAACCTGTACGCAACCAATAGCACGTGATGAAGATATTTTCGGAACTACCAAATAAATTACTGTTGCGAAGGTAAATCGTTGTAACTTATATAGGTAGTTGACCTGTACTTCAGTAATTCGATTTCTGAAAATGGACCAGTAGCTTTCAGAGGATGATATAAGTGAAGTGCTATCAAGGTTCGAGATATCGGTAATCTGTTGGACATAGCAAACTTAGCAAAATTATCAGCAGTACCAACTATACAGCCTCTTATCTTGGATACTGAATATCAATGACACAACAAAAATAATTAGATATTTATGAACTCTATCATTCTTCACTTACAGTTCAAAATCAAGTGACACAATAAACTTGTGTGGTCCACTCTATCACGGGCAAAAGTAAAAACACTTTCTTTGATATAGTTGAAGATGGAACCGATAAGTTGACATTCCTGGGCTGTCGGAATTTAGTTCTTTTAAGAAATCTAGTGAGCAATAGCCCCGGGCGCGTTGCGGTGAATTTTTTATGAGGGTTTAGGTGTAAAGATAAAATAATGAGTTTTCTCTATGACGTAGACGTGAGATAGTTAATAATTGTTAGGTTATATTTTATTTGATGACTAGATAGCGCTGGACTGCAATCTCATCTGATGGTAAGTCTAATGGTGAGATTTGGCTTGTTAAAAAGATTTCTATGGGTGACATCTATAGATAGAACTCTCGCTCATCTTAGACTCAAGACTGAGTTAAATAATAATATTTGTATCTCATTTTAACTCTATCTTGAATAGAGCCAAAGTACGATCTATAACAACGATAAAATACATGGTTTCTAGGTAGTTTTAAAATATACATAATTAGGCAACCTGTTGATTACGAGTGATATTATACGGGTCTGCCCGCGAAATTCAAATTTAATTTGGTTTTTCGCAATTTGTAAACTAATACGACAATGTAGGCTTATGGCATTTTAATTGCGCCAATATCAGGTTTATATAAAAATCTTTACTTGAAAGTGTCCAGTTTAAGAAATTAGTCAGAATATCGACTAATTTGTGAGTAACTCACGTCCAACTCGATATTCTGACTAATTTCTTAAACTGGACATTTTCAAGTAAAGATTTTAATATAAACCTGTGAAGATGATACTGCAATTGGCGCAATTAGAATGCCATAAGCATACTTTGTCGTATTGGCTTACAAATTGCGAAAAACCAAATCAAATTTGAATTTCGCGGGCAGATCCGTAAAATCCACCTTAAGAGGTAATCCTGAAAACCGTACATATATCACAAGGAATAAATACCTAAATATTATGTATTAACATAAGTAGATACCTAAATACCTAAAGGAATTGAATATTGAAACAATGACATAGTCGACATCATTGCGAAAGTCCAGAATAAAGAGAATGACATCAGCCTACGTACAGCTGTGTAACGTGTATTAGTTATAGAAACTTAGGTACTTACTTATAAAGCATAGTTGTACTAAGCGCAAGTATAGAGTGAAATATATAAGAGGTTAGTTCTAGAGATTTTAAACTGTTTTAAATTTCAGAGAGCAGATGTTGAAATCACGGCAGACTACTATAGAATCCCCTTTGCATCAGACATTTCTTGATTATTTATCTACTTGTAAAGGAATATCAATAATATTTTGGAATCAGGTTAATTTATTTATCTATATATATATAAAATAAAGTGGTGTTAGTTACACTATTTATAACTCAAGAACGGATGAACCGATTTGGCTGAAAATTGGTGGAGAGGTAGCTTAGAACCAGGAGACGGACATAGGATACTTTTTATCCCGTTCGACCGCGTTTCCGTCAGGTCTCTATAAAACGTGGTATAAAAAAAACGCATCTGACATGGAATAACAAAACGCAAATGAACTGGGAATAACAAAACGTAAATGACAGCTGAACGTAATTTTGTCTTTGGTTAAGTATGGTAAAAAATTTGACAATTATAAAAATGATAGCTAAACGTAATTGATAATATCATCAGTAATATGTTTTCTCTTTGAATCATCATTAACAATGCCGCGAGCAAGACGATCAAATGTTTCCCGCTACAAAGCTACGGATTGACGTGATTTATTGGATAGGTATAGTTGAGAACCTGGAGGGTGACAAAGATTTCCCGCGGAATGTTATGAACTAAATCCACGCAGACGAAGTCGCGGGCATCAGCTAGTTCAAAATAAAAAAAAAATCTCCAAAAATATACCAGGTTTTGACAAGACGCAAATCAAAATGAAAGACAAACAAACGGAAAAGTTGTTAAGGTGAAATCATAGAATTATAACGCAAACATACAATAGTACAAACAAAGAGCTCTAACATTTATATCAGTGGGTACAACACAGCGCGTAATGCAAAGTAGGCTAATAAGTACTCACTAAGTGGTCTTCGTATTTAATTTATCATGTCGGTTATGGGTCAAGAGTAGACGGTTAGAATCATCATCATCATCATCAGTCCAAATGATTGACATAAGCCTCTTTCAATTAGCGCCAATGTTATCTATCCTCGGCCTTTTGCATCCAATCAATGCCTGCCACTTTCCGGATATCATCGCTCCCTTTTGACCGCTACCAGAGAATGCCGGGAACTATAGGGGCCTTTTTGCTGTTGAACTACTCATAAAGGATTTATGCCTTGATCGCTACGCTGGGCAAGCGGGTTAACGATCGCATAGCTGGACTTTTTGCACAGGTTTCGCTGCTGCCCGACACCAGCCAGTCTTTTATCACCAGATGTACCAGATCGTCAACCAGCAGGGGCACCACGGCAGTTGAGGTTGTTTGTTGGAGCACTAAGGTAGAAGGCGCACTCCCTTATCCCCTTCGGTTAAAATAATTATATAGACAAAGGAATATTGAGTTTTTGATGTGAAAACTTCTTTAGGCACGTTGAGCATTTTTTTGGGTGAACAAAAAACATGGATTTCGCGAAATCGTCACCGTCACCATCGTCACCTGGAGATTTCAGTAGGCGTTCAACATGTTAGAGATTCTCAAGCAACATTGTACAGCGCGGTCGGCCAGAAGCGGCCTTCCTTACCGTTGACGCAGGCACAGACGCAGGTTTGAATCCCACTCACGAAACGTGACAGTCCGCTTTTTTTTAATTATTTTTATTTATTTTTATATTTATGTTTATTTCATTTTTTTAATTTTATATTTGTTTTAATTATTAGGAAATCTAGTTTTCACTTCTATCGGCAGTCCCTATGACTGCCAATTTTTTTATTACGAATCATGGCACCTCAAACACTACACTAGCCACCCATGCCTGTTCTGCGGCGCTTCACGTCAATCGGGACTCCTGAGGGCTTGCAGGTCTTTGTGTAATACCTGCGTGGTCCAACAGGGCGTTTTCATTCTATTACCCAAGTACTTTGGATCTTCTTCCAGCACGATCCTCTCCCATTCTCTCTAGGTGCCCAAAACAGTGGAGATTCGACGATTATCGGTGATGTACGACTTAAATTAAGATTCTAATCGGTAAAAAGTTGCAGACATTGAACAATATTATTCTGAAACGAATCCAATTACTTACTTTACTACCTGACCCAGACAGAACATTGAGTAAATATTATAACGCACGTAAAGCAAACCTAACAATTTCTAAGTCCCAACATTTTTTACCAACATTTCGTATGTGGGTTACCAAAACTAGTTGTAAATGACACGAATTTTGCTAACATTCGGAACCAGTCTGAGATCACAGGTGTTCTTTCTCAAAGATAAATTAAGCACGCATCGTAGATTATTTGGTATATTTTTTTTTTCAAAGTGCGGGAGTGGCGACTGGCGATCCTGCACTGGGAAGCGCAGTGTTGGCAGACCCCCCCATTAAGTGGACCGACGACATCAGACGAGTCGCCGGGAGCCGCTGAATGCAGGCGGCGCAAGACCGAAGCCTTTGGAAGTCTATACAAGAGACCTTTGTACAGCAGTGGACGTCTATCGGTTGATAAAGAAGAGAAGGACAAGAAAAGGTTAGAATTGTTTTGCTATAATCCGCCAACAGAAAAAATCTGTGTGGTCAAACATGCAGTAACAAGCTAAGCACCGCTCACCTTCCCAAGCAAGCAAGAAAGCAAAGTTCCCAATGAAGCAAGCAATGCCACCACCACTCGCATGCACCACCACACAAGACTTTCACCACACTAATCTCGACGCAAAAATTATGGGGCGAAACGCGCCCCGACGACACCGGAGCATCCTCAGGAGATGTCGACTATACAATGCAGTATTGTTTAGTGACGTTCGTGAAGATATTTCTGTAAGGAATATTTATTTCATTTTATTCGGTGACAAGATGCGACTTGACTACGATCTCACGTGATGGTAAGTGACGATCCAGTCTAAGATGATAGCAGCCTAGCTTACTTTTGGCTAGGCTTGGAAGGGAGTGTAGCAGTTTTAATTAAACCCACATTCCTAAATTGGTTTCTATACACCCTCTTGCCGGAACCTTAACGGCCCTTAAAGTCCAATTTCCCGAAGTTGCTCGATGGCAGGTCTTTGATGGTAGAGTGGTAACTTGCCACGGCCAAAGCCTCCCACCAGACGTAATTAGATTAATTAGATATTATGTCGAGTAGGTAGCTCATCGAGTGAATTTTAGTATCAAAACAAATCGTCAATCATAATATAACCATTAATATGACTGATGACAAAATAGGTACTTACGTACCTACCGATCAGTATGATCAGTATCAAAACAAAATATTATTAATATGAGTCAGAGTGCCTGATAATGGAATTCTGAACGCGTCCCGGCTGCCATTAACTAATGTCCCATACAAAATGATAAGAATTCCCTTTTGTTAGTCCACTATAACCGTTCGAATGAATAATACGTTCACGTCAACGCCCGTGACAAGTTTTTGTTAACTTTAAACGAAAAAATAATATCACATTTTACGTAAAAGGACATCAATTGAACGACAGCAAAAAAAGGCGCGTCCCTAAAATAGTTAATTAAGTAATTTAAAAGAAAATTTAAATTTTGTTTCCTACAAAATGACAAGTGTAGTTTATTTTTTGGTGGTGTTGGTGACAGGAACTATGGTGTCGAGTAGAACTGTCAATAACAGGAAGTGCCCAGAAGTCCGTGCTGTTCCACATTTTGATTTGTCCCAGGTAGGTACCCGAATATGTAATGGCAAAGCCAAAAAGAAGGGTAGTTGATTTTAGCAGTCTATGTATGTATGTTGACTTTACGAATATTCCAACGTAGCACCTAAAGTGCTCAGCTGAATTTGATGAATGAGGTGCTAATATTCCGTTTGACATAGGCTATATTATTATGGCCCACTTGCAGAGAGGCCGGGTTTAGTTAACCCAGGAATAAATTTGTAATTTTGACAGAGGCTTTGTACGAAATCTGTCAAATCTCTCCTTTTAACCGAGAGTTAGTTGCCAACTATGGGTTAAAAGGATATCTCGGCGTTTCAGCAAGCGCGCCTAAGTATTATATACGAACACAATATGGCGGATTTTACATCAAATTTTCCGTAGTAGGGTTAAAGTTTTAATCTTTTATACTTGCTACCCAAGATCAATGTCACATCGCGCGATGCGGCGCCGCAATGCAATGATTTTGCCATACGCCATACAAATTAGTGCTACTTCAAATGATTTTACTAGCTCTCACTAGATTGCGGAGGGAGCTCTTAAATGCTCTAAATGTAAGTACATAATATTATTATAATTATTGAAACCTTTCATATCAAGAATATGGAAAAATCGAACTGCGTAATACCTACTGAATCTGTGAAAAGTAAGGTAGACTTTAGAAGATTGCAGAGATGCTTTAGCTAGAGCAATTCGTCACGGTACCTTAGGATGTACTTCTAAGGTGAATGGCCAAAACTATTAGATACCATTCTTTTTTTTTGCTATAAATATATACATTACCTGACAAAGTAAAAACCGCTACCACAGTATCGCTACGCTTGGTCTAGGAACCTAGGCTCTGGGTATCAATTGTCTAGAAGTTATTCCATTGATCGTATTCGTATTCGATGACATTAGCGTCAAAGTAAAATAATCCTTGATTGTATTGATTTAAATTTTAAAGTCACAAATTCACTACAACCGATTTGAATATGGAGCGTTATGGAGTGTATCGTACATACGTAAACGTATAAGAATGAATACACGAAATTGAGCTCTAATTCAATTCTATTATGGTTTATTTTACTTTGTCGCTAATACCATCGAATACGATTAAGATCAATGGAATAACTTTAGACAATCGCATTTCAGTTTTATCTGTGGAGACTAGGTATAAGAAATGATTTAAAAAAGATTCAATGATCATTCAAATAACTAACTCAACGAGCTCAATAAGATAAGGAAAAGGTACTACAAAAAGTTGGTGAAGAATATAAATATATTTTTTTTTATATTTTTTATTAAAGTTATTTTTTATTTACCTACACCAGAATAAATTTATAAACACATATGAAAAAATCCCGCTAGCCTCGGACTTTTTTGATATGTGTTTATAAATTTATTAAGAACTAGCTGATGCCCGCGACTTCGTTCGCGTGGATTTAGTTTTTAAAATCCCGCGGGAACTCTTTGATTTTCCGGGATGCCTGTCACCCTCCAGGTTCTCAACTATACCTATCCAAAAAATCACGTCAATCCGTAGCTTTGTTGCAGCGTGATTGACGGACAAACCAACAAACAAACACACTTTCGCATTTATAATATTACTCGCGGCATTGTTAATGATGATTCAAAGAGAAAACATATTACTGATGATATTATCAATTACGTTTAGCTATCATTTTTATAATTGTCAAATTTACCATACTTAACTAAAGACAAAATTACGTTTAGCTGTCATTTACGTTTTGTTATTCCACTGTCATTTGCGTTTTGTTATTATCCATGTCAGATGCGTTTTTGTTATAGCACGTTTTATAGTGACTTGACGGAAACGCGGTCGAACGGGATAAAAAGTATCCTATGTCCGTCTCCTGGTTCTAAGCTACCTCTCCACCAATTTTCAGCCAAGTCGGTTCATCCGTTCTTGAGTTATAAATAGTGTAACTAACACCACTTTCTTTTATATATATAGATATAAATATCCATACAAGATACATATAGATATTATATCAATTTATATTAATACAAAGTCACATAATAATTGTTATCAACCAAGCGTCCGGTACCCACGCACCGAATGATTTCAAATGTATGGGTATTTGTGTAATACGAGGAAAATACTATACGCACACTCTGCTAGCTTTTTCATCAATTAATGAGATAGTTCTTCTTCTTCTTCTTCTTTGTCAAGTGGACGTCTATACGTCCACTGCTGGACAAAGAAGAGAGAGCTGCAAGAGACTGGCATGAACTTTCACAGGTCTCGGTCTTGCGCCGCCTGAATCCAGCGGCTCCCTGCTACTACTGCGATTTCGTCGGTCCACCTAGTGGGGGTCTGCCAACACCGCGTTTCCCGGTGCGGTTTCGCCACTCCAGCACCTTGGGACCCCAACGACCATCAGCTCTTTAACTATGTGCCCACCTATTTCCACTTCAGTTTCGCGAATCGCTGAGCTATGTTGGTGACTTTTGTTCTCCTATAGATCTCCTCATTTCTAATTTTATCTCGCAGGGTTACTCCGAGCATAGCTCTCTCATGATAGCCCGCTGAGTGACCAGCCTTATAAGGCCCACAGTTAGCGACCATGAGATAGTTATTGACTACAAAATGCTTGTTTGCTGCTACAGAAATATATTATATAATCTTCTCATAACTGCCTCGTTAGTCTCGTGTCATGTTCAACTGCGGCTGAAGAGATCCCGGGGTGGATTTCCGGGTCCGGCGAAAAAGTATTAGACTTTTGTATCTCCGTACTGGCCCACAATTAGGAAGTTGGCGGTGTGTCACCTCAGTAGTACTATATCAATTTGATAAACTTATTTAAGTGATATGTATAACTGCGTTTGAGTATGGAACATCCTACTAATATTATAAATGCAAAAGGTTGTGAGGATAGATGTATAGATAATTGTTACTCTACAAATGAATTGATTTGCCTGAAATTTGGAATGGATATAGCTCACATCCGGTACTAGCGCATAGGCTACATTTTATCCCGGAACATTGAATAGTTCCCCGGGAATTAAAAAACCCGGACGAACTCGCGGGCATCCTTAAGTAATAAATGACTTATGGAATATAACACCGTACTGGTAAAGAGCTGGTAAAGGATTACTGTGTATTATAAGTAAGTCAATAATTCTACTGAGTTCTTCAGAACGATGCCCTGTAAAAGCCAATTAGGCCTAGATGTACTTATCTACAAGGGTACTACAAGTAGGTAGCTACTTTAACGCCTTTCATAAATCTTAGGTCCAAGAAAAAAATGGGATCTGATTTTTCGTTCTATACCAAATCCTGCAGATTATGCCGAAAAGGAATGAACTTTGCAGGGTATCCCTACAAATATTATAAAATTCAAAAGTGTGTTTTTTTTGTGGTTTATTGTTTTTCATTTGTATTTCAATCACGCAGCAATAGAGCAACAGATCAAACATGATTTTTATATGAATAAGTTGAGGATGTAGAAAAGTGGCATAGGTTATTTTTTTTACAGAAAAACAAAGAATTTCCACAGGATTTGTAACCTTTGTAACATTTACGTTACATCGAAGTTGCGAGGAAAAATTATTTTATTATATGCTTTGATTAAAAATTAAGTCAAAATAAAATTTCATTTTGGAGACAATTAAGAAAAATTCTACCCTAGCTAAGCTATAAACACAAATGCACCAATAGAAACCATTCAGAAGAGACTTTGCAGTGAAAGAAGTAATAAATCAAACTTTATAGAAATTCACCTCAAGGCCTAATTCGTAGATCTTTAAATTAGCGATAAATATTTAAAACATGTCATCGTAATTAAGTAGGTACCCATAAAAACCGGTAAGGCTTTCCAAAAATTTATGTTAAGTACTTATAATCATTAATCTTCAAAGGTATATATTTTAATACAAATAATAAACAACTTACATAATATTAATTAACTATCGGTTGTACATTTTATTTACCTACTTGAAAAAATTCAAAATTCAAAATTCAAAATTATTTTCAAAATTCAAAAAAAATTCAAAATTATTTATTTCATGTAGGCCAACCTGTGGCTCTTATGACACGTCAAGATTCTACCACCGGTTCGGAAAGCGGATTCTGCTGAGAAGAGCCGGCAAGAAACTCAGCAGTTGCTCTTTTCAAAATAATCATTTTACAATATTAATAAGTAGTTATTACATTGTAATAAGTTTTTATACTATCTTGTGGGCAGCTGGATGCCAAGCTGATTTAACCCGTGCATCTTTGTTAGAATAGAATATGACATTTCCACAAAACGTACTACAATTAAATTCATGTCAAAGACGGGCAGACAGAAAGTAGCCCCATTCCCGCCGGCGGCACCCGTTCACGAGCATGACGCATGATCCAGCCATTGCTTCGCTCGACCATAAGGGTAGCTAAGGGTAGCTTCATCGCTGTATTTAAAACAGAGGCGTTACTTTATAAAAGTCCATGATACAAAATGGACGAGTGGCTTATTTTGCTATAATCAGCTGGAACCAAATTTTGTATGGATGTACCTAAGAAGTTCCAGGGAACATACTAAATAAACTATGTACCATTTGCATTAACAATTTGTAACACCCATTGCTGAACATGCAGACGAATCAAGTAAACATAGGGATCACCACATTGATCATCAAGACGCACTTTTCTCTCCAACACCGTAGCATCCTCAGAAGACTGACTCTACAACGCATATAGTGCATAATTATAGTGTTCAGATAAATAATTTGGGAAGTACCTACTTCCTAAATTATTTATCTGAACACTGTAATTGTTGATGAATGAAAAATTTTTGGAATAAAAATATTTCAAAAACAGACACTACAACAAAATTCCATGCTTCACAACTAAAAAAAAAATAGCTCTTTTTTATAGCTCAGCTAGAATAATAATGCTTCCAACTTATAATTTAGTACCTAATTATTTATTGACACAAACAAAGGCGTCGCACCCTCATACCGCTATTAGTAAATAACGGTTAATTCCATTAGCATAGTTCGAGATCACTTGATCGGCTAATTTATATTTAACGACATGTTTTATGTAAATACCATCGACGGTTAAAGTTGGTAATATATTGTGTTAGCAAATATTCAACGAAAGTTATAAATATTTTTGCAATTTGTTAAAAAAAACGCAATTAATTAGAAAGAGAAATGAAGTGACGTGCTTAAATTGGCAAGAAAACTAAATGAACTAAAGCTGTTGTTGAATTTTTCAGTGACAATAGGAACGATGATTTCTTAAGCAATCTAAATTAAACTTGCTTGCTAGAGAGCTTTATTGAAATAGTGAAATGTGATATCATAAAAAATTATGTGCTTTTTGTTGTTCAATCGATTATTTAAAATACTTAAAAATAACATGGGATACTATTATAGTCTTAGTCAGTCTAATGGCAACCGAAAGGCTGGTAGATACCTTGATCATAATACATCTAAGATTGATCGGGTTCTACGCGGCATCGACGTACCAGTACGCAAAATCATTTTGGGCACAATATGCTGGTAGGATAATTAAATTAATAACCACGGCCGCAGCGTACCTATCTACAACCAGACCAGACATAGGAATTATTATACAAAACCTCCTGGTTGAGCTGATCTTGCAGTTATCACGCCCTGTGAAGTGTGAACCTACCTATGCCATTGTTAAACCTCCTCAAATCAATTTATCGAACTAACCTAACTGTTGATGAATGACAATTACTTACGAGTAATACAATAATCTTTCGTTACCCAGATATCCAAGACAACATCACTAAGATGAAAAAACAATACATAAATAATCTATCACCTTACGAGTTACGCATAAGCTTACAGCTATAATTTAATTTGCGCAATTGTCAGACAGATTACCTACCTATAGATACTATTTATTATGTATTCTGTGCTAGGTACTGCATAATATTATAATCCTTTTCTTAGAAAGTGAAAATATACTCCCACTGTAACGCAAAAGGATTACCTACATTTTGATGTCTTAATAATGTTTACGACTGTTACATTGAAATATACTTACTTACCTTATTGTTAAAAGATATAACATTGTAGTAATTATTCAAATGTATGCATTGAAACGTCAGCTTAAGACTCTTGTTAGTTTCGCATTGTTTTATTTTGTGTTCTGAAATAAGAACTTATTTTAAATCAGCTTCTGGTATTGTAAGTGTGCGACTGACTCTTCTCGTACCTACTCTCACTTTGATGATAGTTAATTTGTCTAATGAAGCAATGGAATCTATCTTTAAACTGAAAATTTGAACTTAGGCGTCAAGTTACGAAAAGAAAAGCTTTATTTACCGGCTTAACATAGCTAGCTTCTACCTATAAAAAAAAAATACGCGTCGAATTGAGAACCTCCTCCTTTTGTATTTTTTTGAAGTCGGTTAAAAATAGTTTAAATTATAAGATAATTAATTGGTTAATATAAATTTATTGGATCCTTAAGAAAATTTCATATATACAATACTATATTAAACCTAAATTTAATTCTAAAATTAAAACTAAAACTAGTGGTTCGCCCCGAACTGAGACCTCGCGGTAACGGTATCCCATGATTATTCATTCAATCGATACATGACGACCAAAACTGACATTAGGTATTATTATTATGCCCGTTTTCACCAAACATACCTAAATCATCCCCTATGTAGGAGTCTCTTTACGTAGGTAGCTCCAAAACACAATCCTAAGTCCTAACATCCGTCCCAATGTCCTTTTAGGTGTCCCGTATAGGATCGTGATAAAGAAGTTGACAGTAATCATCACATAACTTATCATAGGTAGCCCGTAAAGGTTAGGGAACGTCAGTGAAAACATTGAATTATTAATAGGTACTAACGAGTGAAAACGGGTTAGGGGCATCTGTACAAAAAGTCATCTATCGACGCGAATAGAAAATATACAAAATGATATTTAACTAAAGAATAATTTTAATTGAATAATATGTTATTATATTATGTACCTAAATAATAATGGTCGACGCAAAACTGTTTTTGGGATAAATCGTAGTCGTAACTCCTAGTTCAATGGAATAGTTAATGAGTGCGCCATCTATTAGCATTATTGTGAAGCTATGTGAAATTTACTGATGCTCATTAAAAATTAAATAATCTCGTTTCTTTATAATATTCATATAATTTTAGTATTTGTTGTTCAAGTACAGGATACAAGTGAAGTAAGAAAATAAGTACAACTTGAAAATATATAGAAAATTTTCCCAGAGAGCGTCTTCAAGCGAGCGTATTAAATCGCCACTTTGGAAGCCCCCCATTTCGTCAATTTTAGGAAAAAAATTAAAAAAAAATACGGTTGTACTCTGTTCCAAATTGTCTTTAAAATGATATACAGAAAACCTATGAATCGCAAATAAAAAAAAAATTCTTCGAATTCGCTTCTATGAGAGCCCCCCTGAAATAAAGATTTTTATAACTTTTTAAGCCATTTTCGGCTGGAGGCCATCGGTTTATATATTATAATTATAATATATATAGCTCGATTACCACTCACTCACTGACACACTCACTCACTCATTGACAGGGTTGTTCTCCTAGAGGGAGACGGAAATCGTTATAATGATGTTCGGGAGATGTGTTTGGGGGGGGGATTCGAGTTGGGGAAAATTATGACATTTCGGAAAAACAAGATGGCGGCCGACGTGAATCTTGCAACTCTTTTGTTTTCCAACCGATTTCTTTGAAATTTTGGATTATTGTAGAAATTAGAAAACGATTAACAGAAAAAGTGAAAAAAATTAAAAAAACAAGATGGCGGCCGAGCTGTGACGTCTCGAATTTCCGATCCCTCTCCTGTAAAATTTTGTATGAAAAAAATTTTTTTCACCCATGGTGTCGTATAGAGCTCAAAGAATGTGACTCGGAGAAAGGTGGAGAGAGCTGATGAGTGAGGAGTTCGGAGACGGGCGAGGAGCACGGCCAGGGTATAGAAGATAGGTGGAGGGTGCTCGACCAAATGTCATTCGAAACCTCGAGCAGTTGCCAGTGAGTTGAAAAAAAATTCCAAAATGGCGGAAAAAAAATGGCGGCAAATTTTGTCCGTCTCTCTCTCGGAGACTATAAAAGATGGAGGAGCGGTTTCTCGACAAAAGATGATCAAAACCCGGAGGTCTACCTGGTGAGTAGGAAAAAAATTCAAGATGGCGGATTTTTTTCCATACAAAATGTATGGAGAATATTGAAGGGACTAGAAGTTGGGAACTATGCAAGACATTGATTTTGATAGGTTCATAGGTGTCTTAGATCTCGGAGAATTAAAAAAGAAAAATATACTAGCCGAATTGAGAACCTCCTCCTTTTTGGAAATGGGTTAAAAAAGGTGAAAGAGTGGTTTTTTTGCCAACTATCCACGCGACCAACTAGGTGGGGTGTGCTCCAACAAAAATTACTCGAAACCACATCCAATTAGCAGGGAGTTGAAAAAAAACTCCAAAATGGCGGATTCAAGATGGCGGCCATAGAAACTTTCTCTGGTGTCTATCTCGGAGAGTATAAAAGATGGAAGAGTAGTTTCTTGGAAACAGATGATCAAGACCCAAAGGTCTACTTGATGATCAGAAAAAAAAACAAGATGGCGGATTTTTTAGGGTTCCGTACCCAAAGGGTACCAACGGGACCCTATTACTAAGCCTACGCTGTCCGTCCGTCCGTCTGTCAGCGGGCTGTATCTCGTAAACCGTAATAGATAGACAGATGAAATTTTCACATATTATGTATTTCTATTGCCGCTATAACAACAAATAATAAAAATTAAATTAAATTAAAAAAATTAAATAAAAATATTTCCATGGGTACATGAAAATATTTTAATTTAATTTTTTTTGAACGGAACCCTAAAAGAGCGAGGCCCGACTCGCACTTGGCCGATTTTTTTCCATGCGAAATATATGGCGAATATTGATTTTTCTTTTTTTTCTTCTTTTTGTTTCTTTTTTCTTTTCTTTTTCGTTTTTCGTTTTTTCTTTTTCTTTTCCTTTTTTTCTCTTTTCTTTTTTCTTTTTCTTTTGCCTTTACTTTTTCTTTTCTTTTTTCGTTTTTCCTTTTTTCTTTTTCTTTTACTTTTTTTTCATTTTTCATTTTCATTTTTTTTCTTTTTTCTTTTCTTTTTTCCTTTTTTTTTAATTTTTAATTTTTTTTTCATTTTTCATTTATTTGCTTTTTTTCTTTTTCTTTTTTTTTTCTTTTTTCCTTTTTAGGGTTCCGTACCCAAAGGGTACCAACGGGACCCTATTACTAAGCCTACGCTGTCCGTCCGTCCGTCCGTCCGTCCGTCTGTCAGAGGGCTATATCTCGTAAACCGTAATAGATAGACAGATGAAATTTTCACATATTATGTATTTCTATTGCCGCTATAACAACAAATTATAAAAATTAAATTTAATTAAAAAAATTAAATTAAAATGGGTAGGTAGGTAGATGGAAATTTTTTAATTTAATTTTTTTAACGGAACCCTAAAAGAGCGAGGCCCGACTCGCACTTGGCCGATTTTTTATTTTTATTATTTTTCTTTTTTTCATTTTCTTTTTTTCTTTTCTTTTTTTCTTTTTTTTTCTTTTTCTTTTGTGAATGAGGAGCACGGCCAGGTTATTGCAGATAGGTGGGGTTTGCTCGAACAAATTTTTTGTCAAAACATGACCAGAATCCGAAGGTCTACTTGATGAGCAAAAAAATCGCGGTCCGCTTTAGCGGGCCGCGCACCCTCGCGCCTTACTTTTAGTAATTACACTTCCCGCGAGCTGCTTTAGCAGCTCGCGCACCGAGCAAACGCTAGTTATAATATATATAGCTCGATTACCACTGACTCACTCACTGACTCATTGACATAATTGTTCTCCTAGAAGGAGACGGAAATCGATACAATGATGTTCGGGAGATGTGTTTGGGGGGGGGATTCGAGTTGGGGAAAATTATGACATTTCGGAAAAACAAGATGGCGGCCGACGTGAATCTTGCAACTCTTTTGTTTTCCAACCGATTTCTTTGAAGTTTTGGATTATTGTAGAAATTAGTAAACGATTAACAGAAAAAGTGAAAAAAATTAAAAAAACAAAATGGCGGCCGAGCTGTGACGTCTCAAATTTCCGACCCTCTCCTGTAAAATTTTGTATGAAAAAAATTTTTTTCACCCATGGTGTCGTATAGAGCTCAAAGAATGTGACTCGGAGAAAGGTGGAGAGAGCTGATGAGTGAGGAGTTCGGAGACGGGCGAGGGGCACGGCCAGGGTATAGTAGATAGGTGGAGGGTGCTCGACCAAATGTCATTTGAAACCTCGAGCAGTTGCCAGTGAGTTGAAAAAAAATTCCAAAATGGCGGAAAAAAAATGGCGGCAAATTTTGTCCGTCTCTCTCTCGGAGACTACAAAAGATGGAGGAGCGGTTTCTCGACAAAAGATGATCAAAACCCGGAGGTCTACCTGGTGAGTAGGAAAAAAATTCAAGATGGCGGATTTTTTTTTCCATACAAAATGTATGGGGAATATTGAAGGGACTAGAAGTTGGGAACTATGCAAGACATTGATTTTGATAGGTTCATAGGGCTTTTTTTCTTTTTCTTTTTTTTCATTTTACATTTGCTTTTTTTCTTTTTTTTTTCTTTTTTTTTCTTTTTCTTTTGTGAATGAGGAGCACGGCCAGGTTATTGCAGATAGGTGGGGTGTGCTCGAACAAATTTTTTGGCAAAAGATGACCAGAATCCGAAGGTCTACTTGATGAGTAAAAAAATCGCGGTCCGCTTTAGCGGGCCGCGCACCCACGCGCCCTACTTGTAGTAAGAACACTTCCCGCGAGCTGCTTTAGCAGCTCGCGCACCGAGCGAAATAAATAAAGCCGAACAATCGCGGTCCGCTTTAGCGGGCCGCGCACCCACACGCCCTACTTGGAGCAATAACACTTCCCGCGAGCTGCTTTAGCAGCTCGCGCACCGAGCAAACGCTAGTTATAATATATATAGCTCGATTACCACTCACTGATTCACTCACTCACTCACTGATTGACAGGGTTGTTCTCCTAGAAGGAGACGGAATTCGATATAATGATGTTTGGGAGATGTGCTTGGGGGGGGGATTCGAGTTGGGGAAAATTATGACATTTCGGAAAAACAAGATGGCGGCCGACGTGAATCTTGCAACTCTTTTGTTTTCCGACCGATTTCTTTGAAATTTTGGATTATTGTAGAAATTAGTAAACGATTAACAGAAAAAGTGAAAAAAATTAAAAAAACAAGATGGCGGCCGAGCTGTGACATCTCAAATTTCCGACCCCTCTCCTGTAAAATTTTGTATGAAAAAAATTTTTTTCACCCATGGTGTCGTATAGAGCTCAAAGAATGTGACTCGGAGAAAGGTGGAGAGAGCTGATGAGTGAGGAGTTCGGAGACGGGCGAGGGGCACGGCCAGGGTATAGTAGATAGGTGGAGGGTGCTCGACCAAATGTCATTCGAAACCTCGAGCAGTTGCCAGTGATTTGAAAAAAAATTCCAAAATGGCGGAAAAAAAATGGCGGCCAATTTTGTCCGTCTCTCTCTCGGAGACTATAAAAGATGGAGGAGCGGTTTCTCGACAAAAGATGATCAAAACCCGGAGGTCTACCTGGTGAGTAGGAAAAAAATTCAAGATGGCGGATTTTTTTTTCCATACAAAATGTATGGGGAATATTGAAGGGACTAGAAGTTGGGAACTATGCAAGACATTGATTTTGATAGGTTCATAGGTGTCTTAGATCTCGGAGAATTAAAAAAGAAAAATATACTGGCCGAATTGAGAACCTCCTCCTTTTTGGAAATGGGTTAATAAAGGTGAAAGAGTGGTTTTTTTGCCAACTATCCACGCGACCAACTAGGTGGGGTGTGCTCCAACAAAAATTACTCGAAACCACATCCAATTAGCAGGGAGTTGAAAAAAAAACTCCAAAATGGCGGATTCAAGATGGCGGCCATAGAAACTTTCTCTGGTGTCTATCTCGGAGAGTAGAAAAGATGGAAGAGTAGTTTCTTGGCAAGAGATGATCAAGATCCAAAGGTCTACTTGATGATCAGAAAAAAAAACAAGATGGCGGATGTTTTATCCATGCGAAATATATGGCGAATATTGATTTTTCTTTTTTTCTTTTTCTTTTGCTTTTAATTTTTTCTTTTCTTTTTCGTTTTTCCTTTTTTCTTTTTCTTTTCCTTTTTTTTCATTTTTCATTTTTTTTTTCTTTTCTTTTTCCTTTTTTATTTTTTTTTTCATTTTTCATTATCTTTTTTTTCTTTTTTTCTTTTTTTTCATTTTTCATTTATTTGCTTTTTTTCTTTTTCTTTTTTCTTTTTTTTATTATTTTTCTTTTTTTCATTTTCTTTTTTTCTTTCTTCTTTTTTTTTCTTTTTCTTTTGTGAATGAAGAGCACGGCCAGGCTATTGCAGATAGGTGGAGTGTGCTCGAACAAATTTTTCGGCAAAAGATGACCAGAATCCGAAGGTCTACTTGATGAGTAAAAAAATCGCGGTCCGCTTTAGCGGGCCGCGCACCCACGCGCCCTTCTTTTAGTACACTTCCCGCGAGCTACAAAAAAAGAGTACACTTCCCGCGAGCTGCTTTAGCAGCTCGCGCACCGAGCAAACGCTAGTAATATATATAGCTCGATTACCACTGATTCACTGACTCATTGACACAATTGTTCTCCTAGAAAGAGACAAAAAACGATAGAATGATGTACTGGAGATATGTTCAGGTGGGGGATTCGAGTGGGGAAAAATTATGACATTTCAGAAAAACAAGATGGCGGCCGACGTGATTCTTGCAACTCTTTTGTTTTCCAACCGATTTCTTTGAAATTTTGGATAATTGTAGAAATTAGTAAACTATTAACAGAAAAAGTGAAAAAAATTAAAAAAACAAGATGGCGGCTGAGCTGTGACGTCTCAAATTTCCGACCCTCTCCTGTAAAATTTTGTATGAAAAAATTTTTTTTCACCTATGGTGTCGTATAGAGCTCAAAGAATGAGACTCGGAGAAAGGTGGAGAGAGCTGATGAGTGAGGAGTTCGGAGACGGGCGAGGGGCACGGCCAGGGTATACAAGATAGGTGGAGGGTGCTCGACCAAATGTCATTCGAAACCTCGTGCAGTTGCCAGTGAGTTGAAAATAAATTCCAAAATGGCGGAAAAAAAATGGCGGCAAATTTTGTCCGTCTCTCTCTCGGAGACTATAAAAGATGGAGGAGCGGATTCTCGACAAAAGATGATCAAAACCCGAAGGTCTACCTGGTGAGTAGGAAAAAAATTCAAGATGGCGGATTTTTTTTTTCCATACAAAATGTATGGGGAATATTGAAGGGACTAGAAGTTGGGAACTATGCAAGACATTGATTTTGATAGGTTCATAGGTGTCTTAGATCTCGGAGAATTAAAAAAGAAAAATATACTGGCCGAATTGAGAACCTCCTCCTTTTTGGAAATGGGTTAAAAAAGGTGAAAGAGTGGTTTTTTTGCCAACTATCCACGCGACCAACTAGGTGGGGTGTGCTCCAACAAAAATTACTCGAAACCACATCCAATTAGCAGGAAGTTGAATAAAAAACTCCAAAATGGCGGATTCAAGATGGCGGCCATAGAAACTTTCTCTGGTGTCTATCTCGGAGAGTATAAAAGATGGAAGAGTAGTTTCTAGGCAACAGATGATCAAGACCCAAAGGTCTACTTGATGATTTGTTTTTTTTGCTTTTTTTTTATTTTTTTTTTCTTTTTTTTCTCTTCTTTTTTTCTTTTTCTTTTGCTTTTACTTTTTTCTTTTCTTTTTTGTTTTTCCTTTTTTCTTTTTCTTTTCCTTTTTTTTAAATTTTTTTTTTTTTTTTTAAATTTTTAATTTCCTTTTTTTTTCTTTTTTCCTTTTTTTTTCTTTTTTTTTCATTTTTCATTTATTTGCTTTTTTTCTTTTTCTTTTTTCTTTTTTTTCTTTCTTTTTTCCTTTTTTTTATTATTTTTCTTTTCTTTTTTTCTTTCTTCTTTTTTTCTTTTCTTCTTTTCTTTTTTTTTCTTTTGTGAATGAGGAGCACGGCCAGGTTATTGCAGATAGGTGGGGTGTGCTCGAACAAATTTTTTGGCAAAAGATGACCAGAATCCGAAGGTCTACTTGATGAGGAAAAAAATCGAGGTCCACTTTAGCGGGCCGCGCACCCACGCGCCTTACTTTTAGTAATTACACTTCCCGCGAGCTGCTTTAGCAGCTCGCGCACCGAGCAAACGCTAGTTATTATTATAATATATATAGCTCGATTACCACTGACTGACTGACTCACTGATTGACATAATTGTTCTCCTAGAAAGAGACAAAAAACGATAGAATGATGTACGGGAGATATGTTCGGGTGGGGGATTCGAGTGGGGAAAAATTATGACATTTCGGAAAAACAAGATGGCGGCCGACTTGAATCTTGCAACTCTTTTGTTTTCCAACCGATTTCTTTGAAATTTTGGATTATTGTAGAAATTAGTAAACGATTAACAGAAAAAGTGAAAAAAATTAAAAAAACAAGATGGCGGCCGAGCTGTGACGTCTCAAATTTCCACCCCTCTCCTGTAAAATTTTGTATGAAAAAAATTTTTTTCACCCATGGTGTCGTATAGAGCTCAAAGAATGTGACTCGGAGAAAGGTGGAGAGAGCTGATGAGTGAGGAGTTCGGAGACGGGCGAGGGGCACGGCCAGGGTATAGAAGATAGGTGGAGGGTGCTCGACCAAATGTCATTCGAAACCTCGAGCAGTTGCCAGTGAGTTGAAAAAAAATTCCAAAATGGCGGAAAAAAAATGGCGGCAAATTTTGTCCGTCTCTCTCTCGGAGACTATAAAAGATGGAGGAGCGGTTTCTCAACAAAAGATGATCAAAACCCGGAGGTCTACCTGATGAGTAGGAAAAAAATTCAAGATGGCGGTTTTTTTTTTTTTTCATACAAAATGTATGGGGAATATTGAAGGGACTAGAAGTTGGGAACTATGCAAGACAATGAGTTTGATAGGTTCATAGGGCTTTTTTCTTTTTCTTTTTTTTCATTTTACATTTGCTTTTTTTCTTTTTTTTCTTTTTTTTTTTCTTTTTTTTCTTTTTCTTTTGTGAATGAGGAGCACGGCCAGGTTATTGCAGATAGGTGGGGTGTGCTCGAACAAATTTTTTGGCAAAAGATGACCAGAATCCGAAGGTCTACTTGATGAGTAAAAAAATCGCGGTCCGCTTTAGCGGGCCGCGCACCCACGCGCCATACTTGTAGTAATAACACTTCCCGCGAGCTGCTTTAGCAGCTCGCGCACCGAGCGAAATAAATAAAGCCGAACAATCGCGGTCCGCTTTAGCGGGCCGCGCACCCACGCGCCCTACTTGTAGCAATAAGACTTCCCGCGAGCTGCTTTAGCAGCTCGCGCACCGAGCAAATGCTAGTAGGTATATATATAGCTGCTCGTGCTGATTCACTGATTCACTGACTGATTGATCACCTCTCCTGTAAAATTTTGTATGAAAAATTTTTTTTTCACTAATGGTTTCGTATAGAAGACAAAAATTCATTCGGAGGAAAATTATGGAGAGAGCTGATGATTGAGGATTTTGGAGACGGGTGAAGAGCACGGCCAGGGTATTGAAGATAGGTGGGGTGTGCTCGAACAAATGTCACTCGAAACCTCATCCAATTCGCAGTGAGCTGAAAATAAATTCAAAATGGCGGAAAAAAGATGGCCGCCATACAAATTTCGTCGGTGTCTATCTCGGGGAGTATAAAAGATGGAAGAGTGGTTTCTTGACAAATGATGATCAGGACCCAAAGGTCTATTTGATGAATAGAAAAAAAATCCAATATGGCGGATTTTTTTTTCTTCATACAAAATATATGGCGAATATTGAAGAGACTAGAAGTTGGGAACTATACAAGACTTTGATACGGTTCCTTTTGAAAATTTGTTTTTATAAAAGAAATCTCATTCTGAGAAATGGTGAGATATGATGATCGAGGGCTTGGAAGGTGGGTGAGGGGCACGGCCAGGGTATTGAAGATAGGTGGGAGGTGCTCAAACAAAAAATACTCGAAACCTCATCCAATTGGCAGTGAGCTGAAAAAAATTTCAAAATGGCGGATTCAAGATGGCGGATACCAATTTCATAGGCATCTATCTCGGAGAGTATAAAAGATGGAAGAGTGGTTATTTGATAGAAAATGATCAGGACCTGAAAGTCCACTTGACGATAGAAAAACCGCGGTCCGCTTGCGGGCCGCGCACCCACGCGCCCTACTAGTTATAATATATATAGCTCGATTACCACTGACTGACTGACACACTCACTGATTGACATAATTGTTCTCCTAGAAAGAGACAAAAAACGATAAAATGATGTTCGGGGGATATGTTCGGGTGGGGGATTCGAGTAGGGAAAAATTATGACATTTCGGAAAAACAAGATGGCGGCCGACGTGAATCTTGCAACTCTTTTGTTTTCCAACCGATTTCTTTGAAGTTTTGGATTATTGTAGAAATTAGTAAACGATTAACAGAAAAAGTGAAAAAAATTAAAAAAACAAGATGGCGGCCGAGCTGTGACGTCTCAAATTTCCACCCCTCTCCTGGAAAATTTTGTATGAAAAAAATTTTTTTCACCCATGGTGTCGTATAGAGCTCAAAGAATGTGACTCGGAGAAAGGTGGAGAGAGCTGATGAGTGAGGAGTTCGGAGACGGGCGAGGGGCACGGCCAGGGTATAGAAGATAGGTGGAGGGTGCTCGACCAAATGTCATTCGAAACCTCGAGCAGTTGCCAGTGAGTTGAAAAAAAATTCCAAAATGGCGGAAAAAAAATGGCGGCAAATTTTGTCCGTCTCTCTCTCGGAGACTATAAAAGATGGAGGAGTGGTTTCTCGACAAAAGATGATCACAACCCGGAGGTCTACCTGGTGAGTAGGAAAAAAATTCAAGATGGCGGATTTTTTTTTTTACATACAAAATGTATGGGGAATATTGAAGGGACTAGAAGTTGGGAACTATGCAAGACATTGATTTTGATAGGTTCATAGGGCTTTTTTCTTTTTCTTTTTTTTTCATTTTACATTTGCTTTTTTTCTTTTTTTTTTTTTTCTTTTTTTTTCTTTTTCATTTGTGAATGAGGAGCACGGCCAGGTTATTGCAGATAGGTGGGGTGTGCTCGAACAAATTTTTTGGCAAAAGATGACCAGAATCCGAAGGTCTACTTGATGAGTAAAAAAATCGCGGTCCGCTTTAGCGGGCCGCGCACCCACGCGCCCTACTTGTAGTAATAACACTTCCCGCGAGCTGCTTTAGCAGCTCGCGCACCGAGCGAAATAAATAAAGCCGAACAATCGCGGTCCGCTTTAGCGGGCCGCGCACCCACGCGCCCTACTTGTAGCAATAACACTTCCCGCGAGCTGCTTTAGCAGCTCGCGCACCGAGCGAAATACTAGTTATAATATATATAGCTCGATTACCACTGACTGACTGACTCACTGATTGACATAATTGTTCTCCTAGAAAGAGACAAAAAACGATAAAATGATGTACGGGAGATATGTTCGGGTGGGGGATTCGAGTGGGGAAAAATTATGACATTTCGGAAAAACAAGATGGCGGCCGACGTGAATCTTGCAACTCTTTTGTTTTCCAACCGATTTCTTTGAAATTTTGGATTATTGTAAAAATTAGTAAACGATTAACAGAAAAAGTGAAAAAAATTAAAAAAACAAGATGGCGGCCGAGCTGTGACGTCTCAAATTTCCACCCCTCTCCTGTAAAATTTTGTATGAAAAAAATTTTTTTCACCCATGGTGTCGTATAGAGCTCAAAGAATGTGACTCGGAGAAAGGTGGCGAGAGCTGATGAGTGAGGAGTTCGGAGACGGGCGAGGGGCACGGCCAGGGTATAGTACATAGGTGGAGGGTGCTCGACCAAATGTCATTCGAAACCTCGAGCAGTTGCCAGTGAGTTGAAAAAAAATTCCAAAATGGCGGAAAAAAAATGGCGGCAAATTTTGTCCGTCTCTCTCTCGGAGACTATAAAAGATGGAGGAGCGGTTTCTCGACAAAAGATGATCACAACCCGGAGGTCTACCTGGTGAGTAGGAAAAAAATTCAAGATGGCGGATTTTTTTTTTTCCATACTAAATGTATGGGGAATTTTGAAGGGACTAGAAGTTGGGAACTATGCAAGACATTGATTTTGATAGGTTCATAGGTGTCTTAGATCTCGGAGAATTAAAAAAGAAAAATATACTGGCCGAATTGAGAACCTCCTCCTTTTTGGAAATGGGTTAAAAAAGGTGAAAGAGTGGTTTTTTTGCCAACTATCCACGCGACCAACTAGGTGGGGTGTGCTCCAACAAAAATTACTCGAAACCACATCGAATTACTTTGCAGGGAGTTGAAAAAAAAACTCCAAAATGGCGGATTCAAGATGGCGGCCATAAAAACTTTCTCTGGTGTCTATCTCGGAGAGTATAAAAGATGGAAGAGTGGTTTCTTGGCGAAAGATGATAAAGAACCGAAGGTCTACCTGATGAACAGATAAAAATTCAAGATGGCGGATTTTTTTTCCATGCGAAATATATGGCAAATATTGATTTTTCTTTTTTTTTTCTTCTTTTTGTTTCTTTTTTCTTCTTTCTTTTTTTTCTTTATTTTTCTTTTTTTTTTCTTTTTTTTTCCTCTTCTTTTTCTTTTGCTTTTACTTTTTTCTTTTCTTTTTCGTTTTTCCTTTTCTTTTCCTTTTTTCATTTTTCATTTTCTTTTTTTTTTTCTTTTTCCTTTTCTTTTTTACTTTTTTTTTTCTTTTCATTTTTGATTTTCTTTTTTCTTTTTTTTCTTTTTTCTTTTTTTTCTTTTTTTTCATTTTTCATTTATTTGCTTTTTTTCTTTTACTTTTTTCTTTTTTTTCTTTTATCTTTTCTTTTTTCCTTTTTTTATTTATTTTTATTTTTTTTCATTTTTCATTTTCTTTTTTTTTTTATTTTTTTTTATTTTTTCTTTTTTTCTTTTTTTTTCATTTTTCATTTATTTGCTTTTTTCTTTTTTAATTTTTTTTTAATTTTTCTTTTTTTCATTTTTCATTATCTTTTTTTCATTCTTCTTTTTTTCTTTTTTTTTTCTTTTTCTTTTGTGAGTGAGGAGCACGGCCAGGTTATTGCAGATAGGTGGGATGTGCTAGAACAAATTTTTTCGCAAAATGTCCAGAATCCGCTTGATGAGTAAAAAAATCGCGGTCCGCTTTAGCGGGCCGCGCACCCACGCGCCTTACTTTTAGTAATAACACTTCCCGCGAGCTGCTTTAGCAGCTCGCGCACCGAGCGAAATAAATAAAGCCGAACAATCGCGGTCCGCTTTAGCGGGCCGCGCACCCACGCGCCCTACTTGTAGCAATAACACTTCCCGCGAGCTGCTTTAGCAGCTCGCGCACCGAGCGAAATAAATAAAGCCGAACAATCGCGGTCCGCTTTAGCGGGCCGCGCACCCACGCGCCTTACTTTTAGTAAAACACTTCCCGCGAGCTGCTTTAGCAGCTCGCGCACCGAGCAAACGCTAGTTAATATATATATAGCTGTTCGTGCTGATTCACTGATTCACTGACTGATTGATCACCTCTCCTGTAAAATTTTGTATGAAAAATTTTTTTTTCACTTATGGTTTCGTATAGAAGACAAAAATTCATTCGGAGGAAAATTATGGAGAGAGCTGATGATTGAGGATTTCGGAGACGGGTGAAGAGCACGGTCAGGGTATCGAAGATAGGTGGAGGGTGCTCGAACAAATGTCACTTGAAACCTCATCCAATTCGCAATGAGCTGAAAAAAAATTCAAAATGGCGGAAAAAAGATGGCCGCCATACAAATTTCGTCAGTATCTATCTCGGCGAGTATAAAAGATGGAAGAGTGGTTTCTTGGCAAAAGATGATCAGGACCCAAAGATCTATTTGATGAATAGAAAAAAATCCAACATGGCGGAATTTTTTTTTCTCCATACAAAATATATGGCGAATATTGAATAGACTTGAAGCTGAGAACTATGCAAGACTTTGATACGGTTTCTTTTCAAAATTTGTTTTTATAAAAGAATTCTCATTCTGACAAATGATGAGATATGATGATCGAGGGTTTGGAAGGTGGGTGAGGAGCACGGCCATGGTAATGACGATAGGTGGGGGTGCTCGAACAAAAGTCACTCGAAACCTCATCCAATTGGCAGTGAGCTGAAAAAAATCCTAAATGGCGGATTCAAGATGGCGGCCATACAAACTTCAACGGTGTCTATCTCGGAGAGTATAAAAGATAGAAGAGTGGTTTTTTGATAGAAAATGATCAAGACCTGAAAGTCCACTTGACGATAGAAAAACCGCGGTCCGCTTGCGGGCCGCGCACCCACGCGCCCTACTAGTTATATCTAAATTTGAAGTAATTACGTTGAGTAATTCAAAAGTTATAAGGCTCTGACAGACGGACGGACGGACGGACGGACGGACGGACGGACAAGTGCAAATCGCTCTAGTAAACTCAGAGACCTCGCTTCGCTCGGTCAATAAAAACTAATTAAAATCTAAAACCCCATCCAAGCCACCGCAGTGTGGCATAGTACCCAAGATGCTGGCAGCATTACCTCTTTGGATAGCCAAGCTAATCCTTTGGCCAAGGTAGCTGCCAGCTCTTGGATCCCCGGTAGACTCGATCACTTTTTTTGATATCTCTAAAAAAAGTGAGCGAGCCTCCGGGCCCCACGGCCCCAGGGTCTCTACACCAAAAGGCGCAAATATGAAACCACTGTCAAGTTTTTCATATTTGCGCCTCTTAGCCTGTTCGGCGCTAGTAGCCGCTGCACCCGCCACAGAGGAGGTCGCATGGATGTGGGATGCAGCTAGAGTATCTACACAGGTGGCATCCCACACAAGCGACCTCCCTGTCCTCCAAGGAACAAGCGTCATACCATCAGGTCTCTTGCCATCACTACGTGCCAAACCAATAGGTTCTAATACAGCTGGCACGTGAGCAGTAGCAAGAGACCTGCGGATGATGTCGTTGAGGGCATTGTGGCGGGAGAAACGACCAGCGCTCTTCGAACAGGAGAGCCCGTGATGACCGTAAGCGTCGACGTGGTCACCGCAGTGGCAACGGTGAGGCTGGGTTATTTTGGCGCCAAGCCTAAGACCAACTATCACTGCAAGAGTTAAATTATATTAATCAAGATAATAATATGTAAAATTAAATGAATTTGACAGAAGTAGACATTATAATGAATTCACAAAATTTAATTTTTTTTAAGTTTTGTGATATTTTTTTATCTAAAAAACTCAAGAATCAAGAAAAAAAACTTATATTACGAAGTCACCGTTATTGCACATTTAAGTTATTAAAAACATAAGAATATTGAAATAACTATTACGAAGCAAAATCAATCCGTTTTGATTAGGTGAGCAAATTACCTTACGAAATGAACTGAGGCAACCTATACTACTAATCCTACTATACTCCTACTAATACTATAAATGCGAAAGTTTGTGAGTATGGATGGATGGATGGATGTATGTTTGATACTCTTTCACGCCATAACGAATGAACCGATTTGGCTGAAATTTTGAATAGTGATAGCTCATACCCAGGATTAACATATAGGTTACATTTTATCCCTGAAAATTAAGAAGTGGACGAGGTCGCGGGCATCATCTAGTAAAACAAGATTTGCAAGAAAACTATAATTTAATGAATTTTAGATGTTAGTGAGTTTTAGACATAATAACCTACATACGAATATTAAAGCAAAATAATATTATTATGAGCAACAGTGCAACCAGTTTATTAAGAGCCAACAATGCAGCTATATTGTTTGAAAAACATTAAATAAAAAGCAATATGTAGAAAAGGTGACATTGCTATTCCTATTTTAACAGGCGCTTGTAATTATTCAAAGAAAATTATAAACTTTCAATCAGTCAGTAATCGAAAGCTAAGAGTATCTATCATAATAGCATATCGGGAATAACTAAGGTTCCTCCTTGGTAATAAATTTTCATCATACTAATATTATAAATGCGAAAGTGTGTTTGTTGGTTTGTTGGTTTGTCCTTTAATCACGCCGCAACAGAGCTATGGATCGACTTGATTTTTTGCATGGATATATAGTCGAGGACATGGAGAGTGACATAGGCTACTTTTTATCCCAGAAAATTTAAAGAGTTCCCGTGGGATTTTAAAAACTAAATCCACGCGGACAGCTAGTAATTAATATAAAAGTGTGTTTGTTTTTGTTGGTTTGTCCATCAATAAAGCCGCAACGGAGCTAAAGATTGACCTGAGTTTTTGCATGGGTATACTTACTTGAGGACCTGGAGTGACATAGGCTTCTTTTTGCTCCGGAAAAACAAACGATTCCTTAGTGTTCCGAGTGGTTTTAAAACCTAACTCTGCGCGGATGAAGTCGCGGGCTTAGATCATAAACAAGAGCCAAAAATTCTAAAAGAAAATACCTAATTCATATTTAACTATCTGTTTGCAGATGCTAGGTGACTGGTTCGTGGTCGAGTACTACGCAAGTGAAGAGGAGGCGCTTTCCTACAGCTGCATGAGAGCAGTGTTCACCGAAGATGACCACGTGCAAGCCGAAGGTATTTCTGACCAAAATCACGCCGAACATCGTCCGTGTTGTTTAAAAACTTTGTTTTTGTTGAAAACTAAGTTTTGAAAGAAAATGCTTCCTTTTCTTTTTTGTGATTTTCCAAGCTATATTTAAGATTTTTTGATGTGATAACGTCTTATAAATCGATGAACACCGGCTGCACGCACGAAAAAGTGTCACGTTCCGCCTAAGCCTGAGCGTGCAAGCGAGAGCGCGGAACAAGCGATAGAGAGGCACGATCGGCCCAAGCGTTGGCTCGTGACAGCCGCCGCTCGGCGCCCGCCAATCATCGCGTGCGCTAACCACAGCGGTTAGCGCCTAGCGGATGTGTCGCGAGTTAGTTCTAGCAGCACGCTGTTCATCTTTATGACGTTATCACGTAGAACTATCGTCCGTAAACCGACTTTACAGACAACCATTTTTTTTATTTATAACAGACTTCAAAAAAAGAATCTAAAAAATCTAAAAAAAGGAATCTTTTTTGCTATTACTCGAAGACGTTTGATCCGATTTGAAAAAATCTTTTTTTTTTGGTAAAAGGTATATTTCCCAGGTCTTTATCGGTCAAGCGGTTTTAAAAAATCAACAATAATTAATTATATACTTAGTAGTGGATGGCGTGGGCGTTTAAAGATGGTTTTTTAAAAGAATTTTTTAAAGATTATATTTCTTTGCTTCATCCTTCAATATAATTATTACAAAGGTAGTCACTCCAGTCGCCAGAGATAAGTCCGCGTATTTTACAGTTATACCCTACCCTAAAAATAAATCACCTTGGCATCACCGTCTTAATTTTGCTCATTACTTTTTCGCGCGAGATAAGGACCGCACGCGCTCAGCGCGCCGCACTTAATAATTTAACCAGAAGTGCAGAAGATCGAGTGATATTGTAGGATAGTGTGATTGCAGTATTGTGCATCGGCTGAAATGATCATCATCATCATCATCATCGAAGGAAAAAGGTACGAGCTCTTTTCTGTGTTCAAACGATCTCTTGTTTGCGCTTACGTACCGCCACATAGCCTACTATATTATTGTTTTTGCATTAACATAAAAACGGTACACTTTTTGTATCGAGGTTTACTGTGAGTCGTCATCGATTACGAGGTATCAGAGAAAACGTAAATATTCTGAATTAAATATTACGTTACCTACTCTACAAATACTTGCGGAAGTGTTTTATTATGAAAATTAATAAAAATTAAAACACAACTATAACGATTATTATGGTAACACTATTGTTACAACTTGTCATCAATCACGATTGAATTAACTTAGTACCTACCCCCCAAGTGTCTCGGATTTATTTAGGTAATTTATCATTATTATTTCTACATATCATATTATACATTCGAAAAATGTAATAAAATTCACGAATTCACTCAACTATGCTCGTAACATTCGCTCAACGGGGCTTTAGTAGCTTGCCCAGCCGTTAACTATATTCGAGTACCTACTTGTAAACAAAAATACAATATTATTTATCTGGAGAGACGGTAGTGTCCCTGCCAAGACGAGCCAAGCGAAGCGTAAGGGAACTAACTACCCACCTTTTCTTCGATTTATCTGAAAACACTAATTGTTACGAAACACGTAAAATTAAAAGCAATGGTAGATGAACAAGCAGAGCAAGTAGCATATTATTAGATATTATAGAAGATATTAAATATTTGGAAGAAATAATGGCCATTTTCCTCGGTTTGAAAGTCTTGCTCGTAACTCAAACAACTGTGCAATGTTCGTGTCGACACTACGACGGTAATGAGTTATATTAATTGAAAGAGAGGCATTCAACACCCTCACTTAAATAAGTTAACTAGGACCAGTTGGCATTGGTGTGAACAATGTGAGATTTGTTTTTTTTTTGCGTCATACGTAAACACCGAAGAAAATCAAGCCGACGCCGAGTCGAGTAGGTACAGTTAATCCAGATACTGAATGGTCATTTTGACAAAGGGTTCAAAGTTACTTTATAAAAGTCGATCAACTCGAAATTGACTCAAAATTACACTCGGCGCTTGGGAAATCGACGCATGTTTCCCCGAAGTATGGTGAAAATATTCATGCCAACCATATGGCTCTTTATATTAAAAAAGGGGATGCGACAAAGACTACTCGTCCTGAGTATCACGGCCGTTAGTAAATGAATGGGCCTATTATTAAAAGAGAGTGAAAACAGGGTGCAGGCCATGAAACACCTAAGTAGGAAGATGGCTGCAGGATCCTGTGTGATTCAAACTTCGGAATCACTCAAAGCAGCATTAAACTCTTAATGCCTCAACTCAACAAGAAGTGAGTGCTATAAGATTCGGAAGGAGACAAAACTTTATTTGTATTGGCTTTATCCGAGAAACTAAAAAACAACAAACAGGGATTGACTGCGAACCTATTGCAATAACATGATTAACTGCGAGCTAATCATCAGTCATATACTAAAGCCATGACTCCACAAACAAATTGGAATTGGCTGCGAGTCAATTGCGATAATATAACTAGCTGTGAGCCACTCATGAGTCATATTCTAAAGCTGTGACTCCACAAACAAATCAGGATTGACTGCGAGTCAATTACGATAACATAACTAGCTGCGAGCGAGCTACTCATGAGTGAAATCCTAAAGCTGTGACTCCACAAGAAAAAAAAAAAAAATCGGGATTGACTGCGAGTCAATTGCGATAACATAACTAGCTGCGAGCTACTTATGGTTCATATCCTAAAGATGTGACTTCCTAACTGCGAGCTACTCATGAGGCAAATCCTACAGCTATGACTCCACAAACAAATCGGGGTTGACTGCGAGTCAATTGCGATAACATAACTAGCTGCGAGCTACTTATGGTTCATATCCTAAAGATGTGACTTCCTAGCTGCGAGCTACTCATGAGTCAAATCCTACAGCTGTGACTCCTCAAACAAATCGGGATTGACTGCGAGTAAATTGCGATAACATAACTAGCTGCGAGCTACTTATGGTTCATATCCTAAAGATGTGACTTCTTAGCTGCGAGCTACTCATGAGTTAAATCCTAAAGCTGTAACACCACAATAAAAAGGGATTAACTGCGAATCAATTGCGATAACATAACTTGCTGCGAGCTATTCATAAATCACATACTAAAGCTGTGATTCCTTAAACAAATCGTTGACTGCGAGTCGATTGCGATTACATAACTAGCTGCGAGCTACTCATGAGCCATATCCTAAAGCTGCTAAAGCTGTGACCCCACAAAAGAAAATTGGTAATTGTGATAACCTTACTAGCTGCGAGCTAGTTATGAGCCATATCCTTATGACAATTGTGTAGAAAATGTGTAATCGTGAATATATATTATGTACATTAGCTACAAATTATTGTCTGCGAGACAATATACGTTATGTTCTTACCTAACTATATACGGGTACTCGACCAGTCCGCAACCAGGAAAACTGGCGAGCGCCTCGTCGGTACTCGTCATGAACTGGGGGGGGGGGGGGGGCGTAACACTGCGGTGCAGGATAACAGCTTACCAACTTAATATGTGGGTTGTTATTAATAATAATTTATTACAAATAGGAGCTATTAGTTCCGAGTTTTATTTTCTTGATGCCTAAACCTAATGTTAGGCTGTTCGTCTTATCAGTGACTCCAGGTGTTTTAATCAAGGTCATAAAAGAAGTTATAACCTATTTGAGATACCTAGGCTTTAAGTCCGTTTTTGCTTGAATAACAATACTAAATTTAAAAAATCCGTGCCTTGACAACAAGATCCGGACGCTTTATCTGTCGATGCATTTACGCTATGTGGGGCTTTTATATTTTTCTATGATTTTTGTTTCCTCCTTTTTCTTTAATTTTAAAGTGTCTGAGGAAAATCATTGATAACGAGGCAAACGGAATCCTAGTTTTTTCAAATTGGTTACCACAAGCGTGGTACTCTCTCCTACAAAGCTTGGTAGTTTCGGATACTACTTAATGTTAATCCTCATTAATACTTATAGCAATCTCATTTCACCATTCCTTGCACAAGTAACTTACCCTGGGTGTCGCGACTCTCCGGACTCTCTCTCTCTCTCTCTCTCTCTCTCTCTCTCTCCCTTAAAACAAGGCACCGACCCAGACTCAGCGTCACTAATGTTAACATCATTCTCTGACAGTATTTTAAAACAATATAATACCACACTCAAGTTTCGGTGGCAGTTGTGTAAATTAAATAATAAAAATGTATTTAAACCGTCAAAGACCAGCATTAGGTATCTTCTCTTACAGCGTTTGTTACGGAGTTTGAACCCTTATCGAATTGCAATATAATTTATGCTAAGAAACAGCATTGTTTCTGGAGCGAGCGTAAAACGGCTCCTCAAAGGTGTCTATAAGTTAAGATCAACCAAACCCTATTACTCCCGTACTTGGGTCCCTCAACTTGTTTTAAACTATATTAAAAATTGGTTCCCTTATAGTCACTCATCTTTAGAAAAAATCACTAAGAAACTTTTCAGTATACTAGCAATTTGCACTGCTCATAGACTACAAACTCTTCCATCAATTAAATTGGAAAGCAATATTACTTTCGAAATCGGGGTTTAAATTAGAATAACGGTAAATTTAAAAAAAAAAAAAAAACATACGCTGCGGCAGATACCAAGCCTATTCTCTCTCTCTCTTCCTACCTTACTTTCAAGAAAATCTGAGCATCTGCCCTGCTACACCCCTCCACACACTATATTTCCAGAACTAAAAATATAAGATCTGAGGGGACAAATAACTTGCTATTTACCTACAAGAAGCCTTACAAAAAGGCCGAACTTCAATCGATCAGCAGGTGGATCAAGTAAACGGTATCAGGGAGCAGCGTTAACACAAGCGCACAGCGCCTCACGCTCAGGCGAGCGTTGAGGAAATTAGAAAAACGGCAGGCTGGACTAACACATCGAACTCATTCTTTCGCTGCTTAGATGTTAGATCCATGGCGGATGAGGGAGATTATGCCAGACCCTGCCAAGACAGGTCTTAATAATAATTGCGTTAACACATCTAATAGTGAATCAATTTATGAATTATACCTAATCATAAAAATAAATATATTCTAATTTATAGTATTAAATAATATTATAATAATAATATCATAAATAAATTTTAATATTGTTAAAGTGTATGCAAGCAAATTAATTAGTATTTCCATAAGAAAGTGATTAAAAATACACGATTTACAAAATCTGTATTGCGTACATGTTTATCAAAACTTTTTACTCTGAACAACTACCTTTGTAATAATTATATTGAAGGATGAAGCAAAGAAATATAATAAGTGATCAAACGAACTTACCTGAAGTGAAGTTCGATCATTATTATATGAGTTGCTTCATCCGAAGATATAATTACCCACCCTCCCTGACTGCCCAAATAAAAAAGTTTTGAACCGTAGGTATACATCTCTAAAAATAATGAGCAAAATTAAGTCGGTGCTGCCAAGGTGATTTATTTTTAGGGTAGGGTATAACTGTAAAATACGCGGACTTATCTCTGGCGACTGGAGTGACTACCTTTGCAATAATTATATCTTCGGATGAAGCAACTCATATAATAATGATCGAACTTCACTTCAGGTAAGTTCGTTTGATCACTTATTATATTTGAAAACTTTTGCACACTTTTCTAAAGTAAGTAAAGACAGTAATATGATGTTAAAAAAAATACGCGTTGTATTGAGAACCTCCTCTTTTTGTATTGTTTTAAGTCGGTTAATAAATTCACCGAAAACGTCTCAAACAATTTAAATTGACAATGAAAAAAAAAATTATAAAGGTACCTTATTATTAATAATAGTCACCTATATTTTATTACATACAGATTTGACATTACATTTTCAGATGGTACCATCGAATGGACTCCGGGTGTGACGATGAATTTCACCTACCGATTCGCCGATGACCCTTTAGATGAAAATCTAATGGGAAATATTACATGGAAAGTCGATATGAACGAACCAGCTCATTGGACACACTCTGAAATTACTTGTAAGCTACATACCCTCTGATTATCTGCAGTAGTCAGAGACATTAACTAGTTAGCATTTAATGAGCTGTCAACCGCTTACTAAATAAGCGTTAAACTGACCCCAAGAGTGACTTTTTATCTTTACTAAGGAGATCTTTAGTGACTCTGAGTGCGGAAGTTACCCATACTTTAAAAAATTCAGCTACTTAAATATACGCCGATCTAGTAGATTTCAACACTGGGCTCTATTTTCAAAACTTTCAAACAAAAGTATTAATTTTATTATGTTAAGCCTATTGAAATGTAAAATATGCCTATGTGTGAATTGAAATAATTTATTTCCATTTAGACCAAATAAAAATAAATAATAAAACTACTAAGCTTGCCACTTTACATACGTACCAATTAACAATTAAATTGAGTTAAATGAAGCGTTTCCGTTTTGCATACAACTTTGTAGGTATTTTTTTGGTACGTAAGGAATATTATCATACAAATAACATTCAATAAAGTTTTTGTATGTACAAATAACAATGATTAGTAAGACGTAATAGGTGGGTAACTGGGTATGCCTAATGTAATGCATAGGTGTGCCGTTCCAGCAAAACTACATACTATGAGGTTACAAGGACATAATGAGTTTCTATAAAAGTGTCGGATTTGTGCAATTTCATAATCAAATAATTGATATCTATTACAATATTACGCTAGTGAATATTGTGATTGATTTAATAGGTAGCTTTTCCTGTAGCTTTCCCTAAAAATATAGAGCTGATCCATACTGGCATACCAAGTAAAGTAGCGAGAAGGCCGCCAAATTGTGTAATTCACACCTACGTTTTGTGGCTAATTTCTACGCACTATTTAAACGCACGTGACTTGGAAAAGCTGAAAAAGAGGTGCGTGCCCGGGATCAAACCTGTGACCCCTCGAGTAGGAGACTGCAGTACTAACTACTAGGCTGGCACTTTTTACAGATGATGGAATATACAACACGTATGTCCTGGACACGGAATATAAAACGTGGATGCTGTTACTACATTGCGCTGAGCAGAGAGAGGGGGCCAGGTATCTCAGTGCCTTCGTGCTCTCTAGAACCACGAGTCTACCGAAGAATGTGATGGCGTATTTGAGAGATAAACTACCGAGGTAAAGATTGCTTACAAAAAAGAAAACCTTCTATTCTACTGATAGTCTCTTCTCCTACTGAAGTCTTTAGATCGCACTCTCATTCTTCTCAGAATCAAGGTACGGTTTAAACGAGACAGATTTATTTTTGAAAGTATTTGTGTCTCTTTTTAACTCTTTTACTAATACGAGCCCGTAATTACACACCTCTCAGCTCAGCCTAGATCTTGTGATTTGAAATGTTCCATGTGTAAAATCATTTAAATATTCAAATTTTACAAGTCGGCAGCTTTTTGACAGTAATTACACGTTGTCGTCTTTAAAAGAGGAGATACTCATTATGTGAGGAGGTGCTCTTTCATCATTTCATCTAATTTTCAATTGTTGGACTTTTTCACCAAAGTTAACAGAGCCCTCAAAAGCATGAAACTGTCCCGATATTAATATTAAATTGAAAAAGTACTTACATCATATTAGTACATCTAGGTATAAGTAACTCTCCTAAACGTATAATATAAAATATTTTTGGCCAGCAAAGTTATGGCGATGAGAAAAAGGAATGGAAATGGATCGAGTAAGCAAATCCCGAGAGTCTGCAATTTATTGGTCCTGCATTTGGCATATGCCTAAATAAACTGTAGTTTACGAATCTTTATTTCTAGCATTTCGAACACCAGAACTCTTATTTGAATTTACTTTTCTGGTTTCTATTTTTTCACTTTTTTAAATTTCTTTTTAGTATATTTAATATTTGATTCCAATTATACCCTTCAAGCGTAACCGTTTTGTCAAGCGAAGTTTTTTTCCATTTTAATCGAAAACGTCATTAGTAGCTGTATACTATGCACTTTATAATTTCACCCTACTTACTCACTTTGAGGGAAGTTAAAATCTATTGTAGTGATGAGCTTCACCTTTTACCACTACATTTAATATTAAGTTTTATACGTTTTTAAGCTATTGCATAGCTTTTATTGCGGGCTTTGAACTAGGACAAAAAGTTTGAGCGCGGCGTCCGAAACAAGAAATTCCGTAACGAAAATAAACCTAACACCGTCGTTCAGTAAGCGTTTTAGAGGTTCTCAAGTAGCTCTGTTTGGCGCAGTGGGCGAGAGGCCGCTTTCTTTACCGTATGGTGTATGATGTCGCAGGTTCGAATCTCACTCGCGAAGTAGTGACAGTGCGCTTTTCTTGTTTGTTTGTTTTTTAATTATTATTTTTTGCATAATTTTTATTATGCAAAAAATATATTGCATAAATATTATAATTGCACAAGTTGATAAAAAATGCTATGCAATAGCTTTACCGCGGCAGTCCCCGAGTGCCACTTAATTTTTTTTTTGTACAAGCATAAGATAAGATCTGGCTTTGATTCTGCACTGCTACTTAATCCAGTGGTTTTGTATAGTCAAACTCTTGACTATGAAGTCAATCGCTGTCTGGTAAGCAAATAAGAGCGATATCATAGTATTTCTCTATTTCACCAGGTACGACGTGGACGTCAAGTACGTGTTCCAGATCCCCCACAGCAACTGTTCGGACAAGCCTGCCAAAGCGGACTACTCTCCCATACTCGTGGAGGTTGGCAGCAAGGTGCCAAGGAAACCCGGCGTCACGTACAAAATCGGCTTCGGTCATTGAGACATCTTATGCGTTTTTATAAGATTTTGTCATGATAAAAAGTATTGTATCTATAATTTCTTTATTTTTTAAATAAGCTCATGTGAGTTAAATAAAGGCAGTTTCATTTAGAACAGATGCGTAACACCAAGAAATATGAACTCCCTTAGCTTATCATGCAGGAGAAAGTGGCAGGCAGAAGGAGGCCTGGCCGCAGAAGGATATCGAGGCTTAAAAACTTGCGCCAGTGGTTCAAGCAACGGTCTCATAAGTTGAAATTACCCTAATGATTGCTAACCTTCGCAAGGAGACGGCACATTAAGAATCACATAGACACTCCGATTTTGATTTGTATGGATGTCCCTTACTATAGCTCACGATTGTTATCTTTAAAGCTTTATTTAAGAGAATCTTCTACCAATAAAAATCCGCTAAACGGCTTTGGACGCAGCTAGCCGCTAATGGTAAAGCCAAAAACACTTTTACGCCTTAAGTGGATTGAGGGTTGAGATAGAACACGGATAGAAATCGATTAAGAGAATTGGTCTATAAAACTGCCAATAGCTTGTTTTATTGCTATGAGTGCAGACTGATTAAGTGCAATGTGTTTCTTTGAAGAAAGAACTAATCTGTACGGTACGACATTATGCTAGATTAGACAAATTTTTCCACTGTTTGATATAGGCCTCTTTAAAGTAGCGCCAACATTGCCTATCCTCGGCCTTGCGTATCGATGCCTGCCACTTTCCGGATATCATCGTTCCATCTAGCTGAGAGACTCCCTATGCTCTATTTGCCGAGACGCGGTCTCCACTCGAGACCCTTACGACTTTTAGCGGCACATGGTTCTCTGATAAATGAGATCAGCCCACTGCTATGTCAACATGCTAGCCTTGAAAGCTACGTCAGTTACTTTAGTGCTTTCGCAAATTACTTCGCTTCGGCTCTTATCATGGTAGGTACCTATCTAGTACCTACTGGCTACTCATGAGCAAACACATTAATGTCTCACTACTGAGCGCAGGTTTCCTCTCAGAGAAGGGTTATATGCCATAGTTTAAAACGCAGGTCCAATGTGAGTTGGTAAATTTCACACACCATTGAAAACATTATTGAGAACTGTCAGGCGTGCAGATTTCGTCACGATGTTTAACTTCACCATTGAAGTATGTGATATTTATAGCCCGGGATGGAACCTGCAATCCCCTGAACAGGAGACCGCGGTCCTAACCACAAGGCTATCACTGCTAAGCTACCTACCTACTCGTACCTACTCCAATTAACATATTATCCCTGATAATTATAAACTTCGATTGCAATTGAGTCATTCACAGAACTGATAGAGCAGGTAGGTGCGCATATTATTCTACATATTCCACGGTATATTAGTATGCCGGAGATGTATGTCTGTTCGTAGCAAAACAAGTAAACACGTAGCTCTTTACACACGTACAAGATGACATTCAAACTTGACCGTGTCCAAAACAACAATATCCAACATAAATTAACGACCATAACAAGTTAAACAATAATAAAATTGTTATATTATGTAAAATGGGAATTTTCACAACTCGCTGAAGGATAGGGCATAGATTAATTAATAGAGCAGAAGCTGCAAGAAGGTACAAAGCAAGCTCAACATAGAAAACTATTTGAAAAAGCGTATTTAATTTTAAAGAACACATCGACATGATACTAATAAAATAACATTCATTTGTTTTTTACCCTATTCGGAGAAAGAAGCTGGCGAGAATTTTTAACTATCATTACTGTTAACATAAAATATTATCTACATGCCATGTCCACCACTCGTCCTAACACTGCACAAAGAAATAAAAATGTCAAGCGATGGGTCTTCTCTGAGGTTTAGAACTAGCAGATCAGACAGATGTAATGTGACCATCTTACAGCAAAAATCATATTCATCGAAAAAAAAATCATAACTTTTCATAAACGTGTCATTTTTTAATAATGGTACAATTTAAAATATTATATTCGGAGTGACTAGTTGTACGGGCACTGGACGAATAAATTATATTTATTCGTACAGTTCTTCAATTTTTTTTGAAGGCATTGTGTTCGTTATTTTCGCGGTACTATATCAGGACTCCGTAGCCTAGTGGCTTATGCAGTCGCCTAATAGATAACAGTCCGATGGTTCGAATCCCGGCTCGACAGACTGAATTTTCTATTTTCATTTTTATTTTTATTTTTATTTCTATTTTCATTTTTATTTTTAAATTCCACATGTAGAATTTTTTTTTAAATTAAGAATGAATTGGATGATTAGCTTTTTTTTAAATTAGTTACACTGTAACACGTTGGGAGAACCACCAGACTGTGCAAAAACTAAAGTTAGGTTAGGTTAGGTTAGAACATAAAAGATTCCGGTGCCCGGCCGCACGCCGGCCCTTAGGTTCTATTGGTTTGAAATGAAAAATTAATTTGGAGGGGTTTCTAAGCTTCCTCTACTCCTTTTCCCCTCTCCCACTATTTTTTTAACTTCACTCCTTCACTAAGCGAATTATGGCAAGACTAAAGGGGGGGGCCCTCCCTCCCTCCCCCCTCCCCTCCCCTAAATTCAGGTAGCACGATTCAAATATTTGACCAAAATTATTCGTCCGACTTCTGTACGAATAATTATAAATTGTTCGTACGGTAACCGTAATTATAAATTGTTCGTACAGTACCCGTATTAATAGATTCAGCCTATTATATTATTATATTGTAAAACGTATAATGAAACGTTCACATTAAAACAAACCTTGTAAAAATCATAATCTACTTCCACACTGTCTGTAGTAATTAAAAATAAAAATGTATTTCTACTCTTTGGCTTGTTAACAGCTATTAATATTTCAGGCATCTTGCGCAAAGCATAGTTATAAGTTAGAGAGGAACCATTGCAGTGTTTTTATGAAAAATATTACCAACATGGGTTCGCTACGGTCGTGCGTGTTCATACTAGTGATGTTTGTGCAATTACAACTTATTGTTGGGAAGGTTTGTTTTATTTTCAAATAGAGGAATCTGAAATTAAACACTAACATAGGTACATTGAAATGGTTAAAAAATACTTAATAAAATTCAAAAGATAGCGCTTTCTAGTTCTTAATAAAGCTGCCCAAGACGTCATACAAAGACGTCATAGTGCGAGTATGCATAAAGTGTGTGAGCTCGAAAAATTTAGAAAGATTTCCTCATAAAGGTTTTTAAATATCTGTTCAACAATATCTCACTCAACGACGACGTGGAATGAAGATATTTAAAAAAAAATCGACATTTTTTTCTTGGGGATGTACCCTTAAGATTAATTTTTACACACGTCCCTGTAGCGGTCAAAGTTTCTATAACTGTGTCAAATTCCAACTTTGCAGCTTTTTAACAAACTGGCTCTGACATACCTACAGACCTCTACAGACGGATCTTCATTTCCTTATTTCCTTATTTTACTACGGAACCCTAAAATGATAAAAAAATCATGACACGTTAAAGGGATAAATTATCACCATCATTATGATGAGGAGTATCGAATTTATTTTCCAGCCGTTCTTCACCGATTTATTCTGTGACATCTTTTGCGATGATGATGACGATGTAAGCACTACTACTAGCACAAGCAACGAGGATTATTGGGATATGTTCGATATTTGTACTTGCGGTACTCGACGACCGCCGGGCCTTAGAAGAAATCAAGGAATCCCTGCAAATATCAATATGAGACTGCGTAAGTATCTAAAATATCCTAACAAGAAGACACATAGTACTAAGCTATTTTCAGTATCCATGGTATGAGTTTTAACATCTCGATACTGTTAATAGATTTTTGAATAAGCTATAACTTCAGAGCCAAAATTGACCTACCACCTAGAACTGAGTAAAGTAAAGTTTTAGATTTAGGATTAGAATAGCCTGTGAAACCCAAAGGTTATTCTAATCCTAAATCTAAAACTTTTTGGTTGAACAATATTTAATCCAGATATGCGTTGTTTGTAAATTGTGTACAAACTGGTAAAACAAAATTTGCATTGCTATTTGCGTGGATTGATTAATTAAATTATTAACTCTACTACATATTTGACGTATTTCGATTTTCGACTTGATTTTGCAAAACGTCACACGTCAGTAATTAACATCATTGAACAAAGTTATCGTTTTAAGGGCTGTGCTGTGGCCAAGCAATTTTTAAAAATTTGCGAAATGTGGTCACATTATGCACGGTATAGTAAAAGATGAAATTGTACCTAAACTAAAAGCCAGGCCTTGTATATATATAGTTACATTTATTTTAGCTAATTGTTATTCTTAGTAGACGTACCAATTTTAATTTAAAATGTTATTAACTTTTTTCCAATTGTTAGTAGACTAATTTGTGTTCCGAATGAACATGAATTATTCATAGGCATAAGACTGAGAATAATACGGGAGACAATGTTCTGGCTTGAATTTGAAGAAAAATAAATGAAAAATGCAAATGAAGGCAAACTGCGTTTTACGCTTCCGGGTTTTTTCGTTTTAGTTTCCAACTTTGTTTATATATAACACGAAAGTTCTATCATTGTTGGTTATCTAGATAAATGATAGAATAGGTACATCGGTGGAGGGAATTGTTTTTAACTTGAATTGTATAATTTAACTCAAAAAGTCACATAGACACAGGTGTCTGCGTTTTGTAGATCTTCTTCTTTATCAACTGACGGACGTCCATAGCTGGGCATAGGTCTCTTGTATAGACTTCCATACGCCTCGGTCTTGTGCGGCCTGTATCCAGTTGCTCCTATTATTACCATCAGTACGTTTAATTTTTAAACGCCTTTGTAGAAGCGGGCTGTCTTCAAAATGTCATCCTATAAAGAAATATTCTCCACACGTGATAATACGTCCGCTGTTATACATGTGCCACAAAATGTCATCTTATAAAGAAATATTCTCCACACGTGATAATACGTCCGCTGTTATACATGTGCCACTAATATGCTGAACGTCCATGGTGAACTGCGAAATGAAAAATTAATTATAATTTCGGAAAATAGTACTATAATTATTGTTTATTATAAACTTAATTAATCTCATTTTCAGCGCCATCTTCAGACGGAATGAACTTTTCAATGACTCACAACAACGGTATGTGGTCATTGAACTTGGATGCCGGACCGAATGGGCCCAATATTGCCATGACCCCAACTGGAGGGCCCAACGGTGGCATGCTCTCTGTTGGAGGGCCCAACGGTGGCATGCCCCCTGTTGGAGGGCCCACCACACTGCCCCCTACAGCAGCGGGTGCGGTGACCACTGTTGCTGCTATTACTGCTGCTCCCGCAGCCTAGAAATAAACATCCAAAGCCGTTGTAGTATAAGTTTGCTGATATTTTTACAAATTCGCACACCAACCGTGCTCCTTGCATTCGTAATTACCTCGAAATCTCAAAAAGGGTCTACTAAGGGTCAAGTACTAAGGGTCAAACTAGATATATTTTACTCTGAGGTCAAAGGCCATTCGCTCTCGAAGCATCAACGTCGTCTCCATTTACTCATATATTTCATAGCCTCAATAGCCCAACGGTTAAACATGCAGACTGAAAATTAAAGGTCGCAGCTTCAATCCTCACCTGTTGCATTGTTGCTAATATTCTTAAAAAAAAAATTATGCTACTGAGAGTCTCTGATCTTTCTCATGCAGGACCTTAGTTTGGAACTTAAGAGCGCGTGTAACCCAAAAAAAAATCAGATTTCGCGATGAGATAAAACATAGCCACAACCTCATGTGAGGCGCGACAAAAGAAAGCGTTTTGCGCGGAATAGGAGTGTAGTAACCGCCAAATACTTTGTAACTCGTAAAATATTCATTTTCTTTTCAATTCACTAGGCTACTCTCTTGATAATATCAATCGGAATTTAATGTAAAAATTTTGGCTCTGTAATATGCAACACATTGAAAATAAATGAATATTGGTTAAAAATTAGACCTAACTTCGCGATTTTTTATTATCGAACAAATTTTATCATTTTATGTTTTTGCCCAAACACGTCCCTTGGCATTATGATGTAATTCTTGCGTGTTTTTTTTCGGATACTTGAAACTTGATCTACTACTGTAAAAATCAAATCTGTTTACTGTTAACGAGCGCATACCCACTCTTAACGTGTTATCAATAGAAACCTCAACACGCACTGTTTTTAGACTGCTCTTCAGACACTTGAGACTACTATTTATCTGCATTAGCTCGGACTTGAGCAATTAAAACGAGACACAAATATATCCTGACATGAAACTGTCTCGTTTTAACTAGGGAGGTAGGTATGTCTTGAGTCCGAGCTGCATAGTGACAGTGTGGTCTATTGATCTCAGCCTAAGGACTTTAAGACGGATGAGTGCAACGTTCTTTTTTTTTGAGTTTGTAACCGATACACGTGAACATCCATTGTAGTTTTGGTGCGCGAATATAAAGTACCTAATTACCTAGATATGCAGTATTAGGCACTACTTATTTATTGCTTGAAATTGGAGAGGAGGTAACGCTTTGGTAAAGGTTTTCTTCGCTTTTATCTTCATGTATAGTGATGGGTCATATACCTATCAGATAACCTTTGTCTTTGTTAAAATATTTGCTTATGGTTTACCAATTAAAATTCTTCGTAAGTTCTTGTTCTTCTGTATTTAATACTAATAAAACTAATAAAGCATCGTAAGTACAAGTATAAATGGATCAATTTGCTTACTTTTGAATCTTTTAAGATAGATAATATTTTATAAGTATTGCCATTATTTCGTGCCTCTTATCTGCTAGTATTTAGTAAATGATAAGACAGTTTTTTCAATAAATTATTTTTTGATTAAAAATAATGTTTTGAATATTCCATATTTGTGTATTAATAAAATAATTAATATTTTGTTTTCAAATGTTTTATTTTACCTCATATAAATAATGACATAATTATTTGGTCAAAATGACATTATCATTATAAAAAATTTGGGAAAAATTCCAACATGTAGAAATTATTTAAAATAAAATAGAAAATAGAAAATTCAGTCTGTCGAGCTGGGATTCGAACCATCGACTTTTAACTGTTTAGCGACTGTCGAAACCACAAGGCTACCGAGATCTTATATTGTACTTTGAAAATAATGAACACAATGCCAAATTAATTAATCGAAAGGAACTTCGTCCCATCCGGGTGTGCCTTGACACCTCTCAAGTTTTTTTATATTTATTGGATGAAACGAAGAAAACAGAAAACTTATCTTTATAAAGTACCGCATGTTGAATCAAACCTATACTCTGAGACTGACAAAATGGATTGTATGGTAATATATAAATCGTATTTTACTTACGTATTTTTTTATTTAACCTACAAATCAAATACAACTATTAGTGTTAATAATATTACATATTTCAGTATGACACTGAAAAAAAAAACAAATTTTTTGCAGCGATTAAAATTTTTGCTAACGACTTGCGTGTAACATGCATGTTTTCCGGCACTAGTTTTATATTGCAGTATTTAATATTCAATCAATGCACAATTATTTACATTTTAATGAACTCTTAAAATGCAAATCCGTTATATTTTCCGCCGTTAAATTTACGCAAAAAAACAATAAGTATTTGAAAAAATAGAATTGTCAAAAGGTATCCAATGGGAGGATGTTTGAGCCGTTCACAATCATATTGGATAGGATGTACAGTACCCGGCGATATATATTGCACATCGGCCTTTGGAATAAAACGCTATTTCTATTCTATTGCAAGGAAAGCTAGCCAGAAATTCACGTAGTAATTACTGAAATCTCTTCACAATCGGCGAGCACATCACGTAACATATAAAAAAAAATGCAGTCGAACTGTGAATAGAATAGAATAGCGTTTTATTCCAAAGGCCGATGTGCAATATATATCGCCGGGTACTGTACGTTTTTCAAACATTTATACACCTATGTGGAATGCACAGAAAAACAAATTGAGTTTCAACGGAAAAAAGGAATTAAGCATTACGCCGGAAATAATATCCAAATCGTTATCATAATAGTAATGACTTAAGCTATTATTATGTATTAGAAACTTGCTATGAAGTATACTTACTAGCTCACTGAATTTACTTTTTTCAAAAGCACGCCTACGTCGACTGAACATAAATTTAGGATTTGTAGTCGCTTCGCACACTTCTAGATAATTATCGTCGGCTATATAATCCGTCGGCGTACTAGTAAATTGCAGCAATTCATAGTACGTCCGAACTGGCGTATCCACATAGTCACGTAGCAACCAATGTTTGACGTTTTCATACAAACTATGAAACTACGTTAAGGAGCTATTGAAAGGCGGTATCCAGTAGCGACTAAGTTACCAATCCTAAATCTATGCGATTGAAATTATTTGAATCTAAAATGCAACTGTTGTGGAGTTGTCTAAAAAATATCCCGTTTTCCTGCACTTTTAAAAAAAACTTGAGAGGTGTCAAGGGACACCCGGATGGAACGTAGTTCCTTTCGATTACATTGTGTTCGGTATTTTCGCGGTACAACATTGAGTCTCCGTAGCCTAGTGGCTCCGGCAGTCGCCTAAAAGTTCAACGTCGATGGTTCGAATCCCAGCTCGAAAGACCCAATTTTCCATTTTCAATTTTATTTTAAACAATTTCTACATGTGGAACCTTTCGAAAATTACGAAATTTTTCATTTCGTATTAACATTTTTCGTAACTTTTCGTACCCGATATGTGTACTTAACTACCTATTTCGTATTGCTATATGAATTATCCACATTTAATTTTGTTTCCTAGCTATTAGGATTTTACACGAATTCTGCAACCTCGAAATTATCTAATAAACTTCTTTTTTTTTACTTCTTTCATCGTGTATCTCCTGTTATAGGCGAATTTACTCACCCGCAAACATTATTAGTCTTAATTAATAAATTTTCACATTTTGAAATACCTATTTAGGTGTACTAGACACGCGAACATAGTAAACTGGTAATACATAATTACCTCACCTTCGGTGAGCCTTGACGATATGCTCGTATTACTTTGTGTAACTGTCCTTCTTACAATAACATTATAAGGTCCACATTTGCTGCAATTATGTAAAATAATAAGTACTGACCTGCTAAATAGATTGTGTCTTACATATGCAAGGAAATTGTAGAGACTGTTGGTGAGTAGAGATGAAAATTGAAGAGATAGAGAAGTGGAGGTCTCTTTTAAAATTCTTTGCTTGAAAAATATTAATTGTTTAATTTAATTTTTACTTCATTCTTATATTGGTAGGTTCTCTTTAATATGCTGCTGGTTCATGTATTTTTAATCATCATCATCATTAGCAACCTATCAACGGCTCTCTACTGAGCGCAGGTCTCCTCTCGAAGCAATGGCTTGGTCATGCGTCATGCTCGTGAACGGGTGGTTCTTCTCGGCAGGAAGGGCATTCCGAACCAGTGCACAGGGATAGACTCATCGACAATTCAAAAGCACTTGTAAAAAAGTTTATTTGAATAAAAAAAAAAATCTATTTCTATTTCTTAGAGAAGGGTTATAGGCCATAGTCCACCACGCTGGCCCAATGCGAATTGGTGGACTTCACACACCTTCGAGAACATTATAGAGAACTCTCAAATATGCAGGTTTCCTCACGATGTTTTCCTTCACCGTTGAAGCAACTAGCAAGTGATATTAAAATTGCTTATATGTATTTTTAATATTTTTTTTTTCCTACCATAAGGCACCATTACATAACGGTAGCCTTATTTTTTACTGCAATCTAGCCTAATGGCTTATTAGCAATATTATTTTAACTTAAACTTCTACTTATAATTAAATTCTATATCTAATTTAAAGTCCAATAACTGTCCTTAGTTTATTCTATTATATAAGTTCACTTTGTTTATGTGACCTAGTCAAATAACACAAGCACTGCACTGACACTGCACTTATGCACTTTTAAACACTAGTTCGAACGGTTTTGTTCTTTTAAGTCTTCTTTTAATGTTCGTGTTATCGAGAAGCTTTACAGCTTCCAGATTCACATGATGACGAAGTCGATGTTGGTGAGCTTCTGCGTAGTTTTGTATAATCTTGTTCACGAACTCCATCTTAAGGTCCCTGTGGAGATCGTGATTTCTGACGTACCAGGGTGCATTGGATATTTCCCTGAGTACTTTGTTCTGGAATCTCTGTATTATTTGGATATTGCTGGGTTTAGTACACCCCCAGAGTTGTATACCGTACGTCCATACAGGCATCAGAACTTGCTTATATAGCATAAGCTTATTACGTAATGAGAGCTTAGAATGCCTTCCAAGCAGCCAATGCATTTTTTTATATCTTAATTCTAATTCCTCGCGTTTCTTTTTAACATGAGCTTTCCATCGAAGCTTTGTGTCTAGCGTCATACCCAGGTACTTCGCTGTATTTACGTAGGGGATAAGTTGCCGATTTAGGTAAATCGGGTGATATTGCGGTAGCTTATTGGTGAAATCTATATGCATTGATTTAGACTCGTTAAGTTTAATTCGCCACTTTATAGTCCATTCATTGACTTTGTTTATGGCAACTTGTACTTTTTCCACTGCTTCTTCGTGACTTTCTCCAGTTCCTATTATGGCAGTATCATCAGCAAATGTTGCAATGGTATTATTTTCTAGTGCTGGAATATCACAGGTGTATAATAAGTACAGGACCGGACCTAAAACACTTCCTTGCAGTACCCCAGCTTTAATTTCCTTGAGTTCAGAATATGCATCTTCTTGACGAACTCTAAACCATCTGTTCGAAATATATGACTCAAGAATATCGGCAAATGACTTTGGTAGCATAATTCTGAGTTTATAGATAAGCCCTTCGTGCCACACTTTATCGAAAGCTTGCGCTACGTCTAAAAATACAGTAGAACACACTTTCTTATCTTCTAATGATTTCTCTATTATATCAGTAATTCTGTGGACTTGGTCTATTGTTGAGTGTTTTTCTCGGAATCCAAATTGGTGATCTGGTATTAATTTTCTGTCTTCTAGTAGGGGTTTCAGTCTCTTAAGTAACAGTTTTTCAAATAATTTTGAAATTACTGGTAATAAAGAGATCGGTCTATAAGAGGTTGTTTCATGAGGTGGTTTCCCGGGTTTAGCAATCAAGATAACTTCAGCGACTTTCCATAGCTCAGGTACATGTTTCAGTCGAAATGACGCATTTATGAGATTGGTAAGTTTCACTAAAGCTTTTCGAGGTAGATTTCTTAAGATTTCTCCGGTAATAAGATCGTATCCCGGAGATTTCTTTTTGCTTAAGTTGTACATTATTTCTTTGGATACTTCCTTTGGTGTCGCAAGTCTAATCTTTTGCAGATCATCTTGATTTTCTTCATTCTCACAGAAATCAATTGGATGACCTTCATTTGGTTGGAATATATCTTCCAGGTGTTGAGCAAATCTATTAGCTTTTTGAGTGTTGTTGATGGCCCATGTTCCATTTTGCTCTTTAATAGGTGGTATGTGTGATGGGTCTTTTTAGATTTCCAGTTACTTTCCAAAGAGAATAGTCCGTTTCTCTATCACCAGTCAAGTTTTGTAGGTAATCATTTAATTTATATTCATTGTAATTTTCGATAGCTTTCTTGATTGTTTTGGTGAGTTTATTTAGTATTCTTTTATCTTGTGGTGACCTAGAAGCATGCCACTTTTTTCTTTGCTTTCTCTTTATTTTAATGAGGTCGATAATTTCCTTAGGATAGGTGGTACCCCGACTCCATTTTTTTGTCGGAGGCGTATTATTCCAGGCCGACTTTTGTATGTCAGTTATAAATTTAGCTAGTTCCATATTGAGTTGATCTGGATTTTTCAAGGGGACCTGTAGGTTTATAACACTGTCTAATTCTATCTGAAAGCTCTTTTTTTAATATGCAATTATAATTTTATCCTTTACATTAACCATGATGATTGATGATGAATGGTAAAAACAAAAATATTTTTATGAAATACAACTAAATGCCTATTGACCTATTTCCTGAACCTATTTAACCCCAGCCTTTAAACGCAATTAAGTTGGTACGTAGGTACATAATATGCCTACTAGCGATTTAAGTTAGATTAACTAAAAGGTGCTTGCCCTGGCAATCGCGACCTTTTGGTAGGTACCTTCACGTATTATTATTTACTACACTAGCGGCACGCTATGATGGCCGGTTTGTTATTACAATAGTGATGTGGAATGTCAATTTATTCTCGAACAAAAAACAATTAAGTTTTGTTTTTGTACCTGATTAAATAGGTTTAAACTAGCGGCACGCTATGATGGCCGGTTTGACGTTTGTCCGCTCATGAAGTTCCGTATTAATTGATAACGACTTTGAAGGAAATAATTGTATTACTTTATTGACGATAGTGATGTGCAGAGATTCATAAATTTTATCGTAATATTTATTATAATTTATTAAACCTATTTAATCAGGTACAAAAACAAAACTTAATTGTTTTTTGTTCGAGAATAAATTGACATTCCACATCACTATTGTAATGTGTCAAACCGGCCATCATAGCGTGCCGCTAGTGTAATAAAACAAAAATGTATATGTTTATTTAATTTATTTGAACGAACTGAATATTTGAATGAAAATGAATATACATACTTTATATGCACACAAGAAACATATGAATACAAAAGATACCAAAAAAGGTGCCACAAAAGGCCATAATTAATCAGATTCGTCCATACTACTATTTTCACTGTCGTCACTGCTATCATCACCTACATTAATAATTATATGTTCGTTTTCTATAATATTATCTATTTTCACATCTCTTTCATAATCTTCCCTTATTAATTTAACAGTTCTATTCACAACCTTTTCCCAGTCTCCTTTAGTCACATGTTCACAAGCTTCTTCTAATAATTTTAGCATTTTTTTTGTGGTAAATGGGGGTTCTGTATTGTGTCTTGCAGCATATCCCTTAATTTGAGCCCACACCAACTCAATCGCATTATACTCACAATGGTATGGCGGTAACCGTATAACTCTGTGCCCATGTTCTAATGCTATTTCGTCAATGACGTATCGGATCTTGGTTGGTTTGTTTTCTTTTAAAAGACGTACTAATTCCGCTTTTAACATATTCATGTTTGCATCTACGCCATTTTTACGAAGCCATGCGACGATATCAGCTTTCTTTTGGGATTGGGCAGGTGGCTTGTCAATTTGCATCGAGTGGTATGGGGCGTTGTCCATAATTATAATAGATGGTTCAGGGAGGCTACACAACATTGAGGTAAACCATTCAGTAAACTTTTCTCCATTCATGTCTTCATGATAGTCTCCAGTGGTTTTTGACGCAAAAGCCATGAGAGAACCTTCGACAAACCCGTTGATGGTTCCGGCGTGACAAATTATAAGTCGCGATCCTTTTCCTACAGGAACTTTGGAAGTAGATGCTGCTGTTTCATCGTTCCAAGAACGGCCTACAGTATGGTTAGCATTAAGCCATGTTTCATCCAAGAACACAACATTTTGCCAATTTTTGATTTCTTTCACTTGCCGTAAAAAAGTATACCTTGCCATCGCTATATCAAATCTTTCCATCAATATTTTGCGTTTGTTACATTTTTTGTATCGAAATCCAATGGTCTTCAAAATCTTCGTTAAAGAACTTTCCCCACCGAAGAATAATCCAGCTTCCTTCAGTGAATGCACCAACTTTTTTCTTGTTGGATACTCCTTCTGTAAATAGTAGCCGTAAACATGTCTTCGGATAGCATCGGCATCAAAGCTATCGATGCCTACGACTGGTTTTGCTCGTTTTCTCTTTTTTGGTGTGTGAAGTTTATTTTCTTCTGTGCCAGTCTCGCCATATTTTTTTTTAGTTATCCGTCTAACAGTTCGTTGTCCAATATTAAGCGCATCAGCTACGCGTTCAACCACTGACGTTATAGGTAAAATTGGCCCTCCATTTTGAGCTTCACGATCGAAATAGTTACGAAGGCGTATTACGAACTCACGTGTCTGACTATTTAGAACAGTTCTCTGCGTACGTTCGGTCATATCGACGAAATCCACAACAAAGGGCTTGAACAGAGTCCAAATTAACGAGCAAGGGTCAACAGTAATGCAGTATCAATATTTGAAATCCAAAGCCAGGTCAAAACTATATCACAATCGCATTGCACTGACAGTTTATACTTTTCGAAGCAACGTCAATTCGAAACTGCTTTGTTTTGCATTGAGCATTGACGCGAGTTTGCCGGAGGTAGTAGTTGTGCTAGCCAGCGATCCTATGTGACGATCGTATTAGATTCCATTTTTAAAAATTTTCAATTTAGAAAACCAAATGCCGAGTTGTGGTATATATCATATAAAAATAAAAATTTTACCTTTTGTATGAAACAGCTGATATTTTTTTGCGATTTCAGAGGTTTGTCCACATAGTGAAAATTGTTCATATTCACAAGTACATTCACCCCTTAAATGGTGCAAACTGATTTTTCTACACTTGTATACATTTTAGAAATCAATTTAATAAATAAATTTTGAGTCCTAAACCTAAAACTACATTCGATAAAATTTATGAATCTCTGCACATCACTATCGTCAATAAAGTAATACAATTATTTCCTTCAAAGTCGTTATCAATTAATACGGAACTTCATGAGCGGACAAACGTCAAACCGGCCATCATAGCGTGCCGCTAGTGTAGGTCATCATGATATCGGCGTTAAATTCTGATTTGGTTCGACCAGACATACCTAAGTATATTGTGAACCTTGTAAGTTGTATATCTATTAAATACTATAGCTGATACCCATTGTTTGATCCCTTTGATTTGATATAAAAAGAATGTACTATTACTATACTGTAACTAGCTATTAACAAAACTAACTTATAATATATTATGTACACTTACAATTTATTAGGTAACTATGTACCTAACCTACTTCACCCGCTGGCCACTTTTGCTATCCTTTCATATCTCATGCATCCACTTTTCTAGGATGTTTATCTTATTTTAAATATCAATGCTTTTTTGATGCTACGTTTTGCAGATACCTGATGGCCCTGATGCCAATTTGTTTAAAATAGATACCTACGTATTTTGTTTTATTAAGCTTTTAGCGTAAGCGTAGGCCGTGGAGTAGAGATCACCTTGATTGTATAACTTATGAAATTAACTTTAACCGAGCGAACCTACCTAAATAACATTGGGTATAGCTGAAGATGTAGTCAAAATATTTTCTCGCCAGTTGCACGTCATCATAAAATTAAAGTAGGTAAGATTTAAAAAGTTATATTTGAACGCCAAATATAAAAATCTATTTACAGATGTGAGATGTCAGTATTGTTTAATTTTTTACAAAGATCCTTATCTCTAAGACTGAGTTTCCACGACGCGGTTCGCGGCCCGCGCCCGCAGCGGTTGCGGGCCCGCGGCCTCCGTGGAATGCAGATTTGTATGGGGAATGAAGTTTCAATTTCCACGGCGCGGTTTGCGCCCGCGGCGGGCGCAGTACTAATGGTACCGCAACCGCTGCGGGCGCGGGTGCGAACCGCTCCGTGGAAACCCAGTGTAAGACAAAGTTTCCACGGCGCGGTTCGCGGCCCGCGTCCGCAGCGGTTGCGGGCCCGCGGCCTCCGTAGAATGCAGATTTGTATGGAAAATGAAGCAGCCATTTCCACGGCGCGGTTTGCGCCCGCGGCGGGCGCGGTAACAGCGGTACCGCAACCGCTGCGGGCGCGGGTGCGAACCGCGCCGTGGAAACTAAGTCTAATTGTGAAGGAACGAATATTGACTTGTGCAACCCGCTTTATAAATTTAGAACATTTTTTTTAAAGTAGAATAATTGCCATGTTGAACATGACTACTTACTTCCCCTTTCCCCTCCAAATCACAATTAAGCCAAGCTTCTGTTGAGCAATAAGTGCGACAATTTAGTGCTACGGAACCGTCAATCTTTCGTGTTTCAGTCCGGTCGATTGCCTGTTGAGCTTTATAGAGGTTTCATTCATAAGGATAACATACACATTAAGACATTATTATTCAATATCTGGGTGACCGAGCTTTGCTCGGTTATTTCTTTTTTTTTTTTTGTAAATCGTGTTTTTTGGAAATTATATATTTAAAAAAAAAAAAAATTCATAGGGGAAAATATAATCGTCTTGGACTCGAACCGGGGTCTTCTGGTTTCGGGACTGCCCGATTTACCGTCGAGCTATCGGGAATTTATAAATGACGGCGAAATTTACCTTCGTATTCTAATGATATTGTAAGGGGTTTTTCATTGCCTGAAAACACGGATAAAACGACCTTTTCTAAAAATGAAACCTATCTAGATCGATTCATCGCCCCCGAAACCCTCTTCATACCAAACATGAAAATCGTTGGAGCCGTTTCCGAGATGCAGATTATATATATTTATACAAGAACTAGCTGACCCGCGAACTTCGTACCGCCAGCAAAAATATTTAGTGGTTGGTCACCCTTATCATTTAGGGGTATGAAAAATAGATGTTGGCCGATTCTCATATCTACCCGATATGCACACAAAATTTCATAATAATCGGTCCAGCCGTTTCGGAGGAGTACGGGAACGAACATTGTGACACGAGAATTTTATATACAAGAATTGCTCGTTTAAAGATATTAGATTAGATTCAAGCAATGCATCTTGCGTTGCATGAATAATATCCTAAGTTGAAAAGTCTCAGACACATTATTATGTGAGTACAGACAACAAAAATATTATGTCGATATAAACTTACACCAATTTTTGGTCAATAAATCAGGTATTCGAAGATACCAATGCGAAAACTTTGAAGAAATATAATGTCTTGGAAGATTTAGATATAAATGGCAAACAAATTAATAGATTGAAGAAAAAAATTCGTTCAGGGATCCGTTTGTGAAATATGATATTTTAAAGTGCTAATTTTTATTAAAGTCAAATGTCCCCCCCCCCCCCCCCCCCACCCCCCCTCTGCCAGCTAAATACAGCTGTAGTATATATAAAGAATTTTATAGGAAAAAGCACTATCCTAGGTCAGCAATAATAATTGTGACTTGCAACTACGGAACTCTACACTGCGCGTGGCCCGACACACGCTTGGCCGGTTTTATTACAATTATTTTTACGTGCAAGTTGTATTTTTCTGTCAACAACAGTACAAATACCTAATCAATTAAAGTAAGTGAGTCACATATCTATACTAAGTGCTCCATAGTGGCTTACATTAAGAACGAGATAAAAAATGATTTATAGGTAATAAATGCTAATAAAAAACGTCAACCGACTAATAAATTATTTGCTTAAATCTACTCTGTAGCAACGGCCTCAGCTGATATTCTACTTCGACATTATTGGTTTTAAAGTGTACAGTGCCCGTTATAAATATTCGTATTACACATCGAGACTCGGTCAGCCAACCCCAGCGTCGTAGATCGTCGTCCCTGTCGCATAAATTACATAAATGTATGAGTAACCGAGACTGCACTCTACGCAGCCAGAATCTGTTCCATCTGGCTCAAGGGTGTATTAAAAAGTTAAGTGGCACTCGGGGACTGCCGCGGTAAAGCTATTGCATAGCATTTTTTATCAACTTATGCAATATTTTTTTTTGCATAATAAAAAATATGCAAAACAAAAATTTAAAAACAAACAAACAAGAAAAGCGAAGTGTCACTACTTCGCGAGTGAGATTCGAACCTGCGACATCATACAAAGAAAGACCAAATAGAGCTACTTGAGAACCTCTAAAATGTTGAACACTTACTGAACGACGGTGTTAGGTTTTTTTCGTTACGGAATTTCTTGATTCGGTCGCCGCGCCCAAACTGTTTGTCCTAGTTCAAAGCCCGCGATAAAAGCTATGCAATAGCTTAAAAATTCTTATAAAAACCAGCCAAGTGTGAGTAGGACCCGCACACGAAGAGTTCCGTACCATTGTGTAGCTATACTACGGACTACCTAATACGGTTCATGAGATGCAGCCCGCTGACAGACAGACGGTCGGATGGACGTCGGACAGTGGAGGCTTGGTAATAAGGTCCGGATGGCACTCTTTGTTTACGGGATATTACGGTCACTAGCTTTTGCTTGCGACAACGTCCTCGTAGAGTAAGGTTTTTGAAAATGAAATAGATCCTACGTTAACCATCTGTTTTTCCGGAGTAAAAGGTAACCTATATCATTCTCCGAGTCATCAACTATACGTGGATCCATTGCTTCGTTGTTGCTTGATCTAAGGACTTACCAACAAACCAAAACATTCGCATATATAACATTAAAAAAGATTACATTTCTGTAGAATAGGTACCTAATAATAGTTATTTGTGTTATATGGGGCCAAAGGAATTTTTTGTTCCCCGAGGGCTTAATTTTGAATTCAGAGCGAAGTGAAGGATTCTATAGTAGAATCCCGAGCGCAGCGAGGGATTATAAAGTAGAATCCTGAGCGTAGCGAGGAATTCAATATACGCCGCCCGACAACAAAAAATTTTGGCCCCGAATGACACACACTATTTTTCATCATTACCTATGAGAAAAAGCTAGGGGTATCAACCTACTATGTATAGAGTATAGACTGGTAATGTCTATACTCTATACGTATATTGAAAGTTTAAATAAAACACAAATAAATTTTTATGAAATAATTAAACATTAATATTTATGTTGGAAGTATGGGCGTATATGTCTAATCGACAAATTTGATCACGTGACTTATCGTAGACAACAGCTTCTCAAACATTTTTGAATTTCGACACATTTTTGAATTCTCCCTTCTGATTGGTCCGCGTTAGTGCTTTAGTATGCTAAAGCACTATAACGCGGACCAATCAGAAGAGAGAAATGAAAAGTCCCGTGGGGTTAAAATGAAATTTTGCTCCCGCTGTCCTCTGAAGCCAATATTCGTTTTTCGAATAGTTATGATGAAAAATATTTTTATGCTCAACGCAATAATGATAGTAGACTAGTTTCTGAGCGAATGTCCCAATTTGTAATTTTGGAAAAGTGATAGAAAAAAATACTGACTTTTATTTAGATATATCAATATTATGTAGATATTAATTTAATGTTGTGACAAATATCAATACTTAAAGTAGATTGTATTTAATGCCCGCGACTTCGCCCGACAAACCAAAAAAGAAACACACTTTTGCATTTAAAATATTGTTAAGTAAGCGTTCATTTCGAAACGGTTGATACGAGTTAGATTCGAATCTATGGTATCCACAGAAGCAGTACCTAATGAAGTTATCGAAGGGCATCCCGCGCTGGGGAGCAATCAACCGGTCGTTGCTTCCCTGCGTTCAGTGAGATACATATCCACAGCTTTGATTCTTTTTACTTTCGACCTACTTGGATTTGTTGCGGGTAGGAACGCGGAAAGTATTGCAAGCTTATATGATTTAATTTTATATGGGGATGGGTAATAGTAGATCCAGACACAAAAGTTAATTGAATTTAACTATCGAACTATGTCAGCATTTGTTACCCATAAAGAGTAGTTTAATAAATCCTTTGACAGCATGTCTGAATTCTCTTGGAGAAAAAGTAAAATTAAAAATTTTAAAAACCCCCCGACACAAAAAATAATCTCTAAAAACTAACAAATAATATTTTATACCTATTTATAATTATTATCGTCACATATATTATGTAAGTTCAAATATTTTTATTTTTCAAGTGTCGTCGTCGCATCGCGGGACCGCTAAAGTTTATAAAGTATTTTTCCAACAGCTAATTAATTATTACGAATTACATTTAGGTACGAGCGATCTTAAGTTTCATGCATGTATAGTCTACGCTCTACGTAATGCCGCGCGCGACACGTGAGGGCAGACGACGTTGACGGTTGTGTCGATTTTGAGTAAATTCTTTTGTTGCAATCTGCGACTACACCTGTTTTTCTCACTTAGCGGTCCCCCGACGCGACGACGACACTTGGAAAATAAAAATATTTGAACTTACATAATATATGTGACAATAATAATTATAAATAGGTATAAAATATTATTTGTTAGTTTTTAGAGATTATTTTTTGTGTCGGGGGGTTTTTAAAATTTTTAATTTTACTTTTATTTAGTCCTTTTTAAAGTAGGTATAAATATTAGGAAGGTATTTATAGTGATTTGTTAGCGCAGTGGTAATTGAGTCTTATTGATCCTATTTAATTACCCACCTTCGAAATCTAAACCTTACTCTAACATGTCATATTTAAAGTCATGGTTACCTTACCATGTTCTTTCAATATCATTGAAGTAATACGGTACCTTTCGAATCGATAGGACATATGGAAGGTAGTCAGATCACCTCATCAACTATTAAAGAGCTGATGCTCTTCAAACGGCTGATCAGGTCATGTTTACCTTACCATATACTTTCAATATCATTGAAGTAACACGGTACCAAATTTCGAATCGATAGGACATATGGAAGGTAGTCAAATCCCCTTATCAACTATTAAAGAGCTGATGATGTTCAAAGGGCTGATCAGGTCATGGTTACCTTACCATATACTTTCAATATCATTGAAGTAACAAGGTACCAAATTTCGAATCGACAGGACATATGGAAGGTAGTCAGATCCCCTCATCAACTATTAAAGAGTTGATGATCTTCAAACGGCTGATCAGGTCATGGTTACCTTACCATATACTTTCAATGTCATTGAAGTAACACGGTACCAAATTTCGAATCGATCGGACATAAGGAAGTTAGTCAGATCCCCTAATCAACTAGAAAAGAGCTGATAATCTTCAAACGGCTGAACAGATTTTCCTGAAACATGGCTAAGAACACTCGGGATAAAATTATCTATGACACAAAAAAAACTAAACGAAAATCGGTTCATCCGTTTGGCGGCTACGCTACCACAGACAGGTACACAGATACACAGACACGTTAAACTTATAACACCCCTCTCTTTTTGCGTCGGGGGTTAAATAAACTTATAACACCCCTCTCTTTTTGCGTCGGGGGTTAAAAAAAGATATTCGAAACTTAGATTAATAGTTTAAACTAATTAATGATTTAATTTTTACGAAAAATCACTTCTTCTGACGAACATAATATATTATTATCTTTTACTCCAAGTGAATTCAGACATGCTGTCTAAGGATTAATTCAACTAATCTACCTATTAGGGCAACAAAAGCCGACAGCCCGACACAGTTCACTAGGATACGGGGGTTCACGGGGCCCATACAAAACTACCAATTACATATTATTTAACATAGTCGCTAACTTCTTGTACTTCCATTTTCCCGTTATTTGCTTCCCGTCAAAAGCTTTAATAGCTCCACAGTTGAAGATGCTAACTGAAAACTGAAAGGTCGTAGGTTCGATCCCCACCCGTTGCATTATTGTCGTACCTACTCCTAACACAAGCTTTCCACTTGGAGGGGAGAGAAGAATATTAAAAAATTTAAGCTGGGCTAAAAAAACATGGGCCTCAAACGAAGGCGAAGGGAAAACTCACTCTGCGGGCAAAGAAAAGCCTGGTGGTCAAAACAGAAACGAGGAAATCTCTAGAAGAACTAGAAAAGTTTACACCGGCGTAGTTTATTGAATTACGAAGTTGAAGTAGAAATGGAGAGGGCCATAGCTCCTAAAACCGATAGAAGTTGGGTTCCTAAGGTGTTCTAATGTCGTTCCCCCGTTAGATACAGTTGATCTCAGGCGAGTAGCTGGGACAATTGGACCCCAAAGGCAGAAGATCATATTCAGTGGCGATCCTTGAAAAATGCTATCTTCCGGTGTGGACGTCTATCGGTTGAGACGGAGACGACTACGGCGTTTAATATTATGATAAGTATTTTCCCTTGCTAATCCCACCTTAAAGTAAAGCTTGTACTTGAAGTAGCTTTTTATTCATCATCTACTTGCATTAGATACAGAGGTACAGTTATGATGAGAGAGTTTTCGTGTAAGGATCGTTTTACGCAATCGTTTAGGTATGTTACAATAACATCGATTTCATTCTCAGCAGAATGAGCTTGGTAACGGGTGGTAGATTCACGATTTGCCATAAGTCCCAAAATTTGGCCTACATGATATAAATGATTGAGTTTTGAATTTTTTTTGAAAATTGGATTATGAACACTTTAATTATTATGTAAAATAAAAATATTTATAACATACTTTTATTAATATTCACGAACACATTATACCTACCACATTTTAAAAGCTTCGCGAGAAAGTTGTAGAGCACCGCTCTCCTTCGTATTTCTCTCAGAAAAGCTAATGAGACGGATTGTTTCGTTAAGATTCGTTGAAATGTGTCCAAAAGTTTTATTTGTGTTGCATTATTTCTAAAAGAGTAGGCAGATGTTTAATTAATCTTGTTTCAAAAAGTTTTAATTGGCCCTCTCGGACTCGGTTTGAATGTTTACGTTTTGATTAGTCTTTTTCGGGCATTTTGGATAGTTGGAGCTGCCAATTTCTTAAAAAAGTTGATTTACGAACGATAGTTTTACGTGATAACGTCATAAAGAATCAAGTCACAAGCCAACGCTTGGGCCGATCGTGCCTCTCTATCGCTTGTTCCGCACTTTTTCGTGCTTAGACGTAGTCGCAAATCCTAGTTCCATGCCGGTGTTCATCGATATAAAAGACGTTATCACGTCAAAAAATCACTTATAAATCTTGCAGAACATAATAGTTGTCAAGTGCAATACCTGGCATGCCTGCCTGGCAGCCGCTGGATACTGCGGCACAGGATTATGTTCTGTCGATCGCGGGCCTAAACGACGACGATAGCTGTACACATACTACCTATCTACGGATCAACTTAATTCTGTAGTCTGTCCCTTTGTGACGGTTTATTGTTAAGTATCCTACTCAGAGGAAACGACTACTTTTATCTTAATGCTGAACATGACTAATAAATATAATTCTCCCATTCCCCTCCAACTAAGCGAAAACTTGTATTAGAAGTGGGCACGACATTGGTGCAACGGGTTGGGTTTGAATCGTCATTGCTTCGGTTTTCAGTCTGCGCTTTACCGTTGATCTATTGGAATATATCAAAGAAAACAAGGCTAGCATGCGCGCCAGTATAAAATTTTGTTTAGGTACTTAGGTAGGTACACTTATTCTCGTCTCACGAGAAAATGGGTAGACATAAATTTTCTCGTAGTGCGTATTAGCTTGCTGGACAACAACGCAGCAACATAAAATTGCTCTCTCTGAGTCTCCACTCTTTTCACAGCAATCCGCAATCACTAATGGCTGCATCGAACATAATACAATGACACCAACCAGCAGGAAGGCGCTGTACAATTTTTTAATTAGGAAACCGGCTCGGTAGAAGCAACCTTCCGTCATAGCTGTATAGTGTACAGGAAAGTATCGGCGATGAGTATTAATGAAGTAGGGACACGAAGCAGCTCGTCATGACATGCGTACGCGCAACTGACTATTCAGTCGTACCGCGTATTTCAAACCCCGTGAACGCGCGTGCATTTATTCCTCCGATCAAACGCTGGTTCAATGACACTTGGAGATCGAGATGATATTCGGTACATATTGATTTCGAAATTTTCGGACCACCAATGAATGATTGTGGATTGAAAGAGGTGATTCTTCTTTATTTTGTTTAACGATGTGATTATCAGTTAATTGAAGTCAATTTAGGAGTTCTCTACATGATACTGTGACCACCCTCAGTGGTCGTAGCATGGTACATGTCGGCTTTGATTTATATTTAGTTTGTTCCTACTTATGACTGCTTTAATACAAACAAAAACATCGTTTTAACATCGATGTGATCTTACCTATTTAAAAATAATTAATTAGGTAACCAATTTGCAATAAATTACCTACTCCGTCTTAAACTAAGAAAGTATTGTGTTTCATTTTTTTTTATAATCTAATTTACCAATTGTTGAAGTCATACCCTTTTCAAATTGCGGCCACGAATACTGACTTGTTTTACTGTAGTAAGTATATTTTGAATCAGATGAATTTACTTACCTACTACGTAAGTATAATTATCTAAATTATCTAAAATCTTTATTTTCATAGAACTCTTCTAATTGCAATCATAGTTCCTTAATTGTTACGACAATTCTTTACAAAATATAACCTTTTTCTTTGTCAAAAATAAATGAAGAGACTACAAAATTTGAAGAGATGAATGAATTAAACATTTTGAAGTTCTCTTGTTAGGTAAGTATATTATAAAAATGTAGATGCGTTCATCTGGTGAATATGAGATCTGAAATCGAAAAGAAACGAAAAAGTTTAAAAAAAAGTTAAAAGGTCAAACGTGGGTAAATCAGAAAGTACAAACATGTCTTGTATTGATTGTCTTGTATGTTTCAAAATTCACGGGACGCAGTTCCCGGTTCCACGGAATGCAAGAAACGAACTTATAAAGTTTTAACTACCTACCTTTATCCGATAAAAGTTCAAGACCACCTGCAATCTACTATGATTGTCAGAAATAAAAATCCTTAATCACTATTCACATAGATAGATTATCTAAAGTTGAAATTTATGAGCCATTACTCGGACTTTACTACCTTTCATTAAGTTCTTGCTATGTTTTTACAGATGTTACAAGAATAATCTTAGTTTAATGGAAGAGTTTTATTAAGAAAAATAAAGAACAAAATGCAATTAATATTTCTATTGGTTGTTGTGGTATCGGTGCCTGAAGCCTGGGCGAAGACGAGGAGGTACACAAGGCTACAGTCAGATCCTCTTTCAAAGACAAGATGTGATTTAATCTGTATCGATGCCAGCAAGGAAACCAAATCTCAGGTATTGTTATGAATACTAATTATTTTATCCTAAGTGGTAAGTAGTATAGTGAGGCCCGCTTGCAGAGACGCCGGGTTAGACTTAACCCAGGAATAAATTTGTAACTTGGATAGCTTTATACGAAATCTGTCAAAGCAGCAGCTAATTCTGGGTTAAAAGGATAACCCGGCGTTTCTGCAAGCGGGCCTAAGATGGATAGTTATTTTATCCTTATAGCTACATATTAAATATAGGTACCTATTCAGCTTAGATTATTACTTATTGTATATTTTTATGGAGTTCTTGACAAATTCCCTTTCAAATCTTTAGCAAAAAAATGATTTTTGCTAAAGATTTTGTTAATTGGACTTTTCTACTCTAAGTTTTGTGGTTAAAATTGTCTGTGTCTATGTCAATCCTAATTTATGCAATTAAATTGAAGAATCCTGTAATTTAATAATGTGAAAGATAGATATAGTTTTTAATTTCTTGATAGTCTTCTATATTTTTTACTCTTAGAAAATAGAAAATTGAAGAATTAGATAAAGTGCACTTCATTTAACTACAGTCAAACTCGGGCTGTTATCCATTGAATTTTAATGCCAAAGATATCATACGATCATAATTCTTAAATGTTAAAATATTTTATGCTAATTTAATGCAAATGCAATTTACATAAAGCGATGGAAAGAGACATGGTATTTTTATAGGGTCTTATTTAGCTTGCATTGTACGTGTGTACGAATGTTTGTTTGTTTAGGTTAAAACTTGCAATCTGAATTAGAACCACTTTCCTGTTTTCGATTTAGCTGATCTGCAGGTAAATCGGATGACGATGCAATATTATTGCGACATGGATCTGATCTGATGATGGAGCTGGAAGGTGGCTATGGGAACCTTGTAATAAAATGACTTAACCCCATAGAGTTTGGGCTCATTTGATTCGTCTTGATATAAGTCTGGTACAAAGCTCTCGTAATATTTAACTAATAAATTAATAAATGACAAGATATTTGATAACAAAAAGGAGTAAAAAGTGATCTAAATTCGAAGTAGCACATCGTTTGTATCTTCCAGAACGAGCCGCAAACTTACTCTTAAACTCTTATGAAGGTCTAGAACTATTGGAATTTCGTCTTTATGCCCAAGTAAAATAAAAGTCGAAGTTATATAAGGTACTTTTGTAGTTGAGTCACGTAGAACTACAAAGAAGGCATTATGTTTTTAAAGGCGAGTTCGCTAATTTTGTTCTTTTAATGAACCTGTCTAAAGTTGAATGAAGGCGCTGTTCTTCAGCTTTCCACTTTAATTACTAGATGCTTTCTATTGTTTTTCAACATTGTGTGTAACATTCACTAATCAGTGTTATTGGAACGTAGTTCCTTATCGCGCGGTGCGGAAGGGGGCTAGACGGAAAAAATTAAGACAAAATTTCTACATATGGAATTTATCCCCTAATTTTTCATAACTTATTTTTAAGTTATAAAAAATTAGGGAAAAATTCTATTTTCAATTTTATTTTAAATAATTTCTACATGTGAATTTTTCCCTAAAATTAAAAAATTATTTCAAAATTGAAAATAGAAAATTCAGTCTGTCGAGCTGGGATTCGAACGATTGACTTTTAACTGTTTAGCGACTGTCGAAACCACAAGGCTACCGAGATCTTATATTGTACTGTGAAAATAATGAACACAATGCCAAATTAATGAATCGAAAGGAACTTCGTTCCATCCGGGTGTCCCTTGACACCCTCAAGTTTTTTTACTAACTTAGAACCAGTTGCACATAAGATAGTTAAAGTTAAAGCGACTTTGGGTTTGAGAAGTCAGGGTTCATTTACTTTTTACGATACTAAAACTTGATCATAGAAATCAAAATACTGACATAAACAATCCACTTTGATGTCATTATGGGTGACTTCAACTTAAACCGTAACTTTACTTTAACCATCTGATGTGAAAGTGAGATGAGTACCTAGATGCTTTTTAGGGTTCCGTAGTAAACAAGGAACCCTTATAGTTTCGCCATGTCCGTCCGTCTGTCTGTCCGTCCATCCGCGGTTTAGCTCAGAGACTATTGGTACTAGAAATCTGTAATTTGGCAAGGGTATAAATATCAATCACGCCGACAAAGTGGTGAAATAAAATTGTGAAAAATATTTTTCTTTAGGGTACCTCCCCTACATGTAAAGTGGGGATGAATTTTTTTTTCTCGTCTATCCCATAATGTGGGGTGTCGTTGAATAGGTCTTTCAAAAATATTGTGGGTGTGGGAACACCATTTTTCAATTCAGGGATCCGTTTGTGAAATATAATATTTTAAAGTGCTTAATTTTAATAGAGTCTAGTGTCCCCCCCCCCCCCCCCTCTGCCAGCTAAATGGTTGTATAAAGAATACAAGAAAAAATTTGCAGCAGTAGTATATATAATGAATTTTAAAGGAAAACTATCACGGCTAAGTAGGGTTCATTAGTTAAAGAGTTATATCTGTTTTTCCTAAGTTAGGTATTACACGTAGTGTAAGTTGCATATTTTGTAATATATTATAGTATTTAAACCATGGAACTCAAAATGTATTCATATAAATAAAATAAAAGCACTATTCTAGGTCAGCAATAATATTTGAGATTATATTAATTTTTAGTGTAGGGTTCCGTAGTTGAAAGCAACTACGGAACCCTACACTGCGCGGGGCCCGACTCGCACTTTTATTATTTAATCGGACATAAAATCGTAATTATCTTGTACCTATCTCGTTCTTTAAATTTAATACTTAAATCTTAACTGACTGATCTTATGAAAAATATTGTAAGCTGGCGATGTTATGTAATATTATTATAGCCTCTTTTCAATGCAAAAAGCTACCTAACGCAAATAATAACTAGATACAAAGCTAACTAGATAGAAATCTAAAGTACATTTAAATATGATTCTCACAATAGCAAACATCAAAACAGAAAAAAACCGATCAATTGTTTAAGACTAAGCTTTAGCTTTCATTATTAGAGCCTAGAGGTGATGTCAAGGCACTGTGGGTCTCACATCAAATATAGATGGAGAAATTTTTCCAAGAGGTATGAGGGTTTTCTCGCTCACTCAATAATGAAGTGATAATTCCCACAGTGTTGATTGCGAACTGTTGCAATTTGCAAGGAATGTATAACAACCAACTAATTCTTTTGTACTAGATGTTTACATTGAGTTTATTTTCTTATTTAAATAGAAGGAATTTGAAGAGTTCTTACTCTTAGTTACTCAGAGTTTGAACTGCTGCTAGAGCCATCAAGAAGCATCTAATAACTACATTACCAGCTTTGAAGACTAAAGTCTTCGAACAGTGCGTGTTGCCAGTGATGACCGGATCCGAAATATGGTCGCTAACTATGGGCCTCATAAGAAGGCTCAGGATCACTCAGCGGGCGATGGAGAGAGCTATGCTCAGAGTATCCCTGCGAGATTAAACCAGAAATGAGGAGATTCTTAGGAAAACCAAGTCACCGACATAGCTCAGCGCGTCGCGAAACTGAAGTGGAAATGGCTGGGGCACATTGTTCAAAGAACTGATGGTTGTTGAAGTCCCAAGGTACTGGAGTGGCGATCCCGCACCGGGAAGCGCAGTGTTGGCAGACCCCCCACTAGGTGGGCCGACGACATCAAACGAGTCGCAGGGAGCCATTGGATTCAGGCGGCGCAAGACCAAAGCCTGTGGAAGCCCATGCAGGAGACCTTTGTCCAGCAGTGGATGTCTATCGGTTGACAGAGAAAAAGAAATTACCAGCTGACTAAGTTCCAGGTACCTTGACGATAGTACTTGACGATTAAAAAAATAACTAGTACCTATACAGCTAGGTCTATTTGAATAAGTTTGGACATTATATGTTCAAAGAACAAAGAAGCCATGTGTATTGATTTTTATATTAAGCTACCTATATCTACATACACATTTTCTATTCATGAATCTTATTCCGTATATTATTGCACTCGAAGTTATAATTTCACTAAAACGGTAGCACCGTCGTCTACAGTGTCGCTCAGCATGCCGCGCGGAGGAACGAAAACTGGGCACGTGTCCTTCAGAAGAAAACCCACGATGGATGGCTGCTTGTGTCGAAGCATGTAACCAGGACTCCCAGTGCGATGGAACTCAACGGTGTTGCAAACACGGTTGCAGCTCTGTATGCAATGAGCCCGTGGATCTTTTAACTATACCAGGTAATTAACATATCGAAGGGTCTCCCACCTGACCGTAAAGTGGGTAAGCATCTTGAGGCTCCGTAGGGACTAAATCAAGGATTAGGGGCTGCAGCAGAATCAAAATTATTAAGCAAAATACCTTATGGCATTTATCTTCTTTGCCTTAAAGGTTAAGAACGATAAAATACCGAAAGAAGAAGAGTGGCCGTCAAACTTTTAATCCTTAATAGGAGAGTTGATTAGTTTATTAATGGGGATAAAGAAAACAAATCTTTTTTAGGTCTCCCAGCTTTGCCAGTCATGGAAGAACCCAAAGAAAGACGTCGCTCAGTCCAGATCAAATGGTCAGATGGTGTAGGAGACACGGCGAGAGCTGTGCCAGGCCGAATTCTTTACTTGTTAGAAGAACAACACCACCTTGGACCTAAATATGAAGAATCTAGACTTGGAGATTGGAATCTTATTATGAGAACCAATAAGTAAGTAAAGATGTGTTTTTGGCTACACTAATCATTGTCTATTGATATGTGGATGTGATTTCGTTTACAGAGTTTTTCCTATAATGTTAATGTACTACTTATATCTTGAAGAGTTTGCTTATCAGCTAACGTTTGATGGGTTTTGTTTGCTTTTTACAAAATACACAATGCGTCATTTATATGCGTCATTATATGGTCAACATTTTATAATCAACCAGTGCAAATTTTGCGGTATCTTCAACTTCGATGTTTTTTTTTTCTGCAGTTTTTAAGCTCCTTGGTTATTTGTAGATATTTTAAGCTCAGCTACTCTTTGTTTTGAGTCAGCACTGAAGTATTAAATTAATATTGACATTTATGAAGTCAGAATCTTAAAAACAGTTGTAGTACGGCTCGAGCGAACCAACATCGAAAAATCAATGGGTTTTTTGAACCTGGTCAGAAATGATCGATTCAACACGTCCTCTCTGAACTTTCAAAATTATGGATTGATGATTGAGTTTATCGCTATCTGAAAAATATTAAATCAATTAAGTATATAGAGGACGATAAGAACACCAAACAACATACAAATACATACTTAATAAGATTTTAATAAAAGATCTGACATAAAATGGCTCTCGCTTTAGCAACTGAAACCTTCTTATTATTATCTATTTTTCTCAAGCTTTTTCTTCTACCTTCTTGATCTTAAGTCTACTCACTAAAAACACTGGACACAATGTCTAATTCTCAATAGTGCAGCGGCCAGAACCAGTCCGTAAGGTCGATGGTTCAAACCTACATGAGCTCTTATAATGCACAACCTCTTTAAAACCATAAGAAGTAATGCACAAAAGAATACCGTCTCAGTCTCACGAATGATACTATCTATCTAGGGACGCTTTGACCGTGTCTAGTTCTTACAACCGTCAAAGATTTGCTGCCAAGCGATTTATCGTCCCGGTACGACGGCGTGTGGAAACTGATTAGGGGTATGAGTTTAAACTGCCATACTTTTTCATAAGTTAGGCCGTCACCATCTTTGTCACTTGCCACCGTCATCATCATCGTTAGATCACAGTTAAAGGTTATCTTGTAATCGAATAAAAAAAGACCATTAAGAATATAGACATAAATAACACTCATAAAGCGATATTAGAAATCATGCTATCATCTATGATAGCTCCGGCAAAGATACTTGAATCGGTAATTGAACCCGGATTGGGCCGCCCGAATTTGTATTTAATTTTGTTATTCATTCTCTTTTGCTTTATGAATATTTATAATAAAATTATGCTCTACAACAATATTTATTTACTTATGCTCATCGAAATTTTAAGCTATTGCATAGCTTTTATCGCGGGCTTTGAACTAGGACAAACAGTTTGAGCGCGGCGACCGAATCAAGAAATTCCGTAACGAAAAAAACCCCACACTGTCGTTCAGTAAGCGTTCAACATTTTAGAGGTTCACATTTAGCTCTGTTTGGCACAGTGGGCGAGCGGCCGCTTTTTTAGATGTCGCAGGTTCGAATCTCACTCGCGAAGTAGTGAAAGTGCGCTTTTCTTGTTTGTTTGTTTTTTAATTATTTTTTTGCATAATTTTTATCATGCAAAAAAAAATATTGCATAAATATTATAATTGCATAAGTTGGTAAAAAATGCTATGCAATAGCTTTACCGCGGCAGTCCCCGAGTGCCACTTAATTTTTTCAATATATCGTAAGCGCTATCGAAACTGTATCAAATATTTCAAATTGTATTTTCGATTCTTATCGGGGATTCCGTTGATACGCGGAAATTAAATAAAAACACTTAAATAAAGGTGATTTTGCTTTCTACTTACTTTTCCGTATCGCGTGCGTTAACCGCAATGATGATGCATGATGCAACACGGACCATTGTATTTCGATCGCTTTTGTTCCTGGTCTTTTCCTAGTATCGGGGCTATCGAGCTTAGTTTGTATTTTTTGCTCCCCATTATCTGGATTCATTTCGATAAAGTGTCAATCAAAGTGATCAAAGCTTATCTTCTCAACTGTATTCTATATTTAACGACTTCTTTGTTCAAGCGGCTTACGAGCGGCAAAACCAAAAACCAGATCCGATAAAATATCATTGTTTGCTAAAGGTTAAACGGCGCACCATAGTGATCGAGGGTTTTCCAAGAAACTAACTCGCCTGACGGTTAAAAACACAAGCTTATTTCATTCTCGATAGAAATTTATAATGTTCACGTTCTTTATAATGTTACCTTTATGGATGGATCCTTTGTTTGAGAATAGGTATGGGAATAATTTAATACGAATTCATAATAATATTTATCTGCAGTGTTTAAAAACTGTTTATTATCGACAGAATTTTTCTTTAAAGGTAAACGTAAACAGTTTAAGATAGATCCATCAATTAAATGTCCACAGACAAAATTATTGTTGACTAGCTATAGCTCGCAACTTCATCCGCGTAGAGTATAACCTAATATAAAAAAATCTTTTTTAAAAAACTGACTCCAAACGCCAAATCTTTCAAACAAAAAAAAAAGAATTTTCCAAATCGGTTCAGGTGTCTTCGAGTAATCGGTGAACATACATACCGACGAATTGAGAACCTCCGCCTTTTTTGAAGTTTTTTAAAAATGTAGCTTAGAAGTCAGTCTCGAAGACCACAACTATAACCATGCAAAAAATCACGTTGATCCGTTGCTTCATTGCTGCGTGATTGAAGGACAAACTAAGAAACCAACAAACTTTCGCGCTTACTGATGTAAACGCGAAAGTTTGCTAGTATGCAATTACCTAAGTAATTGCTTATGGATAAAGTTGGAATTTGATTTTATAAATTCTCAAGCTTCTGCTCTTTTTTTCAGAACAAAAGTATCGCTCAAAAGCCTACTTAAGCCAGGTCGATGGTACCGTTTCCGAGTGGCTGCAGTCAGCTCGGCCGGCACTCGAGGATATTCAGAACCAAGCCCCCCTTTCACACCACGTAAAGGACCCAGGCCACCACCGCCACCAAAGAAACTGAAGGTTGAGCCTGTGCGATCAGACAATGGTAATTCACCTATAGTTTTAATCCTAATAATTGTATTATGATTACGTTAAGTTCGATTTTTCAAATCCCTATTTTTACCCCCTTAGGGGATGAATTTTCCGAAATCCTTTCCTAGTGGATGCCTACGTCATATCTATCTGTATGTCAAACAGCCCGATCCGTCCAGTGATTTGAGCTGTGCGTTGATAGATCAGTCAGTCATTCACCTTTTCCAACCTACTAATCCTACTAATACTATAAATGCGAAAGCTTGTGAGGATGGATGGATGTATGGATGGATGGATGGATTTTGTTATTCTTTCACGCCACAACGAATGAACCGATTTGTCTGGAAATGGAGATAGCTCATACTCAGGATAACCACATAGGCTACATTATATTCTGGAAAATTAAACAGTTCCCGTGAGAATCAAAAAACCTTAATCCACGCGGACGTAGTCGCAAGCATCATCTAGTTTATAATAGGTATATATCTAATAAAAAGAAAATGGTTTGAAACGTAATGAATTAAAGGCTGGCAAATAATTATTGTAAGTTCTTCTGATGTTGAGACTTTATGAATGATTAGGTTGGATCTTTACTTAAATGATCCTTTAGGTAGTCATCGAAATGTAAAAAAAACCGGCCAAGTGCGTGTCGGGCCACGCGCAGTGTAGGGTTCCGTAGTTGAAAGTCTCAAATATTATTGCTGACCTAGGATAGTGCTTTTGTTTTATTTATGAATATTGAATAAATTTTGAGTTCCATGGTTTAAATACTATAATATTCTACAAAATATGCAACTTACACTACGTGTAATACCTAACTTAGAAAAAACAGATATAATTCCTTAGCTAATGAACCCTACTTAGCCGTGATAGTTTTCCTTTAAAATTCATTATATATACTACTGCTGTGAATTTTTTCTTGTATTCTATATACAACCATTTAGCTGGCAGAGGGGGGGGGGGGGGACGACACTTGACTCTAATAAAATTTAGCACTTTAAAATATCATATTTCACAAACGGATCCCTGAATTGAAAAATGATGTTCCCACACCCACAATATTTTTGAAAGACCTATTCAACGACACCCCACACTATGGGATAGACGAGAAAAAAAAAATCATCCCCACTTTACATGTAGGGGAGGTACCCTAAAAAAAATTATTTTTCACAATTTTATTTCACGACTTTGTCGGCGTGATTGATATTTATACCCTTGTCAAATTACAGATTTCTAGTACCAATAGTCTCTGAGCTAAACCGCGGACAGAAAGACAGACATACGGACGGACATGGCGAAACTATAAGGGTTCCTTGTTTACTACGGAACCCTAAAAATGACTCAAAGAAACTTTTACGAAGTCTGTATGAAGTATGACAATGTTGCAAAACAATTATACTTCGTTTATTCTAACTCAAGATACATAATTTTAAAATTAAAACAAAATCTCGATGAACGAGGAACCCAGAGAACGCTGCAGCGCTACCCAGCCTTCTGGTCTAGATTGTATCCAACGATAAACTTCATAAGTTGTAGAAGGTGATTAATAAATGTTTTGTTTCCAACAGGTACAGTGACGATACGTCTTGAATGGAAAGAACCGCGTTCTGATATGCCCGTGATGAGATATAAAGTGTTCTGGAGTAGACGCGTCCGTGGACTAGGTGGAGAACTTGATTCTGTGCTTGTCAATCATCAAACTGTTCCAAAGGTGTCATATTAATTTAATTTCTCTTTAAAAATAATTCAAAATTGTCTCCTTTAGATTGCAAATAACAATTCGTTATTATTAATAACGAAGTTCAAAATTCAAATATAGCTTAGAATAGACTAGTTGACCCGGCCCTGTTTCGCACGGGTAAGCTACAAAACAAACGCAATGGTATGTTTGCATACCATTGCGTTTGTTTTGTAGCTTACCTACCACTGCTGACAACAGCTGGAGCCTGGAGTTCAAAGATGAAGTAGGTAGGTGTAGGTATATTTGGTACCTAAAATATTGACCCTGTGGCCGTGGGGCCCGGAGGCTCGCGCACTTTTTTTAGAGATATCGAAAAGGCTGATCGAGTCTACCGGGTATCAAAGAGCTGGCAGCTACCTTGGCCAAAGGATTAGCTTGGCCATCCAAAGGGGTAATGCTGCCAGCATCTTGGGTACTATGCCACACTGCGGTGACTTGGATGGGGTTTTAGATTTTATTTAGTTTTTATTTTAGTTTTTATTTTAGAGTAAATTTAGGTTTAATGTAGTATTCTGTATAAATATTAATTGATAAATTATCCATTAATATTATAAATGTGAAAGTTTTTGATTATATTTATGGATGGATGGATGAATGTTGCTTACTCTTGCACGCCAGAATGAATGAACCGATTTGGCTGAAATATGGAATGGAGATAGCTCATACCTGAGTATGTCAGTAACTATAGTGTCTACCTAAGTAGTCAGAGACTACTTTATATCCCGAAAAATTACAGTACCCCGGGAATTAAAAATCCACGTGGACTAAGTCACGGGCATTTTCTAGTTAAAAAAATATTTAATTTTCAGGAGCAAACCTACGTTGAAATCAGCGACCTTCAGCCTAATTCAATGTACTTCTTGCAAGTCCAAACAATTAGCATGTTCGGTCTCGGAAAACTGCGAAGTGAGAAAGCGGCCATTTTCTACAACACAACTAGCGGGACAGACGGTAAAACATTGAAATTAATTCCTAATTATCATTTACCTTAGCAATCCAGTAACGTGTATTTTGCGTATTAGGGTATAGGAGAAATTCATTTTGTGCATAGAAAAAATTTCAGGAAGTCACGCAATTTTTTATGATTCTTTGCCGTGAAACCGAATAGTCGTAGAGCTACTTATTTCCCGAATTTCTCACACCATTTTTTAAGGTTTAGGTTCTATTCAGCATTTAGGATAAGCATTGATAACTTAGTGGTTAGGACTGTGGTCTCCTATTCGGGGGGTCGCAGGTTTGATCCTGGGCACACACCTCTGACTTTTCGAAGTTATAAGTATGTGCGTTCATGCAATTAAATATCACATGCTTCAACGGTGAAGGAAAACATCGTGAGGAAACTTGCACACCTGAGAGTTCCCCATAATGTTCTCGAAGGTGTATGAAGTCCTACAATTCGCATCGGGCCAGCATGGTGGACTATGGCCTATATAAATATAATAAGAGGAGACCCGCGCTCTGTAGTGAGCCGTATAGGTAAGGGTTGCTGAGGAGGAGGAGGAGGAGGAGGTTCTATTCTATCTTCTCTTTTTAAGCTAACATTTCATTTAAATCAACCCATCGCCCGCCCAATACTCGTGAGCATAGTTCTCCTCTCGAATGAGAAGTTTTTAAACGTGTTGACGTTCACCACGCGGGCCAAGTGACTGACTTATTTCAATTTGAATTATGGAGATCCCTCAGGCATGCACATTGCTTTACGATGTTTTAAGTTAACGAGGGATAAATAATAAATAAATAAACATGAAATAAATAATTTTGATTTTTAGGGTTCCGTACCCAAAAGGGTGCCAACGGGACCCTATTACAAAGCCTCCTCTGTCTGTCTGTCCGTCCGTCCGTCTATCTTTCAGCGGGCTGTATCTCGTAAACCGTAACAGGTAGGCAGTTGAAATTTTCACAGAGTGTGTATTGCCGCTTTATCAACAAATAAGTAAAAAATAAATTTAAATTAAAAAATAAAGGGGGATACATGAAAAAGGAGTCGAAATAAAATTTTATTTTTTACCCTATGGCATGTGGGCCAATTGTCTAGACTTAGAGCTCACTAAGTGGAGTTCAAATATTTTTATTATTATTTTTTAGCTTCAAAAATGAAGAAATGGGGGATCTTCAAAGTTGTGCAAAACAAACGAGCATTTTTCCCCTTATGCTAATTTAGTACTATCTAAGAACTAAGATATCTAAATATTATGTATCTAGTTTAAAAAAAAAAATTATTTGGTCATAAGTACGGAACCCTAAAAGAGCGAGGCCCGACTCGCACTTGGCCGATTTTTTAATTGTTCGGCGGTCGGCACTCACACAAATGCAAATAAAATTGAGGATACGCTCTGCAAAAGCTACTTACCTACCTAACTCTATTTTCTAGAAGGACAAGAACCAGTGACTCTTAAAAGACGAAAGGAAGACAGCCAAGACAAGCTCATTAAAGGACTTAAGCTGAACAAGCTGACGTGGCTGGATCACAAGATTGAAGCCAAAATATCATGGAACCCGATTCACCCTAAAGGACAACGTAAAAAGTAGGTGATTTTAACCGACTTCAAAAAAAGTAGGAGGTACTCAATTCGACACGTTTTTAGCTAGCTTTGCGTATCGGCTTAGTTATCATTCAACATACCTGTACAAACTAAAATTATTTTATACTTTGTAGTGGAGTTTGAAGTAGGTTTTATAAAATAGTACATTGTGGTACAAGTGTGTAATGTTGGTGATTGCCGCTGAGGCGCCATTGAGACCCGAGCCGTCAGGTGAGGGTCTTAAGATAGCCGAGGACGGTAATCATCAATACACACGTGTATCATACGACGTTTTTCAACACACTTGTGAAGAAAATAATACTAAAAAATAACATTTTAATTAATAAATAACTGTAATTTCAATAGTGAAAACGAGTTGTGAAAAATTTTTCGCAATGGCGGGACAAATTAATCAGTTTTCCTATGCGCGCGCATCTTATAATAGCGATCGACCATAGACTAAAAGAATGAGGTTTCTTTCTTTTTGGCTTTCGCGGATAGCGTTTTAGCCACGTAAAAATGGGGAATTTCAAGTTTTTACAGAATAAAAATTCTTTTCAAAAAACCGACTTCTAACGCCACTACAAAGTATAAAAATAATTTTAGTTTGTCCACGTTTGTTGAAGTCGGGCGGGCCTATATACAAACTATGAAACCGATGCGCGACGCTACAGAATATGATAGACTCGTTTGTAGAAGTCAAGCGAGCATCGCGAGTCGGTTTCATAGTTTGTATTTTAGGCCCGCCCGACTTCAACAAACGTGGACAAACTAAAATTATTTTTATACTTTGTAGTGGCGTTAGAAGTCGGTTTTTTGAAAAGAATTTTTATTTTAAGCTTTTAAGTGTAGTATACTATGATTGAGGAGCTAGGACCTGGAGCTCCATGATGTAGTCCATACTTGTTACCTACAATATCAATTCGTAATCGAAATTTCCTAAATCGCCATAGTTTTAGCCTGCAGCATCAGGCTTGAGGAGTTGAAGGTTAAAATTTTTATGGGACCATTTCGCAAACATCCTCTGTCGATTAAAAAAAAATCACGCGAATCGGTCCAGTAATCCCGGAGAAATCGGTGGACATACATAGAAAAAAAAAAAAAAAAAAAAAAAAGATACCGGCCGAATTGAGAACCTCCTCCTTTTTGGAAGTCGGTTAAAAAACAAAAGTTATTTTATTTGAGTGAAAGTATATTTTTATTTATTAAAAACACGTACAAGTTGAAATTATCTATTTAAATATGAAGTTGCATGAAATGAGCAAGCAATAGGTACATTAATTTATTTGTACTATTGAATACGATTTTTTTTGTATCGGAACTTTTTGACGTGACAACGTCTTATAAATTGGTTTGCCGGGTGACACTTCAAGAAACTGCGTTACGCTCCGCTCACGTTATGCGCTCACAATGAGAGCGAGTGAGAGCCACTCGGGCATGGTTAGCCCGCCTAAGAGCGAGAGAGACAGACATAAAAAGTGAAAGGCACGCGTCCCTTCCACTCGAGCACAGTTAGCCCGCCTAAGAGCGAGAGAGACAGAGCGAGAGAGAGAGAGTGAGAGAGATAGGCATACACACCGGTTCATGTCTTGCGCTTCTATTTCGGTTGTCACGTAAAACTTTCGCCCGTATACCGACTTTACAGGCAACCAATTTTTTTTAAGAACAAAGCAACTCAACCAATACAAAAAAACTCTATAACTCAATTGTGAATAATAGTAATGAAAAAGTCACAGTTTGAACCAATAAAAAAAACTCTATAACTCACTTGTGAATAATAGTAATGAAAAAGTCACAGTTTGATTATAGGTGTCATTATGTGCCAAATTGCGGTGAAACTAGAGCCACTTTATGAGCAAGTGTGTTGAAAAGAATTTTAATCTATTACTATACTAGCTGATGCCCGTGACTTCGTCTGCGTGGATTTAGTTCATAACATCCCGCGGGAAATGTTTGTCACCCTCCAGGTTCTCAACTATACCACTATCCAATAAATCACGTCAATCCGTAGCTTTGTAGCAGGAAACATTTGATCGTCTTGCTCGCGGCATTGTTACCTAATGATGATTCAAAGAGAAAACATATTACTGATGATATTATCAATTACGTTAAACTATAATTTTTATAATTGTTTTTACCATAATTAACCAAATACAAAATTACGTTTAGCTGTCATTTACGTTTTGTTCTTTCACTGTCATTTTCGTTTTTTTATTCCATGTCAGATGCATTTTTGTTATACCAGGTTTTATATTGACTTGACGGAAACGCGGTCGAACGGGATAAAAAGTATCCTATGTCCGTCTCCTGGTTCTAAGCTACCTCTCCACCAATTTTGAGCCAAACCGGTTCATCCGTTCTTGAGTTATAAATAGTGTAACTAACACCACTTTCTTTTATATATATACTTAATATATACTTAATTAACTTGGTACCAATTAGTCAGCACATCTCCCACATGCGACCTTATGATTAATTTTTTTTAACAGATACTACGTGCATTGGAAAACTATATCATGCCAAGATCCAGATAAGGAAATGAAGGAATTATCGGCTACCACTGAGGTTTGTATGTTATTATTTGAATAAACTACACTACACAGATCGTAAACTACACAAGTGCACGGTTTTGAACCAGTCTAGGAGGCTTGAAAGTTGGAATGCATTTACTCTAGACCCGATTATAGACCTGAAGATGGGACAGTGCTTGTAATTTTCACATCAGTCCGACAAAGGTCGACACGAAAAGATAAAACCTTAAAATCTAAAAATAAAACCTTAAAATACGCCGTGGGGAAGCGACACAATATGATGTGCATTTTAGCGGCCGTTAAAATCGCAATTTTTATAATATTGAAGTTCAAATTTCTATCGCGTTTTTACTATCACAATCAGAGATAAGGACAATACATAACCATCAGTGTGTAAAATAAGTAAAAAAGGTATTATAAACAGACTGAAAAGACTCACAAGATGCATCAATTACGGCGAGGATAGTAAAAATCAAACTACTTTAGCAAAAATATTATTTCTAATTTTTTTTTCAGCAAAGCTCATTTGAAATCTACGAGTTGGACTACAAATGTAACTACACAATCAACGTGAACAAATCATCAAACAAGAAGAGTCCCGATTCTGAATTAATTTTAAGTATACCCGGATGTGATTATTTCAAGAAAAAAGTGAAAAACGCTACTATCACATGTAAAGCGTAATGAAAAACTTATATTGTACGAAGTAAATTTTAAGTCTGAAACACACGCAACGCCCGACGCGCGGGTCCTACAACTTGAAATATCATACATTCACAGGTGCCTACCTATACCTAGGTAGGTATTAATAAACGCGAAGCGCTTGACGTAAGATAACTAGTAAAGGTAGGTATCACATTGTGTTTCAATGTGCGTCGTTCGTCACCGTCAACATCATGCTGCAGACGCATTGTAGGTATACAGACTTGGTGAGTCATGAGTGCCGCCATTTTCTCTATTGGCGCAGGTTTAATTGTACAGCGGTAGGTTCACCCCCATTTATCCTGCCCGGAAAACGTGGCTGTTCAAGGCGTTCTTTAACAGTAGACAGGTACCTAAGTACCTACCTACCAGCATAAAATATTCAAAGTCTCCCGGGATTGTGATGGGGATCACTAGTGGGTATACACGTGTGCTCATCACAGAACTCCTACCGGAGCACAGAATTCTTTGTACCAGAGCTGCTCATGGTGTGCTCATTGTGAATCAAAGAGCACATTGTTACTTCGACATTATTTTGATTTACAACTGTTGACGTCACACCATAATACGGTCGCGTCTTTTGTTTGTTTCAGCCTTTAGTTATAATTATTCAAATAGACTGTTTTAGGTAGTTAAATAATTATTATTTAAAAATTATTGTTCATAAAAGGAAAAAAACTGTTAGTTTTTTCGTAAAAGAACAAAATCTTTAATATTTTGATCAGGCTTATAATTCATCTCACACTAACTAGATTTATAGACTTTATTTAATTATTAAATAAAAATAATGTGATAGTTTTTAAGAATCCTTCAAAATAAATTTTTATTTAAGCTTACTGCGAACATTTTAATATCCTTTACGACCTAACTTTTAACGTAGCATAGTCGGTAGGTAGGTAGATAGATGTTCCTTGCATTTTTGCCAGGGCTTGAGTATTTCAATTCGGAAAGTGATACACCTAAGTAAGACTTAACCGAGTAAGACAACTTCGAAAAGTTAGAGGTGCCTGGAAACGAACTCGCAACCCTTGCAAATAGGAAACCGCATAGAAGAGGTACCTAATTTACCTAAATTAGGTACCTCGCTTCTCTGTGGTTTCCTACCTAGGTAGGTAAGTAGGTAGGTACCTACCTACCTACAGTACATAAATTAGATATCTAAATTAGGTACCCGGTACCTAACTGAATACTCAACCCTTAAGCGGTTTTACACGCCATTGAAGGTACCGGAACGCCGCGCTGGGCTGAATCGCTCACAGGTACATCTTGGACGAAGTTACGTCCTAGTAGTAGGTACGAGTCAACTCACCACGGCCAAAGCCTCTCACCTAATTTACCTAAATTAGGCACCTCTTCTCTGCGAACGGTGGGAACGGATTGCGGGATGTTCTGATGAGACTCCCACCAGACCAGACCAGAGGCAAAACAGAAATTATAAATTCTTAAATTATTGTCCCTGCTGGTAGCCTAGGTAGGATTGACGTTTAACCGAGCAATAAATTGGGCGTTCTGACATTCTTTGTACTATAAATCTATCAAAATATCTTTACGCTCGGATTTGAGACTTATTTTACGTGAAATGGACCCTAAATACTACTGAAGAATAATTAGATATTGAAAATCGGTGCACGGTGATCCATTGAGTCAGCGACTTGGGTCAAAGTTGTGTTTAACTATACATCGATGAACCCAGCGCAAGCACACATTAAGAAATTAATCTTAAGAATTAAACCATTATGTTGAAGCTGAATGGTTCTATATCCTTTAAAAATCCGCGTAGGTACTTAAAAGTTGGGTACAAAGATGTTGTTCAATTTGATATTGCGCATGTCCAGGGGCTTGCACAATCGACATTCTGCTTTTAAATATTTATTTCTTAATAATTTCAAAAAAATCCATTAAATATAATTTAATAAATAATTTTCAGAAATTGAATGAACAAAATTAATGATTATAATTTAAAATAATTGTTTTACCGGCAAAATCAAAAGAATAAGTTTGTAACATGTAGCAACCCTGAATGCTGCTGCCAAGAAAATATTTGCAGCTAGCAACCTTCAGTAAATGTCAAAGTAAATAGAAAATAAGAGATGAGGAAAAATTATTTTACGATAATTTAAATTTTTATTCCAATATTAATTAGTCTGCACCTAATTTTAGTAAACTTTTACTATTTACCTTTATCGTGAGTGTTTTATTGTGATAGAAATGTTTTACAATTTTTGGTAAACGACGAGCGAGTAGTTGCAATTTTCTCACCTTTTACAATGCACAATTTACGTTTTATTGCGGAATATTGTGTTTAGTTCGTAACTAGAGTAGCAGGTTATTATATTAATTATAATTTAGTGGTCCGAATAAGTTTGGAACCCTTTTAGTTTGAATTTTTTACCCTGGGCGTAACCTGCGAAAATATCAGGGTGAAGGTGAAGTGAATATGGAATTTTTGGCTTTTTTCTGAAATATAGTGGTGTTCGTTAGTGGTAAAAATGGCTGAGGACGAAGTGCTGTTCGACGACGTCTATGAACTTTGCGAAATTATTGGCAAGTAAGTTGAAACTTAGGAGTAAGCTTAGTAACATGAGTACTACAAATCTTATCAGTTAAAGCACACACAGCGAAAATAATATTAGCAGTTTATATTAAACTAGCCCTTTCAATTCTACAAATAAACAGTTTTATTTATCTTGATTCTTATAAGAATCTATTACCTACTCAAGTCAATCTATACTAATATAAAGAGGAAAGATTTTTTTGTTTGTTTGTTTGTACTGAATAGGCTCTAACTACTGGACCGACTAACCACTTTTTCACCAATAGAAAGCTAAGTTATCAGGAAGTAACATAGGCTATAATTTATTGTCAAAAAAATCAGAGATCCTTAAGAAAATTGCAATAATATAACCCAAAGTAGGAAAATTTTGCCTATAAAATGCATTATTTGGCCTGTGCTGAGAAAACTATTGATGATAAATAAAAATGAACATATAAAATGTACTACATGATTAAAGTACTCATTATTTTCTACAAAAAAGACCCGAGGAAATATATCTAAATAACATATTTAAGTCACAATAGTAGCATTTGTGTTCTAAAATTTAATTAGATCGCCTTTATTATCGTGGTATTAATACTTCCTTACTAATACGTCATACTAATATTATAAAATGTGAAAGTGTGTTTGTTTGTTGGTTTGTCCTTCAATCACGCCGCAACAGAGCTACGGATCGACATGATTTTTTGCATGGGTATAGTTGAGGACCCGGAGAGTCACATAGGCTTTTTATCCTTTTTATCCTGGAAAATCAAAGAGTTCGCGAGAGATTTTAAAATTATATCCACGCGGACGACGTCGCAGGCATCAGCTAGTATAATATACTTATAAGCTTTAGGAACTTAGAAAATTAACTTGGTGAATAATTAAACTATTTAACTAAGAAGGTATAGTTTTACAGCTGTTATAGTTTAAAGTATAGGTTACAGTATAGGTTATAGTTTTACAGTTCTTATCAACTGACTGACAGTTTGTAGTCCATAAAAAATTATAAACTGCTTAAATACATGGCTTACATACATGTATTTCAGTTATCCATACAAAGTGTATTTGAACAGTTTGTAATTTTATATTACTGCAGATCTTATTTCATATTGTTGCTTATGTTTTAACAGAGCACAACTCAAATTACTTACAACTTAGTAAATAATACCATAGATGCATCAAATAGTGATATGTGTAAAGATAAAATACTTAGCTTGAAAAATAAGATGAAAGAGGTATATTTTGCTCTCCTGATAAGTTGAATTTTTTAACTAATTAGGTATTAGAACCTAAGCAATGATTATTCCAGTCATCTTAACATCACAAAATAGTATACTTGAAATTATACTAGATGATGCCTGCGACTTCGTCTGTGTGGATTAAGGTTTCCTAGTTCCTTCAGGAACTCCTTAGTTTTCCAGGATTAAATGTAGCCTATGTATTAATCTTGGGTAACTATGAGCTATCATTATCCATATTTTAGCCAAATCTGTTCATTCATTGTGGCGTGAAAGATTAAAAAACATCCCTCCATCCATACATCCTCACAAACTTTTATAATATACTAGCTGATGCCTGCGACTTTGTCCGTGTGGATTTAGTTTTTAAAGTCCCTCGGGAACTCCTTGATTTTCCGGGATAAAAAGTAGCCTAGATGTTGACCCAAGTAATAAGCTACCACGGTATAAAATTTTGTAGAAATCTGTGCGGTAGTTTTTACGTGAAAGAAGGACAAACAAACAGACAGACAAACAGACAAAAAAAATTTAGCTTCTGTTTTGATATCTGTATCTTGAACACAATTAGAAGCAAAAACCCTTTTTTGAATCTATTTCATGTACAGAATTGGTTTCGTTTCTGTTTTATTATATGTACCTATAGATAATATAATATTAGTCGGAAGTAGGATTTACCATAGTATTCTCTTCATCTCTAGACTATACAGTCTAAAAATGAAATATAAATCTTACTTCTTACTTGTAGCTAATTACTGTCTGGTACTTGATCTGTATTTTGCATAAACTGTAATTTTTTTTTGTATTAAAAACCATTAATTTTTCCTATCTTAAACTAGTATGTATCAAACTAATATAAATGCGATAGTGTGTGTCTGTTGTTTTATCCTTCAATCACACTGCAACAGATTTTTACAGATGATTTTTTGCATGGGTATAGATGAGAACTTGGAGAGTGACAGGCTACTTTTTATCCCGGAAAATAAAAAGAGTTCCTGTGCGATTTGAAAAACTAAATCCACTCAGACAAAGTCGTGGGCATCAGCTTGTTGATAAAAATTCAAAAGTAGTACACATAGTAAATGCAAAGTAATATAACATATTGCTTAAATAGTTTCACTAGAACTGTGATAAATACATTTTAGAAGAGATGAGCACATTCTAACACGATTATCATTATAAAAAATAAATACTAACCAAATACATATTATTGTAATAAATGCTTGCTGTTCATTACATGTGACCAAATAATTATTATTGGTAATAAAGTAAATAAATATTACTTAAAGGTAAGACATACCAAAGAAAAATGTGTTCCTATTTCTAGAGAGATCATTTCCTAAATTTTAAAGATGTCCAGCCAAACACAGATCAGAATCATTGCCACAACCCAATAGCAAATGAAGGGTATACAACAAGAAAGGGCTTATCGACAATTAGGATAATTAGAAAACAATGCCATTAAAAGGTTAAAATATACCTTAGTACCTGATTAAGCCGATTTATCACAAAATGTACCCCCTTTAGGAAGGCCCGTTAAAAAATCAAATGTGAGTCTGATTTTACAAAAAAAAATGTTGATGAGCCCCTTCTTGTAATGTACCCTTCAGATGCATTGGTGATTTGCTTGTCTACATGCAAGCTATATAGAAAACTGTCTATCAACCTGTTACCATTTTTACCCGACTGCAGCAAAGTCAAAAGAAGGGGTTATGATTTTAGCAGTCCATATAATATATGTATGTGACTATTTACAAATGTTCCACTGTAGTGACTAAACTACTGAGTCGATTTTGATGAATGAGGTGTCAATTGATTAGTTATGATGGTTCAGGTGACATCCCTACTACTATCATAAACGCGAAAGTGTGTTTGTTTGTTTGTCCTTCAATCACACTGCAACAGAGCAATAAATTGACTTGATTTTTTGCATGGGCATAGTTGAGGACCTAGAGAGTGACATAGGATATTTTTTATCCCGGAAAATCAAAGTGTTCCTGAAGGATTTTTAGAACTAAATCCACGCATACGAAGTCGCGGGCATCATCTAGTAGGCACTAAGCTATATTTACACAAATCATCGATGATATATGATTATAATTTTTATAATTCACCACATCCGTGCGTCTTCCTTCCAATCTTACTAATATTATAAATGCGAAAGTGTGTTTGTTTGTTGAATTGTTGGCTTGCCTTCAAACAAACGGCAACAGAGCTACGGATCGACGTGATTTTGAGGGCCTGGAGAGTGACATCTAGGCTACTTTTTATCCAGGAAAATCATAGAGTTCCCGAGAGATTTTAAAAACTAAATCCACGTGGATGAAGTCGCGAGCATCAGCTAGTTTCATATAAATTTTAAGCCTTTGTTCTACACGCCAACCGCTCCGCTGCCCGCACCCGCTTCCACCTGGGATGCAGACTTAGGGCTCTTGTGCACTTCCTCGTATTCGATTCGTGTTTGATATTCGTGAAAATACGATTCGAAGTGATCTACATACAAAATGTACCTGCGCTTGGGCACTCATTCGATTCGTGTTTTGACGGATCTGTATTAGTTTTGTATGACGGCCACTTCGAATCGTATTTTTACGAATACGTTTACGAATCGAATACGTATAAGTGCACAAGAGCCCATACTCTAGTATTCTATTAAACAATTCCTATAATATGTACTTTCAGTAGCAGTGATAGCCTAGTGGTTAGGACTGTGGTCTCCTATTCGGGGGGTCGCAGGTTCGATCCCGGGTACGCACCTTTTCAGAGTCAAGTGCGTTTAAGCAATTAAATATCACTTGCTTCAACGGTGAAGGAAAACATCGTGAGGAAACCTGCACACCTGAGAGTTCTTCATAATGTTCTCGAAGGTGTGTGAAGTCCGCCAATTCGGATTGGGCCAGCGTGGTGGACTATGGCCTGTAACCCTTCTCTGAGAGGAGACCTGCGCTCAGTAGTGAGCCGTTGATGGGTTGCTAATGATGATGAAATGTACTTTCAGAGGGCCATTCAGTCTTGTTCGCCGCTGTGTTCATCGGCAGACTGGACAACAGTTTGCTGTGAAGATTGTGGATGTTGCTCGCTTCACTGCTAGTCCTGGATTGAGCACTGCTGGTAAGATTATTTTCTTACAGTCATTTTAGGTGCTACTCAATTGGGTATTTTACTCCTAGTGAGAAATAATCTAAAATATAAAAATAGGATAGTTTAGGCAATAAGGAATCGGGAAGTGGAAGTGTCAGTTCACAAAATTATAAAATAAATTTTATATTTAATTTCAAGGTTTTCACTTTTTTTGTCTATGCTACAAATATACGAAACGTTTAACACTACCCGCCATTACACTACGTCAAATGTCAGTAGTCTTTTATAGTTCATCCGCTCAAATAGTTTGCAGCACAAATACACGATATTTTAGAAACTATGTGAAAATAAATATATACATTATTTAATCATTTAGTACCATCATTTATTTAATTTTTTTTAAATGCATTTTTTTGGTACTTAATAATACTGTATTTTAAATGCATTTTTTTGGTACTTCATACTGTACCTGTAAAAATTATCGTATTGTATTGTTTTACCTTATTTATCTGTTTAATTATTTAGTAAGTAGCGTTTTGCAATTTTTTTATGTTTCAGTTTTGGTTTTTATCTTTTTCTTTTTTATTATGTTTTGCTGGGATGAGAAGTTAGTTTTAGTTTAAGGAAACCATCGTGAGAAAACCTGCACATCTGAGAGTTCTTCATAATTTTCTCAAAGGTGTGTAAAGTCCGCCAATTTGCATTGGGCCAGCATGGTGGACTTCTCTGAGAGGAGACCTGCGCTCTGTAGTGAGCCCTAGATGGGTTGCTGATGTTGATGATGATGTTATAATATATTGTTATAAATGCTAATTAGACTAACTATTAATTAATATTTAAAATTCCCAGAAGAAGACACCAAAATGGTTGTGAAACTAATTGCCTTTGAAGGCATGAAAGTGTTACAGTCCGCGCGCGGCTACTGTCTTTCTATGCGTTATAATTCTATGAGTATGGATTATATTTGTGTTATATCAATAGAATGGTGAGTGAAATTATTCATATCGCCGTTACAGATTTGAAACGAGAGGCGACAATATGCCACATGCTGAAACACCCTCACATTGTGGAGCTTCTGGAGACCTACAGCTCTGAGGGGATGCTTTACATGGTGTTTGAGTAGTAAGTACTAATTATATTCCCTTTAATATAAAGTATTATAGCCGTGATAGCCTAGTGGTTAGGACTGTGGTCTCCTATTCGGGGGGTCGCAGGTTCGACGATCCCGGGTACGCACCTCTGACTTTTCGGAGTTAAGTGCGTTTAAGCAATTAACTATCGCTTGCTTTAACGGTGAAGGAAAACATCGTGAGGAACCCTGCACATCTGAGAGTTATTCATAATGTTCTCGAAGGTGTGTGAAGTGCACCAATTCGCATTGGGCCAGCGTGGTGGACTATGGCCTATAGCCCTTCTCTGAGAGGAGACCTGTGCTCAGTAGTGAGCCGTTGACGGGTTGCTAATGATGATGATGATGAATGATGATGATAAAGTATTACTTTCATGAGGACACCTCCATGCCTTAGGCCTCGCCCAGGTGCGTGCAGGTGCGGGCAGCGGAGCGGTCTGCGTGTAGAACAAACTCTCAAGATTTATATGAAATTGGAATGAAGCGCGGACGTGTCCTAATCAGAGGCGGGTGCCGAGCAGCATGAACGCTAGGAGGACGCGCCCGCTACCCGCTCTGCTGCCCGCACCCGCTCGCACCTGGGGTTTAATGCTGAGAGTTCTCCATAATCTTCTCAAACATGTGTGATGTCTTCTTATTCGTATTGAGCCAGCATGGTGGACTATGGTTTATCAGTCACCCTTGAAATGAAATGAAATGAATTGAAATTTTATTTGCTGAATATGAGTACATAGTATGTTACCAATTACACAATTTTAATTCCTTCGTATGCTACTAGTATATGCCTTCTCTGAGATGAGACCTGCGCTCACTATTAATGGGTTGATGATGGTGATGATTAATAGTTTACCAGTACCACAGTAAGAAAAATATTGTACTTCCGATTGATTTTCCCCCATGACAGCCAATCTCAACACTTAGTAGCCAACTACGCTCAACAAGCACAGGAGAACTCTATTCCCTCACACTCATAGTTCGATGGGATGGTAATCCGACAAGACCAGAGAAAGCGCAGGACCGATAGCTTTACATGTTCTTAGAGGCACAGGGTTTAACAACGCCATCATCCAAACATTAGGATATTAACTGTGTTTTTTGACCGACCTAGGCTCAACTAGACCACCAAGGCAGTCAATATTTACGTTATATCAACTTCTACCTTATGTAGAAGTAATTAAACCTGTTTTTATAATAGAAATAGAATAGAATAGAATAGAAATATTTTTTATTCAAATAAACTTTTTACAATTGCTTTTGAATCATCTGGCTCTACCACTGGTTCGGAATGCCCTTCCTGCCGAGAAGAACCAGCAAGAAATTCAGCGGTTGCTCTTTTCAAAACAAATTTACAATACAGTAAATACTAAATACTATGCTATATATGCAGTGTTTCCACAATGAGGGAAGTTCCGAAAATGCATACCTACCGACTAACTTCTATCTTAAGATGGGCAGACAGAGTAGCCCAATTCCCGCCGGTGGCACACGTTCACGAGCATGACGCATGACCCAGCCATTGCTTCGCTCAACCATATTTGAGGGAACGTAACATATTAAAAGGTAATCATTATTAAAAGGCTGTGCCACGGCGCCACTCGTATGCGGTGGCTCTTAGGCTGAGATCTATAGATAGTACTCTGGCTCTGCTCAAGACTCAAGATATTAACTATCTTTTGTGAGACACAAATATGTCCCGACATAAATCTGTCTCGTTTTAACTCAGCCTTGGCACTTGAGTCTGAGCTGAGTGAGAGGGCCATCTATAGATCTAAGACTGAATTGTGTTTTGTGTTTTTTTCAGTATGGACGGATCTGACTTATGCTTTGAAGTGGTGCGCCGAGCCACAGCTGGATTTGTCTACAGCGAGGCAGTGGCATGGTATGTGTTTTTTGTAATCTTATTAGATTTAATATTGACTATAGCATTTTTATGAATATCTCAATAACCCTACTAACATTAGAAAGTGTGATTTATAATTTCTGAATTGTCTCTGGTCTGGTCTGGTGGGAGGCTTTGGCCGTGGCTAGTTACCACCCTACTGTCAAAGACGTGAAGCGATTTAGTGTTCCGGCACGATGGCATGTTGAAACCAATTAGGGGTATGGGTTGAATGTTCACTGCCATACCCCTTCCAAGTTAGCCAGCTACCATCTTAGACTGCATCGTCACTTACCAACAGGTTAGATCGCAGTCAAGGACTAGCTTGTCATCGAATAAAAAAATATATTCGTATATTGGTTTGTCCTTCAATCACGCAGCAATGGAGCAACGTATCGGCCTAATTTTTTGCATGGGTATAGTTGAGGACCTGTAGGACTAACATGCGTGCCACGAGAAAATGTCTACGCATTTACTCTTGAATCACTAAGGGATATCACGAGAAAACGGGAAGACGGTGTTCCCGCTTAATTAAAATATGGGGCTATTCAAGTGGCGGACCGACAAATTCTTGAAAAGCTGGCAACGCATTGGTGGTGCTCTGGTGCTACAAATGTTCATGGGCGGCGGTCATCACTTAACATCAGGTGACCCGCCTGCTCGTTTGCTCGCTATTCATATAAAAAAATACAAAATTTTCTCGTCGCACGTATGTTAGCCTTACTGGAAAGTGACATAGGCTACTTTTTATGCCGGAAAACAAAGGACTGCCGCTGAATTTTTAAAGAACCTAATTCCACGCTGACTAAGATGCAAAAGTCTGAGTAAAATATTGAGTGATAAGACATTTTGTTCTTTGAATCTTGAAAGGGTGCTTTATCTCTATTGGAGTTCTGTTATTTTTCATCTGTGGTAAATATGGTTAATTCGAACTTCAGTGGTCTGGTAGAGCGTGTCGCTTTCGCATTGGCTAATAGTTATTTGTGTTATATCATCATTATCATCATCATTAGCAACCCATCAACGGCTCACTACTGAGCGCAGGTCTCCTCTCAGAGAAGGGTTATAGGCCATAGTCCACCACGCTGGCCCAATGCGAATTGGCGGACTTCACACACCTTCAAGAACATTATGAAGAACTCTCAGGTGTGCAGGTTTCCTCGGATCGAACCTGCGACCCCCGAATAGGAGACCACAGTCCTAACCACTAGGCTATCACTGCTTAATGCTGTATGTGTGTGCGTAATGCTGAATGACACACACTATTTTTCATCATTACCTATGAGAAAAAGCTAGGAGTATCAACCTACTATGTATAGACATCGTATATTGAAAGTTTAAATAAAACACAAATAAACTAGTGGTTCGCCCCGAACTGAGACCTCGCGGTAACGGCTTCCCATAATTACTTATTCATTCAATAGATACATGACGATCAAAATTGACATTATTATTGACCGAGCGAAGCGAGGTCTCTGAGTTTACTAGAGCGATTTGCACTTGTCCGTCCGTCCGTCCGTCCGTCCGTCCGTCTGTCAGAGCCTTATAACTTTTGAATTACTGAACGTAATTACTTCAAATTTAGATATAATATATAAACCGATGGCCTCCAGCCGAAAATGGCTTAAAAAGTTATAAAAATCTTTATTTCAGGGGGGCTCTCATAGAAGCGAATTCGAAGAAATTTTTTTTTATTTGCGATTCATAGGTTTTCTGTATATCATTTTAAAGACAATTTGGAACAGAGTACAACCGTATTTTTTTTTTATTTTTTTCCTAAAATTGACGAAATGGGGGGCTTCCAAAGTGGCGATTTAATACGCTCGCTTGAAGACGCTCTCTGGGAAAATTTTCTATATATTTTCAAGTTGTACTTATTTTCTTACTTCACTTGTATCCTGTACTTGAACAACAAATACTAAAATTATATGAATATTATAAAGAAACGAGATTATTTAATTTTTAATGAGCATCAGTAAATTTCACATAGCTTCACAATAATGCTAATAGATGGCGCACTCATTAACTATTCCATTGAACTAGGAGTTACGACTACGATTTATCCCAAAAACAGTTTTGCGTCGACCATTATTATTTAGGTACATAATATAATAACATATTATTCAATTAAAATTATTCTTTAGTTAAATATCATTTTGTATATTTTCTATTCGCGTCGATAGATGACTTTTTGTACAGATGCCCCTAACCCGTTTTCACTCGTTAGTACCTATTAATAAATAATTCAATGTTTTCACTGACGTTCCCTAACCTTTACGGGCTACCTATGATAAGTTATGTGATGATTACTGTCAACTTCTTTATCACGATCCTATACGGGACACCTAAAAGGACATTGGGACGGATGTTAGGACTTAGGATTGTGTTTTGGAGCTACCTACGTAAAGAGACTCCTACATAGGGGATGATTTAGGTATGTTTGGTGAAAACGGGCATAATAATAATACCTAATGTCAGTTTTGGTCGTCATGTATCGATTGAATGAATAATCATGGGATACCGTTACCGCGAGGTCTCAGTTCGGGGCGAACCACTAGTTATGCCCGTTTTCACCAACCATACCTGAATCATCCCCTTTGTAGAAGTCTCTTTACGTAGGTAGCCCCTAAATATAATCCTAACATCCCAGTGTCATTTTCACCTTTAGTTGTCCCGTAGAGGTTTGTAATAACAAAGTTGACAGAAAGTGTCAACTAACTTAACATAGGTAGCCCGTAAAGGTTAGGGAACTGTTATAGTGAAATCCTCAAGGCCTCAATCAAACTTAGGTATAGTTTTTTGGAACATTCAAATTAAATTACTTGTACACAGCGTCATCTATCGACACGATCAGAAAACATGTAAAAACAAACTGCAACGTGAAGTTTTATTGATGTTTGCTAAATGACTAAATAATAATTTTAATTGAATAATATGTTACATATAGCTGCATTTGCTATATGAGATGAGAGCGCCATCTATTGACATCATTGTGAAGTACTGTTGTTGCTGCTCATTAAAAGTTAAATAATTTAGTTTCCTTATTACATTTATCTAATTTTAGTATTTGTTTTTCAAGTACATGATATTACGCTAAAATTATACAACATTCAAGCCCCAGCTTTCAATGGTTATTCCGTTGTGAGGTCAAATATAATCTCCACTTTGAAAGCCCCCCATTTCGTCAATTTTAGGAAAAAAATAAAAAAAAAAATACTTTTGTACTCTGTTTCAAATTATCTTTAAAATGAGGTACTGTAACCCTATGAAACGCAAAAAATTTTTTTTTCTTCGCATTCGCTTCTATGAGAGCCCCCCTGAAATAAAGATTTTTATAACTTTTTAAGCCATTTTCGGCTGGAGGCCATCGGTTTACATATTATATCTAAAATTGAAGTAATTACGTTCAGTAATTCAGAAGTTATAAGGCTCTGACAGACGGACGGACGGACGGACAAGTGCAAATTCACTCAAGTAGACTCAAAGACCTTCGCTTCGCTCGGTCGATTATTAATATTTATGTTGGATACAGTATGGGCGTATATCCGATCGAGAAATTGATCACGTGACTTATCGAAGACAACAGCTTTTCAAACATATTTGAATTTAGACACATATTAAAGCACGAACGCGGACCAATCAGAAGAGAGAAATGAAAAGTCCCATGGGGTTAAAATTAAATTTTGCTCCCGCTGTCCTCTGAAGCCAATATTCGTTTTTCGAATTGGTATGATGAAAAATAATTTCCCTGTTTTTCGGGTCAGCACAAAATCACGTCTCTAACTTCACATCTCTTCTAATTCTCTTCATCTAATTTTCTTTCTAACATCTGCTTGTTTATCTGTAACTTCTCTTTAATAGATAAAATACACACTTTCAGGTTTAGGGCGTGTAAATCTAGCTGCGCCGTCATCAAGCCTCGAGCAAAAATCGTGTTTGAGTTCTACTAGGTTTAAGAACATGGATTTGTGTGATGCGTGATGAACATGGTTAGTGTGATGCGGGTTGTTACGTTCCCTCAAATATGGTTGAGCGAGGCAATGGCTGGGTCATGCGTCATGCTCGTGAACGGGTGCCACCGGCGGGAATGGGGCTACTTTATGTCTGCCCATAGTAGAAGAAAGATAGAAGTTAGTCTGTATGCATTTTTGGAACTTTCCTCATTGTGGAAACACTGCATATATAGCATAGTATTTACTGTATTGTAAATCTGTTTTGAAAAGAGCAACCGCCGAGTTTCTTGCTGGTTCTTCTCGGCAGGAAAGGCATTCCGAACCAGTGGTAGATTCATTGACTATTCAAAAGCACTTGTAAAAGTTTATTTGAATAAAAAATATTTCTATTCTATTCTATTCTATTTATCCAGCTGTTATTCCTTTACAGTCATTACATGCGTCAAATCTTGGAAGCTCTTCGCTACTGCCACGAGAACGATATAGTGCATCGCGACGTGCGTCCCCACTGCGTATTGCTCGCCGGCCGTGATAACTGTGCTCCGGTCAAGCTCGGGGGCTTCGGAGTAGCCGCGCAACTGCCCACACCCACTGCTCATAGAGCTCCTCCAGGTGAGGAAACCTTTACCTTTACTGGGTCATCTTATAATGGGTATGGAGGTGGTAATGGATTTTATGTGGTCAAGTCTAATATGGCTTTTATAAGTATTGAAATAAGGTCCATATTAGTCTGCAACTGTAACAATGACACCGTTCATCGTGACGTGCATTCCTACTGCGTATTGCTCGCCGGCCGAGTTAACTGTGCTTCGGTCAAGCTCGGGGGCTTCGGAGTAGCCGCGCAACTGCCCACGCCCACTGCTCATAGAGCTCCTCCATGTGAGGAAACCTTTACCTTTACTGGGTCATCTTATAATGGGTATAGAGGTGGTAATTGGTTTTATGTGGTCAAGTCTAATATGGATTTTATAAGTATAGAAATAAGGTCCATATTAGTCTGCAACTGTAACAATGACAACGTTCATTCGACGTACCTCCCTCGGGAATTTCGCAGTGGCTGCGCCGATGCCCACGTCCACTTCGCATAGAACTCCACCAGGCAAGGAAACTTTTAGTATTACTAAACGCCTGATGGGTCATCCATCATTGAAGACCAGAGAGATAACATTGAAAAATGATGATTAATGAATTAGTCTAATATGGACTTTATTTAGAACATATTAAGGTCTTTATTAGTTATTAAACACTGTTTTATGTTATTTTAATAAAGTAATGTGCTTATTAGTCTGCAACTGACCCCATTTGACATTTCCATGCCTAAAATTTGACCTTTGACTTTTGTGTTGCTTCAAGTGCTCCTTATGGATGTCGAATGACATCATTTATCATCTTTTAATGGAACTTTTAAAGTTTTACAATCTAATACGGGCCTTATTTTTTACGGAATAAGATGCAAAGTTGTAAATGTTGAGCAATGCTAACAGGCAACAACAGATAAGGAAAACATTTTCTTATGTTTGTTATGGTATAAATGGATGCACAAGAATTGCACATCTACAGATGTTAGTGTGCTTCTAGTATGTACTATATATTCATACTGTTTGTATGTCTTCGCCTATCAACTCTAAATTATTTCTAAAAAAGAAGTTTTTTATGCAAATTGTCAGTATTTTAAAGGATGTTGCTATATGTGTGAGTATATAGTCAAAGCTTGGCAATGTCGCTGACAAGAGTGTTAATTGTATACAGAACTGGTGATGGACAATCGACCTCTAGTGGGTCCAATGGGCCAAGCCTATCTCAAATCAGATGAGTATGGTAAGACTTCCGTGCGAAGCGAATTGTGCCCTAACTGCATGGAGATAAAGTGGAATTTTCATCGGCACACGTCTCACTCATCTTCACCGACTAGGTGTCTCATAAAACAGACATGTCTAGTTTAATTCACGTTACAAGCTACGCGCATTTTAAGACACGCCGCATTGCAATGCTAACAATCAGCGATTCGATTGCGATTCTCTAATAGTTATTTGTGTTAAATGGGGTCAAAGAAATTTGTTCCCCGAGGGCTTTATTTTGAATTCAAAGTGAAGCGAAGGATTACAGTAGAAACAGTACAGTAAATCGCAAGCACAGCGAGGGATTCTAAAGTAGAATCCTGAGCGTAGCGAGGAATTCAATATACGCCGCCCGAGAACAAAATATTTTGGCCCCGAATGACACACTATTTTTCTTCATTACCTATGAGAAAAAGCTAGGAGTATCAACCTACTATGTATAGACATTACCTATACGTATATTGAAAGTTTAAATAAAACACAAATAAATTATTATGAAAAAAATTCAAAATATATATTCAAATTATTATTCTATTCAAAAAATATATGGGCGTATATCCGATCGACAAATTGATCAAGTGACTTTTCAAAGACAATAGCTTCTCAAACATTTTTGAATTTCGAACGGAATGAGCGATCGACAGGTTTCTGCAAGAAACGCAGTAGTAATAAACACATACTAAAGCACGAACGCGAACCAACCCGAAGAGATAAATGAAAACTCCCATAGGCCTAAAAATTAAATTTTGCTCCCGCTATTCTCTGAAGCCAATATTCGTTTTTCGAATAGGTATGATGAAATAGTTATTTGTGTTATATGGGGCCAAAGGCATTTTTTGTTCCCCGAGGGCGTTATTTTGAATTCAGAGCGAAGGGAAGGATTCTAAAGTAGAATCCTGAGCGTAGCGAGGAATTCAATATACGCCGCCCGAGAACAAAATATTTTGGCCCCGAATGACACACACTATTTTTCATCATTATCTATGAGAAAAAGCTAAGAGTATCAATCTACTATGTATATACATTACCTATACGTATGTCTTATACTGAAAGTTTAAATACAACGCAAATAAATGATTATGAAATAATTAAATATTAATATTTATGTTGGATACAGTATTGGCGTACTTATATCCGATTGACAAATTGATCACGTGACTTATCGAAGACAACAGCTTCTCAGGACATATTTGAATTTCGACACATACTAAAGCACGAACGCGGACCAATCAGAAGAGAGTAATGAAAAGTCCCATGGGGTTAAAATAAATTTTTGCTCCCGCTGTCCTCTGAAGCCAATTTTCGTTTTTCGAATAGGTATGATGAAAAAATATTTGCATCCGTATGACGATTGCAGTCACATATGAGTCGATACTCACTCGCTACTGGCTAACATACACTGTTGTAGAAAGAACGCGATAAATTCAGCCACAATTGAGACTGTAGAAACTAGAAATCCTACTAATATTATAAATGCGAAAGTTTATGAGGATGGATGTATGGATGAATGGATGGATGGATGTTTATTACTCTTTCACGTTACAACGATTGAACTGATTTGGCTGAAATTTGGAATGGAGATAGCGCATACCCAGGGTTAGCACCTTGGCTACTTTAAAATAATAATAAAATCGTTTATTTCAATCATTATTATACAAAAACATCAATTTGATCTTGAACGATTTGATCAATATTTTGTGCTTACCTTACTACTATTTATGATATTTACTAAAAGTACAAGATCAAGAACTGGCTTTCCTAGCTAGATTTTTTAGATCTGTGTTAAGGATAGCTATATCCCGGAAAATTACAGAGTTCCGCGGGTATTAAAAAACCTTAATCCACACGGATGAAGTCGCGGGGAATTAACGTTTTAAGGTAAGGCGGAAATCATCTAGTTAGCAATAGTTTTAACGATAAATATTTGCGACAGGTATAGACAAAAGTGTGTAATTAAATCTGATCTAGTTAAAACGTAAGTGCAGTAACGTAAGTTCAGACTTCATAGTTTAATTTAGTCTGAAATATTTTTTTTATAGAAGTTGCAATGTGGCTTGTCTTATTTGCCCCAACCTAAATACATTTATTAAATGCATTAGCACAATTTCACAATGACACTGTGTTCGTGGAAACGTTTATTGTAACCTATGTAAAATAAAAAAAAAATACGTTAAATCCTTATTAAAAAAATATTTTAGATCTAACTCGCACTTTGTAATCAAAGACAATTAGTAATGTAAGTAGGCTTTAGAAAATACATACATGTCTGTTGTTCGCTACGCATACGTCATAAGCTTGAAAAAACAAAGCAGATAGTCATGTTGAAAAAGAATAGTTTATTTTAGAACATGTGAGTTAGCTCTGAAATCAAAATTGCCATTGTTTTAATTACCATTGGCTTCCACATAATGCAAAATGCGATAACCGAGAAAATAAATAAAGAAATTAGTCTTAAGGTGGTCTTAGTTAAAGTATAACGCTAAACATGTACCTACCCTGATAAGTTTATTTGTGATAGTTTTTTTTTTTTGCCGAGACGCCTTTAGAAAGTATTAAGAAGGAAAGTTTCAGTACAGTTACAACACATTTTTTGCGTCTCACTTGCACATTCTAATATTTTCAATTATTGTAAAAATCTTTTCACAAATCTACTTTTCACAAAATGTGGTCAGTTACAATCTTCAACAATTAAGGCCAACTTGCACCAAACTGCTTAATTATGTTTACTACGCGTTCGCTTCAAGTTGAGCCCTACACCATAGAGTAAAGTAATCGACGTATTCGTAATTCCTAGTTCCATGTCGACAGTACGGACACAGTATAGGATAATATGCAGTAGTTTGACACCTTTGATCTAGATTCTAGTGGTACTACGCGTTACAAATTTCCCCTAGCTCTCTCGCGCTTCCCCGCACCGCACCTCAAGTCAGACCCACTTAGTAAACCGCTCGCGAAGCACCGCTTATTAAAAATAAATTTCAAATTCAAATTCAAATTATTTATTTGCACAGATTGGGTAGTACAATGGTGTTACATTATAACTAGTGGTTCGCCCCGAACTGAGACCTCCCGGTAACGGTATCCCATGATTATTCATTCAATCGATACATGACGACCAAACCTGACATTATTATTATGCCCGTTTTCACCAAACATACCTATATCATCCCCTAAATAGGAGTCTCTTTACGTAGGTAGCTCCTAAATACAATCCTTAGTCCTAACATCCGTCCCAATGTCCTTTTAGGTGTCCCGTACAGGATCGTGATAAAGAAGTTGACAGAAATCATCACCTAACTTATCATAGCCCGTAAGGTTAGGCAACGTTAATGAAAACATTGAATTAATAAGTACTAACGAGTGAAAACGGGTTACGGGCATCTGTACAAATCGTTATCTATCGACGCGAATAGAAAATATACAAAATGCAGTAATTAATAGTTTATTGTTTAACTAAACAATAATTTTAATTGAATAATAAGTTATTATTTTATGTAACTAAATAATAATGTTCGACGCAAAACTGTTTTTGGGATACCTAGTCGTAACTCCCTAGTTCCATGGAATAGTAAATGACTGCGCCATCTATTAGCATTATTGTGTAGCTATGTTGATGCTATAATTATGAATTACTGATGCCCATTAAAAATTAAATAATCTCATTTCTTTATAATATTCATATAATTTTAGTATTTTTTGTTCAAGTACAGAATACAAGTAAAACAAAAAACTAAAATATGCTCGAAAATGCATAGTCAATTCTCCTAGAGAACGTCTTCAAGAGAGCGTATTAAATCTCCACTTTGAAAGCCCCCCATTTCGTCAATTTTAAGGGAAAAATTAAAAAAAAATATTTTTGTACTCGGTTCGAAATAATCTTTAACATGATATGTTACAATTTTATATAACGCGATAAAATTTTTTTTACTTCGCATTCACTTCTATGAGAGCCCCCCTGAAATAAAGGTTTTTAAAGTTCGGCCGTTCAGAGAATGCGTTCCTGACACGTGTCAGTTAGTCACGACAACTGTCACAAAATTATAACATTAATTGATTATTGATATAATAATGTTGTTTAATGCTCATCAATTGTTAAAACGGTAAACAACCAGCAATAATATTTTTATCGTAACTGCAACGCCATTACAAAGTTACGTCGTCAGTTCAATCGCGACGTGTCAGAAACGCATTCTCTGAACGGCCGTAGTATATAATTTTTTATGCAATATTCGGCTGAAGGCCATCAGTTTACATATTATATCTAAATTTGAAGTAATTACGTTCAGTAATTCAGAAGTTATAAGGCTCTGACAGACGGACGGACGGACGGACGGACGGACAAGTGCAAATTCACTCAAGTAAACTCAGAGACCTTCGCTTCGCTCGGTCGATAAATTACGTGTCACGTTGTTTGTCCGCGATGGACTCCTAAACTACTTAACCGATTTTAATCAAATTTGCACACCGTGTGCGGTTTGATCCAACTTGAAAGATAGGATAGTTTTTTTGGATTAGGATAGTTTATTTGTTTTTTATTTATATAGATAAGTTGGCGGTACGAAGTTCGCCGAGTCAGCTAGTATTTAATAATAATTCTTATTCTAAGTTTACGTATTAAAATTTCAATTTATTAAATTGAACTTTGGATATTATTAGTTTTGGTAGGTTTGGTAAAAAAAACTAAGAATGTTGTATCGTAAAGCATTAGAATAATAAACACTTTTTTTTTAATATTTTTTTATTATTTATACCAATTCGAATTCAATATTCATAGTTAAGACAGGTCAGCTAGTACTTAACAGATAAAACAATAGATAAACTATTATACTGCATCTTCTTATACTGTGTCTTTACTAGCTGTGGGTCTGACTTGAGGTGCGGTGCGGGGAAGCGCGAGGGGTGTAGATTTCTTTACTCTATGGTGCAGGGCTCAACTTGAAACGAACGCGTAGTAGTTAAATTTTATAACGCTGTCCTTCTCATGTCAACTCTGAAAAGTATTGTCAAAAAGTGACAGCATTACAAAATTTAACTAAACATGATTAAGCAGTTTGGTGCAAGTCGGCCTAAATCTATATATATAAAAGAAAGTGGTGTTAGTTACACTATTTATAACTCAAGAACGGATGAACCGATTTGGCTCAAAATTGGTGGAGAGGTAGCTTAGAACCAGGAGACGGACATAGGAAACTTTTTATCCCGTTCGACCGCGTTTCCGTCAAGTCAATATAAAACCTGGTATAACAAAAATGCATCTGACATGGAATAAAAAAACGAAAATGACAGTGGAAGAACAAAACGTAAATGACAGCTAAACGTAATTTTGTATTTGGTTAATTATGGTAAAAACAATTATAAAAATTATAGTTTAACGTAATTGATAATAATTATCATCAGTAATATGTTTTCTCTTTGAATCAACATTAACAATGCCGCGAGCAAGACGATCAAATGTTTCCTGCTACAAAGCTACGGATTGACGTGATTTATTGGATAGGTATAGTTGAGAACCTGGAGGGTGACAAAGATTTCCCGCGGGATGTTATGAACTAAATCCACGCAGACGAAGTCGCGGGCATCAGCTAGTTACGGATATTTTAGACATATTTTTATCATCATAATATACCTAGTTTTTGATAGAGAATAAGAGCGCTAAAAGTTAACAGTAGTTTTCGCCCTTTTTCTCTATCAAAATCTAGGTATTATATCATATAATAAACCTATACCTAAAATATCCGTAATTTAATTGTCGAAGATAAAATAATTACCACATTTTGTCAAACGTATCTGAGATTTTTATGATCATTGAAAATATTAGAATGTCTGAGAGAGATGGATTCGAAATGTAGTAGTCCTCTTAATTGGGTATTTGACTGTTGTCAAAATGTTGATATTCATTATTTATAGTCGAAAATGTAACATGTAAGAATAACATTTATAAAAGCAGAAAAAATAATCGGCCAAAAAACAAATAACTGTATCTGTCTTTCTAAAACGAAATTTTCTATGAAGAGTGTATGGAGCTTTGAGCTTTGACACCTCAATAGCGCTCTCTTTGTCTAACAGGTAACTTTAAAGCTCTATATTTCCGAGACTAGTTGAGATATTCAAAAAAGAAAAATGGCATTGTGTTATAATATTTAAAATCGTTATCTATATATATAAAAGAAAGTGGTGTTAGTTACACTATTTATAACTCAAGAACGGATGAACCGATTTGGCTGAAAATTGGTGGAGAGGTAGCTTAGAACCAGGAGACGGACATAGGATACTTAAAAAAAAAACAGAACAGCGGATTGATGTGATTTTTTGCATGGGTATAGTAATGGATGTAGTAGTGGTTCCTCAGACCGGGAGAGCTACTTTTTATCTCGGATAATGAAAGAGTTCCCGCGGGATTTTTAAAAACTTATTCCATGCGGAGGAAGTCGCGGGCATCAGCTAGTTTTAAATAAATAAAAAAAATCAGTCAAATACCCAATTAAAGTTAGCGTTTATTCCTACATTTTGTTGCAACGGATGAGCGGCAGAGTACAGCGCGAGCGGCATATTGTACCATAATAATTTTTCTGATTTGGCGGACTAACTATATCAAAAGAATTTTGGTTTTCCTTGAGTATACAATCTTCGTTAAGATAATTTGTATTCAAAATCGTAAAATTTTCCAAAAAAAGACTTCCTATTCTTTCTTAGGCGTCTCGAATACTTCAGACTTTAGTTATTGCCTAAAATGTTTGTCTGAACTAAGTAACGTATGTAATAAACTGTTAAAAGTAAAGTAAGTGTAAACTGCCACCATGTAAAATATCACCGCTTCCTTAATTTGTTACATCAGAACATGGATATTTCTGATGAAACTATAGTTTTATTCTCTAAAAATGTTAGCATCAGTCTAACGATTGGAATGATCTCTGATTGGCTGAATTTATGGCGTTCTTGCTGCACCAATGCATTCTAACCAACAGCGGGGGAGTACCAGCCAATCGAAGTTAATTGCGATCGTAAGACTGAGTTTCCACGGCGCGGTTCGCGGCCCGCGACCTCCGTAGAATACAGATTTGTATGGAAAATGAAGTTTCAATTTCCACGGCGCGGTTTGCGCCCGCGGCGGGCGCAGTACTAGCGGTACCGCAATCGCTGCGTGCGCGGGTGCAAACCGCGCCGTAGAAACCCAGTCTTATACTGTTGCAATCAATTTTAGAGAATACCGCCACTGATAATAGTCACTATTTAATTTTTAATTTGGCCAGCCACCAAAAGCACTCAGGCTTTACAAAAATATGTTATTGTAGAGCGTAAGACGTGATTTTATTTTAAATGTTTTGATTTCCTAGGTCGCATCGGCACTCCTCACTACATGGCTCCAGAAGTTGTGTCGAGCCAATTGTACGGCAAGCCCGTAGATGTGTGGGCCGCTGGGATACTTTTGCACGTACTGCTTGTGGGCTATTTGCCCTTTACCGGAACGAGGGAAAGGCTTTTCGAAGCTATATGTCGTGGAAGATTGCACGTAAGATGTTCTACTTTCGAGTTGTTTTTAATAGAAATAATAATTACGCTCATGTTGAAGTGAATCTCTCTTTGCCCAATCGCTTGTTACCATCAGTGGCTTTAAAATTTACACTTAATCATTTCAAAAATTTCTTTACATTGACTGACATTTCGTAAGCAACTTGGTGTATTAATTGAGAAATGGAAAAAAATAGTAGTGATTTTGTAATGTAAACTATTAAACACAAAAATGTAGAAAAGGAACCTTGCACCTATACTCTGTGCGCTGTAGCATAGTGCGGGAGACAGACAGTAGAACCTAACTCATTTTGTACCATATTTTGCAATCATAAGGTTCAAATTACGAAAACTGATTTTCTGAATAAGAAGTTGTGAATTGAACCTTACGATTGTCACAATATGGTATAAAATCTACGAACTCTATCTATAGACGAGAAGTTCCAAACAAAGTATTTGCGGCAAGTTGCCAAGTCAAATAAAATGGCATAAGGGCACATTTCAAAATAAGTTTTTATTTTCTGTCATGATCAACCCATTAACGTCTCACTTATTTTGATTTCTGTCATCTTATTTTGAAAAGAGCAACTGCCGAGTTTCTTGCTGGTTTTTCTCGGCAGGAACAGCATTCCAAACCAGTGGTAGACTCATCGACGATTCAAAAGCACTTGTAAAAAAGTTTATTTGAATAAAAAACATTTCTATTCTATTCTATTCTACTACTGAGCGCAAGTCTCAGAAAAGGGTTATAGGCCACAGTCAACCTCGCTGACCCAATGCGATATGCGAGTGCGATATCTTCTGTACTGTAAAGTTATATTGGTTCGTTTCTATTCTCTTTCTATGATCGTTAACGCTTGATTTGGTTAGGGCTACAGCGCCATCTAGTTTGCGATTTTGAAAGTCGAACAAGGTACAATAATAAAATTATCTAATTTAGTATAGTGTGCATTAATGGACACTACAGAGAATAATTTATGCATTTTAAATGCTAAAAAAAACATTTATAATACGAAATGCCGCGAAATAATCAATGATCAGCTGCAGCGCCATCTAGTCTAGCTAAACCTTCGAGCGTTACTGATCGTGTAAACAGAATAGATACAACGAAGTGTAAGGGGGCAGCTTTTGATTTATCATGACAAATATCATTGATTTATTTGGTTGTACAGTTTTTCAATTCACGAAGGCGAGTGAGCTTTACTCGTGGTTACTTCGTGTACATGCACATTGCATAGGTGTGCGTGCCTGTCAAAGCCTAGGTGGGAGCGGGCAGGCGCGAGCATTGCGCTCGCTCACACTTATACAGATACGACACACACACAACCATAAGTCAGTCGCCCTCGTGAATTGCAAGAACTATAATAAAAAAAATTGCTTGTTTGTAGTTTGATGCACCTCTATGGGATGACATCAGCGACGCGGCCAAGGATCTTGTGCAGAGAATGTTGACGGTGGATCACACACAGAGAATTAACATCCAAGAAGTTCTCAACCACCGATGGATTAGGGTATGTTGTATTTCATAATAATTTCGTAGAACTAATTTTTTTAAATTAATAGTTTTTGTGACTTACAACAATAATGTGTCAAATCTGCTGTTGGTGGTTCAAAAAGTGTCTGTGAAAGTTAAGTTATTAACCACAATTGCGAATCTATATTCAGCGAGATCTATAGTCTATAGTCACTGTGTAGTGTGCACACACGATCGTATCATGTGTGCACAGTAGTTTTCGGTATCGTGAGATGTGCGTGCACGTGTGTGCTTGTTCTTATATAAGTGTATAATGTATAAAGAAGTTTGAAAGAAAATGTATTATTGCATATAATATCATGTATTTTCTCCTCGCAGCATGTGAGAATTTTTGAAGTGAAATCTTCTTTTGGCGCACCGCACACACATTTTTACGTGGGTAGTAAGTTAGGCTGAAACGTCGCGCTCTGAGTTGAAAGTCTCGATCGGGTGAACTCGGCACCGCCGAGTGTATCCGAGCGAGAAAGATACAGTCAGCTGCTCTTCTGTACCGAGTGCGTGAGACGATAAAATATTGTCTCACTCACTCTCACTATTTGAAAGTGAGTGAGACTGAGCTTGATTAGAGTAAATTGATTAGATTAATTGGAGTATATAAATTGATTGCGATTGCCAATGAAGTTTTCACTTCTGCCGTGCGGTCTTAAGCACACACTATGTTTTTTTTACAAAAGGGGGCACAGCACTTGACCCTACTATATATTTTTTCAAATATCCATTCGCCAGGATCGCGACAAGCAAAACCGTGTCCACTTATCTGGCACGGTGGAAGAGCTGAAGAAGTTCAACAGTCGGCGGCGGCTGCGCGCCGCGACGCTCGCGGCCGCCTCCGTGGACGACGAGGAAGAGGACGAGCAGCCGGCGCGGCGCCTGGTGCTGATGGAGGAGGCCAATGCTGCGGGTGAATGGAATAGAAATATGTTTTATAGAAATAGAAATAAGCCGTTTTACCACAGAACATCGAGAAAACGTGAGCGTTGGCACCCTTACGTGGTTGAAATACAACCTACTCGCACAAAACGCTGAATCGAACCGCTAAGGTGTGGAACACACTTCCAACATCTGTGTTTCCGGCCACGTATAACCTCAGTACCTTCAAGGCAAGAGTGAATAGGCATTTTCTAGGCAAGCGCGCTCCAACCTAGACCTCATCAGTGCTTTCCAGTATTGATTGTCGTCAAGCGTAAGCCTATCTCCAAATAACAAAAAAAAAAATGTTTTTATTTTTTATCAGAAACGAGGAGATCCGTAGGAGAATCAGTCACTGACATAGCTCAGCGAGTCGTGAAACTGAAGTGGAAATGACCGGGGCATATAGTTCGAAGAGCTGATGGTCGTTGGGGTCCCAAGGTGCTGGAGTGGCGGCCCCACACCGGGAAACGCAGTGTTGGCAGACCCCCCCACCAGGTGGACCGACGACATCAAACGAGTCGCAGGGAGCCGCTGGATTCAGGCGGCGCAAGACCGAGGCCTGTGGAAGTCCATGCAAGAGACCTTTGTCCAGCAGTGGACGTCTATCGGTTGATAAAGAAGAAGAAGAAGATTAGAAAATATATTAAAAATGGGTTTGCTAAAAAAATCCTGGACAGAATATTTTTTAATAATTATAAAATTGTAATAATTGTACCTCTCTGGAGAAAAAGAAAATATATGGGTGCCTGCTGTGAAGTGTGTATGTGTGTGTGTGATGCGGACGTAAGAGAGGTTGTGTAATTGTGGTGTGAAACTGAAATATATTATATTTTAATTATTTAACTAGATTAGTCTAATCAGATAGTTATACATATAGCCCAGTATTGGCTTATTTTGTGAACCTGTGTATTCAAAAGGGTTTATATCCAAATGAATTAAAAAAAGCAATTATACGACCCATTTATAAAGGTGGCAGCCATCTCGAATACACAAACTATAGACCGATAGCCATTCTGTCTATAATTAATAAAATTGTTGAGAAGGTGATTGTTGGCCGAGTATCAAGGTACTTAGAAAAATATAACATACTGACAGACGCACAACATGGTTTCAGGAGAGGCCGGAGTACAGTAACAGCCCTCACTCAGTTCTCAGACGAAATAAATTCCAATTTAAATAGTGGTAGACAAATTCTAGCTCTTTTTATTGATTATAAAAAAGCTTTTGATACCCTGGAAAAAGAAGTGCTACTCTTGGCCATGCAGGAGTGTGGTATTGCAGGCCCGACAAATGAGTGGTTCCGCAACTATTTGTCGGAAAGAACTATACGCACTGGTATTGATGGGACTATGGGCGACGAGTGGAAAGTAACCTCAGGAGTGCCGACTGGCTCAATATATGGGCCAGTGGGTTACTTGATGCTTGTTAACAGTGTAGTTAATGTGATTAAGAAATGTCGAGTATATATGTATGCTGACGACATGTGTCTGCTGTACGCGTCACAGGACGTAAGTGAGGCGCGAGATCATGTCCAATCAGACTTTGAAAATGTGATCAAATGGGCGCATGATAATGGTATAATTATTAATATGGAAAAGACGAAATGCATGCATATATACTCGCCATACAACAGACGGGCTAAGATGGTTCAGCATAAAGATATTGGTATAGTTGGCCACAGTTATGAATGCTTGCATGGGGCTAAGGACTTGTGTATGTGTCCACAACTACAATATGTAGATAATTATAAGTACCTAGGTTTGATCATTGATCAAAATTTTAATTGGAAATCTCACATAGGGGTTGTGTGCAACAAGCTAAGGTCGATTTTAGGCAAATTTTACCACCTAGACCGGGTTTTAAGTAAACATACAAAATTAGTAGTATACTATGCGTTAGCAGACTCAGTAATGAGTTATGGCTTGAGTATCTATGGCAGAACATTTAGTACCTACCTCACAAACATTAAAAAATTACAAATTAGACTTTTAAAACATATTTTAGGGAAAAAAGAGAAAAAAAAATACAAAGGAAACTATGATAGTATTTTTAAAGACTTGAAACTTTTACCTGTAGACAAAAAAGTAGAATATTTAATAGTAAAAGATCATTTTTTCTCAACTAATTTAAAAAAAAAGTGCAAAATGAGAGATAATGTTAGACCGAGTAGGAAAGAGAGATTTTTAGTGCCAAAAATGTATAACTACTACGGTAGAAGGATAAGCGCCTATGTAGTTCCTAAAATATTCAATACAATCGGTTGGGTTGGGGAGGATATCGACAGGGTCTGTGAGAGAGTCCTCAAGAAGAGGTTAAAGGAACACTTACTTGGGGACTCTCTAACTGACTAAATTAGACTTGTTAAACTGGTTTATTTATGTTTATATTTTTTATTTTTATTTTTTATTATTAAATTATTAAAATTAAGTTAGTAGTATAGGATATAGTTCTAAGGTTAAAAGCATGTACATAATAATTCAATAACCATTAAACGTAACTATTATTAGTATAGAGCGCCACCTCGCCAACAAACTGGCCCACCAGTTTGGCGAGAAAATATCTTATGATCCATTTTGTAATTAGCATGATTAAATAAATTAAAAAAAAAAAAAAATATTACTTGATTATAGCTATATTCCTTACCTTCCTGTGCTTTTGTTTTTTTTATTATTTAAACAAAAACTGTAAAAAAATTAATATGTGAGCATATAGTTTTATTTAAAATAATTGTTTTTCTCGTATCTATACGTTGAATAATACCTAAAGAGACATAGAAGAACATTTTTAGGGTTCCGTACCGAAAAGGTAAAAAAGAAACCCTTACAAGATCACTCTCTTGTTTGTCTGTCTGTCCGTGTGTCACCACCGATTTTCTCAGGAACGAGTGGACCTAGCAAGTTGAAATTTATACCCGATACTGAGGTCTATAGTCCCTATTAGGTGTATAAAAATTAAGGTCCTGAGTCAACACGATAAAAAGATATGGGCAAATTTAGATTTTCGCGAAAACTTGTAAGTATCAAAATTTACCTTAATTTTCAACTTTTTTTCGGAATTTTCGGAATTTTCCCTTTACTTGTGCTTTAAGGCCTTGCTTTTAACCAAAATTGACAATTCTAGGTCAACCGGAAGTACCCTTTAGGTTTTGGGTCGAAAACCTATATGGTAGTTCCCGTTGACCTAGAATCACGAAATTTGCGCGCGCGTCGTCAAAAGCGAGTACGGCACATTAATTAATTTATTTAAGGTATTGAATTTTTTTTTTAATTTGAGAAAATTATGGTGTGTTCTAAACACTATAAATAATTTATTCTCGTTGTGTAGCGCGTCTTGTCATAAAAAAGGGACTCGCACGCCTTGCAACGAATCTGCAGCCGCGCGCCTCATCACAAAAAACTACGGTACAACCCGGCTTGCATAGAAAACGAAACATTGCGTCAACCGCTTTCTAATTTACGACCATTGTTTAAAGTGGATACAACGTTGCATAATGGGATACGCCGGGTCTCCAAGGAACAAACCCGCAAAAACAAATTCGCCTTCCAAAAAATCCTGTGGACACATATGGCGACAAACAGACGCCCGCGATCTCCGAACGATGGGAAAAATTCTACCCCTACCCAAATAAGCACGTTGGGATACAGTATAAAACCCGTAGGCAACTCTTCAGAGCATGCAGTACGCAACTCCTACCTGGTATAGTGCCATCCTTACCAGACGAGGGAGTAGTACTCAGCACCCACCTGGTATAGCGCCATCCTTGCCAGACGAGGGAGCAGAACTCAGCACCCACCTGGTATAGTGCCATCCCTGCCAGCAAGGGACCACCGCCTCTCAGAGCTAGGAGTACGCACCCAACCCCCAAGTGGTATAGCGCCAGCAAGGGACCACCGCGTCTCCAAGCAAGAAGTACTCATCAAACTCCTATATGGTATAGTGCCAACCTTACCAAGGAGGAATCATCATATCCCTTCAGAGGGCAAGAAGTAAACACCCTCGCGAGAAGAACAACCCGTACCATAGGAGGCAGCCACCCGGCTAGCACACCTCGAAGAACCAGCTACCGGACTACAAAGGATAGCACACGAGGCGAGCAAGAGCCACTTCAGAGGACCCCGCTGCCACGTGTGAAAGTAAAAGTGAAACCAATAAGACTTTTAGTCGTGACATTTACATGTAGAAAGTGAAACCAATAGGACTTTTGGTAGCAAGTGAAACCAATAAGACTTTTAATGAATTAGTGATCTCTACATTGTAATTGTATATGTAAAACCTCTGTAGCTAAACTGTGTGTGAATAAACCATCTGCATTTTGTGACCGATCCGTCTTTCATCTGTCTCGCCTGGCGTCACCCTCACCGGCTCTACCCATTGAGAGCTCAGTTCTACATCTGGCGCCCAACGTCGTGGCCCTGGCAGACAAACCAAGGACCCGGTCACAAGTCAAGAAGATGGCCATAAACATCACGGAGGAACAGCTGCAGAGGATCATCGCGATGGTCAGCGGCGGAAGAAAGGGGTCATTCGCCAAATGCACCCTAAAGTATGGTGGAAGCAAGGACACTGAGGCAGTAGAAGCATTCCTGTCGGCCGTCACTGTATACAAAAGTTTGGAAAACATCAGCGACGAAGATGCGATCGCTGGGTTACCATTATTGCTAAGAGATGAAGCGGCAATATGGTGGCAAGGAGTAAAGGACGAGGTAAAAACCTGGACTGAGTTCCAGACCCGACTAAGAAACGCGTTCGCTCCGAAAACTCCTGGGTACATCTTGTACCAGGAGATTGTATGTAACAAGCAAGATGCTACTACAGCCACGGAAAGCTTCGTGGCCAAGAAGAGGGCACTGATAGCACAACTGCCCAAACCCGCTCCAGATGAGACGCACCAACTGGACATGGTTTATGGACAGCTTCATAAAAATATACGTGAGAAAGTTTCAAGGAACTCCGTCAAAACTTTTGATGAACTTCTAGAAGCCGCAAGAAGCGCGGAAGAGTTGATCCACGATCAGACATCCCCGACCAAGGAATCACGCGCTGATCAGAGGACACTGAGAACTTATCGATGCACTTTTTGCCGGAAAAATAACCACAGTACGGAACACTGTCATACAAAAAGACGCAAGGAACTCCAGGAGAATACCAGGGCTAACCCAATTGGTTCAATAAGAACGGAAGTAACCAGTGAAACTCCTAAGGCTACGCCTGCACCGAGGATTACTTGCTACGGTTGCGGTAAACCCAACGTAGTACGTAGTAAATGCCCTAACTGCAGCGAGAGAAGCGCCAACCAAAGTTCTGGGACAGACCTCAGTTTTTGCACCATGGCTAACCAGGCCATTTCCAATGACGTAAGGGCAAGACCAACTTTAAGAATCACCGTAAGGGGCAAGACGGAAATAGGATACATTGATACTGGCGCCAAATCCAGTGTGGCATCATATAAACTGTACCAGATCCTCAAGAGCCAAGGACATGTGTTTAAGGAATCTAGGGGGAGTGTCACCCTAGCCGACGGCTCAACCAGCAACCAACGAATGCTCTCCGTACGAGCACCAGTCACATTACACGAACGAGTCATACCGACAACTTTCGTAGTTTTTCCCGATGCACGAGCAAACAAAACTCTGCTGGGGATCGGATTTCTCGAAGATGCAGGCTTGCTACTGGATATACCCCAGCGGACCTGGTGCTTCAACAACAACCAGCATCAGGTATTTGACCTGATTCCTGAGCACGAATATGCATCACCGGCAATAAGGGCAATGCTACAAGAAATCTCTGAAAAAGTAACTCTGCCCGCTCCAGTCTCACCACTGCCTGTTACGCCCGAGAAAAAGTCTCTCTCCGCCAGCAAAGATATACCCTTGAAAAAGGCTCGGCGAACTCTGTTTGACGGATATGCGCCGCAATTTGTCGAAAGCATATATCAAGATGCCGTCAACAGTATCGAAAACGCTGACATACAGTTATCTCCCAAGTCGATGGCACTCTTCGGACCGCACGAAACAATGGAAATGTGCGCCCTGGACTTGCAGGAGGCAGCTCCAATCCAGGGGGAGGGACAAGAAGAACCCCCTGTGGAAAATAGAAACCGGCTCTTGACAGAAGCCGAGAAGAAATACTCGTCGAGGGGACGAGGAGCATTGGTGTTAACCTTCGAGCGAGGGCTCAGGTTAACTGACGATGAGAATGCTGTGAAGGCAGTTCGGAACCAGGGGGAGAGACAAGAAGAACCCCCTGTGGAAAATAGAAACCGGCTCTTGACAGAAGCCGAGAAGAAATACTCGTCGAGGGGACGAGAAACATTGGTCAACAAGCAAGAGCTCAGGACACCTGACGATGCTACCAGAGACCTAAGACAAATCATATCATCAGAGAACTTTGTGCCTGAAATAACGCCCATGCGCCCTATCAAGAAACGGGGGCGCCCACGCAAACAAGGCAACAAGGCAACCTTAGCGGAAGCTACAAGATACCCCAAGAGAAGAGGCCGATCGAAGAAGACCTTAGAAAGACGCACTACCGAAGGTCCTGCTTCTTCGTCGGGACGTCGTCAGAACCAGAGGGGGAGACTGTAGCGCGTCTTGTCATAAAAAAGGGACTCGCACGCCTTGCAACGAATCTGCAGCCGCGCGCCTCATCACAAAAAACTACGGTACAACCCGGCTTGCATAGAAAACGAAACATTGCGTCAACCGCTTTCTAATTTACGACCATTGTTTAAAGTGGATACAACGTTGCATAATGGGATACGCCGGGTCTCCAAGGAACAAACCCGCAAAAACAAATTCGCCTTCCAAAAAATCCTGTGGACACATATGGCGACAAACAGACGCCCGCGATCTCCGAACGATGGGAAAAATTCTACCCCTACCCAAATAAGCACGTTGGGATACAGTATAAAACCCGTAGGCAACTCTTCAGAGCATGCAGTACGCAACTCCTACCTGGTATAGTGCCATCCTTACCAGACGAGGGAGTAGTACTCAGCACCCACCTGGTATAGCGCCATCCTTGCCAGACGAGGGAGCAGAACTCAGCACCCACCTGGTATAGTGCCATCCCTGCCAGCAAGGGACCACCGCCTCTCAGAGCTAGGAGTACGCACCCAACCCTCAAGTGGTATAGCGCCAGCAAGGGACCACCGCGTCTCCAAGCAAGAAGTACTCATCAAACTCCTATATGGTATAGTGCCAACCTTACCAAGGAGGAATCATCATATCCCTTCAGAGGGCAAGAAGTAAACACCCTCGCGAGAAGAACAACCCGTACCATAGGAGGCAGCCACCCGGCTAGCACACCTCGAAGAACCAGCTACCGGACTACAAAGGATAGCACACGAGGCGAGCAAGAGCCACTTCAGAGGACCCCGCTGCCACGTGTGAAAGTAAAAGTGAAACCAATAAGACTTTTAGTCGTGACATTTACATGTAGAAAGTGAAACCAATAGGACTTTTGGTAGCAAGTGAAACCAATAAGACTTTTAATGAATTAGTGATCTCTACATTGTAATTGTATATGTAAAACCTCTGTAGCTAAACTGTGTGTGAATAAACCATCTGCATTTTGTGACCGATCCGTCTTTCATCTGTCTCGCCTGGCGTCACCCTCACCGGCTCTACCCATTGAGAGCTCAGTTCTACAGTTGGAAATTTTACTTAAAGTTAATTTTTCAACAAGTTAAACAATTGTTAACTAACGAAATTTTCTCGAACTTCCGTCTTAATTGTAAGTGAAAAAAAATGTTTAAATAATCGTCGTAAAAAATTTTCGCTTCGTAGAGCCTTTCTTCCATACATACTTAACAAGATCGCGCCATAAAAGTTAAAAAATATTTATACTTTGTTTAAATAATAATTTTTTGAACTTGAACAAAAACTGAAAAATCCAAGTAATGTTGTAAAGTAAAAAAAATATTATAAACAAAGTATAAATATTTATTTAACTTTTATGGCGCGATTTTGTTAAATATGTATGTAAGAAAGGCTCTACGAATTATTTAAACATTTTTTTTCACTTACAATTAAGACGGAAGTTCGAGAAAATTTTGTTAGTTAACAATTGTTTGACTTGTTGAAAAATTCATTTTAAGTAAAATTTCCAACGAGAATAAATTATTTATAGTGTTCAGAACACACCATAATTTTTTCAAATTTAAAAAAAAAATCAATACCTTAAATAAATTAATTAATGTGCCGTACTCACTTTTGACGCCGCGCGCGCAACCTAAAAATGTCGCGCGCAGACCTATTTTCAGCTTTAAATTAAAATTATAAATAATGAAGATAGAGTTCCGAGAGTTATGAATTTTTTATTGGAAATTCCCTCCTCTTTTAGAATCTTTTTTTGAAATTTCTTAAATATTAATAGTTTATGAAATATTGGCAAAAAACGAAATGCCATTTTTTTTTCATCTTTCTAGCTTAATTGGCACTAACCTCAAATAAGGTAAATAAATAAAATTGTGCTATTGTGTGAAAGAAAATAAAAAAAATATTTATTTTGATATTGAGAATAAATAATTAACCTCAACAAAAAATATTATAATTAAGCAAATTAATATACCTAATATTATCGTTTTACTTAAATATTTTTACTTCTAGAGTGCGGAGTCCTTGGTGCGCGAGTCCGACTCGCACTTGGCCGGTTTTTTTATTGCATTTTCCTTCATTTAATTTTTTACGATTACTATTTCTATATAAATATTTATATTAACTTGGTATATAAAAATGTACTACAGCCATAATATTATAATATTATAGTTATTAAGTATATACCATTTAAATTATCGAAGTTATATATTTTTAATTGAGATCACAATTTTTTAATGGGTAAACTTTTTTGTACATATTATAAGCTAAACGTTCCACTTTGAATTATTAAATTTCGTTCACTATAACTGAAATCCGAGGTTTTCATGTTTTTAACGCCCCAGGCACTCCACTACTATATTCCGGTATAATATAGCTATATCCCTAGGGTTATAACTTATAGCTATATCACGGCTACATCTATCTTCCTGCGACACATACATGATACGTTGATAGCTAGAAGTTGGTGTTGATCCATTAATAGAAGTTGACCCCTAAAACTTGTTACAGCCGTGAATCTCATAGTGGAGTCCCTGGATGACGTAGCCGTACTCCAAGACGGGCCCGGGTTCATGGACCCAGACTTATTTCACAGTGTGCTTGATGACCTGCAACTAAGATCCCTTTTAGAGGTGAGCAAACAATACTAATTTTATGGCCTGTTCCACCACTTGTTGATAAAGTGCGTGATATATATCTAACAGATAATATTTACTAGCCTCAGATATAAATTAGCCTCAATAGCCCAACGGTTAAAAATGCGGACCAAAAACTGAAAGGTCGCAGGTTCGACTCCCACCAGTTGCACTATTGTCGTACCCACTCCTAGCACAAGCTTTCCGCTTATTTGGAGGGGAGGAGAGAATATTATTATCTGTATTGTCTGTGTGATAATTTTTTGAGTTTAACTGCCAGAATGACTTATCAGATACTTATGAAACAGAAATTTAAACGCTATCCGTCAGATAAGTAGTGGATAGGCTATTCAGACCTTTATCAGCAAGTGGTCAAACAGGCCCTTGGTGTTTTATAACTTTTACAGAAGAAGAGCAGTGATAGCCTAGTCGTTAGGACTGTGGTCTCCTTTTGGGGGGTTGCAGGTTCGATCCTGGTCCAGTTTATGCAATTAAATATAACATGCTTCAACGGTGAAGGAAAACATCGTGAGGAAACGCTGCACACCTGAGAATTCCCCATAAAGTTTTCGAAGCTTTGTGAAGTCCGCCAATTCGCATTGGGCCAGCCTTGTGGCCTATAACCCTTCTGTGTGAGGAGACCTGCGCTCAGTAGTGAGCCATTGATGGGTTTCTGATGATGATGATGAGATGATAACTTTTACAGCTAATATGCTACGCATGCATTACGACGTTTTAAGGAGTAAACTCCAGTCGTGCGTCGGAGCTGACACACACACTTTTTTCTTACCATTAGGTTTACGACCGTATAGCGTGTACGGTCGTAGTGACGAGCGGCAGGGCGCCGGCGGCAGAGGGCCGGTCCCGGGCCCGGGCTGCCCTAGAGGCGGCGGCCCGGCTCCGGTCCGGTTCCACACCGGGTGCTGCCGCTCCGGCCACGGCGACTGCTATACACGACCTGCGCCGGGTGCTCGCTGTGCCACATGTTAAGGTAAGTGTTTCTTGTAATTATTTGGTGACGAGATTGAGACATCACCGGTCTACGGTTTTTAACGGGATTCCAAAAAAGGAGATTCTCAATTTCTTCCAAAGAAGTTGAGAGTGAGATATAAGTCAGTGAAGAGTGAAAGAGAGAGAGAGTTACGTTTCGTATATTACTGTAGGGGCAAGAGAGAGCTGCGAGCACACATTTTCATTCTCTCTTTGTCTCATAGCCAGTTGCGTTTCGTATAGCTAAGACACAGTGCAGGCCTAAAACTTCTTTACGCACGCTTGACTTGGGGAGTAAGCGGGTGAATGCGTTACGAAAAGTTGTAAATATTTGTAGAAAATTAATATATGAATATACCTGTATATATTATACATAAATATGTACATACAGATGGAGCTAAAGAAGTTTTACTTCAGTCGTGTGGTCTAAAGCACACTCGTTTTTTTTCAGTGTACTCGAATGCATATCAGTTTCAGTTTTTTTTAAATCAATACAGGAAAGCGAGGTATCCTAATAGAATCCTTGGTTCCAACTTCTCATTCCAAACTGTGGGAAATTATGAGCAGATTGTGAGTTGCTATTGTGGCTAACAAGTGGAAACTTGACAAAAAAGTTTAAAATAAAAATTATTTAAAAATCTGTTACTTCAAACGAAACTTTTTCATTTTATTTGCAAGGTTTGCGCTTGACGACAAACATGAAAGGATTAAGTCTAATAAAGGTTTGGAGCTTGCTGGCCTAGAAGATGGTCATCTTGTCCTGAAGAGGTGTAAAGAAGTGGTAAAATTTCTATGAATAAACTTTTTTTTATTTAATATGCAAATTAATCCACACACAAGAAGTCTTGGTAATCAGCTAGTAGATTAAATAAAAAACCGGCCAAGTGCGTATCGGGCCACGCGCAGTGTAGGGTTCAAGGTTAGAAACACAAGGTTAGGTTATCTTGTACGACAGACGAGTGTAAGACATAATGCTTCTTGGAGAAATTTTATCTTTTAGAATAGAATAGAATAGAATAGAAATGTTCTTTATTCAAATAAACTTTTACAAGTACTTTTGAATCGTCAATGAGTCTACCACTAGTTCGGAATGCCGTTCCTGCCGAGAAGAACCAGCAAGAAACTCGGCAGTTGCTCTTTTCAAAATAGTTTTACAATATACTTAATAGATATTATTCTATATGTATGCAGAGTTTCCACAATGAGAGGAAGTTCCACAAAAGCAAACGTAATTATTTCTAATTATAATTCAACACATGTCAAGACGGGCAGACAGAAAGTAGCCCCATTGCCGCTGGTGGCACCCGTTCACGAGCATGACGCATGACCAAGCCATTGCTTCGCTCAACCATATTTTAGGGAACGTAACAACCCGCATCACACGACACCACCGCAGAAATGTTAAAGAGAGTGTGACTTACTTAGGCTACCCATCTTAAGGCATCGAATTGAAACTAATATTCAAATCAAATACTCATTTTAAAATATGACTTGTATACACAAATAAAGTGGAAATTCTGAATAGAACAGAATTATTTTGATATACAATTATACAGGTTAATCATTACCTACTGTCTCATGAATCGCTTGAACGAATTTTAACTTCGACTGTATCGACTAGTGCAATAAAATAGCGGATGTTTATTTTTGAATTTTTAGCTGGTTCGATTTCCGGGTGAGACAAGCGATTTTGTGAAAAACCTTGAATGCAGTTTTGTTTCTTTTTAAAAATAAGGGAATGTTTCTTTTAAGTAAAATGATCTAACTTAAGGATTTAAGGTAGTTCCCCTCCAGGGCCCATAATTTTTTTCCACCCTGTATATCTAAACCAGTGAGGTTATATCGATATAAATATGTACAAACAAAATTACGCGATTTCTACGTTATACAAATTATACAAGTCTCAACAATCACCCTCGTAGCGAGCTTCCACAATGTTCCGTAACTAACAATATTATTATTAATGACTGCCACTCGTTCGGCCGTCATAATTTATCCTTACAAACTCGGAAAGTGCCAACCCTCTTTAATTTAAAGAGCAGTTTGCGGCGCGGCTCGAATATCTGACGTTTGTTATTGTGTTTCAAACAAAAGCAGGTTATTTTGCCCACTTGTACGTTATTATTATTACGGGATTAATTCAATTTTCGATCTCTCGAATACCTTGTTTCGTGAATTGTTAATCAGGTTATGTGGGATAATGTTAACGTTGTTAAATCTAATGTTTAAATGTTTGATGAAGTGCTGATTTAATTAGTTGGCAACATGTGTATTGTTAAAGATTAATGCCGGTTTCACAAACGTTCCCTGGACTTTTACGGGCTACCTAAGCTAAGTTAGGTGACGCTTTCTGTCAATTTCGTTTTCACCTTAAAGGAATACTCCTAAAGGTGGAAATGATATTGGGTAAGGGATTGTATTATTAAGGGGCTATCTACTTAAAGATACTCTACTTAGGGGATTATTTAGATATAGTCGGTGAAAATGAGCATTAGACTAACATAAAAGGTGCTAATCTGGTCAACATTTTTAGCAAATAGATCTCATATTTTTAGTAAAAATACTAAACAATTTGTGTCAGACTTCACCGTTAGTGTGGTAACTTTTCACAATCGAATAAAGACTTCTAAAAAATTCCACTAACTCAAAACTGTGAGGAGCACTAAACTTTTCAGAAATCTGAGGATAATATATTTTCAAGCAATATTGTGAAAAAGCAATCTAGATTTCAAGTTAGGTAATTGAAACAAGAGCATACACACGCTATTAGAAATTCCCATTTTGATATTCCTCTACACGTTTTGAGACTTTCGTTTTTCATGGAGACGTTATAAATTTTACTAAGAAGACGTGGGAAAAGAGGCAAAACTTTACATTTCGGGAGGATGCGCTTGTCACATGTCACGGCGAATTTTCAGGCAGGTAGAGCATAAATTAGAGTGCCGTAAACAAGTTGTATACAGTATCCAAACTAACAAGCGACAAGCTAACCGTATTTTACGTTAAAAATTCAAGCTAACAAACGTGTTATTCAGTCTCAATAATTTGAGAGTATGTATTCGTGTTTTGTTAGGGCAGTTAGGCAGTGACGGTCTTTCTTTTCTTTACCCCGGCTTTTCCAGACTTCTTTTAACGTTTAGTTTAATGGGATGGCAAAAGATGAAGTCTGTTTTGATTAGGCAAGAATGCAAAACATTCTTACTGCTTACAGTATTTACTTTTGGCATTTAGCATATATTTTACCCTTTAGTTTCCACAATTTATTCAACTCGGAACTCACGATTAATTTTGCTCCGTAATTATTCATACTGAAAAACAAATTCTCATACCGCATTCTGATTTCCATGTAACATTAGAATGTAGATTGTAGGTATGGGCAAAAATATAGGACCAGCGCGGAGCCGGTAACACGTATTTTCACTTTTTGATAACGTTAGCATATAACCCTAACCATGTCGGCTCTTTATTCAGCCTAATGACTGCTAACTGCGTGTTTTTATCATTTTATATATGGGCTTACTAAAATGGCTTAGTTTTTCAACGTTCAATTTTGCACCCAGGTCGTTGGAGATAATAATTGGAACGTGCTTTAAAAATGCATATTACTGTTTTGTAATGGATATTTTTGGGTTGATTTCGAGAATACACCTGAGGGTAAAATTGTTATAGCAAAGGTGCCTCAAAAGAGGGCAAGCTCGAAAATTATTACAAGGTAGAGTACATGTGTCTATGAAGCCGAAGCACGGAAGTAAGCATCCTGTCTAGAATGGGACTTGGCTATGGACAACATTAGGGGCGAATGGATTTCTCGGATGATAATTCTGTCGGGGTGACCTCTGAAATTGGTATCCTGATCTGCAACAGTTATATCGATGTGAAGAGATTATGAGTTTCCTTCTTCAGTTCCATTTGCATTGTTTTTTCATTTCTGAGTAACGTACTCCATATTGCTACACACTACACACATAGAGTAGGCTACCATCCATAAACCGTTTTAAAATTTAGATTAAATGAAAATCTGGATCGTTATGATACAGTTTTTACAAGCTTTTATTTAGCTTGACCAGTTTGTTTGTTTGGGTCAAATCTTGCAAGATGAATTAGACCCACTTCCCGGTTTCTGATCGAACTGAAACTGATTTTGCATTTATGTGTAAATCGGATGACAATGCAATATTATTGTGACATGGAGCTGATCTGATGATGGAGACGGAAGATGGCTATCGGAACTCTGTAATAAAATGACGTAACCCCATCGAGTTTGGGCTCGTTTGATTGGTCATAACAAGTACTCTGATCCTAGATGATATCAAGAGTCTAATGATGTAGCTACTAAAAGTATGTTAGTACACCAAGTATGTTAACACGTTACCATAGAAAGGAATAGACCAATCAATAAGTTTGCCCTTTCTGAGTTACTGGCCTTGACTTTACGCATCATCGAACGATATCCCCCCTTCGTTCGCTTTAAAATTTATAGGTACCTACTTCCGAAACAGACATGAACACATTAGACTTATAGTCGGAATTTTAATTCGATTCCAGATTTGACAATTTCAGTGTTGCAACGTTATGACAAGTACTAAATAGTGACGTTACGAAATTATTCGATACGGAAATGGAATATTTCCGAATCGATTCCTCTCGTTTATAGTAGTATATCTAAACAACTACTACTTTAATAGAAACTAAGTATATCAGGAAATTAAATATTTCTGAACGGACAATTTAGTTATGACGATTAATTTTATTAAGGATCTGAGAGTTTTCTTTAATAATTGTGTGTTAAATAAATAAAAAAATGTGATCATGAAGGAACATGAGAAATAAAACAAATAGATGTATTATGGTAATATTTTATTTTATAAATCGTCGCCGTCTTCGCTATCGCTATCGCTGTCACTTTCTGTAACATGTATTATAAATGTGTCTGTGATATTGTCAATTAAAATATCTAGCCTACTCATTTTTTCCTTTCTTTGACAACATGGGATACGCATTTAGACCATTCGGTAGCCGTAATTTTTTGAATGCCTTCCTCAAATAAATTTCTCACGTCTGTCAATTTGAAGGTTTTATTATTTTGAGCTACATGCCCCTTTACCTGCGCCCATATCAATTCGATAGGGTTCAGCTCGCAATGGTAAGGGGGCAGTCTTAAAACCGTGATCCCATGTTGTGCTGCCATTTCGTCTACAGCGTACTTATTAAAAGACTCGTTATGTGGAATCAGTTCTATAAAAGCGTAGCTTTAACCATATCTGGTTCGTAATAATAAAATAATAAATAAATAATAAATCTATTCTATCTTCACAATTTTTCTTTGCTTCAAAAATCATGAGCCCCTTTTCCAGGAAGCCTTCTTCACTACCTATATGGCTAATTATGAGACGTTTGCCTTTTCCAGATGGATTTTTTAATCCACTGGTCAGTCCCTCCAAAAACGCTTGCCGAGATGATGTGACTTTCTTGTCCACCCAAGTTTTTTTTACAGTATGACCTAAAAATAAATATAGTACATTAACATTCAATATTACTATTAAATTTAATGTAAAATGTATATAAATTCAAAATGTTAGCCTTACCTGCGTTAACCCAAGTTTCATCTTGATAATATATATGTCTCCCTTCTCGTCGAAACTGACATATAGATCGCAAGTAACGCTGGCGCCATGTTATTATATCATTTCGATCAATATGTGTGCTCTTGCGTGACCGTGCAACAAATTTAAAATAAAGATGCTTCAAAATTTTTCTGAGGGTGTCTTTGGAAACCTTGGGCATTTCTGGATCATCGTTCATCACTTGTAAAATCTAAAATAGTAAATTTTATAATAAACTCACCGGCATATTTAGCGGAACATAAAAAAAAGGTCCATAATTAAAAAAATATGGTTTTATTTTAAAATCTACTTATTACACTTCTTTTGTTATTTAAAGTTTCATTTGTTTTACTTAAAATGAGATCACATTAAGAACAGATTTTGCGAGTAAAGGCTATTTGTGAAAAATGTTACATTTTTGAACTTTTCATGTAACCGGGAAAAGTGAAATTTAATATTAAAATAACAATTAATTAAATTAGAAAAATGGTGATTAATATCGCGTATTTCCGCCACGTGCTCTTATTAAAGTTTCTACCCGTCTAGGCATACTGAAAATGATGTTATCGATGGTCTCCTGGGATAGTCTCCGCCATTCCTCAACTACGGCGATTCGCAGTTCTCCCACGTTGGCAGGAGCTGGAATTCTGGACTTAACTTTTCTTTTCAGCAAGTCCCAAACGTGCTCTATTGGGTTCATATCCGGTGATCTCGCCGGCACTCCATAACAGTGATATTCATATCATTAAGATAAGCTTGAGTTACCCGAGCGGTATGCGGCCGAGCATTATCCTGCATAAAAACAAAATCGTCACCGATATATGGGGCAAACGGTACGACATTTTCTTCTAAAACTTCTCTGATATAGCGGTCTGCAGTCAGACTCCCTCTGTCAATCACTACCAAGTCTGTGCGAGCTCCCAAACAAATGCCCGCCCAAACCATTATTGATCCACCACCGTATGCAACTGTAGTTTCAAAATTTGTCTGAAGTATCGTTCTCCTTTGCGTCTGTATATTCTTTACCTGCCGTCAATTTGATTTAAGAGAATTCTGCACTCATCACTAAACAATACCTTACTCCATTGGTCCGCGTTCCAAAGTCGATGTTCCTGAGCAAAAGTTAACCTGTTTCTACGATGATTTACCTCGAGCCTTGGAGCCTTGGCGGGCACAAATGAACCCAAACCAGCTTCTTCGAGCCTTCTTCGTACCGTACGCTCACTTACGGTTACACCCCGCACTGCTTCTAACTCATGTCGGGCTTGGACGGCCGTCAAACGGGGGTTCCTACGTACACGAAGCCGAATGAAACGATCATCCCTACTCGAAGTGCGTCTTTTTCTGCCTTGTCCTGCTCTTCTCACATAAGTACCGGTCTCCCTGAACCGTTGGATACTGCGATGGATCGTTGAAACTGGTCGACGAAGATCTCTGGATATCACTCTGTAGGTTTGACCATTTCTTCGCATTTCGAGTGCCCTGGCAATCTCCGTTGGGGCTAAGTCAGGCATAATTCAGTCATCAACTCCAGAAAGATACGCGATTAAAAAAACTAACAAAAAACAGTATTTCAATGAAATAAATCAAACTCAGAAGGAAGAAATACTCGAAGTTCGCTCCAGATAAGGTGTATTTGAATAAAATTAAAACAATTGCATAAAATGTGATGTTCAGTTGTTTTCTTAGTTTGAAAATATTTCTTTTTAAATTAAATGACGTATAAACCAGCCAGCAACCTTATATGATACTGATATCAAACCTTTTTTTTATGTTCCGCTAAATATGCCGGCGAGTTTAGTTTGGAATCATTACTTATATATATAAAAGATGTAGGTATAAAATAATACTGTCTGACTGATTGACTAACCTTTGCAATCGTTGGAGGTTCATTTCGGTAAAAGAACTGATGAACAAGTCTTCGTATTGCGGAGAATGTAAATTCATCAATTTTGTCTTTGAAACTTCGCTTTGGTCCAGTTTTTTTAGGAGGAGTTGGCGCCGCACCTTTATTTACTTCCTTCAAAACGTTACAAACAGAGCGTGAGGTTATTCCCAATATGTCAGCAACTTTGCTCATACATTCATTTTCTTCCACTACTTCAAAGGCCTCCAATTGCGCAGAAGTTTCATTTTTCACGTACTTGTAGGCATTGCGGATCATTACTTTTTCAGTAATAGTGAAAGCTTTTCGTGGACGTTTTTTTCTTGGGGACAAGAAAACATCCACATCTTTTTGTGATGTACTTGGCTGAGGATCCATTTTGATGGAAAACCAAAACAAATAGATTCACTCAAAGTTCACAAAAAAACTATAAACGTAACAACAAACACAACGTAACAAAACTTTAACAAAAACCCAACAAAATAACAAAATATCGATTCGCAATGAAACAAGATATTCGTGCAGTCAGACTGGGAGAATGAAGCCGAATGACAAGATAAACAAAATGGCGATAGCTGCACGAGCGCGCACGGGTTGCCAATACAGAAAACTATCTAGGTTCTTTTATTATAAGTTTTGTTTTTAATATAAAAAACAAAAATATTAACTTTTTATAAAATAAAGCAGCGGTTCTTCTTCTTCTTCTTTATCAACCGATAGACGCCCACTGCTGGACAAAGGTCTCTTGCATGGACTTCCACAGGCCTCGGTCTTGCGCCGCCTGAATCCAGCGGCTCCCTGCGACTCGTTTGATGTCGTCGGTCCACCTGGTGGGGGGTCTGCCAACACTGCGCTTCCCGGTGCGGGGTCGCCACTCCAGCACCTTGGGACCCCAACGACCATCAGCTCTTCGAACTATGTGCCCCGCCCATTTCCACTTCAGTATCGCGACTCGCTTAGCTATGTCGGTGACTCTGGTTCTCCTCCGGATCTCCTCATTTCTGATTCGATCCCGCAGGGACACTCCGAGCATAGCTCTCTCCATCGCCCGCTGAGCGGTCCTGAGCCTACTTATGAGACCCTTAGTTAGCGACCATGTCTCGGATCCGTAAGTCATCACTGGCAACACGCACTGTTCGAAGACTTTAGTCTTCAGGCACTGAGGAATTTTGGACGAGAAGACATCTCGGAGCTTCCCGAACGCTGCCCAGCCGAGTTGGATTCGGCGGTTGATCTCTTTCTCGAAATTGGACCTACCTAGCTGGACTGTGTGTCCCAGGTAAATATACTCGTCGACAATTTCGAGTGCAGAGTTCTCAACAATTACTGGGTGGAGCGGTGCATGAGCATTGGACATGATTTTCGTCTTGCTCATGTTCATTTTCAGGCCCACCTGTTGAGAAACCCTGCTGAGATCGTTGAGCATTGTATTGAGGTCTCTCAGAGTCTCTGCCATGACTACTATGTCATCGGCAAATCGCAGGTGAGTGATGTACTCGCCGTTTATGTTGATGCCAAGCCCGTTCCAATCCAGAAGCTTAAAGACGTCCTCCAACGCAGCGGTAAAGAGCTTCGGGGAGATAACGTCTCCCTGTCGCACTCCACGCTGCAAGTGGATTGGCCTCGTAGTCTGGTCCTGTATACGTACTGACATTGTGGCGTTTTCATACAAGCACTTCAACACTTGGATATACCGGTAGTCAATCCGGCATCTCTGCAGCGACCTCAACACAGCCCAAGTTTCCACCGAATCGAAGGCTTTCTCATAGTCCACAAACGCTAAGCAAAGTGGCCGGTTATACTCTTCCGTCTTTTGTATAACCTGCCGCAGCGTATGAATGTGATCTATGGTACCAAAGCCTTTTCGGAATCCGGCTTGTTCGGGAGGCTGGAAGTCGTCGAACCTACGAGCGAGACGATTCGTAATGACTCTCGAGAACAACTTATAAACATGACTCAACAACGAGATGGGTCTATAATTCTTCAACAAGGTATTATCACCCTTTTTGAAGAACAGAACCACCACGCTCCTGTGCCATGCTTCCGGCGTTGTACCCTCGTGGATGACGGAATTGAACAATCGCTGAAAGATCTTAAGTACCGGTTTTCCACCCGCTTTCAGGAGTTCCGCAGTGATTCCGTCATCACCTGGCGCCTTGTTGTCCTTGAGCTGTTTGAGAGCCATTCTAATCTCGTATAGGCTGACGTCCGGGATATCTTCGGTATAGTGTCGGGTCAGTTTGGCTCTGGGATCTTTCGCCAAATCTTCAACAGGTTTTTGTGTCGTGGTATATAACTGTCCATAGAACTTCTCAACCTCTCCCAAGACCTCAGGTCGAGAAGAGACGAGACGGCCGTCATCAGTTTTCAGCCGCGTCAGCTGGCTCTGTCCGATAGACAGATCTCTCGCGAACACTTTTGAGCCTTTGTTCCGCTCAATGGTATCTTTAATACACTTGGTATTAAAGACACGGAGGTCGCGAGTTTGTGCCTTAGAGATCTGCCTATTAATCCGCCGGTAGGCAGCCGCGTCTGCCGATGACTGCAGCCTCATCTCTTGTCTCTCCTTCATTAGCTTGAGAGTATGGTCAGAGAACTTTTCGGTTCTTTTCCTGCGATGGGTCTTAAAGAATTTAGACCCCACAGTATGGACAGTTTCCACGAACCTGTTGTTTAGATCGTCCACAGAAACGCAGTCTGCTAGGCACTCGAATCGGTTCTGCAGTTCGAGTTGGAAGTTTTCGGGATTTTGGATATGAGCACGAGAAGGTCGGAGAGTGGACTTCACCAGTCTGGCCCTTTCCAGCTTTACATTAATATTCAACGTGCCTCTTACCATCCGGTGATCGCTACCGGTTTTCACCCTATTGATCACAGAGACATCATTAATATATATATAGCTGTTCGTGCTGATTCACTGATTCACTGACTGATTGATCACCTCTCCTGTAAAATTTTGTATGAAATTTTTTTTTTCACTTATGGTTTCGTATAGAAGACAAAAATTCATTCGGAGGAAAATTATGGAGAGAGCTGATGATTGAGGATTTCGGAGACGGGTGAAGAGCACGGTCAGGGTATCGAAGATAGGTGGAGGGTGCTCGAACAAATGTCACTCGAAACCTCATCCAATTCGCAATGAGCTGAAAAAAAATTCAAAATGGCGGAAAAAAGATGGCGGCCATACAAATTTCGTCAGTATCTATCTCGGCGAGTATAAAAGATGGAAGAGTGGTTTCTTGGCAAAAGATGATCAGGACCCAAAGATCTATTTGATGAATAGAAAAAAATCCAACATGGCGGAATTTTTTTTTCTCCATACAAAATATATGGCGAATATTGAATAGACTTGAAGCTGAGAACTATGCAAGACTTTGATACGGTTTCTTTTCAAAATTTGTTTTTATAAAAGAATTCTCATTCTGACAAATGATGAGATATGATGATCGAGGGTTTGGAAGGTGGGTGAGGAGCACGGCCATGGTAATGACGATAGGTGGGGGTGCTCGAACAAAAGTCACTCGAAACCTCATCCAATTGGCAGTGAGCTGAAAAAAATCCTAAATGGCGGATTCAAGATGGCGGCCATACAAACTTCAACGGTGTCTATCTCGGAGAGTATAAAAGATAGAAGAGTGGTTTTTTGATAGAAAATGATCAAGACCTGAAAGTCCACTTGACGATAGAAAAACCGCGGTCCGCTTGCGGGCCGCGCACCCACGCGCCCTACTAGTTGAATATATGCCGCTTGGTCGACATAATGAAGTCGATCTCATTTCTCGTGGAACCATCGGGACTCAACCATGTCCATTTTCTGTGTGGCCGCTTCCTGAAGAAGGAGTTCATCATAAAGAGGCCCTCCTTCTCCATGAAGTCGGCCAACATTTGGCCCCTTTGGTTCCTTCGCCCATACCCAAAATGCCCCACTCTCGTCTCTGCACCGCTTCGTTCGCCCAGCCTTGCATTGAAATCCCCCATCACAACACTGTAATGAGTGGCAGAGGCGTGTATGGCTTTTGATATATCCTCATACAGCGCCTCTACCTCCTCGTCAGAATGTGTCGATGTCGGTGCGTAGACCTGTATAACCTTCAGCGAATACCGTTTGGTGATTCTGAGTATGAGGTACGCTACCCTACTCGACACACTCTCGACTTGTACAATGTTGTTGACGAGGGACTTGTGGACGATGAACCCGACACCACCCTGGGACTGTTGATCGCCCTCCCGGTAGTAAAACAAGTTGCCGGAATTGAGGATTATCGAGTCCTCCCCCTCTCTTCGGACTTCAGACAATCCTATAATATTCCAGCGCAACTTGTTCATTGCTTCTTCCAGCTCGATGATCTTCTCGTCGGTCCTCAAAGTGCGTGCGTTATACGTCACCAGGTCCAGTCGTCGGGGTTGGCAGCGGAATCTCGTCCGGAGATTCTTAGCACCCCCTGCCCCGCCATTACCGTGACCTAGCACGCGTCGCAGCTAAGCAGCGGTTACTAATTAATAAATAATTATTATGAGTAATTATGTATTTATTTAAATAAAAATCAATAATTTAGTCTTTAATTGGCACACCAATATTATGATTACATAAACATAAATCGCGATTGTTTATCGATTTTTGTGTTCATCACTACACTATTATATGTGTTATCATTATTTTACAAAATGACAGTAGCTAATGTCAAACGTGGAATCGAATTATAATTCCGACTATAGTATCACCGTGGTATATTAACCCTGATATTAAGTGTAGTTTAATTTGCTTTAATAAGGGCCTGTTTCGTCACTAGCTGATAGTGGCTGATAGTGGCTGATAGTGGCTGATAGTGCCTGATAGCCTATCCACAACTTGTCTGACAGATAGCGTTCAAATTTTTGTTTCACAAGTGTCCGTTAAGACAATCTAGCAGATTAAACTCTAAAAAAATTTAAACCGATTTATCTACCGCTATTTTATCGGTTTGATATATATCAGACACTTTAACGGATAGTGGAGAAACAGGCCCCAAACAAAATAAAGTAATAAATAAATTATCCCTCAATAGCCCAACGGACTAAGGTGTGGACTGAAAATTCAAAGATTGACGGTTCGATCCCCACTCGTTGTACTGTTGTTGCACTCATTCCTAATAAATGCTTTCTGCTTATTTGGAGGGGAGAGGAGAATATTAGTCAAGTACAGCATGGCTAAAAAAGTTTGTTTTTTTAACCCCCGACGCAAAAAGAGGGGTGTTATAAGTTTGACGTCGATGGATGTCTGCCTGTCTGTCTGTCTGTGTGTGTGTGTGGGTGTGTGTCTGTCTGTGGCATCGTAGCTCTCAAACGGATGGACCGATTTCGATGCGGTTTTTTTCATTTGAAAGCCAGTTTCCTTGCGGTGGTTCTTAGCTATGTTTGGTCAATATCGGTCCAGCAGTGTAAGAGCATCAGCTCTTTTCCAAAACGATGTAAGGCATTTTTGGCGTATGATTACCCGATTAAGTGCTTTTCGCGTGCCAGTATAATTTAACGATTATACACATAGCCTGGCCATAGCATCACATGTCGGGGGTTTTTCAATTTTCAATTTACACTTGTTCTGCATACACTCAGCTTTTTTCATAAATTTAATTTTTCTAAAGTGCTTATTGATAAGGGCTTCTGGAGAAAATCTCTCCAGTAAAATTTAGTTTTTCCTTTGTGCACGTACGTTTCATTGTACGTATATTTTAAATCTCTTAGATTCATTAGTTTGGTACAAAAATAAACAAATAAATATTATGTTTTTGCTTAAAAGGTTCGTCGCATCTCTAGAGGCTTTTAAAGGTTCACGAATTGTAGGCGTAGCGAGCTCTCTGTGAAGTTGAACGCTACAAGGTCGTATGTTTATTTCTACTGAAAACTGGCTTTAATTTTTCGCCGCTTCACGACCATTATAAGTTAAAAGATATTCTTTGTTTTCAACTTCGCATACATAATGACCATGAGACATATACAGATAATATTATGCCTACTTTGTATTTTGCTTACATATAATAATAATTATGATTTGTGGTCTACCCACGAATTCAAACGCCATTTAGTTGTATGGGTAGATAGTTAGGTACTTACTAAGATTTTTCTTTTGATGTGAAACATCTATAGCCGCACGGTAAACAGATTTCTGGCGTGGCGACGCGTCGCCACGGCATGCGATGTTATATGTATACTTAGTGACATATTTAGTTCCTATCACAATCTGTTCTTTTCTGCATATTACTTTTACAAAATAATGTCGATGTTTCACATCTGCCAGGCGTCCCACGACGACGGCTCACAATTTTTTTTAATTGTTTCTTCCAGTAACATACGTACTCGGGTACGCCTACGCTCTACGCGCGCTTTGAGTATGTTATCCTGTAGTGTAGCTTCCGTCATGCGTTGCCATAGCGTCAAGCTTCTTTACATTCAAATATTAAAGAATAATATTTTTCTTAACCTTTGCCCGCTCCAAAGTAAATAAATAAGTTCAAATCGTTTCAAATTGATGGTTTAAGATGTTTAATTCCCGCAAAAACTCTGTAATTTTCCGGGATAAAATGTAGCCTATGTGTTAATCCTGGGTATGAGCTATCTCCGTTCAAATTTTTAGCCAAATCGGTTCATTCGTTGTGGCGTGAAAGAGTAACAAATATCCATCCATCCACACTCACAAACTTTCACATTTATAATATTAGTAGGATAGGATGGTCAAGCGGCGACCTTGTACCCGAAATCGCAGCATTTCATGACCTCAATTAGTATAATTGGTATAGGATTGTATTTATTGCGTCATTAAGAACAAAATGAATTCTATAGATACTTAAAAGCAATATAAAGGCTGAGTTATGAAATAACGCAAAAAAAATCTTTTATTTTTGACGGCTCAAGCAAGTCGTCGGAAACTGCTGACCACAAACGGCACAAGATCGTGATCTGTTGCTATCCTTGCAAGACACCTATATATGCCCAACTGTAGACGTCTTTCTGCTGTGACTTGAGGCCAGGACGGCTACGAAGCAGTGAAAAACGTCTAACACTGACTAAAAATCTCGCTTCTCTGTTCACCGTACCCACAATACCCGTTCCGATGTTAAACTTTGAACGTTATTTTTTTAACTGTCCATTAAATACGAACATTTAAATATACACTGTATTTAGTTTTCAGTGCCGTTGCGGTGCTTTTCACAGCTTCTGTTTGCGTGCGGGTGCCAATTAAAAAATGTCATGTCACAAGTTGTTTGGGCGTATATGCTCGGCAACCCAAGGCGTTAGGCGACATGTTGATGTTTGGATTAGTGGGTTTTTGTATTTCGGCAGCGATAGCCTAGTGGTTAGGACTGCGGTTTTCTATTCGCGGGGGTCGTCGGTTCGATCCCGGGCTCGCACCTCTGACTTTTCATTTGAAAGATTAAATATCACAAACATCAAAGGTGAAGGAAAACACCGTGAAGATACCTGCACGCCTGAGAGTTCTCCATAATGTTCTCAAAGGTGTGCGAATTCTGACAATATGCATTATAAAAACTGAAAGGTTCGATCTAATATTTTTTATAAAAAATTGTTGCTTGTCAATCGGTTTTTCATAGGACCTTTATCATGAATAATGTACCTATTAAATCCATGCTCATTTTATTTTTAGATCCTGATTGATCTGGGTTTCTCTTCCACCTCTCCCCATTTCTCAGAATTGGTCTGTTCATTTCCCAGAAGATTAAGGTTTCTTGAACTGTTAAATTAAATCATAAATAACCCCAGTCTTAAAAGAATCCTAAAGAATTTTCTTGGTTTCTTTATATAAACATGACTAGCTTTTGCCCGCGACTTCGTCCGTGTGAAGTTAGATTAGGTTTTTAAAAATCCATGGGGATCCTTTGTTTTTCTGAGATGAATGATAGTCTATGTCACTCTTCAAGTCTCCAAGTCCTCGACTATAGAATATAATAGAATAGAATAGAAATATTTTTATTCAAATAAACTTTGCTTTGCTTGTTCGGAATGCCCTTCCTTCGGAACCAGCAAGAAACTCGGCGGTTGCTCTTTTCAAAACAAGTTTACAATTCAATAGAATAAATACTATGCTATGTATGCAGTGTTTCCACAATGAGTTCCACAAAAGCATATCTAATTATAATTCAACACCTATTAAGGGCAGACAGAAAGTATTCCCGCTGGTTCACTGTTTGGGTTCACGAGCATGACGCATGATCCAGCCATTGCTTCGTTCAGTCATATTTGATTTATACCTCATGCAAAAATAAATCGCTCCGTTGCTCCATTGCTGCCTGATTGAAAGACAAACCAACAAACATTTATAATAGGTATTATAAGGATTCAGACAAAATTTTTCAATTTTGCCGTTATACCTGAGCACACAAATGAACTCAAAACAGACTGCGATTAGATTTGACTTAACAATCAATACGCGTTGCACATCATCCATCGATTCGAATTGCATGTTTTAAGTAAGTTTTTCGTTTTCCTATTTTTCCTAAGCTTTCCTTTCTTAAGCTTGAACGCATCATTTAAGAAGTGACGAAAAAAATTCAAAGGACCAGAGGCTGTGGCGTTGAATTTTTTCACCTCAAGAGGGACTTTTTGGATTAAATGCATAATCCTGACCGTGCGTTTCATTAATCCAACTAATTACTGCTGAGGTAAAAGCTTCTCTAAACTTTTTTTTATACCATAAAAGGTGGGCCTTTTCGGGATAGAATGGATTTAGAGTTTAGACGTCAGATTAAAATGCGCGGTGTGTTTGTTGTTGATGTTCAAAGTTTCTTTTTGTTTTCCAGAATGTTTTTACTGGGTATAATATGTTTGCTTCGTATGCGTTCTAATACCAATCATCTGATAGCGCTGAAAATCGCCACAGAGGTGGCTTGCATCCTGGAGACTCTTTGTAGGTGTAGCAGCAGCGCTGACAGGGTATTTTGGCGACCGAGTTTTATTTAAACGTTTTGAACTGACTGCGAGTCAGTTGCTCCTTACCGGCCGTACACGTCACACTGTTCCACTGTAGGGTTTAGTAATTTTGTATTTTATTATTAATGTGCAATTGATTAAATATTTAAAGTCACGGAGTAACCTCTTTTAACAAGCCCTATAACCTTGATAGAGAACACGGCGCTACAGACGGAGTAGTGAGGAGATTCTCTAAACTGGTGACGCAATGATTTCCCACATTGGTGACCACCGCGTCGGACTATCAAGGTTACACGTGTAAACGAATTTGCGTCGTTGCGTTTTTAAGGCGGTCGGTTCTACGAAAGGGCAACTCAACTCAAGTGGACAGTGTTGTAAGTTAAATAAAGACATTAATTAAATTCAGTGTAAATCGGCGAAAGACTTTTAAAAAATGACGCAACCAGCGACCGTGGTGAAACTCGAAGATTCGGGACTAGCATCCATATCGCTAGCATCCAAGATCCCGGAGTTCTGGACAGACCAGCCCAGGGTCTGGTTTATTCAACTGGAGGCGATACTGGCACCGCAGAAGCTTGGCGATGACACCAGGTACAATATGGTGGTAGCGAAGTTAGGCAAAGAGGTCATACAGCAGGTGACAGACATCCTGGTCAACCCGCCCGAGGAACGGAAGTACAAGGTACTCAAGGACAAACTCCTGGAAATTTACGAGGAATCCGAAAATAGGCAGATCCAGAAGCTAATAGGAGAGATGGAGCTAGGAGACCAGAAGCCCAGTCACTTACTCAGGAGGATGCAGGATCTCGCGAGAGGCAAGATAAGTGACGATACGTTAAGCGTTCTATGGCAAAAATTATTACCAGCAGCTGCCCGAGGAGTTCTAGCCGCAACCGAGGCCAAAAGCTTAGACCGTCTAGCTGTAATAGCGGATAAAATTATGGAGAGTATGAGGCCGCAACCTGTCGCCGAGGTAGTGACAACAGACACAGCGTCGAACACTACGTCGGTGTTGGCGGCAGAAATAGCTAAGCTCAGCGCGAGGATAGACCAGATGGACCGTTCCAGGTCAAGTTGGCGAGGCAGTCGAGGTCGCGGAAGGTTCCGTGGACGTACACGTTCCCGAGAGAGAGACAGCAGCAGGTCGAGACGGACACCGGATAGCCCGGACTGGCTATGTGTGCACCACAATAGGTACAAAGGAAGGGCCAACCGATGCGAGCAGCCATGCAGCTGGAAGAAGAGTCAGGAAAACTAGAGAAGATGCAGGTAGAACCGGTGGGTACCTGCATCGAATTAGGAAACCACCGCTTATGCGTCACAGACAAGGACAATGGTATGCGATATTTGATCGATACAGGAGCAAACATATCAGTGTTACCTAAAGCTCATAGATCCGTGCGTAACAGTGCAGTGAACGAAAAATATAAACTTTACGCCGCGAACGGTAGTGAAATACAGACATACGGTACCAAAACTTTAGTGTTAAATTTAAACTTGCGTCGTGCTTTTAAATGGACCTTTGTGATAGCCGATGTAAAACAACCTATTTTAGGAGCGGATTTTTTGTCTAAGTATAATTTGTTAGTAGATTTAAGGAACAAACGATTGTTAGATCAAGAAACTAATTTGTACGTCGTTTCTACAATAGTTAACTCGGAGCAAACGTCGATTTTTACTATAGCCGAGTCTCATCCTTGTTATTCTCTCCTAAGTAGGTTCCCTGAATTGACTAAGCCAGCGACGTTCAAAGAACCACCACGTCACAGCGTGAGACATCACATCGAGACTACAGGTCCACCAGTACATGCGCGCCCAAGGCCACTACCACCAGACCGATATAAAAAGGTAAGAGAAGAATTTCGCCTTATGCAAGAAATGGGTATTTGCCGCCCGTCGAAGAGCGCGTGGGCGAGCCCCCTACACGTAGTACCTAAAAAAGATGGAAATATAAGGCCGTGCGGAGACTACAGAGCGCTAAACGCTATAACAAAGCCCGATAGATACCCAATTCCTCACATAAGAGATTTTACGTTTATTTTAGCGGATAAGAAAGTATTTAGCCGTATCGATATCAACAGGGCGTATCACTACATTCCGATAGCGAGGGAAGACGTAGAAAAAACCGCGATTATCACAAATTTCGGTTTATACGAATGGCCTTGTTTATCTTTCGGTCTTAGAAACGCAGCGCAGACTTTTCAACGTTTTATGAATAATTATGTTTTACAGGATTTAGAGGCAAACTTTCAGCAAAATAACCCCGAATACGCGAAGTATAAAACGGAATTCGTTTTTTCGTATTTAGACGATATAATAATAGCTAGTGAAAATAGAACTCTGCACGAAAAACATTTAGAGGCTGTTTTTGAAAGGTTACAGGAAGTAGGTTTAACGATTAATTTAGCAAAGTGTGCGTTTTCGCAGGACAAAGTTGAGTTTTTGGGTCATGAGGTTTCAGCCAATGGCTTAAGGCCAAGCAAGGTCCAAGCTATTGTAGACTTTCCCAGACCAAAAACGGTCGAGGAACTTCGTAGATTTCTCGGCATGGTAAATTTTTATAGAAGTCATTTGCGCCAGGCAGCCCAATATCAGGCAGAATTAAATAAGTATCTTCACGGGGCAAAGAAGCGTGACAAAAGTTGTATAGTGTGGACAGAAAATGCTGTTCAAGCGTTCGAACAATGTAAGTTGGGTTTACAGAACGCCGCATTGTTAGCGTATCCGATTTCAGGTCAGGCGATTGCGATTATGGCAGATGCATCAAATAGTTGCGTCGGTGGAACATTACAACAGAAAGTGAACAACGAATGGGTACCGTTAGGTTACTTTTCGAGGAAGTTGACTGACACGCAACAGAAGTATAGTACCTACGATAGGGAGCTTCTTGCGCTTTATTTGTCAGTGCAATATTTTAGGAACATGTTCGAAGGTAGAGATCTGATATTGTATACAGATCATAAACCGTTAACGTTCGCTTTCAAAAAGCTAGGGAGTAGCAAAGAAACGCCGAGGAGAACCCGTCAGTTGTTATTTATTAGTGAGTTTACAACGGATATTCGTTATTTGAAAGGTGATGAAAACGCGCCCGCGGACACGTTATCGCGAGTCGAAACGATTACGTGCCCGTCAGTACTCGATTTCGCCGAAGTGGCACGGGCCCAGGCCAACGATAAACAGCTCGCTGGAATGCTTGGAGCAGGAAACGGTAATACGAAACTAATAAAAATAGATTTACCTAACGTACCACAGGCGATTGTTTGTAACTTGCGGGACGATAAGGCCAGACCATACCTACCGCAGCAGTTTAGGCGTACTGCATACGAGGCAGTTCATAACCTTAGCCACCCAGGCATTAGAACAACGCGGAGAATGGTATCTAATAAGTATTTTTGGCCTGGGATGAATAAGGATATAGGTATTTGGGCTAGGTCGTGCATAGAGTGCCAAAGAGCAAAGGTTCAGAGACACACTATGTCACCATTAGGACAATTCGAAAAGGTAGATAGGATGTGTCACGTACATATAGATATTACCGGTCCCTTTAACACTTCTGAGGAAGGATATAGATATTGCCTCACGATGATTGATAGGCAAACAGGGTGGCCGGAAGCATTCCCCATTAAGGATATTTGCGCAAAAACGGTAGCTAAACACGTCTACGAGGGATGGATCGTCAGGTATGGAATATTTTCTAGGTTAAGCTCCGATGGCGGTTTACAATTTGAAAGTAATCTCTTTAGACATCTGATGAAATACCTAGGCGTACATAAGTTAAGGACGACACCGTACCATCCGCAAAGTAACGGTGCGATAGAACGTTGGCATCGTAGTTTTAAGGCTGCCTTAATGGCGAGGTTAACGAATAATAGGTCATGGGTCGATGAAATGCACACCGTGATGATGGGACTGCGTGCAGCACCGCGTAGCGACACAGGGGTAAGTCCCGCCGAGCTAACCTTTGGGCGAACTCTAAGGCTCCCTGGAGAATTCTTCGAACCATCGGATGGCAGAATAACGGACGGTGAGAAATACCTAAGGCAGTTGAAACAGGTAATTAGTAGCCTAAGACCAAAACCCGATACCCAACGAGACTCCCGGACTATATTCGTTCATCCAGCCTTAAAAGACTGCGAGAAAGTGTTTGTAAGAAACGATGTAATGAGGAAGTGTCTGCAACCCCCTTATGACGGGCCGTATGACGTCATAAAGCGGTTGGACAAAGGGTACGTAATACAGTTACCCAACAGGCAAGCACTTGTGTCCATTGATAGGTTAAAACCAGCGTTTGTCCTGGATGTTAAAAATTCACGACAAGCGCCAGGTGAACCAGTAGTTAAGGAAACGCGCCGACTTAGCAGTGACGACATTTTGCCGACCCCAATTATAACTCGTACGACGCGCAGTGGTCGGGTCAGCAAAATGCCAGTTAGGTTTAGGTAGAATGCTAAGTGTAACAATTAAGCTTATTAGTAATTATTGTGAAATGACCCCGATCCGCAAACTTTATTTTTCATTAGAAGATAGAAGTAAATTTTATTATTGGGAGAAAAATCTTGTTCGTTCCACGTTCAGTAACCAGTTGTGTACAATGGGTAAACAGTAGAGCAAGGCGACGACAGTTGGACGGCACGGGCTTAGCGACAGAGCAGCGTAATCCTGCCGTAGCAACCCCGGCGCCTCCCGCCCAGGTAGTGGTGACGTCAGCCCAAGTAGTGTGATGCAATAGAGTATGTACCGTGCGTTGAAAGTGAAACGAACAATGTAATAACATTATAAGGGTCGAGTCACATTAGAGTTGTTAGCTAAGCGGATCTGGATCATTAATAGGGTTGTCAAAAATAAAAGTTGGTATAATTGTTAGAATAAATTTATTACTGTGTACCTACACTAGCGGCACGCTATGATGGCCGGTTTGACGTTTGTCCGCTCATGAAGTTCCGTATTAATTGATAACGACTTTGAAGGAAATAATTGTATTACTTTATTGACGATAGTGATGTGCAGAGATTCATAAATTTTATCGAATGTAGTTTTAGGTTTAGGACTCAAAATTTATTTATTAAATTGATTTCTAAAATGTATACAAGTGTAGAAAAATCAGTTTGCACCATTTAAGGGGTGAATGTACTTGTGAATATGAACAATTTTCACTATGTGGACAAACCTCTGAAATCGCAAAAAAATATCAGCTGTTTCATACAAAAGGTAAAATTTTTATTTTTATATGATATATACCACAACTCGGCATTTGGTTTTCTAAATTGAAAATTTTTAAAAATGGAATCTAATACGATCGTCACATAGGATCGCTGGCTAGCACAACTACTACCTCCGGCAAACTCGCGTCAATGCTCAATGCAAAACAAAGCAGTTTCGAATTGACGTTGCTTCGAAAAGTATAAACTGTCAGTGCAATGCGATTGTGATATAGTTTTGACCTGGCTTTGGATTTCAAATATTGATACTGCATTACTGTTGACCCTTGCTCGTTAATTTGGACTCTGTTCAAGCCCTTTGTTGTGGATTTCGTCGATATGACCGAACGTACGCAGAGAACTGTTCTAAATAGTCAGACACGCGAGTTCGTAATACGCCTTCGTAACTATTTCGATCGTGAAGCTCAAAATGGAGGGCCAATTTTACCTATAACGTCAGTGGTTGAACGCGTAGCTGATGCGCTTAATATTGGACAACGAACTGTTAGACGGATAACTAAAAAAAAATATGGCGAGACTGGCACAGAAGAAAATAAACTTCACACACCAAAAAAGAGAAAAAGAGCAAAACCAGTCGTAGGCATCGATAGCTTTGATGCCGATGCTATCCGAAGACATGTTTACGGCTACTATTTACAGAAGGAGTATCCAACAAGAAAAAAGTTGGTGCATTCACTGAAGGAAGCTGGATTATTCTTCGGTGGGGAAAGTTCTTTAACGAAGATTTTGAAGACCATTGGATTTCGATACAAAAAATGTAACAAACGCAAAATATTGATGGAAAGATTTGATATAGCGATGGCAAGGTATACTTTTTTACGGCAAGTGAAAGAAATCAAAAATTGGCAAAATGTTGTGTTCTTGGATGAAACATGGCTTAATGCTAACCATACTGTAGGCCGTTCTTGGAACGATGACACAGCAGCATCTACTTCCAAAGTTCCTGTAGGAAAAGGATCGCGACTTATAATTTGTCACGCCGGAACCATCAACGGGTTTGTCGAAGGTTCTCACATGGCTTTTGCGTCAAAAACCACTGGAGACTATCATGAAGACATGAATGGAGAAAAGTTTACTGAATGGTTTACCTCAATGTTGTGTAGCCTCCCTGAACCATCTATTATAATTATGGACAACGCCCCATACCACTCGATGCAAATTGACAAGCCACCTGCCCAATCCCAAAAGAAAGCTGATATCGTCGCATGGCTTCGTAAAAATGGCGTAGATGCAAACATGAATATGTTAAAAGCGGAATTAGTACGTCTTTTAAAAGAAAACAAACCAACCAAGATCCGATACGTCATTGACGAAATAGCATTAGAACATGGGCACAGAGTTATACGGTTACCGCCTTACCATTGTGAGTATAATGCGATTGAGTTGGTGTGGGCTCAAATTAAGGGATATGCTGCAAGACACAATACAGAACCCCCATTTACCACAAAAAAAATGCTAAAATTATTAGATGAAGCTTGTGAACATGTGACTAAAGGAGACTGGGAAAAGGTTGTGAATAGAACTGTTAAATTAATAAGGGAAGATTATGAAAGAGATGTGAAAATAGATAATATTATAGAAAACGAACATATAATTATTAATGTAGGTGATGATAGCAGTGACGACAGTGAAAATAGTAGTATGGACGAATCTGATTAATTATGGCCTTTTGTGGCACCTTTTTTGGTATCTTTTGTATTCATATGTTTCTTGTGTGCATATAAAGTATGTATATTCATTTTCATTCAAATATTCAGTTCGTTCAAATAAATTAAATAAACATATACATTTTTGTTTTATTAAACCTATTTAATCAGGTACAAAAACAAAACTTAATTGTTTTTTGTTCGAGAATAAATTGACATTCCACATCACTATTGTAATGTGTCAAACCGGCCATCATAGCGTGCCGCTAGTTTAGTATACGTAATGAAAATTATAAATTTGGGTTTTTAGATGTCTCTGCATGCTGTCTTTTGTTTTGAAATGATATTTTAAGATATTGTCCCTAGAATGCAACAGGATTTAACCAGAAAAAGTTAAATTACTTTGTAATTTCACTTTTTCAAAATGTGTAAACAATGTTGTAAACAATTTGGGACAGTCCACTTTTTAAGTACAAAACATAAATGAAAACGAATAGATACGCATAAAACAACCTCATAATTAGTTTAATTAAACAATTTACTCACCTTTTACAATTTTGCGTCGCAAAAAACCACGTAAAACACACAAAGAGCACCAATTGAAAATTCACCTCAGAAAAACGATCTGTTTTTGATCTGCGTATCTATGGCGCGTCGAAAATATTTTTTTTTTCTAACTCCTGCCTAGTATTGCATGACGAATCTGAGCAATTTGTAGCCCGTTTCTTCCGGAACATTATCATAATGGCTAATTTGGCTTGATGGTTCAAAAAGGTTTTATTTTTATGGATAAAATAAAAGCGGGAAATGGTGGACAAGTTTGTTCTTGGGCCAACCAGTGTAATTTTTGACAGTGGACAAGTATGGTCTTGGACCTGCTAAGGGATAATGGTAATCTCTCTCCAAATCTCCTCCAAATAGACTAGACTATCCTAGTGTTCGTGGTCTATGACGTAGACATACACTAGCGGCACGCTATGATGGCCGGTTTGACGTTTGTCCGCTCATGAAGTTCCGTATTAATTGATAACGACTTTGAAGGAAATAATTGTATTACTTTATTGACGATAGTGATGTGCAGAGATTCATAAATTTTATCGAATGTAGTTTTAGGTTTAGGACTCAAAATTTATTTATTAAATTGATTTCTAAAATGTATACAAGTGTAGAAAAATCAGTTTGCACCATTTAAGGGGTGAATGTACTTGTGAATATGAACAATTTTCACTATGTGGACAAACCTCTGAAATCGCAAAAAAATATCAGCTGTTTCATACAAAAGGTAAAATTTTTATTTTTATATGATATATACCACAACTCGGCATTTGGTTTTCTAAATTGAAAATTTTTAAAAACCTTTTTTGGTATCTTTTGTATTCATATGTTTCTTGTGTGCATATAAAGTATGTATATTCATTTTCATTCAAATATTCAGTTCGTTCAAATAAATTAAATAAACATATACATTTTTGTTTTATTAAACCTATTTAATCAGGTACAAAAACAAAACTTAATTGTTTTTTGTTCGAGAATAAATTGACATTCCACATCACTATTGTAATGTGTCAAACCGGCCATCATAGCGTGCCGCTAGTGTAGTTTAAGATTTTTTGTTTGTTAATTTTTACCAAGATAAAAATTTGGGGTGGTGTGATGTAGCAGCAGCGCTGACAGGGTATTTTGGCGACCGAGTTTTATTTAAACGTTTTGAACTGACTGCGAGTCAGTTGCTCCTTACCGGCCGCACACGTCACACTGTTCCACTGTAGGGTTTAGTAATTTTGTATTTTATTATTAATGTGCAATTGATTAAATATTTAAAGTCACGGAGTAACCTCTTTTAACAAGCCCTATAACCTTGATAGAGAACACGGCGCTACAGACGGAGTAGTGAGGAGATTCTCTAAACTGGTGACGCAATCATTTCCCACAGTAGGTACTCTTACATCATCATTATTTCATTCCATTCCATAGAAGAGTTGCCCGGGAAATTTGTCGCGAGCATCGATACATGTTAGAGAAAAGAAAGAGTGAAGGAAAAAGTGAAGGAAACCATCGTGAGGAAACCTGCTCGCCTGAGAGTTTTCCTTAATGTTCCCAAAGTTGTGTGAAGTCTACCAACCAATTCGCATTGGGCCCAGCTAATGGGTTACTCTTGATGATGATGATGAGTTTTTGATAAACTGTGAAAAAAATGTCGTAGCAAATCTATTTGCAGGGTTTAAAGACTCGCGTGACAATATTGCGCTAAAGCTTGATTTTAAGACGCTTTGGCATTGTGTGCGCAATTTAGAATAGAATAATTTTTTATTCAAATAAGCTTACAAATTGCTTTCGAAACATCAAATGAAGTCACTGCCTATATTGTTCGGAATAGCGTTCCAACAGAGAAGAACCAGTAAGAAATCAATTGATATCGCTAGATCAGAAGAAAAATTTCAATGTGCATTCCTAATTTGTTGCCGTCCATATTACCACTTGATCATATACCACTTGATATATTTCATACAAGAACTTTTCTCCAAAGCGACAGAAACTAGAAAAGTATGTTACATATAAGTTAAGAAGCATTACCGCTACGATGTGAGTCTAACTAGATTCCCGATGATAAATGTGCTCAGGAGACGTGTCTTCCGCCAACCCGATTATAGTTGATTAACTGAATAATTTCAACCAGGTCGCGGTAAATTCAATTTTTAAACGTGCCAGTTGGCAGCTGTACTCAGGTAATGGAGTTGTGTGCTTGGCTTAACGTATATGACGGGTAGGTAATGCCTTCGTCAAACATAGAGCGGATTTCTAGGTTCCGTGAAAGTGATATCGAGGTCGGTCTTGGCGCGGGGACTTGATATTATGTTCTTGCAATGATAGCTTATACTCGCGTGGTGCTTGGTTTATTAAAAATCCGACTTGAGTCTGTTTTTCCGGGATAAGAAGTAGCCTATGTTACCCTTCAGATCCTCATAATATTATTCATACAAAAATGCTCTGTTGTTGCGTGATTGAAGAAAAAACGAAAAGATAACAAACCAACCAACAAACACACTTTTTGTTACACTTTTACACTTTACTTTTTGTTACACTAATATTAATTCATCATCATCATCATTATCAACCCATCATCGGCTCACTACTGAGTGAGGTCTCCTCTCGGAGAAGGGTTATTGGCCATAGTCCACCGCGCTGGCCCAATGCGAATTGGCGGACTAATATTACTAATTAAATTAGTAAGGGTTTTTTTGCCTGGAAAATATAAATAGTTTGCTCATCGGTGAAACTTGACGGCGACAACTAGTACTTGTTCTTTTTGATTTCCGAAAATCATGGAGACTGACTTCGTTTAAGTCATTTTGCGCATAGGTCCTATGTTGTCTAACCCGGTGGCATGATAACTTAGATAGAATGTACCTAGAATGAGAACTGGAAGTTTTGCTCGGTCATCAGCTAGAACAGAAGAGTACTTTTGTGTCATACTCCAATCGAAGCGGTCGATTTATGGTGATTTTTGTGGTAAAGAATCAATATTTTCTGCATAGATTTCATTTCATAAAAACAGTAGAGATATACTTACATAGACATCACAGATAACGTTTTGATTTTGAACGAGAGATCTAATTTGGCCCATTTAAAAGTTGCTTAGCTACTTGAGCTCTCAGATATGACCATTTCCTGTACTAAGTAATCCTTTTAATTTTTTAAATTTTAATTATAGCGTCTTCTGAAAGGTAAAAAAAGTTCTAGGGTGCTCATACTTTACAAGTTAAAAATACGTTGCGTCTTTGATTCACCTTCTCTTTGACAGGGCCTTAAAAGTACGGTGCTGGCATAATGAAATTTCAGGAGGATCACCCGTATCGACGTGCTATTGAGTTTGGCTTCGAGAAAATGCTTTGACGAACCACGCTTTGAGGATGCAAAAAGAATGTACCCCTTTGTAAGTTCGAAAATTTTAAACATTGCAAAACTCCTCCTGTCCTTTGTATAGCATTGAGTTTCGTTATTAAGTTGCTTGCAATGGGAGGCTGTGCGCCTACTCTCTAGTAAATCTTTATTGATATAAATTAAAAATCAACTATTAGGGTAGAGATCTATTTAACCTGTTTAGTCCACTTCAAAATTTTCCATAGAATACTTCTAACAACTTTAAATAATGGGGGAACTGAATAAAAGTAACTTTGTCCTATTAGTGCAAAAACATTAGTGAAACTATAAACTAACGAGCTAAAAATTAGACAGACTGCCGATCGCTGAATTCTACGACTTTTGTCCTGGGCCTAAGCAAGAAAAATAAAATAAATGACGGGTGCAAATGCGGCCTTATTGCAAAAGCAATCTCTTCCAGGCAACCCTTGTCTGGAGAGGAAAACGACAAAGAAGAAAACAGGATGGTGCAATTGAGATCGGAGAAACGTTAAAACATGCTATTGTTAAAACATACATACATAGTACATACACAGAATGCTAGAATAACCCTTCCCTTTAGCTATTTCCTAGTCGGGTAAAGATACGGGCTTTTGTTTGTTATATTTTAGCGTTTGATAAAAAGTTTGTGTGTTTGAACAAGAATTAAATGTCATGTGGGGGCCTTTTCGTGGCTGTGAAACTTCTGTTCGTACCGACCTTTAAAATGTTTAATTTAAGGCAGCTTTGATGTTCTTATTACATTGTTGTTTTTTCATGTGTTTATTTACATTGGTAATTAAACAAAAACGAAGCACACACAGCCATTTGAAATATAAATTAGCTTGCTCATAAACTTGGTAATTTTTGCTTTTTTGCAATATCATCCTCAGCTCAGCTTATAAAGTGTTGTTTAATTCGATTAAGTATATAATATTTTTGTCAGGACAGTTTAGTCCTCAAGATCAACTGCAATGCAATGTTTTTTTTTGGTCGTAATTTTGTGCTCAGTTATTCAAAATTCAAAATTATTTATATCGCGAAGACCAACTTGCAGCTCTTATGACAAGTCAAGACTCTACCACCGGTTCAGAAAGCAGATTCTGCTGAGAAGAGCCGGCAAGAAACTCAACAGTTGTACTCGGCAGACCTATATTGTATGAATATAAACTCAGACATTGCCATGTCGATTACTTTCTTAACACTATAAGATAGCCAGATGCTGTTTTTTTAGTTGCTTCTAAAAACAGCATTATCCGCTTGGTTTTAGAGTTGAAAGCAAAGTACGGCATATACCTAGCCACAGTTAATATACGAAATTCCAAAAATCCCTCCAGGAATATTTCAGTCCTTTTAAATGTCTAGGTTTAGGCTGTGCATTGTCAGGCTCTGCACGCTTCAAAAGGTCTAGATCTTGACTGAAATCATTTTTGTACTTCAGAAAAAAATCAAGAACTAGACTGAGGGCCTCTTTCACCACTTGCTGATAAAGTGCCTGATATACATCTAACAGATAAAATAATCTGTTGGATAAATCTGTGTGATATCTTTTTGAGTTTAACTGCCAGATTGACTTATCAGATGCTTCATCATCATCATCATTATCAACCTATCATCGGCTCACTACTGAGCGAGGTCTCCTCTCAGAGAAGGGTTATAGGCCATAGTCCACCACGCTGGCCCAATGCGAATTGGCAGACTTCACACACCTTCGAGAACATTATGGTGAACTCTCAAGTGTGCAGGTTTCCTCACGATGTTTTCCTTCGCCGCTATAGCATGTGATATTAAATTGCTTAAACGCACTTAACTTCGAAAAGTAAGAGTTGCGTACCCGGGATCGAACCTGCGACCCCCCGAATAGGAGACCACAGTCCTAACCACTAGGCTATCGCTGCTTCATCAGATGCTTATGAAACAGAAATTTAAACGATATCCGTCAGATAAGTTGTGGATTGGCTATCAGACCTTCATCAGCAAGTGGTGAAATAGGCCCTAGTCTTAAGATTTACAGAAGACTGGCGTATCTACAATTTAAATCACTACAGTGGTAAATAAAAACAGGAGAAAGAGGTTAATAAATAGTGCAGCGTCTCTTTGTTGTATTAGTTAAATTAATTGCAACCCGCCAAGTCTAATTGTGCTTCTATGGAAATTGTACAGAACTTAGTGGAAAAATAGGTTTATCTTGCATCGTCGCGTCGCCGCGTTGGTTGCCTGTGTAAAGAAATTTTTATTTTACTTACCTACCGTTTACTTTAAGGGGTCTAAGTTGAGAAGTTTCACTCACAAGTATAGAATACATAATAGACCTCATGGTCGATGACTTGTTGATTGACTGGACGATGTTAATATTTTAGTGGTGGTGTTTTAATTTAAAATTGATAGCATTAATTTTAATATATATTTTTTTTAATATCATCATCATTCATCATTATCAACCCATCATCGGCTCACTACTGAGCGAGGTCTCCTCTCAGAGAAAGGTTATAGGCCATAGTCCACCACACTGGCCCAATGCGAATTGGCGGACTTTACACACCTTCGAGAACATTATAGAAAACTCTCAGGTGTGCAGGTTTCCTCACGATGTTTTCCTTCACCATTAAAGCATATGGTATTTAATTTCGAAAAGTCGGAGGTGCGTACCCGGGATCGAACCTGCGACCCCCCGAATAGGAGACCACAGTCTTAACCACTAGGCTATCACTGCTGTATTTTAATATAATATATAGTATTATTACTTAATACTTAATTGATTGAAGGACTAAAACTATTATTTAGAACTCATAAGCGTAGCTATTATTATTTTTATTTTCCTTATCAGGTACTTTTAGATTTTAATGAAATTGACTTACCTTATTTATAAGCTTTACTTAATCAAATAGTGATAAATTCTTACATATTGTGTACAAATAAAATCATTGTAACAAACAAATGTTTTTCCCCCGCGAAGTCTTAGACAAAAGCCAGGACAGCGTGTTATGAGTCGAGGAAGCATTACTGCGATGTGTTGCTAACTAGATCCCTAATGATAAATGGCCGACCGAGACACGAGTAAAATGATGGCGTTAAAGCTTTTGTTGGAAAACCAAATATATAACTTACGTAATAATTTCATACTTTATGACTTAGTATTGAAGGAGATGTAGTCTATAGTTGACTCTGACAATACCATCGCTGCAGCTTATTGCAGCATGATGCTGAGTGAAAAACCTTTGTTTCGTTTCGATATAAAAATTGACATCCTCAGTGACCAAAAGAACTGCTTACTTGTCAGGTAGGTACAGGTGTCACACTGTTTAAAGCTGTAATTAAAGTTTTCTTCTTAAAAAGTTTCATTTAAAAAGCAATCATTCTTTATCTTTTGGTTATTTTGATTTTCATTTCGGGACGCTTATTCAAACGATTTATATACGTAGACATTCTTTAGAGGTATCCATAGAAGATAACCGTTCTATCTTGGACCAACGGTTAAGATGGCAGTTAAATCCAAGCCTGTCATAGAAATAAATTTACAACTTACTCGAACCTTGGCTAGAACTACAAAAACAACTTGGCTAGCATCTTGTGAGGCTGTGCCAAAAAGGTATCAAAACAATCCTTTGAATTTACCCTAAGACTAGTACAAGAACCTTTTTGAAGAACCAAAGCTCAATTGTTATTTATATAAGGAGCTACGCACCTCCCTAAGATAATATTGTCAGCGTTTTTGTGTGCCGCGTCGCGTCGATTCCGCTAACAACCCGAAAATATTAAGATTTCTCTGGAGTTCTGCCAACTAAAATAACGAGTGCTAGGTAAATTCAATGTAATTCTACTAATTCTGGTAGACCCCCGCTAATATTGAAGAGTGGGCAATTTGCATGTTGGAAATGAAAAATGAAAATGGCTCGAGTCCAACTTGCTAAATGAGATTATGTTCATTGAAAACGATTTTTGACGCTATGCGACGGTTTGGATGAGTTATAACATCTTGATGTTGGTGCAAGTGGGGATCTAAAGCGAAATCTAAAATTTGCATCATTTTAAGTTTAAATATTTGGAAATTTTTTACGTTGAAGCAGGCGTTAGAGGAAATCCATGATACACAAGGTGTAACAAAACTTGTTTTGCTACGAGTATAATCAGTTAAACTAGAAAAATCTGTATATGACGTACAGCACGCGCTATGCAAAGGCTGTTCTTTCTATGTAGAAACGCAGGATGAATAAGCAACTGATCAAGAAACACTCATAAACACACAAACACACGAATCATCATCATCATCATCATCATCATTAGCAAACCATCAACGGTTCACTACTGAGCGCAGGTCTCCTCTCAGAGAAGGGTTTTAGGCCATAGTCCACCACGCTGGCAATGCGAATTGGTGGACAGACCGATAAAAACTTTAAAAAATGGGTGTTTGGACTATGTTCAAGTTTAACTTATATGAGCTTAATTAGAGGCGTTTATTTTGAAATCACAGACAGACACTTTATTTGTTTTTATAATCATCATAGAATCTATATAATACGGCAAGAAAAGGTTAGAATTATTATCGACTTTACAATAGACAATACATCATTGCAAAACTTGACATCTTCTGAGGATGCTCCGGTGTCGGGGCGAAACGTGCGTCGAGAGTAGTGTAAAAGTTATACAGATTTTTCTGTTGGCGGATTATAGCAAAATAATTCTAACCTTTTCTTGCTGATCATGGACTTCCGCAAAGTAACGCCTGCTTCTATCCAATATTTATATAATAATTACTATGGAATGCCAATTGGTTTACCAATATTACCAATGCGAATTGGTGGACTTCACACACCTTCATCAATAGTTTTCTTCATCAATAGTTTTCTCAGCATACGCCAAATAATGAATGCATTTTATAGGCAAAATTTTGCTCTTTTGGGTTGTATTATTGCAATTTTCTTAAGGATCTCTTTTTTTTGGACAATAAATTATAGCCTATGTTACTTCCTGATTACTTAGCTTTCTATTGACGAAAAAATGGTTAAAATCGGTCCAGTAATTACAGAGCCTATTCGGTACAAACAAAAAAAAAACAAACAAACAAAAAATCTCTCCTCTTTATAATATTTAGTATAGATAGAAGACCGTCAGACAGGTAACATTGCGTCGTTGACTGAGCATTTTCGCTTGCATTAGTGACTGATTCGTCGGGCGCAAAATCAACATCTGGTGAGTTTGTGTGTTCCTCGCTTGGTTGTTAGTCCTTCCTGCGTTTATAGCGCTAAGAGAGCAGGCGGTACATAGTGTGTGCAACGCATTGTACCATACTGATTTTTCTAGTTTGGCGTATTATAGCAATAGGTATAAGTTTTTTCTTGCTTGCTTATTTGAAAGTTGCCTATCTAAGTAAAAAAGCGCTTAGCTTTCGGTAGCTAAAATTACTAAGGAGGAGTCTTCTAATGTATATTTATAGGTTATTCAGCAGAAAAAGAACCCACTTAATACTCTTTCAATGAAAAAGGAAGAGCTTTATACATTCCGCCGAAGTACGCTGTAGTTATTAAGCCTGGCTATTCGGTATGTCAACATCCGAAAAATAGTAAGTCCCTAAGCCTTGGAACGGCCCCTTTTCTTATTAAGAAGGATTTTAGTACGTCGCTCTGTGGGCCGTTGTATAGATTTGATACTGCAGATTTGCCATGTTTTTCGTGTACGTAATTTTTGCTCTACATTACCATCTTGTGTATATTGTATGCTTGTATGTCAATTGTTAGAAGATGTATTGTCAAGAAGCGAAGACAAGGAAAGTGTAGGATTGCCATATGGTGGAAAGGGACGGGATATTTGTAGTTTGAGTTTTTGTAGTTACGCATTAAAGTTGAAATTGGAATATCGGGAGTTCGAAATTTACAGGGCTCTCAAAATTTCTGCTGGGGCTAAAAGCAAGCGGCTAATGGCCGTGAACTCAGTCGGAAGAAGAAAAAGTAAAAGTTAAAAATTAGTGAAAAGTGAGTGAGTGTTCAGTAGTGAACAGCTAACTGTTTAGTTAGGCCAGGCGCACTTTTTGGGTGTAAAAATACAAGTAACCATACCTATTACCTAAACCATCCCCCATTAATAGAGTCTATTTACGTAGGTAGCCCCTAAATACAATCCCTTACCCAATGTCCACCACCTTAACACCTTTAAAGCGTCACGTAACTTAAATAAGGTACCCCCTAAAAGTGAGGAAACGTTGGTGAAAATGGGCATATCCCCGCAGCCCATAATAATATTGTTAACTTATATATGTGAAGAAGAATGCTGTGAAAAATTGTATATTGTAAGTAAAACTTTTCTCTTAGCATTACCCGTTCAATGTAGGCCGAATGCTAATTATGTTACTGAAAATTCACAACGAGTCTGTAATGACGTCGACAGGAAACGCGGGGGAATATGGGCCGTGGAAGTTTTTGTATTTCTAGAGGGTAATTTTTGTTTTGCAATGTTACGTTGTTAGGGTTAATGATTATGAAATGAATAACCTAAGGTTTCACTATGTAAAAATCTAAAGTAGGTAATATAAATATGTTAAGCTTAAGCCTGGTGGTTAGGATTGTGGTCTCCTATTCGATCGCAGGTTCGATCCCGGGCATTCACTTCTGACTTTTCGAAGGTATATGTGTGTTTAAGCAATTAAATATCATGTGCTTCAACGTTGAAGGAAAACATCGTGAGGAGACCTGCACGCCTGAGAGTTCTTCATAATGTTCTCAAAGGTGTGTGACGTCCGCTAACTTGTCAGCGGACATGGATGGGTCAGCATTGTGGACTATGGCCTAAAACTCTTCTCTGAGAGGAGATTGCGCTCAGTAGTGAACCGTTGATGGGTTGCTAATGATGATGATAAATACGCTCAAAAAGTTATCAAGAAAAGTAACGGTAAATTAGAATATTAAAACTAAGGTAAGATTAAGTTCTTTAAAATAAATTCGTTTATTTGCCGGATTTATGGAAGCTTAACTATTAGGGTGGAACCACATTTGTGAGGATCGATTCGGATTTCGCCCATACAAAACTGTCATTTTCCATACATTCGTGTACGCATCGAAAAGCCGATTTGATCCGTACACGTTTCTATGGAATTTGACAGTTTTGTATGGGCGAAATCCGAAACGATCCTCACAAATGTGGTTCCACTCTTAACCTAATAGTACCTACTGTTTAGCCAGAAATTTTATCAATACACTTGCTCAGAAAATGCACGTGCTATTATTATATGTAGTAAACATGTCTTAAAAGTTAATTTCACCGCATTAGTGTGATGATTAAAGAATATTTTTCATAATTAACCGACTTCAAAAAAGGAGGATGTTCTCAATTCCTTGGAATCTTTTTTATATATGTTCACATTACTCGAAGACGCCTAAACCGATTTTAAAAATTATTTTTTGTTTCAAAGGGTTGATATATAGGTATACTTCCCAGGTGGTCCCATTGAAATTTTATAGAAGTCGGTCGAGCGCTTTTTTAAATATCAAAAAGTTTATACTTTGTAGTGGCGCGGGTGTTTGAAGTGGGTTTTTAAAAATATTTTTTTATAGTAAATTATTTTTCTTTCATTTAGGTTTTAAATTTTTTTTTTAAAGAAAATATATTAACTTGGCTAAAATATCAGCATCTCTGAACCATGAAAAGCTTATTCCAGTGAGTAAAATTACGTATTCGAACAAGAGGTCGTCAATTTCCAATAAATATCTTGGGAACACACGTATACTTTTCTCAATATTTCGTAGTAAAATTTGCAATTTCAAGACCGCGAAAATGTACGCTTGCACGCAGGTTAAAGCTGAGCAGCAAATCGATTGGAAAACGCTCCCACGCTTTGTTGCGAGGAATATGAAATATGAGTTCATACAGTAGAGTATGAAAGTTTTGCGCTGTTTCAATGTTTTTTTTTTGCATCTGGAACGGTTGAACGCTTCTTAGTAGGAGTTTCTTATTCGGTGTCGGGACACTTTTGCTATTGAAATGATACTTTCATCTTTAAAGCCTGAGTCTTATTAGTAGTTTATGCAACTGTCATATAATACCCGTGTTATATGCAGTTGCATACACTACTTTATCTTCACTAATGCAATTTATCAAACAACAAGAGTAAAAATCGGTCCAATAACAAAGAATTTCAATATGGCAGTGACTTTTTATAATATTGCCAATCATTTCCTCTTATTTGACCCCAGGGAAGCCCAAATATCGATTTTGAACGAAATCGGTCCAATAACAAAGAATTTCAATATGGCGGTCACTTTTTATAATTTTGCCAATCATTTCCTCTTATTTGACCCCAGGGAAGCCCAAATATCGATTTTGAACGAAATCGGTCCAATAACAAAGAATTTCAATATGGCGGTCACTTTTTATAATTTTTCCAATCATTTCCTCTTATTTGACCCCAGGGAAGCCCAAATATCGATTTTGAACGAAATCGGTCCAATAACAAAGAATTTCAATATGGCGGTCACTTTTTATAATTTTGCCAATCATTTCCTCTTATTTGACCCCAGGGAAGCCCAAATATCGATTTTGAACGAAATCGGTCCAATAACAAAGAATTTCAATATGGCGGTCACTTTTTATAATTTTTCCAATCATTTCCTCTTATTTGACCCCAGGGAAGCCTAAATATCGATTTTGAACGAAATCGGTCCAATAACAAAGAATTTCAATATGGCGGTCACTTTTTATAATTTTGCCAATCATTTCCTCTTAATTGACCCCAGGGAAGCCCAAATATCGATTTTGAACGAAATCGGTCCAATAACAAAGAATTTCAATATGGCGGTGACTTTTTATAATATTTCCAAAAGATCTTACCAAAGAGTTTTGTGTATGTAAGTTTAGTAGTTTCGACGAAGTTTTCACGTATAATAGAGCAAGATCCCAGTGCCGCCAGACCTAAGTTATTTTCTCAGCAATTATTTGTGTACGATAGAGTTCTGTTCGAATGTCCTTTCAGTATATGCGTACCAGCTAGATTGTGCCGACGGCCAATTTCCAGATACCAGGTGCCAAAGGTAGGTAAAAACTAGAATAACTTATCTTAAATTCTCAGGGCTGATTTTCATATATGTTTTAAAGAATATTGTAAAAAATAATAAATTAATACTGCCAGACGCTTACCGCCGGCGGTTACTTTAGCCAGACGCTTTGAAGCTCCCAAAAATATATATAATTTAAGTTAACTTATATTCTCAGTTCTGATTTTTATACATGATACTCAGGGAACTATTGCGATATTATCTGTAAGCTGCCAGACCCATTGGAAGGGTCAAACATCCCCCCAGACACACATTATGCGTCCTCATATGTATGAGCGCTAGAACATGATTCACTTGTTTAAGTGTGTGAGAGATAATATCATCATACTATAATATTATAAATGCGAAAGTGTGTTTGTTGGTTTGTCCTTCAATCACTCTGCAACAGAGCTACGGATCGACGTGATTTTTTGCCTGGGTATAGCTTGCAGAAGATATTGCAATAGTTCTCTCTCTCTAGATCCTAAGCTATACCCAGGCAAAAATCACTTCGATCCATAGCTCTGTTGCAGAGTGATTGAAGGACAAACCAACAAACACACTTTCGCATTTATAATATTATAGTATGATGATATTATCTCTCACACACTTAAACAAGTGAATCATGTTCTAGCGCTCATACATATGGGGACGCATAATGTGTGTCTGGGGGGATGTTTGACCCTTCCAATAGGTCTGGCAGCTTACAGATAATATCGCAGTAGTTCCCTGAGTATCATGTATAAAAATCAGAACTGAGAATATAAGTTAACTTAAATTATATATTTTTTTGGGAGCTTTAAAGCGTCTGGCTAAAGTAACCGCCGGCGGTAAGCGTCTGGCAGTATTAATTTATTAATTTTTACAATATTCTTTAAAACATATATGAAAATCAGCCCTGAGAATTTAAGATAAGTTATTCTAGTTTTTACCTACCTTTAGCACCTGGTATCTGGAAATTGGCCGTCGGCACAATCTAGCTGGTACGCATATACTGAAAGGACATTCGAACAGTACTCTATCGTACACAAATAATTGCTGAGAAAATAACTTAGGTCTGGCGGCACTGGGATCTTGGACCATAACCCAACTGTTTTCAAAAGCCAGCCTAATATCAAAATTTCATACAACTTGTATGAGGATTTTGACATAAGGCTCGCCAGGTTAATTGGTCGCGTTTTATTGATGTTATAATGAGATTTTACGATTACGATGTGGATATTATACCATCATGTGAAATTGCTTAAATTGAGTGTTTTGTTATCTGCGCTATAACAGTAGTAATTATAAGTCAAGTATTGGAAACATAAGTAGAATGTTATAACATTAGTGTAGATAAAAATCTTTATGCTATACGGCCATTGTTTCAAACAAACTCAATTCATACACTTTATGATTTTGATTGCTATCTAAAATATTTTGATATTTGTAATTGCAATTTTGTGATTTGTTATTCAGTTCTCCATTACATTAAATCCTAAACAGTTGCCCTTCAAAGAATCTTACTTCGGTCATAGGGTTTTCCAATCGAAGTAACTCCACGTAACACCTACCAAAGTCGCGCACGCCTGAATGCTGTTATATTTTAGCGAGAAATATTCAAGAGCGAGATGCGTAATGTTTCGACAATTTAAGAAAATTAGGCAATATATTATACCTTTAAACCTCCTTTATACCTTTAAAGAAAAGTATACCTCCACATTGTTTGCTCTATTTTGTAACATAGGTAAGTACCTATGTAGATTATCAACGTATAAAGTTTCTTTGAAATTAAAACGTTTGATGTCAGGTCATAATTATATAATTATATTACAATATATATTTATATTATAATTATATTACATATAATTAAGTCATAGCTTCCAAATAAGTTTATTTTGTTTGCGATAAAGTTGTTGTTCGCGCCATGTGCCTGTCAACAATTCCTTGTTCCATGGTCGTAGCGCTGGCAATCTCTTTGGCTCGCAATGAAGTTGACAGATGCTTAGTTTTAAACTTCCCGCCGTTTTGGGGCGTGGTTTTGCAAGTTCCTTTTGGTTTGACAGCTAAATTACACGTATTCACGAGAATCCGGGTCGCGCGCACCGTTTGCTGTTTTTAAGTGTCTAGATTTTTATTTTACGGTTTTGTTGAGCCGCCAAGCGATCTATGTGTCGACCTAGCTATAAGCAGAATTACAGACTGTCATTTTGTAACAAAAGGCGACCTCTAACAAGCGGTTTTTGCTCGCCACGTTAAGTGTGAAAAAGTGACTTCGACCACCTCTAGTTGGTCTTCTTAGTGATAAACCAAGTGTACAGTGCTACGCCAGCCCAACGTCTACAACTGCAGGCCATAACTGGCTGCCCGCCTGCTGCGGCTAGCGGCCTGAGAAGCTCACCTTACACTTAACCTAACAATACACTCTCTCACAATACTTACTCACATAATCACCACTAATCATACCATCTCAGGCCGTACAAGGATTGATTACTGCAAGGAAGGTCAGTGCAACCCTACCATCATTAAGTCACCACTACGTTGAGAACAAATCTGACCGCGGTGAAAGGCCGCTTTGGGCAGCGACCCTGGACTCAGGTTATAGCTGATGGGCCCCTATACCTCGTGTTCCAGGCCTTGACTCGTTGGCCAAGCCGTTGGCCTCAACATTTGGTAGGCAGAGCGTGGTTTAATTGATTCCGCGGACAGATTTGGCATTACTGTGACTTAACTTTGCCGTTCTAGGGTTAACTCATTAATTGTAAACTTGTTAATTTATAGCTTGTTAATACACAGGCTTATTGAGTTGCTAGTACGTGGCCTACCTTGTCACATGTAGGCCTGTATAATGATTGCAATTATTGAGATTTTGTTTTGTTAATTTTGTTGATTAATAATTAATAGTATCTAATTGTTGTTTGTGGCCCGTAACTGGCCAACAGTTAGATGTAGATTGTAATAAATAAACTTAATATTAATATAATTTGATAATTGTAGGTTCTCAACCAACCAATTTGTAATTTGCAGTGCCTAGTATGAGTCTAGTGGCTTAGTACGGGTAATTAAAAACTTAATTTTTCTTTTATCTTAATTTATGTTATTGATTGACTTAACATAAATTATTGATAGCTTAATTTGTATCTTTTGGAACTTTTAACCAACAAATACTTTGTTTGTTTACTACAACCCCTCGTGGTTAGGTAACAGAGTAGTTTGTTTGATGTATTTAAAATAAATAATTCTTGTTTTAAAGTAAATAATTCTAATTAATAAATAGTATTTAAGTAGTAATTTGTTTGTGTTTAAAGTGGGTAATTCTTGTTTGATTATTAATTTGTTTGGTTGAAGTTGAAACATAACTTGTAACAAATAACTTTGTTTTGATTTTGTTACCTATTTGTTGTAACTACCTTTATTTAAGTTGTTTTGTACCTACCTAAGATGGCAGCCCACAAAAAATTGAGCGTGCAAATTCAATCAGAGCTGCGTTGGGCTGCTTCAGCCAACGCCTTGGTAGGCCGGGTGGACCGGGCATCCGCACTGCTCCAGCGGTGCGAGCAGGTGCGGACCAGGCAGGCGGTCGTCGAAGAGGCCTTCCGAGACCTCATGGCATTGGAGCTACCTCCGGAATCGCTGGAGTCCTCAGTGCGGGACTACGAACAGTTTTTTGAGCTGACAGACGGTCTGGTGGAGGAGGCCGCGAGGCTCAAGAAGGAGGCGAGAATGAGCTCTATTCTTGAGTCTCCCACCAGACCCACCACGCAGCCTGCGTTACAGGGCAAGTTGCCAACAATAAACTTGCCCCACTTTTCTGGCAACCTGAGCGAGTGGCTAGGCTTTCTCAGCCTCTTTGATAGCCTGGTGGACGCGAGAAGGGACCTGTCTCCCTGCCAGAAACTGGCCTATCTACTCTCTTCCCTGCAGGGAGAGGCTCTGGGTTTAGTTAGCCACCTAGACCTCTCCGAGGAGAGTTATACCACCGCGCGGGAACTACTGACTCGGCGGTATGCCAACGTGCGCCGGTTAGCAGACACACACGTGGCACAAATTCTAGCGCTGCCACGTGTCTCTGGGGTGTCCCATTTAAGAGAATCGCTCTTAAATCCACTGATTGTAGCCTGCAACGCTCTTAAGCGTTTAGAGCTTCCCGTGGACCAGTGGTCCTTCCTTTTATTACACATTGTGTTGTCCCGCCTACCTCCCGAGTTGAAACTGCGTTTTGAGCAAAGGTATGGTGGGGACGGGGCCAGCTACCTGCCCCCCTTTTCGGACCTTTTAAAGTTCCTTGAGGAAGAGTGCCGGCAGGCTGATAACTCTGGTATTGCTGGTCCTTCAAGGACCCCAGAGCGGCCTGCCCAGCTGAGGAAGGATAAGGGTCACACTGGCGTCCCTGGTAAAAGGGCCTCCGACCGGAGACCAATGCCCGTTTACACTGGACTTGCTGCCACTGAACCCGCCCCCTGTAACTATTGCAGGCGTCCAGGCCACCGGGTGCTTTCTTGCCCCCAGTTTCTCTCTAAGCGGATCAAGGATCGGAGGGGCATTGCAAGAGACCGCCACTGGTGCTATAGCTGTCTGGAAGTTCACATGCAACGGGACTGCCAACAGCGACGGCCATGCCCAATTTGTAGGGGTAACCACCTGGAGATTTTGTGCGCCAACAAGAATGGTGTTGGCCGCCGGGTGGAGAGTGAGGGCGCGCCCCGCACGGGCGGGGGCGCTCTTACCGATCGCTCCCCGGATTACTTGCGTCGGTCTCCTGATCAGGGCCATGAATCCCGACGCGTCCGGATTTCGACCCCGCCTATGGGGGCTTCACCCCCCCGTGAGGGGGGCGCCAACCCCCCTCGACGTTCTGATGGCAGATTTGTGGCGGCTCCGTCTACGGTTCAGTCTGCCCGCTATTCACCTCCGCTCCATGAGTGGCCACGCCTCGAACGCCGCCCACCTCGAGCGGGTCGACAGCCTTACTACGTCCTACCGACCTCAGCCCGTATGACTAGGCCCGTGCTGCCGCCACGAGATGACGCATGGGTTTACCCAAATGGAGGCCGTCCCCCTCACCTTTGGAGGTCCCCCCTGAGTCTCAATATGAGATTCCCCGGTCAGAGGACCGGTTTGATGAGGACGACCACCAATAGGTAGTTGCCGCCCTAGCCCCCACCACAGCAACTTCTCCTGAGACCTTGAATCTCCGGCAGTCCGTCTGTCAGACCATTCTTTTGCCGACTGTCTCAGTGAACTGTTCAACCCGAAGGGTGAATTTTTAATCGTTCGCGCCCTTTTGGATTCGGGTTCACAGCGCTGTATTGCTTCTTTTCGTTTGGTGGGTGAGCTAGGGCTCCCTTGGAGTCCTCGAACAGGACGGGTGATAGGTATCGGGGGTATAGAGCCCTCGACTCCTAACGGGGAAGCGGAATTAATGTTTGGCCCCGTTACGGGCAATCTTAGGGTCTTGGTCAAGGTGTCAGTCCTTGACAATATCTTAGGTCCCCTACCGCAGGTCCGAATAACTGACGCTGCGGTGTCCTGTGCATCAGGCCTAAACCCAGCTGACCCCCACTGGACTGAACCCGGTCCTACGGACCTTTTGTTGGGTTCCGACGTGTTGGGCCTGGTCTTGTCAGGGGAAATTAGGGTTTTGCAGAAGGACGGCCTATGTGCCATGTCCACTATATTCGGTTCTAGCTTTTTTGGACCCGTGCTATGGTCTTCGGACCTACCGGTGCTGGACCAATTGCAAGCAGCCGGCTTGACGCTGTCGGACGTGGTCCAGCGCTTTTGGGAAGTTGAGGAGCCGCCGCATGCCGCACGAGTTGACCCTCTTGACCTTGAATGTGAGTTGTTTTATCAAAACAACACAGGCCGCCGTGTTGATGGGCGATTTGTAACTCGCTTGCCCTTTCTCGCTTCTCGCCCCCCGCTTGGTCAATCGCGGGCCTTGGCGGAAAAGAGGCTCTTGTCTATGGAACGGCGCATGCGGCGCGACTCCACCTTCCGCTCCAAGTACGTTGAATTTATGCGCGAGTACGAGGGCCTGGGGCATATGTCACCATCCAATTTTGATTGGCGCGCACACGAGCACTACTTCTTACCCCACCATGCCGTCTTGAAGACCCCTGGGGGGAAGATTCGAGTGGTTTTTGACGGCTCCGCGGCCACATCCAACGGGGTGACATTGAACCAATGCTTGCACTCCGGTCCTAAGCTGATCAAGGATATCTCCGATATCCTCACGCATTTCCGCCGGCATCAAATTGTTTTCGTAGCTGACATCAAGATGATGTTTAGACAGTCGATGGTACATCGCGATGATCGGAGATACCAAATGATTCTGTGGCGCGAAAATCCTAATGAGCCAATGCGTGTCTTTGAATTGAACACCACGACCTATGGACTCAAGTCAAGCCCCTATATTGCTATCAGGACCTTGTTAGAACTAGCTAACCGGGAGCGACTGAATTACCCTCGCGCATCAGCCACCTTGGAATCGTCAGTCTATATGGACGATATTTGCACGGGAGCCTCTAGCGCTGAGGAAGCTCTGACTCTTCGCGATGAATTGATTGCAATACTGAAGTCCGGAGGTTATGAGTTGGGCAAGTGGCTGTCCAACTCTCCTCACGTCTTGAAGGATCTTCCGGGAAAGGATCAGCAGGATCCTCATATTTTTGAAAATCCCGAAAATCCCAATTTGCTGACGGTCCTTGGAATACAGTACCAGCCCGTCCAAGACGTTTTCACCTACCGGGTCAAGTTAGACCCACCTCCTAAGGTCTGGACTAAGCGTTCCGTATTGTCTACGGTTGCTCGCACCTTCGATCCCAATGGATGGATCACTCCCGTAATATTTTTGGCTAAATGTTTCCTCCAGAAGCTTTGGATTGCTGAACTCGGTTGGGACGAACCACTCCCTGGGAAGTTATTGAAGGAGTGGAACTCCCTTGTGTCTTCACTTCCTGAAGTTAACCGAATTTCCATGCCTCGACGCTTCCTACCAACAGGAAGGTGTCATGCCAGTCTCCACGGGTTTTGCGACGCCTCCGAACGAGGATACGCCGCCGTGGTATATTTGAGGACTGTCGATGTCGCCGGTGAGGTCGCGACGCATCTCGTCTTGGCAAAAAGCAAGGTGGCCCCTATTCGGTCACGGTTAACTATCCCGAAATTAGAATTGTCTGGCGCCGCCCTTCTGGTACGCCTCTTGAACCACGTCCGCTCCTCTTTGGCATCTGCGGTCGATCTGACCGACGTTTATGCTTGGACGGACAGTGAGATTGTCCTTTGCTGGCTACGAGCCGCGCCTCACAACTTAGAGGTCTTTGTTGCGAATCGGGTCTCCCAAATTCAGAGCTCTGCAGTACCGGTGATTTGGAGACACGTACCCGGAGAACTGAACCCGGCCGATTGCGCCTCCCGCGGCTGTGAGGCCTCTTCACTGGTCCACCATCACCTTTGGTGGGATCCAAGTTGGCTATCCCAATCCGAGACGACTTGGCCTCAAAATAGGTTTTCCGCCCCCGAAGTATTGCCGGGCTTAAGAGTCGGAGTGGTTGAGGATAAACAGATCCCCGACTTGAACTTTCTTTTGAACCGTTACAGTTCCCTTGATAAACTAATTGGTGTTACCGGTTGGATTCGACGTTTCATCCATAATGGGCGGAATTCAGAAAATAAAAATGTGAGTCCTGTGCTTTCCCCTCTTGAACGCCAAGACGCCCGGAACTACTGGGTGCGTGTGGTTCAGGTGGAGCATTTTTCATCCGTGATTGACACTCTAAAGAGAGGTTTAGTTTTGAAGGGCCCCCTTGCTCGCCTAAGCCCTTTTTTGGACAATAACGGAATGCTACGCGTTGGAGGACGCCTCAAGAATTCCAATCTGCCCTATGGTGCTCGCCACCCCCTTTTGCTATCTAAGGACGGCACCTTTGTCAAATTGCTAGTGACACACTACCATCTTAAAAATGCCCACGCTGGTTGTAATGCACTCTCGGCTATTTTACAGCGCGAGTTTTGGATTCTGGCAGGGAGACGCACCATCCGGAACGTCACTTTCAAATGTATTCCGTGTTACCGCTTGAAGGCTAATACTTCACAGCCGATGATGGGTGATCTGCCCTCCGACCGCGTTCTAGCCACTCGACCCTTTGCTGGGGTTGGCACTGATTTTGCTGGCCCGTTTGCCATCAAGAGCTCTAACCTCCGCAACGCCAGATCGCTCAAGGCCTACCTTTGCGTTTTTGTATGTCTCGCTACCAAGGCGGTACATTTAGAACTTGTGAGTGCCTTAAGCACTGAAGCTTTTGTAGCCACGCTAGGTAGATTTGTCTCTCGTCGAGGATTGCCTGACCTGATTCGCACGGATTGCGGCACAAATTATAAGGGCACTGATAGATATTTAAAAGAGATTGTCGAATTCCTGTCTAGCAATAAGATTAGATTAAGTACAGCATTGTCCAAGATGGGGGTAACCTGGAAGTTTGACCCCCCAGCTTGCCCTCATTGGGGTGGAATATTCGAAGCTGTGGTTAAGGTGGCCAAGACTCATCTCCGGCGCGTTATAGGCGAAACTGTTTTAACCTTTGAAGAACTCGCCACCGTGTTTTGCAAAATTGAGGCTGTACTCAATTCTCGGCCACTCTGTCCCCTCTCATCTGACCCAAATGACCTGGAGGTCTTAACTCCCGGTCATTTTCTGATTGGTCAGCCCCTTAACGCTCTACCCGAATACCCCTTCAGGGACGTGAAGGTCTCACGTTTGTCCCGGTTTGAGCTGCTGCAACAGATGACTCAGAGTTTTTGGCACCGTTGGTCACTAGAGTATTTGCATCTTTTGCAGCAGCGGGTTAAGTTGGCTGACAAATCTGATCCACCCAAAGTTGGTGACCTAGTGCTGATTAAGGAACCTAATTTGTTGCCTTTATACTGGCGCCGTGGGCGCATTCTTAAGCTGATCTACGGGTCTGATGGGGTTCCCAGGGTTGCCGAGGTAATGGTCGGAGACTCTGTCTTGCAGCGAGCCGTTTGCTCCTTATCACGTTTACCTATTTACTAGTAAGTGGACGTAAATCCTTACGACCACAGGCGGGGGGTTGTTCGCGCCATGTGCCTGTCAACAATTCCTTGTTCCATGGTCGTAGCGCTGGCAATCTCTTTGGCTCGCAATGAAGTTGACAGATGCTTAGTTTTAAACTTCCCGCCGTTTTGGGGCGTGGTTTTGCAAGTTCCTTTTGGTTTGACAGCTAAATTACACGTATTCACGAGAATCCGGGTCGCGCGCACCGTTTGCTGTTTTTAAGTGTCTAGATTTTTATTTTACGGTTTTGTTGGCCGCCAAGCGATCTATGTGTCGACCTAGCTATAAGCAGAATTACAGACTGTCATTTTGTAACAAAAGGCGACCCCTAACAAGCGGTTTTTGCTCGCCACGTTAAGTGTGAAAAAGTGACTTCGACCACCTCTAGTTGGTCTTCTTAGTGATAAACCAAGTGTACAGTGCTACGCCAGCCCAACGTCTACAACTGCAGGCCATAACTGGCTGCCCGCCTGCTGCGGCTAGCGGCCTGAGAAGCTCACCTTACACTTAACCTAACAATACACTCTCTCACAATACTTACTCACATAATCACCACTAATCATACCATCTCAGGCCGTACAAGGATTGATTACTGCAAGGAAGGTCAGTGCAACCCTACCATCATTAAGTCACCACTACGTTGAGAACAAATCTGACCGCGGTGAAAGGCCGCTTTGGGCAGCGACCCCTGGACTCAGGTTATAGCTGATGGGCCCCTATACCTCGTGTTCCAGGCCTTGACTCGTTGGCCAAGCCGTTGGCCTCAACAGTTGTCTTTGCGCTCTTTCTAATTCTTTGTCTCTATCAATTGTAAACATTAAGTTTCAATTGAAAATAATTCTACGAAGACCTTATAATATAACGAATATATAGATACTGGTAGCGATATATCAATATCTGGCTTAAAAACACACATACGTATGTATGAAGAATCCTCTGACTAGTCACATAAATGGGAATTCTTGGGGCGCGAAATTTTTATCTTCCACATCAGTAAAGTAGTCAGCCCAAAACTTTCTATTCGGGCCATAAGTGGAGCGTACAAAACTTAGTTCCAAATTCGTTATGGCCACCCTTGAAAGATTCACGAAAATAAATGCCTTCGTTACATAGGCGTATGGGCTTCTTTATTGCCCCCTAAACAATGACTCCGACCTTTCCTATCTTGTTTTTCATTTCGCTGTTAACGCTGCCCTTTTTTTCGGGTTAATTTATTCCTGTACGTTACTACGGCTCTCATAATTTAAACTGATCTAGATTCTTTACACCTCGCTGCTCTACAGTGATATGGTTTTCGAATACCTAAAGATAACCTAGCACCTATCACAAAATACTTACTGTTGGTACCTTTTATAAAGTGTTAAAAAAATCCTTAAAATGGAATAAAATAAATAATTTTTTTTGGAATGGCGTGGAAAATATTCCTCGTGTAGCTTAATATAATTATTAGGTCTTTACCTATGAAATTGCCTTTCTTCAGTACTGGTCATTTCAAATAAAAAAAAGTTTGTAATGGCTCTGTATTCTAAATTCAAATTAATTTTGTTTTAAAACCATGACATTCTATTTACAAACTCAGTCTTTTGTTTTTTGATTAGCGTTGTATTTTCATTACATTTGAACATTTTTCGTCATAATGGATACTTTAAAAATTCGTGTAATTATGGAATATGAGTTCCGTCGTGGCACCAACGCGACACAAACGGCCCGTAACATCAAAAACGTTTACGGAGAGAACTGTACAAACGATCGCACAACCCGTTATTGGTTTTCCCGGTTCCGTTCTGGAAATTTTGACTAGAAAAATGAAGCTCGTGGTCGTCCGGAGACTTTGGTTAACAATAATGAATTAAAGGCGATTGTGGAAGCTGACGAAGCTCAATCTACAGCTGAGCTAGCAGCAGCTTTTGATGTAAGCATCAAAACAATATTGATCCATTTGCGACAAATTGGCAAGGTAAAAAAGCTTGATAGATGGGTGCCCCACGACCTTAACGATCGCCAGCGCAACGTACGCGTCGAGACCTGCCTTGCGCTGCTCAACAGGCAAAGAAATGAAGGAATTTTGAAACGAATTGTTACGTGCGACGAAAAATGGATTCTGTTCGACAATTGAAAGCGCTCAGCAAGTTGGTTAGACCCTGGTTCAGCACCAAAGCAATGCCCTAAACCAAAAATAACCCCTAAAAAGGTGATGGTCACTGTTTGGTGGTCTAGTGCGGGTGTGATTCACCACAGCTTTTTACAAAATGGCATGAGCATTAATGCAGATGTGTACTGTGAAGAACTGGAGAGAATGATGGAGAAGCTTGCACATCTGCAACCAGCTTTGGTCAATCGGTCGTCCCCACTGCTCCTTCACGACAACGCGCGACCCCATACTGTGCAACAGACAGTCTCCAAGCTGCAAGAGCTGGGGTTCGAAGCTCTCCCTCATCTGCCATACTCACCAGACCTTGCACCTACCGACTATTACTTTTTCCAAAATTTAGACAACTTTTTAGTGGGTAAAAAATTCAATTCCCGAGAGGCAGTACAAAATGCCTTTGAAGAGTTTGTTGCCTCCCGTCCAGCTGATTTTTACAAGAAGGGCATCAATAAACTGCCAATGCGTTGGCAAAGATGCGTCGATTGCATGGGTGATTACTTCGAATAACAGAAATAAAAAAGTTTGAAAAAATAAGTACTTTCACTTATTGCATACAAAACGGCAATTTCATAGGTAAAGACCTATTATATGATTACCTGTTCGTAACAGAAGTGTTGAACGACAAAGTTCGTGTGTGTAGGTGGACCGCTTGGACGTCAGCCACATACATGCGTTCAGTGTGACTGTGATGTACCTACTTGTTCATTTGTATGTACCCATCACGTTTGCCCAGACCTTTGAAGACGATGGCCTTTTGCCAGCTATGGTTGCGCAATACGACCCTCCTTGACATCCTTTAGTATCGAAATTGGTTTACATTTGAAAAATTGCTTGGGGTATGCTACGTAGACCCCATTACTCACACACAACTCACAGAGTTTATGTTAGCTATAGAAGTTGTAAGAAAACAATTAGTGTCGGTGAAGGAAAACATCGTGAGGAAACCTGTACACCTGAGAGTTCTCCATAACGTTCTCGAAGGTGTGTGAAGTCCGCCAATTCGCATTGGGCCAGCGTGGTTGACTATGGCCTATAACCCTTCTCTGAGAGGAGACCTCGCTCAGTAGTGAGCCGATGATGGGTTGATAATGATGATGATGATGATGATAGAAGCTGTGACGAGGGAGTTTCAACTTGTATTGTGCTGTGAAACATCAATGTGAGTCATTGTACAATATACAACCAGACGTATTTGGGAAAATAGCTGTCCGAAGACCACCTGGTCATCGAGAAGAACATCTTATAACGTGCGGTACCCGATCCCTATTCTGTGCAGTAGCGTCCAAAGTGAAGATAGCCCTGATGGTTGCCAATCTCCGATAGGAGATGGCACTACAAGAAGAATACCTACTGCTTAATTTAGTTGCTATGGATACTTACTTATATTTAAACAAAAACTGTATGTGTTTGGTTGAAACTTGCCAAACGCTTTTCTGGTATAAAAAAACGTAGATATCATTTACATATAATAATATACATCACCTTATTCTGAACTGTGTATGTAGTATGGATATCGAAAGATTTTGGGCCCATAACTTGTTTATACGCACTCGAGTAGCAACATACCTAACAGTATGTATATTCTTTCACGTTCATAACACAAATCGAGCGAGGTCGCACAGACCCTTAAAGATCTGAATACTAAAAAGATTGGGCAAACATAAAAAATCGCCTAAGTGCGAGTCGGGCCTCGCTCTTTTAGGGTACCGTACATATGACCAAATCACTTTTTAAAACTAGATACCTACATATTTAGATATCTTAGTTCTTAGATAGTACTAAATTAGCATATGGGGAAAAAAATGCTCGTTTGTTTTGGTCACAACTTTGATGGCCCCCCCATTTCTTCATTTTTGAAACTAAAATATAGTAAAAAATATATTTGAACTCCACTTAATGAGCTCTAGACAATGACACCCCACGTGCCAGGGTAAAAAAATAAAAATCGACCGTGGCTAATATAGTGTAAGTGGCTAACACACTCGGGCGCGTTTCCCAAGAGATGTGGGTTCGAATCCCGCTGGCTTCGGAATTTTTGATATGTGTTTATAAAATTTATTCTAAAAAAATAAAATTTTATTTCAACTTTCTTTTTCATGTATCAGAGCCCACTTTATTTTTTAAATGTAATTAATGTAATAGCTACTTATTAATATTGTAAAATGATTATTTTGAAAAGAGCAACTGCTGAGTTTCTTGCCGACTCTTCTCAGCAGAATCCGCTTTCCGAACCGGTGGTAGAATCTTGACGTGTCATATGAGCCACAGGTTGGCCTACATGAAATAAATAATTTTGAATTTTGAATTTTGAATTTAATTTAATTTTTATTATCTATTTGTTGTTGTTGTGCGGCAATAGAAATACACAGTTCACACTCTGTGAAAATTCCAACTGTTACGGTTTACGAGATAAGTATAGCCCGCTGACAGACGGACGGACAGACGGACAGCGGAGGCTTAGTAATAGGGTCCCGTTGGCACCCTTTGGGTACGGACCCCTAAAAAAGTGAGTTGAGTACGCCACGTACCAAGCGCCGTTGGTATTTGGTTTGTATTCAACCGTATGTCAAAGTCGAAAAGCTGAGATTATGTTGTTGTATGTAAAAGAAATTTAGTTTTCCGCTTTGTATGACTACCTGTCTTTATGAACAAGCTTATAAAGTTATATTTAGGTTAAAAAAATCTTTGTATCGTTAATACCTACTATTAAAATTGATATTTTTATGTGTTAAGCTCGAACTCGTATATCCGGGCGAAAGACTGGTTTCCGGTTTTCCTTGCATAGTTTTTATTGTAATATCTTTTCTTTTCTTTTTTCAAAAAATAAATATTTTTTAATGACAAAACTGCGCCTCAGCCTTGCGCTTTCACGTTTTGGGTTTACGATCCCGCGTGCCACGAAGGATTACTTATAGACTATAGTGAGCAAGTTTTAATGCTAAAAGTTCTACTCAATCTCTGTAAATAGGACAAAAGATGTCTAACTATCACAACGATTCCTCTGTCCATATTTCACAATTCAATTTAACTATTCCTTTCGGCTTGTCAGCTTGCGGCGAAGCACCGGAACCTTCCTTCCTCTCCTTTGACAAGGGATTATAGACGTGGAAGCGAATATTACCCAACGATATTGATTTCCTGAATATACCTAGGTATGAAGCTTAAACGTGTATTATGGAGGTAATTAAGACGCTCTAATGTTTTTTGATGAAGCTATCTACGCTACGGGATGTGATAAGTAGAGGTGGATTTTATTATGGCAGTGTAATGATACTCTTTTATTCTATAAATTACAGGTTAATGAAGACTATTTTTTCGACAGAATTAAAAAAAACTTTATTTACCTTTTTCTCTATAAGTTCGTTTGTCAATGACATAAATTGCTTATTAAATTCGGTCGTGATACATTTTTTCGCCATAATTTTTTATAAAAAGTTTTTTAACAAACTTACCTAAATAACCTAACCTAACAGTTAATTTTAATTCTTTTCCGTTAAAAAAGCTGCTTTGTAAAGCCGCTCGTTGATTGAATGCCCACAGTTGGAGGAAATAGATTTTAAAATTAAGAAATATGAATAGTGAATACTCGTATTAAGAATTTCATCTCTCTTTTGATAGCAATAAAAACATCAATCAGCCACGATGAGAAGTCTATAGACTTTTGTTTCACATTATAAAGACGAAGCCTTAAAGCATGATTCTTGTTACTTTGTGCCGATAACGGACCGAGCTAGGCACGGTCTAAGCCTTAATTTAAAACTTGACAGCGCAACGGTTAAAGCACGGGCTGAAAATCTTAAGCTCGCCGGTTCCGACCCCAGTGCATTATTGTAGGTTGTATGAATTTGTTCCGGTCGTGGCACAGCCCGATCGAAATGATGATGTCTTAAAATGAGTATTTGAATATTAGTTTTCAATTCGATGCCTTAACATGGGTAGCATAAGTATGTCACGCACTCTTTAAACATTTTCGTGGTGGTGTCGTGTGATGCGGGTTGTTACGTTCCTTCAAATATGTTTGAGCGAAGCAATGGCTGGGTCATGCGTCATGCTCGTGAACGGGTGCCTCCGGCGGGAATGGGGCTACTTTATGTCTGCCCATCTTAAGATAGAAGTTAGTCGGTATGCATTTTTGGAACTTCCCTCATTGTAGAAACACTGCATATATATAGCATAGTATTTACTGTATTGTAAATTTGTTTTGAAAAGAGCAACCGACGAGTTTCTTGCTGGTTCTTCTCGGCAGGAAGGGCATTAAGAACCAGTGGTAGAGCCAGACGATTCAAAAGCACTTGTAAAAAGTTTATTTGAATAAAAAATATTTCTATTCTATTCATATTAGTTCGTTCAAAAGCGTATGAGCGATCAACCTTGTGACTATGCCATGCCCCGACCATTGCACGGCTTTGACCCGGCAAGGCATAAAGTGAATGTACGAAAAGATTTTAAGAATATACCGCGTGTTCGGGAACTACTATAAGAAAATTTAATTCGCAATATTCGTGATTATACAATTGTGTTTAGAGAAAATAATTAATTATTGCAAGCAAATTCTAGTGTTTATTTAATTAATGAATTTACGAGTGTTTGCAGAGGTAGGTAGGTAGGTACAAACAATTTAACATAGGAAACGAAATATTCTAGATGGAAATAATACGCCGTAGTATTTCACTAAAACAGATTTCCTTTCGAAATAACAAAGTAGGCACTTTAACATGAAATGTCTGCCGCGCCAGCGCCAGGCGGGGCGATTCCTCATTTCTGAGTTAAAATTCATAAAAACCGGAAAATATCCTGTTTTCACTAAGATCGCTTCTCCTGTTACGTGGCTGCTGTTTGTGTTTCATCTTAAATGACTTGCGTAATTGCTGAATTACAATCCTTTGGACAATTGTTTTTGCAGTTTAGGAGAATTCGATTGACGAAGATTGGGTTTTAGACTCATTTTCATTCGTCGATAACACAGTTGATCCACAGCATGTGGGGACTGCCTGCAGGGTAGGTAATGACAGGTAGTTGCGCGGTACGGAAGAGTTGATGGCGACTTTAGTGTTAAATGTCAAACATTACCCCTCCCGCCCTACGCAGTTACTTGAGGAACCGTCTCAATTAAACGTTGCCCATGTTTTGTGAATTGAGGTTGTTGAAACAAAACATGCGGGAACAACTTACAGAGGTGGCGTAACGACCAATGAAATTCACAGTTTTAGAACTCTCCCGCAGTCCAAATGTGTTGTCTATCGACGAACGAATTCCGTTAGTAGGTTTTATATTATGGGTTTTTGAAATCACTTGCACTCCGAATGAGTAATCTCTTGACATATTATGAGCGATCTTGATAAGCGGGTAGAGCTTTTTAAAAAGAACGAAAAGAAGTGTAAATTATAATTTTATTTTTAAATGCAAGCTTTGAGTAGCTACATTATTAGACTCTGGATATCATCTAGGATCAGAGTACTTGTTATGACGAATCAAACGAGCTCAAACTCGATGGGGTTACGTCGTTTTATTACAGAGTTCATCGGAACTCTGTAATAAAACGACGTAACCGATCTGGCTATCATGATGGCTATCGAGCCATCTTCCGTCTCCATCATCAGATCAGCTCCATGTCACAATAATATTGCATTGTCATGGAAGTGGGTCTAATTCATCTTGCAAGATTTGACCCAAACAAACATTGCAAGTTAAATAAAAGCTTGTAATAACTAGCTTCATACTATAATGTCCCAAAGTCTGTGCAGACGCGTAATACAATTGGAATGTTTATTACGAGTAAGTACATCGTTAGCAGTTATACTCTAATGCTAGGCAAGGCGAGAGAGTTTCGTTCCATAGTAACTTTGCCACTCTTCTTGTAAGGTATAACTTCTACAAAAAAGCCTGGGTTAAATATCCAGAACATGGTCGACTATAACATATTGCCTCTTTCTGCAAAAATGTGTGAAAAAGGCTGGCAAATGCACCAGAGGCTTTGTTGCGGTGTCACCGAGCTGCGTTTGGTTTCTTTACAAAAAATGGGAGTCTTTGGAATGTTTACTATAAAACTCTTCCTTGTTTGTAATACGGATAAAGCTGCAGGGAACTATTCAGCTACCGTGCGGAATATTATTATAGAGAAGCTCTTGGATATTTAACAAAACTATAATATTGGCCATGCTAGTTTGTAATTACTATGTAATAAATAATAATATACATTATACATAACGATCAGTGGAATTTTTGGTCTGTATGTCTATTTAAATTTTAAATAGCTTTCATTGATAGCTCAACTGTAAAGTGTGCTACCCGTTTTATCACTCTCAGCTATTTTACTACTACCCGTTTTACTACTCCTCAGCTAAAGCGAATATTTGTCCTCGGTAAAAAAGGTCTACGTTATACAAAATGATAATTGTTTGCTTGTGTATTTTTTTTTTAAATTTTATATAAAAGATAATAAGATTTTGATATATATAGAACATTATGGTTCAAAACTCAACAATTTTGTAACTACTGCTATGTTTACTCTTTCATCTATATCAACTGATAGACGTCCACTGTTGGACAAAGTTCTCTTGCATGGACTTGGACTTCCACAGGCCACGGTCTTGCGCCGCCTTTATCCAGCGGCTCCGTGTCGTCGGTCCACCTAGTGCGGGGTTCGCCCTACAATCGAGCAAATAAATATGATGTAACAGATTGTTGAAGTACCTAAATAAATCAAGCCTTATCGTAGTATTGGTCAAACAAAGAGGAAACATCGAGGGGAAAACTTCGATGTTAAGATTGACTTCGAGGTCAACCATGTTTGCCTCGACAACGAACCCTTGTATCCGGATTTGATAAATTACAATTTGATTATCCCTTCTGATGAATTATACGAGAGACTTAAAATACCTACAATCCTAATTAGTAATTTGTTTAAAGGGTGTAAAAGACATGTTAAGAAATAAAACTTTGTGAAGAGGTACACTTATTGCCTGTATCGAAATGAAACAAGTGTAAATTAAAAAAATATATTTTTAAATGCAAGCTTTTAGTAGCTACATCATTAGACTCTGGATATCATCTAGGATCAGAGTACTTTTTATGACGAATCAAACGAGCCCAAACTCGATGGAGTTACGTCGTTTTATTACAAAGTTCCGATAGCCATCTTCCGTCTCCATCATCAGATCAGCTCCATGTCACAATAATATTGCATTGTCATCCGATTTACACATAAATGCAAAATTTCAGCTCGATCAGAAACCGGGAAGTGGGTCTAATTCATCTTGCAAGATTTGACCCAAACAAACAAACTGGTCAAGCTAAATAAAAGCTTGTAAAATCACACATCTCGAAAATGACGGGTTACCGATAATATTATAATTTCTGAGTACGCATCCAACTATGCGTTCGCGATGCTCGGCGATAACGCTGACAACTAATACTGAACGATAAACACTGCGCGTCGCATGTGGTGGTTTGTACATTGATGTAGGTAGACGCAGTTACTTGGACTCATGTGTTCTTTTTTTTGACGTGATAACGTCTTATGAATCGATGAACACGGTCTGCATGCACGAAAAAGTGTCACGTTCTGCCTGAGCCTGCGCGTGCAAGCGAGAGCGCGGAACAAGCGATAGGGAGGCACGATCGGCCCAAGCGTTGGCTTGTGAAAATTGTAATTTTCAATTAACTCCTTCTTTGTATTATACAAAATAATGATAATTCAGTGATAATAATTCAATTCGATTCATAAAAGTATGCAAGTTTTTATCGATGTTTCTTTATGACGTTATCACGTAAAACTATCGTCCGTAAACCGACTTTACAGACAACCAATTTTTTTTCAATTACAATCGAGTTGATAAACTATACCATGTTGTAATTGGGTATTTGACTGATATTTTTTTATTTATTTAAAATAACGTTTTTTAGGGTTCCCTACTAAAATGGTAAAAATGGAAACCTTATTAAATATTATAACGCAATGCCATTTCTCTTTAAAATATCATTACTAGTCTCGGCATAATAATCTGTTTTACTGTGACTGTACCTATCTGTCTCTTTCTAAATTGTGACATCACAGTTCACGAGCGCTCTCTCTGTCTGAAAGGAAATTTTAAACCTCTATTTTAAAATAACTTATTTGTTTTTGGACCTATTTATTTTCTGTTTTTACAAATGTTATTCTTACATGTTACATTTTTGATTATAAATAATGAATATCAACATTTTGACTACAGTCAAATACCCAATTACCTATAGAAAAAGACTTTGTTAGAGTCTTGAAAGAGTGGATGAAAAATTCCAACGCTGAGCGACTCAGAAGCATGTTCTGAATTCTTGGTTTCAGTTTTCGTTTTATGTATGTAGCAAGTCTCTTACAACCTGTAAACCTGTTTAGGAATGTGAAGGTGGAAATGGCAAAAATAGGTACTTAGATACCTACCTATTATCTATTCGGTATTATTTTGATGAATGACGAAGATCACGCGAAGCTTCACATAATATGACATGGATTATGGCAGTGATAGCAAATATTACCTGCGTTAGGGATTCCCAAAATTCCAATAACGAAAGTTTGTAGGTATGTACATAGATGAGTATAATAGAATATAGATAGAGTTCAATAGATAAATGGTGATTCAAATAAGTTCAGTGTTTAAAAAATTCTTTTTAAAAAACCGACTTCAAACTCCCGCGCCGCTATACAAAGTATATAATTTATTGTTGATATTTTAAAAACAGCTCAACCGATTTCGATAAAATTTATATGGGACCACCTGGGGAGTATACCCTTTCAATCAAAAAAAGAACTTTCCAAATCGGTTCAGGCGTCTTCGAGTAATCGGTGGAAATACATAAAAAAAAAAGATTCCGACGAATTGATAACATCCTCCTTTTTTGAAGGCGGTTAAAAACTAATTTTGATTGTGAGACGTAAATTAGTTATTCGGCCTCTCGTCTTAGAGCTTATATCTAATGTATTTTCATAATTACTTATTTAATTAAAATAACGCCCATGTAATAGGTACGTTTAGTTATATGTATGATTTAAACCTCAATGGATCAATGGGGCAGATAAGGAATAAGTATACGTCTTTAAATTGCTTCTTAGCGATGAGACCGCCACTTTTTCATTTATGTTTTAAGTTTATTTATATGAATAATTTTTAATTAGTGTAAAATATAGTCTATTCACACCTGAGAGTTCTTCATAATGTTCTTTAAGGTGTGTGAAGTCCGCCAATTCGCATTGGGCCAGCGTGGTGGACTCTGGTCTATAACCCTTCTCTGAGAGGAGACCTGCGCTCAGTATTGAGCCGTTGATGGGTTGCTAATGATGATGATGATGATGATGATAGTCTATTCATTCATTCATTCATTCTGAGCTATCAAGACCAGTTCCTGCAGTGTGTAGAACAGACCAGGAGGTATTTCACTACAATAGATTTTCTCAGCAGCCATAACAAAGGAGGTGATTTAACATGAAATGTCCGCCGCGCCACATGGATGTTACCACGAAAGATTACTGTTTCAGCGTCAATTGACTGTATTTCTTACTCCACTACGGGAGTTATCTATGGTGTTAAGGCAGTTTTATGTAGGCAGGTTCATCAGGATTTACATAATAATTGTTGAAGTGCGTTTCAGAACAGGCATTAGGTGTAAGGTCCGTAGACATGCTAGTATCAAAAATGTTATTTTAAAAAAAAAAAGCTTTTAGTAGCGGGATATATCGTCAGACCTGGATATCATCTAGGGCCAGAGTACGTGGTTTCTTATGACCACCTTCCAGCTCCATCATCAGATCAGTCCCTGGTAACCATCTAAAACAAAGCACTCGTCAAGACGAATCAAACGAGCCGAAACTCGATGGGGTTGCGTCGTTTCATTACAGAGTTCCTATGACCACCTTCCAGCTCCATCATCAGACCCTGGTTACCATTGAAAGACAAACTACACGTCAAGACGATGCAAACGAGCCCAAACTCGATGAGGTTGTGTCGTTTCGTTGCGAAGTTCCTATGGCCACCTTCCAGCTCCATCATCAGATCAGCACCATGTCATCATAAAACATATTGCATTGTCACGCGATTTACACATGTATGCATAATTTCAGCTCAATCGGTAACCGGGAAATGGATCAAATTTAATTTGCAAGATTTGATGATAAACATCGTTGATGACAAACATCGGGACAGGTGAAACTAAATAAAATCTTGTAAAAATATTGGGTGTCATGGAGGCTGTCGATAGAAGTGAAAACAAATCGTACTCGTCATAGCTACAGATACCTACTGTAGTCTCAACATTAGAATGTCGGTGACGCGAACCAATAAGATTTTCCCCTACCAATAATCGAAGTTTTCACTTCAAAAAGCTTATGAAATCGTGAACTAAATATACAAATAAGAATTAAATAGAATAGAATAGAATAGAATATAAATATTTTTTATTCAAATAAACTTTTTACAAGTGATTTTGAATCGTCTGGCTCTACCACTGGTTCGGAGTATACAACCAGACGTATTTGGGAAAATAGCTGGCCGAAGACCACCTGGTCATCGAGAAGAACATCTTGACTTAAAACGTGCGGTACCCGATCCCTATTCTGTGCAGTAGCGTCTTAAATGTAGATAGCCCTGATGGTTGCCAATCTCCAATAGGAGATGGCACTACAAGAAGAATACCTACAGCTTAATTTAGTTGCTATGGATACTTATATTTAAAAAAAACTGTATGTGTGTTTGGTTGAAACTGGCCGAACGCTTTTCCGGTATAAAAGAACGTAGATATTATTTACATATAATAATATACATAACCTTATTTTGCACTGTGTATATAGTCTATGAATATCTATACTAATATTATACGCACTCGAGTAGCAACATGACAGTATGTATATTCTTTCACGTTCATAACACAAATCGAGCGAGGTCGCATAAGACCCTTAAAGATCTGAATACTAAAAAGATTGGGCAAACATAAAAAATCGGCCAAGTGCGAGTCGGGCCTCCGTACATATGACCAAATCACTTTTTAAAACTATAATCTAACTATGTATCATAATATAACTATGTATCATATTTAGATATTTTAGTTCTTAGATAGTACTAAATTAGCATATGCGGAAAAAATGCTCGTTTGTTTTGGTCACAACTTTGATGGCCCTTCCATAAATTCATTTTTGAAGCTAAAAAACAGTAAAAAATATATTTGAACTCCACTTAATGAGCTCTAGATAATGACACCCCACGTGCCTGGGTAAAAAAAAAAAAATATTTCGACTCCTTTTTCATGTATCGGAGCCCACTTTATTTATTAATTTTATTTTATTTTTATTATTTGTTGTTATAGCAGCAATAGAAATACACAGTATAGTTTGTTCACAATAGGAATGTGTGTGGCCAAAGTGTGAATTAACGCTTCGATTTTTACATGGCAACCTACACAAGCCACTTGACAACAGCTATCAAACTTAGCAGTGCGTCGATTCTCTAAAAAGAACATACTCGCATGTGGCACCATTTTATAGGGGCCTAGTACTTACTTTATATAGCTGCTTTATATAGTAACTGTTGATATTTATTGATGATTAGTGGTTTCTTTTAAAATAATAAATAATTTTGTTTTCGTTTTACGTAGGTGTACGTAATTAGTATTGTGAGTACAAAAACTGATTAGATGATGCATAGTTATTCTTTCATGCAATTAACGACAAAACTATGGACATTTTATTTACAAAATAAGTTTAAAAAAGAATCGTCCAGAAATGTTAGTCTATGCCTAATGTGAATCTTCAAATATTTTGTAATATTTTGCAAAGTAGACATTACATAAATAAATATGTTTACTTACATAAGCGTAATAAATATGTTTTTCGTACCACTTGCTCAAAAAAGTGACATTCTGTGCCACAAAAAGCGAACATAACAATAGTCATTTTTAATCTGTTAAAAACAGGGAAAGAAAATTGTACTGAATTTCATTCATCCTCTAGGGGGAGAATGTGATTTAAATTTGGAATACTTACCGAAATTTATACTGAACTACATCTGTGTTTACCTACACCATTGAGTTTGTATATAAAGCATTATACATCTTTTTGAAAAAGAAATACGCATTTATTATGCAGTTATGATTATTAAATAAAATTACGAAAACCGACGAGGCCGTATGAGCTTGATGCCTTTGCTTTTCCGACAAAAAAATATTAGTCTAGGAATTTGCCGCGTTTTTGTTTTCTTCAAATACATAAACGTTAAGTTTATTTTAATTTATTTTTATAAATAAGTAAATGTTCTAAAAATACGTTACGATGTTAAATCAAAGCGACAGTGACAGTGAATTGTCGGATTCCATCAGTGCAAATGCTCAGACGCAAGAACAGAGAAATACTCAAATCAACTCGTCAACAATAAATGTACCAAACAAAAATGTAACTATCAATAATAATTGGACCAATGTTTCGAATGTTAACTTTTACTTTTAATTGTCATTATTAACCGACTTCCAAAAAGGAGGAGGTTCTCAATTCGGCCGGTATCTATTTTTTTTTTTTTCTATGTATGTCCACCGATTTCTCCGGGATTACTGGACCGATTTACGTGATTTTTTTTTATTCGACAGAGGATGTTTGCGAAATGGTCCCATAAAAATGTTAACCTTCAACTCCTCAAGCCTGATGCTGCAGGGATATTGTTCACCTAAAATAAAGAGATTTAGGAAATGTCGATTACGAATTATTATTGTAGGTAACAAGTATGGACTACATCATGGAGCTCTAGGTCCTAGCTCCTCAATCATAGGATACTACACTTAAAAGCTTAAAATAAAAATTCTTTTCAAAAAACCGACTTCTAACGCCACTACAAAGTATAAAAATAATTTTAGTTTGTCCACGTTTGTTGAAGTCGGGCGGGCCTAAAATACAAACTATGAAACCGATGCGCGATGCTCGCTCGACTTCTACAAACGAGTCTCTCATATTGTGTAGCGTTTCATAGTTTGTATTTAGGCCCACCCGACTTCAACAAACGTGGACAAACTAAAATTATTTTTATACTTTGTAGTGGCGTTAGAAGTCGGTTTTTTGAAAAGAATTTTTTTTTAAATAAATGCTTATCCTTCGCCTAGGTAATCGCCTCAGCCTTGCGCTTTCACGTTTTGGGTTTACGATCCCGCGTGCCACGAAGGATTACCTATAGACTATAGTGAGCAAGTTTTAATGCTAAAAGTTCTACTCAATCTCTGTAAATAGGACAAAAGATGTCTAACTATCACAACGATTCCTCTGTCCATATTTCACAATTCAATTTAACTATTCCTTTCGGCTTGTCAGCTTGCGGCGAAGCACCGGAACCTTCCTTCCTCTCCTTTGACAAGGGATTATAGACGTGGAAGCGAATATTACCCAACGATATTGATTTCCTGAATATACCTAGGTATGAAGCTTAAACGTGTATTATGGAGGTAATTAAGGCGCTCTAATGTTTTTTGATGAAGCTATCTACGCTACGGGATGTGATAAGTAGAGGTGGATTTTATTATGGCAGTGTAATGATACTCTTTTATTCTATAAATTACAGGTTAATGAAGACTATTTTTTCGACAGAATTAAAAAAAACTTTATTTACCTTTTTCTCTATAAGTTCGTTTGTCAATGACATAAATTGCTTATTAAATTCGGTCGTGATACATTTTTTCGCCATAATTTTTTATAAAAAGTTTTTTAACAAACTTACCTAAATAACCTAACCTAACAGTTAATTTTAATTCTTTTCCGTTAAAAAAGCTGCTTTGTAAAGCCGCTCGTTGATTGAATGCCCACAGTTGGAGGAAATAGATTTTAAAATTAAGAAATATGAATAGTGAATACTCGTATTAAGAATTTCATCTCTCTTTTGATAGCAATAAAAACATCAATCAGCCACGATGAGAAGTCTATAGACTTTTGTTTCACATTATAAAGACGAAGCCTTAAAGCATGATTCTTGTTACTTTGTGCCGATAACGGACCGAGCTAGGCACGGTCTAAGCCTTAATTTAAAACTTGACAGCGCAACGGTTAAAGCACGGGCTGAAAATCTTAAGCTCGCCGGTTCCGACCCCAGTGCATTATTGTAGGTTGTATGAATTTGTTCCGGTCGTGGCACAGCCCGATCGAAATGATGATGTCTTAAAATGAGTATTTGAATATTAGTTTTCAATTCGATGCCTTAACATGGGTAGCATAAGTATGTCACGCACTCTTTAAACATTTTCGTGGTGGTGTCGTGTGATGCGGGTTGTTACGTTCCTTCAAATATGTTTGAGCGAAGCAATGGCTGGGTCATGCGTCATGCTCGTGAACGGGTGCCTCCGGCGGGAATGGGGCTACTTTATGTCTGCCCATCTTAAGATAGAAGTTAGTCGGTATGCATTTTTGGAACTTCCCTCATTGTAGAAACACTGCATATATATAGCATAGTATTTACTGTATTGTAAATTTGTTTTGAAAAGAGCAACCGACGAGTTTCTTGCTGGTTCTTCTCGGCAGGAAGGGCATTAAGAACCAGTGGTAGAGCCAGACGATTCAAAAGCACTTGTAAAAAGTTTATTTGAATAAAAAATATTTCTATTCTATTCATATTAGTTCGTTCAAAAGCGTATGAGCGATCAACCTTGTGACTATGCCATGCCCCGACCATTGCACGGCTTTGACCCGGCAAGGCATAAAGTGAATGTACGAAAAGATTTTAAGAATATACCGCGTGTTCGGGAACTACTATAAGAAAATTTAATTCGCAATATTCGTGATTATACAATTGTGTTTAGAGAAAATAATTAATTATTGCAAGCAAATTCTAGTGTTTATTTAATTAATGAATTTACGAGTGTTTGCAGAGGTAGGTAGGTAGGTACAAACAATTTAACATAGGAAACGAAATATTCTAGATGGAAATAATACGCCGTAGTATTTCACTAAAACAGATTTCCTTTCGAAATAACAAAGTAGGCACTTTAACATGAAATGTCTGCCGCGCCAGCGCCAGGCGGGGCGATTCCTCATTTCTGAGTTAAATTCATAAAAACCGGAAAATATCCTGTTTTCACTAAGATCGCTTCTCCTGTTACGTGGCTGCTGTTTGTGTTTCATCTTAAATGACTTGCGTAATTGCTGAATTACAATCCTTTGGACAATTGTTTTTGCAGTTTAGGAGAATTCGATTGACGAAGATTGGGTTTTAGACTCATTTTCATTCGTCGATAACACAGTTGATCCACAGCATGTGGGGACTGCCTGCAGGGTAGGTAATGACAGGTAGTTGCGCGGTACGGAAGAGTTGATGGCGACTTTAGTGTTAAATGTCAAACATTACCCCTCCCGCCCTACGCAGTTACTTGAGGAACCGTCTCAATTAAACGTTGCCCATGTTTTGTGAATTGAGGTTGTTGAAACAAAACATGCGGGAACAACTTACAGAGGTGGCGTAACGACCAATGAAATTCACAGTTTTAGAACTCTCCCGCAGTCCAAATGTGTTGTCTATCGACGAACGAATTCCGTTAGTAGGTTTTATATTATGGGTTTTTGAAATCACTTGCACTCCGAATGAGTAATCTCTTGACATATTATGAGCGATCTTGATAAGCGGGTAGAGCTTTTTAAAAAGAACGAAAAGAAGTGTAAATTATAATTTTATTTTTAAATGCAAGCTTTGAGTAGCTACATTATTAGACTCTGGATATCATCTAGGATCAGAGTACTTGTTATGACGAATCAAACGAGCTCAAACTCGATGGGGTTACGTCGTTTTATTACAGAGTTCATCGGAACTCTGTAATAAAACGACGTAACCGATCTGGCTATCATGATGGCTATCGAGCCATCTTCCGTCTCCATCATCAGATCAGCTCCATGTCACAATAATATTGCATTGTCATGGAAGTGGGTCTAATTCATCTTGCAAGATTTGACCCAAACAAACATTGCAAGTTAAATAAAAGCTTGTAATAACTAGCTTCATACTATAATGTCCCAAAGTCTGTGCAGACGCGTAATACAATTGGAATGTTTATTACGAGTAAGTACATCGTTAGCAGTTATACTCTAATGCTAGGCAAGGCGAGAGAGTTTCGTTCCATAGTAACTTTGCCACTCTTCTTGTAAGGTATAACTTCTACAAAAAAGCCTGGGTTAAATATCCAGAACATGGTCGACTATAACATATTGCCTCTTTCTGCAAAAATGTGTGAAAAAGGCTGGCAAATGCACCAGAGGCTTTGTTGCGGTGTCACCGAGCTGCGTTTGGTTTCTTTACAAAAAATGGGAGTCTTTGGAATGTTTACTATAAAACTCTTCCTTGTTTGTAATACGGATAAAGCTGCAGGGAACTATTCAGCTACCGTGCGGAATATTATTATAGAGAAGCTCTTGGATATTTAACAAAACTATAATATTGGCCATGCTAGTTTGTAATTACTATGTAATAAATAATAATATACATTATACATAACGATCAGTGGAATTTTTGGTCTGTATGTCTATTTAAATTTTAAATAGCTTTCATTGATAGCTCAACTGTAAAGTGTGCTACCCGTTTTATCACTCTCAGCTATTTTACTACTACCCGTTTTACTACTCCTCAGCTAAAGCGAATATTTGTCCTCGGTAAAAAAGGTCTACGTTATACAAAATGATAATTGTTTGCTTGTGTATTTTTTTTTTAAATTTTATATAAAAGATAATAAGATTTTGATATATATAGAACATTATGGTTCAAAACTCAACAATTTTGTAACTACTGCTATGTTTACTCTTTCATCTATATCAACTGATAGACGTCCACTGTTGGACAAAGTTCTCTTGCATGGACTTGGACTTCCACAGGCCACGGTCTTGCGCCGCCTTTATCCAGCGGCTCCGTGTCGTCGGTCCACCTAGTGCGGGGTTCGCCCTACAATCGAGCAAATAAATATGATGTAACAGATTGTTGAAGTACCTAAATAAATCAAGCCTTATCGTAGTATTGGTCAAACAAAGAGGAAACATCGAGGGGAAAACTTCGATGTTAAGATTGACTTCGAGGTCAACCATGTTTGCCTCGACAACGAACCCTTGTATCCGGATTTGATAAATTACAATTTGATTATCCCTTCTGATGAATTATACGAGAGACTTAAAATACCTACAATCCTAATTAGTAATTTGTTTAAAGGGTGTAAAAGACATGTTAAGAAATAAAACTTTGTGAAGAGGTACACTTATTGCCTGTATCGAAATGAAACAAGTGTAAATTAAAAAAATATATTTTTAAATGCAAGCTTTTAGTAGCTACATCATTAGACTCTGGATATCATCTAGGATCAGAGTACTTTTTATGACGAATCAAACGAGCCCAAACTCGATGGAGTTACGTCGTTTTATTACAAAGTTCCGATAGCCATCTTCCGTCTCCATCATCAGATCAGCTCCATGTCACAATAATATTGCATTGTCATCCGATTTACACATAAATGCAAAATTTCAGCTCGATCAGAAACCGGGAAGTGGGTCTAATTCATCTTGCAAGATTTGACCCAAACAAACAAACTGGTCAAGCTAAATAAAAGCTTGTAAAATCACACATCTCGAAAATGACGGGTTACCGATAATATTATAATTTCTGAGTACGCATCCAACTATGCGTTCGCGATGCTCGGCGATAACGCTGACAACTAATACTGAACGATAAACACTGCGCGTCGCATGTGGTGGTTTGTACATTGATGTAGGTAGACGCAGTTACTTGGACTCATGTGTTCTTTTTTTTGACGTGATAACGTCTTATGAATCGATGAACACGGTCTGCATGCACGAAAAAGTGTCACGTTCTGCCTGAGCCTGCGCGTGCAAGCGAGAGCGCGGAACAAGCGATAGGGAGGCACGATCGGCCCAAGCGTTGGCTTGTGAAAATTGTAATTTTCAATTAACTCCTTCTTTGTATTATACAAAATAATGATAATTCAGTGATAATAATTCAATTCGATTCATAAAAGTATGCAAGTTTTTATCGATGTTTCTTTATGACGTTATCACGTAAAACTATCGTCCGTAAACCGACTTTACAGACAACCAATTTTTTTTCAATTACAATCGAGTTGATAAACTATACCATGTTGTAATTGGGTATTTGACTGATATTTTTTTATTTATTTAAAATAACGTTTTTTAGGGTTCCCTACTAAAATGGTAAAAATGGAAACCTTATTAAATATTATAACGCAATGCCATTTCTCTTTAAAATATCATTACTAGTCTCGGCATAATAATCTGTTTTACTGTGACTGTACCTATCTGTCTCTTTCTAAATTGTGACATCACAGTTCACGAGCGCTCTCTCTGTCTGAAAGGAAATTTTAAACCTCTATTTTAAAATAACTTATTTGTTTTTGGACCTATTTATTTTCTGTTTTTACAAATGTTATTCTTACATGTTACATTTTTGATTATAAATAATGAATATCAACATTTTGACTACAGTCAAATACCCAATTACCTATAGAAAAAGACTTTGTTAGAGTCTTGAAAGAGTGGATGAAAAATTCCAACGCTGAGCGACTCAGAAGCATGTTCTGAATTCTTGGTTTCAGTTTTCGTTTTATGTATGTAGCAAGACTCTTACAACCTGTAAACCTGTTTAGGAATGTGAAGGTGGAAATGGCAAAAATAGGTACTTAGATACCTACCTATTATCTATTCGGTATTATTTTGATGAATGACGAAGATCACGCGAAGCTTCACATAATATGACATGGATTATGGCAGTGATAGCAAATATTACCTGCGTTAGGGATTCCCAAAATTCCAATAACGAAAGTTTGTAGGTATGTACATAGATGAGTATAATAGAATATAGATAGAGTTCAATAGATAAATGGTGATTCAAATAAGTTCAGTGTTTAAAAAATTCTTTTTAAAAAACCGACTTCAAACTCCCGCGCCGCTATACAAAGTATATAATTTATTGTTGATATTTTAAAAACAGCTCAACCGATTTCGATAAAATTTATATGGGACCACCTGGGGAGTATACCCTTTCAATCAAAAAAAGAACTTTCCAAATCGGTTCAGGCGTCTTCGAGTAATCGGTGGAAATACATAAAAAAAAAGATTCCGACGAATTGATAACATCCTCCTTTTTTGAAGGCGGTTAAAAACTAATTTTGATTGTGAGACGTAAATTAGTTATTCGGCCTCTCGTCTTAGAGCTTATATCTAATGTATTTTCATAATTACTTATTTAATTAAAATAACGCCCATGTAATAGGTACGTTTAGTTATATGTATGATTTAAACCTCAATGGATCAATGGGGCAGATAAGGAATAAGTATACGTCTTTAAATTGCTTCTTAGCGATGAGACCGCCACTTTTTCATTTATGTTTTAAGTTTATTTATATGAATAATTTTTAATTAGTGTAAAATATAGTCTATTCACACCTGAGAGTTCTTCATAATGTTCTTTAAGGTGTGTGAAGTCCGCCAATTCGCATTGGGCCAGCGTGGTGGACTCTGGTCTATAACCCTTCTCTGAGAGGAGACCTGCGCTCAGTATTGAGCCGTTGATGGGTTGCTAATGATGATGATGATGATGATGATAGTCTATTCATTCATTCATTCATTCTGAGCTATCAAGACCAGTTCCTGCAGTGTGTAGAACAGACCAGGAGGTATTTCACTACAATAGATTTTCTCAGCAGCCATAACAAAGGAGGTGATTTAACATGAAATGTCCGCCGCGCCACATGGATGTTACCACGAAAGATTACTGTTTCAGCGTCAATTGACTGTATTTCTTACTCCACTACGGGAGTTATCTATGGTGTTAAGGCAGTTTTATGTAGGCAGGTTCATCAGGATTTACATAATAATTGTTGAAGTGCGTTTCAGAACAGGCATTAGGTGTAAGGTCCGTAGACATGCTAGTATCAAAAATGTTATTTTAAAAAAAAAAAGCTTTTAGTAGCGGGATATATCGTCAGACCTGGATATCATCTAGGGCCAGAGTACGTGGTTTCTTATGACCACCTTCCAGCTCCATCATCAGATCAGTCCCTGGTAACCATCTAAAACAAAGCACTCGTCAAGACGAATCAAACGAGCCGAAACTCGATGGGGTTGCGTCGTTTCATTACAGAGTTCCTATGACCACCTTCCAGCTCCATCATCAGACCCTGGTTACCATTGAAAGACAAACTACACGTCAAGACGATGCAAACGAGCCCAAACTCGATGAGGTTGTGTCGTTTCGTTGCGAAGTTCCTATGGCCACCTTCCAGCTCCATCATCAGATCAGCACCATGTCATCATAAAACATATTGCATTGTCACGCGATTTACACATGTATGCATAATTTCAGCTCAATCGGTAACCGGGAAATGGATCAAATTTAATTTGCAAGATTTGATGATAAACATCGTTGATGACAAACATCGGGACAGGTGAAACTAAATAAAATCTTGTAAAAATATTGGGTGTCATGGAGGCTGTCGATAGAAGTGAAAACAAATCGTACTCGTCATAGCTACAGATACCTACTGTAGTCTCAACATTAGAATGTCGGTGACGCGAACCAATAAGATTTTCCCCTACCAATAATCGAAGTTTTCACTTCAAAAAGCTTATGAAATCGTGAACTAAATATACAAATAAGAATTAAATAGAATAGAATAGAATAGAATATAAATATTTTTTATTCAAATAAACTTTTTACAAGTGATTTTGAATCGTCTGGCTCTACCACTGGTTCGGAGTGCCCTTCCTGCCGAGAAGAACCAGCAAGAAACTCGGCGGTTGCTCTTTTCAAAACTTTACAATACAGTAAATACTATGCTATATATGCAATGTTTCCACAATGAGGGAAGTTCCAAAAATGCATACCGACTAACTTCTATCTTAAGATGGGCAGACATAAAGTAGCCCCATTCCCGCCGGTGGAACACGTTCACGAGCATGACGCATGGCCCAGCCATTGCTTCGCTCAACCATATTTGAGGGAACGTAACAACCCGCATCACACGACACCACCACAGAAATGTTTAAAGAGTATCTATTTAATTATGCTTGTTATAATATTAACGCTATCACAAACAGTAAAGCCGTCATTAATTGGTGTCGAGTGTTTGCTTTGTACTAAGCAACCACTCTGTCCGAGCAAGGCTGTGCGAAATAAGTAGAACTTGTTTGGCCACTGGCGTAACATATTGCCTTTCTTTGCAAAAAATGTGTGGAGAGGCGAGAAAATGCATCCAGAGCCTTTTTGTTGCGGCCTTACTGGCATTAGCTCTTGCAAATGTGCAGCACGTCTTTGAAACGTTTCTATTTACATCTCTCGTTCTTTTCCTAGTCTGTGTATGGTTTTCTCATTTCTCAAGTAACCATATTATTTTTTCTTGTAGGTAGCTAAATTATTCATTTATATCAACCCCTCGCAGGCCTTCTTCTGAGTACAGATATCCACTCGAAGGAGAAGGATTTTGGTCATAGTCTACCATGCGTAGTACTTTTATTTATATTCTGTGATTATGCTGAGTCAGTGTGGATTGGTAGGTTTTACACACTTCTGAGAACACTGTAGAACTCTCAGGCACTCCTCACGGTAAAATTTTAATTGCTTAAAACGCACATAGCGCACAGAAAAGTGAGAGATGCGTGTCTGGGATCGAATCTGGTACCTCCCGAAAAGGAGGCTGAGGTCTTAAGTACTAGGTTATTACCGCTTAACTAATACTTACTTACACTTATTTATTTATTTTTTACTATGTGCGAGTAATCAGTAAAGTGTACGTGTGTTCAAACTTTCTGTTATGGGACTTGTTTTTGAGATTTATTCCAAATATATACCGTAGTTTTGACTGAGATTTCTTTTAGTAGGTAGGTAGTAGTTACAAGAGCATTGGCCTTTGAAACGCCTTTGATTCTGGCGTGCAGTCTGGATCAATGATCAAGAACGATTGAAGTGTGCGTAAAATTGTTCATGTATTTCGTAGTTGTGATAAAACTTTTAGGCTGCCTATCCATTGATGCGGAGCGGAGCAGAGACGTACTACGCAGACCAATCCGGTCATTGATAGATGACGCAATAATTTTATCACGTCATCCCTCAACAATATCATTGGTCCATCGATCACATCTCCGCTCCGATCCTCATCAATGGACAGGCAGCATTATTTCAGTATATAAAAATTGCGAAAGGGCAGCGGGGGAAACTCAAAATTTTACAGAAATCCACAACTTCTAAACACGTGATTCTTTTAAGAAGTGTTGTTGCTTGCTCAATGCCCGACTTAAATAAGAGTAAAGTTTGACCGATGGTTAGACCGCTCAGTTTGTCAATTTGTTTTTTTCTGGATAATTTAAAGATATCTATTAAGAAAAGGTCAATATTTCAACAAAGCAGGATCCGGATTGAACCTGATAGGTTGAACTCTTTGCACTTACCGAGTCCATTCCGAACACAAGCTTAACGCTTAATTAGGAGGGAAAAGGGGGAAAAAATTAAAAATAAACATGAACGCGCATTTCATATTCTCTCCATGATTTAAATGTATTTATTCACACGTGTTAGTTGGTATTGGAATAGCTAGTAGCATCGTCTACTAAATAATCGTTATGTAGCTTTTATTGTTATTAGATGACTTTTCCTAACGCTGGAATAACTACACGGAACTTATCCAAACATTTGCGTTTTGCATTCGTTAACGACCTATTTTCAAGTGGTGGGTTTTCGTGTGGGTGATAGTTTTAAGACGATAATTGGGCCTGTAGAAGACCTCCGCTGCGAAATAAATATAGCAAAATAATCAGTTGAATAAATCAGGTGAAGCTTCGTCGTAGCTGTTATACAGCATACGAATCATGTCGTAGCTGCTACGACATGATTTGTCCGTTGTGTGACACCAGCATTACTGCCTTTCGAATCAGCCTCAATAGCGCAACGGTTAAGGCGCGGACTGAAAACCGAAATATCGACGCTTCAATCCACACCCCACCCGTTGCACTATTATCGTACCCACTCCTGATATATAAGATTTTCGCGGAAAGGTGAATAATATAATAATAAAAAAGTCAAGTACACCATAGCTATTATGCTTTAAAAATGTCCATATATCTCAAAGCACATCAAACAAATCAAATACATATAGCGAAACCGAACGTGGATAGCTACAAACATTTAAAATTCAGCGCTGAAATTTCGTGCGAAAGAGATAGATTTACAGTCAAATCTCTGCGTTTCTGTTTCGCATGTCATACAAAGGAGAAGTCATGGTGCTTGACAGTTTCGTTGCTGCGGTCTCGCGGCGGAAGTGTGCTAAAAGCCTAATCATTAAGAGACGCTGCTGCGCTGTTTAACTTTAAAACAATTTCGTATTTCGGATCCATCATGACAATTAGTTTGAAACGCCGTTTGATATTTTGGACACCCACTTTTAAGAGTTTTAAGTATCGCAAAGTTGATGAATTATTATTTACAGCACTTTCTCAATTTCAAAACAATTTTACTATACAAAGGACTGTGGAAAATGATAATTCATTTTCCGCGATCGACTTGTAGTGCTAGGTATAAAGTTGTTTTGAAATAGAAAAAGTGCTTGCCACCGTATAACAATCTGAAATTATTGTAGGTATATATATATTTTTTATATATTATGGCTTTTGTTTGTTTTAATTAGAATTCTCGTGTTGTTACTGGGAAATACTAACGCTGCATGCCTTTTGATCATGATGAAAGGTAGATAGTTGATTAAAAACATTTTGTGCATTGGTATGGAAGAGACAATTTCCAATGTTCCAATTGTCTTCCATTAAATGTACGTGTAATAATAAGTTCTGCATAAATAAAGTGATGTAAGGTGAACATTTGTTAAGAAGAATATCCTAGTTGATTACTGAAAAAATTAAATTTTTGCTCTTTAGGTTCCCTTATTTCTGATATTTTCGAAATATTGCACCAACCCTTTTTTTATTCTTTAGAAAAGTATCTATTATATTATTTAAGTACCATGTGTAGGTATATAATCTTTTTTTTTGAATCAGAACATAACTTGGAAACCAATTCTATGCAATTATTGGCTAACTGGTCTCTTAAAAGAACCTCTTTTTAGGAATGCATCGAGTTACATTTCACCCTGTATAGAATATGTACACCTCAGATATAGAATTTGCTTTTAAGTTAAACAACCTAAAGTCTAAGTTCGCGATTCAGGCTCTACAAACAAGCGGCACTATTCAGCTCTCGAACTCTGTGCAGCCTACAGAAATATATCGATAACGGGTATTCAAGTATCCTGCAGGAATGAGCTCTTTGTTCGAGCCAACTTATTGTTCCTCTGTATGTTCTTCCATCAGACGCAGGCCTGATTTCTTATTCATTCTTGTCGTATCCGCTGAAACTATTTATTTATTTATTAGGACACTTTTCTTATTTAGGACCGCTTTCACTAACGTCGTCGAGTGAAGTCAATAAATTAGGCGCGCTTGCAGAAACGTCTTAACCCAGAGTTAGCTGCTAGCTCTGGGTTAAGACGTTTCTGCAAGCAGCTAACTCTGGGTTAAACGGACAGATTTGACAGATTGCGTATACAGCTTCTGTCAAAATTATAAATTTATTCCTGGGTTAACTAACTCGGCGTCTCTGCAAGCGGGCCTTAGGCCCACTTGCAGAAACGCCGAGTTAGCTAACCCAGGATTAAATTTGTTATTTTGACAGATACTGTATACGAAATCTTTCAAATCTATCATTTTAACCCAGAGTTAGCGGCTAACTCTGGGTTAGCAGAGTTCTGCAAGAGGCCCTTAGAGGAATAAATTCAGGCGTTCTGACAGTTTTGTATTGAAAATCTGCCAAAATACCAAATTTATTCCACGGTTACACGTTTCTCAACGTTGGTGAAATCGGCACTTGTAGTATAATTAATATTTCATAGATACAGGTTTAGTGTACTCTTCGAATCACACAGTATCGATATTAATTATGAAAAAATATCTGAAAAATACTTAACATTATGACCCGATTTCACCTATCATTCCTGTTTTCGAGAATAACTTTACCAGATTTTTTTTTATTTTAATCTCCACATTTACTCCTGGATAATAGTACCCGAGTAGAGTTTTTAATCCCAGATTAGGCGATGTAGTACGAGATCCGAACATAACATCGACCTTCACCCATCTGTTTACCGAATGAAACATTTTTTTTATAAAATTCCATACATAGACAAATACGTCTTGTATGTATTGCCTATCAAAATATGTTCATGGCTATCATTAATTAAAAAAAAATATTAATTAAATTTTTTTAGCGAGTTTCACCCACTTGTTTACCAATCAAAATATATATCAAAAAAAGATTATTTAATAACAAACGCGATGGTATAGTATTGCCTGCAATAAACCGTTCATGAAACACTATTGCCAGGATTTAAAGTTTAAAAATCAAAGCAAGTAAAGTTGCGCAAGAGAGAAATCCGAGCTTATTTAGTGTAATAAAGAAGGATAGAGCATAGTGGCTGCGAGCGACGCCTTCGTTGAAACTCGCTAAAAAAAATATTTAATTAATATTTTTTTAATAAATGATAGTCATGAACATATTTTGATAGGCAATACATACAAGACGTATTTGTCTATGTATGGAATTTTATAAAAAAAATGTTTCATTCGGTAAACAGATGGGTGAAGGTCGATGTTATGTTCGGATCTTAGACTAATGGTGAAACGTAAATATACATAGTTACTTCTTGGGATAGCCGCTAATTTACTCTCAACTTTACATGTTAGTAAAATTGGGCCTTATTATACTAATTAATATTACACAGATAGGCTCAGTTTTTTCTTTGGATCGCAACATATTATATCGACATTATTATTAGTTTTGTTCTAAAAAAGAAAATATGGTGGACAGGGAAATGTGACCTTAAGTACTGGAAGGGGTTAACCCTTTCCTAACTGACGGTACCAATTTGTACCGGTTGATTCCTAGTTCATTATTTCGACAATTCGAACGCGCATTACGTATTTGACACTGAAGATCCTTTCGTGTACCACTACGCTAGCCAATCACAGTGATTTATTTCAATTTTGCCTATTTACCGCCAGCAAGTGACACTTTCAAGTTTCGACCTGTTTCGGATTTGAGAACTGCGGATTGCTTTTGTTTTAGAAAACATTTAAAAATAGAATAAACGAGGTAAGTGTTATTGTTTTATATTATTATATTATATTGTAGTTTTACACTAGCGGCACGCTATGATGGCCGGTTTGACGTTTGTCCGCTCATGAAGTTCCGTATTAATTGATAACGACTTTGAAGGAAATAATTGTATTACTTTATTGACGATAGTGATGTACAGAGATTCATAAATTTTATCGAATGTAGTTTTAGGTTTAGGACTCAAAATTTATTTATTAAATTGATTTCTAAAATGTATACAAGTGTAGAAAAATCAGTTTGCACCATTTAAGGGGTGAATGTACTTGTGAATATGAACAATTTTCACTATGTGGACAAACCTCTGAAATCGCAAAAAAATATCAGCTGTTTCATACAAAAGGTAAAATTTTTATTTTTATATGATATATACCACAACTCGGCATTTGGTTTTCTAAATTGAAATTTTTTAAAAATGGAATCTAATACGATCGTCACATAGGATCGCTGGCTAGCACAACTACTACCTCCGGCAAACTCGCGTCAATGCTCAATGCAAAACAAAGCAGTTTCGAATTGACGTTGCTTCGAAAAGTATAAACTGTCAGTGCAATGCGATTGTGATATAGTTTTGACCTGGCTTTGGATTTCAAATATTGATACTGCATTACTGTTGACCCTTGCTCGTTAATTTGGACTCTGTTCAAGCCCTTTGTTGTGGATTTCGTCGATATGACCGAACGTACGCAGAGAACTGTTCTAAATAGTCAGACACGTGAGTTCGTAATACGCCTTCGTAACTATTTCGATCGTGAAGCTCAAAATGGAGGGCCAATTTTACCTATAACGTCAGTGGTTGAACGCGTAGCTGATGAGCTTAATATTGGACAACGAACTGTTAGACGGATAACTAAAAAAAAATATGGCGAGACTGGCACAGAAGAAAATAAACTTCACACACCAAAAAAGAGAAAACGAGCAAAACCAGTCGTAGGCATCGATAGCTTTGATGCCGATGCTATCCGAAGACATGTTTACGGCTACTATTTACAGAAGGAGTATCCAACAAGAAAAAAGTTGGTGCATTCACTGAAGGAAGCTGGATTATTCTTCGGTGGGGAAAGTTCTTTAACGAAGATTTTGAAGACCATTGGATTTCGATACAAAAAATGTAACAAACGCAAAATATTGATGGAAAGATTTGATATAGCGATGGCAAGGTATACTTTTTTACGGCAAGTGAAAGAAATCAAAAATTGGCAAAATGTTGTGTTCTTGGATGAAACATGGCTTAATGCTAACCATACTGTAGGCCGTTCTTGGAACGATGACACAGCAGCATCTACTTCCAAAGTTCCTGTAGGAAAAGGATCGCGACTTATAATTTGTCACGCCGGAACCATCAACGGGTTTGTCGAAGGTTCTCTCATGGCTTTTGCGTCAAAAACCACTGGAGACTATCATGAAGACAGGAATGGAGAAAAGTTTACTGAATGGTTTACCTCAATGTTGTGTAGCCTCCCTGAACCATCTATTATAATTATGGACAACGCCCCATACCACTCGATGCAAATTGACAAGCCACCTGCCCAATCCCAAAAGAAAGCTGATATCGTCGCATGGCTTCGTAAAAATGGCGTAGATGCAAACATGAATATGTTAAAAGCGGAATTAGTACGTCTTTTAAAAGAAAACAAACCAACCAAGATCCGATACGTCATTGACGAAATAGCATTAGATCATGGGCACAGAGTTATACGGTTAACGCCTTACCATTGTGAGTATAATGCGATTGAGTTGGTGTGGGCTCAAATTAAGGGATATGCTGCAAGACACAATACAGAACCCCCATTTACCACAAAAAAAATGCTAAAATTATTAGAAGAAGCTTGTGAACATGTGACTAAAGGAGACTGGGAAAAGGTTGTGAATAGAACTGTTAAATTAATAAGGGAAGATTATGAAAGAGATGTGAAAATAGATAATATTATAGAAAACGAACATATAATTATTAATGTAGGTGATGATAGCAGTGACGACAGTGAAAATAGTAGTATGGACGAATCTGATTAATTATGGCCTTTTGTGGCACCTTTTTTGGTATCTTTTGTATTCATATGTTTCTTGTGTGCATATAAAGTATGTATATTCATTTTCATTCAAATATTCAGTTCGTTCAAATAAATTAAATAAACATATACATTTTTGTTTTATTAAACCTATTTAATCAGGTACAAAAACAAAACTTAATTGTTTTTTGTTCGAGAATAAATTGACATTCCACATCACTATTGTAATGTGTCAAACCGGCCATCATAGCGTGCCGCTAGTGTAACTATACAATTGATATGGTTTTAGATTATAATTTTAAATTTTAGTGCTAAAATAACGGTAAAAATGTACAAGGACTAATTAGTACCGTCAGTGACTTTGATCAGCGATTTTTTGTTAATTAGACCAAATATATTATGATATTTGTGTATCTTATACTACAGATATTTATAATGAATATTTCAAAGAATACGGCTTTGATAGATGCCTTACTTATAGAAGATCTACCAGATTGTTCTGAAACTTCAGATGTGGAATTGTCTGACGAAGAAAACATTCCCGAAGAAAACCTACCCTCAACTAGCAATTTTGATGTAAATTTTGAGGCAGCATTAGAAGAATATACATATTTTCAGCCAAGCTGAACCTAATACTGAACACTACACGCACTAGGATCTTCTGCCTCAGAAGATCCTAGTGCGGAAACAGACCAAGAGGTGATTGTATATTCTATTCATAACACTGTTCCAGATAATTTACAAACTGAGGAAACAGTTACGTCAACACATGCACAATCCAAAAATATACTATTGAGCCAAATCGTAAATGGAAGAAACGTGATGTAGAAACGTATTTACCAGAATATTCTGCAAACACGGGGGTAGTTGAACAATATTTTGCTGAATGCACTACGGCCACTGATATTTTTTTAGTTTTGATTAGTGATGTACTGGACAATATTGTGTATCAAAGTAACTTATAAGCAACAAAAAGAGATAAAATTCTGAACTTGAAAAAAGAAGAATTACTGGCCTTTACCAGAATGAACTTCTTTATGGGGTACAACACCCGGACTTCGTGGACAGATCATTATTCATCTGCACCTGATTTTAATGACCAACTGATATGTAAAACTATGCCTGGAGACAGCTTTGCATCAGTTTTGAGCTATCTTCATTGCAATGATGAACACACAAATGCCTTCCAATTGTAAAGATAAATTATATAAAATCAGACCTTTCATTGATGCAGTAAATAAAAAATTTAACCTGCTACCCTCTGAATAGGAGGCTGCAGTACTAACCACTGGGCTATCACTGCTTCTTACTAATAAAATATGCGAAAGTTCGTGATGGGTGTTTGTTACTACTCCACGACGAATGAACCGATTTGGCTGTTTGAAATGGAGTTAGTTCATACCCATTACCTAACCTAACCTAACCTTCTTCTTTGTCAACCGATAGACGTCCGCTGCTGGACAAAGGTCTCTTGCATGGACCTTCACAGGCCTCGGTTTTGCGCCGCCTGAATCCAGCGGCTCCTTGCGACTCGTTTGATGTCGTCGGTCCACCTAGTGGTCTGCCAACACTGCGCTTCCCGGTGCTGTCTAATTTGAAAACCTAACCTAACCTTACCAAAAGTTCCTGACGGTACTTGTAAGTCTAGGTCATAGAAATAGTACCTAGATATAATAAAAAAATCTGAAAAAAATTAATTAGTTTTCTTTACTACCCCTTACCTATATAGAATCATAAAAACCTTGTTTTTCATAATTTTTGGTATATTCGCTAGGAAAGGGTTAATGTTATCGATACACATTTTTGGTTCGATTTATAACTTGAGCATGTATCGATACTTTTATAAGATTATTGGGATTAAGTATAGTCTCTGGGATGACACGAAAATCAGTTTTGGGTACAAATATTTTTTTTGAGTCATTCTTATAGATTCGGATCCGGATGTATTATAATTGTTAAGATCTTAAATGTACTCAATCTGGCAAATAAATAATTTGAATTTGAATTTGAAGTTATTAGACAGTCCTCGTTCTGGATTAATTATTTTCTTGGCTAACATGTATAATTTTAATTTTTCGTACACACGGCAAGAAGTGTCTGATGTCTAAAAACTGTGGATAAATGTGAAGAATCCTTAACTACTCAGCACAAAGTAGGTACTCGTCAGGAAAATTACGTGGAGAGCTCCGACCTCTACGTTTACAAGTTCTTTGCCCTCACGTGAGAGACAAAATCACCAAAGAGTTTTAACGTTATGACCTTATTTTCACTGTGAAATTCCTTTGTTTTGCTCTCTTAGGGAACATAAGAGCTCATGTATAATAAGGTGATATAGTATATAGACTTTTCCATTTTGTGTCTTTCTTGCAACTGTAATTTAAAGACCAAGGTTAGGAGAGCCTGGTAGTATTTTAGTTCATTCTTTTTTTAAATAATATTGACCGTCCAATCAAGGATAAATCGTATTCTAGGATATTCCTTTTTTCTTATTAATTTACTATTTTCTTATTAGTTGTAATTTTATATTCTTGTACGACAATAATGAAACGGGCGGTTTGAACCGCTGACCTATCCAAATATGTTTTTTTTCTTTCTTTCAATACGCTGACCTTTCGTTGCCCTGACCGTTGCACTATTGAGGCTTTGTTTGTTTGTGTTAAAATGAACTTACTTGGTAGTGTAATTTTTTTTCCCTTATTATGAATTATAGTATTTTTACTATTCTGTTGAGTTTTAAAGATTATTTTTCTAATTTTGAATTGCTGGTCACTTTTTCGGCGTTTTCTGTTTTATTCTTCCAGCGGAATTCGATAAATTCTAATTTAACTTCAATTAAACTTAATATTTAATTTTATCGATAATATTTGTTAAGCTAAATCACATCCCTATCAGCAAACACTCGATTCTATAGGAACCTGTGCTCTGGTGCCCCCGTTTCTGCTATGTGCACAGGAAAGTGAAAGTCACTGCTGTAAACGGTGTGATTTCACCCCTGTCAGCCCCTTTGACGATCGATTTGTTAGTAGAACTGTTAATGTATCGCCATCAAAGGTTCGAAGCGGAGAGGTTTGTAGTAAATTTAATATTTCGACGCCACGTATCGAAAAGGGTTTATTTTACCCACTTATCCATAATATTATGTTACTTCAGCATGTATGATTAAACCTCTATTAGTTTTGAATTTATTAGACGTACGAGACGTACTATGTTCTGCTTCGGATTATAATAACTGTCCATCACATGTCATGAATTGTACTTGGCAAGTAATATCTCATCTCATCAAGTCCCAGTAAGACAATTGGCCAGGTTAGGCTTCTTAGAGCGTTGTCTAGGTCCCTTATATTAATGTGATAGAGACGACGTTCTGTAAAGCCGGTTACTTAAAAATTAACACTTACTGCTTATGACTAATACTCGTAGACCAAGAACATAAGTAGAAAGGAGATTGGTGAATTCCATAGAGTTTCTGACCCAGACGAACTGAAATGAACACTGAACGCGCACGTTCACGAATCAAACTTCTCATACTTGTTCTAGTTAACCAGACTGACAAAAATAAATTAATCAAAGTCTATCATATAAAGTTGGGAGAAAAAAGATATTCACTTGTATTGCCATGTAACGGTTATTTATAATGTGTACTTGTGAATAATTATATTTTTGATCCCCATCTTCTAAAAATATGGGGCTTACACAGAATAATACTCTGAAAAATATTAATTAAAATTAAATAATTTCTGAATCTGAACGGTTTTTAAAAATGCTGGGCAAAATTCGCCAACCTCCTTTTATATTTGCTATGTTCTGTGACTGTAATAACCAGTAAGTCTGTGTAGACAAAAGGGTGAAATAGTTTATCTAAAGTATTACAGCTGGAGAGGTTTTCGTGGTGTTGTTGGTAATTACATTTGCCTTTCGTTGTAGACAAAGTGCTTAAATTTTATTTATGTTGAATGTACCTACGAGTATTAATAAAATGATCCAACTCTTATTTGTTTTATCGCTTGAGTTGTGTTACCTGTTATGAATTTTATCGTATTATTTCCCTACACTTGTATTTTCAGAATGAAGGTAAAATTTTGTTTTAAAGAAAATCTTTTATCAATTGATTCCTTTTTTTAATATAGAAAAAGCGTACAAAAGTATTTAACGTGTTTTTTTTTATATTTCATAAGTTATAGGTAAGAGTAATATGCCTGATTTTGCAGCTTTTCATCGACTCTATCGCGACCTTTATCGCAACTCACTTATTTGACAGAATCACTACACACAATTTTTGATAGTTTTTGAAAATTCAATATAGCATTCTACCGTATATTTAAACGTAAAACGAAAGGTGATTATAATATATTTTATACTTAGGTATAAAATACTGTACTGTGCGAATTCCAATAATTGTTTTAAACCCTTCGCTGTTATTTCTTGTTCAATCAACACTAATACCTTCCTGACATTGGGTACAATCCCCTTTATAGACGACTGACGTAAATCGTTAAATGGGACGCTTTTTGAGGTATTTCACGCAGTCTCGTTCTACTTAATACCAACCTACTTATCAGTGGCGTACAGCTTTCATTAAGTATATTTTTGGGCCTCAAGTGTAATAAGATCTTAGCTCAATATAATTAGATAAAGATAAAATCTTTCATATTTGGAGAGCCTCCTTCGTCGTGTAATTTGCTTTTTTCTTCTTCAGAAAATGATATAATCTTAATATATATAAATTACGTGTCACGTTGTTTGTCCGCGATGGACTCCTAAACTACTGAACCAATTTTGATCAAACTTCGTAACTATCTGTAATTTGGTCCAACTTGAAAGATAGGAAAGTTTTTTTTATTAAGATAATTTATTAGTTTTATTTATATAGGTAAGTTGGCGGTACGAAGTTCGCCGGGTCAGCTAGTATATTGTAAGTAAATAGCTGGTTCTTTTAAGCTGATGCGTGGATTTAATTCTTCATTTTACCGCCTCTTTTCACTCTCTGAGGGATATCATTTCAAATAATCCCCCCGCGTTAATGCTCGTTTAGTGTATAGGTATAGGTAAAAAGAGTTTTTCCTCCTAATTTGACATCTCCCGCATCCGTAGGTTCAGGCTGCGCGGTGCTTGTCAGTCAGTATGAGGCACTTCTTATTTTTGTGTATAAAAGTAGTGTATAAATAAAGTCAAAGAAGTAGGAATTACGACTACCCATGATAAAAGTAAATACCATAATTCATATTATTTTTCTATCTGCGAATATTTTCTTTTCATTTCATTTCAGCCAATCAAATCCTATACAATGTTTTAATATTCCAGAGGTAAGTACCTATACATCTGCGAGTGACAGGCAAAATTGAATTTCAAGGCTTGGAAAGAATGTTAGTTCCTCTTGATTTACAACATGTCCCAATTTCCGGTTCCTTCAAGAACCGGAATGAAATCTATCAAGTGCAGTGGATACTCCTCGATTAAAACTGAAATCCATATTAATATTATTAATAGAAAAATGTATTTTTATCATTACTAGCTTTCGCCCGCGATTTCGCTCACATATAGATGTACCTGTATGCCAAATTTCAACCCGTCAAGTTTTTTGAGCTATGTGTTGATAGATCAGGCAGTCAGTCAGTCAGTGAGTCACCTTCTTCTTTTACACTTGGATATTTAGACTAAATAATTCACTTGTCTTTTACCTTTCCATGGCTTAACTATTGAAGCTATACACCATGATATTTCATGCATAGTTGGCTTCCCACCGCTTCCTTGAAGATTGGCTGACCAACGTTCAGTTAGGAGAACAATAATATTAGCACAGTAGAAAATTGCTTAAAAACTGTTCATAACGTTTTAGTCCAAACGTGTCGACAAGTCAATTAGACGACAAGAGATATTATGAGCTTGACAAACTTCTTGAAACCAGTTTAACGTTGGAACAAATGCATCTTAGTTCAAAGCAGGTAATGGTCTTAAAAGCTTGTTTAAACTTTAATTGCTGGGCAAAGGTTTCCTCAGTCCGTCGAGAGCTACTCCACCGAGAGTTTTGTATTATCTCCGTGTTGGAAGAACGGGATTGTAAACTAATTAGGTCTTAACTACGACGTAGCCGGCTATTTAACTAGATAAAGATTCTGGGGATTTTCGGAGCTGTTCTATCTGATGTTTTGTAAGATCTTAGTAGCAGTAAATGATTCCGTTCTTGCTTCATTTCTTTCGGATTAATGTCCTGCACTACTACTACTATCTAATTCAGTTACAATTTTACCATTGCCGTTTTTGTATTGAAAAACTGCCGAATCGCCAGTTTATTCCTCGCTTAAACGTCACTCGATGATGGTGAAATTGGCAATTATACCCTGTCCAACCGTTTATTTTCTTTTTGACAGCTCAATATGTGAGAGTGAGAGAGACAATATAATATTGTCTATTGTATAGTATATTGGTTTAAACTTGGTATCCTCAAAATTTTATGATCATTTTTTCAATTTGAACGAATTTGATGGCAAGTATTTTATATGCGAAGTTACGAGTCTAAAATATATACCTACTAGATAAATGCCTGAGACTATCCGCGTGGTGTTAGGTTCTTAAAAATCCCGCGGGGACCGTCTGGTTTTTTCGGAATAAATGTAGCCTATGTGAATCTCCAAGTCCTCAACTATATTCATGCGAAAAATCACGTACTTAGATCCGTTGTTTCCTTGCTTGTTCCAAACTAAGAAACAAACACAATTTCGCATATAATACTTGTCAGGATTATGCTCAACTCAAAAGTCATTTATGTAAGTATAGGTATTATGTAACAGCATCAGATGTTGTGAAAAATGCACACTCTGAAAGTAGTTTCTTATAGTCTCGTGGTGCTTTTTTCTGCGCATAATTTTACATGCACTGCTAAAGTTGTACTCTTGTAGCGCTTTCTTAAATTTACTGCCTCTAATGCATTCTGTATATTCACTTCTCTGTTTGCATCTAAGTGGCTACGAAATGTTTTTCTTTGTTCACATCACATGCTCCGTAATGTGAGTCAGGTTTCACCTGGTCTCCGAGTTTTAAGTAAAACAAATGTTTAATTTAATATCTGCAAAATCTGGCTAAGAATAATTATAAACCACTGGTTAAACACCGGGAAATATGTTGCGTGGAAGAATTTAAATTAAGTAAATATTTGTAGCAATTAACCGCTGAGTATTTTTCTAGTAAGTATGCATTTTATTAGCAACACACGGACTTAAGAAGATATTACCATTATTAAATTTTGAGAATTTTGTAAGAATGTCCTCAAACAAAGTTCACTGCACAGACTCATTAAAATACAAATATTCTCGGATAATAAGATTAAGATAACACTTAACCCCCTTAGATCTTGGCTGCATCTAAAACTGCTCTTGAGTAATAATGCCACGTCAAGATGGAAACTGCCTAAGGTTATATCTAAGTGTCTATTATATCGTGGAGGTGACACCGGCAAACGGCCTTGGCCTTTAAGTGTTCACTTTTTTATGTAGAATATTGGTGAAAGGAGCGTTTGTAAGTTAACTGATGCAAAACGACTATGAATTAATATATTAATTAAGTAGAGGTTGTAAGATATAGCAGTCAATAAGATGAGAAATAGTAATAGAAAGTGATTTGCTTTGTTTCGTAATTGTAAAATTGGCGTTTGCAACGCCTCTAAACAATCTATTTTCCTTTAAAATAATATACATGCAACGAAAAGACTTAACGAAAACAGCGCTTAAGTAAGGTGAATAATAAATTAATTCAGGCCTAAATGAAATTCACACAAATAACAAAAACCTGACCGAACATAACCGAATAGAGATAAGCTCGGAGCATCCACGAATTCCAGCTAATTTATTCATAGCTCAATCCGGAACGGAATGCTAATTCGACCCTGAACCAAAAACCCGCCGAGGTCAAATGAAACTTACATAAATCAAAAGTAACTGACTAACATGCTAAAAAATTAATTTGAAAGACTGAAGATGTAAATTTTAACTAACTTCGTGATTTCCAATGTGCAAATTTATCGTTGGTGTTAAATAAATTAGGTGTGCTTGAAAAATGTTAGCTTGAAACGAAAAAGGATAAGGTTTAAAAAGTCCATTATATCTAAACCCTTCGACAATACTAGGCACAGGTCTATCCTCTCAGAATAAGAATAGCTGTTTTGGTAATTTGTCCATCACCAATTGTGGATTGGCAGACAGACTCACCTTGAGGGCATTATCGGCAGGAACGGCATTCCGAACCAGTGGTAGACTCATCGACGATTCAAAAGCACTTGTAAAAAAAGTTTATTTGAATAAAAAACATTTCTATTCTATTCTATTCTTATGTCCAATTCTCAGGCATGCACGTTTCATCATCATGATTTCTTTCAGAGATGTTAGACTGCATGTAACAGCCGGTATTCGATTGGAACATTGGGAAACACGTATTCCTCAGTTTAAATGCAGTCGGAACTAAGACGCTATTTTAAAATCGAAATGAAATTATATATTATAAGTAGGTATAGAATTTTCTGCAATTACATTATTTTTAATAAGTGTTCAATTATTATAGGTCAAGACATACATATAAGAACGCTCACGAAGAAAATAATTACAAAAACACAGGATATTTTGAAGCTAAATATGCAAAGTTCAAATCCTAGGCAAAAAAGAACGTTAGTCACGATAGCTTATAAGGTGGAGAAGATAATAAATAACCTCTCAGAGTAGTCGTGACATATGACCGGGATATTTTACAGTAATCGGATCTCATTCTCGATATCGCCCTCGTTTGGAGAAGTCATCTATCTCAATGAGTATATATGAACCATGAACTCCTTGATATTTTCCAACAATACCAACTTAACAATAATTTTTAAAATAAAAATGAAGACTTCATCAATTACTATAACCAGTACAATAACCTTAATTTCATTAATGGAAATGAAAATACATTCATCATCATCATCATTATCATCATCATCAACCCATCACCGTCTTACTACTGAGCGCAGGTCTAATCTCAGGGAAGGGTTATAGGCCATAGTCGACCACGCTGGCCCAATGCGGATTGGCGGACTTACTCTTATATAATAGAATAGAAACATTTTTATTCAAATATAAACTTTTTACAAGTGCTTTTGAATCGTCTGATTCTACCACTGGTTCGGAATGCCCTTCCTGCCGAGAAGAACCAGCAAGAAACTCGGCGGCTTAGCATATTATCATATCCTTATTGTATTATATAAATAAATAAAAAAAAACCCAATGAGTAACAGGATAACAGGAGCTACTTTTAGGCCTGAGCCAAGAAAAAATACAATTAATAAGCATAGAAGAACATCTTTAACAATATACCACAAAATTCATAAGCTACTTTCTACAGCAATACCGATGACAATGCGATGTTAATGTCTAAGCATTTACCATGCATTTATGTCATTTCGTTCTACTCAAATCATAAATCACAAGTCTAGTAACTTGAGACTTCTTGAATGATGTTTTCTTGATCCATTTTCGGTTAACTACTTATTTCAATTATGGCTTTCAGGGGTGTCAACTTTGCAAAGATTATTTCGTATACTAATATAATCGTCTAATTTGAGGATTAATGTGCAGAGTAGTCTTCAGTATCAGCCCTTACATCAGAAGTGGGATGACAATTCTCATGTGAAATCATAAGGAAAAGATAGAATTCGCAAAATACTTCATAAGTGTTTTGTATTGGACTAGGGGTGCACAAGTATACAGTAAGCATTTTGCTAAGCCCACGTCACGGTAAATATTTCATTGCGAACATTAATAAAATAAACAGCACGATAAACTGTATAGCGCAAGGATTCCGACCAGACCAGGTGGTTGGAATTGAAATAGTGTCCCTACTTCCGTTTATCCCCATCCAACTAATCCTGAGACCGCGGCAATATTTCAGCTAAAATTCCAGAGGATAACAAAAGCGGAACACTTATATCGCGGTTGTAGATTAAAACTTAGCTCATTTATATACAACTTTTAAAAACTTGATCGAGCTTTAGAAGAGTTATGCTTAGGTTTTCTTTTGTCTTTATTTATATTTTTTCTCAACGTTCTTCAAATGCGTCATAGTTACCATACCTCAGCTAATCACCTACCAAACCATAGTTTATAATAATAATTTTCTTGGGAGCAAAGATCGGGGGGAATTTGTATATAAAAAATACAAACACCGATTTATAGCAGATTTTTACATCGATAAGATTTGTTTTAACATTAAAATGGTATTGAAATCATCCTAAATTTTTATTAAATCCAAAAAGATACATATTTATCGTCAGACAGCTATATCCTGGTGCCTTTCTCCAAGAGACTTATTAACAGCAACGCTACACAGAGTAAAGGCTAAGGAGAGAAGTGTAAGTCCGTAATGGGTTAACCCATAGCAATAATTCTAAACGTATACTGTTTCAAAATATTAATAATAGCTAAATAATGTGAAATAACTTTACAACTAAATCAAATAATTTTGCTATGAAACTCCTTAACATAACTTAACTTCTGCATGAGCGATATTAGTTAACTCAGCCGAATCATGGTAATTTGCGTTGTGGTGATTCTTTAGTACGATAATACACTCATAACTCCATCCAATTTGTATAACAGTCTTATGAAACCTGTTACTATGTTGTAATGTTACGGAATAGCGTAGTTTATAGACGACAATGTGTTTTGTAATTTTCCTCTCTTTTTATAAAACTGTAATTAAACGAAACCAGTGAAGTGCGAGCGAGAATCGCACACGAGGGTTCTGTTAGTTTCGAAAGAAAAGTTGAGATTGTAATCGTACTTAGTTAAATTGTTAAATTATTATTTATCTGACTGTCTAAAATCTACGTCTTTTTATTTGGAAGCGCATATTTAAGTTTATTCCTAAAGGTTTCTTGCAATTTTTAAGTGGATTTAAAAAAATCTGTGTTAGATAAAGTTATCCTTTTATTTTTCTGTAGATCAATAATCCTATCAATTCTATTTCGGATTTTTCGCTTAGCAAACTTTGGAGACAAAGTGCAGGATTGTATTGCTTTCGATAGTTTTCATGACAGTTCACAAACTATGCGGTTACAAACAAAATGATTATAGAATGTCCATCCATGCTCTTTCATTTCTTTTTCAATTCTCTCATGTGCAATTAAGTTGGGCAGTGATATTAAGACTGTTCCAGCGGTTAATAAGCAGGTGTGACATACTTACAGATGGACAAATTAGCACCATAAAGTTTCTATTTACCATTTCTCGTACGGGGCCCTGGTAATGAAAATGATTCAAATCTACTTTGAATTTTAATATGAAAATTGCAACATCATCTCCTTACGAATATAATTAATCCAACCCCGCTGGTTATATTGCAGAGGTGCAAAAATTATTTCAACATTCGTTTCTCGTTAGCTCGTTAAAAATATATTCTTGGTAGAGTTTTTTAAAATCCCTCTCTCTCTCTGTTGAAAATGCAAGGAATAGATAGCACTCCTTTCGTGTTTTTTTGTTGTAAACTTTACGGTCTTATAGCTGAGAATAGTAAAATAATAATAAAACGGCCAAGTGCGAGTCGGGCCTCGCTCTTTTAGGGTTCCGTACATATGACCAAATCATTTTTAGGGTTCCGTACCCAAAGGGTACCAACGGGACCCTATTACTAAGCCTACGCTGTCCGTCCGTCCGTCCGTCCGTCCGTCCGTCCGTCTGTCAGCGGGCTGTATCTCGTAAACCGTGATAGATAGACAGATGAAATTTTCACATATTATGTATTTCTATTGCCGCTGTAACAACAAATAATAACAATTAAATTAAATTAAAAAAATTAAATTAAAGTATTTCTATGGGTACATGAAAATATTTTAATTTAATTTTTTAACGGAACCCTAAAAGAGCGAGGCCCGACTCGCACTTGGCCGTTTTATTATTATTTTACTATTCTCAGCTATAAGACCGTAAAGTTTACAACAAAAAAGGGTTTAAGGGTAAAAAACGGTCACCATCAGAAAGTAGAGATTTCAACGAACAAAAAGCTCACCGACTTTTTTAAAAAAGCAGATATTTTGACGGGAGAATTTTCGATTGAAAATTAGGTGCTTTTTCAATATTAAGTCAAAAAAAAAGGTGAAAAAATAAATATTTTAAATCAGAAAAATTACAGTGTGTTTGGGATATAAAAAGGTAAGTTTTCACTAAAATTCGTGAAAAAAAATTTTTTTTTGTAAAAGATAAAAATAAATAACCAAAAACTTGGTTATTTGAATTTTTCACATACATTTTGAGGTTATGTGAAAAAAGTCTAAATACAAAAGTTGTAGATCTTTTTATTACCTACAACTTTGCCATTTAACTTTTTTCCATAGGACTTGTAGTTTTTCCGGAAATCGAGATAAACCGTTTTTTACCCTTAAACCCCCCCTCCCCCCACTTCCCGACCTCAGATCGCCCGTAATTTATTTTTCCTTTCATTTTTGTTGCATTCTCTTCCTTTTCCAATGGATTTCATCCTACTATTATTTTTTTTCACTTTTTATTATTTTTTAAGGCTTCTACCCTGGTCTATTATAGCGGCGATTGAAATACACAAATATGTGAAAATTTCAACTGTCTATCTATTACGGTTTACCAGATACAGCCCGCTGACAGACGGACAGCGGAGGCTTAGTAATAGGGTCCCGTTGGCACCCTTTGGGTATTAAGACCAATTTTTGTCTTCTTTTCAATGTTACAGTGAAATCTATATATATAAAAGAAAGTGGTGTTAGTTACACTATTTATAACTCAAGAACGGATGGACCGATTTGCTGAAAATTGGTGGAGAGGTAGCTTAGAACCAGGAGACGGACATAGGATACTTTTTATCCCGTTCGACCGCGTTTCCGTCATGTCACTAAAACGTGGTATAAGAAAAACGCATCTGACATGGAATAACAAAACGCAAATGACAGTGGAATAACAAAACGTAAATGACAGCTAAACATAATTTTGTCTTTGGTTAAGTATGGCAAAAAAGGGGAATGCCCACTTTTGGGCCCTCCGCGGACAGCACGATAGAATTTATCCAAATTACAGAACCATTTTAAAATATATAAATACGAATTATCATAATATTTTGAAACCCGCCACTATTATCAGTAATTTTCATAAATTATAAGTATTTATAGTGACTCGAGTAAGCTGAATCTATATTCTGTGACCCAAGTTGTAGCCATTTTCTTTAAAATGTTGCCAGCATTAACCATGATACTAATCGATACTGTCGATTTTTTTCGATTATTATCAGATTTGTGTAGCGTTTAATGGATGTGTGTATATTTATATTTTAAAAGTATAGACTACAATAAAGACCTTTAGTTAATTTCTTGAAGTGTATTCATAATTCTAATCATTACATATTATAAAACAAAGTCCCCCGCTGCGTCTGTCTGTCTGTCTGTCTGTTCGCGATAAACTCAAAAGCTATCGAACGGATTTCATGTGGTTTTTACCAATAGATAGGGTGATTCCTGATGAAGGTTTTAGAGTATCAAGGTTTTGTGTAAATTAGTTGAAATATGACGATAATTGTTGAGAATGTCGGAAAAATTCAAGCCGCTTGGGAGCTTTCACCGAAAACGCTGCCTAATCTCTTTGAGATATAACAAAACAATTTATGGTGGTGGTATGGTGGGATAGGGATAAGTCTTTACAGAAAAGTCCGCGATGGCATATATTATTTTAGGATAGCTTACTATACCCATTTTAACTTTTAAAAAAATGGTCACATACTATGCGGTTTTTGGAAATCTATTTAGACGGATACAGTATTAATCCTTATTAACTTAAATATGTTAGTTACCATAAGCATGTCATGTACATTATGATAATGCGCTACATCATACAATTTAAATGAATATCTTAGGAGCTATCGCAAAATAAAAATGAACGCGTGCCAAAATAAATATGAGGATTTCAACCCGATGGCGATGACGGGACTCGCTCACCTGATGCGAGCAGTGACCACCCCAGCGCCGCGTTGTTATTGATATATTATAAGCCGAGCGATACTTCTTTTATGAGCCTACGTTCTGTTCAATATGCTGTTCAATATAACTTAGGTAACATTTCATGGAGATTACAAAGTATAGGCGTAATATGCTCTACTACCCGTGCGAAGCTGGGGCGGGTCGCTAGTCTATCTATCTATAATATAATAAAACTGTAACAGGTCCAATTCTGTACATTGAAGATATTTTGAAAATTTTTGTTTGAGGGCACTCTATAATCGATACTGAAGCCAAAACAATTTTTTTTTAATTTTTTGTCTGTCTGTCTGTCTGTCTGTCTGTCTGTCTGTCTGTCTGTCTGTATCTTGGCCGCGCATCACGCCGAAACTACTGGACGGATTTAAATGAAACTTGGCACGATTTAAGTTAATACAACGAGGTATAATATAGGATACTTTTTATCCCGAAATTCAGCACGGTTCCCTTGGGAGAGGGGATGAAAGTCAAAAGGTGTATTTCGCTGTAATTCATTAATGCGTTTTCCGATTTAATCCATTCTTTTTTTGTTAGAAAGCAGGTTCTTTAGAGATTGTCCTCTAATTATTTCAAGGTCGTAAATTTCGTAGTTCAGAAATTATAGACATCACGATCTTCAGTATAAGGTCCAAATAACTTGAACCCCGGAATCTACAAGATACTTTGAATGAACGGCTCATCTTAAGCTGGCAAGCGTACTTTATCGTATATAGCCATCGTGGATAGCCCTATTTTGTCAAAGTCAAACTACTCCAAAGGCGTCAGATTTTGCCAAACGATCATTATACCTACATACTACATAGTAGGTATGGATGTAATACATCGTATGGACTTAATGCTACAGTGTTTTCCCATGCAATTTAATATTCTAATCATACTAATATTATAAATGCGAGTATGTTTATTTGTTGGTTTGTCCTTCAATCACGCCACAACAGAGCTACGGATCGACGTGATTTTTTTGCATGGGTACTGTAGTTGAGGACATAGGCTACTTTTTATCCCGGAAAATCAAAGTGTTCACGAGGGATTTTAAAAACTAAATCCACGCGGACGAAGTCGCGGGCATCAGCTAGTTAGTAATAAAATTAATACACACACTTTACACGCAAGCACATATTATTCTTAGGGCCTGTATTATCACCTTCTGATCAGTGTCGGATAGCCTAACCGTATATTTTGTCACTTTCTTACTTTATGTCAAGTGACAAAGACAAAATATGCGAACAAGCTATCCGACACTTATCAGAAGGTGGTGAAAGTGGCCCTTAAGTTTTATAAAAGCGAAGTGATGATAAGTTTATAATAATTATTTATTTGCAGTAATTTAAAACTAAAGTTACGCTTACGAGGGTCTCACAGGTGCCTTGCCACCTACTCAATACTAAAGGTCCAAAGTAAAATTTAAAAATTAATTTCATTATAAAATCGAATAATTACGGCGCAGGCTTTAATATCTTGCTAAGACATTAATTTTTCCACGCAATAAAAAAGAAAAGTGGAATCACGTGGCTTTATGGAGGGCAATGAATAACATTTTACCTGTTCGCGCCATCAGGATTTATATATAAATTCTTCGCACAAAAATGTGATAGCGGTCTCTTTATGAAAAACATGTTTATCTATCTTCTGATATTCTGCATACAGACTTCAGAATCATATTCCCAGTTGATACCGTCAGGTATGAAAAAAAATGTAAGTAGGTAATCGTAAAATGATTTGAAAACCATGCAAAGCCTTTTGGAATCCTTTTGGAAGGAATGTGACATTTCATTCTATTTAAGTTTTCGTACTCGACATTTGACACCTCTGTACGTTAACTGACTCTGGACCCATTTGACCCCACAATTTTTGACATGTTATTTGCTATAGATGTCGATTGCTTCGTTGGTCTAGTGGTTAGCTTGTTAGCCTGTGGATCATGAGTGGCCTTTCGAGTCCCAGATCGGTCGGGCCAAAAATTAATAGATTTTACTGTTAAGAAACTCAACAGCAGCCTCGACTGTGTTACCTAACTGTGCCTTGCAGAATACGTAGAGCCGTTTGGTCTTGCGCCTGATCTCTCTCTGGCCGTGTTGAATTGCTTTCCCGTTCGACTATGAGAGTGAGGGAATAGACAGTACATCAGTCTTTCCGCTAACGTTTGTGCACTATTATTGGTTTTCCGGAGATGGTTAAGCGTCTTTCAGGTTGGCCAGAGATAACATTGGTGTCAAATATGAAGCTGAAATAAGCTACAATTCTTAAAACCTTTCCTACAATTTAATTCTCAGTGAATATATTATGAAATCACTTCATCGCCCTCATATTTTTATTACGGAAAGAAGTGTGATATGAAACCAAGAAAAGCACCTCGATCTTTATTTTACGAGCGAACTTTGGGTGTCTCGGAGGTCGACTGGTTGGACCTTAAGTAGATTATTCATACCTACGTGACATTTTATTTGTACGGTAGAGAGTGTTGTATTGCTTTCGCCAGTGGTTTATTTTATTTTGTGTTTGGTTCTTTTTTTATTTTATTTTTTACTAGCTGATGCCCGCGACTTCGTCCGCGTGTATTTTAAAATCCCTCGGGAACTCTTTAATTTTCCGGGATAAAAAGTAGCCTATGTCACTCTCCAGGTCCTCAACTATATTCATGCAAGAAATCACTCCGATCCGTAGCCCTGTTGCGGCGTGATTGAAGGACAAACCAACAAACAAACACACTTTCCCATTTATAATATTAGTAAGGATTTTCGTAAGTAGTTGTTTTAGTTGTAGTTTCGTTCGACTGAATTCAAAAAAGGCGCAGAAAGCCAGTGTTTTCTAGAGATTTCGTAACATGGCAACAGATCGACAGTTTCGCATTTCAAAATTCAAAATTATTATTTATCTGATGTAGGCCAACTCGTGGCTCTTTTGAAAAGGCAAGACCAGACCTTTACATTACATTGGATGTTTTTTTAATGTTCGTGGGCTTTATTTTCTGTTCTTTCTTACTAGAGCGACTGAAGATCACAAGCCTCTGATTTGTTTTTGATATGGCTTTGGCTGCTGTAAAAGGTTATGACTCTAGGGAGTCGTATGCTAGGGCATATACTGATAAAATATGTCTTTATGATAAAACTTCATAATTTATTCCGCTCTGCTGATAATATTGCGGCTTTTATATAATGATTTCCTATATTAATACCATTTTGAAACAATAACATTGGACTTTGGTAACAATTGCGTTTCAATTTGTTAAGCTATCCGATAAGATCGATTGAGTTATTAAATATGCAACGTTGAATATTTCTGTAAGCCGATCAAATAAAGAAAATTTAATATCTGTCACTCTTCATTGCTGGGAGTCGCGATTCTTTCAATTAATTTCATAAATGATTAGAGGGAGGGAGAGGGGGTGTTTTTGGGGTAATAATGCGGTTGGCTATCTTATATTATTAGGAAGTTTGAGTGGAGTGTTCGTAATATTCTATGCTAAAGGCTCTTCTGGCGTAGCACACTTATAGCTGAAATCTATACATTGCATTGTCATCTGCTTATTTCAAGACAGAGTGAAACCAAGACCGATTTCTTTCAGAATATATTTGAGCCTCGTTTGTCAGTCTCATGTCTGTACTTATACGCTTTATGTCACTTCTCCATGTCCACTATTGGGCACGGGTCTCCTCTCAGAATGAGAAGGGTTAAGCCCATAGTGTGAACCACTTCCACGCTGAACAAGTGTGGATTGATAACACTTGGCTTACAACTTTAGCCCACACAAACCTAGTGTAATATCAGCTTTGGCCGGCCAAACTTGTTTGTCCAATATTCGGGTTTGGTGGCAATATAATATCTATAGGATAAAATATAGTTGAAATTAATTAAAACGTTCATCTAAATCCATATTATATAATAAGTATTGGCATTTGAAAACAATTGAATGTCGATCTGTAAAGCCATTGGATTTCAATTATTAAATAATGGATTGAATAAATATTGTACTGATAATTTTGCATAATTTGAATTAGCATCAAATTACTTACCTAAATAAACGTATACATTAACATTATCCATTCAAATTCAGCAAGCAGTGATAGCCTAGTGGTTAGGTCTGTGGTCTCCTATTCAGGGGGTCGCAGGTTCGATCCCGGGTACGCACCTCTGACTTTTCGGAGTCAAGTGCGTTAACGCAATTAAATATCACTTGCTTCAACGGTGAAGGAAAACATTGTGAGGAAACCTGCACACCTGAGAGTTCTTCATAATGTTCTTGAAGGTGTGTGAAGTCCGCCAATTCGCATTGGGCCAGCGTGGTGGACTGTGGCCCATAACCCTTCTCTGAAAGGAGAACTGCGCTCAGTAGTGAGCCGTTGATAATGATGAATGATGATGATGATGATTCAAATTCAACGGATGAGAGCACTGATATTATTATACGAGTATGTTGACATCAGTAAACAGATATTAGAATCAATTTATATTTCTTTATAGATGTCACCAAAAGATCGGTACCTACTTCATCTTCGTGATTGATGATAATAATATTATGTGAAGCATTGTAAAGTTTTGTTAAAGACCCCCAATAATTTGCCAATAATAAAATAGGCCGGTTCAAAAGCACTCAATTCAAAATTGGCGTAAAATATGACTCGCAGACTTGGTGTGATTTTTGACGCATAAAACAGTGTACTGATCCCACGTTACAAATAAATCGGACATCACTTCTAACCGCAAAGTCGACTGTTGAAAATCTGGCGAACCTCGAGACGCGCGTTGGTACGATTTAGGATACCCCTCTGACGTATTACGACCTTTCGTGACTCGTGACCGTTGATTTGCGACATTCTACAGCTTTTAGTGTTAAAAATCCTGCATTGCACTGCTAATGCAGCTGCACAAGGGCTAATAAAATGTTTTCAAATATTGTGTTTTGTTTCAGGTAAGGTGAAAGCCCTCAACAGTCGTAGGTACGTTGATAGCGTAAGACAAATGTGTATATACGTAGATAAATAAGAAAGTTATTTATCTTTTTTTTTTTAATATATAGACTAGCGCCTGACTGCATTCTCACCTGATGGTAAGTGAAGATGCCGCCTAAGATGGAGCGCGCTTGCCTAGAAGATGCCTATTCACTCTTGATTTAAGGTACCCAAGTTATAGTCAGTTGGAAAAACGGAAGCCGGAAGGGCATTCCAAATTTTAGCGGTGCGTATTAGGAATGAGGAAGCAAAGCAAAGCGTCTACGTATATCTATACTATTCTGTTTTCAGCTAACCAATATTGCGGCCTACATTATAATTATAATGTATAAGGGTTGATCCAACTTTGAAGCGTTCTCGGTGACAGTGAAGTCAATTAAAATATCAGCGTCTCGAGAATTGCTTGCTACGAATGAATGAAACAAAGGAAGGGTCGGACAATTTAAACGCGCTAATCTCGTTGTGGGGTTGTCCTTAAGGCCACTTCGCATCTCTTCCCACTTGTCTCCTAATTGAATCTTGCCAAAAAAAGTACCTAAGAACCTAGATTTAATTTGCCAATCGATCTTCAAAACGTGTCAATAACGAACTGTTACATTCATTTAACAGTTACATTCCGGCAGCGCCGCCAGTCAAAACGCGTCAAATTGTATTACAACGTACCTAGCCCTACCTCACTTGGTGACGGCTTATGTGTTTATTTTGGTGGCGACGCCTGGCGTCGGTAAAATTTAAAATATTTTTCGATACCGAAACATTTATAGTCGGAATTGAAAATAGATCTGCAATCTGGGATACATTATCAAATGAATAAAATTACCCGAAATTACCTGGCAGTCATCGTTACCCGCAACAACCCGATTAAATTCCAAATTACCCGAAATCGGGTAAAAATACCCGTGCTGGCGACACTGGATACTAATCTCGTCTGGCATCCGCTTTGGCGGCTAGTTTCGGCATCTCACGGACGTCAAGGGTAGCCACGGAAGCGCTGCTAGCCTCACTGCCATGGCATCCTTATGAGATGTGGCTCTAAATATCAAAAGCATAATATGCTGTATTCGATTGACATAGATAATAAAACATCCGTCAGCAATATGTGCCTATAAAATCAGATCACTTCGATAAATCAATCAGTGGTTCTGGTAATTAGTCGAATTGCTACCAAGGTTTGGACCTAGTTTCTGCGCGCCGGCCTGAGTCAACAGCTAAGCTATAATATAAATAAAAAGTGAGAATTACAAAAAAAACTGTGATAAATTTAGTTTATGTGATTCGCGTTTTATTTTATGAAAACCAAGATTTCAAGACTAACAGAAATTATTAAACGCTCCTTTTTATGGAAGAATCAGGTTTCTCACCCGATCCAATGATCGCTCGTAAAATTAAATGATTTCCATTCCCTTCTTCCCCTGTTTGCGGCATGAGCTTTTGCATCGCACCTGAGGGTTTCCCAAACTCCGTACTTTGATTTATGAAGTCACTACCGCAAAGTGTCAAAGCTCTTTTCGTGGACCATTATATTCCTTTGATTCTAGAGAAGTTCATCTGCCAAGTGATTTTTATACTGCTTAGCTAACAGGTAGGCAGCAGTTGTTTTCATGTCGTAACTTCGTCACGCCTCATTCGGGCGTCGGTATAATAGTCGAAACCCTCGTTCCTTATTGTTGTTTATTAAAGAAAATGGGGACAGGGAAATCTTGTTCGCTGTTTATAATTGCTACCCGCCTTTTGTGTTTTCTTTTATTTTTTACAATAATTGTCCCTCTTTGTTCAGTTTCCCTAATTTACATGAGAGTTGATTATAATGTTTAACTAAAGTAAGCTTCAATGTGAAAAAATGTTATATTCGGCATTGTTTAAAAACTAAAAACACTAGCTCTATGATTTTATATTTACTCTCAATTATCACTTAAAGAACTCTTCTTCTTTGACTAAACTACAAGTTTTAGATTTTAGTGGGTTGACAAGGGTGGTCCAATGTAGTTCGTTTGTACTGTTCGACTTTTGGTTTGAACCTACAGCCTAGATGGATATGATAACACAAGAAAAAACATTATTTAGGTAACGTTAGACGGTCTTCCAACTAAAAACGATCTATTCCGGACAACCTTATGTAAGTGTATTTCATTCTGCCCTTTATAGCGTATAACTTTTCCATCTTAACCTTGAGAAATTAGCAGCAAGGGAAAGAGCTTTGATTTTAAATATACATTCATTTATGGTTGAGCGAAGCAATGGCTGGGTCATGCGTCAGGCTCGTGAACGGGCGCCACCAGCGGGATGGGGCTAGTTTCTGTCTGCCCATCTTAACATGTATTGATTTGTAAGTAGGTATGTATTTTTGGAACTTCCCCTCATTGTGGAAACACTGCATACACTGCATACATAGCATAGTAGTACCTATTGTAAACTATTTTGGAAAGAGCAACCGCCGAGTTTCTTGTTGGTTCTTCTCGGTAGGAAGGGCATTCCGAACCAGTGGTAGATTCATCGACTATTCTATTCCATTCAAATCTTAACAAGAGCTAATAACTTTGAGTTAAAAGATTTAGTGGAAAATTTTCCATTTTTATGGGAAAACAGCACATGCCGCATAAAAAATCCGGCAGTTTTCGGGATAGGGCTTGCCGGTGGTGTGTGAGTGAATGAAGGCGGGGGCGGCGCGCCGCGCAGCCTCCGAAGCTGCGGCCCTCAGTCTAGATCGCGTAGAGCGAGCCCGACCACGTGCCGCTCGCTCTCACAACCCCCAACTAAACAAATAGTGTCAATCAGACGTGCTAAACTTTGCCACCGTAAGTGTTATCACGACACATCGAATCTAAAGTCGTACACCGTAGACCTCACCGACAACTGAATCATCATAAACCGGTCGAGCTTTTTGTTTAACAATTACCCAACGCCATTGGTACTCTTTTCATCCGTTTTTTGCGCGTTAGAAAGCAATTACAGTCGATGCTACAATTGTATAATATGCTCCCTCACCTGAATGTCTAGAGGTCAGCGTTTCGATGGAGCAGAAAGATTGACGTGCGCGCCAATCACATGCCACTGTCAACTCTACACTGGGTTAACTTGCTTGTACCATTTAAGAAATACTTTGTCCCCGATGTGATAGTGATACCTTTTTCATCTTATTTACCCACTAGCTGATGCCCGCGACTTCGTCTGCGTGGATTTAGTTTTTGAAAATCAGATTGATTTTCCGGGATATAAAGTAGCCTATGCCGCAGACCACTCACCTAGATTTCAGCTATACCTGTAACTCTTTTGCAGCGTGATTGAAGGATAAACGATTTACTTGCATTTATAATATTAGTAGGGATTCATTCATGCTATCTGATAATTTTACGTTCTCTTCTGAGGTAATTTTTAAAATGCTCTTCTGAATTCATATTTAGTACAAAACCATACACATATCTTATCAAAAGTATAAAATTATAATCTTATTTGTAACCGCATATATGCAAATAAAGAATTGAAATGAATTGAATTGAATTTGATATATCTTCAGCATTGTAACTGTTTCTCACTTTTGTTACTAAGTTACTAGAGGTTATTATAATAAGGTTTTTTTTTATCGGTATGTAATCACTCATTTACCTATTTTCTATCATGTTCTATTCTTATTAGCCTTTATTGTGCCAAGATTCTCTTGATAGAAATTGTTCTCCAACATTAGACAGTCGAAACATCTATTCTCTTGATAAATAGAACATAAAGCCAAGCCAAAACATATTCGACCCTTGTGCGATAATTCTGCCAGTTGGCAAGCTTCTGACATTTGGAACTCTCTTTGCAGACTTCGGTCTATCGAATAAAACCTCCGCTAAGTCTCTGTTAACTGCCGTAATCCAACCTTGTACGTCCCCATTACGTGTTAGTTTTGAATACCTTCATATGTACTTAGATATTATCTGGTACGTAGAAGGAATAAATTGGCTCCGTAGAATCTCACTCAAAATATGCTTCGCTCGTACTATTATAAGCATTTTTGAATAATTTAGTCCTGTTAGTATTCCGTTTACTACAGCTATATCTCATTTCTTCTTCATATTGTAAACTCAACGACATTTAAGCAATCTAGTTTTGGATACAATTAGAATATAGCCTCTTATTTTGATAAAGTATTGTATATGTATAATAGTATGTATTTCTTTATACATTTTTATGTTCTCATTATTGATTTGACGTTATCTTATTATTATTATTCAACGACAAGGTAGCCCTTGAGTGCGACCTCTCCTGACCATTTATTTATATTATTAATTAAGTCCATACACCTAATCTATTTCTTCAGGCCATAGTGCTGTAACGTTAAATCGCTTTGCGGCACTTCTTTAATGGTAGGGTGGTAAGTAGCCACGACAAAAAAAAAATTCAGAAATTATAAATTTCAAAATTGTTCCCACCGGGAACCGAACCACAAACCTCTCACTTCAAGACCGCAACGTTCACCACCGCGCCATGGAGGTTGGATTGAATAAAATTTTATAAATTTTCGTTCTCTCAATCACATCGATTGTAACAATAATCTAAAGCGTTCCACATTTTAATCACCGCAAATAAACCTAATTCAGTTTCTGAATATATAACCTCATTACGTTACCCTCTTCACGGGGCTTGGCTAATACATTTCAGTGGACTAATCTAATGCGGATCCCGTGTCCCCTCTTCCAGAATTTCATTTTCGATCCTTCTAATATTGGGCGCTTTATACGAGTAGGTACATTTCTCACAGACTATAGGAAAACATAGGTAGAAGCCGAATGAGAATAAAATTATTTAACTGGTAGACTGGCCTTATTCTGGACTGGTCTGGAATTTAAAGTATAACTGTCAAAAAATTTATTTAAATATTTTTAACTGATCGGTTTGTTAGGGATGTTACCATATTATGGTAACATCTCTTACGTTATATTATGTGTTACACCCAAACTGGTTTGAATTTTTGAAACGTGGCTCAGTCTATTTTTCTTTTACTCTGTGATATTTCTAAAAATTATGATGATCAGCTAAAACTATATTTCTTGGAAATACAATACCCTCTGTCCCTCAATAGAAATACGAGTAGATAGGAAAATACGATCAAGAACCATTTCATTTTTTCGATTTCCCACATGTTATACATTTTGATTTTACATGATCGTTACAATAAAAAAAATCGGCCAAGTGCGAGTCGGGCCTCGCTCTTTTAGGGTTCCGTTAAAAAAATTAAATAAAAATATTTCCATGTATGTACCCATGGAAATATTTTAATTTAATTTTTTTAATTTAATTTAATTTTTATTATTTGTTGTTATAGCGGCAATAGAAATACATAATATGTGAAAATTTCATGTGTCTATCTATTACCGTTTACGAGATACAGCCCGCTGACAGACGGACGGACGGACGGACAGCGTAGGCTTAGTAATAGGGTCCCGTTGGTACCCTTTGGGTACGGAACCCTAAAAATTATGAGTCATTGAATTTTTACGCATCTTACTTCGTCTGTGATCTGTGTGAAATTCGGGTCAAGCGATATCTCGCGGTAAAATGAAACTTTTAGTTCTATGTTTACATAAAAAAATTCCAATTTCAAAGGAGTTTGAACTTGAACTGCTATAATTACCACGCTACCGGTAAATCTATAGATATCTGCTTGCGGTTAACTATTCGTGTTATTCGACTTGTACTTTGTCTTCTGGTTGATATTATTGAACATAATAATTACAATTTAGATTTGCATAATTTTTGGATGTTACAAAGAAATTAAAATTCTACGAGTACAGAGGTCAAGGCTACTGGGATTATGGTCAGTTATCAAGAAAATGAAATTTATTTTTCCCACCAATACGTAGATGTCCCAAGCGATAACAATACAAGAAATTAAAAGGGCTTGGCTTTGTGGGAACAGCGCTTCGTTTGTGCGATTTGACGGATTAAACTGGCTTAGACCGCTTTCTAGTTAGTCGTTTGTATACGTCGAAAATTAATTTTGTTTAGGAAAGAATAATCTTCATCTTCTTCTTTTCTTCTCTTGATTCTGGGATTGGTTTTCGCAATTAGGCGAACATCTGTTTGCGAACTGCGAACTGTTTTGCGTAAGTCCCCTGGTACAGCTCTCTATGTTTCATTGGTTATAACTTAAATTTAGTTGCGCCTCGAAAATCAATAATAGTCCATTACACGATAGGTTTTGCTGACAGTTTTCAGACGCATAATCTAATGTTTTATGCGATGACTGATGTTTGCAAGTGATGAGTGATGGAAATCTTTTGTAAACTTGTTTGATGGTATGATATAATATGTATGTGGTGGTGTGGTGACGCAAGGAATGCTGCAGGTTTTCGCCTGTGACTATCACTACAGTGGCTGTGGCAAAACTGCCAGTAAAACCTATCATCCAATGTGTACCTCACTCTACTTCATTCATATCAATTCCCACCGCGGTATTCTCTTTGTTATCACACGTATCAGTGATTTATTTATTATAATACAAAAAGCCATTGATATTAAAAATTAAAAATTCGATTTTAAATTGCTTGTAATTTCATCTATCTATTAATACAATATTCCTTGAAAAAACACTAGCTTTGACTACACCATGAAAAGTGAGTGGGGAGCGAAATAATCTCTTATGGCAATCAAAGCTAAGCTAATATAAGCTAGCTACGGCTAAAGATAGAAAAGCGAATCTGATATCGCTATGACCAGATTTCAAAAGACGATTCGTCACTTTGTTCACACTAAAATAAGAAGTCACTAGAAGTTGCACTTATTGATAAATCAAAATCGTTTACACGTTTTGCGGCTGCCAGAGGGTCTACTCACGGTAGTAAATATCTACACAGTCTGTCCTTTTGTGATACGGCCCTTTGTCATAGGGCCGTGATGCGAATGTTTACCTTATGTGGCCGTGATCTATTTACCACATGGACCGGGTGACACGAGTTTTGAGAAAGAGCAAACTTAATTAAAAGCTTGAGAATAACAATTAAGATTCCCCTTAACTAAATTTAAGATATTTATAATCTTATCTCCGTTGATGTTCACGATTTCATTATGGATAAGATGCTTAGCAACCAGTTATATAAGTCATCAGGGATTTCTGGAGGACAACAACGATCAACAGATGTACATTTGATGAGCAAAGTTTATCAAGAACTATTAAGTGACCAGTATGGTACACCTACTACACTGTCCATTTAAGTTTATAATTATGTATTAAACTAAGGCACGCATATTTTTATTCAAAATTTTGCGCTGTTTATAAAAAGATTTAAATCGAAAAGTAATCGATACCTTTTGCCTAAAATAAGACGATAGCTAGAAATCTGTCCATTAAAATATATATTTTAGAAATTTTAATTGTTTGAAACATAATGCGACGTTTATGTGATTGTTTGAAGGGATAAAGATAAATCTATACTAATAATATTATAAAGAGGAAAGATTTTTTTGTTTGTTTGTTTGTACCGAATAGGCTCTGTAATTACTGGACCGATTTTAATAATTTTTTCACCAATAAAAAGCTAAGTTATCAGGCAGTAACATAGGCTATAATTTATTTTCAAAAAATTAGAGATCCTTAAGAAAATTGCAATAATGTAACCCAAAGTAGCTAAATTTTGCCTATAAAATTCATTATTTGGCGTATGCTGAGAAAACTATTGATACATAAAAGTTATGTACTACATGATTAAAGTGCATTATTCTCTACAAAAAAATCCGCGAGGGAATATATTTAACTATCATATTTAAGTCACTATAGTAGCTTTTGTGTTCTAAAATTTAATTAGATCGCCTTTAATTATCCTATATTATTAATTCTTTCTTACATAATTATAAATGCGAAAGTGTGTTTGTTTGTTGGTTTGTCCGTCAATCACGCTGCAACAACGTTACGGATTGATAGATACGGATTTTTTGGATAGGTATAGTTCAGAACCTGGAGGGTGACTATCCCGGAAAATCAAAAAGTTTCCGCGAGATTTTAAAAACTAAATCCACGCGCACAAAGTCAGCTAGTATAGAATATATGGAATTTGATTTAAGAAAATTGCAAAGAATAACTATTAACTATACTCATCAGTGCGAATCCGAGGCGGGTTAGCCAATTTTAAATAATAATAATTACATTGTTACACTCAATTACCACAAAATGTAGGCGTATTTTAATACAATACGCAAGTAACAAGTAAAATCTTCCCCGACCCGAATCGAATTCAACCGAAATGCAAAGCTTAGCTCTTGCGAAAGATAAAACAAACAAGGGATAGACAAAAACCCACCCGCATTGTTTCATATTTCATGCCCGAGTATTGAGATTTTCTACATCCACGCTGTATTATGTTTCCATTTAGAGCTTGTTTATTTAACTCTCAAAGAACTGTGACTGAGGTTCGGCCGACTTTGGGACCGGCAATAGTACGTATAGGTTTTACGATGTCGAAGCACGCAGCCACGTAGCGTCTTCGTTGATTCATTTTCATTATCAACTTCTCAGCCGATCTGTCGACCATATTTTCCGCAAAAAGAGATTGGAAATCGTTACTTACAAAATTAATAACAGTGCGAACGTTTTTTTGACGTGATAACTTTCTTGTAAATCGATGAACACCGGCTGCACTCACGAAAAAGTGTCACGTTCCACCTGAGCCTGCGAGTGCAAGCGAGAGCGCGGAACAAGCGATAGAGAGGCACGATCGGCCCAAGAGTTGGCTTGTGCCGCCCGCCAGTCATCGTCAATGTTTCTTTATGACGTTATCACGTAAAACTATCGTCTGTAAACCGACTTTACAGATAACCAATTTTTTGCATGAAGTATTTTCTCTCCTTGCTGTGGTCTTAGATCAATAGTTTGTTTGCTTAGCAATGTGGTATCTTCTCCTTTGGAGAAATTCATTTTGTCTATACACAACCGCCTAACTCTGCAGAGATATCTCATTCACGACAGCTGACACCGAACTAATGACCCAGTGACCTCATTTGAGACTGCAGTTTGCGACCTGTGTACCTTAATATTTGTTGTGAACGCTGGCACCGACAGTTCTGGCACTGACTCCCAGATCAACTCGTCCATATTCATTCGGCCGGGCGATTCTTTTGTCTTCCGAAGTAGTTCTAACAGTGTTTTCAAATTGCTTACGTGACTTGTGCAACTCAAAAATATTTTGCATCGTTTGGTATAAAGTTCAGATCTCTTATTTATTTAAGTTTGTAGTCAGCAAGACTTTATTCTTTAATAATATAGACACACAAAAACCAGCTCCTTTTTTAAGTCTTAAATAATTGTTCTTCGAGAATAGCTTATCATTTTTAGGGTTCTGTACCCAAAGGGTGCCAACGCAACGGGACCCTATTAATAAGCCTCCGCTGTCCGCCTGTCCGTCCGTCCGTCTGTCAGCGGGCTGTATCTCGTAAACCGTAATAGATAGACAGTTGAAATTTTCACATATTATGTATTTCTGTTGCCGCTATAGCAAAAAATAATAAAAATTAAATTAAATTAAAAATAAAGTGGCTCCCATACATGGAAAAGGAGTCGAAATAAATTTTTTTTTTTTACCCTGCATGCGGGGTGTCATTGTTTAGAACTCATTAGCTGGAGTTCAAATATATATATTTTTTATTTTTTAGCTACAAAAATGAAGAAATGGTGGGCCGTTAAAGTTGTCGGTTTTAAAACAATTTTGTTAGGGGATCTATCTCAAAAATTAAACTAGTTAAGAATTTGAAATTTTTGTATATTATGTACTATATAGTGTATTTAAACAACAAATACTAAAAACACCGATTTATAATGCGATTTGTAAGTTGTGACCAAAACAAACGAGCATTTTTTCCCCATATGCCAATTTAGTACTTTCTAAGAACAGATATCTAAATATGTATCTAGTTTTAAAAAATGATTTGTTCATATGTACGGAACCCTAAAAGAGCGAGGCCCGACTCGCACTTGGCCGATTTTTTTATTTTCCATTTCGTTTATACATTCACACTTTTATGTTTAAACCAAATAAGTGTTATAATTTAGAGCAAGCCTGTGGGGAAATTAGCTAGAACATGTATGCTCACAGAATTAAGCTTATTTCAAACTAAAACGCTTGTTTTTGTTGAGACGCCTCAGAGACAAATGTTTTCCTAACCTACAATTTTTTCTATTAGCATAAAATTTTATATAAGTAATAATATATATTTTGTTCTTGTTTAAATTCCTTATTCCATCAACTTTCCGATTATGTATATGTTTTTATTAATATAATGTTAGACGTTAGTTTATGTTTGTACTTCTTTTAAATTTTCAAAATCTCCCAAGCGAATTAGTGTTCTGCTTCTGGTAAATGATTTGTAAGAACCAATTACTGCCATACCCCTTTGAAGTAAGCCCACTTTCGTCTTAGAATGCATTATCATTTAAACACCAGGTAGAATCGCAATCAAGGACTAACTTGCAGAAAAATAAAAAAATACACTTTTTTTCTTGTAGTCGAATATGCCATCTTGCAATATCAGCAAAGAAGTTGAAAAATCTTCAAGCTATTTAAAGTACGAACGCGACCAAATTAGTTCCCCGGTACAACTAATAAATCCCTGGAAACGTTCGTATTTATGTTTGATGCGACATTCGTATTTAAAATGCTCGTAAAGAAAGTATGAAGGTAATAAAATGCCAGTTCCATCTTGCCATTACTAGCGACGTTCCCTTTAATTGTTGCTGAGCGAGGCAGTGAAATTTAATGATTCACATTTGGGTCAAGGCTTTATGGCTGCAACCGATCCGTTTTTTCAGCTCCCTAATTGATTTAGCAATTCGTATGAATGGCAAATCGAAATCGATAATGGGAAATGTATTGGATTTGCATTCAGCTTAATTTTATAGCTGCTCTATTTCCCAAAATTATTCAGGCATTAACTTTCCTTACACATTTGCTTGATTAGTTTATTTATTATAGCAAAGCCATGTTACTAGAGGTTCATTTTGAAATGGTAAAGCTCAAATTGTAGTTTTAGCATTTCGGCTTTCATGATCAGCTGGTAGATAGCGGAGAAGCTGCATCAATAATTGCTACAGTCTCAATCGTGGCGATTTGCATTCTCGTCTGCAGTAACGAATTTTAGGCAATAACGAGAGAGGATCGGTCAATCACGGGTGTTTACGATCGTCAGAATGTAGCAATAATTAAAAAAAAATCGCTTTGCTTACTTTTGCCAGCTTACCTTAGGGTTTCACAGTTTACTAATTTAAAATGAGGTAAACTTGGTTCTCAGTAAACCTTGTTCAATATTTTAATAGATTCCTCTCAAGGGAAATTAATGTCATATACCAGCCGCCTATTATCCTAACTTCTTAATATTGATGGTCTTCTGTACAAAAACTTCTTTGAGGAACGAGACGTGGTTTAATGTCTGAAGTATATGATCGCTTTTCTGTTATGGATAGAATGGTAGTGTTAGTTAAGAATGAAAGCTGTGTATAATGTACTGTGTACGAGCTAAACGAAATGTTTGCTGACTTCGCTCGGATACCTCATTGTTGGAACCCTAGGGAAAAGACTTGGCGAATTGAATACATCGGTTAAGACTATAGCTGTGGTTTACCACACTGAAATATCTTTGTAATTCCGAACCAACGCTATTATCCTACTATCCCACTTTCGAAGTACGTGGGATCCTTATTTATTGACTTGTGGTAACAGCTTGTGCGTGTCGATTTTGCCTTTGTTTAAATCTGGTGTTTTTCGACTCTGTATTACTAAATACATGGAATATTTCTTTTTTTGTCTTCATTTTTTTAATATCCTCTTTACAATCTCATACAGTTTTAATCATCTTATGCAACGTTGTTCTACGAAATGGTTTTTAATTTATTGTTATTGTTACTAAGCTAAGTCTAGCTTACTTTTCAAACTTTTATATTCAATTCAGTTTTATATTTTTATTTTGTACGAAGAGAGAGAGTGCTAGTCATGAGTATTAGCTCAGCTTCGATATTGGAACATTAAAAGGCAGTTTGAGATGCAAATCGGTGACCTACTTGAACAACAAGGCCAGGGCTAGTTGTTTTGTACATCAACCGGCTTGCCATAATCCATTCAGCGTGGGACAAATCTTATTCCTTCCAATTTTGTATTTCTATAACGAGTAATTTTTTTTTATTCAGTCGAATTTATATTCGACAGTTTAGTTCTCCTTTGAATTCGTACCTAAATACTGTCTGTCTTTGTGACCTGGTTTTCTCCCTCACGAAATTTCTAACTTGGAAGTTCAAATACTGCAGAATCCGAACTGGCAGAATTGATTAAATTTCAACATGAACACCTTTATGTAGATTCACTTGCCTTTGTATATACCTTTGCGCCCACTAGTACTTTGTAGCTCTATTAACGAAAATTATAAGTACGTTAGATATTACTTATTTATTTGGATATCGCAATTATTATTCCAAGAAAATCATCGAATATTGTTCAATCATTGTTTCATTTTAAATTACCTACACGAAAAGTTCGACCAGTTTATCATACAAATCAGATTTGACGTGTTGAAAATCAGCGTTGATACTATGCGGAGCTTGTGATCGCTCACTGTGCACCCAGTAATAGAGTGCGAAGTGTTTAGACCGAGTGTTGCGTAGTGATAAAACAAGAGTGCAATTACTGGCACTGGTTCGGATGGTACGATGCGCCGGCGGCTGTCATCGCGTCGGAGACGCTAGCGGCAGGGGTCGGGGCCAGCGGAAAGGGTGTCGGGCCGCGAGGACTGGTGCCCGCACGAGGCGAGGCGGCATGCGCTGACGTGCAGTAGGCGCTGCGCGTGCTGCGGCGCAGCGCGATGCCCCCCGGGGCCAGCGCCGGGAGCAGGGCCTGAGATGGAGGACGGCGGGTACTGGCGGCCGTCCTGCTCCACGCTGTCGCTCGCGGAGCACCATGGCAGCTCCTCGCACCTGTGCGCGCGGCACGCGCCTCCCCGCGTGGCGCACCGCCACGCCGCGCACGCGCACGCGCAGCACGCGCACCACACGCACGCGCACCAGCACGCGCACGCACACCACATGCCGCACGCGCAACATGCCGCGTGCCCGGTGCACAGCCCCTTTAGACAGCCTACGCCCGAATTCTGTGCTGCTCATTCACAGGTATGTTTCCACTAGAATTTGCTTACACCGAGTTTGTATTACGATATAATATACGTATATCTACTCGTAAGGAAATCAATTAAAAAACGTCTTCCTTTCGAACCAACGATGACGGTCATCTTTTTTTCCTACTTCTTAGTCTTACTTAAAATAACTGAGGAGTCAGGATCAATACTATAGCTAAGTGATCATCTTTGAGATCGAGAAAAACTGAGGGACCAGATTTTGTAATAAAATTCTGTCAGCTAAGAACTCAGCAATTTGCATAAACGTTGAAATATCCACTCTTTCCCTATGATATCGCAAGTCGCAACTAAGTAATCTTCAAGTGGTATACTAAATAATCCTTAATCCAAAACATTCAAAGTTTACTTCATACTAAAACTAAACCTTAAAAATTGGCTCGGTTTAAAGATCGTAGATACTGGCAGTAGCGGGAGTCGTATACTGAATGTACGGAACCTCTACGGGGAACAATAAAGAATCCGCATTCCCTTTATGGACGATATTTATTCAGGACGTCATGGTGCCGAAAGTCGAAAATATTTATAGTTTTCTATAAGTAGTTTAGAGATCAACCTAAAACTAATCATGTACATGTAACAGAACACCATGTTTGTTGTTGAAGCGGTGATAGCCTAGTGGTTGAGACTTCGGAGTTTAGAGTTCTACATAATGTTGACCGGCGTAATTGACTGTGCCTTATACCTTTCTCATTTGAGAGGATACCAATAGTGTGCTGGCAATGAGTTGAGATGATGCACATGTTGATGATGCTTTAGCATAGTTCGCATGAAAAACAATCTTGTGCAATTTGCTGCAAGCAACTCGCTTGAAACCTTCATATTCTTCTTTGTATTCTTATTTAAAATTAATGTACTAGATGATGCCCGCGACTTCGTCTGCGTGGATTAAGTATTTTAATTCCCACGGGAACTCTTTAATTTTCCGTGATAAAATGTAATGCTATGTGCTAATCCTGGGTGTGAGCTATCTCCATTCCAAATTTCAGCCAAATCGGTTCTTTTGTTGTAGCTTGAAAGAGTAACAAACATCCATCCATACATCCTCACAAACTTTCACATTTATAATATTAGTAGGATTTAAATAAATTGTGTAAATAATAAAAATAATAATAAACATTAGTACGCTCACTATCCTATTAGGTACTATCCGTGACATGCGCTCTGATAAATTGAGAGCAAATTAAATTTTATAATACTAATAACCGCCACCACATTCAAGTGTCGCTTTCATACAACTGCACGTGTATTTCATAACATTTCGTCTGCTATGAAATACACGTTATGTAATATTAATTGGCTATAAAGCTCCATAATAACGCGAGGTGCACACGGGAATGGATTTCAGCAGCACGATAGCGTCATCTGCACCTAATTTATGAGAATCAAAAGCTCCCAATATAAGCCGGGCTCAATTCCTCGTTTTGCAGTATTCGCTATCGTCTTCTGTTTCACGTCACGATGAAAATATAGCGGCTGTAGATATTTTATTCCTAGACCATTCATCCTTATGAATGGTCTAAGGTTTCAAATCAAAAAAATTCAAAATTGTTTATTTAGGCCAACCTGTGGCTACGTCGAACTACCAACGGGTGATTTATAGCTCCAAATTGCTAGATTCAATTAGTTTCCTAATTATAATGTGATAGACGACTACGTACCACGATAAATTTTTAGTTCCTGTCGATATTTCCATTCAGTTTCAAGTTGACTACGACCCAAGCAACTGGATCGAAATACCGATAGTTCCAATTAAAAAAATTTAACATGGTATGTAGTTGTATACCTATCTAATTAGAATCATATCGTTACACCAGTAAATAAGATTTATTAAAAAGTCGATAGGAACGAAGTTCCTTATTATAAAAATATAAATTTCAAGTTCTATTCGAGGTATAAAGAAAATAATTATTCGGCGGGTATATATTTTTTATCATGATTTTTTTATTGATAAAATTCAAAATGACCCCAGGGAAGCCTAAATATCGATTTTATAAAATATTAAAATTAAAATAATTTTTATAAAATAAAAAATGAAAATAAAACTGCGCGCCCCCAGGTGGGCTCGAACGACCAACCTTTCGGTTAACAGCCGCACGCGAGCCGATTGCGCCACGGGGGCGATGCACAACTCGTTGAAATTATTATATAAGATTTTTAGGCCATCAAAAATGTATAAAATCTTACGCCTTTTTATTTAACGTTACGTACGTTTTTTGCCGGCTAGATTGCCCTCCGCAACGCACCATAAGGAACTTCGTTCCAATAATTTTTAGAAATATTTCAACTATCACTTCATTGATATAATATTATGCCTGAAGATTTTTCTATTTTACTTTTTACAAATTTACCATCACTGCTCCCAAGGCACCCGTAAGGCTTATCGCTCTTTTAAGTGAAAGAAAATAATTTCACGAATTAAGGATGGGAATGAATTTAGCAGGGATTTATGCTGAACCATGGAATCATCAAATCACATAAGGTTGCCTGGCTACGTTGCCTCTTTCGAAACAATAGATATAATAATATATTCTCAAAAATAGTTTTTTTTTGTTTTATTATTACCTCTGTTTACACCAAATTTATAGGCATCTTTGAGTAAAACCCGATTTGGTTATATACTCAAAGATAGGCATCTCTGAGTATATAACCAACACAGGAGTGGAATTGACCCTTAATTTCTTAGCAAAAATAGGCATATATGCCTATGGATTTTGCTTATTTGTAACCTATAGGTTACAAACCTATAGGTTTGTAACCTATAGGTTACAAACCTATAGGTTACAAATAAGCAAAATCATACACAACAGTGAAAGTAATATAATAGTATCATTATATTATACAAAATTGTTACGCTCGGTGGAAGGGAAAATAGGTGCGTGGACATCACACGCCTCTTTCCGCAACCTGAAATTTTCAACTTCCATTCCTTATCTCCGTTATTTGTTGACGTAATTCAAATATTTTTGCAGTTGATGTACTATTGGTAGTTTTGTTCTTCAATTTATTTGTTTTAAGCTCAGCTCAATATTAAAATATCAACACCATGAAACTTCTCCATTCATTAAATCCTATGCTGTACGAGTACTCGGTTTTATCGCTGGTTGGGAGAATATTGTGGTGATAACGTTGTCATATGCTACAGCTGCTCTTGATTGATGCGATCCAGTTCATAATATACGTAATGGAGTGGGCGATGTATTTAGAGCCCATTCGGCTGCCATAAATACTGATAACGATGATATATTTTGTCTTGATTCTGTCTGTCTGTGGTACATGGTGAATTTCTGGAATAGATTCAGAAATAAAAAGAAACCTTATCCTTGGCGTTTTGTACTTAAGCTATGTAACTAACTCGTCTGGTTGTTTTGCAATTGCAATTCGTGTGTTATACAACAGGAAATTTTTCTGTTCATTCCATCTGTTTTCTGGGCCTGATTGACCCAGAAAACAAGTTCAAAAAGAACTTGGTTGTTTGAACAGAAAACAAGTTCAAGTCCAGTCCTAAACGTTTAAATATTTATTAAAAAGTAAGGTTAAAAATAATAAAAAAAAACGTATAATAGCTATTTATGCAACTGCATCGTAATGAGGGTCATTTTAATTCGAGTGCTGTTTTTTGATACGAGGCTTGCCGAGTATCAAAACAGGATAGTACGAGAATTAAAATGACTAATTACGTTCAGTTGCATACAAGATTTTATCTACGACAAGGAAAATAAAATCAATAACAAAATACGCCGTAGGCTCTATAAAGTAACAAAAAGTAACTCCGTAAGCCGCCACCAGCCGCCTGTGGCGCCTCTGTCGTATGAACGGGACAAAAGTGCCAGAACTCAGAGCCTTAGGTTTAGGTATCCTATTTTAAGAAGATAACCATTTCGATTCAGCTCTCATACAACGAGCTGCATCGAAATGAGAAGCAAAACCGAAAGAGGGTTCATTTCGATTCAGCTGTCAAATTCGAAATTGGAACTTTTCGATGTTGGAGTAGATAAACATTTTTTCGTGTTAAATATATTACTTATGTATTTAGTATTTTGTCGTCCAAAGATGCAAGAAATCACAGCATTGAAATTCACAACAAACTTTTTCATTCATTTTTAAAGTGGAAAATTATGATTTGTTCAGCGTACCACGTATTACTAATTTTTTTTTTCAAAATATGTACATACCTAAGACCAAGATGAAGTATAAATCTTGTTTCAATAACGGCAACCCCAATCTAAGTCGTAAATACATATTAAGTTCTAGAATACAAAGTGCTTAGTTTTTGTTAGCTGTTATTGGTTTTGTTGCTGTATAAAACACTCCATCGGGTACTGTTAAGTGTATCCTCTTGCGTTCATCTTTTCTTACATTTACACATAGGTAGGTACCTCTTTTTATGGTTTAGCATTAGTATAAAAAGGAGTTAAGCCATTAGTGCTGTAGTAAGTTTTTCGTATAATTTTACGTATTGTAAAGAAATTGTTTTGAAGGAAACATATGAGAAAACATTATGGTAATTCGACGTATTTATAACTTTAATTTATTCCATCGATAATTTTTTTACTATAAAGTAACGTTTATGTACTCACTGTGCGCAATGTACCTTGCATGTATGTGAATATTGTTGTCAAGAGTATTTAATAATTCATAAACTCGTCACAGTCGGAGACTGTTTATCAGTTTGAAAATTCTAATTTTTCAGACTCGTATAAGTAGGTACTTAGTTTTTATCGGAGTCAGGCCTCAAACCTGTTAATTCCCTTAAATGTCAGTTGCCATAATTCCTAAATGTTCATATTGAGTTCAAAGTAAATTCCAAAGAGATAGATAAAAAAGGAAATTTGAATTTCTTCGCAGTTTTGCAAATTTACTTCTGTCCAACTGAATTGTCTTTCAGCAGTTTAATTAGGAAAGTAGAAAGTTCACCATCGTATACAGGGTGGGCCAGACCAGGTGGATATAAAATTTTTTTTAGATTGTTCACTTAGGGGCCTACCAGGACCCGCAAGGAAAAAATCGGTTCCCACTCGATTACGAGAAAAAAATTTTTATTTAAAATTTTGGAATATCATTGCCTTGACGAACATTTATTTTTTTTTAATTTTTCCAGTGATAATTTCAACAATTTTTTTATGGAATATCTTTACCTATTATGTGTACTCTCTTAGAAAAAAATTTCAGTCTGATTGGCTGGTTTTAAGAGCATTAAATTTTAATTTATTTCAATAAAATTAAGTTTATCCAAAATCTACAGAAAACTTTAAAATTCCATTAAAAATAAAAGAAGAGGTTCATTGCACTGGTGATTTTTTTAAAACTGTAGCAACTTATGTTCTTTTGATTGCTAAAAGAAAAATCGCATGTCAATGTGCCGGATAAAAAGTTATGATTTTTCAAAAGTCTTCGTTCCTCATTCGTGTAAATAACGACATTATTGAAAAAAATGTTAATTGTTTGTGGAGACTGCAGTATGACCTTTAATTTTAACTGCCTCATTGGTCTCGTGTTCAACTGCGGCCGACGAGGTCCCTGGTTCGAGTCCCGGGTCGGACCATATCAAGTATTGGGGTTTTCCGTAAGAAATTCTCAGTACTAGCCCGGAGTTAGTAAGTTGGCGTTGTTTCACCCCCGTGCCTTGGATAGCACGTAAAGCTGTTGGTCCTGCGCCTAATCTCTCTCCGCCTGCGCCTAATCTCTCTCCGATCGTGTCGAATTTTCCTTCCTATCGGGCTATGAGAGTAAAGAAACAGAGAGTGCACCTGTGTTCGCGCACACACTTGTGCACTTTAATATCTCTCGCACAGATGGCTAATCTTTCTGAAGATAGGCTGCCGCCGTGGCCGAAATACAGAAAAATAAAACATTGTTTTATTTTTCTTTCTCTTAAAAATGTAGATACCGTCAGTCATCATTAAAGGATTAATGTCCTCCCGACCAAATTTCGGCCACGGTGGCGGCCTATCTTCAGAAAGATTAGGTACTGTGCGAGAGATATTAAAGTGCACAAGTGTGTGCGCGAACACAGGTGCACTCTCTGTTTCTTTACTCTCATCTCATAGCCCGATAGGAAGGAAAATTCGACACGATCGGAGAGAGATTAGGCGCAGGACCAACGGCTTTACGTGCTCTCCAAGGCACGGGGGTGAAACAACGCCAACTTCCTAACTCCGGGCTAGTACTGAGAATTTTTTACGGAAAACCCCAATACTTGATATGGTCCGATCCGGGATTCGAACCAGGGACCTCGTCGGCCGCAGTCGAACACGAGACCAATAAGGCAGTTCAAATTAAAGGTCATACTGCAGTCTCCACAAACAATTAACATTTTTTTCAACAATGTCGTTATTTACACGAATGAGGAACGAAGACTTTTGAAAAATCATAACTTTTTATCCGGCACATTAACATGCAATTTTTCTTTTAGCAATCAAAAGAACATAAGTTGCTACAGTTTTTAAAAAATCACCAGTGCAATGAACCTCTTCTTTTATTTTTAATGGAATTTTAAAGTTTTCTGTAGATTTTGGATGAACTTAATTTTCTTGAAATAATTTAAAATTTAATGCTCTTAAAACCAGCCAATCAGACTGAATTTTTTTTGCTAAGAGAGTACACTTAATAGGTAAAGATATTCCATAAAAAAATTGCTGAAATTATCACTGGAAAAATTAAAAAAAAATTAAATGTTCGTCAAGGCAATGATATTCCAAAATTTTAAATAAAATTTTTTTCTCGGTATCGAGTGGGAACCGATTTTTTTCCTTGCGGGTCCTGGTAGGCCCCTAAGTGAACAATCTAAAAAAAAATTTTATATCCACCTGGTCTGGCCCACCCTGTATATCGCTGAGTAACTGTTAACCGAAGAATAAGATGGAATAAGATTGGCACTAAATGTGTTTATTGTAAAGGTATGTAGTAAGTGAAATAGGTCTAGTTCGACGACTGGCTTAAATGCAGAAGCTATAAGCTTTGCTCATAAGATCGTGAACTACTTATCAAGCTATTGGGGTTACATAAAAGCTATTAAGGTCTAGGCTATCGCCAAACCTAGAGCAGAACGTTTCGGCTGCCAAAACAGTTGAGTTCTATTTGGCTATTATTCAGAGTAGGTTTTATTACCTACCACGTAATTCCTTTTTGCTATATCGAATAGCTTCTACTTGGATATTGGTTTCAAGTAGGTACTCGACGCTTTGTTCAATATGTTATGTAAATTCTATGGTGTTCTAAACCATGTAATTTTATTATATTGGTTCCCTACACATCACTTAACATTGTTATCTTAATATATCTGAATTACGTGTCACGTTGTTTGTCCGCGATGGACTCCTAAACTACTGAACCGAATTAGATCAAACTTCGTAACTATCTGTAATTTGGTCCAACTTGAAAGATAGGATAGTTTTTTTGATTAGGATAATTTTTTTCTTTTATTTATATAGATAAGTTGGCGGTACGAAGTTCGCCGGGTCAGCTAGTAGTATTTATTTATTAGATGGTTTTAAGCTTCAGTTTGTATGTTATTTCTGCATTTTATCAGATTAGAGGAAGCAGTGATGAAATACATTGTTTAATTTTTAAGGTAGATTATTATCGTTCAGTTATTTTATATCTGTAGTGGTATTATTAATTATTACATCAGTGTTACGATCGCAATGATCTCTGATTGGCTGAATTTATGGCGTACTTGCTGCTTTAATGCATTTTAACCAATAGCAAGAGAGTACCAGCCAATCAGAGGCCACTTTTAGAGAATACCACTACGGTCTAAAATATTAGACAAACAGCAGCATGTGTTCTACATTCTGCCGTTTGTCTAATATTTTCATTTAAGAATCATCAAAAACATGCGGACATGCCCTCCGGGTTAATCAAACATACTATAAACGGTGTTCAATAATTTGTTTTAAAGAATTTTTAAAAAGTAATAATTTTTTTGCATCGCACTAGGGTTCTAAAATTAACATTTAAGGAATGTTTACTTAATAAAAATAAATCTAATAATAATTTTAGCTGTCTTTCCTTTTCGGTTATATCTTCGTGACAAGTATTTTTATTTGCATTGATTTGATATAGAACGAATTTTCTAGAAATAAAACATCAGTTATATCGTTATATTTCAGCCGCCAGTGAAATTTAACCATTTCGAGTCCTAACCGCAACATCGAGTGGAAACTGGGACATTGTCAATGACAATTGAATTATTGTCTGGCCTCATAGTCCGCAACGTCACCGCTTTATCATTGAATTTTTGTATGTGTATTCTGTGTCTATGTTGAACATTTGTTACCTTGTTGACCTTTAAATTGTAAAAATCGTTAGTGCTAGAACTCAATTAAAAATCATTTCGTTGATCAGGAACCGTATCAAATTATTTATGATTCCAAGCAAAATTATTTTCAAACTCTTCTTTTGAGCCGCGTATTCAGAGAAAATTATCTCTGTTGCATTAGAAAAACACTGTTTACTTTTTACGCCTACATCTTTGCCTTCGTCAAATGTAATTTGGTATTGCCTATCCTATTGTAACCATAACCTATATTTTTATGCTGAATCCAACCCATGGCCCATGGCCCACTACTTGGCACCACTCTGCTCTCGAATGAGAAGGGTTTAGGTTAGTTCACCACGCTGGCCCAGTTCGGATTGGCCGACACTATGTGTCCGAATTTCAAGCATGCAGGTTTTCTGACGATATTAATTATTTTATTATTTTATTTTATAATTATTTTATTTTATTATATATAACGCAAAGAACTCTGAACAGTCAGAGATGAGCGCGCTTCCCGAAAGGAGGTTGAAGTTTTAAATACTAGGCTATCACTAAAATTTCTCTTTATATTTCTTTCATCAACCGATAGACGTCCACAGTCTCATGCATAGACTTCCATAGGCCTCGATCTTGGTCTGCCTGTATCCAGCGGCTCCCTGTGACTCGTCTGAAATCCTCGGTCCACCCAGTAGGACTTCTATGACTATATATCACTAGGACACGTATGTGGAAAAAACTTACCACAAGGAGAGGCCCTTTTTCGCTTATTTATGTACAATTATATCTAGATATATATTGTATACATAATAGATGATATTAATATTCATATTACATTGTGATTTTTAAAATACGGGCCAACCTCATATAACAGTAGGAAGATGATAACTGCCGGACATCATAATAAAAACTTTTCAAGAATCTAGGCCAAAACTTCAGTTTAGTTGAAATATTACGTCATTACCGCACTAAGAAACGGGACGCCCATTGCTTCGTTTCACGGTTTTTTAGTTTTTGTCTTACCTACTTATAAGACAAAAAATTGTTTTGAATTGAAATTGGTTTGTCCTTCAATCACGCCGCAACAGAGCCATCGGATCGACAGGATTTTTTGCATGGGTATAGTTGAGGACCTGGAGAGTGACATAGACTACTTTTTATCCCGGAAAATCAAAGATTTCCCGAGGGATTTTGAAAATTGAATTTACGGGGACGAAATCGCGGGCCTCAGCTAGTGTTTTATAAGTTCTAACTATTTTTCAATAAGTCTATCTACTTTAAGACCGTCTACCTACCTGGCATGTCGGAATTAGAAGTTCTTGCAAATTCTGAAAGTCATTTCTCAGTCTCTCAGTCAGTCTCAATTTTGGAGAACGGATCCTTTAGAAAATACCTTTTTTCCAAATATCGACACGGTAAGGAAAATTAGTCGTAGTACGTACATTCAGAAAACTTGAAAGCTCGAGTTTAAGTATAGTCGAGTTTACGGTAGGCTAGCTAAAAAATCGCAAACATTTTCACACGAAGCTTAATAAGTTATCGGAAATCAATTTACAGTGAATCTTTTTTTCGTAATTACTTGATATTGCTCACATCAGCCGTAAACTGATCCTTCAGTAAGCCTATTAGATTCCTGGAGCGTTGTATTTTGTACGAATCCATACCAGTTTCATCAAAAGAAAGTTTGTAATGCACATACTTATCTGAATACGATTTCCCATTTGTTTTTCCTTTCTTTGTACATCTATTTAAACTTATCTAGATTGAAATCTTTTTTATTGTAGGAATGAGTTGAGAGTTTACAAAAAGTTAGCATTATGTATGTCCGTTTTCATACACCATTCACATACGAGGGAGATATTCATCTCATTTTTATTTCGACGCGGACTTAGCTCTATTACCTCCAGTAACTGAAGGACAAACCAATAAACAAATACTCTTTCTTTATAATATAGTGAGAAAGTGTTTGTAGAAATGAATTTGTAACGTTTAACATGCTAGTAACTTCGGACTACTTTTCTTAAGGCTAACAGACCTTCACTGTCTTCGGTACTGTATGATATTATGTTTATTTTTTAGGGTTCCATACCAAAATGGTAAAAATGGAACCCTTATGGTGAGACTTTCTCCGTCCGTCTGTCCGTCCGTCTATCCGTCCGTCTGTCCGTCCGTCTGTCACAGTCGATTATTTTAGTAACTATTAAAGCTATCGACATGAAATTTGGCATAGTTGTGTATAATAGTGGCCCAAAATCATTGGAATAAAGAAAAATTGCAAATTATTTTTAGTTTTAATAAAAAAAGGGGGAAAATCGGGGGGTTGAAATTTCAAAGTAAAATAAATATATCGAGTGTGGTATCATATGAAAGGCCTTTACTTGTGCATTCTAAAACAGTTTTTTATTTATTTCTATATATAATAGTTTTTGATTAATCGGCCAAAATGTCGAAAAAAATACCGTTCCCCCCCCCCTTATCTCCGAAGTTTACCAATCGAAAAATCTGAAATAATTATGGTCAATAGAGGTTTATGTATATATTACAGGAAAAATAAAAGCATCGCGAAAATTATTTTAGTTTGATTAAAAAAGGGGGAAAATCAGGTGTTTGAAATTTCAAAGTAAGATAATTATACCGAGTGGGGTATTATATGAAAGGCCTTTATTTACCATTCTAAAACAGTTTTTTATTTATTTCTAGATATAATAGTTTCTGATTAATCGGCCAAAATGTCGAAAAAAATACCGTTCCCCCCCCCCCCCCCCCCCCCTTATCTCCGAAGTTTACCAATCGAAAAATCTGAAATAATTATGGTCAATAGAAGTTTATGTATATTTTACAGGAAAAATAAAACCAACGGTCTAACTAGCATAGTTTTTTTTATATTAACAATAAACCTCTACAAACAAAGTTAACGATAAATAAGCAAATTAATATAATATTATCGTTTTACTTTTACTTTTGGAGTATGGAACCCTCGGTGCGCGATTCCGACTCGCACTTGGCCGGCTTTTTTTTTTACTTTTTAAGCGGAATCTTCTAGGAGAAATTCAAAACGCGAATAGAAACTACCATACTTTTATTTTTGTACGGTGTAAGCTATTCAGTTTCCATAATATATTATATAGTTTTACTTTTAAGAGACATCTCGCTTCTGCATTTTCCTTTAGAAATTTTATTTTTCATTTAGAAATTGTGGTGACCAACTAATGGTCTGCTTATGTAGAAGAAACTTATTGCAACATTGACATTACTAAGGGCCGATTTCAACAACGTAAAAGAGGTCTTATCCAAGTGCGAAGGGTGAATTTGATATTTTGACAGATTTTCAATATTAAAACTGTCAGAACGTTCTGTTTATGCCCTGGTTAAGCGTCACTTGACGTTGGTGAAATCGGCACTGTGACAATTAAATTTTTTGGTGAAATTCTTCGCAGGGAGTTTAATGCATGGACTTTAATGATAACCTTCTAAGTTCTATCTTGTTCACCGATGTGTTTTCTATAAGCAAATTTTTGTTTTAATTTGCTTTTGGTTTCTGTGTTTAATTGAAGCAACACTTTAATTAAAAAGAAAATTGAATCCGCTTTGTTTCTTACATACCTACGTGGTCTACGTTAAAACATCATTATACACCCATAAAGATATTGTGAAATAAAAAAATAACTATTACGTTAAACTTTGTTGAAATTGTTGGGTCTCCGCTTTTCAGTCATACACGTACTAAATTTTGAACTATAAAATACTTTGTAACATAATGTTATTTGTGATTGACTTTTTTGCTTTACTCGTGAAATATTGAAACATCTTGGGTATGATTGACTTTTTCAGCATCATTTATGCGTTAACAGCATTTATGATTCCAATTAATTCTTATATTCATCCTACTTTCTACTAATAATATAAATGCGAAAGTTTGTGAGGATGGCTGGATGAATGTTTGTTACTCTTTAACGCCACAAAAAATTAACCGATTTGCATTTTATCCCGGAAAATTTAAGAGTTCCCGCGGGAATAAAAAACCTTAATCCATGCGGACGAAGTCGCGGGCATCATCTAGTAATTAATAATTTACGCGTCACAAAGTTTAAAGGTAGTAAATATTGATCATTAATTTTTTAAATGCGCTATGGGCCCTATAATCTTGAGTATTAATTAACGTCATATCTGGATAATGATAATAGCTCTTTATTTAAGCGGTATATTACAGATTTATTGGTACGTCTGACTTACTGCGTAATTAATCACGGCTTTCCGAATTATCTTTGATATTTCAAGTTTTTGTTGTGATAACATTCTTCGTTAATATTGTTAATGACTCTTATATTAAGTGTTGCCCATTCGTTTTATTATTGATTTCTACCAATTGTAGTGTGAAAATAAGTAAAAGGTCTTCGTTTCTTTCATTCCTTAGTATTTTTTTTTTCATTCAAAATGTTCTCACCTACGCAGACAGTCTGTCTTTATTGCGTCGTATGTAATAAATGAAACTACTTATTTATTAATCTTGAGTTACAAAATAATGAATTTAACAGTTTTCTGGAATGAGCCGCTTGACGTCGTAAAGATTTCGTATTAAGGCATCGTTATACTTTTATTACCACCTTGCTTACTTACTATGTTTAGTATACCAAATAGCTTAGTGGCCTCTGCCATCTCAATAATTAAGTACTATGGTTGGATATTCATTACCTTGTAATTTTCATTTATTTTCCTTGATAAGCCGATATGTATTCTTTTTGATGTTTTTTAAATTAATTTTGTCCACTGTTTGCGACGACACCTACAGATTGCTTATATGAAACTAAGTTTATTTATTTTCTTATTTCTTACTTAAAATATGTATCACCAAAATGATATCTCAAAAATATACTTTACACCAACAAATCTCCGATAGGAATATTGGATTTAAATCGAGTGGCTATTCAAAATTCAGCATACAGTATCGAATATTTATACTGCATAATCGTCAAAAATTTTGGCATGGATTTACTGATTGCCATATCAAAGCACAGTTGATACCTCTGGGCATAGTAACTTGAGATTTTGCATTTAAGTGAAAATCTGTATCATGAGAATCTGTAATCCTTAGGGTTATATGAGGATAAGTAATTTTTGAAAAATTTTTAGGTATTAATTTTTCTGTTGTAGGTTTAGTAGTAGAATCAACGAAATCGTCGCCAAAGCTGGTTATATGATTAGGAGGTACTTAGTAAATGAATGATTTGCTGGATTGCTCTGATACGATGACGTTTAAAGTAAATTCGAAAGGAAAATTAAGTTCGAACCTTCATAAACATGTAAATACACGGCAGTTATTCCAAAAGAGAATTAAACTTAATATGGATCCATAAAGTAACAGACTTTATTTTACGACTGCCAGTTGTTATTTAGAACAGTTCAGATATTTACTCAAATAAATTTTTACAAAGTGTTTTTGAATCGTCAAGTGAATAAAATATGAGCGATCATATAGTATGTCGAAATACTCAAAAGAAGCTATGTTATTCAGACTTATAGTGTCTTAGGTAAACAAAAGCATGACACAAAAGAAAATAATTTACGTGAAATTATGGTCTCTTCTTGTCATATTGACATAAGATCACACTTATACAACTTCTTCCAAATAGTGTTATTTATTTACCTTGTCTCTTAAATTATCTTGTTTTTCCGTATTGTGGTAACTGGTAAAACTTTTATCCCTGTCGATGGACGCTAACTCCCACAGGCGAATTTATATCTGCCGTTGTCATGGCAATGACACGGCTCGAGATTCTCTAGTCTTATTGATTAATTGCCGAACGTGATGCTGATTAACAGAGGTGGCCGAATTTTGACGTCAGATCAGTTACAAAAACTTTCCGCACGATATTATTTATTACGTGGCCACAGTTTGCAGTTTCTCTTCTAAATAAACGAACGTTTCTAAGAAAACTCGAATATTATCCATCTGTGGTATTGTATAAAAATGATTACTACAATGTAACGATCGTAATGACCTCTAATTGACTGGTACTCTCTCGCTATTGGTTAAAATGCATTGATGCAGCAAGAGCGCCATAAATTTAGCTAATCAGAGGTGATTGCGATCGTAGCATTGCAGCAATCATTTTTAGACAATCTGCAACGAGTACCGCTGTTCAGAAGATCTAAATAGGTTTGATGAAGTTCTCAGCCATAATATAGTCACACTCATAATAATATGGAAAATATGCAAAGTACTCGAGCTCTTCTCTGAAGTTTAGTAGGTAATTGCCAATTCGCAATTCCGCTACTTTGTAGAAGTAAGTTTGCTAGTGTTTCTGTACATTGAAAACTGTTTTATTATGGAAAAGAAAAAGTATCGAGTGTAATCACAAATGTTTCTTCCTACGCTTCATGAGGACTTACTTTGACATGTCCTAAGTTTTTTAAATATCCGACGGGAGAAATGTTCTGATAAAATTAACTAACTGCAAAGAGGTTTTACCAAGTAAGCTTACGTATAAATTAAAGGCAAAATCTTGAACTGAAATCCAACTTGGCAAGCGTTCCAGGACGCTGTGTGCAGGCGTTTAAAGATCGATGTGAAGCGCACTTGCGTTTACATTGAATAAAAAAATCCTTTGCAGCTCGAATAAAAACTTGGAACGTTTAATTTTGAACTTTACAGTTATGAAAACTGAATAATATTTACTAGGAGAGATCATCGATATTGGTTTCTTTGAGCGTCGAATTCGATTGCGTTTCGGTTATCTAAAATTCATATGGATGCTAGCAATAAAACACCAGCAATATAACTACTACTTGATTGTTTCTGATTGCTATGGTTGACTGCTAGTGTAATTATTATGCACTGCTTAAGTGTTTGCGACTATGTCGGTCCTGTGTACTGTTGCATGTTCGTTAGTATTGTTGACCTTTACAGAGGCTGTTTATGACTATGTAAAATACGGACGTGAGTATTCAACTATTTTTGTATCTATTTCATCTGTAATATTCCCGTTATTTAGTAATATTTTTATATGGCTAGGTCTATATGGAGTGGTAATAATTTAGTATTGCTACTAAATCTGCATTCATAGTAGTCATCCAATGTTACTTCAGCAATTTTATATCATCATATCAATAATTTGAAATAAGCTTTCTTCCCTTCCCTCTATAAAGCTCTTTTTCTTCCGTCTTATTGATTGATGACTAGGTCTTTAACGGTATATGTTAATGTAAAACTCTCTGAATTTAATTTCATTGTTTGAATGTAAACATTAATTCTGTGATAATCTTCACATAATAATATATCCACAACGAGTGTAAACTTGGACCAATTGTTAAATTACTTAAAAAAAAAATTCTTAAAAAAGTATTTTTCTTGGAGCAGAAAATTTAATCTTCAGTTCCTTTATTAATTTATTTTTCATGCCTTGAATAACCCATTTAGTAATTAGAATTCTCAGAGAATTTCTGTTTTAATTAAAGGGAACAGTGTATTATACGATTAATGCCAAGTGAGAAAAAATCTATTTCTCCGTCTGAGCAATTAAAGCTTTTCATTAAACGCGACGGTTGTTTGGTTAACCTAGTCCTATATGTATATTAAGAATATTTTTAACCAGATCATATTTGTCAACCATGAAAAAGGAAAAGAAACTTGGCTATTCATAAAAGATTCACGTTTATTTATTTATATATCAGCTGCATCAATCATTACAAATTGCAATCATTTATTAAAGTGTTTTATTAGCACTTTAATCACAATGAGAAATGTCCCTTTTTGTTTCCTTTTAGCGCCAAGTTCACCAACTTTACTAAAGTTTAACCGTGGTATAAATTTTATTTTAGGCAGATTTTCAATACAGAACTCTAAGAACGCCCAATTTAGTCCTCGGTTACATGTCACTTGAGGTTGATGAAATCCGCACTTAGTCAACAAAATTCTTTATCCAAATGGAATTTGGATATTTTTAGGGTTCCGTACCAAAATGGTAAAAATGGTGAGACTTCTCCGTCCGTCCGTCCGTCTATCACAGTCGATAATTTTAGTAACTATCTATATCTATCTCTAGCTATCGACATGAAATTTGGAATAGTTGTGTATAATAGTGGCCCAACAACATTAGTTTAATTAAAAAAGGGGGAAAATAAGGGGTTTGAAATTTCAAAGCAAGATAACTGTACCGAGTGGGGTATCATATGAAAGGCCTTTATCTGTACATTCTAAACCACATTTTTATTTATTTTTATATTTAAAAGTTTTTGATTAATCGGGCAAAATGTCGAAAAAATACCCCCCCCCCCCCCCATTCTCTGAAGTTTACCAATCTAAAAATCAGAAATAATTATGGTCAGTAGAAATTTATGTATATTTTACAGGAAAATAAAAGCAACGCTCTAACTAGCATAGTTTTTTTTTATATTAACAATAAACCTCTACAAACAAAGTTAACGATTACTAAGCGAATTAATATAATAGTAATAGTATCGTTTTACTTTTACTTCTAGAGTACGGAACCCTCGGTGCGCGAGTCCGACTCGCACTTGGCCGGTTTTTTAATAATTATAGGTACACGAAAATGGTAATTTAAGAAGTTACATTTTTTAAGGTATGTATAGACTCTGTTTTTCATATTCTCCTTATCTAGTTCAATGATCAATTTCAGGTGCTGACGACGGTCCGTTCCCATCTCTCAACAATATACCGTACTATTGTTACCAGGCGCCCTCGAAAGGCCCTTGTACCGGCATGTTCAAGGTCTGGTTCTTTGATGTTGTCCGTCGAAAATGTATGCCCATGTTTTATTCCGGATGTGGTGGCAACAACAACAGGTTTCAGACGAAGGAGAGCTGTTACATACATTGCGGTTATGTACGTAGCGTGAAATGGCCTCAATTTATATAAAAATAAAGTTGACAATTATAAGTGCATTCTTATTTTTGATCAGTAACTTTGTTTTAATGGAAATATATAGTAATTGATTCAAATGGTCTAATTTGAATGGACATTTTCATTGACTAAGCGCTTCCTTTACAAGAATAAGAATATGAAATTAAAAGTTTTACGCATATACGCATAGGTACGCGGATAGTCGTCTAATGTCTCAACCGATAGACGTCAGCCCCCGTAGCCATGTTACACTTACGATTGTCTATTTCTCTTTCTACGATTGCAAACACTTGAAGGTTTGGCTAGGGCTAGACTAGATGGCGCAGCAGCTGATCAAAGACAGAAGTTTATTGATAATATTTCGCGGCATTTTGTATTTTAAATTTTTTTTAGCATTTAAAATGGAAATTATTCACTGTAGTGTCCATTTAAAATGCATATTAAAATAATTAGATAATTTAAGCGCCATCTAGTTAGCAATGTTGAAAGGTTTGAGTTTCAAAATCGAAAACTAACTATGTCCAACCAAGAAGTCTCTAAGATTGTCAAAGAAAAATAATTCTGTTGTGTTATTTCAGTTTCGGTGTTCAGTTTTAATGACGTGAAAGAAACACTTATTTCGTGATACTTTCCTAGGTTTCATTTGACTCTACCACATTAACTTGCGTTTATGTATCGTAAATCTGGCCATTAAATGCAATATCGTTCGGACCCGAATATGGATATTTGTTTCTGGCGGCATGCCAGAATGAAATAGGAGAAAGAATGATACGCGGAGCTGGAGTGCACGAGTGTAATCAATTCTTTTATTTATTGAATTCGGTAATGAATACAATATTGTTACTAAGTAAGCTAAAGCAAGATTCAAGGATATATGGATCGTATTATTCCTGTGAAAGTTCTGACCTCAAATGTCAAACGAGAAGCTTCCGGGTTTCAATTCACAATTATTGAAATTTATTAAAATTAAAAATTTAATTTTAAAAAAATAAGCTTTTAGTAGCTGGCTACATTGTCAGAACCTGGATATCATTCAGGACCAGAGTACTTGTCAAGACGAATCAAACAAGCCCGAACTCGATAGGGTTACGTCGTTTTATTACAGAGTTGCCTAAAACACCTTCCAGCTTCATCATCAGATCCTAGATATCATCTAGGACCAGAATACTTGTCCAGACTACTCAAACGAGCCCAAATTCATTGGAGTTACATCGTTTCATTACAGAGTTCCCCCAGCCATCTTTCAGCTCCATCATCAGATCAGCTCCATGTCGCAATAATATTGCATTGTCATCTGATTTACATATACATGCAAAATTTCAGCTCAATCGGAAACCGGGAAGTGGTTCTAATTCATCTTGCAAGATTTGTCCTAAACATACACACATACATACATACATACATTGCAAGTAAAATAAAAGCTTGAAACAACAAAAAATAAAAATTTATAATATGTATTTGTAGAGCAGCCTTCGTCCTTACTAATTTTAGACATGGCATCACAAGTTGGGATGGCATGAAAAGTAATGAGTTAATTTATGTGGTTTCCTCTTTCATTTAAAGTATTTCTTTAAATTACTTTTATATCTAACCAGCCAGATTTTTTATTTAGAGACTAAAAACTTTCTTTTTTTTTGCCTTTTGTGAGAGCTCTGCATTCTATCTACTTACCTCTATGTTATGTTCTGCAAAGATATGAATTGAATCTGGTACTTTACTACGCAAAACATGGTCTTGATTTCTACCTCGGTATAGCCGCAACTATTAGTAAAGTCAAATGAATTTCCGATTCACTGCTTGAAAATACCTGCATTCTGCAACGCTTCCTGTGACACTCTCGGAATACCAAGTAGGAATACCAAATAGAACTTTGTGTGTGGATTCTGTCGTACAAACACTTCGTATTGACTTCAGTTTATTATGTCCTAGTATATTTTCTATTACAGCATTGCTGTCTTTGTTACATTATTGATATTTTTGATTACATTCTTTTTGGGCTTCCCATTAGTTATTTATATGTCTGTACTTACCTGTTTTTGTCGTCGCGTCGGCTTCGCTGACTTGCAATTTTGGTTAAGATTTATCTTGTGTTCTATTTAACTTCTATTTATCATAGATAGGAAGCAGTATTAGACCGAAGTCTGAGTTCAAGTACGCCATATTTATATTTTATATCCCATATGTCACTCCCTCAAATCCGTTTAACTATATTTTAGACTACAGAGCGTGCCGATGAAATAGACATGATTATCTACATGTATAGTAAGTATTCATAATATATTACAAGCGCATGCGAAGTTCCACGCTCAGTAAGATGAAAACAAAACAAACTATCTCATAACTTAGTCAGTTTACTAATTTTTAATCCCCACAGTTAGTCGGGATAAAATTAATGTATACCTACGTGATGAAATTTTTACTATTAACAAAAAATAATACCTACATTGCACAATATCTTCCAAACCATTAATTCCATTTTTGCGATTAAACTGGCAGAGATTCGAGAGATAGTAATTCTCGACAACACTGGCGTGAAACACTTGTTAAGTTGCATTGAATTTCTGTCGGCGCCACCGCTGCCGGTAAAGTTGCACCGCGGCAGCTGCAATTGGTCGGGTTCCGGACAAAGTTGTACATAAATCTTTTAGCGGGAAGCTCTGAAAATTTTGTATTATGCGAAAACGCGCTGTGCACTCGTTATGCAAGTGAGAAACGATTTCGTAAGAATCATAGAGCTTTTGTTTTAAAACTTCTTGTCATGTCGCCCAGGTTTAAGAAGCCACCTACAATCTAACAGGATTCCGATTGTATGAAATTGATTCTTGCTTATATTATAAACTAGCTGATGCCCGCGACTTCGTCCGCGTGGATTTAGTTTTTAAAATCCCTCGTGAACACTTTGATTTTCCGGGATAAAAGTAGCCTATGTCACTCTCCAGGTCCTCAATTATACCCATGTAAAAAAATCACGTAGATCCGTGGCTCTGTTGCGGCGTGATTGAAGGACAAATCAACAAACAAACACACTTTCGCATTTATAATATTAGTAATTACGATTAGGATATTAAATTACATAGGAAAACACTGTAATATTACGTCCATACGATGTATTACATCCATACCTACTATGTAGTATGTAGGTTTAATGATCGTTTGGCAAAATCTGACGCCTTTGGAGTAGTTTGATTTTGACAAAATAGTATCCACGATGGCTATATACGATAAATTACGCATGCCAGCTTAAGATGAGCCGTTCATTCAAAGTATCCTGTAGATTCCGGGGTTCAAGTTATTTGGAGCTATACTGAAGATTGTGATGTCTATAATTTCTGAACTACGAAATTGACGACCTTGAAATAATTACAGGACAATCTCTAAAGAACCTGCTTTCTAACAAAAAAAGAATGGATTAAATCGGAATACGCCTTAATGAATTACAGCGAAATACACATTTTGACTTTCATCTCCTCTCCCAAGAGAACGGTGCTGAATTTCGGGATAAAAAGTATCCTATATTATACCTCGTAGTATTAACTTAAATCGTGCCAAGTTTCATTTAAATCCGTCCAGTAGTTTCGGCGTGATGCGCGGCCAAGATACAGACAGACAGACAGACAGACAGACAGACAGACAGACAAAAAATTAAAATAAATGGTTTTGGCTTCAGTATCGATTATAGAGTGCCCTCAAACAAAAATTTTCAAAATATCTTCAATGTACAGAATTGGACCTGTTACAGTTTTATTATATTATAGATAGATAGATGTGAAAGATTATTTGTTTGTTGGTGTCCTTCATCTGCATCATCGGTGCAACAGAACGACGTGATTTTTTGCATGGGTATACTAGAAAACTTGGAGAGTGACATAGGCTACCTTTTATCCCAAAAAAAGGGAAAACGGAAAGTTCCCACAGAGATTTAAAAATTTAACCACGCGATTGAAGTCGCTGTCAAAAGCTAGTAGAATACAAGTTTATTTATATAAATTACTATACTTAGGCTTTAGGACACTTTGTAAAAACACGTTTATTCAGCCGAATTTGTTACACAAGTAATAAAGTTTTTACTGACAAAGATGCTCGGAAACTATTGGCATTGCTTCAGCTGCCCACAATATGGTGTAATTATAATAAATCTAATCTAATACCTTTAAACGAGCAATTCTTGGATATATATATGTAAATATATATATAATCTGAATCTTGGAAACGGCTCCAACGATTTTGACATGAAATTTAGTATGTAGGGGGTTTCGGGGGCGATAAATCGATCTAGCTAGGTTTCATTTTTAGAAAAGGTCGTTTTATCGGTGTTTTCAGGCAATGAAAAACCCTTTACAATATAATTAGAATACGAAGGTAAATTTCGCCATCATCTACGAATTTTCGATAGCTCCGTTAGGAAATCGGGCGGTCCCGAAACCAGAAGACCCCGGTTCGAGTCCAGACGATTATATTTTTCCCTATTAATTTTATTATTATTATTATTTACTTTTATTATTTTATTATATTTTTTTCTAAATAATATTTACAAAAAACACGATTTACCGAAAAAAAACGAGCAAAGCTCGGTCCCCCAGATATTAATGGATTTATAAAGCTACATATTGTTAAACTTTGCTTTGAAAAGAGCAACTGCCGAGATTCTGGCTCTTTTCAACTGAGCCACATTTTGGTTCTTACGTACAATAAGTTGTTATCATTGCTCAATGGCTCTTGCAGTTTGCTAAATGGCGTGAATTATTTTACAAACTACGTAAATTCTTACATTTTCATATCAACTGCACTCAGGTAAACCATAATATCGAAACTGCAATTTTGGAGCTGGCCTAAATTCCATATGCAGGCCGCCTATTATCGCACACTCATTACCCATACTTGCATGAAATATTTTTATAACAATTAATAGTTCTACATTTACGATCTGCCTTGATATTGCGCATGATATAATGTATAAGTAATCGACAAGAAGCCCGCCCTAGTTTGTATGATCATGTAGCACGGAAACCTCAAAGTTTGGTAACAGATGCCTTAACATTCCTTGGAGAAAGCGGCTACCCCAGAAATCGCTGAGATGTCCAGAGCAATTAGAGCCATAGAATATAAAATCCTTACTTAATATTAAAAATGCGAAAGTGTGTTTGGTTTGTTGGGTTGTCCTTCAACCACGTAGCAATGGAGTAACGGATCGACGTAATTTTTGTCATAGTTTAGGACTTGGAGATTGACATAGGCTACTTTTTATCCCGGAAAAATGCATTCCAACGGGACTTTTAAAAGTCAGTCCACGCTTTTGTATTTTTTCACCTGATGTTAATTGACAATGCAGTCTAAGATGGTCGTGGGCTAACTTGGAACGTGTATGGCAGAGGCAGATAGTACACTTTCGTATACTTAGGTATATTGAAACAGTTACACAGTTACATAATAGTTAATACAACATCCTCTCTTTGTTGAGCGAAAACTTAGCACGACCTTAAAGTAAACCTTCATGAAGAAAGCACTAGAAATTACGTAATTTGACAACATGCTGTTACTCTACTGGTTGGAAAACATCCGTAACAGTAGGTAGGTACTCGCAATAGTAAAAGTCGTTTGTTAGCACGACATTAACCATGCTCCTTTATTGTTTTCACTCAACTATTCATTCAGCGTTGTGCTTGAAGCGCGTATTATTTGCTGGTAGTTGGTTTCCAGGAGAAAATTAGTGCTGTATAAACAATGTGATTTTTTTAATGGCAACATAGTTTTACCGGTGACAAGTTTACCCTTCGTTGCACATTAACATATTTTCAGTAACGATGCTTTGATGATGATTGTTAAAAACTACGATTTAAATAAAAAACAATAAAAATATTTATCTGTAAGTCAACAACTTTAAGTACAAAATTCTCATTAGAAATAGTTTTAATTTCTATAATTATTATGTTAATAAATAATCAAAAGTTCAGACTATCATTTAATAACTATCTATTAAAGACTTCTATAATACCAGTAATAAAGTTTAATAAAGTTATATTATGTATTATAAAACCATTAAATCACTCTCGCGCTCATACTCGTAGGGACACTTAATGTGTGTCTGGGGGGATGTTTGACCCCTCCAATAGGTCTGGCAGCTTACAGAAGATATTGAAATAGTTCCCTGAGTACCATGTATAAAAATCAGAACTGAGAATATGAGTAAAATTAAATTGTTTTTTGGGAGCTTCAAAGCGTCTGGCAAAGGTAACCGCCGGCGGTAAGTGTCTGGCAGTATTAATTTATTAATTTTTACAATATTCTTTAAGACATATTTGAAAATCAGCCCCTGAGCTTTGGGAAAAGTGAGTTGAGTTTTTACCTATCTTTAAAGCACCTGGTACCTGGAAATTGGCCGCCGGCCCAAGCTAGCAGGTACGCTGAAAGGACATACGAACACTACTTTATCCCACACAAATTATTGCTGAGAAAATAAGTAAGGTCTGGGGGCCCTGGGGTCTTGGACCAGTATGGTGGCGGCTGGTCGCGGCCAAAGCCTGCCATCGTAATGAGCCATTTACAACGGTTCAAACGGTAAAAGTACTCGGCAGTATAGAATACTATCTGATGCCCGCGACTTCGTCCGCGTGGATTTAGTTTTTAAAATCCCTAGGGAACTTTGATTTTCCAGGATAAAAAGTAGCATATGTCCTCTCCAGGTCCTCAACTATACCCATGCAAAAAATCACGTCGATACGTACTGTTACGGCGTGATTGAAGGACAAACCAACAAAGCAACAAACCAACAAACAATTACACTTTGGCATTTATAATATTAGTATGATAACACGTCGAGCTCGAGACAGAGCTAATATGCCACGCTCAGCTTCCTAGAGCGTCGGCTCTGTCACACAGGCTACATATACTTACGATGCAGGCTGAATGAAGTCATTCAATGAGTAATATTTAGGTACTGCCGAGTAGTGTTGCTGAAATCTGAATCGTCTACATCAAATGAAAGTTAAGGGTCCTACTGCTTTTTTTTGGCTCAAATGTAAATAGAATTTTACTAACCTTTTTGCACCCACGCAGTACTTTCTCTTATTCAATTTGTACACGCCCCGATCCGATGGGTTCCAAGCAGATAAATTAACTTGTAAAGCTAGTTCGACATTGCTTAATTAAATTCAACTTTGTTAAATCAGTATTCGCGTTTTCCTTACGAGTCTGGAACGTCGCGACATTTTAGCTAATTTACTAAGCATTCGTTGGTGACGGCATGCTAAATGACTGTTTATGTAAATTAAGGTAGTCTTATTTAAAGTTGAGTTCATTAGATGCTGTATATCAACTTCGACGTTAAGATACGTAATGAACAGGGGAACGTATTGACGCAGGTATTCAAACTGAAAAAGAAGATATTATACGAATAGGTACGTACCACGATAATTGTTGTTTTTATGATGTCGAGATTCTTACCCATGACAGCTTCAACTTGACGTCTACTTCAGTCCCGTCGTGACCACGGTCCGTGCAACTGGATCGAAATATCGACATCATTAAAACAACAATTATCGTGGTACATACTCGTATAATACATTATAATTATGTCATTGAACCACGAAATAAGTCTAAAATCTTTTGAAAAAGAAGAATTTATCCCGCTTCTAAAAATCGGTGTTAGTCTAACTCTAATGTGCGAGACTTTTGACTCCTTTTCGTGGCGCCCGGAGTTCCATACAAAGGACCGTTTGAGCCGATCGTTAAGTGAAGGAAACCGACTTGAGGAAACCTGCATACTTGGGAGTTGTCTACAATGTTCTCAAAGGTATGTGAAGAAAGAGGTGCGATTGTCTAAAGTTATTCCATTGATCGTAATTGTATTCGATGACATTAGCGTCAAAGTAAAATAAACCATAACAGCATTGAATTAGAGCTCAATTTGGTGTATGCATTCTTATACATTTACGCATATGTACGATACGCTCCATAACGCTCTTTATTACAATCGAATGTAGGTACTGAATTTGTGACTTTAAATCAATACAATCAAGGATTATTTTGACGCTAATGTCATCGAATACGAATACGATCAATGGAATAACTTTTAGACAATTGGTACCCAGATCATTCACATTCGACCAGCGTGGTGGGCTATGGCCTAAACTCTTCTCATTCTAAAGAAAACCTGAGAAGATTTTTATATTCATCACAATCCATTGCCAGCCTATAGTGGGCCGATAGGTTGTGAAGAATAAAAGTCTCAACTTCTAAATAATAATCTACTGATAAAAGTTACATAATGCTTTGACTTCGTCTTTAAAATGTCACATTACTGATGACAGAGGGGGAGAGACATCGATAAGGCCGTTATTGCATATTTTGATGTAAATAAGGATAATGTTAACACGGTGCACTATGTACTTAACTTATTGTGGATTGCGTCAGTTAACAAAGACAAACACAATTTCCCAAAATGCCGCATTGCAGCCGCGCGGAAACTTAATCAATGAAAACTGATACTGGAATTTATTGGCAGAGTTGCCTATGCTTTATCGTCTTAGGTTCCATGCCTTTTTACCCGACTAATGCAAAGCCAGGAAGGGATATAATTTTAGCAGTCTATGTATGTATATATGTGACTATTTAAGTACGTTCCACCGCGGCGTTTAAACTATTGAGCCGATTTTGATGCATGAGGTGTCAATCGATTCGTTATTATAGTGCGTGTGTTGGCACCATTTGTATACGGAACCCAAAAAAGTACCTGTTTAAACAGTTCGTAATGAAATATGGCTATCGTGATACAAAAACTGTTTAAAGGGCTCGCCAGCAAAAACCTGAATAAATAAATCATGCTGCAATCCCCTGTTACGAATGAGGGCTAATATAATTTAGCAAATTCAATTCTGCGGCCTTGTTTGAATTATGATCAACTCCAGTGATAAATAAACATTACCGCTATTTACTGATCTACCTATACGTAGTTTTACGTCTTTATATATTTTCTAACAGTACTGTAAATTACGTACTTACTGTATTTTATATGAACTATTTTTATTGATTAACTAGAGTCTTCTCGCGACTTCTTCCGTTTCCGAGTAGCTTATGTGTTTTTACAGATCTTATACAATTACTACTAATACTTAATACACTACAATAAATTAAGTCGATCCGTTGTTCTGTTTCTGTGTGATTCGAGGACAACCCTACAAATTAACTCACTTTAGCATTTATGCTCTGGTTACACGCTCCGTCTTGCCTGTGCAGTTTTAACTGCGCAGTTTTAGCCGAGAACTGCGCAGTTTAATCTTCCGCAAAAAACGAACTGCGCGGGCCACATGCTTATGCGTAACTGCGCAAACTAAGCTTGTGCTTGTGTAGTCGGTGCTTTAGATGCCACCAGTGTGGTTAGTCCGAGTTCTAATTCGTTTGATTGTAATAGTTAACTAGGACATTAGCATCAAAGTAAAATGAACCATAATAGTATAGATTTAAAGCGTTTTCGTTACGTAAACGTATAAGTTACATACACCAAATTGAGCTCTAACTCAATACTGTAAAGCGAAGGCCAAACCGGCGCGTCCAGCTTGCGTCTGCGATCGCGTCTGCGGTGGCGATCAGTTGCGACGAATGAATTTGCACTGACTCCTGTAGACCGCCGCGTCCCATGATTGGTAGAGGCGTCCCGCCGCTGCGTCTGCACGCCGCGTCCGCGATCAGATCGTGCTTGCAGAGTCTGCATGCTGGACGCAACGTTTATTTCGTATATTTATAGTGGTTTTTAAGCTTATCGGATACAAATACAGAACCAATAATCAACAAAAACAAGTATCGTTTACTTTATGATACTTCACATGGATGTAAAACATCTTAAAGTCAAACAAATTATTCTGAAGTTTTCTGGAGAATATGAAAATAGTAGAAAAAAGTTTCTTCGTCTTCTGCAATAGCCATTAGAAGTAACATTTCTTAAGATTCGCTCAATTCATCTCCAAATATCTTATAATTTCAAATCCCGCTTCCCGCTACACCGCACGATTGACGACACGGACGCTGGGTTGATCGCTTGTTTGATGTGAACGACTTTTGGACGCACACAGGACGCCTTCGTGCACGCCATCGCAGACGCAAATTGAACGCGCCGGTTTGGCCTTCGCTTTATGGTTTAGTTTACTTTAAAGGTATTGTCGTAGTTTACTATTCTTAGTTAACTATCCAATCTTGTACTAACTAAGATTCTAATAATACTAAGATTCCTTTGAGTATTTTGCCTTTAAACTTAGAAAATTAAATCGTTATCACGTTTCGCACACCTACTCGTATTTTGTTCAGTTAAATTATACGGAAACTTTTAATGACTCACGTATTGAGTTGCAGCGGAATGAGTGAAAAAGTTTTACTTAGATGTTGCGAATGTACGAATTAATCACGAAATGGTAGAGTTATTTTAATCTATGTTTTTCTTCAAAGAATACAGCTAGTATTCTTTATGAAGGCAGACAAACACTGCTTACCTTGAAAAAATGCACTATTCAGATTCGATTTTAAGACATAGCTAAAGAAGCTAAACTAACGTTGAAAACCAAAATTAAATAATATGTATAGCATACCCTAACTTAGGTATGTATGAAGATTCGAGTATAATTGCACAAACTGTGCTCACCATTTCGTATAAATACTACAGATACCTAATGCAGTGAAGTCCACCAAATGTAGCGCAGAACGTAGATTACTTAACTATTAGAGTCTTAGTACGAACATGTGTTACTAGAATCAGTGCGGTCACAACCGTCGACTGCAAAGAGAATTCAAAACCTGGAATTCGAATTACATCGCAATTCAATGAGGTTGCGACTGAAAATAGTCGCTGAGAATTCAGTCAATGCGGAGTATTAAGAGATCGCGGTTTTGTATCCTGCTAGTGCATAAAGACCTATAAAAACCTATACCGGAAGTATCGGTTTATACCCACTAAAGCTTTATCTGCAATAGAATGCTTGGGGAATTGCATCGAAACGTGGGAATGTAAATGTAGTGCTAGGAAACTGATCTTTTGTGCTTATTCGGTTGTATACCTACAAATCCCTACCAACTAAATTAGTAGCGTTATTTTTTAAATTAAAAATATTGTTCTAATCTTAGACCTATGATTATCGTGCAGCATCGTGGCTCTAGAACAAACAAATTAGCAGAGTGGTGCCGCGGCGCATTAATGTACTGTGACACATCACACCCGCTACAGTAACACGGCAATGACGCCGAAACGCGACCTGGGTGGCCAGCTCGGATTCTGGAGTGAGCTCGACTGGCTGGAGTAATCCGGCGGGGAGCTGTACCAGCGGAATCACGCAAAAAGGGGTGGACATCACCTACTTGCGGAGAAAATTTCCAGGATGAAGAAGAGAGAGATGCCGAAACGCGTTGTGCTGGCGCATTGCACAATATACTGCATACCGTAGATTTTCTTTGTAGAAAGCTGCAGAATCTGCGCAGAAACAACACAATGATGCCGCAATGAGACGTACGTATTCCATCTTTCTACTATAATACGAATACCTTGCCAAATACTCGTACGAGAGTTATGGTACATGTGAATCATTGCATTTGTGTACTTATAGCTATCTAGAGCAGTTTTTTGATTAGTGTCCTGATAGTTTGTGTTCAACTTTATAAATTGACGAAATCTCTAAATGTATAAATGTAAATCACCACCTCTATACTAATCGCGTTTAGTAAAACTAAGTTCACATGAAGTTTTGTCACAATCATAGACATTTGTTTTCTTATTATTATTCAATTATTATTTAAACAGTTATTCATTTGTTTTCTAGTTTATTTCGTACCAAAAAGTCCACTGTTAAAAGAAAACGACATCCCACTCTTGCCGCCCGTGACACTTGCTCTTTAAACTCGTTTAAAGGAGCTACACTAGCGGCACGCTATGATGGCCGGTTTGACACATTACAATAGTGATGTGGAATGTCAATTTATTCTCGAACAAAAAACAATTAAGTTTTGTTTTTGTACCTGATTAAATAGGTTTAATAAAACAAAAATGTATATGTTTATTTAATTTATTTGAACGAACTGAATATTTGAATGAAAATGAATATACATACTTTATATGCACACAAGAAACATATGAATACAAAAGATACCAAAAAAGGTGCCACAAAAGGCCATAATTAATCAGATTCGTCCATACTACTATTTTCACTGTCGTCACTGCTATCATCACCTACATTAATAATTATATGTTCGTTTTCTATAATATTATCTATTTTCACATCTCTTTCATAATCTTCCCTTATTAATTTAACAGTTCTATTCACAACCTTTTCCCAGTCTCCTTTAGTCACATGTTCACAAGCTTCTTCTAATAATTTTAGCATTTTTTTTGTGGTAAATGGGGGTTCTGTATTGTGTCTTGCAGCATATCCCTTAATTTGAGCCCACACCAACTCAATCGCATTATACTCACAATGGTAAGGCGGTAACCGTATAACTCTGTGCCCATGTTCTAATGCTATTTCGTCAATGACGTATCGGATCTTGGTTGGTTTGTTTTCTTTTAAAAGACGTACTAATTCCGCTTTTAACATATTCATGTTTGCATCTACGCCATTTTTACGAAGCCATGCGACGATATCAGCTTTCTTTTGGGATTGGGCAGGTGGCTTGTCAATTTGCATCGAGTGGTATGGGGCGTTGTCCATAATTATAATAGATGGTTCAGGGAGGCTACACAACATTGAGGTAAACCATTCAGTAAACTTTTCTCCATTCATGTCTTCATGATAGTCTCCAGTGGTTTTTGACGCAAAAGCCATGAGAGAACCTTCGACAAACCCGTTGATGGTTCCGGCGTGACAAATTATAAGTCGCGATCCTTTTCCTACAGGAACTTTGGAAGTAGATGCTGCTGTGTCATCGTTCCAAGAACGGCCTACAGTATGGTTAGCATTAAGCCATGTTTCATCCAAGAACACAACATTTTGCCAATTTTTGATTTCTTTCACTTGCCGTAAAAAAGTATACCTTGCCATCGCTATATCAAATCTTTCCATCAATATTTTGCGTTTGTTACATTTTTTGTATCGAAATCCAATGGTCTTCAAAATCTTCGTTAAAGAACTTTCCCCACCGAAGAATAATCCAGCTTCCTTCAGTGAATGCACCAACTTTTTTCTTGTTGGATACTCCTTCTGTAAATAGTAGCCGTAAACATGTCTTCGGATAGCATCGGCATCAAAGCTATCGATGCCTACGACTGGTTTTGCTCGTTTTCTCTTTTTTGGTGTGTGAAGTTTATTTTCTTCTGTGCCAGTCTCGCCATATTTTTTTTTAGTTATCCGTCTAACAGTTCGTTGTCCAATATTAAGCGCATCAGCTACGCGTTCAACCACTGACGTTATAGGTAAAATTGGCCCTCCATTTTGAGCTTCACGATCGAAATAGTTACGAAGGCGTATTACGAACTCACGTGTCTGACTATTTAGAACAGTTCTCTGCGTACGTTCGGTCATATCGACGAAATCCACAACAAAGGGCTTGAACAGAGTCCAAATTAACGAGCAAGGGTCAACAGTAATGCAGTATCAATATTTGAAATCCAAAGCCAGGTCAAAACTATATCACAATCGCATTGCACTGACAGTTTATACTTTTCGAAGCAACGTCAATTCGAAACTGCTTTGTTTTGCATTGAGCATTGACGCGAGTTTGCCGGAGGTAGTAGTTGTGCTAGCCAGCGATCCTATGTGACGATCGTATTAGATTCCATTTTTAAAAATTTTCAATTTAGAAAACCAAATGCCGAGTTGTGGTATATATCATATAAAAATAAAAATTTTACCTTTTGTATGAAACAGCTGATATTTTTTTGCGATTTCAGAGGTTTGTCCACATAGTGAAAATTGTTCATATTCACAAGTACATTCACCCCTTAAATGGTGCAAACTGATTTTTCTACACTTGTATACATTTTAGAAATCAATTTAATAAATAAATTTTGAGTCCTAAACCTAAAACTACATTCGATAAAATTTATGAATCTCTGCACATCACTATCGTCAATAAAGTAATACAATTATTTCCTTCAAAGTCGTTATCAATTAATACGGAACTTCATGAGCGGACAAACGTCAAACCGGCCATCATAGCGTGCCGCTAGTTTAAACGTCGAAATTTGGGCGTTTAGAGTTTAAACCGAGTTTAGCTTTACCATAGTTTAGTTGTCGTTGGTGAAATGAAAACTATGACCCTAAACTTAGTTAAGCGCGTAAACTGAGTTTAGCGTGAACTAATCGCGTTTACTTAGGTCGGTGAAATCGGCCCTTAGTGTCGATTTCACCAACGTCGAGTGACGTTTTTCCGAAGAATAAAATGGGCGTTCAGACAGTTTTTGTATTGAAAATACTGTCAAAATATCTTGATATATCTAAGGCGGGCGTGAATAGCATATTGCGGGGCCGGCGCAATTTATAAAATTATTAGGGCCGATTTCACCAACGTAAAAATAAACATTACATCAATACGTAAAAATATAAGTCTCTTGGTGAAATTGACCCTAATAGTTTTATAAATTGCGCCGGCCCCGCAATTCAGACATATTTCATTCACAGTTTAATCGAAAATTTCCTTTAAGGTAAACACTTTTGATAAAAATATAAAACTTTATAAATGTTTACTTCCAATATTCCAATTCCGTCCATCGTAACTCAGGAAATAAAAATGAACATTCGTGACGTTCCTTTTTAAAACATAAAACAAAATTCCTCAGAAGCTGGCGCAAGCAGGCACGTGGCCGATAAAAATTGTGTTCGCACTTTCCCAGTAAAATCTATCGATTTCCCTCTCTTCTATAAATAGTTTGAAAGTTTAGGTCATGATCATACGTACGAGTATTAACCTATTTCCTCTGCGCAGAACTCTTTACCCGTTGCTTTCCGTATGAGAAGAGCTTTTGTGTGTACATTCTTTGTTTTTCTTTGTATAAAATGTTCACAAGAAAAATTACATTTTTTAGTATAAAAAATATTCTTTGCGGCTGATTCTGCACAAAGACGATTAAACTCGAAAAACTAACGCAGCCCTTCGAGGGAGTATTGCTTTATGTAAAGGTCCTCTCTGCCAAATTATGTGGCCAGTAGGACTTATAAAAATAAACGTGTATGTAGAGCTGGTGATCTCGAAATGGCCTGCAGTTATTGACGTACGTACTCGTATGTACTGTTATGTTTTCTTTATGTTTCTTGGTAGCGGCGAAGGATGATATTTAGTCATCTTTGTCATCGACAATAGTCAATATCTACGCATCGTTGAATTTTGGCCTCTTTTACGTAGTGCCAACGTTGCCTACCCATTGTATCCAATTGATGATAACAGGATGTTATCTCTCCTCCTAGCCGCAGGGTGCACTGATGGCCGCGGTTCCCACTCGAGGACTTGACAACTCCAGAATATTTAGTCAGTGTCTGTTAAATTGTTACTTTCGCCTGTATAAAGAGTCGAAATACCTTGATATTATATTAAGTACTATGATACAGAATTTGGACATGCCACGTTCGATATATTTACTCTTCCCGCCTTCTACCTATAACAACTCCAACAATACAGTGAGTGTTTCTGGACATTGAATTTACGATTACTAAGAACGATTTCTAGTAAATTACTTTGATTAGAACATGGCCCATTGAGAAAGATGTTCTCAATAGGCAATCTTCTAGTCAAAGTAAATAATAACGCAATAGCGCCGCTGTATAGCGGAATGGTTTTATTGTGTCTGACGTACCCAAGTCTACTCCCTTGACGTGTTGCTTGCTGATTACGCAGAATGTGGCTCGCCCAACATTTAGCTGATTTGCTTACCCTCATCCGATTAACTGCGTGCAAATTCTCGTTTCAATTTTTTTAAGTAAGTATCTTTTTCCTTTTTTGCTTTTAAAGAAAATTCCAAATTCCACAAAATTGCTTGCGGAAAATGATTTTCGTAAACTGAGGAAATTCTCTGTTAATATTCCATCCAATAGTATGCTATGCTATGAACTGCCATTTCTATTAATCTTTTTATTTTTTACAAGGGCTTTTATTTAGCTTGACCAGTTTATTTATTTGTTTGTTTGGGTTAAATCTTGCAAGATGAATTAGAACCACTTTCCAGTTTCCGATTGAGCTGAAATTTTGCATGTATGTGTAAATCTGATGACAATGCAGTATTATTGCGACATGGAGCTGATCTGATGATGGAGACGGAAGATGGCTTTCGGAACTCTGTAATAAAACGATGTAACCCCATCGAGTTTGGGCTCGTTTGATTCGTCATGACAAGAACTCTGATCCTAGTTGATATCTAGAGTCTAATGATGTAGCTACTAAAAGCTTGTATTTAAAAATAAAATTTTTAATTTACACCTTATAACTTAAATAAGTTATAAAAAATTAGGGGAAAATTCCACATGTAGAAATTATTCAAAATAAAATTGAAAATAGAAAATTCAGTCTGTCGAGCTGGGATTCGAACCATCGACTTTTAACTGTTAGGCGACTGCAGAAGCCACAAGGCTACGGAGACCCAATATTGTACCGCGAAAATACCGAACACAATGCCAAATTAATTAATCGAAAGGAACTTCGTTCCATCCGGGTGTCCCTTGGCCCCTCTCAAGTTTTTTATAATACACCACATGTAGATCTTTAGTGCCGCGGCTATGATAGTTTCCACATCCATCACTGTCAGATGGCCCACACATAGTTAGCAATGCTCCAACGCGTAGTTTCCTAACATTTGGTCAGTCGGTACAGGATATGGCTCCAATAAGCTGGCCCAACGCGCAGTTAAGATACTTAAGATCAAACAGAATACCGAAGGTTACAACGGTGGTCACTAACTGTTTTATTGTATACTAGCTGATGCCCGCGACTTCGTCCGCATGGATTTAGTTTTTAAAAATCCCGCGGGAACTCACATTATCCGAGATAAAAAGTAGCTCTCGCGGTCTGAGGAACCACTACTACATCCATTACTATACCCATGCAAAAAATCGCATCAATCCGCTGTTCTGTTGCGACGTGATTGAAGGACAAACCAACAAACAAACACACTTTCGCATTTATAATATCAGTATTGCTTTATTATAACACTTTTTATAATAGTCAAATTTTTTACCATACTTAACCAAAGACAAAATTACGTTTAGCTGTCATTTACGTTTTGGTTATTCCACTGTCATTTGCGTTTTGTTATTCCATGTCAGATGCGTTTTTGTTATACCACGTTTTATAGTGACTTGACGGAAACGCGGTCGAACGGGATAAAAAGTATCCTTTGTCCGTCTCCTGGTTCTAAGCTACCTCTCCACCAATTTTCAGCCAAATCGGTTCATCCGTTCTTGAGTTATAAATAGTGTAACTAATACCACTTTCTTTTATATATATAGATTATTGGTTGTTCAATAAATTGACGTCGATAGCTAGCATCCTTATTTCCTACTTCCTAGTAATACATATTATAAAATATGTGAAAGTTTGTGAGGATGTATGGATATTTGTATGGATGTTTGATACTCTGTAACTCCACCACGAATGAACCGATTTGTCTGAAAGTAATGGTGATAGCTCATACCCAGGATAAACACATAGGCTACTTTTTATACCGGAAAATTATAAAGTTCCCGCGGGAATGAAAAACCTTAATCCTTGCGGACGAAGTCACGGGCATCATAAAATATTATTATAAATGCGTGTGCTTTTTTGGGGGTTTGTCTTTCAATCATGCTGCACTACTAATATTATGAATGTGAAAGTTTCTGAGGATGTATGGATGGTTGCTTGTTACTCTTTCACGCCACAACGAATTAACCGATTTGGCTGAAATTTGGAATGGAGATAGCTCATACCCAGGATTAACACATACGTTACTTTTTATACCGGAAAATCACAGAGTTCCCGCGGGAATTTATAACCTTAATCCGCGCGGACAAAGTCGCGGGCACCATCTAGTATCATTATAAATGCGAAAGTATGCTTTTTGGTAGTTTGTTCTTCAATCATGCTGCAACGGAGCTATAGATCGACGACATCACACAGAATACAAGTTTATAAGTACAGTGATCACAAACATTTTTCTTTTTCACGCTGTGCTAATGAAATTGACGTCAATTAATAAGTAGCAGTTAACACTTTGCTTACCATACGTGTAGTTTCAAGACCCCCTGCACAGTGAATCCACTGGACTCTCCAACTGACCCATTTCTGTTCTCATTAACGTGTGGTCACGCACGACGATCTATCCCCGCAACACGACGTTACCTTTTGCATCTTGCCTGTTTCTTGTAACAACTAAGGTTTTATTTAGTACTAGATGATGCCCACGACTTCGTCCGCGTCTATTAAGGTTTCTTGGTTCCCGCTGGAACTCTGTAATTTATCGCTTAAAAAGAAGCCAATGTAGTAATCCAGGTGAGCTATGTCTGTTTCGAACAGCCAAATCGGTTCATTCGTTATGGCGTGAAAGAGTAACAAACATCCATCCATCCATCCTCACAAACTTTCATATAATATATATAATACTAGCTGACTCGGCGAACTTCGTACCGCCAACTTACCTATATAAATAAAACAAATAACTACTAAAACTATGCTATCTTTCAAGTTGGACCAAATTACAGATAGTTACGAAGTTTGATCAAAATCGGTTAAGTAGTTTAGGAGTCCATCGCGGACAAACAACGTGACACGTAATTTTTATATATTAAGATTTGTAGGATTTGTATCGGAAGATGAAGTGCTTCCTTTGCAACCGTTATTGCAGGAAATTAACAGTTTAATATAAGTTATGGCATCACGTATAGGTATACTTGCCCTGTTTCAAGTAAAGCTGTCCAATCAGTATTCGAAATACAATGTGACAGCAGATTTGGCTTGTGTTTATATAATGTGTTTTTTGGTGAAATTCCACGGTATCGTGTATGTATGATATTTTGGCAAATAAAGTTATAGGTATACCTTATCTTACAGTCTTTGAAGTTCTACATAATAAGTTGGTACCCAAACTAGTTAGACTGACGAGGCACTGGACCGTAATCTTTGTAAATCCTATCTGTCTGGACGACGCGATGACTATAATATATTAAAACGTTACGTTACAAAGAACATTGAAACGATTTCCACACAACACTTTATTTTTATGGAGGGCTTTCTAGAACAAACTTCGAGGCACATAAAACAATACATTATGAAATATGGCACGGCTGAAACTGTTAAGGTCACGTGGGGTGCTTGAGAATACGAGCAGAAACATACTTATAACACACGCGAGAAACGCGGGCTCTTGAGGTGTGATGTACCTAATCATTATTATACTACTCGAGGAAACGTGAATTGTTTGTATCGTTTCAGAAAATTCAATTATTAAAAATTATTCTTACTGCCGCACTCAGAGTCATTCATTAAATTATGACTTGTGATTAACTGCCGCACTCAGCTTCATGTATTAAAGTATATTATTATTTAATGATTAATTAATTAATTGGCATTAAATTTATCACTGAATTGTCATTAATGTACAATCGAAGCGTTAAATTCTGAGAATGAAACTTTTTGAAATCTTAAAATTAAGGAGTTAAGTAACGATAAGCGACTCTGAGTGCGGCAGTTAGACTAACACCCATATTCTAAGTCGTAACCTCACGATTTCCTTCACTCGACTCAAGCTCACTGAGGTGATTTCATATTATGCTTATTTGTAATATTTCACCTCCACTCGAGGAGTTTCCTCACTCGAGGTGAGTATGAGTGGAGTAAACGTAAGGTTGATCGGCATCTACCTTGAGGATGGTTTTGTGTAAATCGTAGCTAAATAACGCGTATTTTATTAGATTTTTAAAATGTTTTTGAAGAGTTTATTGAATATTAGCTTTTGCCCGCGGCTTCGCTCACATTAACCTCTATTTTTAACGTGAGCGAAACAAGTACGAATTAAAAAAAATATTTTTAAAATGTATTTTAAGCTTTTAGTAGTAGGTACATCATCAGAGCCTGGATATCATCTAGGACCCGAGTACTTATCAAAGCGAATCAAACAAGCCCAAACTTGATGGGGCTGCGTCGTTTTATTACAAAGTTGCCAAAACCACCTTCTGGCTTAATCATCAGACTTTGGATATCATCTAGAATCTGAGTGATTGTCAAGACAAATCAAATGAGTCCAAACTTGATGGGGTTACGTCGTTTAATTACAGAGTTCCTGTAGCCATCTTCCAGCTCCATCATCAGAACCTGGATATCATCTAGGACCAGAGTACTTGTCAAGATTAATCAAACGAGCCCAAACTCTATGGCGTTTCGTTATTTTATCACAAAGCTGTCAAATCCACCTTCCGGCTTCATCACCAGAACATGGATATCATCTAGGACCAGAGTACTTGTCAAGACTAATCAAACGAGCCCAAACTCTATGGGGTTACGTCGTTTAATCACAAAGCTGTCAAAACCACCTTCCGGCTTCATCATCAGACCCTGAATATCCTCTAGGACCAGAGTAGTTGTCAAGACGAATCAAACGAGTCCAATTTCGATGGGGTAACGTCGTTTTATTAGAGAGTTCCGATAGCCATCTTCCAGCTTCATTATCAGATCAGCTCCATGTTACAATAATATTGCATTGTCATCCACAAAAGGACAGCACAACTCTAGTGCGAATTACTACTCTCGGATCCGACATAGGCCAAGGGTCTCATAAGTAGGCTCAGGACCGCTCAGCGGGCGATGGATAGAGCTATGCTCGGTGTGTCCCTGCGAAATGAAGAGATGAAGAGATCCGTAGGAGAACCAGAGTCACCGACATAGCTCAGCGAGTCGCGTTACTGAAGTGGAAATGGGCGGGGTCATACATAGTTCACATAGTTCGAAGAGCTGATGGTCGTTGGGGTCCCAATGTGCTGGAGTGGCGACCCCGCACCGGGGAGCGCAGTGTTGGCAGACCCCCCACCAGGTGGACCGACGACATCAAGCGAATATCAGAATAAATTTTATAAACACATATCAAAAATTCCGAAGCCAGCGGGATTCGAACCCACATCTCTTGGGAAACGCGCCCGAGTGTGTTAGCCACTTACACTATAGCCACGGTCGAACTACCCGTTAGCATCGAAATTAGTGATATGTATCTACTTTCTCAGTTTAAGCAACTGCTAGCGACATCTAGTAGCAACACGTTACAGTTATTGATCTACTTTCCAAGACCCCATATTACAATGGAGCTCGTTAGGAACTAGAGATGCCACATTGCTTTTTACTATTTTTATTTTTTATTAAAGTGTTTACCTACACTTAAGGAAATATCAGAATAAATTTTATAAACACATATCAAAAATTCCGAAGCCAGCGGGATTCGAACCCACATCTCTTGGGAAACGCGCCCGAGTGTGTTAGCCACTTACACTATAGCCACGGTCGAACTACCCGTTAGCATCGAAATTAGTGATATGTATCTACTTTCTCAGTTTAAGCAACTGCTAGCGACATCTAGTAGCAACACGTTACAGTTATTGATCTACTTTCCAAGACCCCATATTACAATGGAGCTCGTTAGGAACTAGAGATGCCACATTGCTTTTTACTATTTTTATTTTTTATTAAAGTGTTTACCTACACTTAAGGAAATATCAGAATAAATTTTATAAACACATATCAAAAATTCCGAAGCCAGCGGGATTCGAACCCACATCTCTTGGGAAACGCGCCCGAGTGTGTTAGCCACTTACACTATAGCCACGGTCGAACTACCCGTTAGCATCGAAATTAGTGATATGTATCTACTTTCTCAGTTTAAGCAACTGCTAGCGACATCTAGTAGCAACACGTTACAGTTATTGATCTACTTTCCAAGACCCCATATTACAATGGAGCTCGTTAGGAACTAGAGATGCCACATTGCTTTTTACTATTTTTTTTTTTTATTAAAGTGTTTACCTACACTTAAGGAAATATCAGAATAAATTTTATAAACACATATCAAAAATTCCGAAGCCAGCGGGATTCGAACCCACATCTCTTGGGAAACGCGCCCGAGTGTGTTAGCCACTTACACTATAGCCACGGTCGAACTACCCGTTAGCATCGAAATTAGTGATATGTATCTACTTTCTCAGTTTAAGCAACTGCTAGCGACATCTAGTAGCAACACGTTACAGTTATTGATCTACTTTCCAAGACCCCATATTACAATGGAGCTCGTTAGGAACTAGAGATGCCACATTGCTTTTTACTATTTTTATTTTTTATTAAAGTGTTTACCTACACTTAAGGAAATATCAGAATAAATTTTATAAACACATATCAAAAATTCCGAAGCCAGCGGGATTCGAACCCACATCTCTTGGGAAACGCGCCCGAGTGTGTTAGCCACTTACACTATAGCCACGGTCGAACTACCCGTTAGCATCGAAATTAGTGATATGTATCTACTTTCTCAGTTTAAGCAACTGCTAGCGACATCTAGTAGCAACACGTTACAGTTATTGATCTACTTTCCAAGACCCCATATTACAATGGAGCTCGTTAGGAACTAGAGATGCCACATTGCTTTTTACTATTTTTTTTTTTTTTTTATTAAAGTGTTTACCTACACTTAAGGAAATATCAGAATAAATTTTATAAACACATATCAAAAATTCCGAAGCCAGCGGGATTCGAACCCACATCTCTTGGGAAACGCGCCCGAGTGTGTTAGCCACTTACACTATAGCCACGGTCGAACTACCCGTTAGCATCGACATTAGTGATATGTATCTACTTTCTCAGTTTAAGCAACTGCTAGCGACATCTAGTAGCAACACGTTACAGTTATTGATCTACTTTCCAAGACCCCATATTACAATGGAGCTCGTTAGGAACTAGAGATGCCACATTGCTTTTTACTATTTTTTTTTTTTTATTAAAGTGTTTACCTACACTTAAGGAAATATCAGAATAAATTTTATAAACACATATCAAAAATTCCGAAGCCAGCGGGATTCGAACCCACATCTCTTGGGAAACGCGCCCGAGTGTGTTAGCCACTTACACTATAGCCACGGTCGAACTACCCGTTAGCATCGAAATTAGTGATATGTATCTACTTTCTCAGTTTAAGCAACTGCTAGCGACATCTAGTAGCAACACGTTACAGTTATTGATCTACTTTCCAAGACCCCATATTACAATGGAGCTCGTTAGGAACTAGAGATGCCACATTGCTTTTTACTATTTTTATTTTTTATTAAAGTGTTTACCTACACTTAAGGAAATTTTGATATGTGTTTATAAAATTTATTCTGATATTTCCTTAAGTGTAGGTAAACACTTTAATAAAAAAAAAAAAAAAATAGTAAAAAGCAATGTGGCATCTCTAGTTCCTAACGAGCTCCATTGTAATATGGGGTCTTGGAAAGTAGATCAATAACTGTAACGTGTTGCTACTAGATGTCGCTAGCAGTTGCTTAAACTGAGAAAGTAGATACATATCACTAATTTCGATGCTAACGGGTAGTTCGACCGTGGCTATAGTGTAAGTGGCTAACACACTCGGGCGCGTTTCCCAAGAGATGTGGGTTCGAATCCCGCTGGCTTCGGAATTTTTGATATGTGTTTATAAAATTTATTCTGATATTTCCTTAAGTGTAGGTAAACACTTTAATAAAAAATAAAAATAGTAAAAAGCAATGTGGCATCTCTAGTTCCTAACGAGCTCCATTGTAATATGGGGTCTTGGAAAGTAGATCAATAACTGTAACGTGTTGCTACTAGATGTCGCTAGCAGTTGCTTAAACTGAGAAAGTAAATACATATCACTAATTTCGATGCTAACGGGTAGTTCGACCGTGGCTATAGTCATAGATAAATTATATATAGGAAAGATCGTCAACTCCCTTATAAAAACTGAACTAGGCTTATACCATCGCTAGGTGTCGCTACTAGGCTCGCTCGACATTTGATTAAACTAAAATCTGTAGGCTATCGTATTTTATTGGTACAATAAGTACTATTTATATAAAATATAGTATCAAAATACAAAAATTTCATAAAATCAGACATGTAAAGAGCAAATTTACAATCAATTATTTTAACGAAACCAACTGACTTGTAACAGTAATGAAATTTGTTTTCAAGTGATAAGGTTCTGGTTTTTTATTTCGTTATCGAACTAAGTTTTGCTGAATCCCGATAGATGGCATAACAAAACAATTACTATGGACATTTGAAAATACCTTTATCTTTCTCTTTTGTCTTGTTTTGATGCCGGCTGAGTGAATTGGAAGATTATTGTGTATGTTTGTTTTTAGGGTTCCGTACCCAAAGGGTACCAACAACGGGACCCTATTACTAAGCCTACGCTGTCCCTCCGTCCGTCCGTCCGTCCGTCCGTCCGTCTATCAGCGGGGTGTATCTCGTAAACCGTAATAGATAGACAGATGAAATTTTCACGTATTATGTATTTCTATTGCTGCTATAACAACAAATAATAAAAATTAAATTAAATTAAAAAAATTAAATTAAAATCTTTCCATGGGTACATGGAAATATTTTAATTAAATTTTTTTAACGGAACCCTAAAAGAGCGAGGCCCGACTCGCACTTGGCCGATTTTTTATTTGTGACCGTGACAATACTATAAAGGACTCCGAGATTCTGCTACTACCCAATAACTTGTGCTTGCTCCTGGATTTTTGATGATTTTTGACTGCTGACCTACGCTTGTTCCGGACTCCGAAATTCTGTTGAAACTGCAGACCTACGCTTGCCACAGGAACTGATTGTATTAATTTATTTTATGTGTATAATAACATCCATCAACACCAAATAAGGTAAGTTAGGAAACAAGTAGGTAAGAGATTCCTTATTTTTTATCCAAAGACGTCAACGTATGGACTAGCAATTCGGAATAAGCCGATTGTCTAAAATTGATCGTATTCGTACCTATTCGATGACATTAGCGTCAAAGTAAAATAATCCTTGATTATTGTTTTGAGGTCACAAATTCAGTAGGTACTACGATTTTAATATGGAGCGTATCGTACATATTACGTAAACGTCTAAGAATGCATACACGAAATTGAGCTCTAATTCAATGGTGTTATGGAGCCTGGCCACGTCCGCGGCCTGGCTCGCAGAGGCGGAACGGTGTGCGGGGCGCGCTGGAGGCTTAATAGGTATATCGCTCGGTCGCTCGTTCATATTATTATACATTATACCTAAAAGTATTTGAATAAATCAAGAAATAATTTTTATTTCGTATCCAGGTGTTACGATTTACGATGTTGTTATCTAATTAATTAATTATTCACTGTAATAACTATACTTTTTTGAGGTACTTACTTGAATATAGGCATAGTTGGCTTTTCAATTCACAATTAGGTATTTTAGCTAGAAAGTTTTATCGCATACTAGCGACCCGCCACAGCTTCGCACTGGTAGTAGAGCATATTAATTTACACCTATGCAAACTCCTTGGAATCATACTAATAATAAATACTAATAAATATTAAATAATAATAATATAAAAATACCTACTATAAATGCGAAAGTGTTTGTTTGTTGGTTTGTCCTTCAATCATGCCGCAACAGAGCTACGGACAGAACGTGATTTTTGCATGATATAGTTGAGGACCTGGAGAGTGACATGGGCTACTTTTTAATCAAAAAGTTCCCGAGGGATTTTAAAAACTAAATCCACGCGGAGGAAGTCGCGGGTATCAGCTAGTCTATACTTATAATAAAACTGTAACTGGACGATTTCGTGTCTGTTTGTTTGTCCTTCTTTCACGTAAAAACTACCGCACAGATTTCTACAAAATTTTATACCGTGGTAGCTTATTACTCGGGTCAACATCTAGGCTACTTTTTATCCCGGAAAATCAAGGAGTTCCCTAGGGACTTTAAAAACTAAATCCACGCGGACAAAGTCGCGGGCATCAGCTAGTTTTCAATAAGTTATACCTTTAACAGCTTGAATATTACATAGGCTTATAAAGAAGTATCGCTCGGCTCATTATAGCAGCAGTGAGTCCCGTCATCACCATTCAGATCGAACCCACGGCACTTGAATTTATTTTGGACTGCGTTCGTTTTTATTTTGCGATAACTCGATATTCATGATAAAGATTTTAATTTCGTTAAATATTTTTGTCTACCATTCGTTAGATGGCACTAGATAAGTTTGATGATGTTGGTGATTCAACAACTACTCGTTAGATGGCAATAGCTACGTTCGATTATTTTATTTTTTAGCTTGCACAGTAACGCCGCCACAGATAATGCGCGGAACTACAAGGTACCGGCGACTTTAATGCGCATTACAGGAGCTTTGATTGAATGTATGGAGTGAGCAATCTTACCTTTTTTATTTTATCTATGCTATAGTGTAAGTGGCTAACACACTCGGGCGCGTTTCCCATGAGATGTGGGTTCGAATCCCGCTGGCTTCGGAATTTTTGATATGTGTTTATAAAATTTATTCTGATATTTCCTTAAGTGTAGGTAAACACTTTAATAAAAAATAAAAATAGACATCAAGCGAGTCGCAGGGAGCCGCTGGATTCAGGCGGCGCAAGACCGAGGCCTGTGGAAGTCCATGCAAGAGACCTTTGTCCAGCAGTGGACGTCTATCTGTTGATAAAAAAGAAGAAGATTATCAGTTAAAATAAATATTGACTTGTTTAAATGTGTTCAATTTCATATTTTTAACACTCGAAATAAATATGTGACACTTGAAATTGAAAGCCATAGTTCAATAAGGTTCAAATTTCGTTTAAAAGTAAGTTTTGTCAACATAACAAATGAAACATTCCTTAAAATGATGACGCAATCGTTGATTTTTACCTCGACTCCACTCGACTCACACTCATTCAAGGAAACTCATTATTTCCTTAGCTTTACAACTAAGAATACCAATTTCGAGGAACGTTCGAGTCCTTCCTTGACGCTCCCTCGAGTGAGGATGAGTCGAGGGGCTTTCGAGGTTACGACTTAGAATATGGGTGTATGACACGTTGTTGTCAAAACTGGTGGCGTGTTTCAAATAGGTATGTTTCCAACCTTAAGGTCACGCGAAGCACTCGATAAATAAATCATACGCCGGTCCCTTGTTACGTATGAAGGCTTATAATTTTGCTAATTGAATTTTGCGGTCTGCGGTCACGACTCCAATATAATTAACCGCAAACTTTGGAGTTTGGACATCGTCTTATGTACCTTCCTATTGATTACTACTTCCGATCACATCTTTAATATATATATAGCTGTTCGTGCTGATTCACTGATTCACTGACTGATTGATCACCTCTCCTGTAAAATTTTGTATGAAAAAATTTTTTTTCACTGATTGTTTCGTACAGAAGACAAAAATTCATTCGGAGGAAAATTATGGAGAGAGCTGATGATTGAGGATTTCGGAGACGGGTGAAGAGCACGGCCAGGGTATCGAAGATAGGTGGGGGGTGCTCGAACAAATATCACTCGAAACCTCATCCAATTCGCAGCGAGCTGAAAAAAAATTCAAAATGGCGGAAAAAAGATGGCCGCCATACAAATTTCTTCGGTGTCTATCTCGGGGAGTATAAAAGATGGAAGAGGGGTTTCTTGGCAAAAGATGATCAGGGCCTAAAGGTCTATTTGATGAATAGAAAAAAAATCCAAGATGGCGGAATTTTTTTTTCTTCATACAAAATATATGGCGAATATTGAAGAGACTATAAGCCGGGAATCATGCAAGACTTTGATACGGTTCCTTTTCAAGATTTGTTTTTATTGAAGAATTTTCATTATGACAAATGATGACATATGATGATCGAGGGTTTGGAAGGTGGGTGAGGAGCACGGCCATGGTAATAAAGATAGGGTGCTCGAACAAGTCACTCGAAACCTCATCCAATTGGCAGTGAGCTGAAAAAAAATCCAAAATGGCGGATTCAAGATGGCGGCCATACAAACTTCAACGGTGTCTATCTCGGAGAGTATAAAAGATGGAAGAGTGGTTTTTTGATAGACAATGATCAAGACCTAAAAGTCTACTTGCCGAGTAGAAAAACCGCGGTCCGCTTGCGGGCCGCGCACCCACGCGCCCTACTAGTTTATTATGTACTTATTAATTATTATCACACTAATATTATAAAGGCGATAGTTTGTATGTGTGTGTGTGTGTGTGTGTGTGTGTGTGTGTGTGTGTGTGTGTGTTTTTATCCTGGAAAATTGAAGAGTTCCCGCGGGAATAAAAAATCTTAATCCACGCGGATGAAGTCTCGGGCACCATCTAATTATTATGTAATTTTATTATCATTATATAATAATAATAATAAATAGAAAGCGGTGTCCTTGACCACATAGCACACTATGTGGTTAAGGACGATTTATATGTAAAATTGGTTTATTTACTTTTCGTACCGAATTGTGAAAGAGTCAATTTATCTCTAGAGTAAAAATAAAATGAATGCATAATTTGAACTTTATAGTTTGGATCCATTAGGTACCTTCATTACCTCATCGATGTTGTATAAAGCACAAAATCAATGCCTAAGTTACACGGTGCATTGCGATTTAAAAGGAAAACTTTGAGCAGAATGAAATAAAACTTAGAACCTCAATTTACATTATTAATCAAAGAGGTTTCGACTGAAATATTTCTCTATTAAAATTCACTCAAAGGCATAGTAATAAAAATCTCCACAAACCAAAGACTGATCGATTAATAGATATATAGCTATTCTAAACCCTGATAAAATGATAAAGTTAAAAAGAGACAATATTGAAAAAGACAGCTACGAGTATTAAGAGTCCGCCAATGGGTGTTTTGCAGCAGTGATAGCCTAGTGGTTAGGACTGTGGTCTCCTATTCGGGGGGTCGCAGGTTCGATCCCGGGACCTCTGACAGTACGGCGTTGCATTTAAGTATCACTTGCTTCAACGTTAAAGGAAAACATCGTGAGGAAACCTGCACACCTGAGTGTTCTTCATAATGTTCTTGAAGGTGTATGAAGTCCGCCAATTTGCATTGGGCCAGCGTGGTGGACTATGGCCTATAACCCTTCTCTGAGAGGAGACCTGCGCTCAGTAGTGAGCCGTTGATGGGTTGCTGATGATGATGATGATGATGATGAATGGGCGTTTTTCCACTAGCCAATGAATGAAGCCGGTCCCATCGGCGTCGCCGGTAAATGGAAAAACGTGCCATACAATTTTACACATTTATGCTTCCCCGGCTGCCGTGCCGTTGCCGGCTAGTGAAAAAAGCCCAATAGTTAGTCAAGTTCAAAATAAGATTAGAATCTAGTAGATCGTTAAAAGCATTTCGATTGGCCGATTACCCAAACTAGTAATTTTATAAACGCGAACTATAAAACTAATTCTTTGTGTCTGTCACCTTTCTAAGCTTAACCGCTGAACCGTGCTTGAGAAATTTGGCATCGAGATTAATTAACGAGTTTTTAGTTCTCGAGACATACTTACATGGAATATTTTTAATACCGGAAATCAAGTATAAAGTACTCATATTTTTAAAAACTTATATCAAGTCCTCGTCTCCATCAGCTAGTTATTGTGGTTATTGCCCTTACTCCTTAATAACTTATCCAACATTTTGTAGTTTGTGAGAGCTTAAAGTTGCTGTGGTTAGCGTACTAGCTATATCTGTGTATGTACATTGGCCATAGATTTATTGATTTTCCTTTTCATGTCACGTTTCTAGTTTCGCAGTATTCATTCATAGACTTGCATAGAGAGAGTGTAATAGACTCATGTCGTATAAGTATAGTGTAATTATTGTATTCGGATAGACCCACCGCTTAGAAGAACAAGCTCACCCCTCACCCACAACTTGCTCCAACAATACATATTTAACTTTCAAAGACTTCACGTTAAAGAATTTAAAGAACTACGAGTATTAAAGGCATAGGTAAGTACTTAAACTTGAATTCTATAACTACGTATGCCAACTTACGTAAAACCTTTGATAGCAAAAGAACTTTGCTTTCGGTTACGCTAATAGAGCATTAGTTAGCAAAACGCTTACAATACGCTGAAATGACGCAAAATATGTATAATGATGACCTACATAGCTCGAGTATTTGAATCTCTGTGTGTGTGTATGCAAATTCTTTACTCTTAAACTACGGTTGTTATACGCCTTTTGTGTTTTTATTCTGTTCTTTGTAACAAACGGTTGCTCACAAAATTCATATGCGCGACATAAATACGAGCGAATTGCGCACTAACCGACCGAAGATGACTGCACTTGATCATGCCTGTTTACATTTAGTTGGTAAGTGTTTTATGAACAGTTTAACCATTTAGAACGTAGACTGTCACTGTTGTCTTTGAAATCAAAGGGGTTCGATGCTATAGTGAATTTAGGGGGTTTGTAATTTCTTAATGGAGTCTAGTCTGAATTAATAGCACTTACAATCATGAGTGAGATCACAGTGCAAGAATATGATAAAATAAAGCTAAACTTAAATATTAACGAGGTAGTAGATTGCTTTTAAGGTTGATTATACGGGTCTGCCCGCGAAATTCAAATTAAATTTGGTTTTTCGAAATTTATAAAGTAATGCGACAAAGTAGGCTTATGGCATTCTAATTGCGACGATGGCAGTATCATCTTCACAGGTTTATATAAAAATCTTTACTTGAAAGTGTTCAGTTTAAGAAATGAGTCAGAATATCGACTAATTTGTGAGTAACTCACATCCAACTCGATATTCTGACTAATTTCTTAAACTGGACACTTGAAAGTGTCCATCGTCGCAATTAGAATGCCATAAGTCTACTTTGTCGCATTAGTTTACAAATTGCGAAAATCCAGCAGACCCGTATAATCAACCTTAAGTATTTCAAAAAAATTCAAAATTATTTATTTCATGTAGGCCAACCTGTGGCTCTTATGACACGTCAAGATTCTACCACCGGTTCGGAAAGCGGATTCTGCTGAGAAGAAACTCAGCAGTTGCTCTTTTCAAAATAATCATTTTACAATATTAATAAGTAGCTATTACATTGTAATAAGTTTTTATACTATCTTGTGGGCAGCTGGATGCCAAGCTGATTTAACCCGTGCATCTTTGTTAGGCTACAAAATATCAAACTTGCGCTACGCCGACGATACTACTTTGTTTGCGACTAGTGTTCGCCATATGGAGGAACTGCTTCTCAAAATGGAGCGCGTGAGTCTAGAGTTTGGATTAAAGATTAATCGCAGTAAAACCAAGATGATGATTGTAGATCGAGCCAACAATAACTCGCCCGAGGTCACGCAGATTGCGAACTGCGAGGTCGTGCAATCTTATATATATCTTGGTGCTTTAATCTCAAACAATGGAGGGTGCGTAGAGGAAGTAAAGCGCCGAAGGTGCTGGAGACGAATGCTGGGAGTGTCGTGGACCGAGTTTCGCACCAACGTCTCCATTCTCCAAGAACTCGGCATAAAACAACGCCTTTCGGCCACAGTACAGAGTCGCATACTTAAGTTCTTCGGACACGTCTCCCGGCGTGGGGGTGAGTCCATCGAGCGCCTTGTCGTGCAGGGCAAAGTGGAGGGCACCAGAGGGCGAGGAAGGTCGCCCATGCGATGGACCGACCAAATTAAGTCTGCTGTGGGCGGTCCATTGCACGAGTGTACCAGGCTGTCGGCCAGCAGGGAGAAATGGCGAATGCTCGTGAGGCGAATCACATCTGCCGCTAAAGACGTCACTTCGCGATGACCACGACCGCTCTGCCAAGAGTGTCACGAAGAAGAAGAAGAATCTTTGTTAGAATAGAACATGACATTTCCACAAAACGTACTACAATTCAATTCATGTCAAAGACGGTAAGACGGTAAGTAACTTAAATAACTAAGATGGAGCATACGTATAAACGCTTGTATCAGAATTATCTACTCTGATAAGAGCGTTCAATTCAATCCAATTCAGTTCAATTCAATTCAAATCCATTGAAGATCAAGGATGTGCCTGTTTATTGAAATTAAGTCGATCGAAAGAAACCAAATAGGTACTTAACAAAAGCTAAAGCCATAAATGATTGTAATACCGACATTATCGGAGCCTGTTAGAACTGGCTTATGATGTTACTTGGGAAGCTAAGATAGAGCAGAGCTACTAGAAACGCTTATATCGGAGTAGGTATTATCTAGTGACACTGGATTAATTGTTGAATGATTTTGGGTGTATTAACTTTATCGAAGGATCCCAAGTATCAAATGCTCAAGCTATTGATTGTGATGCCCAATATTATCAGAGATTGGAAGGACTGACTTATAAGGTCGAGTTTGCCATAGTCAGGCAACACACAAGAAACTTCATGTTGAAATTCTGCTTTTATGAAACACCTCAAAATGTATGACGTGCTACCGGCCATACGTCTAAGGGAGCTAGTGCACTACGTGACCATGACTATGACAAATGACTGCCACCCATGAACATTTGAAGCACTAGAGGCACCACCAATGCGTTGCCAAGAAACTTCATGTTGAAATTCTGCTTTTATGAAACACCTCAAAATTTATGACGTGCTACCGGCCATACGTCTAAGGGAGCTAGTGCACTACGCGACCATGACTACGACAAATGACCACCAACCATGAACATTTGGAGCACTAGAGGCACCACCAATGCGTTGCCAAGAAACTTCATGTTGAAATTCTGCTTTTATGAAACACCTCAATGACGTGCTACCGGCCATACGTCTAAGGGAGCTAGTGCACTACGCGATCATGACTTCGACAAATGACTGCCACCCCTGAACATTTGGAGCAATAGAGGCACCACCATTGCGTTGCCAGCTTTTTAGGAATTTGGTGGTCCGCCCCTTGGATAAACCCTTATGTTGAAATTAAGTGTGGGGAACACTGGCGATGGGAGTTGGTTCCACAGTTTCGTATAGTAGGTAAGTTCCGTGCATCACGTCTGGCACTCAAATTAAGTACAGGTACATATTTGACGGAGTTATCTTATTGGCATAGTTTCAAAGTGCTACTTGCAGGTAAAGTCAACGTCCGGAAAATTAACAGGGAAAATTCAGCCACCGTGCCTAACACAATATGTGCGTAGTATGCATTAGTGTCGCCGATAACTTTGACATAGTTTGTAGACAATGGCACCCGCCTGTCCCATTGCACTGAACTTGCGTATATTTGCGAATATTTAATATCGTCGCTGTCTAGCCTCAATATTCATAATTTAATTATTCAGGCGACCTAACTAGGGCAGTGATTAATCGAGTGGCCCCTAAGCACCCACCTATTCCATCTTCCGACTAAACTTACGACGTATATTTGCAAACTAGCTGATGCCCGCGACTTCAAATTGACCAGAGGTGCGAGTGTCTAAAGTTATTCCATTGATCGTAATCGTATTCGATGACATTAGCGTCAAAGTAAAATAAAACATAACGGCATTGAATTAGAGCTCAATTTCGTGTATGCATTCTTATACGTTTAGACATGTAACGAAACGCTCCATAACGCTCCATGTTAAAATCGGTTGTTCTGAATTTGTGACTAAATTAATATAATCAAGGATTATTTTACTTTGCTGCTAATGTCATTGAATACGAATACGATCAATGGAAAATTTTAGACAATTGGTACCCAGATCTTACAACCAGATTTTACAAACCAACCAGTTCTCTATAGTTTAGTCAGGCGTAAGCCTGGCAAGAGTAACATAACTCGGAGAATATTAAATATCATCGCTGTCTTCTTTTAATATAAGGTACGCGGTCGGTTTCCTCCGTTGCTTTTTTAGAATCGGCGGGCTAAGATGAGCTCATTCAAATGCAAAGGAGATGGTTCTATTATAACTTGCTCTACGCTGTTGCAAATATCATAAAATAATCTAGCGGCTTTTTTGTTCTTTGTTTTACGTGCGAAAATTGTTTCTTTCAAGTTGAAGCTGCACTTACACGTCTCTGAACTTTATCGGTTGTACGAGTGTCACTTCCTACATTAATTGATAAAGCTCTATCGTAGAATATCTTTATGCCCGTTTTCACCAACTATAACTGAATCATACCCTAAGTAGGAGTCCCTTTACCTAGGTAGCCCTTAAATACAATCCCTTATCCAATGTCATGTCCGCCTTTAGGTGTTCCCAAGAGATCCGTGAAAACGAAATAGTCAGAAAATGTCACTTAACTTAGTTTCGTTAGCCCATAAAAGTTAGGGAACGGACATCAGGACTTGAAGCGGACCTCCGATACCGAAGTTTTATTTTTCATTTTCATTCATGTCGGTGACGATTCTGAATCCTATTCATAATCATCGTCAGCAACCCATCAACGGCTAACTACTGAGCACAGGTCTCCTTTCAGAGAAGGGTTATGGGCCATAATCCACCACGCTGGCCCAATGCGAAATGTTAGACTTCACACACCTTTGAGAACATTATGGGGAACTCTCAGGTGTGCAGGTTTCCTCACGATGTGTTCATATCACACCTTTGAGAACATTATGGGGAACTCTCAGGTGTGCAGGTTTCCTCACGATGTGTTCATATCACAAGTAATATTCCTGTATGTATTGAATCTGTATTATTATTTTCACGCCCATAAAATACATATATTTTCATATTCGTGGCGTTTGATCACATTTTCTTAAAATATAAAACTCACGTGAACGAAGTCGGGTGAATTTTTCTATGTTAATCATGAGTGGCATTCTCCTTTCGGTCGGTACAGTGCAATGGGTGACGGTTTGAAGCGTCGACCGTCGGGTTTCCAGTCCGTTCGTTTTAATGAATGAATGAATATCCTTTATTTGTAAACTAAGTACAAGTGTAAATTAAAAATTTTATTTTTAAATGCAAAGTTTTTACTTCATTAGACTCTGGATATCATCTAGGATCAGAATACTTGTTATGACGAATCAAACAAGCCCAAACTCGATGGGGTTACGTCGTTTTATTACAGAGTTCCGATAGCCATCTTCCGTCTCCATCATAAGATCAGCTCCATATCACAATAATATTGCATTGTCATCCGATTTACACATAAATGCAAAATTTCAGCTCGATCAGAAACCGGGAAGTGGGTCTAATTCATCTTGCAACATTTGACTCAAACAAACAAATAAATAAATAAACTGGTCAAGCTATTATTTCGCTTGTAAAAAGCTAAATGAAGAAAGAAGAAAGAAGCTTGTAAAAATACAGAACCACACAAAATAAATATAACAATGTATACAATTTGGAGGCTCTACCTAGCGATATAATAAGATAATTAGAACAGTAAGCTATTGAGAGTTTTATATAATAGGAAGACGCTATTTCGTACGTTTCAGAGAAGCCTTGTAATAATGGATTAATTATATCACGAAATTTCCCTTTAAATGAGACGAACGGGAACAATTTGAAGTCAAATAATTTTCTTGTTTGTTACAGGTAAATGGCGCGTGAATGTTCCCACCTCGTGGAATTTATGTGCGTATGAGCCGTTTAATTTCCTGCTTTGAACTGTATCCTACCAAATGATGTGTTCGGGGGATGTAATTCTGTGCAGAATTCAATTGAAAGGTTGGGTCCACCAAACCTAAACCACGACGGAAACTGCAAGAACATATATTGAACTCGCGCGGACCAATTTTTGTTTTATTCGATGACAAGCCCTTGACTGCGATATCACCCGATCGCAAGTGACGATGCAGTCTGCGATGGCAGCGGGCTAACTTGGAAGGGGTATTGCAGTACAAATTACACCCTTATCCCTAATCGGTTTCTGCACACCATCGTACCGGAATGATAAATCGCTTGGAGACAGTCGTTAACGGTAGGGTGATAACAAGCCGCGACCAAAGCCGACCAGATATGTACTCGTGTTTAAAAGTGACATTGTAATGCATTTAGAAAAGATAAACCAGGTTTTCTAAAGTGACACCACGAAAACTGAGGAGGTGATTCGTGGCGTGGCCCATTAAAAAAAATTTACAAACAGCAGACATGATTTATTTCCTATAACGTGAATTAAAATATATTCAATGATTTTCATTGGCTAATATTGAAAAAACAAAAAAAAACTTTCCTGCCTTCTATGGGAGTATCCTTAGGAGATCCGACATACCTCAGCGTCTTGCTAAACTGAAATGAAATTGGGCGAGGCACATAGTTCGAATATCTAATGGCACCAATGTACTGGATAGCGACCCCGCACTGGAAAGTGGAGTGTTGGACCTCATTAATGTGAGATCGCCATTAGGTGGACCGACGATAGAAGAGTCGCGGGAAGCCACTGGATGCCTTTGTCCAGTGGACGTATATCGTTGATGAAGAAAATGAACAAAACATAAAAAACTTCGAATACAACGCGCTCGAGAGATAGACTTCTTTTGAATTGTCTGCTAACTTCATTAATGGTAACGAAGCGGCTGGTGATCGTTCCTCCCTTTAATTCAAGTCAAACATCACTGGCCTTGGACTTTGAGATGTAAATGAGGGATTTCGTTGTTAATGTCTACAGACTATATGAGTCGGAGGGAACTTGGGCGTTAATTTCGACGTAATGAATAGATTTGACTAGTTCATGTGTGGGTGTTGAGGAAATTCAAGGGTTTATTCATATATTTTGTTCATGTCCATTTAATTTGTTTTCCGGATGAGTGTGTTGGAGCCGCGCTTCTGCAGACTGCAGATCGCACCGTTACCATCACAACCTGCAATATCGCTTCCGTCAAAACATAGATTTGACATAATGTACATCTATATCTTTTATTCAATTACTAGGATTAGTATAAATACAAGAAAAGGAGTAAACAATGAGTAAACTAAAAACCATAAGATACAAGGAAAGTAGGTAGTTAAAAATCCTGCCACATCCCGTCACCTGTTTTGTGTATTTCAGGCTTAAGTGAAATAAACTGCATTCAAGTGTAGCTACTAAAATTAAATGTGAACGGCGAACCTATACAAATGCCACCTATCGCATTAATAATTCCCACACCCGTGTCCAACACAAGTTTGTGGCACACTGAAAAGAGAAAATTTATTGAAGCACTTAGTCTGTAGACCGCGCAAGTTGACATGAATCAAGCCCTATTACCGTATTACAATTACCGTCTGGTTACTATTAATGCTACAGCTTGAACGTAAGTGTAAAGCCTTGGTTAAGCACAAGTCACACGCGAACTGAACTGACTTAACTTAGCATCTTTTCATAATGCAGTTGCAGCACCGAGCTAAGCTAAGTGTCTGCATTGTGTTAGTTCTATCCAATGATACTAGCTAAGTGAATGCTTCTTTCCTCTACTTTTTCCAAGTGAGATACGGACTGAGAAAAACAAATATAAATCACTAGATCTTTTGTACGTATCACAATCAGCGCCGAAATGGCGACAATCAAAATGCTTCATTATCACGTCGACAAAAGCTGGTCCAGTGTAATTGTATAATAGGGTTCAGTGGCAGCGACTAGCGACGCATAACGTGAATCCCGTCATCACGTCATAGGATGTCACAGTGAAAGTTTGTTGCACTGCAGCGATGAGATAGCGATAGCGTTTCCTTAGCGATAGATATTCTTTTACCAGCAACCGTATAAATAGAATAGAATAGAAATGTTTTTTTATTCAAATAAACTTTTTTACAAGTGCTTTTGAATCTTCGATGAGTCTACCACTGGTTTGGAATGCCCTTCATGCCGAGAAGAACCAGCAAGAAACTCGGCGGTGGCTCTTTTCAAAACAAGTTTACAATTCAATGGATACTATGCTATAAAGAACTACATGCTGTGGAAAGAAAAAGTTCTTGTCGGGTGTCTACTGCCTCGTGAGTTCCTACTGTCTCCCACCAGCATGGAAACCCGCTGGCAAAGAGGACGATGAGGAGAAAGACGCGAGTACTACTTGATCAGACAATACCCCTACGCACGGTGATGAGTCAATCACCCATAGCACGAAGGTTCCTGGACATAACTTCTAGCTTCAAGACCTTACACGGGGAAACTTCAGCTTAAAGAACGGCGAAGCGTTACAATCCGTGCCCAAACCTGGATAACGGGACTCTGACGCGAGGCCCGTATAGTTATCCTCGATTGGCCTTCGGACAGTCGGAAATCTCGCAACTGGAAAAAGTTCCTTGTACCTCGTAAATACTCAAAGCCGCTTTAAAGTCGCGTCTGAATAGCATTACGTGTGACGAGGGCTTAAAGCAAACCCCAAACGATGCACATTAATGGCCTTAATAATGCCACGGCTAGCTTTCAAACACGGCCACCCGTGCAGGAATACACTGTCTACACTGCAAACTGAGTAGTCGCGTCTGAATAGCATTACGTGTGACGAGGGCTTAAAGCAAACCCCAAACGATGCACATTAATGGCCTTAATAATGCCACGGCTAGCTTTCAAACACGGCCACCCGTGCAGGAATACACTGTCTGCACTGCAAACTGAGTAATGTCCTGAATTAGTCCGACGTCGCTTGTGAGTGTGCATGTCGAACATTTCGGGGGATCAAGTGTTTTGGATACATTTGAGATTGGCTTTCTACTTATACAGTATTACTTCATGGTATTATAATCGTCCTAGTATGTTTCTGACAAGAATAATCGGTGGTGTAAGTTAATTCTGAATCTTCTTTTAGTGCCATCTCCTAGCGGAGGTTGGTAGCCATTAAGGCAAGTTGTACTTTGTTAACGGTGGCTCTAAACAGGGACCTGGAGCTTATTGTTCGTCCAGGGCTTCGTAAATTCTTAATGTAGACGTTTGACATCATCTATCACTTTTTTTCCGCTGCTATAGTGTAGCAGCGAAGTGCTAAAGCCCTAAAGAAGCGTGAAGATTTCTAATCAGATTAATTTTCATTGCCAAGTTATCGATTGGCGTTAGACGTTGAGAACATTTTTGTGACAGACCATTAAGTTTGACTGTAGTCAAATTCTTATTTCAGGAATTAATTTAACTTCACAGTGAAATTAACTATCAACCATCAGAACGGTTTATTGTTACATTCAAACAGATTTGGAGAAAAGAAAAAAAAAAAACTGTAAAATTTACTACGTGTTAAACCTAAGATCCTTGTACACATTAGTCACTTGGCGAATGTGTTCAAGGCTACTTGCCGCATGTGGCCTTCGCAAGCGTACTTGCAGACTTTTAGTCTTCATTGAGAAATACATCAAAAGATCTTGATACAATTTATATTGTGCGTTTACAAATTGGCTGGCATTAGTCGAGTATGTTGTTTACCCCCTTGTGTGGGCTAACCGGAGCCATAAGTACCATAGTTACCATAGGTACCATAAGTACCTAGAGTTTGAAGATAGGTGAGCTTTTACCTTCAATATTACACTACCACTACTTTTATAATTTCTGTGGCCACACTATCAATCTTCTGTCTTCTATATAAATAAAGAGACGCGTGATCTTTCTCATTTATCAACGCCCAGCTCTAATCGCTAAAGCTAACGTGCAGCTAGAGGTATGAAATCGTTTCATTTAATGACGAAAGAAAGTATTTTTCTTACTTTTATCGCTTTTATTCCTCAGTTTTGGAAGTTGAAACTACAAGATCACACCGCACTCAGAGTCGTTAATCGTTACTTAATGACGAGATCTTGGATTTTAAAAGTTTCATTCTCAGAAGTTAATGCTTCGTTTGTATATTAATGACAATTCAGTAATAGATTTAATGATAATTAATTAATTAATCATTAAATAATATGATTTAATACTTGCTGAGTGCGGCAGTTAATCACAAGGCAATGATTAATTAATCATAATTTAATGAATGACTGAGTGCGGCAGTTAGATCGCTCGTAGCCACTTTACACAAGTAGGTGATTCCATAGTTTAGCTCGCGAGTTTTGTAAACTACACTGTCAAATGTCATGTCTGCGTAAAGTACAAAAATCCTTTTTGAGTTGGAGTATATCCTTTTGTAACATGACTAGCTTGTGCCCGGGATTTCATCCGCTTTGAGTTAGGTTTATAAAAATCCCTTTTGTTTTTCCGGAATAAAAAGATGTTTATGTCACATATCAGGTCCTTAACTAAACCCATGCATAAATCACGTAGATCCTCTGCTCCGTTGCTGCGTGATTAAAGGAAAAACCAACAAGCCAACAAATAAACCACATTATGTATATATAGATGCCATAGTGTGTTTATTCGTAATATACTAATATATTACGATTAACTCGCAACGCGGACGAAGAAGTGAGCCACTGTGCTACTCGTAGTTATTACAAACAATCTTACCGGCAGGTTTTCATGAAGTTAATTTTGTACTTTTGACGCCACGTACGTACGTGTGTAAGTAAAAAGTACAAAATACCTATATACTGTACCTAGGCTATGTAGACATGTACGTGACATAAAACTCAATGGCACTGAATTTTAGCAGGATTATCTTGGTGATAACATATTTCGTGAATTGAGAGCATATCTCTCGCTACACGCGCGGGATTAAAAGGGAACGAGCCAAAAATTTAAGGAATCTCATGTAGAAGGGTATCAAATAGGTTTCCATAGAACTTGGTGTACGGTAGCTATTTTGTTTAAATCTTCCAGAATCGTTAATTAAAAGTTAACTGTTCGTCCTTAGTACGTATAGTTAGGGACTCGGAGAGTGATATAGCTAGGCTATCCTTTATCCCGAAAAATAGAGAATTCCCGCAGGATTTCTGAAACTTAACTCCACGTGGACGAAGTCGCTTGCAAAAGCTAGTATTTGTATTTGATAAAATTAATTGCTTTACATTTCCCCTAACAATACATGACTACGTGATCCTAGTTGTCTTGTTTTCTCCACGTTATCGTACTGTGGCGAACATATATTTTGTGTTTCAATTATAAGCGCGACGTTTTTATAGCACTGCCAGCGTACAATTAAAATCCTAGATTAATGTCAGCCTTGCTCTTCTTTGGGCTGCGATCGTTCACGAAACATTGCTTATAATAATAATCTTCTTCTTCTTCTTTATCAACCGATAGACGTCCACTGCTGGACAAAGGTCTCTTGCATGGACTTCCACAGGCCTCGGTCTTGCGCCGCCTGAATCCAGCGGCTCCCTGCGACTCGCTTGATGTCGTTGGTCCACCTGGTGGGGGGTCTGCCAACACTGCGCTTCCCGGTGCGGGGTCGCCACTCCAGCACCTTGGGACCCCAACGACCATCAGCTCTTCGAACTATGTGCCCCGCCCATTTCCACTTCAGTATCGCGACTCGCTGAGCTATGTCGGTGACTCTGGTTCTCCTACGGATCTGCTCATTTCTGATTCGATCCCGCAGGGACACTCCGAGCATAGCTCTCTCCATCGCCCGCTGAGCGGTCCTGAGCCTACTTATGAGGCCCTTATAATAATAATAATCCCACCAAAAACATTTTCATGTAAAATGTTGCCGAGACCATATGGCTCGCACTGTCAAAAAGTTATTAAGTAGATCTCATGTTGAGCCATGCTTCTAACTCTACAAGCTCTAACTTCACAAACTCTAGACCTTAGTCAAAATTGGTCGTTTCGTTACTACAAGAACTATTGTATAACAGAAAAGTAATGAACAGTGAATTTTTCTAAGTGGGTCTGACTTGAGGTGCGGTGCGGGGAAGCGCGAGGGAGCTAGGGGCCAACTTGTTTCCAACGTGTAGTATGTATGTTTAGAACCACTTCCCGGTTTCCGATTGAGCTGATCTGATAATGGTGGCGGAAAATGGCTATGGGTTAACTCTAGTAAAACGACGTAATCCCCTTCGAGTTTGGGCTCGTTGGATTCGTCTTGATAAGTACTCTGGTCCTAAAAGCTGGATTTTTAAAATATTTTTTTTAATTTACACTTGTATAAACAAGTGTATACCTTCACAACAATTATAATATGTCTCATTTGTCGTTCTAATTACGTACAATAAAACCTTATAAAATGACGGAGGAAAGCATCGTGAGCGCGAATGCAAAATGACGAAAAGTGAAAGATACCTTCTGTGCGTAGAATTCAGCGGCCGTTTTCGGTTAAACCACAAAATTACTATGGCCTAAAAATTATTTGCTAACTTTGGTTCTGAGACTCTACGCACAGACTATTCGTCAAAGGAATTGTATTAAAAGTACAACAAATACCAAAAATTTATTTTTTAGGACCTACTTGCTTACTGAACCGTGAAATTTCTAATAAAACTTTAATTTGATTGAGCAAATGTTTGTAAAGTAATAAAAATTGGACGCAGCGAATTCGAGACTCATCTCCTATTCCATTATCAAAAAGAAACTTCCGAGTTCAAGAATCGAATCGCTTCCTTAATAACGTTCCTCATCCTTATTTGCGTTGACGCTCTTCAGAAAATTGCTTTTACAGCCTGAAAACTTGGATAAAACCTTCTCTCTCTAAACGTTTAGCTTCTTCGTGCTCAAGTCTAAGTTGTATTTTCGTATCCAACATTGCTAATATACTGGCTGGCTGTATGTATTTCTACTGAGTGAGGTCGGGGCCGCACTGGTAAGGCGACGGATTATTTGATGAACCTTTTGCGTATTTTATGCATTTGTGTATAGTCAGGCAAGCAATCAAATATCACATGATTTAACGGTGAAGGAAAATATCGAGAGGAAACCTGCATGCGGAGTTCTCCATAATGTTCTCAAAGGTGTGCGAAGTCTTCCAATATGCATTGGGCCAGTGCAGCGTGGTGAATTGTTACGCGTATAGTTATAGCGTGGTGGCGCTTAGTAGTAAACCATTGATGGGTTTCTGATGATGATGATGATGTTGATGATGATGATGATGATGATGATATTTATAATGTTAGTGTATGAAAAAATGTGATATAAAAGGATTTGTGATAAAAAAATTGAAGATTCGATTTACAAGCACTTTTTTAGTTGAATTATAAAATCACTTCTATTCGATATGCAAAATAAAGTCTTCAGGCTAGCTAGACATTCAAGTAGCTATCATTTGTATAGATGAAGTGCTTTTACGGCTGGTTATACGATTATCTACTTAACTAATTTCTACTAAAACTAGTACTGTCCTTTTTGCACAGGAATTCAACAAAAAGCTTTTTCTAATCCTTTCGATATTGTCTACTGTACAACCGAATAAATACCAATAACGTATAGTGAATTATCAAACTGGTCGAGTTATATCAGCCAAGCTGAAACTCTACCGATAAAGCTGAGAGCTTTAAGATACAATCTAACCGCATTGGATATCTTAGCACGTACGTAGTCTAGGTCTATTGTCCTTTCAATCAAGATGTGATCGTGCCCAAACAAGATATGACATAACAATAGACTATGACGTTGATGATAAATTATGATAATGTTCACCGGTACTGCGGCCCAGTTCTGACGTTCAAATGCCTTATATTAATAGGGAAATGACGATGTCAATGATCTCGTAAATTTCCTAGGAATTTCATAAAATCATGGAACAATTTTAAACAACTACTTTTATTGAGCTTTCATTGAAATACATACGTGAAATACATATTGAATTCTTTTCATTTGGAAAATCTACCGATATGACAAGATACTGAGCATAATTCGTTAGGATTAGCCCGCGACTTCGTCCGCGTGGATTTAGTTTTTAAAATCCTTCGGGAACTCTTTCATTTTCCGGGATAAAAAGTAGCCTTTGTCACTCTCCATGTCCTCAAATATAAACATGCAAAAATCGCGTCGATCCGTAGCTCTGTTGCAGCGTGATTGAAGGACAAACCAACAAACAAACACACTTTCGCATTTATAATATTAGTATGATTGAAATTTGAATGCTAAACAGATAAATTTTTTAGAATATCAACCAAGTTGAAGCGGAAAGCTTGTGTCAGCAGTGGGTACGACAATAGTGCAACGGGTGGGATTCGAACCTGCGACCTTTCAGTTTTCAGTCCGCACCTTTAACCGTTGGGCTATTGAGGCTTGAGTATGAATATATTTCTTTTGCTGCTGAAGTTCCATAGTTTCTGAATGTTACTAAAAAGTACTTGTTTGTTTTAATTTCACTGTTTCCGTCCGCTTTGTTGACTGAATTCAAAATTCAAAATTCAAAATTATTTATTTCATGTAGGCCAACCTGTGGCTCTTATGACACGTCAAGATTCTACCACCGGTTCGGACTAAATTTAAATGTTTCATACATTCAGCCGGAAATCGCCCGTATCAAGCGGAGGAATTCAATAAAATGAAGCCATATGCCGCAATGTTTTCCTCTCCATGTTTTTGTTCCTATACTTTAATGTACGGCTGTAACTGACAAAGGTTCTTCCTTTCTGAAAATGTACCACGCTGCTAGCAATGCCAAAACATTAAACGATGAAGCATTCTGAAATGAAATGATTTCCTGTTACCTACGTGCATAGATTTAGGATTGGTAGTCGCTTCGCATCGACTAGATACCGTCGGCGTACTAGTAAATTGCGGCAATTCACACTACGCCTGAACTGGCGTACCCACATAGTCTCGTAGCAACCAATGTTTGACGTTATCAAACTATGATATTACGTTGTCGTTACGGAGCTATTGTTTTTAGGATGTACGGTATAGTCCATTGAAATGTTACATTTTATAGGCCTTACCTTGCGTTTTTTAGAGGACGCAATTTTATTTTTTTGATGTGTAGGAGGGGGGTCATTGTAAAGCTAAAACCAATTTGTGGGGTCGCCACCCTTGTCCCACGGCCGCCATCTTGAAAATAGCGGTTGAAATGGTTTTAACGATATATCTCTTAAACTATTTATCTGATAAAAAAAATTGTTAACATTTTTTGTTGCAAATTAAATTCTCTACTAGTCCATTGAAAAGTTACATTTGGGGTTGCGTTTTTTAGAGGACGAAATTTTATTTTTTTTATGTGTAGGGGGGGTCAGTGTAAAGCTAAAACCAAATTTGTGCTAAAACCAAAAAAATGTTCTCAGAATCGGCTCTCAGAAGTAATAAATGAAGATAACTTTGATGATGAACCGCCGACATTAACACCCCTTCCTTCTCCAGTTCGCACATTTTCGCTTATAACTTTTTTATTTATAGTTCTAAGACAAAAAGTTACTAGACCAAAGTTGTAGAGAATTTAATTTGGAACAAAAAATGTTAACAAATTTTTTTATCAGATAAATAGTTTGAGAGAGATATCGTTAAAACCATTTCAACCCCTATTTTCAAGATGGCGGCCGTGGGATAAGGGTGGCGACCCCACAAATTTGGTTTTAGCTTTACACTGACCCCCCCCACACATAAAAAAAATAAAATTTCGTCCTCTAAAAAACGCAACCCCAAATGTAACTTTTCAATGGACTAGTAACTAATAGCGATTAAGCTACTAATCCTAATCTAAGTATATTGTCTATTACGTATCGGTTTAAAATTAATTTACTGTACAGTACGATACAAGTGGAGATTAAGGTTTTTATTGAAAACTGAGAGTCACGCATCAATATTCTGAACATATTTAACTGCATCATTATAAAACTGAATTATTTTGAAAAAAATATACTAGTATATAGCGTGTCACACTATAGCAAAAAGTTCGAGGTCCTCCTCAAAATAATAATTTTAATCATTTTCCCCACGCTCTACACTCCCATAAAAGGAATACATTTACTCACAGATAAATAAAACAAATATTTGTCATGAACCATGATAAAATATTTAATAAAATCAATGAATATTAAAATTTTAACTGCTTCGTGTACCCGGACAACTGTTAAGCTGTTTCGGACCGTACCGTTTACTTCAAATACAGTGCTTTGCGTGTATTGTGTATTCATTTTATTTTTTGGCGTCTCGTTCATCGTTATAACACAAGATAAAATTTAATTAAAATCCTGGTAGCCTACTGCTACTTTAAAACATATCTAAGAACACTACACGCACGTACTGAAACTTACGCACGTACAAAAAACGCACCAAAATTGGCCCAGTAAACGCACAAACAAATAAACAGCTTTGATTGCTAAACGCACATACCTGTATCCGTTCCGTCGTGGGTGAAAATATTAAGGTTCATTCCCACTAGTACAACTGGTTAGTTCAACGGTTGGAAATAGTTATTTGTGTTAAATGAGGCCAAAGAAATATTTTGTTCCCCGAGGGCGTTATTTTGAATTCAGAGCGAAGTGAAGGATTCTAAAGTAGAACCCTGAGCGTAGCGAGGAATTCAATATATGCCGCCCGAGAACTAAAATATTTTGGCCCCGAATGACACACTATTTTTCATCATTACCTATGAGAAAAAGCTAGGAGTATCAACCTACTATGTATAGACATTACCTATACGTATATTGAAAGTTTAAAACACAAATAAATTTTTATGAAATAATTAAACATTAATATTTATGTTGGATACAGTATGGGCGTATATTATATATATATATATATTTATATATATATATATCGAGCAGATATATCCGATCGACAAACATTTTTGAATTTCGAACGGAATCAGCGATGGACAGGTTTCTGCAACGAACGCAGTAGTAATAAACACATACTAAGGCACGAACGCGGACCAATCAGAAGAGAGAAATGAAAAGTCCCATGGGGTTAAAATGGGGTTTGCTCCCGCTATCCTCTGAAGCCAATATTCGTTTTTCGAATAGGTATGATGAAAATATTATTTTTAAGCCTCGTTTTGTATTTTGCGTGACGGACCGTGTCTTCCGAGAAACTTTAAAAGGATCTCGAGAGTTTCTCTATCCATGATAAAGTGTGTGTACGTTAACTTGTGGGGTTTGATTAAACGGCGTCATGTTTCCGTGAATGTTGAAATATTTACCCGTCTATTTCCGTGCAACAGGATCACTGTTGATACATAACATGTGGATTGCTATTTCCTGAATCGACTATTTACATGTGTACCTAAATGTATGTAAACAATTCACATGCATCAGTCTCTAGATATTTGATGTTATCCATCTGATATAATTTATTGTGTAGAGACTTCAGTTTCACATATTTTGTTTACTGGTTTAATGTACCTAATTCTGTTTCACTCAATCTCTTAGCTTAACTGAATTGACAGCTGCGTATAATACTCCCTTTCATAAAACTCCGTGCGGAAAAGGATACAATTAAATTTAGGCCAGTCGTTTTAGTTTAGATATTGTGTATAACAGAATTAGCCACAATCATCTTTATTTGGACTGATTTCTCTTCTCATTTAAAAATTTAAGACATATCTCACATTGTTCTAAAATGTGTTTTCCAAAACACAGATTTTCGTTAAATCAAATTGTCGAGTCTGCTATAAATAAAGATGTTGCGAACAAAACTCGCATCTCTTTGTCCATATTTAATATTTAAAATGAATAATTCTATTTCCAGAAACATCTCGACTAAGTTTTCCAGCAAGAAATGTGGGAATGAGAAAATAATGTGTCTTAATTCACTTTCCTTTGTGACACGATATTAATATGGAAGTAGCTGGGGCGAGGCAAAATTTATTTTAGATAGCTTCCAGTTTTGCTACATGTCTTGGGAAGTGGTTGTTTTTATCAAAGATTTATAAGTGTGTTTTTTTATTTAGTTTTTTATTCTGTTGCATAAACATGATTTGCACTTTTTAAAATTAACATACCCAATACTATAACACATACTGTTTGTTGTAATACAATTTAATTTAACCTACACTTTATTTAAATTTTATGGATACAGACAGATATTATATTTTTGTTTTCATCCATTAAAACACAAACATGTTAATTAAGAAGCTGAACTGTTACAATTTAAATTATTATTTATTAATATATTCTGTAGATTCATAGGAAAAATCAACGTTTTGTAATGCTTTACTTTAAAATTCGCCATCAATCATCAGGTGAAAATTATTAGTTTTTAACTAGTCTTGCACATGCGCATGTTTTAATGTATTGCAAACATAATAAATGTTTATTAGAGCATTTAACCAAAATAATAGTTAGCTCGTGAACGGGTTCCGCCGGTGGGAATGGGGCTACTTTTTGTGTGCTCGTCTTAACATGAATTGTAGTACGTTTTTTTTTTAATTTCCCCTCATTGTGGAAATAATATATTTTATTCTAACAAAGTTGCATGGGTTAAATCGGCATGGCATCCGGCTGCCCACAAGATAGTATAAAAACTTATTACAATGTAATAGCTTCATAATAATATTGTACAATGATTATTTTGAAAAGAGCAACTGGTGAGTTTCTTACCGGCTCTTCTCAGCAGAATCCGCTTTCCGAACCGGTAGTAGAGTCATGACGTGCCATAAGAGCCACAGGTTGGCCTACGTGAAATAAATAATTTTGAATTTGAATTTAATAATATTTCTTATGTGAAAATCAATACTTAACGTTTTGTTTACATTATTAGTAAAGCCAAATTGAATCACTAGCTAAGCTACTTATAACACAATAGTAAACTCCCACTTCCTGCTGAAACTAGTGAAGACGCAGTAGCTTATGTGAACGGTGCTCGAAAGTTTACCCACGTCCCACTTCAATATTGAGTTAATTTGATAGATTAATTTGGTGCAAATTGGTTCGGGAAAGTAAACTGAATGTGTGTTAGTAATTCAATATGGTTAGCCGTAAACCAAACACGAAGCGGGAAGTTCTGGCGAAGCAGTTTTGTTGTTAGCCTCCCAATGTACAGGTTACAACTTTAAATGTGAACTTAAGAAATTTTGAATTCAGTTTCATTAACACTGTTCAATTTGTTTGTTGGTTTAAAATGCTCATCATTGTTCGAGTTCAAAAATAGTAAAATATGAATTATAAATTCAAAAATCTACGAGTACCTATAGAAAACTCAAAGATATACATTATTCGAAATATAATTTGATTATTTGCCGTATCCATGAAGTCTCTAGTTTTTTCTAAATAAAAGAGTAGTTGAAGATCAAGAAAAATACCTTAAAGTATCTACACACCAAACTGATGAAGCAAGATTTTACTGCGGATGTATTTTATTAGTAACTTGAAGTTGAACAATAAACAATGCAAACCAAACTGTGTAGTAACAACAGATATTCCAACAGAATCTGAATGCACTTGACTTTATAAATTGTAATAATAATAATACCACTGTTGAGGTTAGTTCCCTTAACAATCCAATTGTAAGTTGTAAGTAAATATGTTCTATCGAAAGCCAAACACTAAATTCCATCGCAGTAGTTACAGATCCGATTTAGGTTTCAATGTACATTCCATACAACATGTTTCAACATGGTCTGCAACTTGAATTCTGTTAGCGAGTTAAATGGAATCGAGGAATTGATTTGAAAAGAGAAGCCATCAGTCCTTGACTTTGTCTTAATACTATTTATCTATTTTGTCAAGATAGAAGGTAATTTTACTATCTTGTTATGTCATGTACCTATTGATTATAGCGATTTTTTGCTTAAATGGATTTGGTTGATGGATTTTAATCTTTTTGCTCAGACTGAACGCCACTCCATTTAGGTACTATATCACACTCGTGATTCTTATTTGCTAACGCCCGGCTTTAGATATTCAATCTATCTGATGAATCGACAATTTAACACAATCGTTTGCCTGTTTAGTGTTTGTCGCTAAACAACATATGTGATACGCCACGGTGATATGAATGTTGCTGCTATTGATAAGGCGACACCCAAGAAAATATGATCGCGGAGTTAATAAGTTATATCTTGGTTTGTACCAATAAATAACTTGGGCCCCACCCTAAACCTATTTGAATTAAAGTAGCAAATCCAGTATATTATTTGTTCTAAAGTCTGCTTGTCAGCAAATAAACTCCTGAGTTTATAGAAGTTTATTATTAAGCTTCCTGACGAAGTTAGGCCATATCAAGTTTAACTTTTGAGCACAACTTAACTTAATAGTACCATAAGAGCAAATAATATGTTTGAACTTTAGAGTCTCCGGTAGCTTTTCAAAGAAAGTGCCTCCCATTTTTTTCTTATTTGCGCCCGGTGCGGTGGAAACCAGGTCAAGGTGTTTGACAAATTATTTCGTGGCACAGGCTCCCTCGGTTGTTCAAATAACGCGAAGCCATTTTCAAAATGCTACTGCCTTTCGCCGGAGTGAATTGTGTTTTCAGCGGCCCCCAGGCTACGCTACTTTCAGCTTTAATGAGTGCCCATACCCACGTTTTACTCTCTCTTATTGACCAAGCAGTCAATACCATTTCTTAATTGCTTTGTACGCCTTATTTAATTTATGTTAATATAGGACAACTTCCGCTTGCCTACGATCGCATCTGTTAGTAAGGGTCGATGCAGATTAAGGTTCGATCATATGGTATATGGGTGTGGTGCAATACCTAGATTAATATAAAAATAAATAAATATAATAAGTAAAAATAGGCAACTTTTACTATGGACTATTTAAAAAACGTCTAATTCGAAATCCTTAGCCAAATGTTCGTCATTTTGGCTAAGGATTCTTTTCTTCTCCGCATACCTATCAAACGATATGTATGTAGTATTATTATAAGTATAATATGTTAATAAGCCAAGTCATTTTACAATTACATATTATCGTCATTGTTAAAAAAAATCTTCAAAGAAGACGAATACTTACTAGTCAGTTTCGTTTGAGTCATAAAAGAGGATGTCTTACTGAAATACCTCTTCTTTCTTTAACGATAACAACTTATGTAGTTCGCACAATACCTAAATAAAACCGGAGAAAAAAGCTATCAACATAATGCCCGACGCTTTTTTGTTACTTGTATTTAGCTTTTCGACCCTTGTATAGTATCTATTTTTATTATTTCTAATTCGGTGTAATTTTAATGGCGCGCAGCGTTTTGATTCTAATTGTCTGCTGAGGTACAGTTTCAAAGAAATCTATATATATAAAAGAAAGTCGTGTTAGTTACACTATTTATAACTCAAGAACGGATGAACCGATTTGGCTGAAAATTGGTGGGGAGGTAGCTTAGAACCAGGAGACGGACATAGGATACTTTTTATCCCGTTCGACCGCGTTTCCGTCAAGTCACTATAAAACATGGTATAACAAAAACGCATCTGACATGGAATAAAAAAAAGGCAAATGACAGTGGAATAACAAAACGTAAATGACAGCTAAACGTAATTTTGTCTTTGGTTAAGTATGGTAGAAAAATTGAATTTTTTTTTTTAATTCATAAAAAGTGTTATGTAAATAAAGCATTACTGATATTATAAATGCGAAAGTGTGTTTGTTTGTTGGTTTGTCCTTCAATCACGTCGCAACAGAACAGCAGATTGATGAGATTTTTTGCATGGGTATAGTAATGGATGTAGTAATGGTTCCTCAGACCGGGAGAGCTACTTTTTATCTCGGATAATGAAAGAGTTCCCGCGGGATTTTTAAAAACTAAATCCATGCGGACGAAGTCGCGGGCATCAGCTAGTAACAAATAAAGATGATTCAAAATAATAACAATTATTTCCTACAAGACCTCGATATCAGTTCTACCTTATGATTGTGTTTGCCACTATATTGCTTATTATCCTGGTACTTAATTAATAATATAATGAACTAGATGTTGCCCGCGACTTCGTCGTTTTTGGATTCCCGCGGGAACTCCATCGGTGCATTCCTTGTGGCGTAAAAGAGTTACAAAAATCCATACACCCATCCTCACAAACTTTCGCATTTAAAATACTAGATGACTAGATGATGCCCGCCACTTCGTCTTCGTTAGATTAAGGTTTTTAATTCCCGCGGGAAATCTGTAATTAAAGTAGTAAAAAAAATTAGCCTATGTTAACACATTCTAGGTAAAATATAGTGAACTACCTATTTCCATTCCAAATTTCAGCCAAATCGGTTCATTCTTCGTGGCGTGAAATAGTAATATGGGGGACTGGAATTGACACGTAAGCGAAAACAAGTCGCCTGCGTGCGATACTCGCCCAGTCGTGCGGCGTCACACGGCTCGCCATGTCGTGTCTCCAATAGTTGTGTATGTGTGATCGATAACTAGAAAATAAATTGACGCTGATCATGGACTGACGGAGTTTCATTGAAGTTGGACGAAGGATGAACCCCAACAGGCACGGAACCCCAACAGTAACAAACGTCCATCCATACATCCTCACAAACAAAACATTTATAATTATAGTAGGACATTAGTAGGATGGTAGGATTAGTAGGAATTAGAAGGATAATATGATTAATAGTAATTTCTTTTATTTTTCCATTAATATACTACATGTACCTACTCACTTAAATTACAACCTAAGCTAAGTCGTGGGCATCAACTAGTGTGTAAATAAAATGCATGTGTTCAATGTGTGTATGTATACTCGTACGTGTTATATAATTCGTGACCGGAATACCACTTAAGTTTCCAGATAATGAGATTTCCTTAATCCCCGGTGAGAGCACTTGTATGGAATTGGTATTAGCACGTTGTTTTCTCTTCTCAATTCTAGAGTTCTTAAGAGGAGCATACTGAATTTCCTTAACTATTTATTTGCTATAAACATGAGTTATAAAGCTACTAGCTGATGCCCGCGACTTTGTCCGCGTGGATTTAGTTTTTAAAGTCCCTCGGGAACTCCTTGATTTTCCGGGATAAAAAGTAGCCTAGATGTTGACCCGAGTAATAAGCTACCACGGTATAAAATTTTGTAGAAATCTGTGCGGTAGTTTTTACGTGAAAGAAGGACAAACAAACAGACAGACAAACAGACAAAAAAATTTAGCTTCTGTTTTGATATCTGTATCTTGAACACAATTAGAAGCAAAAACCCTTTTTTGAATCTATTTCATTTACAGAATTGGTTTCGTTTCTGTTTTATTATAATTATGTATGTATAGTAGTGAACATAATATTACAATAGATTCGAACACTTTTTGCTTTGAACACGATAAATATATCAATTGTCTATGATGGAGACCTTTAATCAACAGTGTACGAGTAAGCAGCAGTGTTAGCCTAGTGAAACAGTAATCGCCTAGTGGTTAGGACTGTGGTCTCCTATTCTGGGGGTTGCAGGTTCGATCCCGGGTACGCACCTCTTGACTTTTCGGAGTTAAGCAATTAAATATCACTTGCTTCAACGGTGAAGGAAAACATCGTGAGGAAACCTGCACATCTGAGAGTTCTTCATAATGTTCTCGAAGGTGTGTGAAGTCTTGATAAAGAAGAAGAAAAGGCGAGCAAAGTCTTCCAATCTGCACTTGACCAGTACCAGAGTGGTAGAATGATGCCTGAGCCCTTCTTATTCGATAGGAAACCTGTGTCCAATAGTTTGTTAGTGATGGGTTGAGATGATGATAATGGAATCGATATCTGCTGGGGAAATGAAGTATTTAGACCAGTAGACATGTGCATGCTATTGCCCCATCTTGCTCCGCCATTTCCCGCGCAAGATTGATAGTTACGTGTGACGACTAACTCTATTATCCCAGTTTGCGCACTTCATTTAAATTGTCTCTTCGTCTCATAAAATTACTCTTTTACTAAAAGTATGTTTTGGTCACAAGGTGTGTTAATTTCTTGATTTTGACGACCTCTTTGGCGCAGTGATAAACCCTGTGGTCTTGAAATATAATCATTGTGATTCTCGGCGGGGGCAGAGTTACCGACATAGCTCATCGAGTCGTAAAGTTGGCAATTCTAGGTGAACTCGCAATATTAAACTAGTCAAGGAAACCGTTGGATATAGGCGGCGCAAGACCGAGACTTGTGAAAGTCCACACAAGAGACCTTTGTACAGCATTGGACGTCTATCGGTTGATATAAAGGTAGAAGCGTTGATCTACTAGTAGTAGGTATTAGCCATTTTCTATTCTAAACTAAATCTATTTTCTACTGTTGAGTGGTTTAATTTATTATCACGCTTCGCAAATTTTCATTCCAATCAACACTGCGATGCTCATGGGATTCACAAGGGTTCAGTCTCTCGAATAAATCGATAAGCGTTTGTATTGCTAAATACATGATGGAAACGCGAGATTTGGAAGTGTTGATTTTATTATCGCTATTCACACTTCGTTCCATATGAGGAGGCATTGCATGCTACGGGCCAAAACCGTAGCGTTGGCATATCTAGGGTTTATTGTAAAACGTTATTTTTACTCGACTACGGCAAAACTAAAAGGGTGGATTATGATTTTAGCAGTCTATGTATGTATGTCTGCTTACCGTATGTGCATCTGTAGTGCCTAAACTACTGAATCGATTTTGACGAATGAGGCGTCAATCGATTCGTTATGTTCCGAGTAACATGGCCCACATTTTATACGAACAAAATCAATGTGATGGATGTTATGTCCAATTCCGTAATCGGGTTACAGTTTTCAAACTTTTTCTTATTAATTATTCTTGGTCTCAATCTGACCCAAACCCTGTCAGTCGGGTGCTTCGGGATTAAATCTTCTACTTCTTTCAAACAGAAGTTGTAAAAATGTAGGTTCATACTATTATACTACCTAAAATTTTTGTTTACTTGGCCTTTCCTTGCTGTTGCACTTCTACTGTAAGTTATACATAACAAACCTTCCAAAAGAAAATGAAAGTATTATTATGTATAGCACATTCGTCATCATCATCAGCAATAACGACTCACTACTGATCGCCAAGATCATGAAGAACTCTCAGGCGTGAAGGTTTCCACACGATATTTTTCTTCACCGTCGAGGCATGTGATATTTATTTGCTCAAACGCACATAACTTCTGAAAAGTCAGAGATACGACCCCCGATTAGGAGACCGTAGTCCTAACCACTAGGCTATCACTGCTTCTAATCTTTAGGCCGATTAAATTATATTAACCCTAGCAAACCAGGCGAGTCAGCATCCTCGCATCATCCTCGTGAAACAATTCTGTACATGGTTGATGCTAGACAATATCCCGTATCTACCAAACCGATATCTAATTTATATGTAGATAAATTCTGCCCGTAACATCTCGACTTGATGCATTTCTCTACCGCAGTCCCGTCGTGATCGTGGTATCAATTTTAAACATCTAAAAACCAATAATGCGTTCCTGAAAGTAACTTATGCTCAAAATTCAACACGTGCTCCGGTTTAAAATAACTTTACAGTGAAATAATATCTACTATCTCCACTATCTCTACTAATATTATAAATCCTAAAGTGTGTTTGTTTGTTGGGATCGTCCTTCAGTCACGCCTCAACAGAGCGACGGATCGACGTTATGTTTTACAGTAGTCTAGTAGAGATCTGGAGAGTGACATATTATGTGATACGGTGATACGGTTCAGGACCGCACAGTAATAAAACTGCTTGATATAGGTACAAGTTTATTGCCCCCTAATACCTAGCAGTAGTGAGCGCGATACGATGGAATTTTGCACTGATGAATGAAGTGTAAAGAAGCGTATTTATAACAAATGATGACTGGGCGGATTGTACGGTTTCGACATAGACCGTACAATAGGCTACTTTAGGTATATCCCGGTAAAACAAATGGTTACTTAGGGATATTAAAAAGCTTATCTACTTCACGCGGACGAAGTCGCGGGCAAAAGGTAGTACCTACCTAATATAATATCTTTGTTTTAAAACTTGAAGAAATTTCAAGAAATAACATATTCTGCATCTCCAGAGGATTCTCTGGTGTCTGAATGGAAACGTGCTTGTTTTAGAGGGTAAGTGTGGTGGGGTGGGATATTGCTCGCTTTCCTTAACCAAGACAAACTGTGACCAAGTGTTGTGGCGATGGAAAGTTATGCACGTTGTACATAATACATTATTTATGTATCTGGTTAATTGCCAAAATCACTATCGCACAGTAATCTTTAATCCAAGAATAATATTAACTTTCCGACAGATTTTGTATTGAAAATCTGCCAAAACGTCCAATTTATTCCTCGGTTAAACTTCACTCGGCTATTGTGAAAATGGCACTTAGAGGATAGCGAATTTTGTCATAAATGGGTATTGTTTTAGATGGTAAGTAATACCTACTAAGTTTATGGGATTTTGGTATGTTTGCTCTTATTTGTCACTACTCAAAAGCGCGTTTCTAGAACATAATATAGTTTTACCACAATAATAGACTGCAGTGTCTCTGCACCACACTGAGCGTTTGTTGTCTTTAATTGCATTATAATTACTTTTCCGATTAATTACTTCTACTTTGAGGTTAGTTTCGTTTGCTCTTTGAATCACTTGGTCGCAAAAGCGAGTTTATTTTGAACCTAAGAAATGGTAAATTAAACTAATTGAACACTTTTAAATTATTGTTAGCCTACCTACATTAAAATAAATAATAATCTTACTACTATGTAGCTATAAGCATTTGATGTAGCTTATTTTTATTGTAATGAATAGTTATTAGGCTCCTACAATATGTTATTGTTATTAGTAGTCATGGCAGAGACTCTGAGAGATCTCAATACAATGCTCAATGATCTCAGCAGGGTTTCTCAACAGGTGGGCCTGAAAATGAACATGAGCAAGACGAAAATCATGTCCAATGCTCATGCTCCGCTCCACCCAGTAATCGTTGAGAACTCTGCGCTCGAAATTGTAGACGAGTATATATACCTGGGACATACAGTCCAGCTAGGTAGGTCCAATTTCGAGAAAGAGATTAACCGCCGAATCCAACTCGGCTGGGCAGCGTTCGGGAAGCTCCGAGATGTCTTCTCGTCCAAAATCCCTCAGTGCCTGAAGACTCAAGTCTTCGAACAGTGCGTGTTGCCAGTGATGACTTACGGATCCGAGACATGGTCGCTAACTATGGGCCTCATAAGAAGGCTCAGGGTCACCCAGCGAGCGATGGAGTGAGCAATGCTCGGTATATCTCTGCGAGATCAAATCAGAAATGAGGAGATTCGTAGGAGAACCAAAGTCACCGACATAGCTCAGCGTGTCGCGAAACTGAAGTGGAAATGGGCGGTGCACATAGTTCGAAGAACTGATGGTCGTTGGGGTCCCAAGGTGTTGGAGTGGCGACCCCGCACCGGGAAACGCAGTGTTGGCAGACCCCCCACCAGGTGGACCGACGACATCAAACGAGTCGCAGGGAGCCGCTGGATTCAAGCGGCGCAAGACCGAAGCCTGTGGAAGTCCATGCAGGAGACCTTTGTCCAGCAGTGGACGTCTATAGGTTGATAAAGAAGAAGAGAAGAATATTATGTTATAGATTAAATTTTTAGATTTAAGAATTTTTCCACGTATCGATGTCGACGGCAATGGTTTACGGAAAAACTCAAATGAGTTTATGTTTACACCAAACTGTACTGTCCTTGTAATATTTTTGTTTTATGTAAATATTTAAATAAAAACTAAAAACTAAAATTGTGCTTGTAAAGAATTTTGACCTAGTCAATGTAAAGTTTCAAAACTCATAATATACTTAATAAGTATAATATACAATTATATTATAAAACCAGCCTTTTCCCCCGCGACTTCGTCCACGTGGATTTAGGTTTTGGGGTGTAATTTTCAAAAACTGTGAAACACTTACTACTTAGTACTTCTTTATTTTTTATTGAAAACCAAAATATGAAGTTTAAAGGATATAACTTGAAAAATGACGGACTTTCATACAAACCTACATACCCTATTTAACCCCGTGGGGTGGATTTTCAAGAAATCCTTTCTTAGGTGCTTACGTTATAAAAGGAACCTACTTTCAATATTTCAAGCTTCTAACTCCAGTTGTTTAGGCTGTCATCAGTCAGTCAGTCACTCAGTCAGTCAATCAATCAGTCAGTCGGGGAATATCTTTTTTTTTATAAGTATAGCTTTGTTGCAGCGTAATTGATGGACAGGAAGAATTTGTATTGGCAGACCCCCACCCCCACTAGGTGGACCGACGATATCAAACGAGTCGCAGGGAGCCGCTGGACAAGCGGCGCAAGACCGAAGCCTGTGGAAGTCCATGCAGGAGACCTTTGTCCAGCAGTGGACGTCTATAGGTTGATAAATAAGAAGAAGAAGGAAGAATTAATACTATTCGATAATAAAGGCGATCTAATTTAACACAAAAGCTACTATTGTGACTTAAATATGATAGTTAGATATATTCCCTCGGGGACTTTTTTGTAGAGAATAATAAGTACTTTAATCATGTGGCACATAATTTTTAAGTATCATCAATAGTTTTCTCAGCACACGCCAAATAATGCATTTTATCGGCAAAATTTTGCTACATATTACATACGGGTTACATTATTGCAATTTTCTTAAGGATCTCTAATTTTTTTAAAAATAAATTATAGCCTATGTTACTTCCTGATAACAAATCGGTCCAGTAGTTACAGAGCCTATTCGGTACAAACAAACAAACAAAAAATCTTTCCTCTTTATAATATTAGTATAGATACCAAATCAGTTATTGTCGCACACACCACCAATAAAAAAAAGGCTCTACAATAAAGTTACTCTCAAGAGTTTAAATATTTTCAAATAGACTGTAATCAGGTACCAAGATGGTTCTTTAAACATAATTTAATGTTCATACTTAGTGTTGTGGTTATGTTATTTCAGAATTGAAGTCGTATCAGCAGATGCTTGTATGAAAAAGACAAGGAACTGTACCATCAAGTATTCAATAAAGTCACGTAATACGCTACGAGAAATCTCGCTATACTGTAGCACCTTCGTAGTTATTTCGTAGCTGCGTAGCATTGTCGATGTTCCGCCTTCAAACTTATGTTGCGGGCCGTGTCTCGTCAGTCGTCACATGCAAAAATATATAGGAGTGTATGAATGAATGTATGAAATACCGCCAGTACAAGCTAGCATAATATGTTCTAAACAAATTGCGAGGAGATGCCATCCTTTATTGTTTGAGTTTTTGGAATACGAAAATTCCTAGTCGAAAATTCCTAGTGGCTCGATATGAACTTACGAGTCTCTACGTCTATCCATCTATCTCCCGAGCTATGTTCGAGTTTCTGGATAATATATACATTAAGACTTCTCAACCTAGTCGATCGGCCTCTAAATATTTAATTTTAAAGCTGATGTCTGCAAATCAAATGCAAATCGATTACTAAGTAGGTAACTACTCACTCACCTATTGAATAGTGAATAATCGATTTATATTTATTTTTTGAACTCTAAAATTACAGCTGTATACCTACTCCACATCGGTTGCCGCTCTCTGTATGAATTTGAGTTGTATACATTGGTGTGAGCGCCGAGTTCAATGTATTTGCATTCTGTGCACGCTTTCGAACTGCGGTCGTGTAATATTGAGGGAGAGCTGGTGCGAATAATATGTAGAACACATACGTACAATTTCTTTTTGTAAAATATATTTGAATGTATATTGTATACGGCATTATTGTGAGTAATCCTTACTAATATTATAAATTAAATCGTGTTTATTTGTTGATTTGTCCTTCGATCGACGTTTTGATATGTTTTTATTTCTATTACTGTGTATAATTTTGTTTAGTTTAGAAAAAATTGTGTTTACATAGACTAACTCCAGTTTTCACCAACGTATCTTGAGTTTTACGGGCTACCCAAGCTAAGTTAGGAGACGCTTTTTGTCAATTTCGATTTCACGAACCTTTAGGGAACAATTAAATGTGTAAATGACATTGGGTAAAGTATTGTATTTAGGGGCTACCTACGTAAAGAGACACCTACTTAGGGGATGATTTAGGTATAGTTGGTGAAAACGGGCGTACCTATGTATTTAGTTACATTTTCTTAAAATAGCGTAAAGTGGCTGACGTCCAATATGTCTATACAATCTTATTCTTATTTTATTGTTATTCTTATAACTTTCGTAATATGGCAGTAAAGTTTCTACATGTGAGACAAAGTAAATTGTTAAAGGCAGGTATTAAATCACTCAGAACTGCCAATCGAATTTACGCAATTCATCCAAGTGTTTTGAAAATAATGGTGCTATTTACTTCCCCAACTGTGTGCCAAATAGTGCTATCGCCATACAAAGCAAGAGTTATATAGCACGCTTCATTTACACGCAAGTCCACTTGCACCATTTGTCTTCATCTATTTTTAGCGTTACGGAAATGGATTTTAATTCAATAACGGTAAGATTTATTTTAAATTGCCGGAAACGCAATTAGGAGGCAGGTGTACAAGCCTTATTTATTGCTCGTATTTTCTATGTCAGTATTTCGTATTGTCTAATAACTCTAATTGAATGGTCTTCATTAACGAAGGCCACATGTAAACCCCTGCTATTATTAGGAAATTGATGGTTTATCCATTAAATGTGTACTATCAATCTTTTTGTTATATTCCCTACTCAAAAGGACAGGTTTTACCTTTGGTTTTACGAGTATGTCTTTATAACTTTCTTTTATTTTGCTCTCAAACGTGCTGGGCCAATTTTAATGTTTGCTTTTCTTTGAAAGTAAGTTTAAGCGAGCTGATTATCTTTATCTTCTTCTCCTTCTTATCAGCCGATAGAGCCACCGCTGGACAAGTGTTTCTTGCGGCTTATCGCTTCATAATAAATCCATTGAATGAAATTAATAAAAACAATATGTACGTACATTCCGTACGTTCGTACAATACATGTTCCGTAATTAATAAGTACGTAAACACACCAATATAAATAAAAACCGGCCATGTGCGTGTCGGGCAACGCGCAGTGTAGGGTTCCGTAGTTGCAAGTCATAAATATTATTGCTGACCTAGGATAGTGCTTTTATTTTATTTATGAATATTGAATATATTTTGTACTACGTGTAATACCTAACCTAGAAAAAACAGATATAACTCCTTAACTTATGAACCCTACTTATCATATAAAGTTTATATATACTACTGCTGTGAATTTTTTCATGTATCCTATCAACAACCATTTAGCTGGCAGAGGGAGGACACTTAACTCTAATAAAATTTAGCACTTTTTTTTAGACCTGTAGCAGTACCGACTGATAAGAATACAACACTATCTCAGAGTTATAAAGCGATTAGCTTATGCCCGCGACTTCGTCCGCGTGGATTTAGTTTTTAAAATCCTTGGGGAACTCTTTGATTTTCCGGAATAAAAAGTAGCCTATGTCACTCTCCGGGTCCTCAAATATAAACATGCAAAAATCGCGTTGATCCGTAGCTCTGTTGCAGCGTGATTGAAGGACAAACCAACAAACAAAAACACTTTCGCATTTATAATATTAGTATGATTGAAATTTGAATGCTAAACAGATATTTTTTTTTTAAAAGAATATCAACCAAGTTGAACTTGACTAATATTCTCCTCTCCCACAATATTTTTGAAAGACCTATTCAACGACACCCCACACTACGGGATAGACGAGAAAAATAAATCATCCCCACTTTACATGTAGGGAAGGTACCCTAAAAAAAATATTTTTCACAATTTTATTTCACCGCTTTGTTGGCGTGATTAATATTTATACCTTTGTCAAATAACAGTTTTCTAGTACCAATAGTCTCAGAGCTAAACCGCGGACGGACGGACGGACAGACGGACGGACATGGCAAAACTATACCTAAGGGTTCCTTGTTTACTACGGAACCTAAAAATAAACTTAAAAAAGGCACACTGGTAACCTTATCGCTTATAAGTGATCTCTGCCAGGCAACCACGTTGCAAGGGATATTATGATCTGAGAGAAAGGGTGACCACAAGTTAACGAGAAAAATTGAAGAATTAGGTAAACTCGACAACTAATTAATAATACACACGATGATGTATACCTACATTATATTATGTGTGAAATATTTTCAGTAATACTGTGAAATTATAAATTACACAAAACACAAACAAAATAGACAAAAATACGCAGAGATGGAAATGGTCCATTAAAGCCCTTGAACATTTAGACTGCGTTATCATCTCCACGAGGAGTAACAATCCTTGACGTTACGCGTACTCGAGGGACTAACTGAAATACTACAACGCAATTACAGTTCTTCTTCTTTATCAACCGACTTGTTTGATGTCGTCGGTCCACCTGGTGGGGGGTCTGCCAACACTGCGCTTCCCGGTGCGGGGTCGCCACACCAGCCCAACGACCATCAGCTCTTCGAACTATATGCCCCGCCCATTTCCACTTCAGTATCGCGACTCACTGAGCTATGTCGGTGACTCTGGTTCTCCTACGGATCTCCTCATTTCTGATTCGATCCCGCAGGGACACTCCGAGCATAGCTCTCTCCGTCGCCCGCTGAGCGGTCCTGAGTCTACTTATGAGGCCCTTAGAATTACAGTTAAATTATAGTTAAATTTTCATGATTGCACTTAACGAGTGGATGAGGTGACTTTTTACCCTTCCTAGATTTTTATCGAAATCAAACAAGGAAAAGGTATTTACCTATCTTTTTTTAGACGGAGAAGCAATAAATTTTGCCATCCAATTTTTGGTAGGTACCTAACCTACCAAAAGTTATATGCTGAGTCACACGCTCGCTATGTCCACTCATCGAACATCTTGACCGGGTGTTGACTCTATCCACATTCATTTAACACTTGACCGAGTTCACTGTCTCGAGTTTTGACCGAGATAAGGCCTGCCGGTGTAGAATACCCCTTAGACGTGAAAGTGCGAAATTTTTATACATGTTCAGTAATTACTTTATCGCAATCTTACTCTTAAATTTCAGGCACTAATGAAAAAGTAGCCAATAAAAATGAAGTGGTGATAGCCTATTGGTTAAAACTGTGTGAGTGAACCTCCTTTTCGGGAGGTCGCGAGTTCGACCCCAGGCATGCATCTCTAACTTTTCGGAGCTATGTGCGTTTTAAGCAGTTGAATATAACTTGCTCTAACGGTGGAGTGAAACATCGTGAAGAGACCTACATACCTGAGAGTTCTCTATAATGTTCTCAAAGATGTTTGAAATCTGAACTTAGCCAGCTTGGGTGGACCTAAACCTTTGTCATTCGAGAAAAGATTTATTTATGCCCAGCAGGGGGCAGGTAATGTGTTGAGATGTGTGAGTAAAAGTAATAGCGCTCAACCTAGGTGCGAGCGGGTGCGGGCAGCGGAGCGGGTAGCGGGCGCGTCCTCCTAGCGTTCATGCTGCTCGGCACCCGCCTTCGATTAGGCCACGTCCGCGCGTCTTCCTTCGAATTTCATATACATCTTAAGCGTTTGTTCTACACGCCGACCGCTCTGCTGGCCGCACCCGCTCGCACCTGGGCTGAGACTTATTTATTACATGAGTGTAGAAGATGATTATAAAACGCAGCGCAGGCGCACCCAAAGCGCAGGATTTAATAAAATAATTTACTATAATATGAAAAATTCTTTTCAGAAAACTGACTTCAAACACAAATACAAAGCATACTGATTTTTTCAAAAAGTGCTGAATCAATTTGAATTAAACTCATATCACCTCTGAAATATGACCTACTAAACAAAAAATAATCATCAAAATCAATTCGTAATTGGCAGTACAATCGCGTAACAAACATACAGACAACATACAGTCGAATTGAGAGCCTCCTCCTTTTTGAAGTTAAAAAGTGTGTGCCAAGTGCAATTTAAGCCCCCGTACCCACGGAGTGGTTTTCACCCGCGCCCGCAACGGTTGCTGGCCCGTGGCCTCCGTAAAATGCAGATTTGTATGGAAAATGAAGTAGCAATTTTCATGGTGCGGTTTGCGCCCGCAGTAGAACCGCGCGGGTTGTGGTCGCCCGCGGACTTTGCGGCCGGACGCGCCGTCGCAGGGCGGTGCTTCGTAGGCGGAAGGTGTTCTCTCCTTCTGACGTCATTTTTGCGGCCCTTTCCCGCAACCGCGGCGGCTGCGGTACCGCATAACCTGCGGTGTTGTGAGTATTGAAATAAAACAGCTTTACCGCAACCGTTGCGGGCGCGGATGAGAACCGCGCCGTGAAAACGGGCTGCAAGTGTAGCATCCCACAAACACGCGGCAACGGCATTGAGTCGTGTAAACTGTAAAGCTCTTAAGGCATGGAAATCAATAAAATATGGTCGTATGCAATTACGTCACTCGATACCGCGCACACCTATGTGAGTACATAAAAGGCATTAGCTAAATACATTGTGGGACACATCATTTATTCCGGGGTCAGCTCTAACCTAAATAGTTGTATTTCAGTGTTTGAATAAATAATTTGGCGTGTTAAGCTTAATGGTTTGAATGTACGTGCCTCGAATGGGATTCGGAGCGGGCGTCCGGGCTGAAATAGTCGCTCTTTCTTTCTTTTCGGCGCGATTAAATAACGCGGAAACCCTGATGGAATTACAAATTTTTCTTGCCTTGATGCTTGGTAATTGATAACTGTATATTATCACTTAAATGCGGAAATATCTGTGGGAACCCACCGCATTATTATCCCAAGATAACTCCTACCATTAGTTAAGTAAGTATGAATGATAGAAATGGTTCACGACCCTCAGCAATGAAGAATACTATGCAGAGAGAGAAAGAGATTAAAACTGAAGGACTTTCTACTGGGTCAAATATGTGGATTTAATTGCAATACTTTTTTTAATTTTGTGCATTTACTTGATGTAACTTGAGTGTAACTAAAGGGAAATCTTGTAAAAGAAATAGGAGTAGCTACAATAATAGTTCAACAGTCACAGAGAAATAATATTTTCATCTTATTTCCAAATAACGTGGAGCTTATGCTAAGAATATATTTGACCGTAGTCCAATGGTCGAGGCTTAAACTAAAATTTTGCTACTATAAAATAATTATACAAAATTAAGATAAAACGCCTCTTAATCGAGGAAGGTATGGAGAGCTTATATCTACTACTACGCTTCTAGCAATGTGGGTGGATTACATATATTTGAGATATGACTTCAATCCATAAACTATGCTTTAAGAGATACACATTGAAACAATGTGAGGATTAAACCGTAGATATTATTGTGGGTGCTGGCGACTAGTCCCCCTGTGGGACTTAGATTTTTTCGCAGTTCATGCAAACGTAATAGTCATTATTTCATACAAACTTTCAACCCTAATTTCACCTTTTCTTAGTCGAAGGTTTTTGCAAAATCTTTCTTAGCTTTCTTTAAATAGTGAATGGTATTTTTTATATCAATGTACCTAAAATGTTAATCTGAATATCTTAACCCTTTTTGTGTATACTTACTTATTTGGTTTGTGAGTTTATTATAAAATTCCGAGATTTTTCCGTAGCTCTATATTAAATTTTTGCTAGAAGAGTTGTGACAATATAATGATTTAACCACATTCCTGATGAAATGCTTCTGAATATTAATTTTTAATAAATACATCTTATAAAAGTCTTGAAAGCTGCTTTGTTTATCCATTACTGTCACACTCTGAATGATATTGACAGCAATATTTGCTTGCTTACTATTTTAGGTCTACTTCTTCCGCTTTAGGTTCAAATAAAAATATTTCTCCATACGAACAATTTTTACGGAATAACTTGAAAAATAATAGTGTTTCATCCCCTAATTAACCCCGATTGAAGGTGAAATTACCAAAATACTACTTACATACAAACTTTCATCCCCTTTTTAACTCCATCGGGGGTGAAACTTCGGGAACTCCGTTCTTAATAAATATTGCGTCATGACCTTTCATTCATTGTCAAAATTTCACGTCTCCATCTTCAGCGGTTTCGCCTGGGCGTTGATGAGTCAATCAGAACATGTTCTTTCATGCACCTAAATAAAATTTTCTATTTTTTCCTTGTACGTATTTCATTTTTCAAGCAAGCCTTCCACACGGTTGGAATAAAATAACAATGGCGTAGATACTATAAAAATAACCCGCTGCATCCACTCGTAGCCCGTGACAAGCACACTCAGGATGCGGATTGCATCCTGGTAGCGGGTTAGATTTTTTTACACTTATGTCTAACACGTCTTGCCTATTTTGTTTTCCTGTAGGTATATTTTAGTAGCTTTGGCTGAGACTACGTGTGAATGGAGTTGAGGTTTTAAATACAAGGGTACCCTTTATTTTCCCGGGTTAAAAGTTTCTATAATGTCACTCTACAGGGTCCCAACCACCATCGCTTAAAGTAGTATTATTTCGATGTTGTTTTTGAACGGTCTTACCTTAATTCGACATAGCTAATTGACAAAGTTTTACTGTCAGCGATGATTTTAGACAGTTTGGTTATTATAATGGTTTGATCATTTTAGGCCGATTCCACCAACGTCGAGTGACGTTTGACCGAGGAAAAAATTGGGCGTTTTTACAGTTTTTGGTATTGAAAATACTGTCAAAATATCAAATTTACGCTCGGATAAGACTTATTTTACGTTGGTGAAATCGGCCCTAAATAGTTTGACTATGGGTTTGGTTATAATGACAACATGCAAAAATAAAATACGAAAAATAATTTATCTACTCCAGCATCGAAAAGTTCCAATTTCGAATTTGACAGCTGAATCGAAATGAACCCTCTTTCGGTTTTGCTTCTCATTTCGATGCAGCTCGTTGTATGGGAGCTGAATCGAAATGGTTATCTTCTTAAAATAGGATACCTAAAGCTAAGGCTCTGAGTTCTGGCACTTTTGTACCGTTCATATGACAGAGGCGCCACAGGCGGCTGGTGGCGGCTTACGGAGTTACTTTTTGTTGACAGAGGCGCCACAGGCAGCTGGTGGCGGCTTACGGAGTTACTTTTTGTTAATTTATTGAGCCTACGGCGTATTTTGTTAATGATTTTACTTCCTTGTCGTAGATAAAATCTTGTATGCAACTGAACGTAATTAGTCATTTTAATTCTCGTACTATCCTATTTTGATACTCGGCAAGCCTCGTATCAAAAAACAGCACTCGAATTGAAATGACCCTCATTACGATGCAGTTGCATAAATAGCTATAATAGTAAACAATAACGAGGAAATTATTGTCTTATTTAATTACCGTAACATAATAATATCTATTGCTCAACACTTGGTAACAAACCAAACATTTACCTTTATATAACAAAGAACTAAACGCACTCACTTAATAATTGTCTGCGTATACCGGCTTTACTTTAAGTTTATAACTACTATAACATGAATCAAGTCTAATAGGAAAATTATTATTCCAACGGGTATATATAACAGTGGCGGTAATGTTTAAATAAGGCTTTGTGAAACAAATACGGATGTGACATTCACATGGCAGACGCACAATCGACCCTATAATTAAGAGGGCCTCCAGGAAACGCTGCGGCATCAAAATTACAAAGGTGCTTTGGAGGATCTCGCATTGCTGATGAAACCGCAAGGGTTGCGTATGCTGATTACAAATCGGCCACGGTGTTAGGGCGTGTTCAGTTGTTCAGTGACGGTTATTGAATCGTTTGTGCGTCGTTGAAGTAGATTGGTTGATTTTAGGCCCAATTTCAATAACATCGAATAATTCTTACTCGTGAGCGAATTAGCAGTCATTCCAAGAATTGGTCCAACTAAAAGATTAATTTAAAATTTATTTAGGGGTTAAAAAAGCTACCAGGCAACCTTTGGTGAGAAGAAGAGAGAATAAGGTATGAGGGTAGTACTGTACTGGTGAAAATGGGTATGAAATAAATAATTTTGGCTTAGTGCTCGAATCACTATCAGAGCTTTTTCATAAATTATATCTTGCATCATTCCTTGGTAACACTCTTAGAGGATGGATAGCATATATAATGATGACGATGATACTTGATACAAATAGAAAACACAATTTTATTTCTTCTGGACTTGGTGCCGATTTCACCAACCTGGAGTGACATTTAAGGCCGCTATTAGACGGTGCCTCGTTCATCGTTCATTTTTGCGAATATTTTATGCGAAAATGAACCCTAAGGCCCTTTGTCCTAAGGCCCAATTCAGACGGATGGCTCACCGAAGACCCTCCAAAATGAAAGCAAAAATCTCGAAAAATTAACAGTAGAAAATTCACCCTTAGGGCGAATTCAGGCGGTTCATTTTCGCAAAAATTTTCGTTACGATGAACGACGAACGGGGCACGGTCTAATTTCGGCCTAACCGAGGAATATATTGGGCGTTCTTACAGTTTTTTTTATTGAAAATCTGCCAAAACATCTTTACGCTCGAATAAGACTTATTTTACGTTGGTGAAATCGGCTCCTATAGTACTAATATTTACCTTAATATCTGCTAAAATCTTCACTATCTTCATGTTGCCTTGTTTATAGTCTCGCGCTACTTTGTTAAAACTTACGAACAACCGTTTCGCACGGCAATACATTAGCCCTAAGGTAGGTAAGGGCATAATGTTTTATTGTTATTACGTTGAAGCAAACAAGACGAGAGTGGGACCCTCGTTAAGGTTGAGTCAATGAATATTTCACGGCACTACACTCCACTAACTTTCATTAAATTTCCGATTTACTTTAATGGTAGCTTCTTATCTTTAATTGTAAAAGAATTTGGATCGAACAACGGTTGAACTTATACTTTGTACCTATTAGTGGGAATGATTTGTTTTTTATTTATTTACTTGATGATGCCCGCAACTTCGTCCGCGTGGATTAAGGTTTTTTGATTCCCGCGGGAATCCCGCTCCTTAATTGTTTGGGATAAAATGAAGCCTATGTTTTAATCCTGGGTATGAGCTACCTCTGTTCCAAATTTCAGCCAAAATCGGTTCATTCGTTGTGGCGTGAAGTAACAAACATATCCAACAATCCTCACAAACTTTCGCTTTTAAGTATAATTCATCATTCATCATCATTAGCAACCCATCACCGGCTCACTACTGAGCGCAGGTCTCCTCTCAGAAGGGTAATAGGCCATAGTCCACCACGCTGGCCCAATGCGAATTGGCGGACTTCACACACCTTCAAGAACATTATGAAGAACTCGCAGGTGTGCAGGTTTCCTCACGATGTTTTCCTTCACCGTTGAAGCAAGTGATATTTAATTGCTTAAACGCACTTGAGTCCGAAAAGTCAGAGGTCGAACCTGCGACCCCCCGAATAGGAGACCACAGTCCTAACCACTAGGCTATCACTGCTTCACTGCTTCTTTAGTAGGATTAGTAGTTTTTTATATTAGTAGGATTCGCAGGCATGTAGGTTCCCTCGCGTTGGTTGTCTTCGCCGTTAAAGCTAGTTATCGCTTGTCTTTGCTTATCATACCACCACGGATATAACCACGGATACCATCATATAACCACAAACTACTCGCAACATAGAGATGTTCGTCCATATTCTATTCTAAGTTGGGGAGTATTTTGGTCAGTAACGGTCTCTTTCTATACGGATATCCCCCTGATGTGATCACGTAGCGAAACTCCGAGCATAGCTCTCATCGTCCCCGGCTGAGTTTCTAGGTTTTCTCACGACACTTTATACTCGTTTCGTATTATGTTTAATTAAAATTATTGGTTCCATTGTATAATTTCTAGGTGAGGGCTATTTTAGACTCTGAATGTATGACTACTGCATTTATATGAGGTCCAAATAGGAAGATCTTATCACTATCAAATCTCCATTAAATCTTTAACATAGGCCTTAGAGCTAGCTTTGGTTTCTGGCTAGTTTGGTTTGGCTCTTTGGGTTAGTCTTGACTAGTAGTTTGAAGACAAACTGATTTATCTCTGATGATTGGAAGTAGGTGGCAGGTAAAGAATGTCATATAGATCGATTGAAATTTGGCAATCCTTGTATAGGATTTAAACTTTTATTTACACTTGTACGAAGTAAAGTAACAAAAAAATTATATTTTCCTCCAAAGCTTGTCCTCAATATTACACACGCAGCTTACTCTATCAACATTAGCTTAGAATTAAGTTATAAACTTTTGAGTACCCGCATCTACCGCCTGGCGGGAATTTTACACGGGCAAATTGAGTTGCTAGAATTGTTCTAGTTTAAAGTTTATGCCGTACGAGCCACGTCAAAGGAAGCAGTTAAATATTTTAAATCACATTTTATGTGAAAAATGTATCTGTTTTAAAACTCTGGGGAGAAAATGCAGTACTTTTTACTCTACAACATACATTTCCTGTGTACCTATGTAATTTAAAATCTAGCAGCACGCGTCGTATACCCCGCACTTTTTTATGTGTATGACGTGTTCATCCAATTGACGTATTAATGATTCAATATACGCATACGGTACGCATGAGTACGCGAAATTCAAGCAACGGGATTCATCCCCATCGCTTAGGAGCTACGATGGAACATACGTAAATACAAACACACATACGTAGACTGCTAAAATCGTAACCCTTCCTTTTGGCTTTTTATCATAGTCGGGTAATAATAATAAGAGAGAGCGTGGAAACCTGCTCCCATTCGACCTTGACACAGATCCTATTCAGGTCGCGAACATCCGAACCATTAATCTTAACACGGCGAATTATTTATTCAAATACTCTTCGGCACAACTATGAAAGCGAAAAAAGCGAACGAATTGAACGACTTGTTTTTGATTAAACGTGTTGGGTTGCGTGCAGTTTATTTTGTATTCGCACGAAATCCTTACTAATATACTAATATTATAAATGCGAAAGTGTGTTTGTTTGTTGGTTTGTCCTTCAATCACGCCGCAACAGGGCTACGGATCGACGTGATTTTTTGCATGGATATAGTTGAGGACCTGGAGAGTGACATTTTTATCCCAGAAAATCAAAGAATTCCCGTGGGAAATCAAAAACTAAATCCACGCGGACGAAGTCGCGGGCATCAATTAGTACGAAATAAGGGAAAAATTGATATAATTTTCGCGACAATTTGACAAAAAAATGTCTCTTTTGTGAAAATGAAATTAAATTTCTTATTCCGGTTAAAGAAATTTACATTTAAATATATGAAGATGAAGCTATACCTACCTATACTTATTAATCTTTGACCGCACTGGACACTAGACGATGTGAATTGCGCTTGATTCTGCTTGCTCTTGCGCTATTTTCTTATTTGTTTTTATTAATTAATTTACTCATACGTAATTTGTAAGTTTCTCTACACTTCTTTCATGTCCCATGTCGGACGAGAGCGTCTTAAAAAATTAAGATTAAAATAAAATCCCCAAAAATTGCCTTATAAGGGCTGATAGCTTTTTATGAAGCAACTTTGCATGTCTTTGTTAAATACTTATAACATAACTTACTTTAATGGAAATACGTCGTATTTTAGGGTACGTGTTAGCTTTAGCAAACTTCGCAGCACGTCAAATACGAGTAGATAGAGCAATATGCAAACGGGGTTTTAATTTTAAACACGTTGAAGCTGCAAATTTTTTAATAGTCACCCGTTGCACTTTATAAGATTTTTGACTATCAAAGTTACGTCCACTCGTCGAGGACGCGGGCTTTGCATCTTTTACGAGTTTGTCATAAATGTTTAAGTCCCAGACGGGCACTATTAGTGCCCAAACTCGAAAGCGCCGTGCATTTAAAATGCTTTGCATATTAATGTCGAGAACGATGAATTTCTAAGATTTTTCTACCCAGTGTAATCGTTTTAGTGCTATCGTTAAAATCTCTACGTGCTCTAGTAGTTAACTTCGCAGCTTATTTTTCGATGTACCTACTTTCCTATAACATAAATCGATGGAATATTTCGATACCTGCAAGGGAAAACATCATATCTCATTTTTTGTTAAACGCAAAAAAGCATCTTTTCTTTACTAAGAATATGATTTTAACTCAAAATCGCTAAAAAGTGAGTTACGATGTTTTTCCTTGCGGGTGTCGATTTTTGCTTTCTGTTACTAAGTCTCTGAAATACGTAACTCACTGGGCATTTTAATATTATTATTATAAAAGTTTGATGGTACGATGTTAATTATTAGCTTTTACCGCACTATCCACCAAATTAGTTTAATGAGCCACTTAAAAAATACCCGTCGAATTGATAACCTCCTCCTATTTTTGAAGTCGGTTAAAAATACAATATTTTTTGATACTTTTTCATATAAGTGAGTAAATAATAAAAAAGTCTCTTGTTTATATGTAAAATGTCGGCTTTTCTCACAGATTTTTCTTGCCGAACCTAGTTGACCTACATGAAATATCTAATTGATTTTACATTTAAAATTTGAAATTAATTATACTTATTTATTGACTATAAATATCTGACCTAGCAACTATTTAATATGCAACTACTGTCATCCATTCATAGTTAACCAGTTATAACTACGATTATAACCTCTCATTTTTCTCATACTTGTCATTAATATATATATAGCTGCTCGTGCTGATTCACTGATTCACTGACTGATTGATCACCTCTCCTGTAAAATTTTGTATGAAAAATTTTTTTTCCACCGATGGTTTCGTATAGAGGACAAAAATTCATTCGGAGGAAAATTATGGAGAGAGCTGATGATTGAGGATTTCGGAGACGGATGAGGAGCACGGCCAGGGTATTGAAGATAGGTGGGGGGTGCTCGAACAAATGTCACTCGAAACCTCATCCAATTCGCAGTGAGCTGAAAAAAAATTCAAAATGGCGGAAAAAAGATGGCGGCCATACAAACTTCGTCGGTGTCTATCTCGGAGAGTATAAAAGATAGAAGAGTGGTTTCCTGGCAAAAGCTGATCAAGACCCTAAGGTCTACTTGACGAACAGAAAAAAAATTCAAGATGGCGGAATTTTTTTTTTCTTCATACAAAAATATATGGCGAATATTGAAGAGACTAGAAGCCGGGAATCATGCACGACTTTGATACGATTCCTTTTCAAGATTTTTTTTATTGAAGAATTTTCATTATGACAAATGATGACATATGATGATCGAGGGTTTGGAAGGTGGGTGAGGAGCACGGCCATGGTAATGTAGATAGGTGGGGGTGCTCGAACAAAAGTCACTCGAAATCTCATCCAATTGGCAGTGAGCTGAAAAAAATCCAAAATGGCGGATTCAAGATGGCGGCCATACAAACTTCAACGGTGTCTATCTCGGAGAGTATAAAAGATGGAAGAGTGGTTTTGTGATAGAAAATGATCAGGAGCTGAAAGTCTACTAGACGAGTAGAAAAACCGCGGTCCGCTTGCGGGCCGCGCACCCACGCGCCCTACTAGTTAATATATATATAGCTGCTCGTGCTGATTCACTGATTCACTGACTGATTGATCACCTCTCCTGTAAAATTTTGTATGAAAAATTTTTTTTTCACTAATGGTTTCGTATAGAAGACAAAAATTCATTCGGAGGAAAATTATGGAGAGAGCTGATGATTGAGGATTTTGGAGACGGGTGAAGAGCACGGCCAGGGAATTGAAGATAGGTGGGGTGTGCTCGAACAAATGTCACTCGAAACCTCATCCAATTCGCAGTGAGCTGAAAATAAATTCAAAATGGCGGAAAAAAGATGGCCGCCATACAAATTTCGTCGGTGTCTATCTCGGGGAGTATAAAAGATGGAAGAGTGGTTTCTTGACAAATGATGATCAGGACCCAAAGGTCTATTTGATGAATAGAAAAAAAATCCAATATGGCGGATTTTTTTTTCTTCATACAAAATATATGGCGAATATTGAAGAGACTAGAAGTTGGGAACTATACAAGACTTTGATACGGTTCCTTTTGAAAATTTGTTTTTATAAAAGAAATCTCATTCTGAGAAATGGTGAGATATGATGATCGAGGGCTTGGAAGGTGGGTGAGGGGCACGGCCAGGGTATTGAAGATAGGTGGGAGGTGCTCAAACAAAAAATACTCGAAACCTCATCCAATTGGCAGTGAGCTGAAAAAAATTTCAAAATGGCGGATTCAAGATGGCGGATACCAATTTCATAGGCATCTATCTCGGAGAGTATAAAAGATGGAAGAGTGGTTATTTGATAGAAAATGATCAGGACCTGAAAGTCCACTTGACGATAGAAAAACCGCGGTCCGCTTGCGGGCCGCGCACCCACGCGCCCTACTAGTTAATATATATATAGCTGTTCGTGCTGATTCACTGATTCACTCACTCACTCACTCACTGATTGATCACCTCTCCTGTAAAATTTTGTATGAAAAATTTTTTTTTCACTAATGGTTTCGTATAGAAGACAAAAATTCATTCGGAGGAAAATTATGGAGAGAGCTGATGATTGAGGATTTCGGAGACGGGTGAGGAGCACGGCCAGGGTATTGTAGATAGGTGGGGGGTGCTCGAATAAATGTCATTCGAAACCTCATCCAATTGGCAGTGAGCTGAAAAAAAATCCAAAATGGCGGAAAAAAAGATGGCGGCCATACAAACTTCGTCGGTGTCTATCTCGGAGAGGATAAAAGATGGAAGAGTGGTTTCTTGGCAAAAGATAATCAGGACCCGAAGGTCTACTTGATGAGCAGAAAAAAAATCAAAATAGCGGAATTTTTTTTTCCATACAAAATATATAGCGAATATTAAAGAGACTAGAAGCTGAGATCTATGCAAGACTTTGATACGGTTCCTTTTCAAAATTTGTTTTTATAGAAGAATTCTCATTCTGAAAAATGATGAGATATGATGATCGAGGGTTTGGAAGGTGGGTGAGGAGCACGGCCAGGGTAGGTATTGAAGATAGGTTGGGTGTGCTCAAACAAAAGTCACTCGAAACCTCATCCAATTGGGAGTTAGCTGAAAAAAACTCCAAAATGGCGGATTCAAGATGGCGGCCATACAAATTTCATCATGGTCTATCTCGGAGAGTATAAAAGATGGAAGAGTGGTTTTTGATAAAAAATGATCAGGACCTGACAGTCTACTTGACGAGTAGAAAACCCGCGGTCCGCTTGCGGGCCGCGCACCCACGCGCCCTACTAGTCATTATTATATTGTTTGACCTCCAAACAGTATCTAAGTGCAGACAATACCCCTATAAGTCCTAGCATCTTAAGGCCTGTTCAAATTTCCATTTAGTGACTCAAGGGTCCTCATATTAGAGACGTTATATTTCCAAGACTCAATTAAATCCACGATAATTAGCATTAGGCCCCGCTCTTAGTATAAATTATCAGGCAATTATATTCTCACAGTACAAAAGGCGCGGGCAAAATCCCGGTCAAAGGATTTGATGCCCTCAATAAGCCTCAATGTAACGAAAAATATTTATTTAGAGAATAGAGATTCTTTGATTAGATTTTTATTACGCTTTTGCGTGTGACTATCATCTTAATTTAATAGTACTCGTAAAGCCAAGCATACACGCACGGATCTGCCCGACAGATCTGCCTGTCAGTTACGCTTCGCGGGCAGATCTGTTAATGTATGGTGAAATACAGGCACAGATTTGCCTACCGGATCTTGCCTGCTGCCGTGCTCAAAACTCGGATCGGGCACGGGGCAGGCAGATCCGAGCATCATTTGTGCGTGTGTGTGTAGCGATAGATGTGACCGCCAGATCCACATAAAGATTTTGCTTTGAAAGAGAAAATTCCAGACAACCGTTTATATGTAACTCGTGATTGCAACTGATACCTGGGATCGTGTGTTGCGAAAGTCACAGATCAGATCCGATACACGTTCAGACGCGTCTGTCGGGTAAATCTGTCCGTGTATGGCTAGCTTAAGAGGGTGGCGAAAGCGCGGTCTTCGAATTTTATGTATTTAAAAGTGATGCTCGAATTTAATGAAAACACTTACGTGAATACGGATACACTACTTCTTTACTGACTCGTAGGCTGTCCGGCGCGTATACCTACTATTTTTATTACTCCGTAGATACAAGTCGGCCCTTGGTGAGTATGACTGTTTCGAAGAGCTAACAGAATTTCAGTATTTTACTTTTGAAAAAAAAAAGAGCACATTGATGCTTCGATTGAATTAATTTATAAGGGTTTCAGCTTGTCTTTTTACGAAACATAAAATTGCATGGCGTATCTATAATAGTTTCGTAGCTTAAGTGAAGTAAATTGCTACAGTGTGAGACTGCATAAAAACATTTGGCACCTACATAGGTACATACTTCAAGTACATAACCCTACATAAAACACTTTTGAATACATGATAAAGGTACTTTTTTATCAACCGAAAAACATCTACGGTCCAATTCATACATCAAAAAATAATGAAAACGGGGACAGGGTTGAACTCTCTGACGGCATATCTACTCGTTACCTACCGATAACTTATGACCGGTGTAAATTGAACCATGATTTTTTTGTAACAAAGCCTTACTTTCACACCAAATTTGTAGACACCCTCCAAATAGTGATGCGGACCGATATAAACTGGTTAACAATAAATACTTACATGTTTTATAAGCATGTGTGATGGCTTTACCACAGAATATTTAATAATACTACGTAGCTTTACTTACGTAGGACCTGTAGCGAAAAGGTAATGATTTATTTATGCTTTGTGGGTAAAAATTTAAAGCTGGCAGGTGAAAAGGTTGTGTTTGGTTTATTTGCAAGACAACTATTTATATTGGAACTGTTTGTGACTTTGCATGCGAGCATGTACATGTCTAATAGACATGGCTTACAGAGCCAATAATTGGAGTTGGCCAAATGAGTTGCCTATGGATGCTTATCGCCCTGGAGCATTTGCTACAGCGAAAATTCGTCTGTGTTCAGCGTCGCTACATTTGTTTCACGGTTGAGTTGTGCTAGGGGCGTCTCTGAATGCGTGGCGTGTGGCGAGTGGGAAAGAAATAGCTTCAAAGACAAAACTCGAGTTATAACAGCTAGTTGTGGTTCTGAGATCCAACTTCGCGGTATCACTATAATATTTATTGTCGGAGGTCTACGACGCTTGTGGTCAAAAGGTTTGAACAGTTAATTAATGAAGTTTTCGTCTCTCCTTTTAACATAATAGGAATTTACTTACCAATTAGGGCGAGAGTTCACTAATTGTCTGCCGTCATACAAAGTGCCATCGATTACGAGGGTCAGTAAAACTGCCATCTTGTGCGAGCAGACGGCGAAATGGGCCGTAATGATGTCGTTCCAAATGTTTTATTATTTCTGTGCTGTTTCCCTTTTTCTTTATTTAACGACTTGCCTTCTAGACTCGAGTAACAGACAGAAAATGTTGGTTACAATGAAATCATTTAGTCGATAAAGTGTTACACTTATTGGATCGTGTAATGGGCAACATTGTGTACAATTTTTCTTTTTCTCTGAAGTCTTGTAATATCGGCGGGAGTTTCACATTTAATGATCCGTAACGAGGTATTATGATATTCGGTTAAGCTGTATGCTCATGTCATGCCCTTTGTGTACATTGGCCCAAAGCGTTCGGCAGTTATGTTATTGGTATGAATGAGACCTTGGTATACCTATAACTAAACTCGCCGGCATATTTAGCGGTACATAAAAAAAGGTCCATAATTAAAAAAATATGGTTTTATTTTAAAATCTACTTACTACACTTCTTTTGTTATTTAAAGTTTCATTTGTTTTACTTAAAATGAGATCACATTAAGAACAGATTTTGCGAGTAAAGGCTATTTGTGAAAAATTGTACATTTTTGAACTTTTCATGTAACCGGGAAAAGTGAAATTTAATATTAAAATAACAATTAATTAAATTAGAAAAATGGTGATTAATATCGCGTATTTCCTCCACGTGCTCTTATTAAAGTTTCTACCCGTCTAGGCATACTAAGAATGATGTTATCGATGGTCTCCTGGGATAGTCTCCGCCATTCCTCAACTACGGCGATTCGCAGTTCTCCCACGTTGGCAGGAGCTGGAATTCTGGACTTAACTTTTCTTTTCAGCAAGTCCCAAACGTGCTCCATAGGGTTCATATCCGGTGATCTCGCCGGCCACTCCATAACAGTGATATTCATATCATTAAGATAAGCTTGAGTTACCCGAGCGGTATGCGGCCGAGCATTATCCTGCATAAAAACAAAATCGTCACCGATATATGGGGCAAACGGTACGACATTTTCTTCTAAAACTTCTCTGATATAGCGGTCTGCAGTCAGACTCCCTCTGTCAATCACTACCAAGTCTGTGCGAGCTCCCAAACAAATGCCCGCCCAAACCATTATTGATCCACCACCGTATGCAAGTGTAGTTTCAAAATTTGTCTGAATGTATCGTTCTCCTTTGCGTCTGTATATTCTTTGCCTGCCGTCAATTTAATTTAAGAGAATTCTGCACTCATCACTAAACAATACCTTACTCCATTGGTCCGCGTTCCAAAGTCGATGTTCCTGAGCAAAAGTTAACCTGTTTCTACGATGATTTACCTCGAGCCTTGGAGCCTTGGCAGGCACAAATGAACCTAAACCAGCTCCTTCGAGCCTTCTTCGTACCGTACGCTCACGTACGGTTACACCCCGCACTGCTTCTAACTCATGTCGGGCTTGGACGGCCGTCAAACGGGGATTCCTACGTACACGAAGCCGAATGAAACGATCATCCCTACTCGAAGTGCGTCTTTTTCTGCCTTGTCCTGCTCTTCTCACATAAGTACCGGTCTCCCTGAACCGTTGGATACTGCGATGGATCGTTGAAACTGGTCGACGAAGATCTCTGGATATCACTCTGTAGGTTTGACCATTTCTTCGCATTTCGAGTGCCCTGGCAATCTCCGTTGGGGCTAAGTCAGGCATAATTCAGTCATCAACTCCAGAAAGATACGCGATTAAAAAAAAACTAACAAAAAACAGTATTTCAATGACATTTTAAATCAAACTCAGAAGGAAGAAATACTCGAAGTTCGCTCCAGATAAGGTGTATTTGAATAAAATTAAAACAATTGCATAAAATGTGATGTTCAGTTGTTTTCTTAGTTTGAAAATATTTCTTTTTAAATTAAATGACGTATAAACCAGCCAGCAACCTTATATGATACTGATATCAAACCTTTTTTTTATGTTCCGCTAAATATGCCGGCGAGTTTATATTATTTGATGCGAAGTGAATTAGATGCAGCTTAAAGGAAGGAAAAAAGTATAAAGTACATCGTCTCAGTTTCTTGACGATTCTGCGTAACAAAATGTCCTTACTAATATTATGAACGCTAAAGTATTTGTTTATTGGTTTGTCTTTCATTCAGCAACTGATCGACGTGATTTTTTGCCTTAAAGTATAGTTCAGGACTCGGAGAGTGATACGGCTACTTTATCCTCAAAAAGAGAAGGTTTTCGCGAGATTTTGAAAAACCGCAATCTCCATGCGTACAAAGTCTAGTGGGCAAAGGCTAGTATGAAAATATAATACAATAGCTATCTATCACTTATTTAGGTTTTCACTTAATTACCTTATTTTACTTGATTCTCCTGGAGAATCTTTAGAATTTCACTAACGTTTGTGGAACTAACCTAAAACCCTGTAACAATAACACAACCTTTATCATCGCTCTAGCAGCTCCTAAACACCCACCAATTGAACTGTAACTTTTAAATAAGCATTGCGTTTCAATCAATTCGGAAGTGGAGTAAATTAATTCGAGCAATAAATTCGATCCCCGGAGTTGGAGCCAAACACATAGAGGGGCGTTTGTTTTGAGATTTGTTCCAGCGATTTGATTTAGGGGCTATATTTCAGATGGAAAGTAACTACGGCTTGGGGTGTAATTTGTGGAACGTGTGTTTGTCGCTTTAAATAATGGTTTTCGTATCTGCACTGGGACAGAAATAAGGTTTTTAATGAGATTGGTTTAAGGATATCCCCTGAAGCAAAGAACTGTTTCAGCTAGACTTCAATCTCACGCGGTCAAATTGGCGCAACTGAGAAATAAATTGTTAGCGTGGATGTTTTCATAAGTAGAACTCAATTTTTTAGTTTTTTAATGAAAATGTATCGGAAAATTAATTATTAGAATTAACCTGGGAAATATGTTCAATCATTATGATTGTCTGACCTTAGAAACCGCAATCTTTTTTTCGATATGAATTAAAGTTTATTTGTTTATTGGTTTCCTGATTTAGTTAAATAGTTTAGTGTAAAATCGAAGCTGACTACTTTCAGCTTCGAGTTTTCCTTGACAGGACAGAATGTTCTATTATTTCCGACAACGGAGGATCATGTCGTTGTTAGTAATTCTATAAATTAAACCTATTCTTTGTTATATAATATACTAGCTGATGCCCGCGACTTCGTCTGCGTGGATTTAGTTCATAACATCCCGCGGGAAATCTTTGGTCACCCTCCAGGTTCTCAACTATACCTATCCAATAAATCACGTCAATCCGTAGCTTTGTAGCAGGAAACATTTGATCGTCTTGCTCGCGGCATTGTTAATGATGATTCAAAGAGAAAACATATTACTGATGATATCATCAATTACGTTAAACTATAATTTTTATAATTGTTTTTAACATAATTAACCAAATACAAAATAACGTTTAGCTGTCATTTACGTTTTGTTCTTCCACTGTCATTTTCGTTTTTTTATTCCATGTCAGATGCATTTTTGTTATACCAGGTTTTATATTGACTTGACGGAAACGCGGTCGAACGGGATAAAAAGTATCCTATGTCCGTCTCCTGGTTCTAAGCTACCTCTCCACCAATTTTGAGCCAAATCGGTTCATCCGTTCTTGAGTTATAAATAGTGTAACTAACACCACTTTCTTTTATATATATAAGATTAATTATAACCTCAAACAGGAATGAGAAATGAATGATTTGTGACTTATAATTATGTAGCATTAAAAATCTGTTTCCTTTTTTTTCAGGTATGTTCCAGAGTTCTTTAATTTTGAAAAGTTTGTGACCGTAAGTAAGTACTTATTTAAGACAAACAAAATTCATAACTCTACTTCTAATCTTTGACCGACTTGATGGCCTAAGTATTAGACATTTATCTTATTAAATAACACTGAATGTTCTCGTGGGAAAATTTCATTTGGGTGCCATCAGTCTAAATTGAAAAAAAGTACGATACGATCTCCTGGCTCCTTGAAACGCATTTACAGGGTCGATATTTGATTCCTCAGGCGCTTCCCCAAAGGATGAGAAAAACTTTTTTGATTTATTGCAGCCAGCAGTTGACAGTTTAAAGCTTTTTGCGAACATCTGAAACTTTTTCATGGGAGTAAAAAGCTTTGTTTGTTTCGTGTTTATACTAGTCGTTCACAATAAACATAATTGACGAGTAAGTCGACATGATCGTAGAACAACGACGGATCTGCATTTTACTAACTTTACAGTACAGCCATTTGTAATAACTTCCGACGTTTTTTTGTCATAACTTTCTAAATAAAAAATCTGTACATCATATGTTTTTTTACGGACAGGAACTATCATGATATTGCTTTTATTAAGTCACAGAACGGAATTGTCATGATGTGGATTTTATTGGGTCATCAAAAGGAGAGCTACTTTAATTATTATTATCATACATTTTTCTACCCGTACTTTGAACTGCAGCAGATAAGCTTAAATAAATAACTTGTTGAATGTGAATATACTAAGATTTGATACTAACTCAAATATACCTACGTCGTATGCAAGTCATCTCGCGTTTTAAAAGTATGTTTCCACTATAATTTGTTGCAAAAAGATCTCGCTAGGTTTTCTGCGAAAATAAGTCCCATAAATTATATAATTTTACACGAGTCTTAATTTAGTTCCATTTGTACAATGCGAAGTATTAGACCGTAAATAATAATTAGCTGGAAGCGAGAATATTACTCACCAAAATGTGAGCAAAGCATTTATCTCGCGTCCAATCGTTTTCCAATACCATAAAGCCGATATAAAAGCGTCTGCAGATGTGCCTACAAGTCGGCTGGTGACACGTTCGAACTTACTTCAAAGTTAAAACCTCAACAGTTTCGGACCGTCCTGTGAGTGAAATTACTGATGTCATTTAAATAAAAACAGTTTTTCATACATTTGAATCGACATACAAAGAGCGCACTATATATGGATACGTCACGGAAAACGTCAGTTTCATTATCAGTCGTTGAAAAGCTGTGTGGGCTGTAAAAGGCTGTAATGGATTATATTGCTCCCATTTTCATAGAAAGCTAACGCACTTTTGCACTAATCGATACAGGCACTATACTCTCGCTCACGCTGTGAAATCATTAATTTAGGATACCTTTGATCATGAAAAAACAATTTGATATTAATTTGAAATTCCTATCATTTTGACGTACAAAAACTACTGCCAACCTCAGTTGGAGTAATAAGTTGGTATGTCTGTAAATGCTAAAAAGCCAACTTACGCCCACGTTACCTCAGTCTTTAAATATTGTGAATGTTGTTCAACGAACGAAACATAATTTATAAATTGCCGAGTTACCGACTCTCCCTGGATTTCTTTAGCCCAAATATGTATTAGAAAATCAGTTTATAAAATGTTTTGATAAACTTCTAGACGAACGCTATCTTGCAGTGGTTAAGACATATTTTTTTAGAGTTTTTAAATCATAGTACAACTTTTAGCGATCAGCGTACATATTTAGCTTATAAGCTAAAGGACTATGCCAACAATTGTATGGGCACTGTCCCCACCCCATAAACAGACGTGGCACTATTTAATATTATTGTGACGTCCCATAAAAAAACTAATAACTATTTTCATCAAAAATGATTAGGTTTAAAAAAAATAGAAAAGAATGTACGCACGCTGAAGAACGCGCGCGCATGCACAGGCGACGCAAGGACGGGAGGTGGTCAGAGGGAGCGCGGGCAACGCGCGGCTCGGTTTTTTCTCTGCGTCTCAGAAACGCATCTGTATCTTACAATAGCTTTTTCAATTTGGTTAATGCTCCTGTATGTTCGTTTTATAATTGTTAACTACTAAACTGGTATCCAAAAAAAATCACTGTAAAATAAATAAATAATTCTAACTCGATTTGCATGAAAACCCCAATCCTACGGCGGATGTCGTCATAGAAAAAAATCATCAGGCTGTCATGATGTATTAACTGATATACGTTTGAAATATGTTGGTGGGTGGGGACGATTTTTTGCATAGTCATTTAAGAAGTTACTTTTAACTTTTTCGGAATTTATCATTGTACTCCACCGTACACTTTCAACCTCTATTTATTATGTTGATTATTCTGCCTTTTACTGTGGAGATGTCTAATCATGAAGTTTTGTAATAGTTAAATAATAAATTTTAGTAAAATAAATTATTTATGAGACTTTAACCTGAAAGTTACGTTTAGATTTCTGGTTAGGTATAGCTTATATTTTTTTTGCTTGTTTACGTCCATGGACCTACTATACAAACGTTTACGTCAAGATTGTCATAAACAATCATATTTTATTCATGCGTATCTTTTTTGTGATACATAGGACCTCATACTTATATCTCTCTTATTTCTCTGTACTACAATAATTCATTTCCTCCTCCGAGAATACCAGAATAATAATATGTACAATGTACATAGCCACATAGAGAGAGAATCCGAAATTTGTATTATAGTATGATTATAGTAGACAAGCAACGATAAGCACATTCACGAATCATTTTCACACAAGAAATGTTCTAGAAAATGTAGTGATTTCCTAGTAAAGTAAAACTGGAGATATTGCTGCAGGCATGATGCTTGCAGATAGATACATAAAGCCAAGCCCAGCCAGCATGGCAATAGTCACGATTAAGTTACTACTGGGAACATATTTTTTGTATCACAAGAAACCATAAGCAAAAAGCACTTTTCCCTAACACATAATACTCGTATAAGGTTTTTGATGATGTTTTTACATTTGTGACGATTTAATTTTTTTAATTTTAATATTTTACATCAGAGTAGCCTTAAAGTTATATAGCATAACTCGGAAAAAGAAATGGCACCTGATAACAAGATGTTTTATTTCAGGTACATCGTACACGTTCCAAAGTGAGTCGCTGGAAGGTCTTAGGCACTATGGCACAATATCGTATTCTGTGGGGATCTTTGATTTAGATATTCACTGTGGACGTCTAATGATTAAGATTCAAAATTTTGAATTTGAAATTTGAATTTATTGGGGTTACTCATATTATATCCTGTAGTAGGTTAAATGATTTATACATTTTAAGCTAAACTTGTACATTTGAAGCTAGCTTTTTTTTATCTACACTGTTGTTAAAGTTGGCCTTGCCAATGCACATGTATCAAATAACTAAAATGCTTAGGTGAAAGCATCAGTGCTGTGAAGCGGTCAGCAGTCCAAAATTCCACAAAGCCAAGAGTAGTTTCGGACGCATTGCGGAAAGCTGCCAGTGTAGGTACGAGCCAAAAAGTAAAGTGTTTGGAACTGGGTGTAAAACTATACCTAATTCAATATAGCGCTTAGTCCAACGCTTTGTATACAACTTTCGGCACTTATTCCTCTCAGTAGGTGTTTTATAGGACTTTCTTTTATTTATTTTATTTTATCTTGTTCTGGTAAAGTACCAGCGCTCGCGAAGCCTTATTACAAGCTTTTATTTAGTTTTACCTGATGTTTGTCATCAAACAAACATCGGGACAGGTGAAACTAAATATAAAACCAACACCGATGTTTGTCATCAAATCTTGCAAATTAAATTTGATCCACTTCCCGGCTACCGATTGAGCTGAAATTTTGCATACATGTGTAAATCGCGTGACAATGCAATATTATGACATGGTGCTGATCTGATGATGGAGCTGGAAGGTGGCCATAGGATCTTAGCAATGAAACGACACAACCTCATCGAGTTTGGGCTCGTTTGAATCGTCTTGACGAGAAGTTTGTCTTTCAATGGTAACCAGGGTCTGATGATGGAGCTGGAAGGTGGTTATAGGAACTCTGTAATGAAAAGACGCAACCCCATCGAGTTTCGGCTCGTTTGATTCGTCTTGACGAGTACTTTGTTTTTAGATAGTTACCAGGGTCTGAACTGATGATGGTGCTGGAAGGTGGTCATAGGAACTCAGTAAAGAAACGACGTACTCTGGTCCTAGATGATATCCAGGTCTGACGATGTATCCAGCTACTAAAAGCTTGTTTTTTAAAAATAAAATTTTTAATTTACAATTGTTTATTTTTGAAATACGGTTTCAAAAGAAAATTTACTTACTGTTTAAGTTTGTTTTATTTAATACTAGCTGATGCCCGCGACTTCGTCCGCGTGAATTTAGTTTTTGTTTTTTTTTTGTATTAAAACCTTCAGTGGAACTTAAGGAACATACAAAAAAATAAATTAACCGATTTGGTCCATCCATTCTTGAGTTATGCGCTTACCAACATCCATTTTTATTTATAATATAGATTGTACCTTTAACAACAAGAAGAATAATATTACCTTTTGTTTATTTATTCATTCATTCATTCTTTCATTTTGTTACAGTTAACTGTTGCTCTAGTCAAGATGATTCTGGAGTATTGTTTTCGGTGTACAATCGCCTTATTTTTGCATTCCAGTGCTTACAAGTTTATTTATATGTTATAATTTATATTAAATAAGCGATTTAAGTGTTATTTTTGTTCGAAGCAATTGATCGACGTGATATTTTGCACTGGCAAAGGCCAAGTAATTTCTAACCTACTAAAGGAAATCGCTGTTACATTTGTATTGTCAATCTGATAGAACGTTCAATTCGTCGGTTAAAGTTTACTTGAAGGTGGTCAAATAGGCTCTAAATATTATGTTATTAATTCATACCTAGAGTATTAGGTATTATAAATTCATAGTTTTATTATTCAACATATCCGCCCGTTAATTAGCCTTGCCGGGCTTTGTCTCGACGTAATTTAATATTATATTACGTATGGTATCGTAGGACTTAGTGATCGACTAGATATTACGTGGAGAGTTTAGGTATTTATAACTATACTTAGAAGACATTCCTAGTATATTGTTTACATAAGATAAAAGTTGTTTAATGTTTCTATAATAGAATCCCACCAAAACATTTCATGTAAAATGTTGCTACGACGAGACCAATGGCACTGTCAAAAAGTTATCAGATCTCATGTAGAGCCAAGCTTCTAACTCTACACGCCCTAACTTCACAAACTCTAACACAACTTAGTCAAAATTTGAGGCTTGGCCATTTCTTTACTACAAGAACTATTGTATAACAGAAAAGTAATGAATAATGAATAAATTCACCTTAATGTACGAAATGGCTAACTTTATATGTTTAAGTCCACAATTTACATCATATCCCGAGAATTTGTTTGTCTGGTATAATCCAAACCCAAGTTTGAGGTTTCAAAAAAACGAAGAAGCGCTTCGAGAAAAAGTAGGTAGTGCCCTTGCGCTTCGCTTAGCTCTTCGTGGCGGCAACTCTACCGTGTCCCCAGATATGTACGTATATAACTTACTACCAATTGAATAAGGTGATATAACAATGATCGTAGAGTCGAACCTTTGCCTGTTTATTTTCATGTAACGACGAGGCTGGTGAAATGGTAACGAAAGCTTAAATTACAGTTCCTTTTGCTGATACTCACAATACAAATACAATCAAGGCCAAAATTCTAAACACGCATCGCAATTCGCAATCGATATTTAATACCGCAGGGTCCCCAAATCCTTGCACGAGAAAAACTTTTATGATTTATCTCTCGCAGCGTTTGACAGAAACGTTGTTTGTACATGCGTAAAATGTTTTCATTTCTAAAGAAGCTTCATAGTACGAGATCCGAACACAACATCGACCTTCACCCATCTGTTTACCGAATGAAACATTTTTTTTATAAAATTCCATACATAGACAAATACGTCTTGTATGTATTGCCTATCAAAATATGTTCATGGCTATCATTAATTAAAAAAAAATATTAATAAACTTTTTTTAGCGAGTTTCACCCACTTGTTTACCAATCAAAATATATATCAAAAAAAAGATTATTTAATAACAAACGCGATGGTATAGTATTGCCTGCAATAAACCGTTCATGAAACACTATTGCCAGGATTTAAAGTTTAAAAATCAAAGCAAGTAAAGTTGCGCAAGAGAGAAATCCGAGCTTATTTAGTGTAATAAAGAAGGATAGAGCATAGTGGCTGCGAGCGACGCCTTCGTTGAAACTCGCTAAAAAAAATATTTAATTAATATTTTTTCAATAAATGATAGTCATGAACATATTTTGATAGGCGATACATACAAGACGTATTTGTCTATGTATGGAATTTTATAAAAAAAATGTTTCATTCGGTAAACAGATGGGTGAAGGTCGATGTTATGTTCGGATCTTAGACCATCAGTACTTTCTCGGTATTATGTATCCACCTAATGTCTATGCTTCTTATTAGGTATCTTGTTTGGATAAGCAAGGAAAGATATAAACTGAAACCTGATTCAAATCGTATCTATTCTGCTTTTACGATCGTACGTGTATCTTACTCATGAGGTTCTTGATGTCGACGTAAAGAAAAAATTGTGTATTTTAGCCTCCCCTTCATTAAAGAAGAGTTATCCAATCGAGTTGTCGTCATGTCATGTCATGTATTTACACATTAACAGTGGTGGGCCGGGCGGGCGTTGGGTTGAGATGAATTAAAATTCAAAATTACACATATTAAAAACAGAATAACTTTCAGTCATATTTATATTATACTAGCTGATGCCCGCGTCTTCGTCCGCGTGGATTTAGTTTTTCAATTCCCTCGGGAACTCGTTGATTTTCCGGGATAAAGTAAAAAGAAAGAAAAGAGAGAAAGTGAAAAGTAGCCTTTGTCATTCTCCAGGACCTCAACTATACCCATGTAAAAAATCACGTCGATCCGTAGCTTCGTTGCAGCGTGATTGAAGGACAAACCAACAAACCAACAAACACACTTTCGCATTTATAATATTAGTAAAAAGTATGAAGTATGACTAGCTGATGCCGCTTTGATTTTCCGAGACAAAAGTAGCCTATGTCACCCTCCGGGTCCTCAACTATACCCGTGTAAAAAATAACGTCGATCCGTAGCTCTATAGCAACATGATTGAAGGACAAACCAACAAACAAACACACTCGCATTTATAATATTAGTATGATAATATTCTATTATGGTATTCAGTTACCAAAACCTGATTTGGAAATTGCGAACTCGAAATGGATTTCTTTGCCCTGCGAGCCCGAGTTAGATAAGGTTGTTAAAAACTTTCTGACAGCTCGTCAGAAAGTTTTACCTAGTGCTTTAACGTATATGTATATGGCGTTAAAATGCAGTTTATTTTAGCCAAGGATGATAATATCATAATTTTGATTTTGTTGCGCAGTTTATAGTGACACACTTTTGGCCCGCGATTTCTTCCGCATGGAATTAAGTTTTTTTTTTCTTATCTTTCGGGAACTCTTTCCGGGACAAAAAGAAGTCTGTGAACAAAAGAGAACAAACCAACTAAGAAACTTTTGCAATTATAATATTAGTAAGAAGGTAGAAATTGACTAAAGGTAGCGAGTAATATATGTGGGAGGAACTCAAAGTAAAAGAGCAGAAGTTTAAATAACTTATTTATTTTTCAACTGATTAACAGCGCTCAGCGTACACTCTACGTTATCGTCGTTCTGCCATCTTGCCTCTTATATCCTTCGTCTCTTTCTTTCCCATACATTTATCCCTTTCACTCACTCTTACATTCCATTTCCCACATATATGTATATTATTTTTAACCGCCTTCAAATAAGGAGGAGGTTCTCAATTCATCGGAATCTTTTTTTAATGTATGTTCACCGATTACTCGAAGACGCATAAACCGATTTGGAAAATTCTTTTTTTGTTTGAAAAGGTATACTTCCCAGGTGTTCCCTTTTAAATTTTATCGAAATAAGTACAGCGGTTTTAAAAAATCTACAATAAATTATATACTTTGAAGTGGTGCGGGTGTTTGAAGGTTGTGCGGGGTTTTTTAAAAAGATTTTTTTATATGAAATTGTTACTAATCGTTAACTTTGTTTGTAGAGGTTTATTGTTAATAAAAAAAAAACTGTGCTAGTTAGAGCGTTGGTTTTATTTTTCCTGTAAAATATACATAAACCTCTATTGACCATTATTGAATTATGTTGAAAAACGAAATACAGTCCCTAGCGAACTGTATAAAAGTTATTCTTCGAACGCCGTCTGCGGGGAAAGCTTTTGTCAAATCAAAAAACTTACACTCTGAGTTAACTCACGTGTCTTGGGCGTTCGCGTTCATCTGTCATTTAATATGGAAGGGTATACTTTGGGATTTGACATCTACAGTTGGTTTAATACTCAAAGATCTACTTACATAGAAAGCAAGATAAATTTAGCAATTTACGTTTTTACTTATGCTTGCCAAAATAGCCTTTGACTGCGATCTCACCTTATGGAATGTGAGGATACAGTCTAAGATAGTAGCGGGCTAACTTGGATGCAAGGTTTTTAATTAAATCCATACGCCTTATTAGTTTCTTCATGCCATCATACCGCAAAAGAGTTCCCGCGGGATTTTAAAAACTAAATCCACGCGGACGAAGTCGCGGTCATCAACTAGTCATTAAGTAAATAAGAATATACCGATCAGCATATATCATGTATGTATAGAGATATACTATATCATGCATGTATAGAGATATATGTATATTATTATGATGTGAGGGAATATGGCGTCATGGCACCACGGCCGTTAAAAGACTTCGGGGTAACGAATCATCACTTATTTTGTGATGTAAATGCTGTTAATAATTCGCTCTACCCTTTTAGTAAATCTCTGTGAGAAAACATTAGCAACAACATCGCAAAAACCCAAACAGACTTTGACGGATGCCTTGATATCTTGTTGCGTCGGAGCCCTCAAAATACAAATGGTTATGTTGTTAAAATGATCTATGATTAATTAACATTGATACAAATACAGATTCAGTCATTAACCTTGTGATTGCTTTGCAAAATTACTAAAAGAAAATTATATTTTATTAGTTTATGCCCGCGACTTCGCCTGCTTGGCGTTAGATTCTTAAATCTCCCGCGGGATTTAAGAATCTGTAAGTCTTTAACTATATCAATCCGAAAAATGTTTCTCCGTTCATGTTAAATCATATCAATCATCCAACAAAGGAAGGACTTACCAAGACATAAGGTTACGGTGGACTCTGGCCTAAACCCTTCTCATGCGAGAGATCTGCACGCAGATATGGGCAAGCAATAGTCATCTCAATGGCGAACTAAAAGAAAAAGAAAGAAAAAGCAAACTTGTGATTTGGTATTTAATCTTCTCAAAATTTTAGATAATTCAAACTACGTCACGTAATCATATTCTGTTGTGACTAGTAGCTTGTCATCGGTGAATCTTCAGCTAAAATTGATGTCACGCGTTGCCACCCACAAACATACCTATCTCATAATTAAACTGTCAGTCGGTATATCTGCCTTCATAATTTAATAGGGAGTGGGCTTATCTATGCGAGATTGAAAGCGGGTTGAGTTAGTGATATCGTTCTTCTAGGTATAGATTACTATAACACAACACTTGTACGCTAACGTCATCCATAAGATAGCTCACACACTGATGTCTGTGACAGACTGTCTGTGGCTTTATCTCTATGTATTACTGAAAGATTAAAAAAAGGCGCTAAAGAATTGTACTTTCAACAATAAAATACCGTACCTAATTTCTTACGAACTTCATATGATGAAATATTTGCAACATTTTTAATAAAGGGGATAGAGCAGGAAGTAATAAACGAGCTGCCTAACTGGCGCACTTATCCGATGTTCGACTCCATTTCTTCGAACACGTTGAAAGTTAGAATTTAATGTCTAGGAACTTTCACGACTCTAAAGAACGAGATTCATTGGACTTTCACAGTTTGTGAGGGAACCGAATAATGCAGTTCTTCTATGATGATTAATGACTTATTCTATATTCTACAGGTATTTTCAAAAAGCTACTGTTTCGAATTTTGGAGTGTAAAATTTAAAATCGTAAATATTGTTTGTAAATTGAAAACTGAGCATGTCAAAGTTAGCTGAAAATATTGGACGAGATAGACATAAGATGTAATGAAAAAAAAATGAAATTATTCTTTATTGTACACCACAGGATAACAGCTTACATGACTAATACATACATAAAAAAAAAAACACAGAGTACAAAGGCGACCTTATCGCTGAAAAGCGATCTCTTCCAGACAACCCATGGTAAAAGGAGGAGTTTTAAACAAAAACACAGGGAAGGGTGTACACAAAATTTCAAATAGCTTACAAAATAGAAAAAAAAAAGCCGGCCAAGTGCGAGTCGGACTCGCGCACCGAGGGTTCCATACTCCAAAAGTAAAAGTAAAACGATAATATTATATTAATTTGCATAATTATCGTTAACTTTGTTTGTAGAGGTTTATTGTTAATATAAAAAAAACTATGCTAGTTAGATTGTTGGTTTTATTTTTCCTGTAAAATATACATAAACCTCTATTGAACATAATTATTTCAGATTTTTCGATTGGTAAACTTCGGAGATAAGGGGGGGGGGGGGGGGGGGAACGGTATTTTTTTCGACATTTTGGCCGATTACTCAAAAACTATTATATATAGAAATAAATAAAAAACTGTTTTAGAATGCACAAGTAAAGGCTTTTCATATGATACCCCACTCGGTATAATTATCTTACTTTGAAATTTCAAACCCCTGATTTTCCCCCTTTTTTAATTAAACTAAAATAATTTTCGCGTTGATTTTATTTTTCATGTAAGATATACATAAACCTTTATTGACCATAATTATTTTAGATTTTTCGATTGGTAAACTTCGGAGATAAGGGGGGGGGAACGGTATTTTTTTCGACATTTTGGCCGATTAATCAAAAACTATTATATCTAGAAATAAATAAAAAAATGTTTTAGAATGCACAAGTAAAGGCCTTTCATATGATACCCCACTCGATATAGTTATCTTACTTTGAAATTTCAAACCCCCGATTTTCCCCCTTTTTTAATCAAACTAAAATAATTTTCGCGTTGCTTTTATTTTTCCTGTAAAATATACATAAACCTATATTGACCATAATTATTTCAGATTTGTCGATTGGTAAACTTCAGAGATAAGGGGGGGGAACGGTATTTTTTTCGACATTTTGGCCGATTATTCAAAAACTATTACATATAGAAATAAATAAAAAACTGTTTTAGAATGCACAAGTAAAGGCCTTTCATATGATACCCCACTCGATATAGTTATTTTACTTTGAAATTTCAAACCCCCGATTTTCCCCTTTTTTTTAATAAAACTAAAAATAATTTTCGATTTTTCTTTATTTCAATGCTTTTGGGCCACTATTATACACAACTATGCCAAATTTTATGTCGATAGCTTTAATAGTTACTGAAATAATCGACTGTGACAGACGGACGGACAGACGGACGGAGAAAGTCTCACCATAAGGGTTCCATTTTTACCATTTTGGTATGGAACCCTAATACAAGAAAACAAATGCCATTAGAAACTGAAAGTAACAATATTTAACTCAATAATACAAAAAGTAGTAAATAAATACTAATAGTAAATAAATAATAATATGTAATGTGTGAACTTAAACGAGGAAAAGGGGGGAAAGAAATAGGTTAGAGCGATTGTACAGACGCATACTAATTGGCTGGCTCACACAAAGCATTTTCGCTTTGAACTCACACTCTAAGTAGCATGCAGCACAGCGTTTGAAAAATAGGTGCGTTTGTGATGAATGATGATAGGTTGGAGCTAAGCCGTTACATATATTCTACAAACGATAAAAATACCTTTAAAATTGCGGTGTGTCATACATGTGATGTCTGCATGACTCTTCATAGTTTTCAAACTAGTGTATTCACAGATAACATGGATATTATATTCATATTGCGACAACAAAAGCTTCCAATTTTCGTACTGCATGTTTAAGAGAACATAAATTCTAAAATACGGTCACAGTAAAACCGTACATCACAAAAAACGCTAATACTAAAAAGACATAAACTCTCAATTTTATATAAGAAAATTCAGAAATATAAGCTCTCGTGTGAGTAGAAACATTCTGTGGAGGGCGACATCTGATATACGCGGTCGTAAAATGTGGAACAATAAGAATATTTTAAAGTCAAAGCTTTGAGCAGATGATGTGCTGCGAATTCTTCATGTAAGTTAACCACCCTTTTGAGACTCACTTCAGAAGGAAGAGTTCTTTTTATCTACTAATTTATTGATGTTGATGCGATATTCATTTAATGTAGAGCAATGGTATTGTTTAAAAGAAGAATATTGGGTTAAAGCATGCGTTACTTTGCAAAACTCCATGATACATAAGTTAATATAAAATTGTTGTGATTTAATCTGCCAATAAGAAATTAAATGTCAATATAAGCTTACTATTGGTGAAAAAATGGTTAAAATCGGTCCTGTAGTTACGGAGCCTATTCGGTACAAACAAACAAAAAAACAAACAAACAAAAAATCTTTCCCCTTTATAATATTAGTATAGATTAGTTTTACATTTTTTTTTCCTTGGTTAAATTAATTATTAAATATATTTTTTTTAATTTTTATTTTAATAATGAACCATCATCTGACTAATTCATATCGCGCTTTGAGTTTCGATTGGTTTGGATCGTTTCTCGATGACATTGCTCGCCCGGAAATTCAAGATGTCAAATTAGAACTTAAAATAGCATGGAAGTAGGAATTACGACTACGTCTTTATGCCTATCTACATATTTTTATAACCTCAAAATACGTATAAAGTTGTTAATATATATTTTTTGTGAGTTCCTCAAATGAAAAATCGCAGTGATTATGTTTTAGTAATGGAACCTCTACGGTTATAACAATTTTTCATGTATAGACGCTTCGAATCGATTTCAGGTAAACTGAAGTATGGACCCTTGCTTTTGTTCTTTCAGATATTATCCACAAAAAACACATAGTACAAGATTTGGTACATGTCAAAAATATCATAGTATAGAACATTTTGCGATACATTAATTAATTTATACAATTGAAATAACACGAATACGAATTTAATATCTGTATTAAAACTAAAATAAAAACTAAAATAAAAACTAAATAAAATATAAAACCCCATCCAAGTCACCGCAGTGTGGCATAGTACCCAAGATGCTGGCAGCATTACCCCTTTGGATGGCCAAGCTAATCAGCTAATTAGCTTTGGCCAAGGTAGCTGCCAGCTCTTGGATCCCCAGTAGATTGTATTAAATTCGTATCCACGTTTTTGTTACGCATTCTGATGCGTAAAAAAATCAAGAACAAGATCCTTGTTACTATTGGGCAATAAGCTTTCTCTTATCGTTTCGATCCTGCATAGAAAGAGCCGATTCGACTACTGGCTTTATTTCATACATTTTGTAGTAATATCCACAAAAATGTGATTATTGATCAAGACAACAAAGCGAAATTAATTTGAAGATGTACATTGTTCGAAGCCCATACCCGAGATGTTATTTGTTTACAAATTCTGGAAAATGGTCACACAGCCGCAATCCAATCAGACTCGAAACGCTTATTGCCTTTTAATTTTGTTTGAACGTAAAATTTTTGTTTGTATCGCTTAATTTCTGTATCAATGTTTTTTTTTTTTTAATAATAATATTTGCAGGGAGCCCGATAGCTGCCGATAGCCAGAGGGGTAAAAGTTTAAATTGAGACGACAGAATGTACTCTCAATTACAATAAATTTTATAACTTTAGCTTTCAAGTAACTGATGAATTCTGACTGAATTATATTCAAATACCTTTCTTCTCGAAGTTTCTTATTCTTAATTAAATATTAACAATGCCAACTCAATAAAATTTAGTAGACACGCTTTAGCATCTTATTTCATTACCGTCTGTGGACTGTCAGATTTTCGTTATAATACATTTATTATTATTTATTTTTGAAGTAACATGGGTACAAATATTTGTATGTACGTACCTAAATCGTAAAGAGGCCAGAGTTCCAGACTTCTGAATTTGATAGGTATCAATTTTCGATTACTTTCGATCGGACACTCACACGATACGTGTTACCTTCCTTATTATAAATTACAACTTTGGATAAAAAGGATATAGGATAATTTTATTTTATTACAATGTGCCAACAACTCGTTTTCCGTTGGACACATACTCGTTTACACACGTTCAAGTTTAAACCCGCGTAAATTAAATTTATAGTTAGCACTTGTGGCTGCAGCTTCGAACAATTTTACAACAGTTTTATAGTATTTTATGATCGAATTTTAAACTTGTAAGTTAATTTGTAAAATTGTTGAACTGAATGGTGTGGTTTTATGAAATATTCTATGAAATTTTGCGTGCGTGTGGTCTTATTATACTTATTCCATAAAATTTATTAATTAAAATTTCTAAATTCGAGAATAAGAAAGTTTGGGAAAATCAAGTCTTAATCACACAAAAAAATAATTTTATAGAGTTCATTGATCAAATTGTTTAACTAACTAGCCACTAAGGGTAACGTACCCTAATGCCTAAATCCCTTGATCGAGTAAAATGCGTGTTGCACGAGCCACTTTTTCAGTTCGGTGTCGACCTTTAACATATGATTTAGGTTTAACATTAATATTGAGATAAATAATCATTTTTTATGATACACTTGCGGCCGAATTATCAAGCAATACGCGTGTTTTCCGCAGCCAACCAATGAATAAGCTCAAAACGAATTGGGGTCAGAATTTCAAGTACAGTGTGCACAAGTGGCTGATTTCCCGCATCTGATTTCACATTGCGAATGTGCTCTGTGAGTGCAATTTTCATTAAAACTACACTCTACTCTCCCACTCGTTTATTTAAATTATATCTGGCACTCCCCAATTTTATAATATGAGTTTACAGTATTCCAGTGTTTGTTTTGTTTTCCGATTTAATTCGTGGTTTGAGGCTTTCTGGGCATCAAGGTAGTTTAATTTCAATGACTGAGGTAGCTGAGGTTTCCAAAAATTCAAACACTGAAAATAATTTATTTTATGCAGGCTATCGTGTAGCTTGTGTGACAAGTCAAGCCCCTACCACTTTTCTTACACTACCACTTCTTCTACAAGTTATTCATCTTTATTGATCACCACATTTAAATCATCACATCACAAGTAAATTTTCTTTGGTCGTCTAGTATTGGATATAGATCATTATATATTATTATACTAATCATCAAGCCTAAGACTTCGAACTAAGCGTGGATTTAGTGTTTAAAAATTCCATGGAAACTCCTTAATGATCCGGGATCAATAGTGTCTTATGTCCTTCCACAGGGTACAGGCTATCTCCTTGCCAAATATCGAATTTAATATATGGATCGTATGAATTACGCTTAATTGTATAAGGTTTCTGCTCTAGAATTTAGTACAGAGGTAACGATAATATAGACCTTGTTGTTAATGTTCACTTTAATACACTCTTCCTTTAAAATTCTTCCTAAAAAACTGACTTTTCATTTCCCGCAATAAAAAATTTCCAAATTGAGTTTTTCATAAGATAAAGTAACTTGGTAGGCTGCCAGATTTTACAACTTTTGAGGGTGCAATCGAATGGAATCGATGAAAATAATTCGTGCTGAATCTTAATATGCAGATACCGAAACTGAATTTTAATTCGTTCTCAGCCCGCTCGTTTTATAACTTGACCGTACAATAAGTCTATGAATTAATTTTAATAGCTCAACGGTTTGAAGATGGGCTACAAAATGCTACAATGGATCAAAATACTTAAGAGACAACATGTACATTATTTTCGATACAATCCGCCATAATATCTTATTATAATGAATTTCCGCAAAGTAACGCCTATTTATATCCAATAGGTACATGGATCAATATTTGTCCTAACCACTAGTATAAGCTTTCCATGAACTTAGTTGAAGCATTTTCACAGGAATGATTTTCTGCGTCTTAAGTGTATTCGCAAATAGTACCTACTGCAAAACTGGTTATGTGAACGTATACATCCAAGTTTGCTTCCAAAAGTAATTAAAAAGGGAATAAAACAATTATATGAGTTGGATTTGTTACGACAAAATAAAATCAGACATCGTTATTCGTTACCGTTCTCATGACGCGTACGGAATTGGAGCGTCTCCATTAAAACCATTTTCTCGAGATAACGCTTTAGGGGGATAATAATATGATGCCCCCGAAGTTGAATATTGACAGCTGCTGATACGGGATTGACGCTTTCCCCCTTTGCTACTTGCTCATTGAATCAGGCTACTTATTACGCACTAGCTGATGCCCGCGACTTTGTCCGCGTGGATTTAGTTTTTAAAGTCCCTCGGGAACTCCTTGATTTTCCGGGATAAAAAGTAGCCTAGATGTTGACCCGAGTAATAAGCTACCACGGTATAAAATTTTGTAGAAATCTGTGCGGTAGTTTTTACGTGAAAGAAGGACAAACAAACAGACAAAAATTAAATAAAAATCTGTTTTGGGCTCAGTATCGATAGTAAAGCATCCCCCAGTTAAAATTTTCAAAATATATTAAATGTACAGAAATCTTCCAATTACAGTTTTATTATATGTATAGATAATATGGGACCAATAATAAACGTAACGTATACTACGATGTAGTATAGGTAGGTACTCTGTAATATATAACGTGTTGCCTCTGTAAACAGTGGTCTACCGAAACTATCGCGAGTCTAAAGGCAGGTATGCGCTTGTGGTTTGCATTATAACTATTGGTTTAATATAGTGTAATAATACTAAGTACTCTCCATCTAAGTTAACTTCATGCGCCATCGCTATATTCTTTTAAAGATTTTATTTATGCATTATTATAGTGTCCACTCCATCCATCTCAAACCAACGCCAGCCCACTACAAGGTACAAGGTCTCTTCTCGGATAAGAATACTTAGCCGTGATAGTTTTCCTTTAAAATTCATTATATATACTACTGCTGTGAATTTTTTCTTGTATCCTTACTTTATACAACCATTTAGCTGGCAGAGGGGGGGGGGGAAACATGACTAATAAAATTTAGCACTTTAAAATGTCATATTTCACAAACGGATCCCTGAATTGAAAAATGGTGTTCCCACACCCACAATATTTTTGAAAAACCTATTCAACGACACCCCACACTATGGGATAGACGAGAAAAAAAAATCATCCCCACTTTACATGTAGGGGAGGTTCCCTAAAAAAAATTATTTTTCACAATTTTATTTCGCCACTTTGTCGGCGTGCTTGATATTTATACCCTTGTCAAATTACAGATTTCTAGTACCAATAGTCTCTGAGCTAAACCACGGACGGACGGACGGACAGACAGACAGACGGACGGACATGGCGAAACTATAAGGGTTCCTTGTTTACTACGGAACCCTAAAAAGTCACTCTGCGGGCAATTTTTCGCTTTTATATTATAAAAGTCCAAAGTCCAGTTTTTTATCATATAGGTAAGTTGTTCATGATTAGATTTTCAGGAGCCCTCCGATTCAACGAAGGTTTTTAATATCGTCTGTGTCACAACCAGATGGAAAATATGAAATACATTTTTCAATATTGGCTTTTTTGGAAGCCAAAACAAACATGTTCGGCTTTTGATGTTAGAAAGGCTAAATGAACGCGGCGTAATGGGTTTGATTGGATCAAGGCTTTGTAATATTTGCCAGGCGTTCCAATCAAGGCATATCACGAAAATGGGTTTGGATCCCGAGCAATGTCCGTCTGCGAATTAATTTTGCTTCGTTGTCGCCAATATCGCCTTTCGGTTGGTGATGGCTTTTGATGGAGGTTTTTGAGCGAATCGCTGAAACTGTTCAATCGACTTATGTAATGAAAATTGATTCTCCTGCTGCATATTTTACATACAGGCGGATTTAGAGATAATATCTGGGTGGGTGGATTATTTTTTTTTTTTGGTAAATCGTGTTTTTTGGAAATTATATATTAAAAAAAAATAATAAAAAAAAAATAATAAAATTCATTCGGGAAAATATAATCGTCTTGGACTCGAACCGGGGTTTTCTGGTTTCGGGACCGCCTGACTTACCGTCGAGCTATCGGGAATTTATAGATGATGGCGAAATTTACCTTCGTATTCTAATAATATTGTAAGGGGTTTTTCATTGCCTGAAAACACGGATAAAACGACCTTTTCTAAAAATGAAACCTAGCTAGATCGATTTATCGCCCCCGAAACCTCCTGCATACCAAATTTCATGAAAATCGTTGGAGCCGTTTCCGAGAAGTAGATTATATATATATATATATATATATACAAGAATTGCTCGTTTAAAGATAGATATGCACGCAAAAAAACCCCACGAGCGTGTTCAAGGTCTCTATGCAAGTAGCTGCTGGAAATCGGGCTTTGAAATAAAATGGAGTACTCAATTAATAATGTATGAAAAAATGTGATGGAAGCCTATCACCAATAAAACAGAGCCAATTTATTACTTTTTCAATCTAGTCTTCATCAACTGGGAATCAAACTCGTTACGCTCAAATTCAAATATGCAGATTAAGTTTCACAAGTAATGTGATGAATAACTGACACCTGCGTCCCTGATTGACATCAGTTGAGGCTCAACGTTTTTTCGGCCATATCCTTTTACATAAAAGCTATTTCCGTTATTTTCAATACTATGTATTTAATAGCAAACCCTTGTACACCATTTGGTGCGACATGAATTTTCTGACAGCTATTGCATAATATATAATGGGTATCTCCGAAGCAAATCTGGTAAAAAACCAAGTCTATATTTGGATAAGGGTCCGTTTAAGGAAAATCAGGGAAAATCTAACGGAAAAACGAGAGTGGAATTCTGTGATTGAAATTCCGCTGCAATGTTGTAAATATTTTCCTACGCATACTTTTTGCGGATAGGACGGTTCTCCGTTAGTTTTTATTCTTTTTTTATTTGATAACAAGATAATGATCTGATGAGATGATCTTAATGCTCCCAATGCAACGCTTTTGCTTTATTTTATTTGGATTCGTAACCAACACTAGCACAATATTGCATTCAATTTAAATTATAAATATGACAAAACGTAATAAAGCACTTAAAATAATGAGCGGACTATGTTTGCAAATGCCGCATAATTATACATTTACAAAGGTTCGTGTTTATCCATTAAGAGTTTTCGCACCCGAGTTTACCTAAAGCCTTTTATTACTTGAAGGCGTAAATACTACTGTAGCTGAAAAGTTAGTAAGCTCATTAAGCAAGTCAATAAAACTTAAGTATACGAAATAAAATAAGACATGAAGTAAGTTTTAAGTTATTAACTAAGAGGTGGCCGTAAGCCACGAGATGAGCTTGATGAGACGCAAACATCACTTTTCCAATATTGAAACAGTGTGTAAGTATTCCTTTTGAATCCTAGAGGTGCGCTAAGGAGTAAATTTTTGAAATTTCATCAGAAAAATGGGCATAATGTTGGTATGTAGTAAAACGCCGTAATACTTCACCCATCCGGTTTTGGGATCTTTTTGCGTATTAAACATATTTTTCATCATACCTATTCGAAAAACGAATATTGGCTTCAGAGGACAGCGGGAGCAAAATTTCATTTTAACCCCATGGGACTTTTCATTTCTCTCTTCTGATTGGTCCGCGTTATAGTGCTTTAGCATACTAAAGCACTGACGCGGACCAATCAGAAGAGAGAATTCAAAAATGTGTCGAAATTCAAAAATGTTTGAGAAGCTGTTGTCTACGATAAGTCACGTGATCAAATGTGTCGATTAGACATATACGCCCATACTTCCAACATAAATATTAATGTTTAAACTAGCGGCACGCAATGATGGCCGGTTTGACACATTACAATAGTGATGTGGAATGTCAATTTATTCTCGAACAAAAAACAATTAAGTTTTGTTTTTGTACCTGATTAAATAGGTTTAATAAAACAAAAATGTATATGTTTATTTAATTTATTTGAACGAACTGAATATTTGAATGAAAATGAATATACATACTTTATATGCACACAAGAAACATATGAATACAAAAGATACCAAAAAAGGTGCCACAAAAGGCCATAATTAATCAGATTCGTCCATACTACTATTTTCACTGTCGTCACTGCTATCATCACCTACATTAATAATTATATGTTCGTTTTCTATAATATTATCTATTTTCACATCTCTTTCATAATCTTCCCTTATTAATTTAACAGTTCTATTCACAACCTTTTCCCAGTCTCCTTTAGTCACATGTTCACAAGCTTCTTCTAATAATTTTAGCATTTTTTTTGTGGTAAATGGGGGTTCTGTATTGTGTCTTGCAGCATATCCCTTAATTTGAGCCCACACCAACTCAATCGCATTATACTCACAATGGTAAGGCGGTAACCGTATAACTCTGTGCCCATGTTCTAATGCTATTTCGTCAATGACGTATCGGTGTTTTGTTCATATTCACAAGTACATTCACCCCTTAAATGGTGCAAACTGATTTTTCTACACTTGTATACATTTTAGAAATCAATTTAATAAATAAATTTTGAGTCCTAAACCTAAAACTACATTCGATAAAATTTATGAATCTCTGCACATCACTATCGTCAATAAAGTAATACAATTATTTCCTTCAAAGTCGTTATCAATTAATACGGAACTTCATGAGCGGACAAACGTCAAACCGGCCATCATAGCGTGCCGCTAGTTTAATTATTTCATAAAAATTTATTTGTGTTTTATTTAAACTTTCAATATACGTATTGGTAATGTCTATACTCTATACATAGTAGGTTGATACTCCTAGCTTTTTCTCATAGGTAATGATGAAAAATAATGTGTGTCATTCGGGGCCAAAATTTTTTGTTCTCGGGCGGCGTATATTGAATTCCTCGCTACGCTCTGAATTCAAAATAACGCCCTCGGGGAACAAAAAATTCCTTTGGCCCCATATAACACAAATAACTATTAGAAGTTTCTCATTATACTATTGTGGAATAACCGAAGTAGGTTTCCTACCAACACCAACACCAACGGGCAAATCGTTTGAAATTATGAAGGCACGGTATTTGTTAATAGCTAGCAATTTTCACCTCTTATGGTACAAGTGTATAATGCATTGAATGAATAAATTCGGATTTCGATTTCTTAGAAAACTCCCTGCACAAACTCTAATCTAGATTCGAATATCTTTGCCTTATATCATGTGGCAAGGCAAAATAAATGCAGACATCCTCTGGGCTACCGAGATTAGCGGTTTGCTGGCGGTTTATTACGTGAAGGGGGTATCTTCACACATTTTCGCTCATGAGCGAATAGAAATGTACCTATAGAAATCCACCGCAAAGAACGTAGTACTTATCTTTTTCGTGCTCTTTTTGCTTGTAGCCTCGTAGTACTCATAAGGATTGGGCTTTTGAATGTGCCTCCTATATTATTACTATGTTTATATTGTTTATTTATCATAGGTGTTTCTTGGCTGCGAGGTTTGGGTTTTTGAGGTTTAGAGTAGGAATCCGCCTATGGTTGGAGTTATTTCAGGTCGGTTAACGATACCCAATATTGCGTTAAGGTTTATTTGAATCTTTAAAGTAACAATCACCACAAATCAATAAAAACATATAAAGATGCTGAATTTCCCGAACAATTGTGGATGCACCCCCATCATTTGAAAGTTTTGTGAGCGCGGACAGCCTCTGCACCAAAATTACGTGTAATTAGGTCGCTGCGGTGCACTAGAGTTGTTTAAGGTCATTGTTTTAAGCAGTTTCATTGCTGAGTAGTATTAAGAAAACTACTGAAAAACTACCATTAAAATAGAATATTATAAATATTTCCAAAAAAGAAACGAACATTTAATATTATTTGTGGAAATTCTACTCATTGTGGAAACATAGCACAGTATCTATTGTATTGTATACTTGTTTTGAAAAGAGCAACCGCCAAGTTTCTCGCTGGTTCTTCTCGGCAGGAAGGGCATTCCGAACCAGTGGTAGACTCATCGACGATTCAAAAGCACTTGCAAAAAGTTTATTTGAATAAAAAACATTTCTATTCTATTCTAAGGGTAGTAGGATCTTCGCTTGCATTTTATTACCTCTAATCACTTAATCAGAGGATGAAATGTGACTTTCAGCGTAAAGTAAATTTACTTTTTCGTCTTCATGGCCTACTGCTGGGCATATAGGGCTCTTGTAGAGAATAGTACATGCTGAGGTCTTGCACCGCCTGAATCCAGACGCTTTTCGTGACTCGCCGGATGTAAGGGCTAATTTCAATGCTCCAGTTGTCAATCTCAACTGCCTGCATTACTCCCTGCTGGTCTTCAAACTAGGCTCCGACGGTAAACAAGCGACGGTTTGGCAATTTCGAATTGGCTAGGCTCAACAATAACATATGACACAGACCGGTGTCGGTCAGCAGTGACACCGGAAATCCTGTGGAAACAAAAACATGGCAAAACTTGCCTATGCAAATTTAATAATTTGAATAGCAATATTTTGTATAAGCTGCGTCCTTTAGCGAAACATTTAAAAGCCCTTGGTTTGCATGTCAATTGTCAGACAGTAAGGCAACGAAAAGTCTTCTCAGAAGATAGTTAATTAATTCTGGGTAAGGCGGCACAGCTTTTAAAGCCCGCTAGGAGAGACGCCGAGTTAGTTAACCCAGGAATAAATTTGTAATTTTGACAGAAGCTTTATACGAAATCTGTCAAATCTGTCCTTTTAATCCGGTCTTCTTCTTCTTCTTTTCGAGCCTCATGTAATCCATCGTTGGACATAGGCCTCCTCATGTGCACGCCATTCTTCTCGATGTTGTGCCAGTCTCAACCAAGTTTTGCCTACAAGCTTGACGAAGTCGTCAGACCAGCGCGATGGTTGCCTCCCCACATTTCTCTTGCCGGTAGGTACGTGGTCTCCACTCAAGCACCAAGCGGGTCCATCGGTCCTCTGTTGTCCTCGCCACATGTCCCGCCCATCTCCACTTTGACCTAGTCACTTTCAAAACTCTAGTCTTCAAAACTCTTTCACTAGTCACTTTTCAGAAGAAGAAGAAGTCAAATCTGTCCTTTTAACCCGGTGTTAGCTGCTAACTCTGCGTAAAAGGATAACTCGGCGTTTCTGCAAGCGTGCCTTAATCCCGTACTCCGCCTGTGTTAAGATAATCATGATAAACCCGTGTAATACATTTCCCAAGCAAGTATATTTTCGATAAGGTATTATTAAAAAATCAATTTACTTGTGTCAGATAAAATATTACCATAATATGAGGCAGGATGTCAAAATGAATAGCGTTACACGCTGTCTTGTACGGTATACCAGAACGTTAATAAAAATGGAAATTGTATTTACTCAAAAATAAATATCAAAGATAGGAAATTCACCTCGTCACTGACTCGAAAGCACGTACCGGATAGTGATATCATCATCATCAATAGCCTATAACAGTCCACTGCTGGACTAAAGGGCTCTCCCAAGGGGAGGGTTTGCCCATAATCACCACGCGGGGCAGACGGGTTGGTGATCGCAGTAGATGGTAGTAGTAGCACAGAGGACGCTGCATGCCCGTTCTCCGCTATATTCCCTTAGTCGCCTCGTACGACACCCGCGGGAAGAGCAGGGGTGGTGACAACTGTATTCTGATCTGCCGTCACCACACGGCAGGATAGTGATATAGTTATGATATATATGATGATAGTTTATAAGCCGAATAAAACTTTTCAACCTTCCTGCTTTGAACTTTCCCTTTTTCCCTTGGGCACGGTTTTAGGAACAATGCAAATACAGAAGAACAATCTAAATAAAAATTTAGTTTAGTTTGAGTTGGTTTAAATGATTATTGAAGTAGGTAAATCAGAAATGTCTAATCGGTTCAGTCGGTTCGGTATCGGAACATTTCGGTTATGGTTTCGTTTTATTTGCTTAATCGGTTAAGGAGATAAACCGTCAATTTATTGAAGTTAACCGGTAAAATATTCAAATAATTAACCATAATAATATTTGGGTAAATTGAAACGTGTATAGGTAGCGGCACAAAGGTCTAGCGGTGACCCTTATTGCGCAGAAATCGAAAATAAGGTATCATGGCGCTGATTGGCTCTCCAGTCGCATTCCGACCGTCGCCATTGGTTGCGCGACAGTACCCCATGTGCAGCTATTTTGTTCAGCGCTGAACTTTCGTGCCGCGACCTATACCTAGTCCAAATAAAATTCTACAATGCCCTAGTCAATGATGTTATAAATTTAATTTTTCTCTATCAACAGAACCCTTATTCCAAACTTTATAGAAGGCACTTCAGCCATTAATTAGTCTTCGACGTCCTGGCAACAAAGTTTTCACCGTGGTTTATACGAAGTAGAGTTTCGCTTTATATTACATTGACTCAGATGTCCGTCTCGACTGTGCTGTCGTTCATCATTCTGGGATCTAGTTGTAAGATATAGATACTACATTATCTATACTAACAATTGTTAAATAAAATAAATATAGGTATGAATATTCCGCTGATTCTGTCTTCACCTGCCTGCCAACTACAAATCGGACAAAACCAAAAAAACTTTGTGGATTGAGTATTAAGTATTAGTAGTTTTGAATAGTAATAAGTATTAGTAAGTTTATTTTTCGTTATGAATTTAAGTTGGTTTAGTATATTTAAACTGTGTAGTGTACTTACTTGGGTAGTTTTATGTATTTATTTTATACTTAAAATATAAGATAAATAATAATAAGTAATAATAATAAATCATAATCAAGTTTCCTTCTTTCTTTCTTTACTTCTTTTTTTCTTTAAAAACTGTATTGCACATAGGAAACCGATGATTCTCCGCTGATATAATATGTATTTATAATATTTAGAATTAAATAAACAGCAGTCGCTGATTAAAAAACTGGGTATAGCGACACCAAGAAAAAGGTTCTACACCTGAAATATAAAGCCAGCAAGACAGATAATACACTCTCCACATTCGGTAAATGGCCTGGAGATAAGCAAATGCAGGTTTGTTGCATTCAACGGTAAATGCTGCTCGCTCCTAATCATTACAAAGTGCACACAACACTGCACCCACCTTCCTAAACGCCATTTAGATAAGCGGAAAAGTGTTTCGTTGCTTTTTAAATTTACGGGTGATTTCCTTGTAGACTATGTAGTGTCGAAGACAATACCAACCAACTCGCGCACCGAGGGTTCCGTTATAAATAATTAAAATAGATATATATCTACTTTAGTGCACACAGGAAATACAAAAAAGAATTTACGTTATTTAAAACTATACTTTAACAAAGCAATCTCTTTCGGGCAGCCTTCGGTGAGTAAATAGTCAAATGATAGTAATAAGTTAAATTATTCCGCAAAAACAAAACCAACTGCACTGCATAATATCTTGTTTTGTATCTATTCATACTTCTTACTAAATCATGCCATATGCCAATTCATATATTTTGCTTATGGTATTCATATTACCACATGGTTACCCCCTTAATGTTTTTCTGGAAGTTTTCTACTTGCTTAAGGCAGAATTAAGGAGATTTAAAAACCTGATGCCCGTTTTCACCAAACATACCTAAATCATCCCCGAAGTAGGAGTCTTTATCTAGGTATCAGAATAAATTTATAAGCATATATCAAAAATTCCGAGGCCAGCGGGATTAGAACCCACATCCCTTGGGAATCGCGCCCCTAGAATCTTTATCTAGGTAGCCCCTAAATACAATGCCTTACTCAACGAAACCTTTCACCTTTAGGTATTCCCTAAAGGTTCATGAAAATAAAATAGTCAGGAAGCGTTACTGAACTTAGTTTAGATAGCCCGTAAAAGTTAGGGATCTATGGTGAAAACGGGCATGAGTCACCCGCATACTCGTAGCTCGACGGGTAGCGAAGCTGAAATTGTAACGGGTGAGCGACATATTGTTCGGAGGACCGAATGTTATTGGGGTCAAGGTCCTGCAATGTTGACCTCAAACCAGCAAGCGCAGATGAAACGACAACATTAGACGAGTCGTAGGGAACCGAGGAAATACAAGAGGCGCCTCAAATCTCTACTAGTGACCTGTATGTCCAGCTCTGGGCGTCTATCAGTTGACCGCGACGAATCTCATAATATCCTCAATGAATATAGCTACTGACTGTTTTTAACTCCTTTCATCTCTATCAAATAAGATTTCATTGTTAGCCAGCGAAAATATTTTCAATATCATTATCCGAGCCATCAATGGTATTGTCAAGGGAATCTCAGTAATACTTTCTCCCCAGGGCCGTCTATTAGCCGTCCCTTTCAATAAACTTAAATGGAATAGAAAGGCTTTCTTTTTCTTCAAATATTTTTGGGACGTTACACGTAACCGATCCCTCAGCTTTTTCGGGAAACCCATTTCACAATAGTTCCATTTCTGTCGCGTTCTCGAGAGGTACGTGAATCATTTAGAGCAAGGTCCCGTCTGTTTCGAACACACATACAATTACCATCAATAAATATAAATATCGAGCCCCAGGAGGAGACATTCTCAGCTTTGGAAAGTGTCGTCTGTTACTCATATCTCTGTTAAATGTAGTCGCTTCATGCGCCAGAGACGACTGTACAAAACCCCCTACCTCTTACTCACCCGGGTAAAACCGTGATCTTTAACATACATCAGTTCTAAGTTTCTAACGATGTTAATGCTAACTGCACATTGGCATAATTCAGATTGCAGTTTTGCAGCTCGCTTTCGGTCCAAAAGCGGACTCTACTGTTTGTGTATAGACGACTTTCTTCTGTCTTCTTTTGACATATTTCCATCTGCTAGTGCCATCACAGATAAGGATTCTTAGACTCACTCCTGCATGACGCGCTGAAAATACTGTTTACTTTGTTATAAGTTTTCCGCTCTTCGCTTGTTCGTACTCCTATGAGCTTCTGCGTCAAAAAGGAAGTCGACCAATCAAGGTCGTGGGCGCGTAGTGTGAGAGGTCTTTTAGTTGAAATATGGTCGCAAAAAGTCACGACACCGCCATGTCACTCGTACCTGAAATATAATTTATAGACGTTCCTATTGAATACACTATGGTCCTGATCTGAAAATACTCTTATATTTATGACGGCGAGTGGATTTATGTGTAAAAGATCCGAGGTTCGTGAGACGGGTAGATGATTTCTTGCGACGATACTATATTATTTCTGACATCTGACAACCACCCAGATAATACAATAGCAATATATTTGTGCCATACTTTTTTGTCATGTACGGTATTGAAAATGTATCCGATATTAAACCGAATAATTGCTAAGAGCACTTCCAATATTAACATTATTAAATTAACAGTGACATGATACAAACGTCCACAGAACAATCGATAACACATGGAACTAGGAATTACGACTACGTCAACAGATTGCACCTCACAATTATTATCCTACACATTCATATAATCAGATACAAATATTTTTGTTATGGCTCATTTTTCATAGTTATCATCATTCAAGAAAAATGCAACTCTGGTTAGCAATCTTCAAACAACCCACGAACCAAATTATTATTAGCCACAGTTTTTGCACAAACTAGATTAACGACGCTTTTGTGTACTCAAGCTAATTAAAGTTCCCTCCCTCCCGCGGCCAATTTTCCACGAAATTATTAAATTTGAAGCGAAGTTTAGAAGCTCACTTCGACGAAGGTTCTTGCTTTCTCATAAAATATGAAATCTTTTGGAAAAGTTTGTCTTTATTAACAAAATAAGTTGTAGGATTGTTTTAGGTACTGTTCCTAGCTCTATGTAATATTCTCAAAATTGAAATTACTTTCTTTGAGTTTAGTTCATAATTCATCATCTCAGAGTTATTCAAAAAGACGTAGGCATATTTTGATGTGAAAATCTTTTGGCGCGCATTGTGGAGTAAGACCGCGTCATGCCGTGACGACAAACGGCATGAAATAAGTAAGAACATTTTTCATGCTTGCCTATTATTTTAATGAACTTAAGTTGTGCCAAGTTTTCTTTCCTGCTCCTACAAATCCGCTGGCTACAAGCTTAACAATGGCCCATCCTGTAGTGTCTAACAAGGCGGACGAAGGGCTCTTATTATTTTTTTTGTAGGGGACATTATTTCCCCAGACACGGCGTGTCTGGAATGGTTCCTTTACGAGTATTACTTTTTTATAAGTTTTTAGTGGCACAGTACCTATGTTTAAAAAAATACCGTATCGATACTTACATACCTAAAGGAAAGCTGGGGACTTGGTGACTACCTCTAATAAAACAATATGACCAGCTGTGGACGCATTGAAAATGAATGTGAAGTATCTTTGGACTTAATTCTTTTTATTTCCTTGGAAATTTAATTTGAAAAGGATTTTGTTTAATCACTTAAATTTTGTGCTCTTAATTTTTGTAAAATTATATTTCTTATCAGTTAAGCTTGCCGAGCTCGCCGATTAGATTCTTGTTGGTCCGCTTATTTTCTTACTAGATACCGGGTACTAGGTAGATTCACATGACGATAGATTCAAAAAAACTTGAGTAAAACTTTTTCTATTTTATTTATTCTAAAAAATAATGCATCTTGATAAAATGAAAGCAAAAACGAAAGTCTAGAATGAAGCTTTCTTTAATGGAAAAACTTTATTTATAAAATGAGAAAGAAGTCGTTGGCATCTGCTAGCACTTCAATAAAAATGTCTGTGTTGTCGGTAAGCAACAAATGTCTTTATGTATTTGTCTTCTATCTCAACTTAGCTTCCTAATGTAGATAACACATCGCATCCTTGCCGCAGAGACCGCTAGCGCCTAACGCTACATTTTTTCAGTATTGGAAATATGAGCTAAATCAGCAGCAATGTTGTGAGGATTTATGTAACACAAGATCTGAAATGAAACGAAGTAAGATTCAAGGAATTTTTGTTTAATATTGTACGAAATATTTCGTAATAGCTGTTGTCGCAAATGCATTGACAATTTTCCCGTAAAATTTTGTACTGAAACTTTCGTCGCACGCGGCTTTTGCGGCGCGTATGACTTTGCTGCAATGTGCGATCGCATAAACACAGCTGATAACTTGCGCAACATATCTTTATTTACTTGAGACAAGAAGACAAAACCTCTAATTTCTCCATGTGGCACTGTTCCCCGGAAACTTCGGAGTTCTACTAGATTAGTTGCAAGACAAAAGCAATTTTGAAACTTGATCCAGTTTGCTTGGTTGCCGTTAATGTTGACTCTGCTCGAATTGTTAGTGTCTCCGTCACTAGAGGATTCAATTATTTACTTTTTCCCTTATTTAAAATGTAAAATAATTTAATGTTCCTACGAAAAAATGTATGTTATAAAATTTCGAAACTATACTTTCAAAAACAGTGTCAGTGATGTGAATTTGTAAAATGTCTGTCTACGAATAAACGTTGGCGTTTATTTCCTGACTCTAGCAAGTTTGAACTACTCTCTCTCCTGTGAATATAATTTCCTGTAAATATAAACTAAAATGTACTCAGTTTTTATTTTAGAATGACTAAATTATCTTGAGATCTAACATCTAAGAAAGGTGCGAGACGAAATTAAGCAGTTACTAAATCAGAACTAATTATTATGTCATAACACCAAAATTTGACTTGTACCGTTAGTGTTTCGGGAAGGATGTTTAAATTTTCTACCATTTTGCATACTTGACTCAAAACACCTGATTTTGGAATTGTTCCACTATTGAATTAGACCGACGATATTTTGCATGAGATAGGTTATTTACTACTCCAGTTTTTACCTGCTTTTACTTTTCAGTCACAGTCTGTCCCTCATGAGGCCTTTTAGTTATTATAAAGATAGCTAGTTGTAACAACTCTACAAGTTTAAAACCCTTTTTCACCAACCATACTTAAATCGTCCCCTAAGTAAAAGTCTCTTTACGTAGGTAGCGCCTAAATACAACCCCTTAACCCATGTCATTTCCACTTTTGGGTGTCCCCTAAAGGTCAGATAACTTAGTTTAGACAGCCTGTAAAAGTTAGGAAATGTTGGTGAAAACGGCATACATTCACCATTAAAAGGGCATTCTTTTGAAATATGATTTTAAGATTAAATTTAGATACTAATTGCAAATTGTGTTACGGCAGAAAAAAGGACCAAGTTGACGCAAACAACAAAGACTGTGAGCAAATTCAGTTACAGTAGGTACATAGATTTTACTCGCCAAGGGAAATTTAAAACGTTATAAAATAACTTTCCTGGGTCAATGCCAACTTCCCATCTCCTGCAAGTGTCATCTAGCTTGAATTATGATACTGACAGTGTTTGTATAATTGGTATGAGTATGTAGGTACCATTTGAGCATAAAAGTGTTTTCGCACATAAAAATTGAAACTTCGAAACTACTCTCTTTCCTGTAGATATAAACTAAATTGTGTTCATTCATTTGTTATTATTTATAATTATTTCAGAAATAGATTTACTTACGATAAATTCTTTCCTGGCAATATGCAATCCAGTGAAGTAATAAAAAATTTTGAGATCTTAGGGTACTTTCAGTCTCAGGCAACTACTACTAAGTAATATGTATTACTAGATCCCAGGCAAACGCTATAGAGCACTGTTGAATCTTGCTTAGTCATCTATTTCCAGAAAAGGATTTTATTACCCATAAATCCTTTTCTTGCAACATGCATTCCAGTCTGTATTTAGATTTAGATGTAATTAAAACTCACCCAAGAAATAAAATGCAAAAAGTCTCTACAGGCAAACTTGAAATACCAATTATTGTAAAGGGCTCAAATTCTAAAAACCTATTTCTTAAAGCTTAAGTTCACCCCCAAGCAAAAAATCCGTGCTCATACATTTACCACGTTGCATAAAGACGGTACGTGCGGTGTACGCGTGACCCTAATCGAGCGGGCCCGACACACTTGACCGTTTTGAAAGGTAAACAACTGCGGAACCATTAGGGCTGGAACTAGGGTTGTCAACCATCACAAGGAGTCATTTTGAATAGGTATTGATATTATATTATTTTTATTTTGTGTGTGGAAACATGTATTATAATTATTTTAACTTTCCATATACAGAGGGAACTGTAAATGAATTGACAAGTTATCCTATTTCTGAGGTTGCATGGTAGAGATCGCGAATAAGCGATAAGGCCGCCTTTTGTAATTTTTTCCAAATCTTTTCTACGAAGTTTTCCGAAGTAAGGAGGAAACGAAATTTTGGATCTCCGAAATTGGTTTCGCATACATTTACCAACATTATCCATTTGCTATATTATTTGCCTCAGTATAAGACTTAGAAATGTGATAAAAATATTTTTTCAAAATGTTTGGATGTACCGTGTCCAAGTAATAATAGGATATTTTCTTAGTTTTTCGTCAAAACAGTGACTTCTTATTTATGACGAGAAATTATGCTGATTGACTTATTCTTATTTACTAATGACTAGCTGATGCCCGGGATTATGTACATACTAGACGATGCCCGCGACTACGTCTGTTTGGTTAAGGGTTTTTGATTCCCGCGGGAACTCTTTACTTTTCCGGGATAAATTGTAGCCTATGTGTTAATCCTGGGTGAGCTATCTCCATTTCAAATTTCAGCCAAATCCGTTCAGTAGTTTATGCGTGAAAGAGTAACAAACATACACACAGATACACAAACTTTCGCCTTTATAATATTAGTGTGATGTGATTAGTGTGATGTGATGTGATGGGATGTGATGTGATGTGATGTGATTTGATTAGTGTGATGTGATGTGATGTGATGTGATGTGATGTGATGGGATGTGATGTGATGTGATTATTGTGAAGTGTGATGTGATATGACAGTCGTGCCAACCCTAGGTGCTTTCCCTATAACACATTTTTATGTGTGCCGTTTCCCCTCACCGTGGTTTTAAATTTTTACATAATTACTGCGAATCGCAGTCGAGGCGTATTTTAGATTTCCTCCCCTTTAGAGCTACGGCTACCTAATAATATACCTAAGTATTTCTTTATACCAATGGATATTAACTATTATTTTTGTTTGTATTTAAGCATAAGCAGAAGCAGTGATAGCCTGGTTACGACTGTGGTCTCCTATTCGGGGGGTCGCAGGTTCGATCTCGGGTACACACCTCTGACTTTTCGAAGTTAAGTGCGTTAAAAAAAAATATCACATGCTTTAACGGGGAAGGAAAACATCGTGAGGAAACCTGCACACCTGAGAGTTCTCCATAATATTCTCGAAGGTGTGTCTTCTTCTTCTTTATCAACCTATAGACGTCCACTGCTGGACAAAGGTCTCCTGCATGGACTTCCACAGGCTTCGGTCCCGCGCCGCTTGAATCCAGCGGCTCCCTGCGACTCGTTTGATGTCGTCGGTCCACCTGGTGGGGGGCCTGCCAACACTGCGTTTCCCGGTGCGGGGTCGCCACTCCAACACCTTGGGACCCCAACGACCATCAGCTCTTCGAACTATGTGCCCCGCCCATTTCCACTTCAGTTTCGAAGGCGTGAGAAGTCCTCCAATTGGGCCAGCGTGGTGGACTATGGCCTATAACCCTTCTCTGAGGAGACCTCGCTCAGTAGTGAGCCGATGATGGGTTGAAAATGATGATGATGATGATGTTGATTAAAGCATTGGCATCTTCAATAGCCCATGAGCTGACACAAAAAAGCCATGAACACATTGACCTCCCACACTCGGTCAATGCACTCGGCAGACGTGAGCAAGGCCAATTGGTGTTTAGAGTTCACCATGATCAACATCAAAGGGTCTTATCGCATTCGCTAACAGCGCTTACACATTGGCCAGCACTTGCCGAACGTATTAACGCAAAGTCTACTAGACTCATAAAATACCCTCTTATTATTTACTAGATGATGCCCGCGACTTCGTCCGCGTGGATTGAGGTTTTTTAATTCCTGCGCGAACTCTGTAGTTTTCTAGGATAAAATTAGCCTTTGTATTAATCCTGGGTATGAGCTATCTCCATTCAAAATTTCAGCCAAATCGGTTCTTTCGTTGCATCGTTAAAGAGTAACAAACATCCATCCAAACATCCATCCATACATCCTCACAAACTTTCACTTTTATAATATTAGCAGGATTAGTTTGCCCTTTAACTTGAGGAAACGAGTCGCGAAATGTCCAGGCCATCCATGCCTTATATCGTAACATCTACTTGCCGATTTCACCAACGTCGAATGACGTTTTACCTAGGAATAAATTGGGCATTCTGACAGTTTTTGTATTGAAAAAACTGTCAAAATATCAAATTTGCGCTCGGATATGACTTATTTTACGATGGTGTGAGGTGTGTAGTAGAAAGTATAGATATAAGTAAAGAATATTAATTATAATAAGATAGTAATAAACGGGCTTCGATCGAGTAAAGACGTGTTTATCATTTATGTAATCTTCCATCTCTTTCCCCCTCGGGGCCACACCACAGGTGAAATCGGCCCTAAATAAGCTAAAATGTAGCGTGGCAATTGATTTTCTGTATAAAAATATCTGGACAGTTCTCCCTTACAAAGTATATAAAATAGTTGTAATTTCTCTGTCTTTAAATCCCGCTCTTTCATATAAGTAATATAATGAAAGCCATATAAATACCTTTACCTGTGTATTTAGGTTGTATTGATCCCTTCTATTTATTATTCAGTTGGCGTAAAAGACGTGAGATGAATCATAATAATTTCAGTTTTATTATAAGGGACATAAACTTTATTTGCTTGGACTACAGTTTGTAATATACCTACATACCTAGTTTGAAAGTTAAAGTAATTAATTTAATACCAGTCGAGACAAAGTCCAAGGGTGTCGTAATTTCAATTACCCCGCTGCCTCTAGGGTTTAATTAGGGATTTGCTCTTTATTTCTTTCTCCAATTAAAATTGCTAATTCTTTTGTATTATCTACTCTTTAGGTATACCTAATCCTATGTGAAGCGTGGTATGAGTATAGAATAGAATAGAAAAGAAAAGTTTTGATTGCCATGATTGCAAAAAGTCATGCCCAGCTTTGATTGTATTCCAAGAAAAAATATGCAGTAAGCGCCAGTGCCGCAACAGATGAACACACAGTGAATACTACACTACTAGTGCTACTACTCATTTATGAATATTGAAATGAAGAAGTGCTGAGTACGTCAGCAGAGGTTGACGTTTACGTGACCTCTAAACATCTTTAAGGCGCACTCTATGCTGCAGACGTCTTCTACAATGGTGGTTCAGAATAGCTCCACTGCTTACAAGACCACAGAACGGGCGACCAATTCATGAGCTCCTCCGCGCTCACCAGCGTGGCAACCCACACGTGAAGCAAACGATGAATACTACTGAGCTAGAAAATATCCCCGCGCAAGGCAGTGAATCAACCGTCCAGCTTGGAGGTCAAGCATTGATGGCAGGCCTTAGCCGAACTGTTCGACTTAAAGATCATAACCGGGGAAGAATGCTTCCCCGCAATGGAGGCCCCGAGACGCGCGCTTGACTTAGCCATTCAAATTGAAGACCCCACTCTCTCTCTCTCTCTCTCTCTCTCTCTCTCTCTCTCTCTCTCTCTCTCTCTCTCTCTCTCTCTCTCTCTCTCTCTCTCTCTCTCTCTCTCTCTCTCTCTCTCTCTCTCTCTCTCTCTCTCTCTCTCTCTCTTATAGTTGGTTTAGTCCAGTAATAAATAGGCTGATGCAGCTGCTACGTTACTGGTAAAGCAGTAATACCAAACGATTTTTAGCTTAACCTTGTGACCATACAATCCATATTTCGGTACGTCTACACGGTTATCAATGCTACGTCATACAAGTACCGTCCTACCTTCACGCAGCGTTGCAGTTTAGTTGAGATTGCCTCGTACACAATGCAGCCTTCATTATTTTGTTCCGTACATACCTATCCACCTACCGACAGGCAACATCAAATAGCTACTGAATAGTGGTTCAGCACAATAGCTCTTTCTAACACAGCCAGTGCTTTTTCAGTAATGAATAGAAAATCAGTCAAATAAATGTGATCAGCGAAGATCTTTTGTGGATATCGCCCGTTGTAAGTTACTTGAATTTTTTCGAGAGGACATTTTTTAGCGTGACTTCTACTCAGGCCGTGGATTTGTTCTACGTCAGTCAGTTTGGTTACTAATTTAATTATTAAATAAGAGTGATAAATCATTGATGGAGCAGATAATTATTTAGGTACTCGTCAAGTACACATCAATCATCTAATTACGAAAGGTTTGTTCGAGCTTCTTCTCTTCTTCTTTACGCGCCTTCTCATTTTATTAATCGTTGGATATAGGCCTGCTCAGTCTTCATGTACATGACTTTATACTTTCGGTGTCAGTTTCGGTGTGAGCTTAGTCGATTTATAGCTTATTTATTAGGTTAATCGTTATTCGAGCTTACTACTAAGCATACTAAGTTTAAATGGTACTAAGTGTGAATTTTCAACTTATCACAACAATTGAAGCGCCACAGTCTCAACTTACAACGAGTTGCGAACGAGAAAATACTCTACTCTAGGAGACTACAACTCCTTAGCTAAACCACACTTAGATTACTTAATCCAAGTCTGAGGCTCAGCAGCTAGAACTAATCTTCAAATATTACAAACAGCTCAAAATAAAATAAGTAATTAAAGTACTATTCCATTACGATTTTTTAACACCAACTGAAAAAATATATAAAGAAACAAAATTAATGAACATTACAAATACTTACAATTACACTTGCATTTTAATTAAAAAAATTATGTCAATAGAATACATTCAAACAGAACCTTTACCAAAAAAAATCACCATTTACAATTTTTGAGAAGTGCTAATAACATAATTTTACGCCCACCAAGAACTAACTATGGAAGAGAAATATTACGTTCGAAAGTGCTCAGATAAACAACAAACTTCCTAAAAATATAAAAGAATGTATAAGCATACACGATTTTAAAAAACTGCTTAAAAACCATTTTGCGAAAATTAGTTAAAACATAATAATACTACTTACTTATTACTTTTTCGAAATAAAAAAAAATAAAAAAAATAAATTGAATTTACTTTTTATGGGTCACAAACATTGAATTTACTTTTTTATGGTGGGGTTTATCTAGTTACGAGTTGATCTATGAACTAACTATTCAGTACCTATGTAACATAACCGCGGCTCGAATAGATTCTGTTGTGATGGTACCAAGCATTTGAATACCTACCCACTTATCTAAATTATTTTTCTTTCTTTGTACGCTCCGTAATGCAATAATATTATTTTTGTAAAACCTGTTAAATTTCAGTCTCGTTTAAGGCGCTGTGCGCAGTCACGATCATCATTCGTGAGCCGAATCACAAGCCGAATGAAGATCGTCTTATTTAAAATCTATGGGTCATAATATTATGAAAAAAAAAAGTAGTTACAATTGATCGTATTTCTGGCCTGATGGCTGTTTCCTAAACACGATGGCGCAAACTTTACTCGATAGAAAAAAATTGCAAAGTTGATTCTGCAAATACATAAACTCCCATCGTTCTCTGTTATGCATACATTTATTTTGGTAAAATTAAGTACAATTGTTTATCATATCTTACTACAACAAATGGCTGTTTTAGATTTTATTTATTGTGACTGTTATAATTTTAATATTTTCCATTATAATTTAACAGTCGCAATAAATAAAATCTAAAACAGCCATTTGTTGTAGTAAAATATGAAAAAGAATTGTACTGAATTTTACCAAAATAAATGTATGCATAACAGAGAACGATGGGAGTTTATGTATTTGCAGAGTGAACTTTGCAATTTTTTTCTATGGAGAAAAGTTTGCGTCATCGTTTTTAAGAAACAACCATCAGGCCAGAAATACGATCAATTATAACTACTTTTTTTTTTTTCATAATATTATGACCCATAGATTTTAAATAAGACGATCTTCATTCGGCTTGTGATTCGGCTCACGAATGATGATCGTGACTGCACATAGCGCCTTAAGTAGTCCGGGAGGAATCGGCGCATGCGTACCGAAAACTATTCCACCTCAATTTTTTTATGCGATCCTCTTCAAATGGCCCTCCTAATTATATAAATGCATGTTGCCAGGGCGCCACCTGGTGCCATATTGTTTAAACCGAAATTGTTTAAACAATTGCAAGGAATTGTTATTTTTCAACCGGACAATTTTTTTTATATTCTTTATTGAAATACCAATAAAAAAGGTCCTATGACTTTTCACGATAAAGTTAATATTTTTAAAGATATGAATTTTTAAAGGTTCGAAAAATCTCAAATTTGGGTACTTTCGACCCATGAAAAATATATTTAAAAAAAAACATAATGTTTAAGTAATATTTTTTTTTAATTCTCTATACAATAGTTAATAATATTGTTAATAGAGATTTAAAAAAAATTCATTTTTTATATCTTTTTTTTAATTGTTAATTTCGCGCGCTCACAAGTATTACGCTTACCTTTAAGAAAATTTTTAAGAAAATTTTATTGACCTAATAACTAGGCCAGTGTCAATAACTGGGTCTATTACTTTACTTTCCGTTTTAATAACAAAAAAGTAACATAAACCGATAAAAAAGTAATTTTAATGACATGTTCCGATTTATGCTTATAACTTTTGAAAAATTGATTTCAGAAAATTTTTTATTAAAAACAAATTATAGACAATTTAATTATTAATAACATTGCTACTTAAAGGTCCTTTAAGTATCGCTGTCTCTCTCTGACTCATGCGTTGCATCGGCCTCTCTGTGTCTTGAATCATTATTTATCATTTATCTTAAAAACTATCAACTTTATCAAGATTGTTAAAGAGAGCAATGTTATTAATAATTAAATTGTCTACAATTTGTTTTTAATAATTTTTTTTCTGAAATCAATTTTTCAAAAGTTATTTAAGCATAAATCGGAACATGTCATTAAAATTACTTTTTTATCAGTTTATATTACTTTTTTGTTATTAAAACGGAAAGTAAAGTAAAAGACCCAGTTATTGACACTGGCCTAGTTATTAGGTCAATAAAATTTCCTTAAAAATTTTCTTAAAGGTAAGCGTAATACTTGTGAGCGCGCGAAATTAACAATTTAAAAAAAGATATAAACAATGAAATTTTTTTAAATCTCTATTAACAATATTATTAACTATTGTATAGAGAATTTAAAAAAAATATTACTTAAACATTATGTTTTTTTTTTAATATATTTTTCATGGGTCGAAAGTACCCAAATTTGAGATTTTTCGAACCTTTAAAAATTCATATCTTTAAAAATATTAACTTTATCGTGAAAAGTCATAGGACCTTTTTTATTGGTATTTCAATAAAGAATATAAAAAAAAATTGTCCGGTTGAAAAATAACAATTCCTTGCAATTGTTTAAACAATTTCGGTTTAAACAATATGGCACCAGGTGGCGCCCTGGCAACATGCATTTATATAATTAGGAGGGCCATTTGAAGAGGATCGCATAAAAAAATTGAGGTGGAATAGTTTTCGGTACGCATGCGCCGATTCCTCCCGGACTAAAGTGAATATGTATAATATTATTTTTGAGACAATAAATATCTAACCCGAAAATATAACAGTTCTCAGTGCGATCGACGCTTGAAAATGTCACGTCAATGTGCAATGACATATTCATTTAACAATCAGTAATCATACCCAGGAAGACTTTTGCTTACCTATGGAAATAGAATGCGGAAAGTGACTTTAGTGTTACTTTTTGTGCAAAAATAACGTATCTAAAATAAACCCTCAAAAACTAAATTACTAACGGAAAACCTCACTCATCCAACTAACAAAGGGAGTTCTTCCAGCGGACTTCCTATTTTGTTTTTGTGTATTTATATTTCGAGGGAACTCGAAACTTTATGAAAAAGACTTTATTAACGCAAACTGTCAAAAGTTTTAACGCCGGCCATTTTCGCCGACCTTGTGGTGAAATTTATTTTTTAATTTTATAAAACTGCCGTTTGACAGAGTTGCTGCGAAGTTAGGTCGAAGTGACACGACTTTAGAGTATGCTTCGGCATCTTTTCTAGACCACTTAAATTTGCTTTTAGCAGAAAAGGCTTTGAGCCATTTGGAGCACAACATATTTATGCAAAGTCATGATATAATATCCAACGTAGTACTTTTACTCTATAGGTAATAATAGCTCAATACGTCTTAGCTTACAGGCCCTCTCATCATCTTTTGAAAAAATGTCAGATTTTATAACCACTATGTACACATATTAAGGGTGGAACCCAAATCTGAAGTTATTGTATTACGTTTATATTTGGTTGCAACCTGTTTTGTGTACCTTTTCAATAAATTAATAAATAAAAAGATGTTACAATGCCAAATTGTAACATCTGACTGACATTTCTATATGGATGCGGGATCTGGTGTGTGACCGAATCAACTCCAGTATCTTAGTTCATAAGTCTTTGTTGGAATGATTAACTGAATATCTTCCAGACAGAATATTTGCAGAAAATTTTAAGTTGCCTTAGAAGTTTGAAATATCCAGTTTCCTTGATAAAATACAAAAATCCTCAAGTAGCCCGTTTTCTTAAGTAGAAATGCTTTTGTCCCGACGACCATAATAGTAATTTATCTTTGACTGAAACAACAAGTTGTTCATTTATCCCGCGAAGAAAAATAAGGTCGGACGATCTATGCTAAATAAAGCAGTTTTCGACATAATGATGGATGAAGCTACGTTTTGTAATGCGTCAACTTCAAAACAGCGACACCCTTAGCCACCCTCAGAAATATTCCTATTTAGAATTTTCAGAAATACTTAGGTAATACTTAAACTGACACAAAGCTCGACAGTGTGGTCAGTGTGAAAAATAAATTATTTCAGACTTACCTAGTTTTCGCGCACTTTTTCAAACATTTTATATACTGTTTACAACATAATATCCTTTACTCTTTACTCTTTAGTTTTTTCAGGTTTACTTATGTAATCTCTACAAAAGTTTTATCGGAGTTAGTAGAGAAACCATAAATAAAACCGTTATTCAGTGCAGACTAAACGGCACGCTATGCTCGCATGCTTAAGCACTCTGGACACTTAGGATGATCAACATCACTACGAATTAATTTATATAATTAGTTTTACTTTCTTAACCATTTAAATAGAGTAATGGACGGTTCACGGGATAGACTTTGGTAAACAGAGGTGACTTATTGCCGTGAACACGCTCAGGCAAAATTTTCATACATACTATTTTTATCTAATCTAAATTAGCCTGAGCTGTCCCACGACTGGACAAGGGCCTCCCTCCAATCTTTCCACTTCTCCCTGGCGGGCCACTCAACTGAAAATTTGTCCCATTCATCACGCCTTCGCTGTCTCGGCCTACCACGCTGGCGTTGATAAATTGGGGGGACCAGAAAGAAGCAGATTTAGCCCCCAAGTCATCCGGCATACGGCTCACATGAATTGCCCAGTCCCACTTAAGTGAAGCAGCTGCAGTACTTACATCGGCTACTAGTGTTTTGGATTGTATATCCGAATTTCTTATACGATGGCGCTAGTTTTAAGCCAAGTATGCTGCGTTTCCATGGCTCTTTGGAAAACCATGAGCTTGGACTTTTGAGATTTCGTATACTATTTTTATCTCTTATCTATTTGAATTGCTTACGGACGGTGTTTTTACTGTCTGTGAGAAAATTGTTCGAAAAATTGTCCCAGTCTGTGTCTTGAGCGCAAAAGCTTGAAATTTCTTTATTATTTATTCTATAATGATGTACTCAAACATCAATCGCTCTTAGAAAAGTTCAATCAATATACTTGTAGCATATAGATGAAGCAGCCCATGTGGCTACTAATGCCTACTACTACATTCCTACTTGCTACTTTAGAGATCGTTTTTTTTGGGTAGGTACGGAATAATAAACTGTTCCTTATTTACTTGCTTGCAGCGGTGCACGATTAAATATGTAGGTCTCTGAATGTATTGAATAGTCGTCCTAGTACAATTTCCCTGAGGCAAAATAAATACACAATTGCCTGGCGAATGGCGCAGTAAAATCGTTCTAGATTGTTCCAAATTGCGCTATCGAGCCTTGCGTGAAATCGGCCCTAAGGTCTCAGTAATTTCTATGCATAATTTGACGTACACAGTACACAGTGACGTATAGCCGAGTGTGTAAGTCGTTACAAGTACAATCTTTTTACTATAAATTTTGCAGAGACTTCGCTAGACTTCTTTTTATCGACTGAGTGACGAGCGCTTGAGTTTTTTTACACGTAGGTTTCCATTCGACAGGAGAGCAACGATGCGAGCGATTGGAAGAATGGTTGTGAGACATCAGTAGGATAGCTCCATTTTTATTAACCTGAAATGAATGAATGCATTGAGAAATATTTTTCGGGTTTATGTATGTGGGATAAAAGTAGTTACATGTAGCCGACATGGGTGGTTGGATTTTAATTTTGGTCACGCCTTTAGCACCACCGATAGATAAACCGTAGTGTAAAGGGTAGCTTGATAACTTCTTCGGACACGACTGATTAAGATAGCAAGACCTACAATAATTTAGTACAAGTGTGACAGCGTATTACTAAATCATAAATCTTTTGACAGTAATTTGAAACTAAGTAGGTATCTACTAAAGCTAAATATGTTTCCATCACTGAAAATAATCCCTTGAGCCCTAATTAAGTACAAAATTGTTCCGGTTCTGATTGTTCGAAACTACCCCATTGAGCCTTATGGTAAATCGACCCTTCAGTCACGTCTCCGCAATTTGTAGGCATCTGTCGAGCTGCGTACAGAGATGTTATTCTTAAATACACAACTTTGGTTTCAGCGCTGACGTTGAGCTGCAATACAAGAATATGTTTGACATTAAATAAATAAAAAAATCCTCATAGCATGTAGTCCTTTACCTATAGGTGCCTTCGCAAGTAACTGCTGTTATAGACCATTGACTTTACAACGACAAGTTTTCGACATAATGATGGATGAAGCTACGTTTTGTAATATAACTATTTCAATAACTATTCTAATACTAAACACCTAATCTTTTGTACTCAAAAGCAGTAATTATTATGCAAAAATAGAATCTAGATAGGCAGCTTTAATATTTAAGTGTTTGATGTCCATGCGTGCTTATTTTACTCAAATATCTTAATTTACTTTAGCATACGGTTGGTTTAAAATAAAACACTATGCTACCACTGCATTCTACGTATGCTAATTGGCATGTATGTTGGTTATTGAAACTCTGTTCAATATCAACGTATTGTACGTCTAACTCAGCGTTTTAGAGAATAACACTCTAGATCCCAGTGAACCTACATAACTTCAGATTCAATCTTCGCTTTTATACTCCGAACGCCTGTTTGTTCTAGTTGCTACATGGATCAAAATATACACTAGCGGCACGCTATGATGGCCGGTTTGACACATTACAATAGTGATGTGGAATGTCAATTTATTCTCGAACAAAAAACAATTAAGTTTTGTTTTTGTACCTGATTAAATAGGTTTACAGTTCTCTGCGTACGTTCGGTCATATCGACGAAATCCACAACAAAGGGCTTGAACAGAGTCCAAATTAACGAGCAAGGGTCAACAGTAATGCAGTATCAATATTTGAAATCCAAAGGCAGGTCAAAACTATATCACAATCGCATTGCACTGACAGTTTATACTTTTCGAAGCAACGTCAATTCGAAACTGCTTTGTTTTGCATTGAGCATTGACGCGAGTTTGCCGGAGGTAGTAGTTGTGCTAGCCAGCGATCCTATGTGACGATCGTATTAGATTCCATTTTTAAAAATTTTCAATTTAGAAAACCAAATGCCGAGTTGTGGTATATATCATATAAAAATAAAAATTTTACCTTTTGTATGAAACAGCTGATATTTTTTTGCGATTTCAGAGGTTTGTCCACATAGTGAAAATTGTTCATATTCACAAGTACATTCACCCCTTAAATGGTGCAAACTGATTTTTCTACACTTGTATACATTTTAGAAATCAATTTAATAAATAAATTTTGAGTCCTAAACCTAAAACTACATTCGATAAAATTTATGAATCTCTGCACATCACTATCGTCAATAAAGTAATACAATTATTTCCTTCAAAGTCGTTATCAATTAATACGGAACTTCATGAGCGGACAAACGTCAAACCGGCCATCATAGCGTGCCGCTAGTGTAGTGGTATAACTTTGAAAATAAGTTTGTTTTGTCCATCAGTGATTTTAACTTTTTTTTTTGTAATAAAAATTATTTAATAACTAGGTACTTACATCTTTTTTTGAAGTGACTAATACTCCCCTTTCTTTCTCTCCAATTAAGTGGAAGCTTTAGGAGTAGGTACGACAATAGTGACGACGTGTGAAAACGGGGAAAAAGGGTTTGAATTTTTTTTTGCTTTTTTTTTTTGCAGCGGTCAGAAAACTTTTTGGTTTTCATTCAGCTACGATATTGAGGCCCTTCTATCCCAGGAAGACCTCTCGTCAATGTTGTTAATTCCCGGTAATATTTTACTATTTAAGTAACCTTTTTTCTATAGAAACCGCGAGTTCGTTTCCAAAATATACCTCTTAATTGAATAAGACTACTTAACAAAAAAAAGGTTTTTCAAATGGTAATCCATCAACGCAATCATAGAAAGTGATTAATAAAAATGTATCGGTGCGCTCTGAATCTCCCATGCCATTGGCTTCAGATCAAACCGAAGGGAACCTTGTATCGGGACTCCCCCTTGCCTCGAGGCTTATTGCTTTCGTCTTTTCGTCCACCCCATTTCATTTGCGGACAATTCATTATGGTGTTAGCGTTATTTATAGGTTTAATTTGTGTGTACGCTTACGATACCATAAAACAAAATACTCTTACAATATAAACCATAACTAAGAAATTGTTCGAAGAAATCCTTGATGAAGCATCTATGTAGGTATTAGGTTTGTCGCATAATAATTGGAAGAATCTTGGTCCGATTCCCGGTTTACTTAATTTCATATTTTAAGTTGCTTAAGTTTTTCAATATCAATTGATCGCGCGTGAGAGAATGCCATTTAGATCAAGATTGGTAAAGTCACCAGGAGATACTTCCCTTTAGAGTAGTATTCGAGCTATAACTTATCGAATAAAAACAAGTTTATTGTTACGTCGTATTGCAATATTAATTCGTTTATGTTACCGAAGCTATTAGTATAAATATAAAACTTGCGAAGGTCAACAAAGGAAACGTTACCGTTACGGTCACATAGGGAGGAAATTATGTGCCCAATAAAGGCAATAAGGGTCCTTGAATCTGTCTCGTTGGATACTACACAGTGTTGGCTATTGTTGAACTTCTATGTATGTTCATAGCTTATGTATTTAGGTCTGACACTCTAGTAAAATATGTACAAGGAACCCGCTTGAATGAACTACACTAGCGGCACGCTATGATGGCCGGTTTGACGTTTGTCCGCTCATGAAGTTCCGTATTAATTGATAACGACTTTGAAGGAAATAATTGTATTACTTTATTGACGATAGTGATGTGCAGAGATTCATAAATTTTATCGAATGTAGTTTTAGGTTTAGGACTCAAAATTTATTTATTAAATTGATTTCTAAAATGTATACAAGTGTAGAAAAATCAGTTTGCACCATTTAAGGGGTGAATGTACTTGTGAATATGAACAATTTTCACTATGTGGACAAACCTCTGAAATCGCAAAAAAATATCAGCTGTTTCATACAAAAGGTAAAATTTTTATTTTTATATGATATATACCACAACTCGGCATTTGGTTTTCTAAATTGAAAATTTTTAAAAATGGAATCTAATACGATCGTCACATAGGATCGCTGGCTAGCACAACTACTACCTCCGGCAAACTCGCGTCAATGCTCAATGCAAAACAAAGCAGTTTCGAATTGACGTTGCTTCGAAAAGTATAAACTGTCAGTGCAATGCGATTGTGATATAGTTTTGACCTGGCTTTGGATTTCAAATATTGATACTGCATTACTGTTGACCCTTGCTCGTTAATTTGGACTCTGTTCAAGCCCTTTGTTGTGGATTTCGTCGATATGACCGAACGTACGCAGAGAACTGTTCTAAATAGTCAGACACGTGAGTTCGTAATACGCCTTCGTAACTATTTCGATCGTGAAGCTCAAAATGGAGGGCCAATTTTACCTATAACGTCAGTGGTTGAACGCGTAGCTGATGCGCTTAATATTGGACAACGAACTGTTAGACGGATAACTAAAAAAAAATATGGCGAGACTGGCACAGAAGAAAATAAACTTCACACACCAAAAAAGAGAAAACGAGCAAAACCAGTCGTAGGCATCGATAGCTTTGATGCCGATGCTATCCGAAGACATGTTTACGGCTACTATTTACAGAAGGAGTATCCAACAAGAAAAAAGTTGGTGCATTCACTGAAGGAAGCTGGATTATTCTTCGGTGGGGAAAGTTCTTTAACGAAGATTTTGAAGACCATTGGATTTCGATACAAAAAATGTAACAAACGCAAAATATTGATGGAAAGATTTGATATAGCGATGGCAAGGTATACTTTTTTACGGCAAGTGAAAGAAATCAAAAATTGGCAAAATGTTGTGTTCTTGGATGAAACATGGCTTAATGCTAACCATACTGTAGGCCGTTCTTGGAACGATGACACAGCAGCATCTACTTCCAAAGTTCCTGTAGGAAAAGGATCGCGACTTATAATTTGTCACGCCGGAACCATCAACGGGTTTGTCGAAGGTTCTCTCATGGCTTTTGCGTCAAAAACCACTGGAGACTATCATGAAGACATGAATGGAGAAAAGTTTACTGAATGGTTTACCTCAATGTTGTGTAGCCTCCCTGAACCATCTATTATAATTATGGACAACGCCCCATACCACTCGATGCAAATTGACAAGCCACCTGCCCAATCCCAAAAGAAAGCTGATATCGTCGCATGGCTTCGTAAAAATGGCGTAGATGCAAACATGAATATGTTAAAAGCGGAATTAGTACGTCTTTTAAAAGAAAACAAACCAACCAAGATCCGATACGTCATTGACGAAATAGCATTAGAACATGGGCACAGAGTTATACGGTTACCGCCTTACCATTGTGAGTATAATGCGATTGAGTTGGTGTGGGCTCAAATTAAGGGATATGCTGCAAGACACAATACAGAACCCCCATTTACCACAAAAAAAATGCTAAAATTATTAGAAGAAGCTTGTGAACATGTGACTAAAGGAGACTGGGAAAAGGTTGTGAATAGAACTGTTAAATTAATAAGGGAAGATTATGAAAGAGATGTGAAAATAGATAATATTATAGAAAACGAACATATAATTATTAATGTAGGTGATGATAGCAGTGACGACAGTGAAAATAGTAGTATGGACGAATCTGATTAATTATGGCCTTTTGTGGCACCTTTTTTGGTATATTTTGTATTCATATGTTTCTTGTGTGCATATAAAGTATGTATATTCATTTTCATTCAAATATTCAGTTCGTTCAAATAAATTAAATAAACATATACATTTTTGTTTTATTAAACCTATTTAATCAGGTACAAAAACAAAACTTAATTGTTTTTTGTTCGAGAATAAATTGACATTCCACATCACTATTGTAATGTGTCAAACCGGCCATCATAGCGTGCCGCTAGTTTAAGTAGGCATTGAAAATAAAATATGTACAGTTTTTACTACATACGACGTTACAGAGACGTTAGATGTGTTTGGAAGAGGTTATGTGTAATGGACTGTCAGCGTATTTTACTGCGGTTTTTGTTAATCATTGTTACCCTTATCACCTCAAGACAGATTCGGAAACATCATCACCAGACGACGCAACGCCGGAACAGTGGAGATATTTTTAAACTCCATTTATTTCTGCAAAATAACAGTGACTGATTAAAATTGGTTTCGGAGATTGGATCGGATAATTTTGGTTATAAATTTTATTAAATTTCGTTTTGAGAAGCGGCGGCGGCGTCTTGATTTCGTCTCACGACTTCAAATAGGCTTCAAGTTTCTAAATAATTGTCACCCGATAAGGAAAACGCTTTGGCATAAAAGGTCCTCAATATGGCAGCACTCGTTAGTCACCATTTATTTATTAGCCGACCCCCTAAACCTCACTCTAGAAACTTTGGGGTGAAGATAGGGTTGCCTACCATTAAAACAATTTTTTTAAAGAACATTAGCCATGTCAAACTTAACTAATATATTCCCCTGTCCCCCCAAATAAGCGGACCAAGCAACGAGTGCAAATTGAACCATTGAAACTTCCCTTGTCAGTCTGCACCTTTAACCGTTGGGCTATTTAGGCTAAGATTTTAATATTTATTTCGCTCTTCTACACTGTTTAATAGATATGAAGTATTCAAAATATTGTTTTCATTCAGACTCACTTATTCTTAATTTAAAGGTGGGGCTAAGGACCAAGAACCAATGAAGAAACCAAGAAGAAATAATACTAAGTTTCGCTAGATAAAATACTAAATTACTTTTCTTTTCTACGAGTAAAATACTTTATTTCTTGTTCACTGAGTTGGCAACCCTAGGTGCAGAGGAGGTTAGACGACATTAAAGCTTATTTTGTTTCGTTTGCGGAAAGCAGGATCGTCACAATTCATTAAGATAAAAACTTTGTACCTACCTAAGTGTTAAATTATATACATTGTCCTTCCTTCAGAAAAAAATTAATTTACAAAAGCAAGTTCTAAGATTTCCATATCGTTTCTAAGGTTTCTTTTTTATTTGTAGTGTAGCTGACGCTATCTTTCTTTGTGGGTGTATAAAAAGTACTCCAATAGTCCAACGGGAATTTTTCAGTGAGTGAATCGTTTCTCACTGACTGACTCATCCATGCCCAGACCAAACCCTTTCACTTAATTAGACTGAAAGTTTACACAGCGGTTCCTATTATAATGCAGACAAGGATTAAGGCCAGATTTTTCAAAATTCCCACGAAATAGAGAAAGAAAAGGACTTAATATATTTTCACATGTCAGTAGGTAATTTTAATCATACTACAATATTATAAATGCGAAAGTGTGTTTGTTGGTTTGTCCTTCAATCACGCCGCAACAGAGCTACGGATCGACGTGATTTTTTGCATGGGTATAGTTGAAGACGCGGAGATTGACATAGGCTACTTTTTATCCCAGAAAATCAAAGAGTTCTTGAGGGATTTTAAAAACTTTATCCACGCGGATGAAGTCGCGAGCATCAGCTAGTCACTAATAATTTTTAGAAATCCCTCAGGATAGGATAAACAAAATTGCCGCACGATATTCCCGCAAGTTCTGATTCCACGTGAATGTAGCTGCAAGCCCATGCTAGTGGTTCTATAAAACTGGACCAGTTTTATATTAACAGTCGATTCTGCCGCGAAAGTTGGTCAAGTGATCAATTTCAATATGCGAAAATCTACTACAGATGTCATGCGTGATCATTCCGTCAGTGTGCAATTGGCTCTTGAAATAAATCCTTTTACTGCTTTGGAATATGACTAAGAATCCCCAAAAAAATTGCTGAGAGAGACAAGCAAAATATTGTTCTCATATTTTTTATGGTGGTGCTATAAACTATTATGTAGTAACTTTTAGCACCTTAGTAAACAAGTAGAATGTTCATGGTAAGGCGGTCTTGGTTTTCTTGAGCATTAATTTTATTGATAGCATCTTCAGCTTTATTAATGGCGGTTTATGTCATATACTCCCTGTTTTCTTTTATTTATATACGGGATTTAATTTTATGTACGGGATGAGTCATTTTTATAATAATACTAGGTGATATACCCACTTCTTTGCGTAAATTTAGATTAAATACCGTGTATAACAGTAGTTTTAGTCTTAGTCTTTGTCTTTCTCCGGTATGTAAGCTATACCAGCACCAAAAGTCAAGATCAGGGCAGTGGTAGAAGCCCTTTAATACTTTAATACTGTGGATAGTGGCTTATATAGGTATGACATCATGTCATCAATTCTGCTGGTTTCTCATCTTATGATAAACACTAGAGTGGAGAGTCGAGTGCTTCTTTCACCTGGTCTGGCCAACTGGCCTCGTATTGGGAAACTCGATCAGGCCACCAAAGTGTACAGGTATATTATGTTTCTTTTTTTGTGATTTTGCCTGTTATATGGTACAATGTATATTTTATTCATTCATTTAAATGCCTTCACATTGCTCCTTTTCTAGGATCTTTCCTGTCAGTATGAGCTTTTCTATACTGGTCACGTATTTTCTTGTTATGTTACCTACAAGTATAAGTATAGAACCTAGACTCTAGATCAAAGCTGTAATTTTGAGCTACGAATAGGTACATGACCGTAGTATGTAGCATTGTTGAGGCAAAGCTTATCTTAGTTCCATCTCACGTGCAACTCCTGATAGCATCAGAGTAAATTCAATAGAACGATCTCAAATTGTTCATATTCTCGTATGGCTATACTGCCGGGACCCCCTGACATACGGCGTACAATATAACGACGGACGACCGAGCAATATTGGAAGCTATGAAATAAATCGGTTACTCAATAGACTTTGAGTTATGTACGGTACCTGAGGACGCCGGATAAATAGCATTAATGCGCGGAACTCCAAAATATTGGACGGAAAAGATGCTTTCAATTTGTGAAAATAATGGCCACCGGAGAGTTGGAAAAGTATTTGGAAATCTTGAAACTTTTTTCGAGATTAGATAACATTATACATGTATAATTTTCATAGCTTTTTAACGACGTGGGTTCGTATTCAGGCATCTGGTCTCGTGTAAGAAATATGCATAAGTTTGGTGCTTCTTAAGATTTTCATTCATTTATTCATCTCAACCCAGTCAATAAAAAATTAGGCCAACCTGTGGCTCTTATGACACGTCATGACTACCGGCGATTCGGAAAGCGAATTCTGCTGAGAAGAGCCTACAAGAAACTCAGCAGTTGCTCTTTTCAAAATAATCATTTTATAATAATATTATTATGTAGCTATTACATAAGTTTTATATACTATCTTGTGGGCAGCCAAGTCGATTTAACCCATACAACTTTGTTAGAATAGAATATAATATTTCCACAATGAGAGGAAGTTCCAGTAAAAATGTACTACAATTCAATGTTAAGACGGGCAGACAGAAAACAGCCCCATTCCCGCCGGCGGCACCCGTTCACGAGGCCCACAACAGCTGGGCCCTGAGTGCTGAGCCCAGTTGTGAGCCTTTCTTTCTCTCGAAAGAGATGGGTAAAGATATAGAGGTGAGGGGTGGTGGATGATTCATTAATCTTGTCTTGATCAATGAACAAATATTTAGGTCACATTCATTTCAAACACGAGGTTGATTTCACCTCTACATATTTCGCTTACTTTGAAACTTTACATTTAGGTGGTTTACTTGCATTCTCCTATGGAATTCGGGTTAACCACCAAGTTCAAATGAATAATATCGAGTACATCCGTCTCAAACAAACACAATTAGCTCAAACTAACTTAAATGATCCCGAGCTCGGGTAATAATAGCGGGGATTATCAGTCTATCAGTCAGAACTAGCTGATGCCCGCGTCTACGTCCGCGTGGATTTACTTTTTAAAATCCCTCGGGAACTCTTTGATTTTCTGGGATAGAATAGAATAGAATAGAAATATTTTTTATTCAAATACACTTTTTACAAGTGCTTGTGAATCGTCTGGCTCTACCAAGATAATGGGATGAAAAGTATGTCACTCTCCCGGTCCTCAACTATACCCATGCAGAAAATCACGTCAATCCGTAGCTTTGTTGCGGCGTGATGAAGGACAAACCAACAAACACACTTTCGCATTTATAATATTAGTATGATGACTGCCAGTTTTTAAGAACGTGTCAGAAACTCACAAGGTCGATTTGGTTTAGCGGGGTTTACCGGAATACGGAGTGACGGCCTAGACGGATATAGTAAAGCAGCCGATATTGGAAAAAAATTTGTATTGCAGAAGAGGGCAATTCGCGCAATCTATAATTTAAAACCGCGGGAAAAATTTAATGAAATAGGCATTCTTACAGTAGCTTCACAATATATTTATGACAATATAATATTTGTCAGACAAAACATTGTGAATTACAAAAAAATGGGTGATTTACACGATAGGCAGGTTAGAGATCCAAACAGGCTCGTGATTCCTCGATTGCGCCTCAAGAGGGTCCGAAAGACATTTGTGGGAATGGGCGTACGTTTTATAATAAAATTCCACAGTCGATCTTAGACTTGCCTTTACACAAGTTTAAGAAATCAGTTAAAACTAATCTCATGAAAAAAGCATATTATGCATTTGAAGACTATATAAAATATAAATGATTAAAAAAAAAGCGTGGACATAGTTCGTTCCAGCGATTCATGAGACAGTAGGTGGTAATTAAACTGTATAACTATTCTATTGAATTGTAAACTTGTTTTGAAAAGAGCAACCGCCGAGTTTCTTGCTGGTTCTTCTCGGCAGGAAGAGCATTCCGAACCAGTGGTGGACTCATCGACGATTCAAAAGCACTTCTAAAAAAGTTTATTTGAATAAAAACATTTCTATTCTATTCTAGATTGTCGCAAATCGCTATATTTATTTTGCCTTCTTCTAGAGTTATATAGGTAAGTACCTATTAATTAGAAGAAAAGTTCGATTGACCACCTATAACTGGTGGCATTTGCAAAAGAGGTCACTCGCTAAACTTGTAACTGGCCTATCTGTGAATATTAATAGAGCCTGTGATCTTATCTCTCCTTATCCCGTAACAAAGCCAAGCTTAAACTCTCCTTGAACACGAACTGAGTTAACTTTTTGTTAGGGTTAGGGAAAATTTAATCAAGGTTGTAGAGAAAATAGGGAAACAAACAAATTTGTATGCAAAGAGTTTTTTGAAGTACGCAAAATGAGAAAGTGAATTTCATATTTTTTGTAAGAAGGGATCTTGAAAGGGTAGTTATCGCATGGAATATCAAATTAATTTTTGATTATGTTCCGACTATTGTATAGGTACTATTAAATTTCTAATATATTAATTATTACTATGGAAAAAAGAAGAAATGTCATTTATTTCAAAAAGAAATTCTCATCTGCTACTATCGTACAATTGATTTAGTTAGCTTAAAATAACTATGCAATAAAATTTAACTCCATATTTTTGTTCACAGGTAAACCTGCAATAGCTGTAAAATAATACACTCCAGAATAGCAGGTGAAAATACAAATAGTTTTTATGCCTCTAATGGACTTCCAAATCGAAACCTCAAAATGTCGCAAGGCGTAGTTAGACGTAGTCGGAATTCTTAGTTCCATGGCGTAGTTTAATATTTCACTAGCACCATCTCTGGGAATTTCCACAAACTCGCTCGGGCTGTGAATTTTCTAAATGCCATCTGTTGTGAAAATTTGGAACTGCGTGCTGTTTATACTCGGCTCACACAGAGTTGAAAATATGTGAACTAAAGCGACATCTGTGCCGCTTACAAACATAAGCAAGTCCTGCCATCTATTTAAACTTTGTTGAAGTACATCCTGAATTTCAGGGGTATCTGAAACCCAAGAGGCAGGTTCGCATCGAGCCGATAGCAGCTCAACTTACATCTGTTTTACTAAAAATATGGTGTTCCATTTAACTAATTGAAAGATGGCGGCACTTGTTATCAGTGTCAACTTAACTCCAGCTTTCGTAACAGTCAGCAAACAACTGAAACCATTATCTAAGTCAATGACTGAAACACTTTTTTAGGTTATCCGCGCGCCTACATCAAAAAGTGTAGCGTAATTTTAGAAAGTCAATAATAGTTAGGAACAATTTTTTTTTAATTTTATACTGAAATCTATATATGAGATCCATGAAATAAGAAAGTATCTACAAGCTTCACGCTTTAAACAGTAGTTATCATTAAGGATTATTGTGGATTTTGTCATTAATGACAATGACACAAAAACCGTTTTCATTCTTCCTTAACAAGGTTAATATTTTATTGTTTAACTGTTAAAGAATAGAAACTTTTTAAGTAGCCAATCTCAAAAAGATTCAAAGTTATTCAACAGAGATAACACATAATCCAACCCTTTCACTCGCCAGTGCTAATGATGTCGTTTTTCCGTGTCGATAACAGACACTATAATATATGTATATTATTGCCGCCGCCCACAGATTTATGTGTGTATTTTTCGGTGTTAGGTTCACCGGTTTGTCAAGGAAATGTGCTTTTTTTGTTATTTATCAGTCCCAATCGAATTGAGGTTTTCTTCTTTATGTGTATTTGTGATGGCATCATTCATAGCTGAAAGTTATAGGACATATATTATGTACATTAAACAGAATTCCAGGGCGTACGTTACTAGCAGTTAGCACTATTTTAACGTTGTTTAGTATCGAAAACTTCGTAACGAATACAAAAGTCAAAAAGTTGTTACTAGAACTGATGGTCAAATAGGTCTAAACATATTCTCCTTATAATGACAGCTGGATATAGGATAGGAAAAGAATATAATATATGTAAGTAGGTAATTATTTTTAATGTTTACATTATATTTAATTCATGTCGAATAATTATGGTGTTTAGCAATATAAATTACTTAAAGCAATTGATGATAGTTACTTTTGTAGCCCGTACGATAATAAATTCAAATTCAAAATTATTTATTTCATGTAGGCCAACCTGTGGCTCTTATGACACGTCATGACTCTACCACCGCAGGGTCGGAAAGAGGATTCTGCTGAGAAGAGCCGGCAACAAACTTAGCAATTGCTCTTTTCAAAATAATTGTTTTACATATTATTATGAAGCTATTACATTGTAATAAGTTTTTTATAATATCTTGTGGGCCGCTGGATGCCAAGCTGATTTAACCCATGTAACTTTGTTTGAATTAAATATAATATTTCCACAATGAGAGGAAGTTCCAAAAAAACTACAATTCAATTCATGTTAAGACGGGCAGACAGAAAGTAGCCCCAATAATTATAGTTATTGTGAAATTGTTTCAATAAAAAATATAATTTTTTTCATGTTTCTTTAACTTAAAAGTACTCTAAAAATCTACCTGCTCGGAATTGATAAAAAAATATATTTGAAACAATACAATTTTACTTTCAAAGAAAAAACAACACACGGCTGCCGATTGTTTTTGAGGATTTTTTTTTAATTACTCATACCAAAAATAAAAATGTTTTCGCATCGTCGTGGATGTAGATTGCCGTAATTTTAAAACCCGATTCAATCAAACACACGAAAACCAATAAACATTACGGAAATTAAAAAATAATAAGTCAAGGAATTAGCTATCACTTTCCTCGTCCTCGTTTGTTTCGATAGCAAGGCCATTTTGAGTATCTAGGCCTCTGAAGCCAAAAGTTTTTAAGGTGTTACTGCTTCACATGAGAACGTCAACTGCGTGCGACAAAAGCGAGCTATGTTTTTGCGCTCTTGTAATCTGCTCTGTAAAATACGCATTCCCATCGAAACACCCGGTGTGTAATATATCCGGAAAACCGAGAGGAATTTTCCATATTGTTGTTATACTTTCAATATAGGGATAATAAAAAATAACTTAGAAATATTTGTTTTACGTGTATACCTCTGCCATATTTATTTTATTAAAAACAAATATAAAAATCGAGTCGGGCCTCGCTCTTTTAGGGTTCCGTACATATGACCAAATCATTTCTTTAAAACTAGATACATGTTTAGATATCTTAGTTCTTAGAAAGTACTAAATTAGCATATGGGGGAAAAATGCTCGTTTGTTTTGGACACCACTTACAAACCGCATTATAAATCGGTACTTTCAGTATTTGTTGTTTAAATAAACTATATAATACATAAGATACCAAAATTTCAAATTCCTAACAAGTTTAGTTTTTGAGATAGACCCCCCTAACAAAATTGGTCTAAATCCGACAACTTTGACGGCCCCCCATTTCTTCATTTTTGTAGCTAAAAAAATAAAAAAATATATATTTTAACTCCACTTAATGAGCTCTAGACAATGAAACACCACATGCCAGCGTAAAAAAATAAAATTTTATTGCGACTTTATCGAATTGCGAATACTTTTCCATGTATTTATTATATTATGCCTCCTTTATTTTTCAATTTAATTTTATTTTTGTTATTTGTTGTTATAGCGGCAGTAGAAATACACAATATGTGAAAATTTCAACTGTCTATCTATTACGGTTTACGAGATACAGCCCGCAGCCAGACGGACGGACAGTCGGACAGCGGAGGCTTAGTAATAGGGTCCCGTTGGCACTCTTTGGGTACGGGACCCTAAAAATTATCGTTTGAATCTATTTTTACATAAATATTAAAAATAGAGAAACTTCCATACATTCAAATGAAACATCATTGTACCCATATTCGTCCTATATTATTGTAACACAAAGTAATATGTCTTTATATGTAAGAAATTTTGTCCAAGGTCATAAAACATTATCAAGTGCGAGTTGGACTCGCTATGCTAGGGTTCCGGACACATGGCTAATTAACTTTTTTCTATCTACTTAGCTAAAAAATGATTGTTTTTGGCCACAGCTAAACGACATAATGTATCTTTGGGTAATTATTGGCTTTTTTTTTCATAATATATGCACCATGAATTCTCCCTTGAAAAATAATAAAAGTCAATTTGTAATTCAATAATTGGGGTAACATTTTACACCGAATATCCTGGTCTGTAACTCATTCCGTCTATACGAGCTACATATCCGTGACAAGCAGACGGACAGACAGATGGACAAAAGAGTGACAGTAATAGTTTTGGCCTTTAGGTACGGAACCCTAAAGAAGATATGGATGTCGATAGCAGGATAACGCCATTTACAAGGCTAACAAACTTTTATCGTGTAAAAAGTGTTTTTCCTAAAGCAATAAAGCGCTGTATTTATGGGGAATTTATGTCTTTATGGCGATGAAATGCCTTATATAATAATATGTATAAGATGTATTTTACGCGTTTACACGTGTCATCTCGGTGGATGACGGTTAATTTTTTTTTATGGCCAGATCCCACGAGTTCCATTCCTTTCTTAGATAAACCATGAACATACTAATACACAAAAGCGCGTTGCCAGTGATGACATATGGATCCGAAACAATCAGAAATAAAGAGATTAGTAAAACAGATAAAGTCGTGTAACTAGTGGCAATGCGAGGGGATTGTGGCCAATATAAGCTAGAACAGTTGGGGTTCCAAGGTACTCGAATGGGTCGGGTATTTATAACATTAAACCACCACTAACCTTTTCTATAATCATGTCAAAAGCGTGTACGACTTGATTACTGATCTTAAAAATTCCAATCCTCTCATATACTGTCTTTTTCTTAATATTTAACAGAAGTAGCCATATAATTTCATAATTTCAAGAAGCGCCTTTTTCAATACAGAATTAGTGGTGTAATTTTTTAATCATATACAAGTTAATTCAGAAACTATAAAGTATATAGATATTTTCTGGGGCAGCTTTACTAAGATGTTAAATGCATGAAAAGGCGGTCAGTAGACTCAAGTTCACTCTTCTTTAAAAGTGAAATTTAAAAGAAATTTCAAGATGGAAGGTCATTAAAAATAGATGAAAGGTGCGCTTTATCTTTTTTCACTAATACACCACTTTTCTAACATCGCCGTCCGCCATTTTTCGTCTCAAGGGCGACTTCCTCAATTTCAATCTTGACTTTGTCTCTCAGTCATTGTGGGCGAAAGCGAACTTGAGCACGTCCGTTATTGTTTTAAAGCTTTGCCTGTATCCGTCGTTCTACATGAACCAACTGCATGCGATTGCGATGCGACTCAGTGGTCGCTTGAATCCCTCTTTGAATAGGAATCGGCGGGCTGATTACGTAAAACTTTGCAGTAGCGACAGCAGTAGCAACGCGACAGCAATAGCAAAGCGACCGGTCGCAAAATGTCAAATAATAAGTAAAAATATTTACGTAATACAAAAGTGACGTTTAAATTGACGTTTGACGGCAGCGATCGCGAGATTTACGCCTGTCGCAAGCCTGTCGCGAGATACGTAATCACCCCGCGGTTCGCTTAATCGTCCTCGTATTCATTCATCTCAACCAATTACTGGCCCCCTAACGAGCACAGGTAGGGATCTGTGCTCGTTAGGCTCTACTCGAATGAGAAGGATATAGGCCATAGTGGACCATATGTTTCTGGTATTACTCGTAAATAAATACATAACTCCGAAAGACCTCCGGAAAGGAGACGGAAGTTTTAGCCAACCGGTTGTTAATATTCTACGGGTAAAATCTTCATATATATATTTATTTTTTTGTTTCTTTGCTAATGAAGTAGTTAAGTAGACACAGCTTTAAGCTTCTTATCAGTCGCAACAGAATTAATAGTTTGACCACTTGTTTATCAATTGCTATTCTTGAGTTGAATGAGAAGGCATGTTTATTCATAGCTTCAAGAGTTGCCTTTTGATACAAAATCTACAGTCAATTAGTTAATTGTTATATCGCAAGTCACTCGAGTCTATTATTATATATCTACCTATTGGTACAACACAGTACTTCTATAACAGGAAAACATATCTAATATATAAAATTCTCATGTCGCGATGTTTGTTACCAAACTCCTCCGAAAAGGCTGGACCGATTTTTATGAAATTTGTGTGCATATCGGTTAGGTCTGAGAATCGGCCAACATCTATTTTTCATACCCCTAAATGATAAGGGTGACCCACCCCTAAATATTTTTGTTGGCGATACGAAGTTCGCTGGGTCAGCTAGTTTTTTTATATATTTTGTTGTTATGTTTGTTTATCAACATGTTTGATATCAAAATAATCTAAACTCGCCGGCATATTTAGCGGAACATAAAAAACTAGTAGGGCGCGTGGGTGCGCGGCCCGCAAGCGGACCGCGGTTTTTCTACCCATCAAGTAGATCTTCGGGTCCTGATCATTTTCTATCAAATAACCACTCTTCCATCTTTTATACTCCCCGAAATAGACACCGACGAAATTTGTATGGCGGCCATCTTTTTTCCGCCATTTTGAATTTTTTTTCAGCTCACTGCGAATTGGATGGGGTTTCGAGTGACATTTGTTCGAGCACACCCCACCTATCTTCAATACCCTGGCCGTGCTCCTCACCCACCTTCCAAATCCTCGATCAGCATATCTCATCATTTGTCAGAATGAGAATTCTTCTATAAAAACAAATTTTGAAAAGGAACCGTATCAAAGTGTTGCATAGTTCTCAGCTTCTAGTCCCTTCAATATTCGCCATATATTTTGTATGAAGAAAAAAAAATCCGCCATCTTGGATTTTTTTCTATTCATCAAATAGACCTTTGGGTCCTGATCATCTTTTGCCAAGAAACCATTCTTCCATGTTTTATACTCCCCGAGATAGACACCGACGAAATTTGTATGGCGGCCATCTTTTTTCCGCCATTTTGAATTTTTTTTCAGCTCACTGCGAATTGGATGAGGTTTCGAATGACATTTGTTCGAGCACCCCCCACCTATCTTCGATACCCTGGCCGTGCTCTTCACCCGTCTCCGAAATCCTCAATCATCAGCTCTCTCCATATTTTTCCTCCGAATGAATTTTTTTCCTCTATACGAAACCATCAGTGAAAAAAAATTTTTTCATACAAAATTTTACAGGAGAGGTGATCAATGAGTGAGTGAATGAATCAGTGAATCAGTCAGTGAATCAGCCCCAGCAGCTATATATATATTAAAGGTCCATAATTAAAAAAATATGGTTTTATTTTAAAATCTACTTACTACACTTCTTTTGTTATTTAAAGTTTCATTTGTTTTACTAAAAATGAGATCACATTAAGAACAGATTTTGCGAGTAAAGGCTATTTGTGAAAAATTGTACATTTTTGAACTTTTCATGTAACCGGGAAAAGTGAAATTTAATATTAAAATAACAATTAATTAAATTAGAAAAATGGTGATTAATATCGCGTATTTCCTCCACGTGCTCTTATTAAAGTTTCTACCCGTCTAGGCATACTGAGAATGATGTTATCGATGGTCTCCTGGGATAGTCTCCGCCATTCCTCAACTACGGCGATTCGCAGTTCTCCCACGTTGGCAGGAGCTGGAATTCTGGACTTAACTTTTCTTTTCAGCAAGTCCCAAACGTGCTCTATTGGGTTCATATCCGGTGATCTCACGGGCCACTCCATAACAGTGATATTCATATCATTAAGATAAGCTTGAGTTACCCGAGTGGTATGCGGCCGAGTATTATCCTGCATAAAAAAAATCGTCACCGATATATGGGGCAAACGGTACGATATTTTCTTCTAAAACTTCTCTGATATAGCGGTCTGCAGTCAGACTCCCTCTGTCAATCACTACCAAGTCTGTGCGAGCTCCCAAACAAATGCCCGCCCAAACCATTATTCATCCACCACCGTATGCAACTGTAGTTTCAAAATTTGTTTGAATGTATCGTTCTCCTTTGCGTCTGTATATTCTTTGCCTGCCGTCAATTTGATTTAAGAGAATTCTGCACTCATCACTAAACAATACCTTACTCCATTGGTCCGCGTTCCAAAGTCGATGTTCCTGAGCAAAAGTTAACCTGTTTCTACGATGATTTACCTCGAGTCTTGGAGCCTTGGCGGGCACAAATGAACCCAAACCAGTTTCTTCGAGCCTTCTTCGTACCGTACGCTCACTTACGGTTACACTCCGCACTGCTTCTAACTCATGTCGGGCTTGGACGGCCGTCAAACGGGGGTTCCTACGTACACGAAGCCGAATGAAACGATCATGCCTACTCGAAGTGCGTCTTTTTCTGCCTTGTCCTGCTCTTCTCACATAAGTACCGGTCTCCCTGAACCGTTGGATACTGCGATGGATCGTTGAAACTGGTTGACGAAGATCTCTGGATATCACTCTATAGGATTGACCATTTCTTCGCATTTCGAGTGCCCTGGCAATCTCCGTTGGGGCTAAGTCAGGCATAATTCAGTCATCAACTCCAGAAAGATACGCGATTAAAAAAAAACTAACAAAAAACAGTATTTCAATGAAATTTTAAATCAAACTCAGAAGGAAGAAATACTCGAAGTTCGCTCCAGATAAGGTGTATTTGAATAAAATTAAACTAGCGGCACGCTATGATGGCCGGTTTGACACATTACAATAGTGATGTGGAATGTCAATTTATTCTCGAACAAAAAACAATTAAGTTTTGTTTTTGTACCTGATTAAATAGGTTTAATAAAACAAAAATGTATATGTTTATTTAATTTATTTGAACGAACTGAATATTTGAATGAAAATGAATATACATACTTTATATGCACACAAGAAACATATGAATACAAAAGATACCAAAAAAGGTGCCACAAAAGGCCATAATTAATCAGATTCGTCCATACTACTATTTTCACTGTCGTCACTGCTATCATCACCTACATTAATAATTATATGTTCGTTTTCTATAATATTATCTATTTTCACATCTCTTTCATAATCTTCCCTTATTAATTTAACAGTTCTATTCACAACCTTTTCCCAGTCTCCTTTAGTCACATGTTCACAAGCTTCTTCTAATAATTTTAGCATTTTTTTTGTGGTAAATGGGGGTTCTGTATTGTGTCTTGCAGCATATCCCTTAATTTGAGCCCACACCAACTCAATCGCATTATACTCACAATGGTAAGGCGGTAACCGTATAACTCTGTGCCCATGTTCTAATGCTATTTCGTCAATGACGTATCGGATCTTGGTTGGTTTGTTTTCTTTTAAAAGACGTACTAATTCCGCTTTTAACATATTCATGTTTGCATCTACGCCATTTTTACGAAGCCATGCGACGATATCAGCTTTCTTTTGGGATTGGGCAGGTGGCTTGTCAATTTGCATCGAGTGGTATGGGGCGTTGTCCATAATTATAATAGATGGTTCAGGGAGGCTACACAACATTGAGGTAAACCATTCAGTAAACTTTTCTCCATTCATGTCTTCATGATAGTCTCCAGTGGTTTTTGACGCAAAAGCCATGAGAGAACCTTCGACAAACCCGTTGATGGTTCCGGCGTGACAAATTATAAGTCGCGATCCTTTTCCTACAGGAACTTTGGAAGTAGATGCTGCTGTGTCATCGTTCCAAGAACGGCCTACAGTATGGTTAGCATTAAGCCATGTTTCATCCAAGAACACAACATTTTGCCAATTTTTGATTTCTTTCACTTGCCGTAAAAAAGTATACCTTGGCATCGCTATATCAAATCTTTCCATCAATATTTTGCGTTTGTTACATTTTTTGTATCGAAATCCAATGGTCTTCAAAATCTTCGTTAAAGAACTTTCCCCACCGAAGAATAATCCAGCTTCCTTCAGTGAATGCACCAACTTTTTTCTTGTTGGATACTCCTTCTGTAAATAGTAGCCGTAAACATGTCTTCGGATAGCATCGGCATCAAAGCTATCGATGCCTACGACTGGTTTTGCTCGTTTTCTCTTTTTTGGTGTGTGAAGTTTATTTTCTTCTGTGCCAGTCTCGCCATATTTTTTTTTAGTTATCCGTCTAACAGTTCGTTGTCCAATATTAAGCGCATCAGCTACGCGTTCAACCACTGACGTTATAGGTAAAATTGGCCCTCCATTTTGAGCTTCACGATCGAAATAGTTACGAAGGCGTATTACGAACTCACGTGTCTGACTATTTAGAACAGTTCTCTGCGTACGTTCGGTCATATCGACGAAATCCACAACAAAGGGCTTGAACAGAGTCCAAATTAACGAGCAAGGGTCAACAGTAATGCAGTATCAATATTTGAAATCCAAAGCCAGGTCAAAACTATATCACAATCGCATTGCACTGACAGTTTATACTTTTCGAAGCAACGTCAATTCGAAACTGCTTTGTTTTGCATTGAGCATTGACGCGAGTTTGCCGGAGGTAGTAGTTGCGCTAGCCAGCGATCCTATGTGACGATCGTATTAGATTCCATTTTTAAAAATTTTCAATTTAGAAAACCAAATGCCGAGTTGTGGTATATATCATATAAAAATAAAAATTTTACCTTTTGTATGAAACAGCTGATATTTTTTTGCGATTTCAGAGGTTTGTCCACATAGTGAAAATTGTTCATATTCACAAGTACATTCACCCCTTAAATGGTGCAAACTGATTTTTCTACACTTGTATACATTTTAGAAATCAATTTAATAAATAAATTTTGAGTCCTAAACCTAAAACTACATTCGATAAAATTTATGAATCTCTGCACATCACTATCGTCAATAAAGTAATACAATTATTTCCTTCAAAGTCGTTATCAATTAATACGGAACTTCATGAGCGGACAAACGTCAAACCGGCCATCATAGCGTGCCGCTATGATAAAACAATTGCATAAAATGTGATGTTCAGTTGTTTTCTTAGTTTGAAAATATTTCTTTTTAAATTAAATGACGTATACAGCCAGCAACCTTATATGATACTGATATCAAACCTTTTTTTTATGTTCCGCTAAATATGCCGGCGAGTTTATTTAGACCCTACATTTTTACCCTGATCCTTATTAGTTAGAGATATAATATCACAGTAATGTTAATGTTATAGAAGTACTTATATTTTCAGACAGAAAGTCCGCGATATATCACACTGTATTTGAGTAACTGTTTACTGTAGGTACATAGTAGATTTTCGTGTACTGCAATTAGTGATGATAAATTGTGATTAATGATGTTGACGGACAATTAGGGCACCGAATGATTCCTATATTTACCTACATAATCCAGGAATCATTATATATTGATGTAATACGACACATAATATTGAGGAAAACTGTTAAATTAGACAGTTACTGGTACATTAGTGATGTGGATTTACAAAACATACATTACGATGGATGTTAAAAATATCACGAAGAGACTTCATCTCAAAGAAAGCTCGTGTACAAGAAAGAGCAAACTGCGAACGGATGCTGATGACAAACGTCGTACGAAGGAAGGTTTCTTTTTTCGGCCACCTGCAACCCCTCTTTGGGTTACCCTTTATTCACCCACACTTTATACAGCCTTTATTCTGGGAGGGCACCGAGACGACCGAGAGGAAATGGTTCGATGATATAATTATGGGAGTTTCAGTGAACTCGACATAAGTAATTACCCTGAAATAAAGAAATTAGCACATTACCGCAAAACTTTTCTCCGACTGACCGCTAAGCTTCACTTTGAAGATGGCACCACATGATGATGATGATGATGAATTACCGAATGAACATAGCCAATATGGAATGAGGATTGGAAATTTTTCTTCCAAAGACGAAATAGAATTTTAAATCGTAAATAGAAGATATACAATTTTTAGGGCTCTTGCCCTCTACACGTAGCGTGCACATTAGTTTATACCTAAAGTAGCGCCTCGTCTTGAGTTGCATCTAAACTACTAGTACAAGTATTAATTACACAAGTTCTGTCATAACGTCTTCGGGTTTATGTGTACTTTGGATTCGTCGGCTGCGGTAAAGTTTGTACCTCGAACTAGAATGTTATTTGAATGTTCGGGCTTCAGCGATGGTAAAATGCAATGCTGGGTACAGGGGGAGTTAGTCTAGGCAAAATATTCTTTGCACGAAACTGGTTAAGGTGGATTATAAGGGTCTGCCCGTGAAATTCAAATTTAATTTGGTTTGTCGCAATTTGTAAACTAATACGACAAAGTAGGCTTATGGTATTCTAATTGCGCCAATGGAATTATCATCTTCACAGGTTTATATAAAAATCTTTACTTGAAATTGTCCCGTTTAAGAAATTAGTCAAAATATCGACTAATTTGTGAGTAACTCACGTCCAAATCAGTATTTTGTTTAATTTCTTAAACTGGTCACTTTCAAGTAAAAATTTATATGTAAACCTGTGAAGATGATAATTCCACGCAATTAGAAGGCCATAAGCCTTCATTGTCGTATTAGTTTACAGATTGCGAAAAACCAAATTAAATTTGAATTTCGCGGACAGACCCGTATAATCAACCTTAACGTAGCACTGGCTTCGTAGACGGCCGGAGGGACTCAGTCAAATTAATAACAATATCTGCATAAATCGAAACTAACTTCAATGTGCTGCTATTTGATCAACTAACAAGCTTTTTCCCGCGGCTTCGCTCAAGTTCTATTTTTCATACCCCTATATTTTAACCTCCTTATAGGGATTTAATTTTCATTTTTAATAATATTTTATAATTTTTATCATCAAAAATCCTTTCTTAGCAGATGCCTACGTTATTATAGCTATCTGTATGCTAAATTCCAGCCCGGTCCGTCGAGTGCTTTGTGCTGTGCGTTGATAGATTAGTCAGTCAGTCGGTAACTTTTTCTTTTTTATATATTTAAGACGTGCAGATAATGTTTGAAAGTATACTAAACTCGCTAAACTATTGAAATTGTTAAAAATTTGTTAAAATCCCGCCATTATGTAAAAAAAACACATGGTGGTTTGTTTCTTTCATAAATCAGTAATTTTGAAATCGACAGTCGTTTTAATTATATACCTATCTTTTTTCCGATGAAATTAAACTTAAATAATAAACTAAGCGACGAAAATCCTAAAATATGACGTAAATGCTTAATTACTTAATACAAGAAAAAATAATCTATATATATAAAAGAAAGTCGTGTTAGTTACACTATTTATAACTCAAGAACGGCTGAACCGATTTGGCTGAAAATTTGTGGGGAGGTAGCTTAGAACCAGGAGACGGACATAGGATACTTTTTAATGTTATAAATGCGAAAGTGTGTTTGTATGTTGGTTTGTTTTTCAATCAAGTAGCAAAAAAGCTACGGATCGACGTGATTTTTTGCATGGGTATAGTTGAGAACCTGGAGGGTGACAAAGGCTATGTTTTATCCGGGAAAATCCCGAGTTCCCGCGGGATTTTAAAAATGAAATCCACGCGGACGAAGTCGCGGGCATCAGCTAGTATCTTATATTATAAAGTTATTAATATATTACCAAAAACCATTTTTTGTAAATATCAATTCAAGATGTTCCTTAGATGATTGCTTGCTTGCGTGACATGATCGATCAATACAATTCGATGCCTTCGCTCACCGCACTTACAGAAAATAATTTATTCTATGTACGAGTATATTATGTCTGAAGTTATTGATTACCCTACCGCCAGTTTTTTTTGTGCTATGACAAAAAATTTCCTCTCCCCTTCTAAATAAGCGTAAAGCTTGTGTTAGGAGTGGGTCGATCTCCGCACCTTTAGCCGTTAGGCTATTGAGGCTTTAGATAAGTACTTATTTTACTTTTAATTTTATATTTCCCAGTATAAACAATCAAGTTTTGAGATCGTTACGCTCGCAGGCCTTATTTTATTAGTATCCAAGGAGACAAAGACTTATAAAGTTACTTAATTATTCATAGCCTTTGAAACTCATTTTCGTTCTCTACATTGTTTCTTCTAGAAAGATTTACAAATTTCTTAAGCATACAACTGTTCTAATTTGTTTTTACAAAATAAATTAAATTTAGAAAAGTAAGGCAGCATTCATGTCACCAAAGAATACCAATAATTTAATTCTTCGTCACGTATTTGTGAGTATACTTGGCAAGGGATGAATGTAACAACTCGTCAGTCATAGTATGTAATTCAATATGTATTGCGTTGTAAGTATGCATTTTTGGAACTTCCCTTCATTGTGGAAACACTGCATATATAACATAGTACCTGCTGTAAACTGTATTGAAACAGAGCAACCGCCGAGTTTCTTGCCGGCGGAGTTTATTCATTTGACGATTCGAAAGCATTTGTAAAAGTTTATTTGAATGAAAACTATTTCTATTCTATTCTAAATCGGCTTGGCATCCAGCTTGCCCAAAAGATAGTACAAAAACTTATTACAAGCTGCATAATAATATTTTAAAATGAATATATTGAAAACAGCAACTGCTGAGTTTCTTGCCGGCTCTTCTCAGCAGATTTCGCTTACAAAACCGATGTTAGAGTCATAACGTATCATAAGAGCCACAGGTTGGCCTATGTGAAATAAATAATTTTGAATTTGAATTTACTAATTATATTGATATGTAGTAGGTAATGTTGGAGACCTGGGGGTCTCCTGCTAATGCAACACTTACAGCATTATTATTTCAATATTGTTTTGAGATGTCATATAATGACAACCTTAAAGTTACGGTATGTATTAAAATAATACTAGATACTGTATGCGTTAGTGCCGATTTCACCAAACGTCGAGTGATGTTTATCCTAGGAATAAATTGGGCGTTTTGACAGTTCTTGTATTGAAAATACTGTCAAAATATCAAATTTACACTCGGATAAGACTTATTTTACGTTGGTGAAATCGGGGTCTAGTTGTATAAGTAGGACCTATCATCTCCATACAAACTCCAATTGACAGCTACAACTTAGACAGCTAATATAGCAAATACCAGTTACGACGTTTTTCTTTGGTCAAACGTCATAGGATTCTTGTACTGACTTCCACACGCCTCAGTCTTGTGATGCCTGTATCCAGCGGATCCCTTTGATTCTTCGATTTCACCCGTCCACCAAGTGGGGGTCTGCAAACACTGCGCTTTCCCGTGCGAGGTTGCCACCTAAGCACCTCGTGACCCCAAAAACCATCAGTTTTTCCTTTATGTGTCGGCTCCGGTTAAAAAAACTATTTTTCCGTACGTTTTAATCGCACTGCTGCGTCAAATGGGTCGTCAAGTGTGGAGGGTGTGAAAGTTGCTAGTATAGCAAAAAGCAATAACGACATATGACAAACAGTTATTGGTCTGCGATCCGCGCTTTTACCCCGGAATGCAATATTCCTCCCTTTGATACTTCAATACCTGTTTTGCTTGCAATAACACTGTTGATATCTAATCGAACACAACCCTCTCAATCTAAATATCCCGATATTACGATTGAGAGAGCTGAGTTCGATTGTAAATTATTGAATCTCACTATGAAGTGTTACTCGAAAATAGATAGTTTCTTACACGGGTACACAAGTCACAAATTGATTAGTACACGAATCCCAACCTCATAAAATTACGCCAGCTCGTATTTACGAGTTATCTACGCGCTTTTTCAAGTCTTATATTTGACATTAAGTGATCTTGCACACTACGCGGCCATGACTGGTCATAGTAGTTGGTTGCAACTTGCAACCTTGGTCGCATTATTATTAGGTCATGCGATCAAGCCGACGCTCATAGTAAAGTTCACAAAGTTTGTTCGCAGCAACTACTCACAAAGTTGTGTGGCCAGTTAGTCGTTGCGGCCAAGTGCGCGATGCTACCTGTACGTTGATGTACGTTGCGTTGAATTCCCTTAGCTAAGCTTAGCCTTAGTACTCATCTCATACAAAACTGGTAATGTTGGCAAGCTATCTACGATGTCAACGTGACAGTTGAATGTGAAATCGGGTCTCGATTTTTTTGTGAACTATTTATGTCATTCACATGCTAATCAATAAGGTTATTAGGCTCATCGGAAGAAAGCATACAGGAGCATTATTTTCATGAATTTGAATGAGAGTGTGCCCACGTTGCTATGAAACTATTGTAAACCATAGGAATATAGGAACTTTTACAACTTACTAATACACATTTCTATGTTGGAAGTAGCTCGTGTGTGCGTGCTCTTAGAACGTCTCTATTTCATTTGAAATAATACTTCTGATACACGAATGGGAGCAAATAACAATCATTGGCGTTTTCAATCGCTCTAACAGTTTTTGTCTGAGTTTTTATTGGAAAATCCAGAGAGCACAATATTTTATTTTATATTACTGTATTCAACGAGCTTATATTGTTTTGTATCAATTTATACAGTACCTAAAGATTCTGATGAGTAACGGAACATCAAAGAAGGAACTATGAAAAAAGTTTGATTTATTTGGCACACATTTTCAAACAATTTAATTTTATGTTTCGATCGGCTTCTTTAGCTACTGACGTTACTTGCAAGCGTGTTTCGTAAGTATAGGTAATTTATTGATTTCAGAAAGTGATCTCAATTTGTTTTATTTTTAATATCTGATAGACTGAAACTTATACAAAAAATATTTACTTCGATATTAAAACTTGGACCCGCTATTTAATGTCCAAACAGTTTGGCTCTACACTTGAAACTTTTTGCGTTGGCCGCGTTAGCAGCAAAATACAGAATGACGCGAAAGTTTAACTGTTAAATGAAATCACTTGCCGTAAACTAATTCTATTTAGGCAAAATATACGATTAAAATTTCGCGCGATATTCGCGGTTTTATTTGCTGCAAGTCCATTTTATACTACAGGAAATGCAATTTGCAGCTAAAATTTGACTTGCATTTCACATTTGGGAAATACAGCATGAAATATGCGACGTGTCGATTTTCCTTAAGTATGATAAAATGTCGTAGGTAGGTGTGCAATAATTTGAATTTGAGTTATCGTCATTCGACTCGAAAATGTTTAAAACCTCAATAAAAATGTAAATATGTCTAGATAAAATGGAGTTGAAAATCGTAATATACCTACCTAAAAATATTTTCTAGTTTCACTTCTCAGGAAGAAAAGAATTATGAAAAGAAGCCTATGCGAAATGGCTTAAGCTCATCCATATTTACACTACGGCTGACTGCAGAAATGTCTCTTTGTACCTACCTACTTAAGAGGTCATTAATAAATAAGTGTCGGATTTTCGACATTTTATCCATACAACAAGTATCTAAAAACAGTCGCAGCTTTTGGAAGCGCTCTTAAGTGTTAAAGTACGTTTCAGAATTCGGCCTTAAGACGTTCATGTTATATTTAGCTGCACTCACAGAAAGCCCATTCCCAACCTATCGCCGGCTCACTACTGACCTCGGGTCTCCTCTCAAAATGAAAAGGACTTAGTATTCACAACACTGGCCTAATAAGTTTAGTATTTATTACCTAGTAGTTAGTAGACCAGTATTACCTCAGTGGTCTCTTCATTCATCTCAACCCATCGCCGGCCCTCTACTGGGCACAGGTCTTCTCTCGAATGAGTAGGGATTTATCTGACCAAGTACGGACTGACGGACTTCAACACCTTTAAAGAACATTATGAAGAACTCTGTGGCATGCAGGTTTCCTCACGATGCTCTCCATTACCGTTAATGCAAATAAAATTGCATTGCAAACGCAACTTAGCTCCAATAAGCTAGAGGTTTCGATCTCAGGTCTGACCGAAAAGAAGGCTGAATTTCTTACCACTGGGCTATATCAACGATGATAAAAAGTTCATAATAATGATATGCAAGAGCTAGAAACGAGTCATGTGTCTGCAAATACTTGTATAGCATGAAGCTGGCACAAAGTAATATATTCAGGACAAGAGACAAAAATACATAATCCTGGAAGTCATATTGTCAGTGCAGTAACTCTTAGTGCCGTCCTTGACAAAAACAGTTACGCGAGGAGCCTTTATTCCGCACAAAGAGTGGAAAACCGAGCGTTATTAAATACAGAGTGTACAAACTGTGCTCGCTGTCCGCTCTGCGTATGGAGTAATATGTCAGGAGTTAGGACATGCTTTTTTATCGTTCGCCAAAAAGAAAATTTCGCACTGCGTTTTTTGGACATGAAGAACGTCCCTAAGTTTATGTCGTACCTCCGTACGAGTTTTTTGCATAAATAAATTGACCTCTTCAGATTTTCGAGTGCAATGGATTTTCGCTCATCCAGTAAAATTCATTAAGCTCTAGGCGTTTTTATTTAATATTTCTCTGTAAAGAATAATTTTTTTTTCTTACTGTGATGAAAACTTACGTGAGTTTTCTTCCTCGAATTTATCAGAAATCTGTTGATAAGTAGGTAACTTATTGACGTTATTATTTCGTCAAAAGCTACTCTATGGAATTGCAAAAATATATTGTGAAGCCTTGGTCAAACTATTGTAGTTGTACGTATGGTCACACAAATATTATTTTCAAAGCATAATTTAAAATCTTTTCACGTAAAGAAAACTGTTAGCGGCCAGTGTGGAAGATCAAAAACTTGCTTTATAATACTTTTCTGGCTAAATACAGTTTGCTACAAAAGAGTTTCCTCTATATTATTACTTTTTAACTGCACACTAACTATTAAAGTTCCCATTCAGCATTCAGCTGTTAGCATTTATATTAAAAGCACATTTTAACTTTGGTTGATACTTTTCTTGTGGTTTATTGTGAATTTTTGTCTCTTATTTAACGAGAGGGATCGCTTTGAAATTTTTTGCTTATAAAGCTGATTTTTTATTTGAAGCTTTACTCCTATTTTATAATTTAGTTTCTTTTGAAATCTTAAACTGTACGACCATTGCCTATTGGTGCCTGAGCGATCGTTTCTATTCAGCAGCAGAAACGGCAGATTTTTATCAGCCCATGTCAGGGCCAACGCTTAAAAAATTCGCTTTGCGCTGCAATCGCCAATTTTAAGCATCAAAATCCTGTCACGTGCTTAAGACAATTTTTTGCATTAGATTATAACCTCTAGAAGTCGCCTCCGCAACGCTACGGTCTCCCGAGTAGTGTACGCTGTATTCTGAAGGTAGGGGAAATCAAATTAATTTACGGAAATTGAATTAACTACTTGATTGGAGTGGCGGCCCGCACCGGAAACCGGAGAAGACGAAGAAGTTGATTGAAAAGTATTAATTATACGACATTGCTTGAAAAAGTCAGAATTTGTTTAGATTTATTCATTCGAGACCTCTACAGTCAGGTACATATTATCTTATTCTACCTGTATAAAATCTCAAGTTTCTTAAGAAAACATGCGTCGAAGCAGTTTTTTGTAGTGCTCCAATTTAGCTTTCCTAATTGCTTGGATACCAAGGGGAGATCTTTGATCTTATCGTAGTAAGATATTTCAGACATTGTATAAAACGAACACTTCTCGGTGAATAAATGGATAAAATGACAGGTCTTTCTCTCCTCATCATGGTTTTATGTTTTTTTTCTGATATTTTACTCTATGAGAAGACCAAATTCTCTTGAAAATTGTATGAAAACTATTTGGCTGTTTGATTAAGATTGCAATAATTAATTGAGCCTATAAAAGACCCAAGGTATTTAAGCTTCTTGAAAAGACCCCAAAAATGACAGGAAAAATGTGACGCCATCAATTCCCTCACAAAACTCAGCAAGCAATTTCCGTTTTATAGGCTTACATAAGTTTAATGTGAATTTATAGAGCACCGCTTTTCATCAGATGGCTAAGATTTATCTGCTTAAATGGCTCCTGAATGGAAAGTTTCTTTTCTTTTCGCCAGTATCATCTGAGACGTAATAAGAATTCTATTAGGCCTAAACTGGTTCCTTGTTTTTATGGGCAGGCGTTATCGCTATTACATCGGTTAGATGGTAATAATGGTAACTTTTTAATATAATCTGATTGTAGGTGTATTACTTTTTTCTATTAACAATTTTTTTAATTTTTTTAAATTAATATTTTTATAACAAAGTTTTTAAGTATGCCGTCATCATCATTATTATCAACCCATCAACGGTTCACTACTGAACGCAGGTCTCCTCTCAGAGAAGGGTTATAGGCCATAGTCCACCACGCTGGCCCAGTGCGAATTGGCGGACCTAACACACCTTCGAGAACATTATGAAGAACTCTCAGATGTGCAGGTTTTCTCACGATGTTTTCCTTCACCGATGAAGCAAGTGATATTTAATTTCTTAAACGCACTTGACTCCGAAATGTCAGTTGCGTACCCGGGATCGAACCTGTGACCTCTCAAATAGGAAGGAGACCATAGTCCTAACCACTAGGCTATCACTGCTTACAAGTATTGCCGTATACTTAATTAATTCTGGATAAGAACTATCTGCATCAGCCAAAAAGTTGAGTCGTTGTGGCGTGAAGGAGCGACAAACATTCAAACTATTTCATTTGCTAGCTGTTCACTTCAAGTTGGCCGTTATCTTCCGTCGCGCTTGTTTCATTACTGACTTAACACACTTAATATTTTTCAAAAAATCTTGTAAACTCGTGAACTGTAACTGTAAAAAAACTGTATCTTTTTTTTATAGGCTACCGGAGCGGTGTCAACCTTTATTGGTTACACGTACATTTATGCCGCTTTGATATCGCCTGCATGCAGTTTTAATTAACGTCTGATGTGGGTCGTAGGTTCTAAGCGATTGATAACCGCATGGCTCGGTCACAAAAGCTCTAGTTAACCCATTGTTTAACTAGGCCACTTAACATTTAAATGCAAATAGCTATTGGTAAGAAAAAGTAGGTAAGCAAATCTTTAGAATCTTTATTCATCTGGTTGTTTAAAAAATATAGAGGTGCTGCTTTTTGAGATAAGTATTTAATATTGTAGGCCTTAATTATTTTGACGTAGGACCTTTTTATAGACATTCAAATAAGTAATGATAACAGAGAGAAACTTTGTAATAAACAAAACAATTTTAATTTTGTTGCACTAATAAATATTTATTTATTTATTTATTTTGTACCAAAACTTAGACTAACATGTAAAGGACGTGCACAAGGACAGCTTATCTCTAATGAAGAGATTTATAGAAGCCCTCGATCCTCAATTCTCATATTGTGTTCAGAAAAGATGAGACTACCGTCAAAGACGTGCCGGCTGCCGGCCAAGCGATTTAACGTTCCGGTGCGATGGCGCGTATAAACTATAAACCGTTTAAGGGTTTGGGTTTATTGTACGCTGCCATGCCTTCATCTTAGACTGCAGTATCAGTTACTATCCGGTGAGATCGTAATCAAGGGCCATCTTGTCATTGAATAAATAATAAAGGATTTTTACAGTTGAACGAGTTACATGTACGAGTTTCCCACCAACAGTTAAACGCATCATAATTTCACTGCGCTCATGATTGCCGTCTCATAACATCGTTAAAACAATGAATCGCCTTCGCTTTTACGAGCGTCATAAAACTGTGTAAAGAATAAAGATGTACGGTTCCTGTTTTAAAATTTCCTTCTGACATAAAAATCATGCTGAACGCACATTTATGCGTTCCGTACGGGCCGCATTCCGAGGGCTTAAAGCGATACCACATATCGTGGTTGCAGTATCATCACTGTGTTTGCTTCTGCGTCACTGCTGCGCTGCGGGTCGTACATAGTAAAAACCGTGGTTAGTCACTTATCACACTCGCAGAAATCATTATAATATTTTAAAAAAATATCTGTATACAGGGTTCTATTTTAAGATAACTTAGTGAGGAGAAAACTTAATGTTAAGGTTTTATGTTTATTTAAGTCTGGTTCGGTTACGGACCTGTGTATACCTAAGATTAATTATTTATGTACTAATTCAAAGTTAGTGCCTTAGTTCTAAGACCAAACTCTATTTCTATGGGTTGGTAGTTTTCGCCTCGTCGAACACTAAAAATAAAGCCTATTTCAATTTCTAAGCATATAGAACATGAGTGTTCAACACGTCAGATTCGTTAACTTGCATGAATTGATATGTGATGTAATCACCTTGAACTTCAATTGGTTTAAGCACGTACGGATCTGGCAATGCCAAATATGCGATCAACTTTCTTTCAAAAGGAAAGATTCTTGTTTTAAAATTTTCTACCGGCATAAAAATAAGGCAGATAAAATATTGCGAGCATAAAAGTTCTTTGGGCTCAATTTAAAATTTCTTGGCTGTTGCTTGTTAGTAGGTAGATACGGACCTGAGATACTGAACTTTTCTTAGGCTTTTAGCGATTGTAATAAAATCTGAGTTCTCGTAAGCTGCCTTCTGAAAACTCGCAACTTGAGAATTAAATTTCTACGCATTTTATCTTGTGAAAGACAGCAATTTTTGCTCATCCAATAATGAAATTTGGTTGACATTTTGTATTGATTGGAACGATTTCATACCTACTTAAAAAGGTTAAATAGAACGCCAGAAATCAGCATACGTTTTTCTGATATTTCTAAAACTCTACGTGATGGGTATTTATCATGTAAATTTTACAGTCAATTTCTTTTATACGATGTAAAACTTGTTTCAGCAACAAGCCTCTTGCAATGAAAATTACAAAAGCTCTTTTATAATGAGTATTCGGAAAAGAGAACTCATGAATCACACAGTTACGAAAGTCTTGAATAAAAGTTAGGTAGATATTTGAATATTTTAAAAGAGCTGTGTTTCAAGCTGATCCTCTGTTTATTTAGGAAGGGCATTCCAAACTACTGGTAGCTTTATTTGTCTATTCGGAAGCAATATTCATTTTGTTACTTATTCAAAAACTTAGAAACTATGTTAGTAACTAGATATTTTATTTAATTTACAAGTAATAATTAAAATAACACATGAAGTAATCCAAAAAAATACACAATTCTTTTCACCAATGAGCACTTTTACAAAGTGCTCATTGGTGAATCCAACTTTCCCGCTAAAATTTTCAGGATACCATTAGAGCTTGAACGCAGTTTTATTAGAAGGGATGTTGTTTTCTTTCGTATCATGGCATAGAAGTCCTCCGTTCGCTCTTGGGCAAACATGCCTGATGCTGAGCAAAACCGCGGCAAGCCCAATAGGATCCTGAAACCGTTATTGTATTGAACCCTTAGTGTCCATAACCTAGGTGGTAGTTAATCCACAGGCCCCCCCGTGTAGAAATTTTGTCAATACGCCTTAAAAAGCGTTATTTTCACTTGCTTACTACATTTTATTGTATACTACTACCTATATTTTATTTTTATTTAGTCCACACTTAACCCGTGGCCCGACGATGGCCACAACTGCAGTGTGGATTACACAGAAAGTAAGTATGGCACTATGGCTGCCATAGACCTGATGATAGTTTCCAATACGCATCTTATTGTCATACATCCTTGCATACAAGCTTCGTACAAGGGACTAATCCGTACAGTTTCCAATATGCATCTTATCGTCATAGCTACATCCGTGCATACAATCTTTGTACGAGGAACTAATCCCTACCCTAGAACTAAAGTCATATTTTATCCAAGTATTTATCACAGACAAGTTGTGAAGCCGCACTAAGCTCCTATATCCTCTAATCCTGCGACTGTCGAGCCAAATGTTAACGCTCGGATTATAAGCATTATACCTTCGTTTATCTGTACCAAATCTAGGTGAGATGCCACGCGCCCGTGACATATTTGGGCAGTACATCGTCTAAGCTATAGAGTTAATCTACGAGGCTTTTAAGTTTCAAAGCTATGTCAAATTATACTTACATGATACACCAGAGTTCTTTGATCTAACCTAGTTACATTGTAAGCACTTTTTCTTTCAATATTTTTTGTGCTTGGATAGTGGGAATATGCGTATCATCGCTTAACACATTAAGGGCCGATTTCACCAACGTAAAATAAGTCTTATCCGAGCGTAAATTTAATTTTTCGGCAGTATTTTCAATACAAAAACTGTCAGAACGCCTAATTTATTCCTCGGCAAAACGTCATTCGACGTTCGTGAAATCGGCACTTAGATCTATATCAATTAAAACCGTTTTTTATAAATAAAACTAGCTGATGCCCGCGACTTTGTCCGCGTGGATTTAGTTTTTAAAGTCCCTCGGGAACTCCTTGATTTTCCGGGATAAAAAGTAGCCTAGATGTTGACCCGAGTAATAAGCTACCACGGTATAAAATTTTGTAGAAATCTGTGCGGTAGTTTTTACGTGAAAGAAGGACAAACAAACAGACAAACAGACAAAAATTAAATAAAAATCTGTTTTGGGCTCAGTATCGATAGTAAAGCATCCCCCAATTAAAATTTTCAAAATATATTAAATGTACAGAAATCTTCCAGTTACAGTTTTATTATATGTATAGATACACGAGTACTAGTTGACTAGATACTTCACGGCGTCGATATTCGCTTGGGTTTAAGTTTTAACGTAGTAGATGCAGTATTCACCGAGGGAATAAAATAACCGATTACTAATGAGCATGGATAAATAAATAATGGCCTAACTGCCACTTTCACCGTTGCCGAGCAACGTTTAAGCGACAAATTAAGACGTTCTAGCAGATTTTCAATGCAAAAACTGTCAAATCGTTTTTACTTATTGGTTAAACGTTACTCGGCGATGGTAGAATGGGCTTCTAAACTTTAAAATTAAGCACGTAAAATCAGTTTTTGATATAATAGAATAGAATAGAAATATTTTTTTATTCAAATAAACTTTTTACAATTGCTTTTGAATCGTCGATGAGTCAACCACTGGTTCGAAATGCCCTTCCTGCCGAGAAGAACCAGCAAGAAACTCGGCGGTTGCTCTTTTCGAAACAAGTCTACAATTCAATAGAAACTATGCTATGCATGCAGTGTTTCCACAAAGGCATACCCAATTATTATAATTCAACACTTTAAGACGGGCAGACAGAAAGCAGCCCCATTCCTGCTGGTGTAACCCGTTCACGAGCATGACGCATGATCCAGCCATTGCTTCATAATTCATAATGGTTTTACTGTGGAAAATAAATTAAATTTATTGCATTTTTACGAGTTTGTGAATCGTACAATCAACCAGAGTGCCCTCATCTCGTACATAATGTACCGGAAAATCATATTACGAGAATTTCTTCTTATATGAACAAAAGCGGTTTCTCAGAAAATGGCTGGTGGGTAGGTAGGTACTTGATGAATGTAGGCTCTTTTTCTGTATTTTCAGAAAAAAAAAACATTTTTGTTACAGAGAAAATCTTATTTTACTTTGATTATTTTTTATTTACTAGCTCTTGCCCGCGACTTCGTTAAAGTGAAGTTAGGTTTTTAAAACTTCTACGGGGACCCTTTTTTACGGGACAAAACGCTTTTAGTAGCTACCTACATCATCAGACCTGGACATCATCTAGGTCCAAAGTACTTGTCAAGACGAATCAAACGAGCCCCAACTCGATAGGGTTACGTAGTTCCATAACAGAGTTCCCTTAACCACCTTTCAACTCCATAATCAGACCCTGAATATCATCTAGGGCCAGAGTACTTGTTAAGACGAATTAAACGAGTTCAAACTCGATAGGATTACGTACTTTCATTACAGAGTTCCCATAAGCACCCTTCAGCTACATCATCAGACCCTGGATATCATCTACGACCAGATTACTTATCAAGACAAATTAATCGTGCCCAAACTCAATAGGGCTACGTAGATTCATCACAGAGATTTCTTAAGCACCTTTCAGCTCCATCATCAGACCCTGGTTATCATCTTGGGCCAGAGTACTTCCAAAACGAATCAAACGAGCCCAAATTCGATGGGGTTACGTCGTTTTATTACAGAGCTTTCAGTTTTTTCATCACATCTTTAAGCTCCATCATCAAATCAGCTCCATGTCACTATAATATTGCATTGTCATCCGATTTAAAATGCAAAATTTCAGCTCAATCGGAAACCGGGAAGTGGTTGTAATTCATCTTGCGAGATTTGACCTAAACAAACATACCTACATACATAGTCTTACCTACATACATACATTGCAAGTTAAATAAAAGCTTGTAAAAATATCACCTGTTTTTTAATTAATGTAACTTTTGCTCTTAATATACCTAAGTAACAAAATTTATTCTTCACTAAAGCGTTTACATTGAACCTAACCTAATTGACAAAAGTTTTGTATATAATGAAAAGGATTTAATTTATTGCGTTGCGGGCATGTTGGAGGTTAGTTATTTTACGAATAAAATGTACAAACGACCATTTTGTTTGACGACAGTCAATTAGGGTTTGTTTCCTGTACCTTTATAAAATAAACCTCACCTGCCGCTTTGATACTCGTATAATTTGAGTGCTCTTTATATCTACTGTTACCTATTAAGGTTATCATAATAAAGACGAATTTACATCTCTAGCCCGACCAATGTAAACGGAGTTTGATTTATAATAATTGAATATTCCTACATTATTGATTGAATAGTCGGATTATAGAGCGTGTCTTCATTGACTATGATTGGTTAATTTTAAAATATGAAGCCAAAAGTTTCTAACATATTTGGTTTTTATTACGTACGGTATACATACTATGTAGTTTGAAATTTTGAATGTAGATCCGCGTGGCTTTTAGGTTTCTTAAAAATGCTGTGCCGTCTACGTATTATTTATTATATGCTATGAATTTTTTATTTGCCGGAATAAAGATATGTTCCTGCTGGTATGCAAGCTGTTTCCGTACTAAAAATTGCTTCAACATGGATTCAGAATTCAAGCAATTTTAATCATTCTTTAATTTATTGAAAACGTAAAAAATCGTTTGTCATCCTTTCGCATTTATAATATTCACTTATATGGGCTCAGCTCATGGTCTCGAAGTTGAAGTGGGCGTGGACACTGGACTGAACATGTTATTGGAAAAACCGATAAACGTTGGATTCCCAAGATGCTCAGATGGTGACGTCACCACGGGAAATCCCCCACTTAATGGATGGACCGACTCAAGTCACTCTTAGCGGCTCTTGTTGAGATTCGCTGGACACAAACAGCAAAAGTATTCATTCTGTGGCGATCCTCACAAGAGACACGAGTGAATTGGCGTCTTCTATGCAAGCGCGCTCCAACCTAGACTTCATCATTGCTGTCCATCTGGAATGATTGTCGTCAAGCGCAAGCCTTCTTGCCATAAAAAAGATGTTTATTCATCATTGGACAACTATTGATTTAGACGACGGCGACTGATAGGTTTATAAGATGAATGTCGTATACTGAAATAGCAAAATGAATCCATAATATTATTATTTCAGCACGAATGAAATCCTAGATTATCATATGGAACGTATTTACTCGTGTACGAATAAGTTAAAATTACTGTCGACGGGACGTTTGTATCATAAGCTTGCAGCGCCAAAATATGTCACACCGAAATGGCACATAGAATCAGTTTAGTTAAGTAACTGAAGTTAATACCCCGTACTGCCCACGCCATTTGCCGGACTATAAATGTTATGGAGTTAGTTTTTTTATCTTTTCTTAAACAATAATTTGGAAAGAAAAAAAATTTTCACAAAAATTTCCCTCTGTCTGTTAACTTTTTTTTAGCTCATTATTATACGCGATACTTAACAGAGCGACAAAAGGAGACCGGCAAAAATCCATATACTTTTGGGCTAAATACGTTACAGCAATCATTCTTGTATTATTAAATCGGTAAATATATCACATTTTAGCATCTCAAAGATTTTTTTCGAAATTCAATGGGGATTGGGAGAAAACAATATTTTTGGTTTACTTAGGTTAGGTTAGGTTAGTACTTGATAAAACGGTAAAAATGACAAGTTTTTTCCACAGAAATCTATTTAAGACCAAAATAATGATCTCTGCGAGAGAGATGAGAGCGAAAATAATGGAAACACATCCGTAAGCGCTTGAGTACGAAAAACGAATACAAAGAGTAAAGTAAAAATGTCATGTAATGTAAAATAAAAAAATCTAGGTTAGGCATTACGCATGACAATCTGAAATCGATTAATAAAAGAATCGACTTCTTGAACCAAAAAAATGAACTTTTAAATTGATATAGATGGTACTGAATCGATCAAGTGGATTGATATTCAGCATTAGAAAATCGAGATTCGATTTGTTATGTTGTGATAACAATAATTTTCAATGTACAATGTACTCAAAGAAAAGTGGTTAGTGGTTAGGACTGTGGTCTCCTATTCGAGGGGCCAGGTTCGATCCCAGGTACGCACCTCTGACTTTTCGGAGTCAAGTGCGTTTAAGCAATTAAATATCACTTGCTTCAACGGTGAAGGAAAACATCGTGAGGAAACCTGCACACCAGAGAGTTCTTCATAATATTCTTGAAGTTGTGTGAAGTCCGCCAATTCGCATTGGGCCAGCGTGGTGGACTATGGCCTATAACCCTTCTCTGAGAGGAGACCTGCGCTCAGTAGTGAGCTGTTGATGGGTTGCTAATGATGATGACTCAAAGACAGTGTTAATTACTTGAAAACTCACAAGATAGCTTTATGTTGAATTTCCGTTGCCTCTCCTTAATACATAGATGAAAAATCAATTTTTATTATTATTATTAGCAATTGAATTAATATTTAAATTAAAAATTCAATTTATTTATCATATCGAATAGATTTCGATTCAAATCGATTTAAGTATCGATTTTTTTCGGAAAGAATTGCATCCCTAACTAACATACACTATGACATAGAGTATAGACATAGCTAGACCACAGAGTACAGATGCGTAAAACGTGACCATTGTGGTTTTTATGGGTTATTTATTAAATATGTTTTAGTACATTACCATAGAAAGTTGTTAATATTTAATCTGATATATAATCGGAAAAAAATCTTCTATTTTTTGGTGTATACGGGGTGTCTGTAACGATTTGGCCTAATTTTGGCGATCTCCTTTACTTTACTACTACCAAGTTAGTAAAGAAAAATGTCATTGGAACTTGTTTGGAAATTGGAAATGTGTCATTTCTCATTCGGTGTACCTACTATGTGCTCGTGTGATACGTCGACGGTTTCAATCAGCCCTTGATAACCTATATGCCTTTGACAATGCCGATGTTCATTTCTGGTGTGCGAACTGCAAAGCTTGGGTTTTGGGATATGATCTGGTGTGTCACGGATTGAGAGATATTCGTACCTACTTTTGAGATTTCCCAATATATAAATAAGTCTAGTCTATATTCCTTGTCTGTCTATAGAAACTCTTTGCCACTTGGATAATGTTACTGTACTCATTGTCTGTCATATAAACTCATGTCACCATGTTACTGTACTTACTTACTGTCTGTCATTGTCTGGCCGATTTTTTTATTATTCTCTTTCTACCAGACCTAAGGGTCTGAATTATCCTAAAATCAGCCTAAAGTTTAAAGTTTTATGATATAAAGGAAGAGTTCATATATTTATAATATCCTAGGTACGTTATCCTACGTATAGTACGATTCAAGGCGTATGGCCGCTGCGAAAGATGTATGTTCATGTTTTTCTCCAGCGTCATAGAAATAAGAGGATGAAATGTTACGGGCATAGAGCTTAGTGCAGCTCAACTTAAAATCCTCATTCGTTAGCTGTTCAGTTTCTTAACTTAATCAAGCTGTAGGCGATTGTTAATTCAGTCAAATCGCTCCTTGCTTCCTCAGGATTTTAATATAACTTTTACACGTTGAGCTTCATAAACTGGTGGGGTTTTTGTAATGAAAAATTTTTAATCGTAGATTTTCAATTTTTAGATTCACGAGCAGAATTTTACGCCAGAATTTCTAGTTTATGTGCACGTTTGCAATTTATGTAATCATGAGGTTATATTTTGCTAAATTCACGAGTAAAGTATTTCAGTTTCAAAGTTTCCGTTCACGACATTTTTTCACAAGGGTCGGGGATTTTTACAAGGCGAAGCCGGTAAGTTATTTACTATGTTTAGGGTAGAAACTAGATTCCCGTGTAAGATTTTTTTATTGCTATATTTACAAGCTTTTTAAATGCAGTAGAGCTACTAAATAAAGAAATATCGAAGTAATTTTTTGATTGGATAACCTACCCATTCAAAAAATCACATCGATTCGTTTTGTGGTCCTATAAAGTTACCTTCCTTTTGTTTTTTATTTCATAGAAAGGCTTGGAAAAACATAGGGCTCCCGGGGACTTTTTGCAGTCAGACTATAGGGCATTGATGGCCTAGTGGTTAGGAGTGCGATCTCCTATTCAGGGGTCGCAGGTTCAATCTCGGGCACGCACCTCTGACTTTTTGTAGTCATGTGCGCTTAAGCTATTAAAATTATGCTTGCGTATGCAGGGTTAATTGTAAAATGCCAACAACATTCTACAGGCAACTTATATGCATCAAAGTAAATAACTTTTGTTCCACGACTTGTTAAAATTCCTAAAATTTTTTTTTCATACAAAAATAAATAATATTTATTTTTCTGTTCTAAAATAATTATAAAAACTCTACGCGGGACGTGTCAAAGAGAATGAGTGGCGTATTTGACGCGCCGTCACACGATATTCACAGTCATAGAAATAGGAATTAGATGTAGTCGTAATTCCTAGTTCCATGTTCACAGTACTGTTTTTGCATAAGTTCTGTTCTGTGCTTAGTGCTTAAACGATGGCTTAGCATTATTCTAATATTGATTACGCGAAAATGGTTCGATTGCTCGCGATATGTGGTGATAACATTTCAGAAGCTTGCCGCAAGTTTGCAAGGCGATTCCCTTACGTGCGTACGTACGTAGGCCAAGCCGCATGACAATGCTAGCTGCAACACAGCGATTAAGAAATCACGGACAATTTTATACGCTATAGGTGAATTAACTAAAATTCATAGGTAGGTAAAAAGCGCGGGAAATAGCCAAGTAAGTATGTTTACTTGTATCGTGCCGTGAATTAAAATTAAACCTGTATATATTCTATGCTTCAACGGTGAAGGAAAACATCGTGAGGAAACCTGCACGTCTGAGAGTTCTCCATAATGTTCTCAATGGCGTGTAAAGTCTACCAATTCGCATTGGGCCAGCGTGGTGGACTACGGCCTAACCCTTCTCTGAGAAAAGACCTACGCTCAATAGTGAGAAGTTAATGGGTTGCTCATGATGATTATGTATAGAGCGTATCAGGTATTACCCATAATAAAACTTTTAGTTGCATACACATTGTATAATGTTTTTTTAAATGACGCAGCTGGGCAATAAATTGCATCGTCGCTTTAAATTACTTTGATATATGGGTGCGAATAAAAATGTACACCAAGCTGTCCCATCATCCAAGTAAGATATATTTCCCTTCACAATTTTATACAGTAATATAATATATCTTCATTTATGTATCTAGTTAAATAAGTTTATCAAATATGACCAGTAAGGGCTTAAACACACTGGGACGCCATGGCGACATCGCTGGCTATGTAGCCATAGCTACCTCTGGCTACCCACCGTAGCTAAATGAGGTTGCTTAATAAGTAGCCAGTGGCTACTCGTCATTCATTCATTAGATTTGATCAGGTGGCCACTGAGTGAGGGAGGCGTAACTTACTTGTATAGAAAAATAGTGGCGTCTTGGCTACGCTTCCCCAGGTCGCCAGAGAATCCAGTCTCGGTCGATCGTGGCTACGCTTCCAAATTGTAGACGTCGCCAGACCGTAGCCAAGTGAGACATTTCAAAAGTGACAAGCTACTTTTTATCCCGGAAAAACAAACGGATTTTAAAATTTAGACTGGGTTTTACTCCTCGTGGATGAAATCGCGGCTAAATCTTGTACTGTACTTACATACCGAGTAGTGTTAATTGAATTATAACTATACTGATAGACTATAATATTTAGAAGCATCTCCTGTGATTGGATAGCTCTTAATAGGTATTAAGTGTCAAAGGTCAGGAGGCAACAGGATTAATATGAGGGGCTCTGTAGCAAATTAAAGCTTGGGATATATGCAGGATTACACAGGTATAATAATTTTGGACACAGGGATTATGAATAATAAAAATTAGCTATCTTTTTGCGTTTTGAACATTTTACCTAGGTATTTCTGCTGTCGCAAATTAACAGAAATTAAACATTTTACGTTTCGAACATTCTGTGTGTAGACTGTTTTAAGACATTGATAGTTATATTATCTCAAAAACTCTTCAAACTTAACAAGTAGGTAGGTTGTATCTAATTTGTTTTAGTGTTTAACACGCTAGAATCGGAGTTTACAGTGTTAATTTAAAAACCTAACTGCACACATACTTGTGAAGAATAACTTAGAGAACAACAATATTCATAAGAGAAAATCCGTAAATAGTGAGAGAACTTGATACGTGGTCCATAGGGATGCAAAATGCGTCCGTTCAATGCCAGAGCTCTCAACTTAGTCGATTCGGGGCGCGGATCGCGTACGGACGTGTCCCGGAAAATTTATAACGTCACGTAAAATATTTACGTAACTTTTGACGCAAACTTTAATGTTTATGAAACTCGGTGGAGTATTTTTGTTTGATTAAATGCTAATAATATTATATAATTTAGTTAATTAATTGAAAATAATTGTTTTTTGTTTATTTTGGTATAGTTCGACAGTTTTTTTTAAGTGTCTTCTACGATTGGCTATGTGAATATTAGTGATGTATTTAGTACTAATATAAATAAAAGTAATCGCATTTTCTTTGACAATAATAGAAAAAAAAGTTTTAATTTATTTTCTGGCACTTCAAAGGTGAAGTCTTGACTTTTTTACATTAAGTGGACCCTTTTCCTTTAAAAGCAATGTGTTGTTAAAGAACTGCTATGGTAATTTGAGTGCAGAATACTAAAATGGATGCTGAAGAGAAAAGTAAATGCTGAAGCCGAAATGCTTTGCTATGTGAGTTACCTTTTTCCAAGTCGAAAATTTCACTGACTTGCCTTTTTCACGTTTGATTCTTTACTTCTGGCATCGGTGAGTTTATTCGCGCATTTTCATATTTTTACCTTCGGCTTATCTAGTTGACCGATTTTAAGTTAGTTGACCGATTTAAATCAAAGTGTAAACTATATTTAAAGCCTGAAAATATTCTTTTGAATTGCCAGAGCTGGGTTTAAATAGCTCAAGTCATTACTGCGTCTTGCACTTACAAACCAATAAAAAATTACGTATTACATTTTCATGAACTTTACTAGTTTTTCTCCCTACTATTTATCCCGTGAAAAAGAGGGTTTTCCGGGATAAATGGTAGACTACGTCACTCTCCATCTTGTAGATTGCAAAAAAATTAAATCGATACGTTGCTCTGTTGCTGCGTGATTCAAGGATAAACCAACAAACAAACCTACCTGATGCCCGCGACTTCGTCCGCGTGGATTTAGTTGTTAAAATTTCACGGGAACCTTTTGACTTTCCGAGACAAAAAGTAGCCTGTGTCACTCTCCAGGTCCCCAACTATACCCATGCAAAAAATCACGTCGATCCGTTGCTCTGTTGCTGCGTGATTCAAGGACACACCAACAAACAAACACACTTTCGGATTTATAATATTAGTATGATTATAAAAATGTAGAGATATCTTAGAGATATAGTGGAAGTTGAAAGCTACCGACTACCGTACAGCTACCCATAGTAATAAATGTACATACCAAAGTTGCCGGCTCACTATAGCTACTTTCAATTACATAGGTACAAATACCATGCGCTAGGCTATTATTTTAGTGTCGTTATAAGAGAGCTATTTTAGTTCGTAATAGCTCTTTTACAAGGACCTAAAAAAATACTGCGAGAAACTCCATAAATAAAAAATACTAAGTAAAATAATACACATTTAATTTTTACTTCAAAAAATATTATTTTGGTTTCATCTCCTCATTGAAATCAGTACAATAAACACACAGAGAGAAAGTATAATTTATGTAATTCAAATTAGATAAATATAAGTAGGTACTTATTAATGTAAAAAGCTCTTTTCAAGATTAGATAACTTTTTATTTCGCTGCTAATTTACAGTAAGGTCGGTGCAAAAAAATTAACACCGTTCTGGTTCAAGCGGCTTAGGCAGCCCACACACAGTCAATAATATTGTCGAAAATATTGACGAAAATATTGACAATATTTTCGTCAATATTTAGACCCCGCACACTACGCAATATTGTCAATATTTCTAACAAAAAGTGATTCAGTAAGGCGTAGAAGCTAGATTTGCGTGCACGTGTGCTAAAATGGATACAATAATGGATACAATAATGGATACAATAATGGATACAATAATGGATACAATAATGGATACAATAATGGATACAATAAATAAAAAACTGTTTTAGAATGCACAAGTAAAGGCCTTTCATATGATACCCCACTCGGTATAATTATCTTACTTTGAAATTTCAAACCCCTGAATTTCCCCCTTTTTTAATTAAACTAAAATAATTTTCGCATTGATTTTATTTTTCCTGTAAAATATACATAAACCTCTATTGACCATAATTATTTCAGATTTTTCGATTGGTAAACTTCGGAGATAAGGGGGGGAACGGTATTTTTTTCGACATTTTGGCCGATTTATCAAAAACTATTATATATAGAAATAAATAAAAAACTGTTTTAGAATGCACAAGTACCCTTTCATATGATACCCCACTCGGTATAGTTATCTTACTTTGAAATTTCAAACCCCCGATTTTCCCCTTTTTTAATCAAACTAATTTTCGCGTTGCTTTTATTTTTCCTGTAAAATATACATAAACCTCTATTGACCCCCGATTTTCCCCCTTTTTTAATAAAACTAAAAATTGGCCAAGTGCGAGTTGGGCCTCGCTCTTTTAGGGTTCCGTTAAAAAAAATTAAATTATTATATTTCCATGTACCCATGGAAATATTTTCATTTAATTTTTTTAATTTAATTTAATTTTTATTATTTGTTGTTATAGCGGCAATAGAAATACATAATATGTGAAAATTTCATCTGCCTATCTGTTACGGTTTACGAGATACAGCCCGCTGACAGACGGACGGACGGACGGACAGCGTAGGCTTAGTAATAGGGTTCCGTTGGTACCCTTTGGGTACGGAACCCTAAAAATAATTTTAGATTTTTCTTTATTCCAATGATGTTGGGCCACTATTATACATTATTATATATTTTATATTATTATATACACTGCCCAATATATTATATATTTTATATTATATATTATTATATACAATGCCCAATTTCATGTCGATAGCTTTAATAGTTACTGAAATAATCGACTGTGACAGACGGACGGACGGACGGACGGACGGACGGAGAAAGTCTCACCATAAGGGTTCCATTTTTACCATTTTGGTACGGAACCCAAAAAAAGAAAGAAACGATGGCTTAAATACTGGATGACAAAGTGGAAAAGTGGAATTAAATCATTTAAATCTAATAAAAGAACTTCGAAATACAGAAAAAGATGATTTTAAAAATTACATGAGAATAAAAGGTAGTAGCTTTCAAAAAATACTATCTTTAGTAACCCCTTACTTAAAAAAATATGATATACTGATGCGAAAATCGTTACGTCTCCCACATTCTAATAAATTCTATTAAATATTCTTTTTCATTGCTTGTTGCACTGAGGATGTCCTCCATTTTTGGTTGCGAGCGCACGTCCTCCTCCTGCCTTGAAATCTTTTTTCAACGAAAATATTGACGCGCGCCCGCACACTGTCAGTATTATTGTCAATATCCCTGCCTCCCCCCGATATTGACGAAATTTCCGGACTTCGACAATAATATTGATCAAACCCCGCACACAGTCAATAATATTGTCAATATTCGTAAATATTGACAATAATATTGACTGTGTGCGGGCTGCCTTAGAGATTTTATTGCCGTTTTAATGAGTGGGTAGGAAAAAATTTCGTTTGTTTAATGTACTATTATTTTTCTAACAGATCTTTCTTTGTGAATATGCGTGTTTTTTCATATCATTATCTCGATCCATCACTGGCTTCTGGGCACTGTTCTTCAGTTCAGTCTACCACGCTAGCCAATTGCGGATTGGCAGGTTTCACACTCATTTGAGAACACTATGGAGAATTCTCAGGCATGCATGTTTCCTCTTGATATTTCCTTCACCAGCAAGAGATATTTAATAGCTAAAAGAAATTCTCTTAGTTTTGAAAACTACCTTAATAATGAATAAATATTGAGAAAATTGGTATTAAGTTCAACCGCAAGCATAATGTAAAACTGAAATCAGAAAACCTGCTTGAAGTCAAATTACTAACATTTTTCTCATATCGTAATTTATTCTATTTAAAAGTATATATTATTATTACGACAAATGCTTGTTATTATTAATTCTAATCTTATCAAAACGTGCTTGCCTAAAATCCCAAGCTTTTGAGGTGGAAGGGAAATTTTCGGCTCTATAGATAAGCAATATTCTTTAAAAAACCAACCCTATTTTCTAAGTAAATTTCCCATAGTCACGAAACTACTATACTAATATTGCCTAGTGCCCTGGTAAAATGGAATAGAATTTTAAAAATGTCGATTTATCAAATTTATGTATTTACAATACAGATTGGTTCGGTGTGCAAAGTTTATTTTGCGCGTTCCCATTTCCATAGTTACGGTATATCGAAACTCCGTCTAATGCGCACTTCACTTACAGTTGAGAGCGACTTAGGTGTAAAGGTCTCTTCATATTCACAAGGATTCAATTTAGTTTTAGTTCAAGGAGACTCATGCTCGTTAACACTAATGTTCCCTAACTTTTACGGGCTACCTAAGTTAAGTTAGGTGACGGTTTCTGTCAATTTCATTGTCACGAACCTTTAAAGGTGAAAGTGTCATTGGGTAAGGCGTATTTAAAGGTTACCTACGTAAAGAGACTCCTACTTAGGGGATGATTTAGGTATAGTTGGTGAAAACGGGCACTAAGCTTTAAGTCTTTCTCACATTGGCTTAATATATTCAAAGCAAAATTACCACAACATACAAAAATAGGAGCAACTTAGTTCTTGTCTGAATAATTAATTATAAGTCATTTTAAAAGTCTCCCCGTATGCTTGAGTCAATTTTAGTTTAGAAACTGCGTGTCGGATTATATTATCAAACTTTGCAAATGTAATGAGGTGAGACATTTCGAGGTTAAATTACAGAAAAAAAAAATTGTCAACATTTTTTGATATTCCTCGCTTGAACTCGCTCGATTTGGTTTGTTTGGCTAAGCTCGTATCGGGACTTCACTATTCCAAACCTCGATAGGTCTCATCATCATCAAAGCTCTGCAGCCCTGGTGGGTCAAGCTTTCTCCATCGGAGGCGATCATTAGCAGCCTCTCCAACTCGGTACTCCACCGGCCTCTACGGCCCTCTGGTGTACTGTCAAGCAACTTTTTCGGGGCTATTGATAGAACTCTCGATAGGTCTCACCCGCATTATATTTGCAAATTTAGATTCCTATACGAGCCATCTGAAACTGTTTCTAAAGTAAAGCGAATTAGGTTTATATTGTAACTCGACCTAGCGGGAGACTGTAATAAATCATTACATCACGATATTTTTGTACAGATCAAACGTGGTACGTGATTCCAATGGTAGATTAAACGAATATCAAATAGCTATACGTACCTACTTACTCTTGTGTAAATAAAATCCAAGGCGTTGGAGGATATTGCTAACAAATAAACAACTTAACGTAACAAGAAAAGTATATGAATACTGAATTCTTATGATAATCATTTCGAATTTCTGGTTTGGATCAAACGGTATTATACTTCTTATAATATAAGTATAATACGGTACTACTGTTGGTGAGTAAATATATGAAACGCAGAAGTATAAAGTAATATATAAAAATGTGATAGTGTAAATAAAAACTCAACTCAGCGGTTACGGCCGATTTTAATTACCTGTATAATCCAAAATTTGACTGAAATAGCCAACATTGCACAGCTTTTCGATTGGAAAAAGACGGGCGTTATATGTCGAAATGACGACAAAACCTTTATTTTGAAGAAGCAATAATAAAAAGAAGAATCCAAAATCAAAAAGCTGAATATTTAATTCAAATATTGTAGTAAAACAAAAACATGTTACCAAAACATTTTCATGTATTGTAAAATGTTGCAGAGACCATATGGCACGCACTGTCAAAATTTTATCAGATCTCATGTAGAGCCAAGCTTCTCTAACTCTAGAAACCCTAACTTCACAAAATTTACACCTTAGACAAAGTAGGTATGTGGCTTGGCTGTTTCGACTTCCGATACATTCACATGGGTATTATGTGAAAAATTTATTCACTGTTCATTACTTTTCTGTTATACAATAGTTCTTGTCGTAACGAAACGGCTAATATAATATTCGATTTTAAATTATTAGGTTTTGGTTCAGGGTACCACTAACGCTTAGTTAATATTGGAACAATACTGCTTTAGGCGTTGGTGGTAGGCCCTTAGTTAGGTTTTGAAACCGGCAGTTAGTGAATGCTTTAATGTAAATATAAAGTTCAAACTCTAGTATCATTAATAAAGACCCTGGCTACAGCAACAAAGCTGAGCCTACGAGTGTTTTACGATAGTAACAACTTGGTTTATTTTGAGGCCATCTTTGCCACAGTTTGTGCTCCGTAAAACGGAATTGATATCGCTATCTTAAATAGCAACGATCATTGTTAACGGCTAGTGTTCTGCCCTGGCCCTCGTAAAAAGGGATACATAAACCAATGGCTTGAAATAATTGTATTTGTGTTAAATATTATCTACCGTTTATGAGTGGACGGGAACTGTTTTTAATTTTCTTTTGAGATTACCTATTATGGTTGGTTAGATGTTAAAGCTTAGGTGAAGAAATATCTCTACAAATATATTCATCATTAAGTTATTGCGTATGTTAGATGGTAATCGACTTTTGTAAACGGCCTTCCAAAGCTTCATACATGCTGCTCACAGGCTAAAATCTATAGATCACCGTCTCACTTGGCTTGAACTTGAGACAGAGTTAAAGAGAGACTCTAAATCAGTCTCCTTTTAACCCGGTTTTATGCCTGAGCAGAGTGAAATTGTGATCATAGCCATAGATCCGCTGCTGCACCATGTCGCTCGCTCCTACAACGCGTTTGTGTTTGATAAAGGCTTAGGATCTTTGGACGGAAGTTTAAGTAAAGTGTAGTTCCTAATCCATCAGAATAGGGGCAACTTTCTTAATTACCTAAGTTGCCCCTATTCTCTAATGATTGAATTTTGATGGTGCTCAATTTGATATGGTACAAAGAGTATATAATTAGTTTTTTTGACATAGATACCTAAATCACAGATGAATGATGATGAAGGTGATAGCCTAGAGGTTGACTTTTGGGATACCTTCCTATTAACATACTCGTAGATACCTAAATCACAGATGAATGATAGGTGATAGCTGAGAGATAGTAGTACTTTTAGGATACCTGCATATCTGAGAGTTCTGCCGCAACCTGCATATCCGATAAACAAATAAATTGGGAAAATCCCATAAGAACAGCTGAAAAAAAAACTAAATTGGTTATTTTGTATGGGAATCCCCACTTCGGATTACTTTTATAAATGGCGGGAGCGAAGCCTAGGCTAAGAGGTAGTATTCAATGAAAACGATACAATATGATCCCGTCAAATTTTGGGAGTATAATAGAATATTACAGGTGCCCGACATTAGCATATTTATACGATTACCGAGTATTTCTATACACAACGACCGGTGCCTGAGCTTCGTCGCCCGGGCCGAAAACGATTTATCTCAAAAATAGGACCTTAAAAGACGGCTAGAAATGTTACTCATTTACCTAATATAATAAATAAGATTCATCAACACAAATAATTTTCTATTCATATATTTATTAGCTCCTCAGGAAATTCCGATATCTCAAACACGCTCGGGATATTAATATGTTCTTTTTAATGAAATATCCTAAGTTGGAAAGGTAATTCTAGTTTCATCGTTGAAAATAATTGATCTGCTTAGTATCTTTTGGATTTTTATTTACCTCGTCCTTACCCTTTATATGTCTAGCACACAACGGCGCCACCATTTACCACTGGTTAGGCTCTGGCTTAGGCTTTCACTTCTGGTATACATACTGAAAGTGGAAGCCTGTGAAATCGAATCCGGTTGTTTAATATATTAGTTTAAATTCTTAATCCAGCTTTTAGGTACGTGAGACTGCAAACAAGTGAGTTTCATTAGTGTAATTTGATTAATTGTCGGTTTTCGAAACTTATGATCTATGTGTAGTAACTACCTAGTTTTACGATGAATTACGATTGTTGTTGCGACAAACTGAAACAATTGCTGCCCGTAGGACTTTAATGCATTTAAATATTTCCGGATCTCCAAGGAAATTGTTATATTTTACTGTAAACATAATTATAAGTTAACAAACGGTAACACTAACACGGTATCTTCCTAATAAAGTTTCCTTTTTAATCTCATATTAAAGTAAATAAAAAATAAGTCTTGTAGTATTTCTGTATCTTTGTTATCGTATTTAAGCTATTTAAAAAATATCTGACAAGGAAATTCAAATATAAAATACTAGCTGATGCCCACGACTTCGTCCGCATGGATTTAGTTTTTAAAAATCCCGCGGGAACTCTTTCATTATCCGAGATAAAAAGTAGCTCTCCCGGTCTGAGGAACCACTACTACATCCATTACTATACCCATGCAAAAATAGCATCAATCCGCTGTTCTGTTGCGACGTGATTGAAGGACAAACCAACAAACAAACACACTTTCGCATTTATAATATCAGTAATGCTTTATATTATAACACCTTTTTATAATTGTCAAATTTTTTACCATACTTAACCAAAGACAAAATTACGTTTAGCTGTCATTTACGTTTTGTTATTCCACTGTCATTTGCGTTTTGTTATTCCATGTCAGGTGCGTTTTTGTTGTACCACGTTTTATAGTGACTTGACGGAAACGCGGTCGAACGGGATAAAAAGTATCCTATGTCCGTCTCCTGGTTCTAAGCTACCTCTCCACCAATTTTCAGCCAAATCGGTTCATCCGTTCTTGAGTTATAAATAGTGTAACTAACACCACTTTCTTTTATATATATAGATTAAGAAATCGTGAAAAATCAAACAAAATTGAGAGATCTAAAAATACTACCATTTTGCAATGTTTTCCGAAAAAAATTGAAAACACTTGTTTCAGACTTGTTAATTAAAATTTAAGATTACTATATACATTTGTTATCATTAATTATATTTTGAATAAACATAAATAACAGTCAAAAATCTATAAATTAATCTTATATTTTAATTGACACGTCAGTAACAATTTATTCGTATCCACCTAAACATTAGCAGGAATTGAAGCATTCCATAAAATTGAGATCACCTAAGTTCATCGCGACGGCAAATTAACACTCCTACAATTCAACCGAGCAACTATTTGACATTAATTGTTCTCAAATCCTGATCTCAGCACCCGTCAAGTTTAAGTTTCAGGAAATGTAGTCTAAAATTTAACTTCGCTCAACTCACCTTACAGTTATGACATTTGAAGCTGAAGACTCCTTGAAGACTCTTATCCCCGAGATAATAGTGCTGTTTTAAGTGCTGCTTTTCAATTTGTACAGCATTGAGGCTTTATGGCTTTTCTTAAACTAAGACTAGATTATAGATATACAGTTATAACTTCGTAATTTACATTTATAAATGTATATTTTCGTGTATCCGAGATCTTATATGGACTCTTTATATATAATAGAATTCCTCAACTACGGACTACGTATCAAGAAAGTTCGAAAGTCGTTTGTGGGTATGGGTTTACACCTAATAAAGAATTTCAGACTTTCGTTTAAACAAGTGTTAGAGACTATAATTTTATATTCGCAACATAATTTTGTTATTGCTAATTTTTGGAACGTAGTTCCTTATCGCGCGGTACGGAAGGGGGCTAGACGGAAAAAATTAAGGAACCGACACTCGACACATTTTTGAAACCGACACTTTTTTGTTGAATGTGAATTTTGCATTGTATTCGGTATTTTCGCGATACAACACGGCGTCTCCATAGCCTAGTGGCTCCGGCAGTTGCCTAATAGTTCACAGTCGATGGTTCGAATCCCAGCTCGACAGACTGAATTTTCTATTTTCAATTTTATTTTAAATAATTTCTACATGTGGAATTTTTCCCTAATTTTTTATTCAAAAATTAGGGAAGGTTCCACAGGTCTGTCGAGCTGGGATTCGAACCATCGTCTGTGAACTATTAGGCGACTGCCGGAGCCACTAGGCTACGAAGACGCAATGTTGTATCGCGAAAATACCGAACACAATGTAGTCGAAAGGAACTACGTTCCATCCGGGTTTCCCTTGACACCTCTCAAGTTTTTTTTTCAAGAACACCTCCGAGTTTCTCGATCGTTGTCCTCGGTTTAAACGGCATTCTAAACCGATTGTCGATTCACTTGATAATTTGAAAGCAATTTGGAAAAGTTTCTTTAAATTAAAACTTTTCTATACTAATTTTACTGTACCGACTAGTAAACATAAGCAGCAATGTAACTTACTGTGATCAATACGTACTTAAACGAAAATTTCAGCTCTCAGTCAGTAAATACTTCTCTGATTTAGGTTGAAATCAATCTTCTAGAACGTTGACTAAAATTTACGCGAGCGACATGGTGGTTAAAAATATATAATAGTACATAACTATATGTGTTATACTATTAGATCCGCTATTTTATTTAAATTGTAGAAGATTCTTTGAAAAATTTTAGCAATTAAGATGGTATGTATTGATCGCTGATCTGAATGGAGCGATTTGTTTATTCGATTGTAAAATACGTTGAATTTTTTATTCGTTTGTTCTTTCTTATTGCTTTCGTGTATCCTTTGAATGCAATTGGACGTGAATTCATTTGCTTTTTCAATCGTTTGAAATTCCTTAAATGCTTCGATTGTTTTTCTTTGAATCTTCACCTTTTATTCTTAGTGAATTTTAATCTATGAAAGGTCACATACCTAATACATAGAAACACTGGTGTGACCATATGATGTGATTATGTGACAACCTGGTGTGACAACGAGTCCGCAATGAGATTTCTGTCTTTTAATTATTTGAAGCATTTAATGTGAAACTGAACAAAAACTTCGGCAGAGTATTACTAATATTTCCTTACTAATAATTTAAATGCAAAAGTGTGTTTGTTTCCATATTTGTTCTTCAATCACGCAGTAACTTAGCACGCAATAGCAGATAATTTTTGCATGGGTTTTGGAATAGTCGAGGACTTAGAGAGTACCTTTAATTCCGGAAAAACAGAGGGTTTTCGCGGTATTTTTAAAACCTAACTCTACGCGGATGAATTCGCGGGCGAAAGCTAATTCGACATATTACATGAAGTATTCAATTTTTTTTTATTCGATGACAAACTAGTCCTTGTCTGCGATCTCACCTGATGGTAAGTGCGATGCCGTCTAAGATGGTAGCGGAAGGGGTATGACATTGAACATTAAACCCATACCCCTAATTGGTTGCTACACGCCATCGTGCCGGAACGCTAAATCGCTTGGCGGCACGTCTTTGACGGTAGGGTGGTAACTAGCTACGGCCAAAGCCTCCCACCAGACCAGACCAGAGACAATTCAGAAATTATAAATTCCCAAATTGCCCCCGCCGGGAATCGAACCCGAGACCTCGCAGTTATAAGACAACAGCGCTCACCACTGCGCCAGGGAGGTCGTCAGGGGTTGATAATAATAATCATAAATCAGGCGAACCTCTGTATCTTACAAAACTTACGATTATGCATTGCAATTAATTGCAACCATTTTTATTATTTTTCTAAGCTCAGACAGAAAGATTTTAATAATATCGTTCATTCTATCTATGTCTTACACTAAACTGAGTTCATTTTGTAATGAACTTATATTTTATCTTTAACGACGTGTTCTTGTTTGTGATTGTATTCTATAACGCTCATTTAGGTCAAGTGATCAATCAAGCTTAAAAGCAGCTTCGGTAAGGTATTTCCCAGTTGGTATCATCAACAATATGTGAAGTGCCCAACATCGCCGACTGCGTAGCCACTTAATCATCTTGACTTGTTGGACATATCTCGTAGCTGTTAATCTAGTGTCTCATTGTCCTATATACATTTATTATTATACCAAACGAGATTAACTATTGCCATTTATCAAACCTTCTACTTGAAATAGACAGACACGTGTCTGCATTTCCATCTTTTTGAAAATGTCATAATATCCTTTCCCTTATTTCAATAATGTGCTTGGTATAAAAGGACCTAATTGTTATTCTCTTTTATGATTTCTTAAAACTCGGTTGTTGCCGTGCTATTGATGACTAAAACAGCCATCATAGTCAACAATGGCTGGCTGCGAAGTAATGGCGGGGTCATGCGTCATGCTCGTGAACGGGTTCCACCGGCGGGAATGGGACTACTTTCTGTCTGCCCGTCTTAAAATGTGTTGAATTATAATTAGGTATGCTTTTGTGGAACTTCCCCTCATTGTGGAAACACTGCATACATAGCATAATTAATATCTATTATATTGTAAACTTGTATTGAAAAGAGCAATTGCCGAGTTTCTTGCTGGTTCTTCTCGGCAGGAACGGCATTCCGAACCAGTGGTAGACTCATCGACGTTTCAAAAGCACTTGTAAAAAAGTTTATTTGAATAAAAAACATTTCTATTCTGATGACAGCCATCTTGATGCTAATTAAAACGCAATAACTTAACGATTTAATCATTATGCGTAATTTGTACGTGAACAGTAGTGGGAACAACTGAGCGTAAGCATTTAATTTGGCAAAATTTTAGATATCAAATTTCTACTGGAATCGTCTGTATCGTTTCAAGCTAGGGACTTTTACCTTTAGTGAGTAAGATCAGGTAGTTTTAATCTCGGAGGTCTATCTAGTTCCTCGTTTATGACTTTCAACTGTGCGAAGTGAGCTCAGTTTATCCCTACAATAATTATAAAGGTCCCAAGATGTGCTCACTTAGCGATCCGACATCTATTCTGCCGAGTCACCTGGGTTTACCTACTTTTAAAATTATGTGCGTCAGATTAATTACTTCAACAAAGGAGTTTTGTTGATGCAATTTGATTAATTCACGTCTTCCGCAAGTTATTTATTCTTGTATGAATTCTTACCTGACATTCCGGAATTATGTTCAATATAATAATTGTACCTTGCTTTAACGGTGAAGGAAAATATATAGTTGAAATATGCTGAACAGAATGGCTTATCTTGTACTCAGCATTTTTTACGTCTTTTAAATCTTACGATTCTAACGATTTGAATGTAATTAAACCAATTATAATCGAAAGAGCCTCAGGGTACCAATTGTCTAAGAGTTAGTAGAGAAGAGTCGTATTCCATTGATCGTATTCGTATTCGATGATATTAGCGTCAAAGTAAAATAATCCTTGATTGTATTGATTTAAAGTCACAAATTCAGTATAACTGATTTTAATATGGAGCGTTAAGGAGCGTATCGTACTTACGTAAACGTATAAGAATGCATACACGAAATTGAGCTCTAATTCAATGCAGTTATGGTTAATTTTACTTTGACGCTAATGTCGTCCAATACGATTACGATCAATGGAATTACTTAAGACAATCGTTCCCCAATTAATAACAAGATGTTAAAAATGCTTGAGAGTCGTGGAACAATCGGTTGGAATGAAGTTCCTTTTAATAATAAATTAATAATAAAAAGTCAGGATTCGAACCCCGAACCGAAAGTTTCACTCCTTCGTTTAATCGCTACGTCACCAAAACTATGACGGAACGTGTGTAATAAACGAAGGCAATAGGTAGACAAGGGTCCTGACGGAAAAATTCTTACACTTCTTTTCGCCTAGCCCCCATCCGCCAAGTCCGTACCGTCCGATAAGGAACTTTGTCCCAAAAATTGTACGCATAGAACAATGGTGAAAGTTAGAACTTCACCTTTGTTGCCGTACCGTGCCGTTTTTGGTTTCACATACTTGAAATCTGAAAACTAACTACAAATTACACGATATTTAAATGATTGTAAGCCTCACAGTCAGGTTTTACTGCAAACACGTGCCTTACAGATTTATTGAACTTGTGAAAACATGTTGCAATACAAAAACTAGGCAATCCTACCTATAAAACAAATCGGATTAAAAATATCGCTGGCGTAAAATTTTGCACTAAATTGAAGCAAAAATTCCTATTGCGTATCAAAGTGTAGTAATTCAATAAAAATAGCTCGTGAAGCCATTTTTTTGTATGCAATGTTGATGCATTGGCATTCATCAATTAATGATGCTTGCAAATAAGAATAAATTTATTTCACATATTGAATTTTTTGATCCTCGTCTACTGACGAACAAAAATAGTTTTTTCACGTGCTCTTAAAGTTATTGTTTATGCTAGGTGTAAGCGGACTAAAACTGATTTTCATGTTGTTGTCCATAAAAGTGTTCATAGGGAACTTTCATGTTGGTAGCACTGAATCTATACATATAATAAAACTGTAACTCGTAAATCATTTATTTATTTATTTAAAATCTGTTCATATAATAGAAGATGAAGATGAAGAAGTTTATTTCAAATTACAACTTAATCTTAACAATATAATGAATTTAAAGTATAATATACAATATAATGAATTAAAGTTGTAAAAATTGTACTACATTTACGAAAACTTTGTGCACCTGTTCTCCGAACTATACCTATTGCTGAGGTACAGATACACTTACTCCTAAGGTAAATTAGGTACATTAGTCTAGGCAATGAAGCTAGTGGACCCCAACAGCAATTCTTCAGGCGACGAAACTTTACAGAATGATAAAGTATCAGTAGTTAAACGTATTTTATAAATATCCAAAAAAAAATTTGAACGGAAGTTAGGTATTTTTACCTAAACTCTTTTATGCTTAATATCTCAGTTCGACAAAATGCTCGGTCAAAACTTTCTTCACCTGAAACATTCATGTAAAGTCTAGAAACAAAATATAAAATATCCAAAATATACTCCTAGTTGAAACCACCAAATTTTGAAAAATAATTTTTTTTAATGTAACTTGCAGCGAAAAATTGCTCTGTGAATTTTTTTCACTGGAATGTCCTTTTATAGCCGTTTTGTACCTACAACTTGAAAATCCAAGCAATATACCAAGAGACTATATTTTTTTCAAAAACTACCCTTTTACTCACAGTGCAAAATTTCTCCATCCATTTTTTTAATTGATATGATTACAATTATTTTTTTTGTATCAAATATCAAAATATCCAAAAAAATAATCAAGCGCATTAAAAACTATAAAAATTTTAGAAAGAAATATTTTATATTTAATCCATCAAGGGAAGCAGGAGCTTGGTGAGTTGACGTAATGGTCCGGGAGCCAGTGACAGATTTTCATGACCAAGTCCCTCCCAATTAAAACTTCGTGAAATGCATTAGGGATTTATATTATGAATATTCGCGACCGTCAGCTGCGACTCCGTGGGTGGGGCGGGCAGTGGCAGCCTCCAACGCATGTAAAAAAAAAAGTTTTTTAGTCATTTCCTCCCATTTGAAAATTTGTCGGATATATAGAAAAGAAATAAAGTCAGCTGACCATAACATGGTCCACCATGTTATGGTCAGCTGACTTTAGTTTTCCTTCAAAATATTAGGTAAACTATAATCTGTCAAATTTTCAAATGGGAGGAAATGACTAAAAAACTTTTTTTTTCTCCATGCGTGGGAGGCTGCCACTGCCCGCCCCACCCACGGAGTCGCAGCTGACGGTCGCGAATATTCATAATATAAATCCCTAATGCGTTTCACGAAGTTTCGCTCGAGAGGAAATAATTGACCGAATTTGTACCTGGCTCCCGGACTATAACAAGACTTTATCTATTCAGTGAAGAGACTGACATTAGTATCTGCCTTTTGTGATGCGAGCCAGTACTCGATAATCGAATGTATGTCGTTGAGTCGACAGTTCAATTTTCAATCAAAAACTGTTGGCAACTACAGTGACTGTGTCGGTCAAATGGTTCTGAACCATATTCTCATGGTATTAAAGCGAAAAATCGCACACAGATCTAAAACTAGTTTAAATGCTGAGACAAAAACTGCTTTAAGACTGTATAATAATATGCAATTTTGTATTTTAAGTAACTTGTAATTAGGTAAAAAATAGTACGTCGTCAAAAGTACGTCGCGCGTCTATCACTCTATTTCTCACTCACGAGAAAACGATAATTTGCCATCCCGCTCGAAAAGGGGCACGAAATCCATATCATAGCGACATTACTGCACAATTTTAAGGGCGCTAATGCAAATCCCACAAATCCGTTTAACTATTGTAGTTTTCGGATCATTTTGTAACTAATTCGAAAAAAATACAATGGAACTAAAAACTACTACACAGAGATTGGTCCTTTATCTCCAATTTTTGGTTTTGGTTTGGTGAAAAATCTTTCTTTTTAGTACTATAAAAATGATTTTTCGTCACCTCTTCACACCGAAAATTGATGATTTAGGAGCGAGTTTAGTTAGGTTTAAGTACATTTTTTCTGCATAACATACCAATTTTGAAAAGAGCTGACTTTCTTGCCGGCTCTTCTCAGCAGAATCTACTTTCCGAACCAGTGGTAGAATCATGACGTGTCATAAGAGCCACAGGTTGGCCTACGTGAAATAAATTTGAATTTGAAAGAAATGGATATTATTATTTTATAAGTTGTTATGGCTATTTTTAACTGACTCCAAAAAAAGGAGCAGGTTATCAATTCGACGTTTTTTTTTGTGCTGATGTTACTCCATGACAAGGAGTGAGCAGGAGCGTGATGACGTCACGAGACCCGACTTTGTCTGCCCACGGCGACGTGAGCCTGTAGATGTCCAACGAGTGCAATCTCTGCGCGCGCAGTTGGTCCGAACCAACCGAGTATGACCGAGTATACTTACTCGTGGTTACTCGTATTTCGTTCGACTAAGAAATTAGAAACGGCCATTAGTGACCAAAGCGACCATTGTTATTAGCAAATTTGTTTGTGGTTGTACGCGTAATCGTTATGGAAAAATTTTGTATTTTGCGCAATAAGAGCTTTGCCGGCTTAGAGAAAGTTACAGTGAAAAAAAAAGGAGTTGAAACGATTAAAAAATGCAGCATAAAAAGGGGCGACGGATTAGAGCATAAGCTTCACGGATTAGAAGAATTAGACTTACACGTCTCTTGCAGAAAAGCATATATAAACGATAATATGATCAAATCATTTTTAAAAAAGAAAAGACTTAATTCACAAGAACCATCTTCAGAGTTTGATTACAATTCCAAATGTATTTTCTGTATTTTACTTTACAACATTACTTGGATTTTTCAGTTTTTGTTCAAGTATAAAAAATTATTATAAACAAAGTATAAATATTTTTTTAACTTTTATGGCGCGATCTTGTTAAATATGTATGTAAAAAAGGCTCTACGAAACGAAAATTTTTTACGACAATTATTTAAACATTTTTTTTCACTTACAATTAAGACGGAAGTTCGAGAAAATTTTGTTAGTTAACAATTGTTTAACTTGTTGAAAAATTAACTTTAAGTAAAATTTCCAACGAGAATAAATTATTTATAGTGTTCAAAACACACCATAAATTTTTCAAATTTTTTAAAAAATATTCAATACCTTAAATAAATTAATTAATGTGCCGTACTCGCTTTTGACGCCGCGCGCGCAACCTAAAAATGTCGCGCGCAGACCTATTTTCAGCGTTAAATTAAAATTATAAATAATGGAGATAGAGTTCCGGGAGTTCGGAGTTTTTTATTGAAAATTTCCTCTTCTTTTAGAATCTTTTTTTGAAATTTCTTAAATATTAATAGTTTATGAAATATTGGCAAAAAACGAAATGCCATTTTTTTTCATCTTTAATTGTTTATAACTTTTGCAATTTTTTATGTGCTAATACACGCTTTTGGAACATTTTTTTAGGCGTCATTCCGGATCCAATGAGCTATCGCACATAATTTTAAGACCAGTATCTCTATTTTGTACCATTTTGAACTTGTCAACTAGACTATTAGAGCCACTTTATGAGCAAGTGTGTTGAAAAAAAGTTTTTAGTTTCTACACATTATGTAGACATTGGGCGTGTTTTTATGCTCGCCCGACTTCAGAATGAGGCATTAGAATTGAAAAGTTGGATCCAGAAATTATTGGGGAACCATCTCGAGAATTTCTTCTAGCAAGTGAAATAAAAATTATCCAAATCGGTTCAGAAATCTCGAAGAAACCGCTGTGTACATGCAACACACGGTGTTTTAGGATCCCTAAAAAGTGTCATGCTCTTTTTATTTATTGTATTGTATTCATTCATAATACAGGAATCTTGAATAAAAACAGTATGTCACTTTTTTAGGGATCCTAAAATACCGTGCATAAGTTATTTTTTGGTTGTTTGAAGCAGATACATATTATTTTATTTTCAGTGAAGGAAATGAATATTAGTTAATATAAGCTGTTATGGCAATTTTATGTTGGTTTTGTTTAAACTTTCCCAAAATAAACTAATTCGGAGAAACAAATTATGTTTAAGGGCCCTTAATTAAACTATTGAAATAGCTCATTAATTATCTGGAAGCTAAGTTGCTACAATTAGTGGTTGTATAAATAAATTGATGTTGAGGTACACATATAAGTTTATTATTTAGCATCGTAGAAGGCATGTAGTAATATATTATTTGTGAAGTCGCTTCGCTCGCGCACGCTAAACTATACCCAATGATTCAAACATTAAGGTACATTATCGCGAAAACGCAGTTTAGATTTCAAAAACTCTGTTTCAATATCGATGTTCTTCGTGATATTTTTTTGGATATTTAGGATAAGTGTGTAAATGTGACTACCTACTATGTTAAAAAAAAGAAATTGGATAGAGAAATTTTTCATTCCGAGTTATAAACAATTTTCAGTTGAAGTAAGATAAATAGATTTTGGTATGGATTTTTTTTTGGATTTTCTTACATGTTATGCTAAATTACATTTTAAGGACATTTGAAAATAAAAAATTGACTGAGCAATTTTCTGGTCGAAATTACGGACAAAAAAGGAAACCTCTTTAAAAAATGACAGTTCCGTTTGAAAAAAGTTTTGGATTTTTATCAAGTACCTCTTATTAAGGCTAATAATTAGTTTGGTAAAAAAAAATTGGACGGAGAAATTATTCTGTTCAAAATATTAAGCTATTTGTACTTTTAGGCATAAATACCCAACTTCCGCATGGATTTTTTTTTGGATATTTTTGTGTAAATTTTGGGTCATCCCATACTACAACCCTGCCAAGTTTCATCGACTGAGGATTTGATGCGGGGGTCTCCATACAACAAACCGCCCCATTGCCTAGACTACATTAATACATTAAGAAAAACTACTGTCCCTAAACTAGGTAAAACCTGTATTTTAGGCGACAGCACTTTCCTTAAATTTTATTGACCTGCGTGTGTGCGTGCGTGTGTGTGTGTGTGTGTGTGTGTGTGTGTGTGTGTGTGCGTGTGTGTGTGTGTGTGTGTGTGTGTGTGCGTGTGTGTGTGTGTGTGTGTGTGTGTGTGTGTATGTGTGTGTACGTAGTATACTTGAAATATTATTTTTTCAAACCAAAACTTCCAGCAACTTTTCAGTATCAACATACTTTACGTACGTTACTTTACGTTTGTTTGAGCAACCATTGTTTAACACGTTTTTTACATTCGTTTCTATTTAGAGGATAAATGTTAATAGCTTTATTAATTTTATTGTACAGTCTAGCGCTAATGATATAATACTGTCTCGCAGCAAGTTTACTTTTATGTCTTTCTTTCTGTTTGAAAGATTTGATCTATTCTTCTCTTTGACAAATTTTTATCATAACTAACGGAGTTATGTTTGCGGGTTATAATGTGGAGTAAGTACAGTTGGCGGACTGTTAGAACCTTGCAGTCTTTATATAGGTCTATAGTAGGAAAACTGAAAGGTCTTTTAGTCATTACTTTCAAAATCGATCTTTGCGCTCTTTCTATCTGTAGCATCGCTGTTTTATTGCTACCTCCCCAGACCGACACGCAATATATGAGCAACGACTGAACCACTGCACAATATACCATAAAGATAGTATCCTTATTTGCTGATGATCTAAGATTCTTAAAAATATATATTAATTTTCTTATTTTTGATGTTAAATTAGATATATGCAATTTCCAAGTCAAAGTATTATCTATAAGAAGTCCAAGATATTTTATATTGCTGGCATATTCTACAGCAGGGCAGTCACAATTTGATTTATTTTCAAAAGAATTACAGATATGGGCTTTCAATATGCATTTATTAGCAGAGGGTTGAGAGGCAGCAGAGGGTGAAAAGGTAAGGAATTTGGTTAAGTAATATTTAGGCTGAGTAAATTGGCAGCCAACCAATCTGATATCTTTTTTAGAGCAATTTCAGCATTATATGGAAGATTTCTGTACATTTAATATATTTTGAAAATTTTAATTGGGGGATGCTTTACTATCGATACTGAGCCCAAAACAGATTTTTATTTAATTTTTGTCTGTTTGTTTGTCCTTCTTTCACGTAAAAACTACCGCACAGATTTCTACAAAATTTTATACCGTGGTAGCTTATTACTCGGGTCAACATCTAGGCTACTTTTTATCCCGGAAAATCAAGGAGTTCCCGAGGGACTTAAAAAACTAAATCCACGCGGACAAAGTCGCGGGCATCAGCTAGTGTTCAATATAGTCAGTGGTATATATGTTGGTATTGAAGAGGTTCGGCTAGTTTTCATACATTTCTCTTTATTTTGTTTTCTTATGGAAGTCACGTCTCTTATTAACCGTATAGATTACAAACTCTTTGGGTGCTGTAACTAAACCAGGATCTGATGGCAAAAAAATGATATCAATATTATCACTGTTTATTTCCTCGCAATCGAAGTGAAAAGCAGAGTGTATAACGCTGTTATAAAACTCTTTTTATGGTCTTGTTGTACAATCTACTATAATACAAAAGGCGGAAAGCAATTTCTCCCAGTCTACTTTTGGACTAGTGCAAGAGAAAAGCAGTGTGTAAAATGAGAATATTAGAGTTTTAGTCAAGCACTATGAATAATTGGTTTCATACGATGTGGTAACCACACTTGGCAAGCCTGTATCTGTATCGTGAGTGCCTAATTATTAGGTACTACTACTAACATTGTGGTTTTAATTTTCACTTGGCTTACAGGATTATTGATAATAAATAATTTATAAGTAGGTACAGCTTATTTTGCCAAATATTATATCTTGTGTTGTATTTAAAATTTTACTAACACCAGGATAATACAATGTGTGGATTACGCGAAAAGAAACGACATAATTGTATTCTGATCTCTAACTTTTCGGAGATATGTACTTTTGAAGCTATTAAGCGAACCGGCGGTGGTAGAATCATAACTTGTCATAAGAGCCACAGGTTGGCCACGTGAAATAAATAATTTTGAATATTGGTTTTTTTTTTAATTAAATGTTACTTACTTTAACGGAGATTTAAAATATCGTGAGGTAACTTGCATGCCTGTGAGTTCTCCACAGTGTTTTCAAAGGTGTGTGAAGTCTGCCCATCCGCACTTGGCCAGCGTAGTTAACGATCTCCTAAACTCTTCCCGCTTCATTTAAGCGATAAACCTTGTAGGTATGCTACGGACAAAAGGATTCTAAACAAAGGATAACGCTATAGAAATGGTACATCATTAGCAGAACATACCATAAGAACTTAAAGGTTGAGTGTCGTGTTTAGGGCCAGTTTTTTGATCCGTAGTAATAGTAGAGTTGACCATTTGTCAAATTGACTATAGTTAAGACACTAACTAATGGTTAAACCAAAGTTTCGTTTTTTGATCGTCATTGTTTTGTTTTGTGTGAATCAATTGTGCAGTTAAATACATAGTATTTGATTCTAAGCGAAACTACCATGTTTGAGAGTAGTTTTTAACTTTTTATCATAATTTAATTCGATTTATAAAGATCGTAAACATTTTATTTCTAGATTCCTCCTCATAAACTTTCACATTTATTTATTATATTAGTAGGAAAGGAAGATACTCAATTATTTTGTGTATAGGCAAAACCTATCTACTTATGGATTACCCAATAATCACAAGCAAAAAAAAAACTGATTATGCATGTAACCAACAAAAAGATGCAGCCTGGCGATCTCTGGCCGATAATTTCAATTCCGACACAGTTAAATATCGAACTATAAAACAACTACAATTTAACAACATGAATAAACTCAGTAGCAAGGAAGTTTGATAAATCATCCCAATGCTCCAGCGGCGAGTTACGTGGTTATTAACCTTAGGGCTTAGGTCTTAGGTCTTAGATCTTCTCATCAGGATTACGTAGTATAACTAACCGACCGTAACTAGTTCATCTTAAGATGAACTCTCCGACATGTTAAAGTATCGGGTTATTTTTAAATTCATCATTAAATGGGCCAAAACACTGAATTTATCCCAATTTCAACAAATTGAGAAAAGACATAAACTAATAATATTATCTTGCGTCGAGGACAGATGGTCAATGGACCCAAATAAAACAAAATAAAAGATGTTCTTCCAAAAGTTAACTATTCGTTACTTGCTAAACCCTCGAGACTGCTGTGGTTAAATATTTTAACTATTTGTTACTTTTTCAACCATTAGTTAAGCTAACTATGAGTCAAAAAACGTATTTTATAGAAATTTAACAATTTGTTGCAATTTTTAACTAATGGTCGCCTTAACTACGGATCAAAAAACTGGCCCTTAGACTCGTTAGTAAGAGTAACGGAGTTCCTTCTAATACTTAATTAATAATTTAAAAAATAATAACAATAAATTAATAATAAAAATAAATAAAATAAAAAATTATAATCTGAAGTCGGGATTCGAACCTCCGAACCGATAGTTTCACACCTTCCTCTAACCGCTACGCCACCAAATTTTTGATGCAAAGCGTGTAATAAACGAAGGCAACAAGTGTGGTGACAGAAAATTCTTACACTTTTTTTTCGGTTAGCGTCCATCCGCCAAACCGTCCGGAAAGGATCTTCGTGCTTTGCTAATATGCATTTTGAGAATATTCATCTGTTTGATTTTAAAATTTAAATTCCTGACGGTTACAATAATTTATTACGTCTAGGAAAGAGATCTTTCAATTTTTATCTGGAGAATGAATTCCGTTCTAAATCATTTTTCCTTATAATGAAAGCAATTTATATCCACGGGTTAAATATTTTTCTTAATCCGAAATTCTTTTAGCTTTTTATACTGATATCTGCAATATTAAATTGCTGGATTGATAGCGTTATGGTCCAAGATCCCAGTGCCGCCAGACCTAAGTTATTTTCTCAGCAATTATTTGTGTACGATAGAGTACTGTTCTAATGTCCTTTCAGTAAATGCGTACCAGCTAGATTGTGCCGACGGCCAATTTCCAGATACCAGGTGCTAAAGGTAGGTAAAAACTAGAATAACTTATCTTAAATTCTCAGGGCTGATTTTCATATATGTTTTAAAGAATATTGTAAAAATTAATAAATTAATACTGCCAGACGCTTACCGCCGGCAGTTACTTTAGCCAGACGCTTTGAAGCTCCCAAAAAAATATATAATTTAAGTTAACTTATATTCTCAGTTCTGATTTTTATACATGATACTCAGGGAACTATTGTGATATTATCTGTAAGCTGCCAGACCTATTGGAAGGGTCAATCATCCCCCCAGACACACATTAAGCGTCCCCATGTGTATGAGCGCTAGAACATGATTCACTTGTTTAAGTGTGTGAGAGATAATATCATCATACTATAATATTATAAATGCGAAAGTGTGTTTGTTGGTTTGTCCTTCAATTACTCTGCAACAGAGCTACGGATCGACGTCATTTTTTGCCTGGGTATAGCTTGCAGAAGATATTGCAATAGTTCTCTCTCTCTAGATCCTAAGCTATACCCAGGTAAAAAATCACGTCGATCCATAGCTCTGTTGCAGAGTGATTGAAGGACAAACCAACAAACACACTTTCGCATTTATAATATTATAGTATGATGATATTATCTCTCACACACTTAAACAAGTGAATCATGTTCTAGCGCTCATACATATGGGGACGCATAATGTGTGTCTGGGGGGATGTTTGACCCTTCCAATAGGTCTGGCAGCTTACAGATAATATCGCAATAGTTCCCTGAGTATCATGTATTAAAATCAGAACTGAGAATATAAGTTTTTTTTTGGGACCTTCAAAGCGTCTGGCTAAAGTAACCGCCGGCGGTAAGCGTCTGGCAGTATTAATTTATTAATTTTTACAATATTCTTTAAAACATATATGAAAATCAGCCCTGAGAATTTAAGATAAGTTATTCTAGTTTTTACCTACCTTTAGCACCTGGTATCTGGAAATTGGTCGTCGGCACAATCTAGCTGGTACGCATATACTGAAAGAACATTCGAACAGTACTCTATCGTACACAAATAATTGCTGAGAAAATAACTTAGGTCTGGCGGCACTGGGATCTTGCTCTATTAATAGTGTATCAAAAACAAAACTAAGGCTTGATTTTTCAATCGGCAAAAAATGCCTAACTGTTATAAATTTGATGTTTTGATAAACTTTTAATTCAAAATTGGCAATATGTCAAAATTTCTCGGTAAAACAATCATTAGCAATTGAAAAAGCGGACCTAGGAATACTAAAATGTTAATCTAAAATAACACTAGTGGTTCGCCCCGAACTGAGACCTCGCGGTAACGGTATCCCATGATAATTCATTCAATCGATACATGACGACCAAAATTGACATTATTATTATTATGCCCGTTTTCACCAAACATACCTAAATCATCCCCTATGTAGGAGTCTCTTTACGTAGGTAGCTCCAAAACACAATCCTAAGTCCTAACATCCGTCCCAATGTCCTTTTAGGTGTCCCGTACAGGATCGTGATAAAGAAGTTGACAGTAATCATCACATAACTTATCATAGGTAGCCCGTAAAGGTTAGGGAACGTCAGTGAAAACATTGAATTATTATGTAGGTACTAACGAGTGAAAACGGGTTAGGGGCATCTGTACAAATCGTCATCTATCGACGCGAATAGAAAATATACAAAATGATATTCAACTAAAGAATAATTTTAATTGAATATGTTATTATATTATGTACCTAAATAATAATGGTCGACGCAAAACTGTTTTTGGGATAAATCGTGACTGCGCCATCTATTAGCATTATTGTGAAGCTATGTGAAATTTACTGATGCTCATTAAAAATTAAATAATCTCGTTTCTTTATAATATTCATATAATTTTAGTATTTGTTGTTCAAGTACAGGATACAAGTGAAGTAAGAAAATAAGTACAATTTGAAAATATATAGAAAATTTTCCCAGAGAGCGTCTTCAAGCGAACGTATTAAATCGCCACTTTGGAAGCCCCCCATTTCGTCAATTTTAGGAAAAAAATTATAAAAAAAATACGGTTGTACTCTGTTCCAAATTGTCTTTAAAATGATACACAGAAAACCTATGAATCGCAAATAAAAAAAATTTCTTCGCATTCGCTTCTATGAGAGCCCCCCTGAAATAAAGATTTTTATAACTTTTTAAGCCATTTTCAGCTGGAGGCCATCGGTTTACATATTATATCTAAATTTGAAGTAATTACGTTCAGTAATTCAAAAGTTATAAGGCTCTGACAGACGGACGGACGGACGGACGGACGGACGGACAAGTGCAAATCGCTCTAGTTAACTCAGAGACCTCGCTTCGCTCGGTCAATTAGTTAAATTAAAAAGAAAATATTCGTCTTTCCAGGCTTCACACAACCTATTCATTTTTCCCCTCCTCATTTCACAAACCGCCTACTTCCGTCTAGGCCAGTACTAAGAATCTCTAGACAGAAATGATAAAACCCTATATATTTTGCCCAATCCGGGGCTCAAACCTCGTCATTTAGTCGAAAAAGCTAACCACTAAACCAACCAGACAGCTAAGTATTACACCATTGCATTACATTTAGGTACATTGTACTATCCTCTATCGTTACCTAATTCGTTTTTGCTCTTGAAAAATTCTGAAAGCTACCACTCGCTATTGTCACTTAGATTTTTGCCGGCTGAACCAGCTTTCCGAACCGGTGGTAGATTCTAGACTTCTCATATAAGTGCATTTGGCCTGTATGAAATAAATAATTTTGAATTTGAATTAACTGATTATCCGGTGATGGGATTTTAATAGCTCAATACGAACCGATTTTTAATTTGGATCTTAAACGCCATATAATAGAGTTTTAAGTTGAATATCATAATTCCGATTATTCGTTATTAAAATCCAAACTGAACCCCACTTCGCTTAACAAGGTACAATTGAGCGTGTGCAGCCTTTGAGAGCAAATAACCTGGAAAGCGTTTACCGATCTCACGAGCGGACGTTTTCTGGCACGTTCAGAACTTCATTGTGATGCTTTCACTCTATCCTTTGATTCATCTTTAATTGAATACTCCTTGGGTGTTTATTCAGAAAATAAACGCTCATGCAACTTTAACTTCTATTAAGTTTTATTATCATCTCAACCCAACCAACTATCTTCTTCTTCTTTGTCAACCGGTAGACGTCTACTGCTGGACAAAGGTCTGGACTTCCACAGGCCTCGGTCTTACGCCGCCTGAATCCAGCGGCTCCCTGCGACTCGTTTGATGTCGTTGGTCCACCTAGTGGGGGGGGTCTGCCAACACTGCGCTTCCCGGTGCGGGGTCACCACTCCAGCACCTTGGGACCCCAACGACCATCAGCTCTTCGAACTATGTGCCCCGCCCATTTCCACTTCAGTTTCGCGACTCGCTGAGCTATGTCGGTGACTTTGGTCCAACTCTTTTAGGTTTCCTCTCGAATGATAAGGGCTTTGGTCATAGTCCACCTCGCTGGCCAAGTGCGAATTGGCACTAGATTTCACACACCTTTGTGAAAGTTATGGAGATCTCTCGGGCATGCAGGTTTCCTCACGAATGTTTTCCTTCACCGTGATATTTAATTGCTCAGAACGCAAATAACTAGGAAATGTCAGAGATGCGTGGGAAAGTCGTAGAATCATATATATGACGTATGAATTATAAACTTTGTGAACATAAAGTTTAGTTTTGCTGTTTTCACATAACTTGTCGAAATCCAAACTATTGCAAATCTGTTGATTTATGACTTCGATGGAAGTTTCGGATGTAGAGGTTTAATGTATGCCTTAATCTGAATATATTTTAATCCATATTAATGTTAATTGGGTAGTAGAAGCGTGTTCTTACCAGAGCATTCTTAATAATAATTGTTATTTCATTATAGTTATTTAAATCTTTTAGCAATTAGCAGGGTTATAATATAAATAAAAAATAGTTTAAAAGACACGCTTTTGCAGATAACCGAACTAAAAAGTAGAACATAATTTTCAATAAGTTTAAGATAAAGTGATTTATAAAAAAAAGAATTATTTTATTGTAAAAAAACATTGGAATCTAAAAAAAATTTTCCAAGGCGAAATCTTTTAAAGAACAAAATTATTTTGTATTTTAAGTATTTTGTCATTTACCTTTATTTTTCTTTCTTTCTCTTTGCTGATACGGCTTCAGTTTTGTTAAGTTTTACGAAATATTCATTTATTCATTTGCTCAAATGCGTATGCGATAGCGTTTGGTCCCGGGAAAGTGAACCGTATAAATATCTTTGTTACCCTCAACCGTCCCTTGTTTATGTCCTTGGGGACCGCGTCCAGTATGCAGTCACACTACATTTGCCCCAGATTCTATATATTTCTTTTAAAAGGCTTATGTTTTAGAGCTCCACGTCTGCTACGAAATAAGGTACTCGTAAGTGAATAGTGTTAAATTTTACGTTAAGTATATTATACAATTTATCTCCAAAAGATAATTGAGGCTTTTAATTTCTGCGTCTAGCAGATCAAATATTAAAATTAGAAAATTATAATTGAGATATTGATGATGGATGATAAGGTATAAATAAAGTAATTGTAAGTTTATGCCACAGTCACTTTAAAATTGCCTCATATTTTTTCTTGTAACGAAACAGTTAATTCAAGAATTTAGAATTTGGTTCAAAAAAATATTGGTATTAGATTTCGCGGTAATTGTCAGCGAAGTATCTAATATTTAATTATAAAGTCTGCTACACCAGACTGGATTTTGAATGTCTTATAACAACTAGACAGCTGTAAAAGCGCTTGCATTTTTAATTGGAACGCATGAATGGCCCCACTCTCGGAATTTTCTATTGAGAATTTAGAAAAGATATTTTTAGATATTTTTTCTAAAGATATTTTTATCTTCGACTCTGCTATATAGGAAGTCCGAATAAAAAGAATAAGAATAATGCATCCAACAAACATCTTTCAACTTAGAACACCAGTAAAAAAAAACTCCATTTAAAAAATATTTATTTTACCCCAAATTATAATATGTAGGCTATTGAACCCAAGAAGCATGATCCCAAACCTGTATGGTACCACATTAATCTCCTTTTAGCAGTAGGTAATTGCTTCTACACCTATTTCACAGTACTTCACTTATAAGACAGTGTATTAATTGGACTAGAGGTCAAACGATCGATAATATACTTAGGTCCATTTTGTGCAAGGTGCTCCCAAGTTTATAAGCTTTATGAGACGTAGCTACGTCCTCTATATATCTAACCACTTTGTCATCTTAAGTTGCTGCATCATTGTATGCTGTATATTTTAATACGGAAGGAGTACGTAGACTTAGTATAATGAACCTACGTTTTGTTACTAAATTTCTTTCCTCGTTGGAAAACTTTTTAATATTCTAACGTATAAATTTTCTTTTGACTGTATCACCTCTAGCGTAACGAATAAATTTTCTTTTAAATTCTCACTACCCCACAGGGGTGTGAGAATTTAAAAGAAAATTCGGGGGTCATGGGGTCGATCCTCGTAATACATCTTAGGCTTTTGAGGTTATGTGTGTAATGCGTTTTAAGTATTCAAATATCACTTGCTTTAAATGAAGTAAAAGATCATAAGGAAACTTTCAAATCCGAGGGGCAACTTCTCAAGGGGCATTTCCCTTGAGAAAAATATGAAGAAATCCTGGCCTAATGAGACCAGCATAGTGGACTATAGCCTATAACCCTTTACTAAACGGAGCCCTGTGCTCAGTAGTGAGTCGTTGTTGGGTCGCTGAGATGATGATAAAGATGGTGCAGATTCTACTACTGCATCATCATTAACCACTAGAAGAGTGAGTATAGCACTAATATGTTATCCAATGGGAAACGTAGGTAGTAGTGCAGGGTAGTGCCGTATATATCTTAAATTTGGAAAGTATCGAAATAAAACAAAATGAGGTCAAGATCTTTAGAAGGTTAGTTTTTTCAGGAAGAAAATAATCTATAGCCCTGCATTTCTCAATTACTTGCGGAAAGTTTTACCAATAAACAACTGCTCGGATAGGAAGTTATTTTTGGGCAGTATATTAGCCATGTATCTTCTGCCCAAAAGTAAACTTTGGAGCCCATATCCCGATAATATACCGCATCTTCTTTCACCTCGCAGATACCAAGAGGAGTATAACTAGTGAAACCAATTATATCAGGTGGTGATCAACTTTGAATACTCGTTTGTGTCTGTCTAGTCTGAAAAGCGCCTGAAGAGAACATGCAATCTTAAGGTTGTTACTATGGCCGAAACCTCTCACAGTACAAAAATACATTATAATAAATTCGAAGTTTCCTTGTGTGTTGGTTTGTCCTTCAATCAGGCAGCAAGGGAACAAGGGATTGACGTAATTTTTTGCATAGGTATAGTTGACCTGAAGAATGACTAGGCTTCCTTTTTCCTTTTAAGGTTGGAAAAACAAAGGGTTCAAAAGGGATTTCTAAATATCTAAATCTCTAAATTTTTAAATTGTTAAGTATTTTGTATCAATAGGAAAAAAAATTTAGCCGAAAATAGTTTGGGAATCACTGCTCTACATGCAGTCGGTACCCGTAATACTTTAATCCAGTAAAAGAGGGTCAGAAAAATATGGAAATCGTTATCTTAAATTGGGATGGAAAGAAAAATTTAATGCTTTAAAATTTCTTTGATTCTGTTTCGTAATATTAAAAGTTCACTTCTCGCAGCATTTCATCCAATAAATTAATGTAAGGAATAAAGCTGACTGAGTCGGGACTGATGCTGATAAAGCGGTAGAGCTTTTGCTAAATGGGAAACTATTTTCGTGAGATTAAGGCGACATAACGATTTCGTTTTTTATTATAAATGCCACTCATCAAACAAACTAAAAATTTTACAGCATTCATTAAAGATAAAAATACTTTTAGAAGTTATTGTTGACGTTACAAGAGGATATTTGTCATGTTCTGATGATGATGGCACTGCTATTGTAAAAGATTCTATTATTCAAAGTATTGTTCAAAAAACGAGAATTATTTTCTTAAAATGTAACAGCTAATTCGAGCCTTTTCGAATTTTTTTCACTTAATAATTTTTCTGAATATCTACCAAGATTTTATTACTGCCGAACCTCAATTCATTGATTAAATTATAGTTACTAACTCATTAAATAGTTACATTTATATATCTTTAACTGCCGCACTCACTTTCTTCTTCGTTGTCAAACGATAGACGGCTGGACAAAAATCTCTTTTAAAGAGACATTTGGTTCTAATGAATGAAACATTAACAAATTAAATCAATCATTCAATCTTCAAGGAGCTGTCATTTATACATATTAAAGTTTTTTTAACAACTTTTTTCGGCAGTTGATACTTGAAACTTACCATCAAGGTCATTCCTTTGCTTCCGCTCCCTCTCTCAACAATGACCCTTATTTCAATATGCCTCACTATTTACTCTATTCATCCCCTTGCCATCTGTTTTATGCGAGTTTCAAAGTACGTTCGGGCCTTTCAAACGCTATTGAATAATAAATGAACTGAGCCTCAAACAAGGTTTCACTTTTACACTACTACAGCACCAGAAGCCGTTTTGCAGTGCTTTCAATTTGCGATTGTATCACAGTCCACAACATTATATTTTGTTTATTGGGCAATCAACACATATTGCAATATTTGGTGATCTTTACCTTAATTCTGAAGCTATTACAGTTTGCTCTTATTGAAATCCTTCGTACTCCATGACAAAGGATTTCAAATATAACATAGAGCGCGAAATGCTAAACACACACGTACACACGTACTTAATAACTAAATATAGTAAGTAGAAGAATTTTATTTATTTGGTTGATAAATACCGAGAATCTAGGATCAAAAACACCTATCTATATATAAATAAGGGATCTCGTTATACGAGCGACACACTTATACAGTATGATTATAATAGGAAGTATTGTTTTGAAAATTCCAAGATTAAATGCGTTATTTGACCTGTGGTTCCTGCAGTACCAGGTATTTATATTTAAAATTAATATTTATTTGAGATAGCAAAGCGAGGGAGTCTATATTGGAATGTATTTACAACAGGAGCGTAAATATAGATAATACAAAGTGGTAGTTTTTAGTTTGTGCAAATTTTAAGGCATCGGATGTTTTAATCAAAAGGTCAGACCGGATATTTAAATGGCTTCCGCCCGCCGTGCGAGATGTATGCAGATTCCGAAAAACTGCCCGCGCGTACCAGCTTTGGATTAATTAATATTTTGAATAATCCTCTCGTAACTTTGGGAATACCCTGAAAGTTGATTCAAAATTTCCCAGAAAGTAAAATGATACATCAAAAGGAAGAAGGATGGAAGAGATTGCTTTTGCAATAAGGCTGCCTTTGCACCTTGTATTTATTTTTCTTTCTTATGTATCAACCTTTATTTCTTGTTGTCGATGCTTGTTGTGCAATAAATAATTTTCTATTCTATTCTATTCTCTTAAAACAAAAAGTGACATATGTATTGTGTTAAATATTTTTGTTGTAAGCTAGCAGATAATGATGGAATAAAAATAATAAGTTTAAAAAGTTTACCTTAAGCTTACTGAGTCTTTATTACAGCTTAGTCAGAAGTAGACTTGAATCCGGTTCTGTAATTTGGTCTCCATACTATAAGATACACATGAACCGCATTGAATCTGTTCAGAGACGTTGTCTTCGTGTATTAAGTTGGGGATTTGGTTTTTCTCGCGTTCTTCAAGGCTACTCTGAGAGATCGAAGTACTTTACAGTTACACCTCTTTAACTAAGACGTGATACGAGTTTTTTAATGACCTTACATAAAATTATATTGGACTGTTCAGCCTTATTAGAAAACATTATACACCAGGCATCAATGTATTCGTTCGAATGTTTTTGTCTTACATGCATACAGAAACAACACTCCTGTTTATAATCCACTACTAAAAATGAGCAGGATGTGCAACGATTTGGCGTCCAAGGCTCAGGAGGAACTAGATATATTTGACCCTCGCAAGGGTCCCTACAAGATAAAAATAAAAAATGCGTTGTTTTGCGTAGCAAAACAAATCTGTTTTAGGCTTAGTACTTAAGGAATTCAATTGTTTGTATTTTAATTTTTGTTAAATTCAATATTTTCATTGTGATTCTGATAAGTAATTGAACACATATATTTTGGCGAGCAGACAGTTTTGTGACCGATCTGTTAATTATTGTAATGGTATTTTTGCTGTTTTGTGTGTCAAATAAATAAATAATATAATAGAAACTAACACAACAGTTGGTTTACGAATACAATAGATGTGTGTTTTATTACGAAACCAGAGAGGCAAGAATAAAAGAGCCCAAAAAACAAGTCAGCCTGTAATAATAAAATCACGAACAATTCAAAGAAAAATGAACATTGAAAATGAAATGGTTCACTAGACAATGAAACCAAAACATAGTGGTACAAAAGAAACAAACTCTACAACAAAGCAATAAATAGGTCAAACTGATACTATTCATTTGTTAGAGTTAAGCTACTAAGCTACTAGTGGAAATGTGACCCTATTCAGACAGCCCGGATCACCATCCGTAACACTGGCAGTTCCTACAACAGTTGTAAAATCCGATTGTCTACATCAAGCCGGGATTACGACGGGCAAACATAAACTGTTTTATCCCAATGAGAATCGTACCGGCACTTGTTTTTGCTACTACTATACAACCTTGCAACTTAGTCTAGTCGAATTGCTGCCAAAAACTTGGTGGCTTAGTGTTTTACCTGTGCTCGTGCTTAGCATGTAAAAGTAAAACTTTGAAATGAAGCGGCAACAGTTTCAAAGCGAAGTTTTCTCTTTACCTCTCTCTCTATACAAAGAACATAATTTTCATCATGAGCGACCCCTTCCTTGCCTTGCATTATTAAAAATATGGCAGGTTCCTAGATCCTTCCACATACAGCTTGACTGATGACTGAATTATTCTACGCCATACAGAGGCCACATACAGGCCACGGTCCAAAGATCTTTTGCATTAACTAATTCACGTTCCACCGTGCAGAACCCGTGCCCAGGCACTCCCGTCAAAGCGTTATAAGAATGTGCCTTAAGAATATGAGTTTGTTAGTTAGGTTTAACAAAGTGTTAGTGATATTAACAGGAACGAACACGCTCTTCAAGATAAGAAAAAAACGGAAAGGCCAAAGGATCTTCCGGTCACCCAACCAGTTACTTGGGGGTAGAAGATGCCCACGCGATATTAATTAGGGACTGTTACAAATGAGGCTCACGTCCCACTTAAAAGTTCCTAGAAACTGATTATTTTAGGATAATTAAGTTCGTGTTCACGCCGAAAGCGCCCAGCGGTCTCATTGTTTGTGAAGAACCACGGATGCTGTTCTATTACAAATATTGACGAGTCCGTCCGCTTCGCCAGTTTTGCCACGCTTTCATTTTACTGTGAACACGCGATGGACTTGATTTCCCCCGTTAGACCATTGCTGTGTTCACTTTTAATACAAGTTTTACGTTAAAGCACAAAAATAGACTTTCAAATATTCTAATCATTATTTATTTGAATAGACACTATGAGTGGCGCCGATTTCCAAGATCATCATTCCATATTTTATTGAGATATCCTGTTCTCTAATAATGAAAATGGTTGTGAAATGCTTTTTAGCTAACATATGCGTTCTTTTATCTACTGCGTTTTCAAACATATTGTATCTTTCGGTTATGGTCGGTTTGTGCTCCGAAATTATCTTTTTAAGAAATTGAATACATTGCCTCGTATTCAATTTCTTCCCAAATAAGATTCTTTCACGCACAAATTTGAACCCTTTAAATATTTCACAAAGGCGTAAAATCGAAAACGTTTTTTGCTAATAAATAAGCATATAATAGCCTCGTTCTAATAACATTGACAGAATCATACGTGGGAACGTAGAAAGGATGATGTACCACAGTAATTCCTTTTGATGTCCCCGATAACTCCGCTATACGAGCAGACAACGATGTAATATACACGCGTGAATATATTAGCGAGGCGTAAAGTAGAAACGTTGTGTGCAGAGACAACAAAAGAGCAGGAATTAATCGGAAATGACTGGGGGAAAATACTTCCTGTTTAGAACGTTTGATGGGTATTGTTTGGAATTAGATGGAAATCTGAGGCCTTTAGATAAATAATTGCCGCGAAGCATGTGCCAACAGCTTAAAGAGTTCTGAATACTAAGCTACATACACATAATACAGAATACAGGAAAGCCGGCACAGGATTACCTGTGCCGGCTAAGATTACTCAGTGTGGAAAGTCGGCGGCCGACTGATCATCCTTGTAAGTCGTCGGTTTGTCTTCACACATCATAACGGCATCACCAACCGGTAGTGTGTCTTTACTATTTAATACTATGTTTATGGTTTTTACTTACTCTACTTACTACTGACTCTTCATACGCTGTTTATCAATATAACATATCTGTTTTCTAATGAGAATCTTGCTTTAATAATGATGTACCTTTGACAATTACAAAAAGCTTGTCGTAGTATATTGCAAAAGCGTTTTTCGAGTATTTTAAGTTGTCAAGCAAGGAGACATTCCTAAGTTACATTAAATATGTGAAAATTTTTCGGTAACACAAAGCGGTTCTCATGTGGTTTTTGCCCGTATATGAGGCCAGTTCATTAACTTTTAGCGTTAACAAAGCTCGTCAGTGTGCATATTTAGTGAATATCCTTTTAGCTTGCCGAGCTTATACAAGACGTTAAGAGAAGTTTCTTTTAAGCAGGCTCCATACAAACGAAGTTTAATTTTGTTTGGATATTAATCTGCGAACAACATTGTATTGGTAGATGTAATATGGTTGTGGTAGATTGTACAATGTACATAAATATTGTACCTGCTTTCCATATATTTACAACTCTAAAAATCTTATTCTGAAACCTTTATGATTCGAACCCGCCACATATATGATTTAAGTGAGCCTTCTAAACTATTAGTTATCGAGGCTTGTCATTATGTGTAGATCTTCTGCCATAAATTCTGGCGTAGTGTAAAGATAAGTGTGGAAACATGAAATGAGGAAGTGTTTTTACCGTTCCTTTTTTGCGATAAATCACGAGTCAGTGGATAACATGTGAAATGCTGCTAAAATATAGAGGACGTTTCAAATAAGAGTTAGCCAAGCTGTTGCCATACTCAAATTCTGTGTCTTCAAAGTGCTTTGCACAAATTTCTATTTTAATGTTTTCATGTCAATTTCACCGACGTTGAAAAACGTTGAACAGTGGAATAACTTAACAATTCACCTTCCTGGAGTATAAACTCTTATATAATAATAAAAAAAACTTTTTCAAAAAAAGTCAGTTTTAAAAGAATGCCTCTAGGGGCAGTCTTTCAATTTTCTCTTAGATGTTTGACTTTAAAGAAAAACACTGCAGTGTTTTTTGAAGATTTTTTTGCAATCATGTTCATTCTTGATGAAATGGTTCCAGTAACAATTTTAAAAGGGTAACTTGCAAGATAACACAGGGTATTTTCGACACTGAATATTATGCATTTTAAGTTAACGCGTATTAAATTTGACCCAGCGATGTTAAACGACTTGTTAACATCAGTAACTCCATTTACGTAAATAGATTGACAGGCTACTTTCAAATATGGCACGAGAAACCAACATAATAGAGGTGGTGTTAATTTGTTCATACAATATTTTAATTCTTACTTTAGTGAGGTACGAAAGTAAAACACTTGCGGTTCGGAAGGCTACGCGACAGAAACAGACTTCGGAAACTAGTATAGTCCAGAAATTACATTCTGCTTCATACATAACGATTAATTTGCGCCACTTTGATTAGATAGATGCTCGATTTACATGAAATAATTAGATTTCGTTCAATATTCAGTTTATTATCGGTCCGATTCTGATTGGCTTTGTTAATTTACGACAGCCGTGTAATTTAATTTGCATTTAGTGTCTTACTATTCCTAATTAAATTTGCACTGATTTGAGAGGCGAGATTTTCTTGGATGAGAACATGAGCCTTAGATTCAGATATGAGGATCTGGTTTAGATAAATTTACTGACTCCACGCTTGAAAATACGCCGAACCTTTTTCTGACCCTGTTTTCACAATCCGACGACCTACCTGGTGCGCTAAAGAGTGCTGTGTGTTTTAAAGGGATGACTCGGATTCTATTCCAGGCGGGAACAATATAGAAATTATTCATAATTTCTGAAATTTCTCACCAGAATGAGAGACTGGTCGTGCCCAGTTACTCTGCTGTCAATGGTGACATTGTCGCCAAGTGAATAAACATTCCGACACGAAGGCGTGTTGAACTCTATTAGAAGTATGGGCTTTATTAAAAATGCAATATCCCCTTCTAAGTCAGCCTGCTATCATCTTAGAATGTATCTTCACTTACCAGCAGGTGAGATCGCAGTCAAGGAGTATCTTGTCATCGAATAAAAAAATTCCAATCGAATCCAACTTGATATTCAGGAACTAAGATTTTTTTCTGAATTTCCGTTTTCACGGCGCATGATTTATTTATGACTTTGTTTCCTTTTTTATCAAAGTTATTAAAGTTCTTTGTCAGACTTTTATTTTTATTAGTGATAGCAATTCTAAGAAAAATAGATCGCAGCCCTCTTTCTATTGTTTTATCGACAATTCTTATCACTAGAACATAAAACACTTTGACCTACTTTTTTATTGTTGACCAAAGTTTTTGAATTTAAGCATCAGAATTTATTTGTGTGCTGCCTTGGTAAAATGATAATCTTTTTAAAAAACTAGATCAGGTCTGGAACTAAATTGTCGCTGAAAAAGACGAATTAATCAAGGACACTGAAAAATAAATAGCAGATGGTGTTTGCTGAACGTTCGCATTATTTTAGTCCATCATCAAAAAAAAATTGGTCATGTCATTAAGAGTTATACGATTCCGAGCAAAGTATCTATGCCAGATCGATAAGGACAGTTATTTGAAGGTAACGCTTGCCAAATCGGCCAATAAGTTTGCCCTATGCTTCAACAGAGATGACATAGTTTAATGATCTTCTGTCTATAAACTTGCTGTAACCCTTGGTTCTTTGAAGAATTTCCTTATTTACGATTCAGAAAAGAGTTGCTTTAAAAATTATGCATCCTGTAAGTATCTATCCGAATTCTTTCATTGTGAAATTTTTTCAGAGGCAGCTGGTACGATACTCTTCATCAGGATCATACAAATAATATGAAGGAAAGTGGTTTTTTTTTGTTGGTTTATCCTTCAATCATGCAGCTACAGATTTACGTATCGATTTAATTTTTTGTATGAAGATTAAAGAGTGACATACTTTGTACTTTTTATTTGAGAGAAAAAAGAAATTCCCGCAGGATTATCAAAAACTTTATTCCTTACCTTCACGCAGAGAAAGTCGCGAACATAGGTTAGTTAAATGTTAAAGATAATTTTTGGAATCTTTAGAAATTAACTAAATAGTCGCTGCATAATACACACTACAGAGAAAGAAGAAATACATACATAAGTACAAAGAATAATCCTTGTAAACTTTGTACCAAAAATCACCTGATTTTAATCATCATCATCATCATCATCATCAAACCATCAACGGCTCAGTTCTGAGCGCAGGTCTCTCAGAGAAGGGTTATAGGCAATAGTCCACCACGCTGGCCCAATTTGATTTGGCGGACTTCACACACCTTCGGGAACATTATAGAGAACTCTCAGATGTGCAGGTTTCCTGACGATGTTTTCCTTCACCGTATTTAATAAAGGTACGCAATTCAATTATAATGCCCTCTACATTAAAAAAATGTAGATTTGTATTTCCTTAAAGCGTAAGAAAAGTCGTCAAGAGATGTTCGTTCCGGACAACATGATAGGTAGATTTAAATAAGAACATTCTTGAACCATTCGTCTGTGATGAAGATAATTAAGTAAATGCGCATCTAGATATCAAAACGTCTTGTTTTTAAAGGACCTTAACATAAATCTCAGTAAAACGTAACGTAATAGAAATAAATAATAAAATCGGCATTCCTCCTAATAAAATTATATTTTACTAGCTGATGCCCGTGACTTTATCCGCGTGACTCTTTTATTTTCTGGGATAAAGAGTTGCCTATGTCACTCTCGTCTTTAACTATATCCACGCAAAAATCACGCGATCTGTTGAATGATTGAAGGACCAACCAACAAACAAACACACTTTTGCATTTAGGTATAATATGGGTAGTGATAGAATATAATAGAATAGAATAGAATAGAAATGTTTTTTATTCAAATAAACACACGTACTTTTGAATCGTCAATGAGTCTACCATATCTCATGAGATCGTTTTATTCTTATACCAGCTGACTCACGCGACTTCGTCCGCGTTGATTTAGTTTTTAAAAAATCTCGCAATTCCTCGTCACCAATACCTAAATCCGCACGGCTTAAATGTGCAGTACCCTGTATCATCAGGGTTGAGGGCTAGGACTTTGAGTTCAATGATGAAGTCGTTGCTTGGTATCTACAACATCAAATCACCATCAACAGTACCTAAATCACAACGGCTTAGGAGTGCAGTACCCTGCATCATCAGGGTTGAGGGTTAGAATTTGGAGTTTAATGATGAAGTGATTGCTTGGTACCTACAATATCAAATCACCAATCTTTAAAGTACGTCCTTTCTAATAAAAAGAATGAATGATATCGGACTACGCGTTAATGAATTACAACCAAGTACATATTTTGACTTCCATCCCCTCTCCCAAGGGAATTGTGCTGAATTTTGGGATGAAAAGTATCCTATTTCTACCTCGTTGTATGAACTTAAATAATGCCAAGTTAGATTTAAATCCGTCCAGTAGTTTAGATTTAGAAGTAGTTAGTAGATTTTCAGCCAGAACCCAGAGATTCGGGTGATGCCACATAATCAATTAAAAAAAAATTAAGTGGCACTCGGGGACTGCCGCGGTAAAGCTATTGCATAGCATTTTTTATCAACTTATGCGATTATAATATTAATGCAATATTTTTTTGCATAATAAAAATTATGCAAAAAAAATAATTAAAAAACAAACAAACAAGAAAAGCGAACTGTCACAACTTCGCGGGTGAGATTCGAACCTGCGACATCATACACCATACGATAAAGAAAGCGGCCGCTCGCCCACTGCGCCAAATAGAGCTAGAACTTCTAAAATGTTGAACGCTTACTGAACGACGGTGTTAGGTTTTTTTTTCGTTACGAAATTTCTTGATTCGGTCCTGTCCAAACTGTTTGTCCTAGTTCAAAGCCCGCGATAAAAGCTATGCAATAGCTTAATAAAAATTAACTATACGCTGTAATCAACTAATCAATCAGGTAGAAACTAATAATACTATATACACTGTAATAAGTAAAATGAATATGGCTACCAGTCTACACAGATACTATAATAAATTATGTTATAGATAATGAACATAAATTAAATTACATTGCCAACCTACATTCTTACACACGAAAAAAACACTGAAAAAGTACTAGCCACTAAAGAAATGAATACTCCGCCATATAATCCGGGAACTCCACTTAAAACGTAACCAATACGAAGAGGCGCAGGGACTGACGCAGAGCGTACTTCACGTGCTATCTGTTCATCAGCATCTCTGAATATAGCATCGTATCCATAGGATCTCTGGTGTAAAGTGGCTGTCGCGTGCGCCGCACATGCGCAGGCGACGAGGGCGATGTACAGTAACTGCAAATGACAATTATCACATTTTAGAGCTAGGGACGCACTATACTGCGAGCGAAAACCCGAAGTGATAGGTTTACCGCGCACAATTTACCTTTTGTGTTTGTCCATGCTATGTAGATTACGAAGCATCATCTTATAGCGACCTAGGTCCGGTCCACAATGCATATTTGCAAGAGTACATACACATTTTTGTGGTATTTGGCGGGCTATAGCAAACTATTTTGTTTTCCCTCGCATTTAGAAGTTAGAGGAAGGAGTTTAGAAGTTATAAGCGAACACACAAACAAATGCAATTTACGAGCTTATTTTATTTCTTAAGAATGGAAGAAAATAATAGAGAAAATAATTAAAAAGTTAATACTTTACTTACAGTTCTCATGGCGATGCAACAAGATTTTCTGAATTATTTTTCAAACACAGCTTGTATTTATACGTAAAATTTTATTCTTAAATCTATTTTTAATCATGTAGGTACACAATAGATAAGTAGGTATATATTTCAGATGAATTTTTAATCGTTTATTAATTAGGTAGGTACTCAATAGATAAGTAGCTAGTACCTGGGTGACCGAGCTTTGTTCGTTTTTTTTTTTTTTTTTGGTAAATCGTGTTTTTTGGAAATTATACTTATAAAAAAATACGAAAAAATAAATAATAATAAAAATAAAATTCATAGGGGAAAATATAATCGTCTGGACTCGAACTCGGAGTCTTCTGGTTTTAGATGATGGCGAAATTTACCTTGGTATTCTAGTGATATTGTAGGGGTTTTTCATTGCCTGAAAACATGGATAAAACGACGTTTCTAAAATGAAACCTAGCCAGATCGATTATCGCCCCCGAAACCCCCTGCATACTAAATTTCATGAAAATCTTTGGGGCCGTTTCCGAGATTATAAATATATATATACATATATATATATATATATATATATATATATATATATATATATATATATATATATATATATATATATATATATAATATATATATATATTATATATATGCAAGAATTGCTCGTTTAAAGGTATTAGATAGCTATATGTTTGAGATTAATTTTTAATCGTTTATTAATGAATCAATACATTTTATCTTTGCGTTGATTAATTTCCTTTGTAGGTATTATTTCTTATTATTAAACTAGCTGATGCCAGCGATTTCGTCCACGTGGGTATGATATTCCATCCTGTTTTTTGATATAATTTGGACTGTTTTTAAATTTTTTTACGGAGCACCAAGGCATGCTTTCGGTTTGTGAAATAGCGCGCGACTGAGCTAACTTGCTACTATTAGTAGCAGTTAAACCGTGCCGTTTTTGACGCGTTGATGGTGAATCTAAGGAAATATAATATCGTTGGTTTCTAGCAAGTCGATTGTGTGCATCACCTCTTTGTTTATAAAGTTTTGCCTCACAAAGATTAATTATTAAAATCTTTTGCCCGCGGCTTCGCTCACGCTAAGTTCGATTTTTCAAACCCTTACAGCCTTTGGGGTTGATTTTTCAAATATCCTTAGCGGAATCCGCTAAGAAAGGATTTCTGAAAAATACTACGTCATAATAGCTCCGAGTATATGTATGCCACCCGATCCGTCCAGTGGTTTGAGCTGTGCGTTGACATCTGTCAATCAGTCAGTAAGTCGGTCATTCAGTCAGTCAGTCACTTTTCCTTTTATATATTTAATATTATCAAATGAAAATATGACTCTGGCACTTGTAAACATAAATAATCGTGACTGTTAAGTAGTATCAAAGATCTAGAAGAGAGATTGCAAGCAACGATGTTGGGTTATTCAGCTACGTAGGGTAACTACTTAGACGCCTAACGTTAGCTTAACATTTCCTATCTACGGGTTTAATATTAATAAACTCAGCTTTAGACGAACTAAATTGGTATCGTGTATTTCGCTATAGAAGAAATATTGATAAAAAATTATCACACTCCGTTAAACAATATTTCCTATCGCTATGTAAGTAGAAGTACCTACACGGCGCACAATCCACTTGCTTACACAAGTACAATCAATATAAGCCTGTCAAGAGCTGCTGAATTATAAATGAAGCTAGATTCAAACAAGGTTCAACTTGTACGCCACATTCACAGAGAGACATTTTTTTCTATTAGCGCCTTTAGCTCTGCTTAGTTCGTTTTGTTCTGGCTGTTTTAAATGAGTTTTTCCACTGTGCAAAAATTTAGCTTCGAAATTTTTAGCGTTTCGATTGTCACTAAACTTTCCTCGATACTTTTGAGTTTCTAATGAGAGGTTGAATTTAATTAAAATGTTGTTATAAGTGTTTCACTCTTTTGACGTGATAACGTCTTATAAATCGATGAACACAGGCTGCACGCACAAAAAAGTGTCACGTTCCGCCTAAGCCTGAGCGTGCAAGCGAGAGCGCGGAACAAGCGATGGAGACGCACGATCGGCCCAAGCGTTGGCTTGTGACCGCGCCGCCGCCCGCCAGCCATCGTCAATGTTTCTTTATGACGTAATCACGTAAGACTATCGTCCGTTAACCGACTTTACAGACAACCAATTTTTTTTTTAGTAGAACACATTATGTTAAATCTAAGATAAATTAAATCAAAATAGTATACCTATTGTAAATTGTGACACAAGGGCGGGACGTAGGTTATTAAAATCGAGATGACGTTTATAAGCCCAAAAAGCAGGCGAAGGTTGCCGTCGCGTCGTTACGAGTTCTTATCATAGAATCTTTTTCAATACATTTGTGAGAAAACTGAAAAAGCGTAAATAACCCAGAATATATAAAACCTAGATTATTATAAGAAAACCACCATAATATAGTACCTGTAAATAGATTTTAGGGGTAAGGACTATTAAGCGCGATTAACAGAACTCTTTCTTTTCAGAGTGAGCGAGTTACGATTTACTTTCTACTTATTAACTTGAACCACAGGGACCTCCTTGCTTTGGCTTCTTGCTTTGAGATCGGATTGAATTTATAGGAATTAAATAAAGATTGGAATGAATCGAGAGTTTCGAGACGCGTTTACCATTGAAAGTGCATTTTCCGAGTGAGTTGATTGAAAATTATATTTCCTTTTCTTGTGCTTTATTACGCTTAAGCATCTTGCGCCCATTCGTTACTACTAATACCCAGCAAATGCTCCACACAAACTTTTATAGCCCCTTTCAGTGCCATATCTGTGGGTGGAATTTCTAAAAATCTGCTTCGAGTCAAAAGGAGATTGCTTTTAGTGCTTGCAGCTACTTTGAGCTAGACCGCCCACAGTATATCTATCTACTTAGACGCGGTCTGTACCAAGTGCGATATAATAATACGAGGGAAAGATTTAAGATTCGACTCTTAGCCAGCTGACAGTTACAGTTCACAAGATCAATTTTAGATAAGATTTCAGAACTCGTATAACGTAATGGATAAAATATCAGATTCTTCAAAACTATCGATTTGCGACTTGAACAGTAATCATTTATGGGCACAGTACAAAACATGGAACTAGAAATTACGACTACGTGTACAAAAGTTAAGCAATGTATCCTTTAGAATGTATCTGATTTCCATAATCTTAATATATATAAATTACGTGTCACGTTGTTTGTCCGCGATGGACCCTAAACTACTTAACCGATTTTGATAAAACTTCGTAACTATCTGTAATTTGGTCAAACTAGAAAGATAATAATCTATTTTACCTACTGGGTCACAGCAACGCGTGGCTAGGTCAGCTAGTTTAATATAAAAAATCGGCCAAGTGCGAGTCGGGCCTCGCTCTTTTAGGGTTCCGTTAAAAAAATTAAATTAAAAAATTTCCATCTACCCACCTACCCATTTTAATTTAATTTTTTTAATTAAATTTAATTTTTATTATTTGTTGTTATAGCGGCAATAGAAATACATAATATGTGAAAATTTCATCTGTCTATCTATTACGGTTTACGAGATATAGCCCTCTGACAGACGGACGGACGGACGGACGGACGGACGGACGGACGGACGGACAGCGTAGGCTTAGTAATAGGGTCCCGTTGGTACCCTTTGGGTACGGAACCCTAAAAACTTCTTTTTAAGAAACCTACTTCAAGCGCCCGCGCCACTACAAAGTATATAATTTATTGTTGATTTTTTTTTAAACTGCTTGACCGATTTCGATAAAATTTAAATATGGGACCACCTGGGGATACCCTTTCAAAAAAAAAAGAATTTTCCAAATCGGTTCAGGCATCTTCGAGTAATCGGTGAACAGTGAACATAATACCTACATAAGCAAAAAATTAAAAAAAAGATTCCGACAAATTGCGAACCTCCTCCTTTTTGAAGTTGGTTAAAAATCAGCCAAAACAACGACTATAGACTGGGGTCGAACCTCGAATCCCCTGAAAATGAGACTGAAGTCCTTAACATTGCCTTTATTAAATCATCATCAACAATTATTTCACACTGCAATCTTCAAACTGCATTAAACGCACATAATTTAATTCAGAACCACAAAGCTTTTATTAACATTGGGTGCCCAATATAATGTATGACCCGCATAAACTTCCACAGCTACATCCGAGTATGATTTAGTTGCATTGCAAGAGATTGTAATACATCTTGTCTACGTGGCTTGTGTGGAACGGAAGATACTACAAGAACCCGTAATGGCATATCATGTTTGGTGTAATTATAATGAGGATTGCTAAGGGTAAACATGTACTGCATTCATAGATCAAAATTATCCTCAAATGTACTCTACAAATCCATTTTATACAATTATTTGAGTTAATATTGTTTGAGTTTTTTTTTTGACTGTATACTGCAATAAAAGAAACCACTTTCAATAAATAATTGGAGTACATTGAATGTTCTTATAATTTTTTTTTCAAATTCTGACTGCTTTAGTGGTAAAGGACTTTAAGTGGTCATATAAAATAGGAGGAGCTTAATAGAAGACTTGAGACTTAAATTCAAATTTACTTATTTCATGTAGGCCAACCTGTGGCTCTTATGAGACGTCATGACTCTACCACCGCGGTGATAGAGTCATGACCGGTTCGAAAAGCGGATGCTGCCGAGAAGAGCCGGCAAGAAACTCCGGCTAAATACAATCGTCATCGTCATGTTCATCAAATCGTTAGTTTAGTCAGTGGCAATATCGTTTAATATAGGAACTACTTACTACACAAAAAAAGTTTCCTTTGAGCATTAACTCAACACCATAAAGTGCTATCGGCGCTCTGGCTTCCGACCAGAATACAAATACCCGAATTCGCCAAACCATCCCTTTACAGGATATACTCGTACAACTCCATTTCAATCGAAATAAGCAACCTTATTACCAACTCATAAGGTTTATTATTATCGTGTTTCTATTTCTGCTTTATGTATTATATTGACTGCTAATTTATACCTTAAGTTCGTTGAAATAGGGTTGGTATTGAATTGCGATAGCCAAACGAGGCTCCAATAAATAGATTCTGATTCCGCACACACAGCCTAAAATGCTAGGTGAATGCTATGATCCAGTGATATGTTAAGGCCGTCATTTCTATTCTTTTAACTTTCAAACTACATAATATATTTTTTTTTCGATTACTGAGGCGTATCCACTTCACATATGAAGTAAAGAAATTTTATAAATAGAAATTCAAATCGATGACAAAATAGTCCTTGACTGCGATCTCACCTGATGGTAAGTGACGATTCAGTCTAAGATGGTAGCGGACTAACTTGGAAGGGGTATGGCAGTGAAAATTCAACCCAAACCCCTAATCGGTGTCTACACGCCATCGTGCCGGAACGTTAAATCGCTTGGCGGCACGTGTAATAGATGATGTGTGTAGTATTTCGTGTGATACTTAACGCTTTCCACGCATGAATAATCAAGTAAACAGTTAATTAACAGATTTTCTCTTGACTGATTATTTATTACTAGCTGATGCCCGCGACTTCGTCTGCGTGGATTTAGTTTATAACATCCCGCGGGAAATCTTTGTCACCCTCCAGGTTGTCGACTATACCTATCCAATAAATCACGTCAATCCGTAGCTTTGTAGCAGGAAACATTTGATCGTCTTGCTCGCGGCATTGTTAATGATGATTCAAAGAGAAAACATATTACTGATGATATTATCAATTACGTTTAGCTATCATTTTTATAATTGTCAAATTTTTTACCATACTTAACCAAAGACAAAATTACATTTAGCTGTTATTTACGTTTTGTTATACCACGTTTTATAGTGACTTGACGGAAACGCTGTCGAACGGGATAAAAAGTATCCTATGTCCGTCTCCTGGTACTAAGCTACCTCTCCACCAATTTTCAGCCAAATCGGTTCATCCGTTCTCGAGTTATAAATAGTGTAACTAACACCACTTTCTTTTATATAATATAAATAATAAATATAGATTATTATCACACCAAAGTACCTCTTAAAGCTACGAGTTTCAGTCAAACGTTTCGTGTTTTTGACGCTAAGAATCTCCAAGATAAGCCTGTTCGTTCTTCCAGAACGATTCCACTATTCATCACGAAGCTTCGTTTTCTCATACATACTAATTTTACAAACATTGCAGCTTGTAGCTAAAGCTCCAGAGTCGTTTGTAGTCGAGATGCTTTCATCTTGAACTCGCTTTTGTCTTTGGATGTCATCGAAAGAGGTTACGCGCACCGTTATACCATCGTTATACACATATATTTGAGCTAGTGAAATATTTATTCCAATATTATTCGCTTCAATAGATACCGTCGTCAATTTAAGTACTGATTGAATTTCATCGCCGAAGCTCAGATTTTAGTTACGGAATGAAGAACTTGATTTCTTTAGTTATTCATTTTCTTAAGAAATACTTTTGAATTTATATTAATAAATATAATTTGAATACCAACATTGACTTTAGTTAGTCCGACTTTGAGTCTAACTAAAGTCAATGTTGGTATTCAAATTATATTTATAATTTGAATTTTTAAGTTTGACTTAGTTAGAGACCTTTTTAGGGTTCCGTACCCAAAGGGTACCAACGGGACCCTATTACTAAGCCTACGCTGTCCGTCCGTCCGTCCGTCCGTCCGTCCGTCTGTCAGCGGGCTGTATCTCGTAAACCGTAATAGATAAACAGATGAAATTTTCACATATTATGTATTTCTATTGCCGCTATAACAACAAATAATAAAAATTAAATTAAATTAAAAAAATTAAATTAAAATGGGTAGGTGGGTAGATAGAAATCTTTTAATTTAATTTTTTTTAACGGAACCCTAAAAGAGCGAGGCCCGACTCGCACTTGGCCGATTTTTTTAATTTATGAAAAACAATATTATTGGTTTTTAATATGATAAACTTCTAATAATGATGGCAATTTATTTGACGCGAAGGAAGCTTTTGAAAATCACTATCACTGTTCTTGCCATTAGAGTAAAACTGCTCGAGTTATGGACACTTATGATATAACTGTCTCGTTGGTCTAGTGGTTAGCTTGTTCGACTGCGGATGACGAGGTCCCGGGTTCGATTCCCGGGTCGGGCCGTTAAAAAAATGTATTGGGTTTTTCTGCCAAAGAAATTCTCAGTACTAGCCCGGAGTTAGGAATTTGGTGGTTAGTCACCCCCGTGCCTCGGAGAGCACGTAAAGCCGTCGGTCCTGCGCCTGATCTCTCTCCGGTCGTGTCGGATTTCCGTCCCATCGGACTATGAGAGTGAGGGAATAGAGAGTGCACCTGTGTTTGCGCACACACTTGTGCACTATAATATCTCCCGCGCGGATGGCTGATCTCTAAGGATTTTGGCCGCCGTGATCGAATTCGTTCGGGGTGACATTATTATTATTATTATAATATTACTATCTCAGAAATTATATTGTTGTCCTCAGTTTGATCGTGAGTTTTCGTCTCGACCTTGCTTTAGTCACGTCTAAAAACATAGCTATAAATATAACTATAAATCTTGTGAATTGAGATGTTGGTTTTGTTATGTGCTATTGTGTCAGCTATAACTAAGCTACATTACTAGTACTATTTGTTCTGAATATTACGGATACTATTTTTCCTCATCAGTTAAAGTCCTATTAATATTATAACGTAAATGCGAAAGTTTGTGATGATGAATGGATGGATGTTTATTACTCTTTCACGGAAAAACTACTGGACGGATTTTGATGAAACTTCAATATGTAAGCTTATACCAACATCATATTCCCGGAAAATTAATTCTCGCGGGAATGAGAAACCCTTAATCCGCGCGGATGAAGCCGCGAGTAAGAGATCATTTAGTTATAATTCCTAATCATAGATCATCCACACTTCACTAGGTATAATTAAAGTAATAAGATTATCTGGCTTTTGATTATTGAATATAATTTTTGACGACCTCCCTGGCGCAGTGGTGAGCGCTGTTGTCTTATAACTTGGAGGTCTCGGGTCCGATTCCCGGCGGGGTCGATTTGGGAATTTATAATTTCTGAATTGTCTCTGGTCTGGTCTGGTGGGGAGGCTTTGGTTGGCCGTGGCTAGTTACCACCCTACCGTCAAAGACGTGCCGCCAAGCGATTTAGCGTTCCGGCACGATGGCGTGTAGAAACCGATTAGGGGTTATGGGTTGAATTTTCACTGCCGTACCCCTCCCAAGTTAGTCCGCTACCATCATAGACTGCATCGTCACTTACCATCAGGTGAGATCGCAGTCAAGGACTATCTTGTCATCGAATAAAAAAAATAAATTGTCTATAGATAATAATTTATTTAACCATAGGAAATCTCCGATCATTTACCATTTCAACTATAGTTGAAACCATTCTTAAGGGAAACCATGTTTATGACATTATAAAAATAAAATAACTAAAGTATAATTTAATTATGTGTAGTAAAACTAAAACCTCAAACATAATCTAAGGCGGGACCGATTTCTCAGCATATGCCAATCAGTATGATCAGTACCAAGTACTGACAGTTCAACCTGACACCAAATGCCCATAAGACGCTGTAGATGCTGGCCTATTAAAAGATGGGTATTAAAATCTTTTAGTTAACACTAGCTGATGCCCGCGACTTCGTCTGCGTGGATTTAGTTCATAACATCCCGCGGGAAATCTTTGTCACCCTCCAGGTTCTCAACTATACCTATCCAATAAATCACGTCAATCCGGAGCTTTGTAGCAGGAAACATTTGATCGTCTTGCTCGCGGCATTGTTAATGATGATTCAAAGAGAAAACATATTACTGATGATATTATCAATTACGTTAAACTATAATTTTTATAATTGTTTTTACCATAATTAACCAAATACAAAATTACGTTTAGCTGTCATTTACGTTTTGTTCTTCCACTGTCATTTTCGTTTTTTTATTCCATGTCAGATGCATTTTTGTTATACCAGGTTTTATATTGACTTGACGGAAACGCGGTCGAACGGGATAAAAAGTATCCTATGTCCGTCTCCTGGTTCTAAGCTACCTCTCCACCAATTTTGAGCCAAATCGGTTCATCCGTTCTTGAGTTATAAATAGTGTAACTAACACCACTTTCTTTTATATATATAGATTACCCTATACATACGTATTATAATTTCGTCCAATATCAAGAATAGTTAATTTAAATCCCGTATTACCCCAAAACGTACATAATGCCACTTTGCCCATATTGTCGTCATAAAGAGCATGCAATATCACGCTTGCATAATTAAAGAATAAAAGTCACTTTATCCAAAGTTAATTTCTTATTATCATAGGGGATTTACAAAGAGTGCGTTTCACTTATACAAATTAACCGGAAGCTTTTAAATTTTCCTTTCTTCCTTTGTACATAATTTTGTATTTATTTGACTTGCCACTTTTTTTTGACTTGACATTTTTATTGCATACATGGAATACATTGCATCATCTTCAAAATCTTCTAATTCACTTGAAAGATATATCTTGCAAGATGAATTAGAACCATTTCCCGGTTTCCGATTGAACTGAAATTTTGAAGGGATATGTACGGGTATAAATTGGATGGCAATGCAATATTTATTGTGACATGGAGCTAATCTGATTATAGAGGCGGAAGGTGGCTATGGGTACTCTGTAGTAGAACAAGGTTACCCCATTGAGTTTGGGCTCATTTTATTCGTTTTGACAAGTACACTGGTCCCAGATAATCTCCAGGATAATTATGAAGCCGGAAGGTGGTTTTGGCAACTTTAGTAATAAAACGACATTACCCCATCGAGTTTGGGCTCGTTTGGTAGTCTAGTCCTAGATGTTATCCAGAGTCTGATGATGTAGCTACTAAAAGCTTGTTATTTAAAAATGTTTTTTTTTTAATTTTGACTTGTTTCTACTGCACTACAGGTGACTATTTCTTCCACGTCTCCGCTTAATTGATAAAAATGAGCAACCACTTCTTAAATACCAGCTGTGGGATTGTCTAAAAATGATTCCAATCACCTCCGATTGGCCGACTTTTCTCGCTAATGGCTAAAATGAATTGTCGCAGCAAACACGAATACAGCCAATGACCACATTGATACTTTAGCAATTATGATTGATGCAGCTTTTCTGCAATTGGCCAGCGGGAGCATGTTAGGTAACGTAAAAATTTCCTTGCTTCAAGCGAAAAAGTTAGTTTTAATTCGGCGTATCGTAACTCAATCGTTCGCTTCCCTGACGCAATTCTCCTCTGCACTGGAATAATCAGACTCCGTATTCATGATGATCTATCAGAGCGACTTGAATTTGCGAAATAAACTTCCTTTTCTGCGAATGTCCGTTTGATTTCACATTATTATAACATCGACATTTACCGTTGGTATGTGTACCATTTATTTATTGCATATCGACTTCCCTGTTTTCATCAATTGGCCTTAAGGGAACACCTATGCGCTTAGGTCACTTCGTAAGTCTAGCGGTTACTCCGAAATGGGTTCGCTAAACTTTCAAACTAAAATTTATTACTTTAACCTAATGTAATATATACCTACCAACCTAGTCTATCGCAGGCTCTTGATTTACATAATAACTGTTATCGTAGTATTTTTATATAGTAGGTACTAGCTTTTGCCCGCAACTTAATCGACGCGACGCGAAATCAGTAAGGATAAGTGTTTTTGAAACAGCTTTGAATTTAAAAAGTTGTTTTTCCGAAAACGAATAGCATTCGGTACTCTTTTTTGGTTCATTAATTTATTTTTCGTATTTACTAAGATGAAACTGAAAATAAATTACAGCGGACTGACTAGAAGATAAACAAAACAATTAAAGGTGACTTTTCCTTTAATGTCGTGGACGGCGAAGAGGACCTTATCTTAGAATGAATGGCAATAACATTCTGTAATTAACTTTTGTTCTTAAATAAAGAACAACCTTTTCAAACCTGCGGTCAAAGGTATAATTAAAAAATTATCCAATTAGACATCGTCAGCCTGTGGACATCCACAGTTGGATGAAGGGCTTTTCTAATTATTAATATTCCTACCTGTGTGAACTTCCTTATTCATATTTTTAAGGTTTTATAAGCTGTCTAGGCCCAAGTAGCCACGACAGCGCAGTGTTAACAGAGGGGTTTAGGATAGCGCAAAAGCGCAATGAGGTTTAGTTATAGTTCTTCAGAAGATCGGAGGCTAAGGATTAGGGCTTCTCCTGTGAGGATTACAGTTTAGGATGACTTTGGGATGCGTGGATTGGGTGGAAGAGATTGGAGACTGTGATAAGGATCTACTTCCGGGTGATGTAAGAAATCTTAAAACCCTAATCTAGCGGTTTTCCACTCTTTTATCTTAGAAACATTGAACCAAACATATTAAACTATTATTTCTTGAACTGTGTCGATAATATGCTTACGTTCACAGATTTTCAAATAAAATATTTGAATCTCTTGTATGACGTCACAGAATTGAAAATTGGAAGTTGTAGTCCCCATTCCATAACTATTCACGTTGTTCCTATCCCTTCACTGTTTCCTCTTCCCAAATAACTTATCTTTCGTTCACAGATTTTCATATCAATATTTGTATCGGTTGTATGACGTCACAGAATTGAAAATTGGAAGTTGTAGTCCACATTCCATTACCATTCACGTTGTCCCTACCTCTTCACTTTTCGTCTCCCCCCAAATAACCCTTTGAAATTAAAAAGTGTTTCCTTTGAAAGACTTTTTACACCTTCATCCTTGGCAAAACCTGATTGAATCATGCTAATTTCGCGGAGCATTTCAGAAAACCTTCAAGTGACCGACTTCATTTAAATAAATTAGAACCTGTGAAAGGTAATAACCTCCTTTTTGATTACTTGTTTTGCATCAAAACCAGTTTTTATACTAAATCAATCCCCGGGATATTATTAACAGAATAACAGAATGGAATATAATATTTTTTTATTCGAATAAACTTTTACAAAGTGCTTTCGAATCAGCAGCTGTAATTCTGTAAAAAATAATATTTACTTCAGTTAAGTAAAACTACCAGAGTAAACTGGCTGAGTAAACACAAAAACAAATGTTTGAGATGAAATAGGTTGCTGTACTAAGTATAATAATTATGGAGTAAAAACATGAATCATTGATTGAATGAGTAGTGAAATCACCTTATATGAAGGACATAATTCAATTTTTGATGCAAAAGCTATATTTTTCTGGGGCAAACCCAACATAACGATATTTGCTTACAATTTACAAATAAGCTGTCTTCATATTTCGTAACGCTTTGTTGGCACAACATAATAATATTTACTTTAGATGTCAACGTTGGTATAGAATATTTTAAATGTCAGTCTTGGAATAGGTTTAATACTCAAAGATATCAGTTATAGTACGTTCACACGTTTCGATTTTAGTTGATTAACCGCTAAATCGCAGGCCATTCAAACCGTCTGAACAAGGTCTGACCAGACGTTCAATCAAATTGAAGCATCGTAAAAGAAGAATGTATTGTTGAACTACAATTGTTGATCAACTAAAATCGATCCGTGTAAACCCCGCTCTACCTCTTTTCAAGATTACTGGTTTCATCAAAATTACACACATTTTTACATTAACATTGTGCTGCACATGAGAATTCTAATCTGTAAAAAATATTTAATAATTTTATCTATCTATGTAAAAATCTTCATATCTCAGTAATTATCATTACTGTTAGAATCATCAGAAATATCAACAGATTTCAAGAGTGACTTTACTCATCAAATTCATCAAACTAAAAGAAAAAAATAGCAGCTGTCTGATCCTATCAGTAGCTACTATTCACAAGTAACAAGCAAAGTTTCGATTAGCAGTTTGATTTTCTTAGATTAAAACGTCTGCCGAAAAGACAAAATCACCACGATTTGTCTACCGAGACCGTATCTTTCTTATCTTTCCTCCTCTAAGAGGCAAATCACATGTTTTATTCCTGCAATATCATCCTGAATTGTGGAAAACATATTCAGTTGCCGTCCATTAGGTTTGTCGAAAACAAATTAATCTTTAACTTCTATTTATTTTATTCCTATCTTTATTTATTAGATTTACTTGTAAGTACAAAATTTGTCTCATCAAACTCAAACACACGCTTTGCACGAGTTGCGTAGCCCGCAGACTATCCTAGTTGTAGCATCTGATCATGGTTGCACGATTACTTTGTACCAAAGTCTATTAAATACAAAAGTGATATTAAAATTATCAACTGCATGACCGAATAACCAACAAACAACCTCTAAAGAAAGGCTATCATCTTCAAATGGCTGAACGAAAATTCATACTATTCATACTTAATTAAGGAACAACCCTTAAAATAATAATTGAACGCGATTAATTCGGTACATACGTTAGAGCTGTTACCAATGGCAAATACAGGACAAGCAAAACTTACCACAACTTCTGTTTGGGCCACCAGGGTTGAAAATATAAATCAAATTATGGTATCTTTCAAATCATATCAATGCGAATAATTCCAAAATTTGCGCATGAAGCGGCGTAACCGTGGCATTTGAATTTATGGTCGTGTAGTTGTTTCTAAACTAGCGGCACGCTATGATGGCCGGTTTGACGTTTGTCCGCTCATGAAGTTCCGTATTAATTGATAACGACTTTGAAGGAAATAATTGTATTACTTTATTGACGATAGTGATGTGCAGAGATTCATAAATTTTATCGAATGTAGTTTTAGGTTTAGGACTCAAAATTTATTTATTAAATTGATTTCTAAAATGTATACAAGTGTAGAAAAATCAGTTTGCACCATTTAAGGGGTGAATGTACTTGTGAATATGAACAATTTTCACTATGTGGACAAACCTCTGAAATCGCAAAAAAATATCAGCTGTTTCATACAAAAGGTAAAATTTTTATTTTTATATGATATATACCACAACTCGGCATTTGGTTTTCTAAATTGAAAATTTTTAAAAATGGAATCTAATACGATCGTCACATAGGATCGCTGGCTAGCACAACTACTACCTCCGGCAAACTCGCGTCAATGCTCAATGCAAAACAAAGCAGTTTCGAATTGACGTTGCTTCGAAAAGTATAAACTGTCAGTGCAATGCGATTGTGATATAGTTTTGACCTGGCTTTGGATTTCAAATATTGATACTGCATTACTGTTGACCCTTGCTCGTTAATTTGGACTCTGTTCAAGCCCTTTGTTGTGGATTTCGTCGATATGACCAAACGTACGCAGAGAACTGTTCTAAATAGTCAGACACGTGAGTTCGTAATACGCCTTCGTAACTATTTCGATCGTGAAGCTCAAAATGGAGGGCCAATTTTATGTATATTCATTTTCATTCAAATATTCAGTTCGTTCAAATAAATTAAATAAACATATACATTTTTGTTTTATTAAACCTATTTAATCAGGTACAAAAACAAAACTTAATTGTTTTTTGTTCGAGAATAAATTGACATTCCACATCACTATTGTAATGTGTCAAACCGGCCATCATAGCGTGCCGCTAGTGTAGTTTCGCAATAACACTGAGGAATATTGCATTCCGGCTACAGATTACCCACGCTGAGTTTGTCTCTTCAGATTTGATTGTCTCTATTGTTTCATTTTATATGGTCCTACTTCCGATGAGGAATATTTACGATCTGAGCTTTAACATGATGTCGTAAAATTTATTGATGTCAAATATCATGAATGTTCCCGATGTATCAAAATCTGTTCTAAGTGCGTACTTAGATTTGCTACCAAAATTGCTGTATGTTTACTCGTAAATCAAAGTTGTAAAGTAGCATAATACAATTTTTTTTATAAATATTATCATTAGTATTTACTAACGATTTTAAATTATTGAGAATTATTGAGCCTGTAATCGTGAGCATCTGGGTAAGTTATTATACCGTAATTTTAAGGGAATCCCATTAAATTAATTATTTTTAGAGGAGCATAAGATATAAGCTAAACTTTCTTATTATATCTAAGTTTCAGTCGACTAGTCACCACTGTGAGACATCGCAGATTCAGTGAACTGCATATTTTACTAAAAATATTCGACACTGGTTGCATTTAAAGTAGTATACAACCACCATGCAGAAATACAAACTACATTACTTATAATAATATATTTATAGATATTCTGGATATAGTTAAGTTTGTGAGTAAAAGTATCGGCGTAATTTAACCATGGCGCACGAGTCTTCGGCCATTTCGAGATAAATCACTATACAAATCAGCATGGTTTTCATACACAACGTAAGTACAGACAAGGTTTTTTTCAAGTCAATTTATTCGCTCATGCTGAAATAGGTGTAACGTTTGATGGATGAATACATTAAAGGAAGCTGTCGACATGACCCTAATAATAAAGAGTTAGGACTGGCTGAGCCATTTTTGTAACAAGGCTGATAACCATATATTTTCATATATGCTTAGAGAATACTTCGACTAAAATAGAGTGAATAGTTCAGATAAAATTAAAAACCTATTTTATGCTAAAAGAAGGTAATAGAATACTTGCATTGGCAAGACAAGACACATCGTGATAACATAAAGAGCACCGGTCACGTTGATCATTTTGATGAACAAACAGGAACTAAAGCAGTACACAACTCTATAGTACTGTAAATAACTCGAGCTTTATACTATCCAGATTCGGTGGTTACGACTCGGCAGTCGGCATTGACAAAACAAACTGACAAATAAAACTAAAACTAGTATCCAGGTCATGTTGTTAGTGCATGAGAATGAACAATAGTTTTCCTTTTTCTTTTCTCTAAATAAAGCTAAATTACTAAATGCGTAGCCTCTTAAGTATTATAGGCTCAAAGGGTGAAATCTATAGATGACACTTGCACTCAGCTTAGACTCAAGTCTGAGTTAAAACGAGACATTTATGTCATTACATATTTGTGTCTAACTAAATTATCTTGAGTCTTTGAGCAGAGCCAGAGTATCATCTATAGATCTCAGCCAAACATGGGTATTGACTGTTTATCCATCAGAAGCTCCTTTCAAATAAACCTACATGAAGTGCAGGAATTGAGCTTAATATAATGTCAGCAATAAATACAGATATACAACAGGACTAGTGGGATAGTTGAAAATCGTAATTTAATAAAATGAAGTATCTTGAAAGTTTGTTATAATCGACGAGAAATATAATATTGTTACAGCAAATGAAAAGCAAGCCTTATAACGGAACTTAGAAAAATCGATACAAAGAAAAGAAATCAGCCGATGTCACCTAGAAGCATAGAAGGAATAACAAATCGAGCTAACAAGGCGCAAAATAAAATTGCATTAGAGGCAGCAAATGTTTAAACAGAATTTCTGGTGTAACTACACAGATACGCCATGTTTTTAGAGTACAATGTTATTTGCATATGAAAAGTATTTGCATTTCATTCGGAGCTCAGCTGCGGATATAAGCATTGAAATCTATGAAATCGAACAATGAGCATAAATTAAGATGCTTATAATTAGGTGTCGTGGGTTGTGTTTCAAGAGGAATTAAGTACGAATCGATAGTGTGTTTTGTATTTAACATTTTGGTTTATTCAAATTCAAAATCGTTTATTTCATGTAGGCCAACTTGTGGCTCTTATGACAAATCAGGAGTCTACCGGTTCGTAATGTTGATTTTGCTGAGAAGTGCCGGCCAGAAACTCTGCAGTTGCTCTTTTCAAAACAAAAATGTTACAAAAATGTAGCTTATCTATCTTGTGGACAGCTGAAGCAAAGCCGATAAGAATAGAACAGTAATATTTTTTGTGTTTTAGTGTATTTAAATAAACTTTTACAAGTGCTTTCGTGTCTAGGTATGCATAATATAAATGAATCTACCACTGGTTCGGAATGGTACATACAATTCATTACATGTTAAGATGGGCAGACAGAAAGTAGCCCCATTCCCGCCGGTTGCACCCTTTCACGAGCATGACGATGATGATGACGCATGATTCAATCGCTTTTATCTAACTAGGTACTAAATTATAATATTAATAATGATATTTTGTTACTTAATTTTTTTTTAAAGTTAGGGTTAATGATGAAATATGCGGTGCCTTTGTAACTAATTTAATATACATATTTGAACATCTCGTTATCCTTGAACCATACAAAAAAAAAGTACAAGCTTTTATTTAATTTGCAATGTATGTATGTAGGTAAGTATGTATGTTTAGGTCAAATCTTGCAAGATGAATTGCAACCACTTCCTGGTTTCCGATTGAGCTGAAATTTTGCATGTACATGTATATCGGATGACAATGCAATATTATTGTGACATGGAGTTGATCTGATGATGGAGCTGAAAGAAGGCTATGGGAACTCTGTAATAAAACGACGTAACCCATCAAATTTGGGTTGGTTTGATTCGTCTTGGCGAGTACTCTGACCCTAGATGATGATATCCAGGGTCTGATAATTTACACTTGTTAAATCGAACTGAATTTATGAATGGACGAAATTAATTCAATAAAAAATCGGCCAAGTGCGAGTCGGGCCTCGCTCTTTTAGGGTTCCGTTAAAAAAAAATTAAATAAAAATATTTCCATGTACCCATGGAAATATTTTAATTTATTTTTTTTTAATTTAATTTAATTTTTATTATTTGTTGTTATAGCGGCAATAGAAATACATAATATGTGAAAATTTCATCTGTCTATCTATTACGGTTTACGAGATACAGCCCGCTGACAGACGGACGGACGGACGGACGGACGGACGGACAGCGTAGGCTTAGTAATAGGGTCCCGTTGGTACCCTATGGGTACGGAACCCTAAAAAGCAGTTTGCCGCAAGCACTTTTAAGGGGCATAATATCAACGCAGATTTAACGAAAGTCATTCACTACCGTGTCTAAAGACTATTTAGCTTAATAATAAACTTTACCTTGTTAGCTTCTGACAATGTAAGGTTTATTATTAAATACTAATACTAATACCTAACAGAGGCAAATTAACAATTTGCCTCTGTCAGGTAAGCTAACAATTTGCACAAAGAATTCACGGAATGTTTTTGCCAAGCAACACTCGCGAAAAACAATGTTGTTTTAAAAAATTAAACTTCTGACATTTTCATACTGAACATTTTCAAGCGTAACTCTTTTTAATTATTTCGATAAAGTAAATTAAATCAACAGTGGTAAGAAACTTAATCTAGGTAATTCAACTCCTAACACTTTTATTTATAATTTTAAATGTTTATTCTTGGAGCTACTATTCACGGAAATTCATTTATATAAGTGTATCAAAGTGACCGCAGAGGTGTGACTTGAAACGCAGTTGCGGTTTGATACAGAGATAAGGAAAGGTTCAACTTTGGCTTAGCCGTTTCCAATAATTACATGAATGTTAGACTTTGACTATTCATTGGGTTAAATGGTCTAAGATGCTCTAATATAATGCATATACCCAATAAATGAACGCCAGCAACCTCACACTGTAAGAAAAATGGTAGTAATTATTTACATGGCATACATTACAACGCATAAAAGATTTTTGATACTTTTCATATTATTTAGTTTTAGACTCAAAGTAATTCGTCTAAAATCAAGTAGTTGCTGTGGGAATTTAATGAACTGAATTTGTTATATTAGATGATTCCATCTGCATTACAGATAAATTTTCTCTGAACCTATTCAATATTATCTTGAAAAGATCTGGAAAAATTTATGCATAAAAATGTTATTCGTGATGCGAGAAAAAATTTCGACTACATAGCCCTGAATCTTCTCATTATTGAGCATTTGTATTCTGAACAGAATGGGACCTAACTAACTTTAACACAAAAGGTCTGACGGTCTTTCTCGTATTTTATAGCCTGTCAAAAGTTAAGAGACAAATTACCGTATTTTTTCGTGTTTTTTCCAAGCCAGTGATTTTGGTATAATTTAATCAACTCAGAAACGGATTCTATTGTAAGTAAAGAAAGGCTAAAGACTTAAACACGCTCCGTTTTCGCGTAATTACGTTTTAACATTTGAGTTTTTGACTAGTATCTATCATCTCTATGTGATATAGGTTAAGTTAGGTACTTTCACAAGTTTGATATTACCAAACTGTTGGCACACTTCCAAATCAAATTGAATTGCATTCATATTAACATAATCATGCAAGTAAAATCCAGGATCATTGACTTTATGATTTCCGACTCTCATTAAAACTGCTGGATCAGTTGTATCAAGTGAATCTCGCAATTAAACAATAATGCATATTCAGACAGTGTGCAAATTCGATTGCACTGAGCACATAAATCATCAGCGACAAGCAGTATTCTGCATGTTGAAAAATAAATGAACCTAATTGACGTTAATTGATCATCGAATCATCACAATCCTCAATATTATTATTTATGAAGTTTACGTGATTTTGGCTTCAATATAATAATAAATCATCTTCCGGCTGCTGTTATACATTATTTATTATCATTAGTTATTTTATTTATCATTAGTCTTCTGAATGTTTCAGATACTATGTCAATGTGTATATTGCCCTGATATTAATCTTCATTCATTGCTACTATAGGTCGACCGTTTAACTCGCGTATCGCCTGCGCGGTAAGAAGGGAGCGGAGGGAGATGTTAGAGATGTTAAAACTTAAAAATAAATACTTAATTCTTTACCAACAATGTCTATCTCGAGATAAATCTTTGGATTATTGACTCCGTGTGTAGCGTTACCCGCCCCGCTCCCTTCTTACCGCGCAGGCGATACGCGAGTTAAACGGTCGACCTATACATTGCTATTACTCTTAATATTTCCTATTTTAACCTTTATCAAAATAAGGAGGTTCTCAATTCAAAGCGTATTTTTTGTAACAATTAAGATTGCAATTTGTCCAGTCTTGAACTATTAACCTCAAAGTTGCGAAGTTCCTTCGGCGTTTGTTGGAAAGTGTACTCTAACCCTTTTGCACTGCGAAAGCTTGTGTTTTTATTGCAAACTTTCCTTATACTTGATAAGATCTTTACGTTAAGCTTTGTTCTACTGAGTTTTGTTTACATATCAACTACTTTATTGTTAGTTTCTATTGTTTTTCTTTTAAGCACAATACAATTACGCATGTTTAGAACCGTTCACGTACATATAATATGTGATGTATGTCGTTCATGAACTCATAATTATCATCATGATCGTCGAAATCCCAGTGATTATTATTTTTTGTTGGTTACCCCAAAAGACCCATTTATCATGCCTCACGTTCAATTAGCAAACCTTTCTCTACCAGTAAAACTTTTAATGCATCGTTTATGCTAATCTCAATTGTGAGTTGTGACATGTCACTGACCTGAACAAGTCCCTTATTGTGAGTATATTATTAAAAAGTTTAGTAAGCTCTAAAGGTATAGCTATCCCCTGAGATATCCTTAAAACTTCAATATACTGAACTTTGTAACGTCCTTACTTCGGAATTTATTTTATGAAGCGTATACTAATGTTGATAAGAGTAATTTCAAGAGCTTTGAGGTTTTTTTTTTTGAGTACTTTCGTAGGCGGCTTTGGTGGTCGTATTTTGCTAATGAGATTGAGCTGGTGGATTTGCAATGAGCCCGATTATGCCGTGTTGGACTTTTCATCCGTGAAAATCTTCTCTAGCATCTCTCAGTGGCATTGTGGAAAAAAGATGTTGATTGGATGAATTTGAAACTCTTCAGTAGATATACTCGGAATATCAAAAAAACGGGTATGCATAGAGATCTATTAAAAAATGTTGTTCAAATAAATTGGTGATTCTGCCTTTCAACGTTTTTCAACAATGGTGAAATTGATCGTGTCAGTTCCCTATAGTGATGAGACTATCCTTTATTAATTCATAATATTCTTTTCTTAATAAATAATAAGTTAACTTAATTATTTTTATTTTATCTGCTATCATTACGTTATAGAGCTACTTGCCAAAGATTTATGGCAAAATGTGTAAAGGTATAAATAAATGTACGACCCTCTCCGTATATCTTGCGCTCGCACTTATCTCTCCTTAACTGCCCTAAATTTATTGCAAAGGTTTCCACGCAGAATAAACTTTGTACACCACTCTATTTGTCCAAATCAGTTCACGTCCATTGTTCAAAGATATTATCAGATGTTCCTCATAACAATCTCTGCATGTATTTTTTTTATTTTGCTATATTTCCAGAATCTCATCATTTTCATCATCATCATCATCATAATATAATCATTTACATTATGATATATATAGGCATAGGTCGTTTTTATCACCAATAATATGAATTGTCCAAAGTTCAGCTTTTTAAGCTTAATTTGGGTCTACATAGGTATAATTATATTTTAACTTTATCTTTACTTTTAACTATGTTAGGATGTGTCATCAACTTGGGATAGCCTTAAACCATTCAACCCAAACAACCTATCTTTTCAGGCAGGGTGATAAATTCCCCTAATTCTTTAAGTAAATAAAAAGTTAAAGCTAGAAAAAGAGTGAATAAACATAATATATCTTCTCTCTTCTAAGATACAACCATTTATATTGTTGTTTTTAGCACGTCAATATATTCACGACACTATATTCGCGTGACAATATTATGTATTTCTTTGTCTGTATATGCTCATATTTCGATGTTATCTGAGACATCAAAAGGATCCTTCCTAGTATTACGCATTTTCCTCTTGCGTATCTGAGTTCTTACTTTAGCTATTTGTACCCACAAACAATGTTTGTTTCATAGCACAATGTTATTAAGTTACCAACAATTTTCCCAGGACATTGTTAGCGTAGCTTTCATATTTCACAATTTTGAATATAAAGAATTTCGAACTATCGAAAAACAACCTACCTGTGCAAGAATATTTTTAAACAGGTTCAGTAGATCAGTAGAACTCACGAACTTCTTCTGTTCTGTTAATTGACCTCATCTCATTTCGGTTGGCTTCTTTCCAACAAATATTAAACTTAATATCCGTGCCCAATATTTGAACAAACATTAAACCCAAAAAGAATTTTTATACAAACATTTCACATTGAGTTTTTTCGAAAGTCCGATTAAAATGTTATACCCAGAACCAAAAAAATTGTTTCTCGAATATCTTACAAATATTAATAAGTAACTAGCTGATGCCCGCGACTTCGTCCGCGTGGATATAATTTTCTTTGCTATAAACCTCATGGAGCCCGAGACCTTTCCAACGAATTCAAAACCGTGGAAATCGGTTCGTGCGTTCTGGAGTTATAGCGTCAGGAAGGAAAACCCGACTTATTTTTATATAGTAGATAATTGTAAAAGTTTTGATGTTTGTTACTCCCTCACGCCACAATGACTGAACCAATTTTGCTGAAATTTTAAACGGAGAAAGCTTATACCCATAATAAGTGTTTTATTCGTGAAAGGTAAAGAGTTTTCGTGGGAATAAAAAACCCTTAACACACACGCTCACACGAACGAGGTCGTGGGCATCATCTATGTACATAATGTGTAACTAACCATATAAAGATTACTTCCCTCGCCTAAGTATCTATTCTTTTTACTATTTCCTATTTTGCAGTTTCTAAGCCATTGGGAATTGTGAACCAGCGTATTTTATATAAGATAGAGTAAATACTGGTTTCCAGCAACATGCTAACGGGCGATTAAGCGCATCTTACATCGCATAAGCGGTTTTGGCTTTTTCAATGCGGTGAAACAGTTTCTGTTATCTCAGGTTTGGCCTGGTGGAAAAGCATCGGCCGTAGCTTACCACAGTACTGTCAAAAACGTGCCGACCAGCGATTTAGCGTTCCGGCGTGTAGGACCTGATTAGGTGTTTAGGATTATTTCCACGCATTACCAAACTAGAAACGGTGTTTCCACATCATTACAACATGGAGTTATTCAAGGGGCGGACCAACAAATTCTTGAAAAGCCGGCACCGCATTGGTGGTGCCTCTGGTGCTACAAATGCCGAAGCAATGGCTGGGTCATGCGTCATTCTCGTGAAGTTCCACCGACGGGAATGGGGCTACTTTCTGCTTGCCCGTCTTAACATGTGTTGAATTATAATTAGGTATGCTTTTGTGGAACTTCCCCTGATTGTGGAAACACTGCATACATAGCATAGTATCTATAGTATAGTAAACTTGTTTTGAAAAGAGCAACTGCCAAGTTTCTTGCTGGTTCTTCTCGGCAGGTTGGGCATTCCGAACCACTCATCGACGATTCAAAAGCACTTTATTCTATTCTATTCTATTCTATTCTATTCTATTTTATTCTATTGTATTCTATTCTATTCTATTCTATTCTAAAAATGTTCATGGGTGGCGGTAACTGCTGAACATAAGGTGACCCGCCTGCTCGCTCGTTTGCTCGCTATTTATGTAAAAAAAAAATTACTCTACCATACCCATGTAAGTTAGCCGCAACCGTCTCAACTGCATCGTCGTTTACAATCAGATTAGATCGCCGTCAAGGGATATCTTCTCGTCGAATGGAAAAAAAACTTTGGCTATTTTCTATCACATTTTACGTGGTTGTAGGTTAATATACAACTCACGTGAAAAGCTCGCTTTGAATTTCTTTCGCTGTCAGAATTGAGTGAAATTGTGTTACAAAGCAACTACGTTACATTCTGGTTAGTGTCTAAACCGACTGTTTCGTGCTCCGGTGCAATCCTGTAATGCATTGTTGGTTTCAATTTCAGTTGTTTTTAGGGTTCCGTACCAAAATGGTAAAAATGGAACCCTTATGGTGAGACTTTCTCCGTCCGTCCGTCCGTCCGTCTGTCACAGTCGATTATTTCAGTAACTATTAAAGCTATCGACATGAAATTTGGCTAGTTGTGTATAATAGTGGCCCAACATCATTGGAATAAAGAAAAATCAAAAATTATTATTAGTTTTATTAAAAAAGGGGGAAAATCGGGGGTTTGAAATTTTAAAGTAAGATAATACTTAGTGGGGTATCATATGAAAGGCCTTTACTTGTGCATTCTAAAACAGTTTTTTATTTATTTCTATATAGAATAGTTTTTGAGTAATCGGCCAAAATGACGAAAAAAATACCGTTCCCCCCCCCTTATCTCCGAAGTTTACCAATCGAAAAATCTGAAATAATTATGGTCAATAGAGGTTTATGTATAATTTGACAGGAAAAATAAAAGCAACGCGAAAATTATTTTAGTTTGATTAAAAAAGGGGGAAAATCGGGGGTTTGAAATTTGAAAGTAAGATAACTATACTGAGTGGGGTATCATATGAAAGGCCTGTACTTGTGCATTCTAAAACAGTTTTTTATTTATTTCTATATATAATAGTTTTTGATTAATCGGTCAAAATGTCGAAAAAAATACCGTTCCCCCCCCTTATCTCCGAAGTTTACCAATCGAAAAATCTGAAATAATTATGGTTAATAGAGGCTTATGTATAATTTGACAGGAAAAATAAAATCAACGCGAAAATTATTTTAGTTTGATTAAAAAAGGGGGAAAATCGGGGGTTTGAAATTTGAAAGTAAGATAACTATACTGAGTGGGGTATCATATGAAAGGCCTGTACTTCTGCATTCTAAAACAGTTTTTTATTTATTTCTATATATAATAGTTTTTGAGTAGTCGGCCAAAATGTCGAAAAAAATACCGCCCCCCCCCCCCCCCTTATCTCCGAAGTTTACCAATCGAAAAATCTGAAATAATTATGGTCAATAAAGGTTTATGTATATTTTACAGGAAAAATAAAACCAACGCTCTAACCAGCACAGTTTTTTTTATATTAACAATAAACCTCTACAAACAAAGTTAACGTTAAATAAGCAAATTAATATAATATTATCGTTTTACTTTTACTTTTGGAGTACTACGGAACCCTCGGTGTGCGAGTCCGACTCGCACTTGGCCGGTTTTTTTTTTAAACACTTTATTGCACAAAAAAGTACAAAAGGCGGACTTCATGCTAAAGCATTTTCTACCAGTCAACCTTGAGGTGTGAGACAACACTTATAGGTGTGCAAAAGAGTTTGAGTATACTATATAAATATATAATACATACATATTATGAATATAATAATAATAGGTAACATGATACCGTACATATGAAACATAAAATTAGTATTACATATAATAAATATAGATAGAAAAAAGTTACAGGCAGGGGTTTTGATTATCTTGAAAATTAAAAAAAAAATTTACACATCTTTTGAACCGCTATTTCGAAAGCGACGTTGTAATATTGCAAAATCATCATCATCATCATCATCATCAGCTCACCATGTTAATAAGTTTATAAATTACATCGTATTCAAGTCAAAATAAATATTTCACAAAAGCAACGCACGTAGACGTAACACCCAGTTAACGTAATATTTCATGTTTACATAACTGTAAATCTATCAAGCGTAAAGTCAATTGTATGGACGAAAATTATACGAAAAGTTCGGCGTCACCATCACGCGTTTATTTGCGTTTTGTGCATAAATGACAGATTTAAGTAAACTTGAAAAGCACTAGACCATCAAGTATTTTAAAATGTCAAACATCAAACTGCATCAAAATCTACTTCTGGCTTGAAAGCCCTATTTCTACGAATATGAATAACTTTAGTAAAATTGTCTCTTTGTTCAAAGTTCAAAGTAAACTAGGCATGTAAAGTATACGTCGTTGCACTCGTTAAAAGTCAGAACACTAGAGCACTGCTAAAGTCCGACTTCGTTCAACGAGAGACCATTGAGCGTATGTGCAATTCAAGTGTCGACGTTGGTTCCGAAACACGAATTGTCGATATCGCGTCCAGGAATTTTCGGACACGTTCATTGTACAAGCTCAACTTTAGCACAGTTTTTTATACTCGCGGATTTTACTATTTTCTATTTCAACACACAAAGTAAAAGTGAGCTAAGTTATTCAATTTTCTTTTGCAATGCGAATGATTACCTCCCTGGCGCAGTGGTGAGCGCTGTGGTCTTATAAATGGGTTGTCTCGGGTTCAATTCCTGGCGGGTGCAATTTGGAATTTAATTAATACCGCACTACTATCAAAATCGTGCCATCCAGCATTTCAGCGTTCCGGTTCGATGTCATATAGAAACCGAATGGGGCTATGGGGTTCTTTTTAGTTTCACTGCTATACCAATTTAGCTCGCTACCATCTTAGACTGCATGGTCACTTACCATCAGATTAGCAGCTGTTAAGGTCTTTGTATGGAAAGGTAATCGTTAATCACCACTTTAGATTACTTTTAATAGAACAATTTTTTTAGAATAGAATAGAAATATTTTTTATTCAAATAAACTTTTTTACAAGTGCTTTTGAATCGTCGATAAGTCTACCACTGGTTCGGAATGCTCCTCCTGCCGAGAAGAACCAGCAAGAAACTCGGCGGTTGCTCTTTTTCAATACAGTTTACAATAATTATGTACTATGCTATGTATGCAGTGTATGTAGTGTTTCCACAATGAGGGGAAGTTCCTATTAATATATATTAAGATGGGTAGACAGAAAGTATGCCCCATTCCCGCCGGCGGCACCCGTTAGATAGGGAGAGCGAAGCCGCGGGTAAAAGCCTGTGAGAAATATTTAATAATTTAATGATTTTCTGTATATCTGTGTAATTAGATTTTAAATTAAGCTACGAAATAATTAACTTATCAAAGTTGGTTTTCATTAAAATTTAATAGAATTCATGCTTTATCAATTCACTTGGCTTGGCTTAGTAATTATTTACCTAATCAATGTAAAATAAACTGATCCAGTTAAAATCAAGTTGATAAGTAATTCCATATTCTACGTTTAATTTTTGCTTATCACGTATTGATATAAAATTAAACAATGACTGTTTTGTAAAATAATCAATTGAACATAAATCGTTTTTATTTTTCAAGATATTATAAGTTCTCTCAGTAAACCTTAGGGCCTGTTTCACTACCTTCAAGTAAACTTTAACAGACGAATAAATTTAACGTTTTGACAGATTGCACATACAATAACTGTCAAAACAACTTTATTTGTCGGTTAAAATTAGCTTGAAGGTGGTGAAAAATAAGTACCTAATTACTTTAAGGTTGATATTTTATGACATGTCAAAACAATATTGAAAGCTTTGGTAGTATTGGCTCTGTTCATATCCATAATTGCGAGTTCACAAGTTTAATTAATCATCGAAAGGTTTCAAGCACGGTCTAAGTTTTACAAGTAGTCTTTGATTACCCCCTTTTTGTGCAGAGAGTCTGCAAGTAGCCAGACACTTAGGAGTTTCTATTGAATTTGTAACCTTTGAAGAAAGTTAGGAAACTACTTTGTTTACCTTTCAACCAAGTATATGCAAGCGTCAAGCTATATGTATTTAGCTCTTAAATAGAAGGTATATGGTAAACTTTATATTGTTAAACACCTTCGTTCATATCTATGCATATTATATATACGAACACGCGTAGTTATTGCACCTTTTTATTTAATTCCTGATCATAAAGTCTCTCTGAGACCCATAAATTCGATTTAGTTTTTAAAAATCCCGTGAAAGCTTTTTGACTATCCGGGATAAAAAGTAGCCTTTTTCATTCTCCAGGTCAATCGATTGAAGTGATTGAAGAAAAAACCAACAATGAAACACCCTTTCGCATTTATAATATTAGTATTTAGTACCTAAGGATTTTACGTTTAAAAGATCAAAGGAATCAGTTACCTATACTATCGGCTGACACAGCACAAGCTACATTTAAACGAGCAAATATATTTTTAAACAAAAAAAGATATATGGAGGAGAATACAGTGCGACGTCAGGCCTAAAAAGGGACGAAGGAAGTGATATATGATCACTTTCAATGGACATATTGCCACTAACGGTAACGGATGTTGGTATATCAAAATATTGTAGTGATTCAGATCTAAGTATGTGATTGATGTTATCTTTGTCTTCCCATTTATAGCATTTGCATTGTTATAGTTGAAGTCATTTTTGTTGTTGTAAGAACAGTAATAGCCTAGTAGTTAGGACTGTGGTCTCGTATTCGGGGAGTGGCAGGTTCGATTCCGGGCACGCACATCCGACTTTATAGACACTAGAATCTACTAGTAAGTCTGCCGGATCAAGTCGCGGGTATTATCTAGTAAATAGATGATGCCCGCGACTTCGTCCGCGTGGATTAAGGTTTTTAATTCCCGCGGGAACTCCTTAATTTTCCGGGGTAAAATGTAGCTTATGAGTTATTCGTGGGTATGAGCTATCACTATTCCAAATTTCATAATATTTCCACAAAAAGAAATAAGTGTAATAATGTAGTGATACGACAGAGAAAAAAAGGACGTTAAAAGAACATCTATAAATTAAGATGTGTCTGACATTTCCACATTTTCTTGCCTACTTTTATTTCTGTTATAAATCTTCAAAGTAAGCTCATATAGGCAATTCGCCTACGATAGTACATTTAACTATTATGAGTAGAGCAAAAGTAAAATAAGATTTCGAAGAAACCTTTAGATATAAGTACTTAGAATATATTTTTTAATCCCTTGTACTCTGGAATATAATTCATTAAAAATAAAAAAAACTGTCTAACGTGTAATAAGAAGAACAACCAGAGCCAACGCCCATAGTTGATTTTACTTTATGACTAAAATAAAATAAGTATGTACTTAGTTAAAAAGATTCAACTTTCACATCATCATGTGTCATGGCCATTGAAAGGGACCTAGCTCAACTAAGTTATTCCACTGTCTTGTGGGATCCAAGGATTGTTATTAAGATTAAAAAGTCATCGAAAATGTAACGTATCTACGTTTACGTACATTAAGTGCACATGGAAGAATCAAAGAAATAAAAAAAGTACACGAACAATTAATCGTACTCCCTTGACACAAGTTTTTAGCAGAATTCTGTCTGGACTAAACGGGATAATCATCGTAATCCTGGCTTTGTAAATAAAATCAGGTTTTTCTAATATTCCACAGCAGCGGCGGCAAATAGAAGCCCCGAGTCTCTGATAACTGTCTCCCTAGATAAGTACCTAGATTATTGAGATATCCAAACTCTTAAGAAAGTTCTTAAATAGTACTACTACTGTACTAGGATGTATTACAATATATTCAAAGAGAAACTTCACGTGCTTTTTAAGTGACGACTGCTTAAATCTTGCGTTCGAAATTTCTAAAAAAAATTTGTTGTCTGTAAAGTCGGTTTACGGACGATAGTTTTACGTGATAACGTCATAAACATTGATGAATAAATGTGTCACAAGCCAACGCTTGGGCCGATCGTGCCTCTCTATCGCTTGTTACGCGCTCTCGCTTGCACGCTCAGGCTCGAACGTGACATGTTTTTCGTGCGTGCAGCCGGTGTTCATCGATTTATAAGACGATATCACGTCAAAAACGTATTTATTTCATACCTACTCATTAATATTTCTTTGATTTTATCTTTAATACGGCTACAGTATTTTGTAATCCTATGAAACACGAGCACGTTTCAGATTATTTCGAAATATTTATATATATTGTTTTGTTGTTGAAGATATTATGGAAGGGCATGTATTGCCTTTATTGTTAACACAGTCGAATGGAATCGATCTGAAAGGATTCTTGTTGCTTGTCTTATCTGAAATTGATCTTTGCGTGTCGTTAGCCAGGCTTGGATTGAACCTTATATTGTTATTTCGTTACTCCACATACACAATAGCTACTATTATAATACCTATTATATATATGTTTCCTGTACTGAATCCGGGTGTAAATGTTTACTTAACTATTTAATTCAGGCGTTTTCTTTATTTAGGAGCTTTTAAAAATATTAATATAAAGAGGTTATAATCACTTGTTTACCAATTTAACTAATGAAAAATTCCAACGCTGAGCGACTCTGAATCTACTGAATCCCTGGGTATCAATTATCTAAAAGTTATTCCATTGATTGTATTCGTATTCGATAACATTAGCGTCAGAGTAAAATAATCCTTGATTGTATTGATTTAAAGTCACAAATTTGGTGCAAACTATTTTAGCATGGAGCGTTATGGAGCGTATCGTACAAACCTAAACGTATAAGCAATGCATACACGAAATTTTGTTAAAATAGATCAAGAAATATCCGTGATGAACCATAGAGTATTTCTTACTTTAGAGAAGATTCTTGCGTCACCAATGTGGTAATCTCTCTACTACTCCGTATGCAGCGCCGTGTTCTCTATCAAGGTTATAGGGCTTGTTAAAAGAAGTTACTCCGTGACTTTAAATATTTAATCAATTGCACATTAATATTAAATTACAAAATTACTAAACCCTACAGTGGAACAATGTGATGTGTGCGGCCGGTAAGGGACAACTGGGCTCGAAGCCAGTTCAAAACGTTTAATGAAACTCGATCGACAAAATGCTCGCTCAGCCCTTCCGCTACACTTACTATTTACGGTAGTAAGGAATACTATCTTTATGCGATGAACGTTGAAGAAAATAAAAGAAAACAATTTCCTTAATTTCTCTTTAGTCAGAAGCATTTAAAAACATGAGTGTAAGTGTATACGAGGTTGGAATGTACAACAGTTGTAATAAACTGATAACACAGCTGTAGCTCTAATAGAATAAAGTGGCTACCTATTACTGAAGGTTTGTAGTGTAAATGTTAGGCCTTGTTTAAGTCTAATTCGTTTATTATTCAGTAGCGCTTGAAAGCTCCTTCTTATTAAAGTGTATAACGTACATTACGGGTAAGTGGATTGTGCTGTTATAGACGTAAAATATTAAGATACAAACAGAACAGTTTGTGAAAACAGGATTTGTATTATATAAGCTTTCGAGTATACCCATTAGTTGTTTGCGTGAATTTCGCTTAAAAAAAATTCTTCATAACAACCATTTACGAAGACTTATAGACTCACCACTTTAGATACCTGTGTTATTTCAAAAAATCCCTTCTAGGGTGCTCAAGGAATTTTTCGTCCTTTCAAATCTCTTGGTCCACTCAGTCTGAGTATTCGTCCATTATGAAACAGTTTAAGCTGTGAACTGTTTGTTAGTCACGGTAAAGTCTTGAAGATCTTAGCCACGTCAGCATTATAGCGCAACAGTTTTTGAGAATAAAATAAAAACAATATAGTAAAAACGTTGTATTACACTAATACTGCAGAAATAAAAGTTAATGTCAATACCGCCTCAAGTCTCCAATGGTTAAAGGATAAAAATGATCTAAAACTGAAAGGTCGCAGGTTCAATTCCCACCGGTTGCACTATTGTACGGAAAGGAGAATTAGTCAAATTCAGCCTGGCTAATATTATTTTTAAATTCATAATTAAAAAAAAATAACAACATGAAAACACAACCAGAAACTGTGAATTTTGAACCAGAATGTATAAAATTGTTGTAAATTATTAAAGACAGTACTTAATTAAATTTCAAAGCTTTTGAAATTTTATATCTGATAATGAATGATAATGCAAATCCACTTGAAAACCCGTGCTCAAAATATGATTATATCTTCTACTTTGAAGCTTAATACTTAACGCTTGGGATTTCGCAGAATCGGTTGAGTCGTTCTGAATCCGGTAAAACGTTCACAGGAAACGTTTAACGTATTATTTATATTTTCCACAACGAAATTTCCTGTACATTTTATGTATTAAAATGGATGCATGGTCTTGGCGCTTATTTTAGTCGGACCATTTAAGTGAAAATGAAACACGTACCCGCCTGTAAATATTCCACATCGGACTTTAAGAGAGGCATAGTGGCTTGGGCTTCGTACAGTAGCATACCTACGTATTTTTATAAACTCACCAGATGATGCCCGCGATGTTGTCTGCGTGGATTAAAGTTTTTAATTCCCGCGGGAACTCCTTAATTTTCCGGGGTAAAATGTAACCTATGTGATAATTCCAGGGTATGTGATATCTCCAATCAAATTTTCAGCCAAATCGGTTCATTCGTTATGGCGTTAAAGAGTAACCAACAAACAAACATCCATCCATCCATCCTCACAAACTTTCGCATTTATAATATAAGTAGGATAGGATAGGATGTGAACAGTAAAATATAAATAGTAATTTAGGGTTTTAAACCGGCCTTATAAGTACTTATCACATAAGTTTTTCTAGACAACATCCATCCAGTGGTTTAACTTAAATAAAGTTGGTCACACAAATGAAACTCAAACACTTTATTCAATGTAGTTAACAGTGTACACTATTGAATGTCAACAATTTTATACCGTAAGGGTAATAATTAATGAAAGACTTAAAATTAATGCTACAAACCTCCCTATTACTGTTTTCTGTAAGTAACTGTAAGTGTAGCTGTATAGTAAAATTATTAGGAAGACTTCTGTTACGTCAATATGAATTATAACACTGTGAATTGTCAAAATTGTTTCCATTTGTGCATCGTATAAGTATTATAATACTAAAATTTTGGCATGGAACTAGGAACTACGACTACAATTTTGGTATCACATTATTATTTGCTCCGCGTCAGTTCCTAAGCTTCTTATTGAAATTCTAAATTCAAATTGAACAACAAAGTTTGTTTTATACCACAGAGTTGATGGCTCTAATTTACTTGCCTATATTCAATTTCTGTTTGAGAACCGTAGCTAGTGTACACAGAGTAACAGCTATAAATAAATCTGGCAAATTGCGGACTGGAAGTCACGCAAAAACGATTCAGTCATCATTAAATTCATTAACTCATCAGCAACCTATCAACGGCTCATTACTGAGCGCAGGTCTCTATTCAGAGAAGCGTTAGGCTATGGTCCACCACGCTGCCGCAATGCAAATTATCCGTACCATCACAAAGTATAAATTCTTCTAGTAAAAACCATATAGGCAGATGACGAAGCCATATCGAGGCGACAAAAAAAGACAAATGGTAGCGCCTAGCATATTATTTGTTGCTTTACTAAGTGTCGATTTCACCAACGTCGAGTGACGTTGAACCGATTGGGCGAACGTACTTAACTTAGTAAGTAGTCTCGTTTGGCACTTTCTCTAAGGAACACTAAAAATCACTTCATGAACTTTTTGATTGAAATGCTTATACAGGTTTTTTTACACAAAACAATTTGTAGATTAAAATATATCCGCAATATTGGAAATTCCGCACAGAATTTTCACTTTATTTTCTTTACAACTCAAAAAGTGCATTTCGTTAAAAGTGCATCGCCCGTATTTTTTCGTTAGTTAATCAAATGCTTGCTATAAATAAATTGACTTAAACAATTTTTAAGCTCAAGATTTTCTTGAGGATAGACTGAAAATCTACGCCGGAAGCCTTTCCAGAATTAATTACCTAAAATATTTTACTTTTGACTTCGTTTATTTTATTTTTATTTATCTAAACACAACACTACGAAACCGAAGCCACTTAATCCTTCCTAAAGCTTGATATTTTATATTCACTGACGGGTACCTATACTGTTAAGCCCAGCAGTTTTTCAAGAAAGTAGACCTCGGGACCATATTCTTTTAAGGAAATCAGTCACTTACGCTTACGTTCAATAGACTTAGACAATAGTTCAATATACTTTCGGAGTCTAAATTTGAAAAAATTCAAAAGGGAGCTAACAAGTAATGTCACACACAACCTCTTTAAGACGAAACGCGGGCAGCAAGAAATTCACGTCGCGCTACTCCCAGAGCAGGCCTAGTGACACCCGATATGCAAAACTGCAGCTTGGACTGATTTATACCTATGAGGAAGTCAGTTAAAAATTTGACGAATTTTTACTTACGTGTTCTATTTTCTCCGCAAACATTTGACCGATTTATAAAAAATTACAAGAATAATTTAAGAAAGACTTTGGCTATGTTTCTTTTTTTAATTACATTCGTTAATTTTTTGTGGGATGTCTGATAATGACGGTGAAACTGAGATAAGTATGGGCAAGTGTTGTGTACCTATGGACGCTTGTACACAGGGACACAATCAATTCCGTTCTAGCAACCCAAAAATTTTAATTTGAACGCGACCGTAAAGCTTTGTATGGTTGACAGTTCGCGTTCAAACTAGAATTTTGGGTTGCTATTTTTGACGGAATCGATTGTGTCCACAGGAATAAGCGTCCATAGGTTACAGCACTTGCCCCTAGGTATAAATATTGATTTTATGGTGCAATAACTGTTTTTCTCTATTACTATAATCCACGAAGGAAACAGAAGAATACGTTTGTGCGAACATACGATCGCTTGCGTTTCCTCTTAATTATGTAAGTTAATAACGTGATTAGTAAGTAACGTTATAGTAACTTTTGAATGATATCTGTTGTCCGCAGGCCCTATTACAAGCGCACGATGTGGTCGCGCGCGAGGTGTACGGCGAGGAGTCGCTGCGCGCGTCGCCGCCGCCGGTCAACGGCAGGGCGCAGCCCCCGGCCGAGGACGAGGACGACACCGAGCCCGAGTTCGAGAACGTGACCAGAGTGCGCCTCGTGCAGTTCCAGAAGAACACCGACGAGCCCATGGTAACAGCACCTTAACCCATCACCTACTCCTGTATGTACGTTCCAGGCCTTTCATCATTAGCAACCCATCAACGGCTCACTCAGAGAAGGTCAGATGTGATTCGCCTCACGAGCATTCGCCACTTCTCCCTGCTGGCCGACAGCCTGGTACACTGTGCAATGGACCGCCCACAGCAGACATAATTTGGTCGGTCCATCGCATGGGCGACCTTCCTCGCCCTCTGGTGTCCTCCACTTTGCCCTGCACGACAAGGCGCTCGATGGACTCACTCCCACGCCGGGAGACGTGTCCGAAGAACTTAAGTATGCGACTGTACTAAGGCCGAAAGGCGTTGTTTTATGCCGATTTCTTGGAGAGTGGAGACGTTGGTGCTAAACTCGGTCCACGACACTACCAGCATTCGTCTCCAGCACCACATCTCCAGAGCATCAATTTTATTTTTCTCTACTTTTCGCAAAGTCCACGTCTCCGCAGCATACAAAAATATGGGAAAAACAAGCGTTTGGACGAGCCGGATCTTCGTAGCTTTTGTTAAGTTTCTGTTCTTACATATTTTTTTAAGTTTGTCCATCGCAGTTCTTGCTATCGCCATACGGCGCTTTACTTCCTCTACGCACCCTCCATTGTTTGAGATTATAGCACCAAGATATATAAGATTGCACGACCTCGCAGTTCGCAATCTGCGTGACCTCGGGCCAGTTATTGTTGGCTCGATCTACAATCATCATCTTGGTTTTACTGCGATTAATCATATAAGGTCATATTATAGGCCATATTCCATCACACTGGCCCAATGCGAATTGGCGGACTTCACACACCTTCGAGAGCATTCTCTCAGGTGTGCAGGTCTACTCACGATGTTTTTCTTCACCGTTGAAGCAAGTTATATTTAATTGCTTAAACGCACATGACTCCGAAAAGTCAAACGTGCGTACAGGATCGAACATCCCAAATAGGAGACCACAGTCCTAACCACTAGGCTATCACTGCTGCTGTCTAATGGGAGAAGTCGCAGCGCACGTCTTTTTTATACGTAGCCAGGTTGTCAGGTAGCTTCGTCGTCTTGTCCAGAATCCCTCAGTGCCTGAAAATCAAAGTTTTCGAACAGTGCCCATAGATAGCCATTTATGACAGATATTAGACAGCGATGCCTTGTCGTAAAGCTGACGTGTAGCAATGCACGGGCCAAATTAAAGTCCGAAGAACGGATAGTCGTTTAAGTCTCATGGAGCTGAAATGGCAACAGTTCCCACAATAATGATGAAGTAATGTAATGGTTTGTGGATACTTTTCATGGGATTTCCTTGGCTTTTGTGGATACTTTTCATGGGATTTCCTTCGCAATGAAGTTCCGGACAAGTTGCTTATGAATGTTAAACACACAACACAATTAAGGCCAAAGATGTTATACAATAGCCGACTGTTCCCCAGGGTATAACACTAAAGCTGGCAGACGATGGCCGGTGTATCGTGGCGCGTATCATGCACGGCGGCATGATACACAGGCAGGCGACACTGCACGTGGGCGACGAGATCAAGGAGATCAACGGCACGCCCGTCGCCAACCAGTCCGTTGCGCAGCTTCAGAGGATGCTGGTATGGAACTTTGTAATCAAATGTCTGAGGTACTACACTGGTGTGCTTTCAACTTGCGTAGAGGTATATCATGTCTGCCGAAGTAATGCATGCAATACATGCGTCTACCCATGCGCTGAGCTGTGATATCCAACATGATCTATTGCCATTGAACATGAGGCATGCGCACAGGCATACTTTTGGATGGTTAGAGCATGCATCTGACAAGTTGAAAACGCACCAGTATAGTTATACTTATGGGGACGTACGATCTGGCAAAATTTTGATGGTATGTGAGGTCTAGTACAAAATGTATATATGAGCATCGTTTCTCTCGGCGTACGTCCAAATTTTTCAAATAGAGGCCTCGGACTTTGAAGGCCTCGGATGATTCAAAACTAGTCAGGCATTCTTCAAAAATTGGAATAATTTTTGTAAAAAAATACTAAGTCCGCATTGATAAACTGGATAACGTCTGTAATGCAGGTATATTATTGACAGTTTCGAATACAAGAACAACGTTATATTATGTATTTTAATCTCATAGTTAGATTTCAAAATCGTGACATTTTCGAAGAGAATCAGAACCCTCGTAATGAATGAATGACAGTAAATGAGTTAGATAAATTGAGATATAACAAGCACGTGATCAATACAATCTCTAAATCTCTACCATACCTGAACTTGGCAGCATTTCAACTGCCAGGCAGTTTCGCGTTTAATGAAATTATAGAACTTGAAAATTGTTATTCTATAGTTGTTTATTTTAAATTTCTGGACGTATAACTTACAGCGAGAAGCCCGTGGCTCGGTCACCTTCAAGATAGTTCCATCGTATCGATCAGCACCACCACCTTGCGAGGTAAATAGTTACAATATTTTATTTTCTATACTTGAGTTACTTAGAGTGCTCTTGGCAACCCCTAAAGCTCTGTGTTCTAGGAATGTTTTGCATTTTGCTGACTCTTTATTTAAAGAAGGCAACCTTATTAAAAGTGTGTTCAATGTAGTTTCTAACGTTTTTATTTGAAATAGTTGTGTGGCACTAACATGGTAAAAGACTATATAAAACTAGTAGTTGATAAACAAAAGCCGGCAAGCGCACATAAATTACCAATTACTTGTTAATAATGCTTGTCCAATTGGTTGTTACATAAAATTTGATTGACATAACTTTTTATTTTTCTTCTAACTAGCTATTCCGGATAAAGCCTTCGCCCGTGCTAGTAAGTAGCGATTACCAGAGCCGTTTGCTACTTTATGTTGTTTTGTTTGGTTGGTCGTATTGTTTGTGTTTGTTGTTTTGTGTTGTTACGTCACCCGGGCATGGCTGCGCGTCCCCGCGAACTCCGCCGTTAATGTGCGCTTGTTGTCCTTTACCGGCGCTTCTTTGTATCACCTCGCATCCATCAACTCCATCATTTGTAGTTCATTCTTCTCTCTTCACGCTTTGAAAATATACTCATACTCATTTTCACTTACTCGTATATGAATCATACTTTATGCTACGCTTACCGAAAGTTTCAACATCTCCGAATTTCATTATGCTCCAACATACCTAGCGGGTTGTTTCGTGTTAGCCTAAAAATATCAAGTCAAATAAACTTGAGTGAGTTACGTATGATATTTCGAATACAAGCCAGAATCTCTCTTGAAATTAATTTTAAGTAAAAAGTAAAAAAATACATTGTGAAATATTATATGGTAAGTATATTGTAGGTAACATCATATTTCATTATCAACTCATCACATACCTATGTAAAAAGTATCAGCTTTTAAAAATACGAGTACTTTTAGTACAAACAATATTCAAATATTTTTTATCTTTTCAGATATTTGTGAGGGCTCAATTCGATTACGATCCTCTTGAAGATGAGTTGATACCTTGCGCTCAAGCTGGTATCGCTTTCAACACTGGGGACATATTACAGGTAACTTAATGCATTGTTCAAATTATATGCAATAGGTTCCTAGTTTACGTTCCCTTTTATCAAAGTTTCTGAATAATCTTTGACTACGTTTGACTATTCAGAATAATTTGAAACTTCAAATACATTTGAAATTCATAATTGTTAACTTCATTTGAAGTGGACGAGTTAATTATCAGAAGTGGGAATCATTTGCATTGAGTTATCGTTTAGTTTCATTATAGAATTTTCTTCATTTGGCACAGAAAAATTAATATGATGTACTTAGTCCTATTTTTATATGATGGGGAGGATAAATTCCATTTGTAATCCTTACTATTGCTATAAATGTGAAAGTGCGTCTGCGTTTGTTTGTTGGTGTTCCTTTAATCACGCAGCAAAGTACGCTTAGTCCGAGTTTTATCGTAATAGTAAACGATGAAATTAGCATAAAAATAAAATGAACCATAATGGTATTGATTTAAGTCACAAATTTAATTTCGATTTTAATTTGGAGCGTTTTCGTATACGTAAACGTATAAGAATACATACATAAAATGAGCTCTAATTCAATACTGTTATGGTTCATTTTACTTTGATGCTAATGTCATCGCTTATCGCGATCAAGCGAATTAAAACTCTGACTAAGCGTACCAAGCATCGACGTGGTTTTCGTTATTCAGGGCTTGACGAGTGACAAAGGCTACCTTTTATCTCGGAAAAACAGGGTTTCCGCATTTTTAGAGCCAAACTCCGCCCGGAAGAAGTTGGGGGGCAAAGGATAGTACCAAATAAATGTCAAGTTCAAATTGTATGGAAATGACATTTGCTTGAATGAGGTTGTCGTTACTTCACACTTAGCATTTTACTGGATGACCATCAGCTGAATCTTACGTGTACTGAACATCGACCCATGACTGTTTCAGATTATCAGTAAAGACGACTCGCACTGGTGGCAAGCTCGCAAAGATGCGTCGGGGGGTTCAGCTGGCCTCATTCCTAGCCCAGAGTTGCAGGAATGGCGGGCAGCCTGCGTGGCTGCAGAAAAATCCAACACCGACCAAGGTTTGGCCAATATTTTGTGCTCTCTGTTTTTTTTTTTGGCTACTCTAGGAAACTTTGGTGTTGCTTGGTTATTACTATGGTCAGACGGATGCAAATTAAAGAACTGTCGGGATCTTGAAAGACAGTTTCTATTTTATTCATAATTTTCGATTGAGTCCCCATGAATTATTTATTATATTATTGCCATTGATTGGGGTTCTCTAGAGAAATAACTGTCTGGCCATTTCGAGACGTTATCGTTAGTTAATGTGTGGTACTATCGGGAATACTGTCATCTGCAACGCTCCATTTCCTAATAGAAATCTGAGTACAAAATTAATCGTCCTACGCAATAACCAACATCGGTAATAAACGTTATGATTAATACATCTCAAACTTCCAAATTATTATCGCCAATCCACATCGGTGATAATGAATGATTTATTGCGAAACATTTGATTTAAGCTGTTCCCCTTGTATTCAGTTTTCATATTAAAATTGACATTTAGATGGTGTTTTGTTGTCACGAAAACTGCCTGTTCGTCATACAAATGATTTAGAATTTTGTGTTTTAAATTAAGATATAAAAGTAGCTTGCTACGGCAATATATTTTTGTACGGTTTCTGTACATGCTACATAATATAAATTTCTTTTTGGATTTTTCAGTTTTAATAAAACTATGTAACTCAAAAGCTTTATATAAAGACATTAAATTGTTTTTCTTTGCATTGCTCTCTCATTTACGGTAGAATACTTCAATGTTTAAATATCTATACATTAACATTTCATATTTTTCTTTCAAACATAAACATCTATGGACAAATCTACAGTTGGTATGTAAAGAATCATGTATTTAATGTTCTTTTAGTAAAACAAGCTCCCCCAATAATACTGTACCTACTTAATTAATATTATTGTAATTACCAAATTTATTAATATTATTGTATTTACCTTTGCACGGTATTAATGTGAATTTAGATTATAGAATTGGCAATTATACGTTATAGGTATACTTATTACAATTTTCTAACAGGGATATTTTAGATGATTAAGGGAGTTTGGGTTATTTCCAAATACCTGTGTAATTTTCTTAAATTCGGGACATGCTTAGTCAAATTAACCTATTCTTTTACGACCCATTTCTATGCATCTGTCAATACGATTTTATTAATATGTAGATTATTTTTTTGTTTTCGTTCGAGGATACATAATGTCGAAGAAATTTATCTTTTAATAAGGAATGAAATCGTGTTACTCTATTTATTTGCTATGTAATTTTAGTTTCTATTCCCATCTTTATTTGTTCCGAAATCCAATAGCCCATGTTGATGTTGATGATAGTATCTTATATGGTTTGTCGACGTACTAATTGTTAAGTTATAGCTGTTGTGTATCTGTCCAGTATACAGTACAATAAAGTGTGAATCCCTTACATTTGGCTAAGCATCCCCCAAGCTATGTGCCCTATTCTCTAGTAGTGGCCCATACCATACCATTCCATTGCGACTTTGCGTTTGCATGACCGTGTTGTAATGTTGTGCCGCTAGGAGCTGAAGGATGCGTCTCGCATACAGACGGGTGTGAAAATACAGGTAACTGAATTTGTTTACATTGTTATTAGGCCACAAAAGTGGAAGAGTTCAGGGAGTAATTATACTCCCTAACTACTTCCACTCTGGGCATAATCCGCACTAGCACTGTAGAAGGTATATAGGTGAAATAGAAGAAAGAAAAAACGTTTATTTGGGCACACAACAATATACATTTAGGGTATGGCATTAAATGAAATGTATGTTATGAGGGGTCCCAAAATGGACTCCAGTCAGCATTCGCTGTGCCTATAGTGAGAGTTAAGTTTTGTAAGTAAGAAGATGAGATAGAAGTAAAGTTCAAAGAATGTGGTTAACAATCTTTTTCTTCTTCTTTGTCTATCGATAGACGTCCACTGCTGGGCATGTCTCTTGCCTAGACTTCCACTAATCTCAGTCTTGCCTGAATCCAGCGGCTCCCTGCGACTCGTTTGATGTCGTCGGTCCACCTAGTGGTTAACAATGGGATGGTGTAATAAGGGGTTCTTAGACAATAAGGTACAAAATACAAGTAAAATGAAAGGGAAACTGAAAATACGAAGCGGGAAGTATTAGGACAATTTTTCATCTCTGAAGAATGTGTGCGAAGTCTGCCAATCTGCAATGGGCCAGCGTGATGGACTATGGCCTAAAACCACCCTGTATCCACTATATTTCCACTCTTAGATATAATATGTAGGTAATTTGAATCAACGTTTGTTTTTCTTTAGAAATGTCTGCAATTTTCAAGAATAATACATTTTAGTAAAAGTTGTTTTTATATTCTTGTTACAGTCAATTGTTCGATATTCGGACGGAAAAAGAAACAGGCAAAAGACAAGTACTTGGCGAAACACAACGCTGTGTTCGATCAACTGGACGTCGTGACCTACGAAGAAGTTGTCAAACTTCCCTGTAAGTACCTACTACTGCCAACTAGCGAACAATTTCGAAAGTGATTTGGAGCGTGAGGGTCTGAAGTATTGAGTTGGTCCTTATAGTTTTGCGGGAACTTTTCTTTATGCAAATGGAATTTATGGGAAGTTATCACTTTTCTTACTATACCTACAAAGATCGAATTCACAGAGGTCAGAAGTCACCACGAATCGTGGACCCAAAAAATCCGCGATACAGATTTATTTTAAGCTGTATCTTCATTTATCATGAAGTGTGATCCCCGTCAAGCGCTTTTATTTAAAAAATTCTTATGTTTTATCTTAAATTCCAGCGTTCCAAAGAAAAACGATAGTCCTGTTGGGCGCTCATGGAGTCGGTCGTCGTCACATCAAGAACACGCTAATAGCGAGACATCCCGACCAGTACGCTTATCCTATACCACGTGAGTTTGCCTAGATTTATCCACTAAAGAACCGTTGCAGCTGCGACATGGTATGTCACGCCAGTACGCCAATAAGCTTCTTTAATAAACTTCAATTCCAAACTTCTCAATCCTGATGCTGCGGGATATCACCCACCTAAATTGCGGGAATGTAGGAACTAACTAATAGATACCAAGGTGCCAGGTTAACATTCCAGACCTTATAATTGAAATCCAGGCCCCAACTTCTCAATCTTGGTGGAACAAGGGTACCCAAAACTGTGGCAATTGAGGAACTATTTGTGATTGATTGTAAATTTATGAAGATATTAAATTTTGAGAAGCAAAACCGAAAGAGAGTTCATTTCGATTCAGCTGTCAAATTCGAAATTGGAACTTTTCGATGCTGGAGTAGATAATAGCTATTTATGTAAATGCATCGTAATGAGGGTCATTTTAATTCGAGTGCTGTTTTTTGATACGAGGCTTGTCGAGTATCAAAATAGGATAGTACGAGAATTAAAATGACTAATTACATTCAGTTGCATACAAGATTTTATCTACGACAAGAAAAATAAAATCATTAAAAGTAACAAAAAGTAACTCCGTAAGCCGCCACCAGCCGCCTGTGGCGCCTCTGTCATATGAACGGTACAAAAGTGCCAGAACTCAGAGCCTTAGCTTTAGGTATCCTATTTTAAGAAGATAACCATTTCGATTCAGCTCCCATACAACGAGCTGCATCGAAATGAGAAGCAAAACCGAAAGAGGGCTCATTTCGATTCAGCTGTCAAATTCGAAATTGGAACTTTTCGATGCTGGAGTAGATAAAATATGTTTTCAGACACGACTCGGCCCCCGCGCGCCGACGAGGAGAACGGCAGACACTACTACTTCGTGACACACGACGAGATGATGGCCGACATCGCCGCCAACGAATATTTAGAATACGGTGAGTGTGCGATTTCTGAGTTAATTGAGATACTAACCAGAATGGTTTTATAAAAGCCACTTCTTTCAAGCGATAGACGTCTACTGTCTCTTGTTGGCTTTTACCTGCCTCGATCTTTCGCCGGCGATTCCTTGCAGCTCGTCTAATGTCGTAAGTCTAGCTAGTGGGGGTTTTGCCAACACTGAGCTTTCCGGTGCGAGGTCGCCATTCCAGCACCTTGTGACCCCAACAACCATTAGTTCTTCGAACCACATGCCCTGCCCTGCCTATTACCACTTCAGCTTCGCGACTCAATGAGTTATGTTGGTTGTGACTTCTGGTTCTCCTACGGATCTCCTTGTTCCATTTGACTGAAATTTGTTGTTTTTGTTTTAACTTTCTGGCTTTTTTAGTGCCAGTTCAGCACAATGCACTTCGCCAATGTCACGTTAAGGCTGAAATTTGGAACGGAGGCTCATACCCAGGATTAACACATAGGCTTGGAATCAAACAACCTTAACGCTGACGAAGTCACGGGCATCAGTGAGCAATGTATTGAAGAATTTACTGACACTGTTCCAGGCACTCACGAAGATGCCATGTACGGTACAAAGTTGGAGACAATCCGGCGGATCCACTCGGAGCGTCGCATCGCCATATTGGACGTGGAGCCCCAGGCGCTGAAGATCCTGCGCACAGCCGAATTCGCACCCTACGTCGTGTTTGTCGCTGCACCTTCCTTGAACAACGTGGCCGATGTGAGTATCATCATTATCAATCAACCCATCTACTGCTGACTACTGAGCAACGGCTAAAATGGTTATACTAGGCTGTAGTCCACCACGCCTGGCGCAATTGGCAGATTTCGCACACATTCGAGAACATTATGGAGAGCTCTCAAGCGTGCAAGTTTCCTCGCGATATTTTCCTTCACCGATGAAGCATTTAATTTTTAATTGCTAACGCAAAGAATTCCGAATAGTCAAAGGATTGAATCCACGATCTCTTCGAATAGGAAACCGCAGTCGTAACCATCTTTCATTGAATAAGAAATAAGAAAAATCGAAAGATAATTTCTTACAAGTTTTTATTTAACTTGCAATGCATGTGTATGTATCTTGCAAGATGAATTAGAACCACTTTCCGGTTTCCGATTGAGCTGAAATTTTGCATGTGTATGTAAATCGGATGACAATGCAATATTATTGTGACATGCAGTTGATCTGATGATGGAGCTGAAAGGTGGCTACAGGAACTCTCGTAACCCCATCAACTTTGGACTCGCAATCTTTACATGTACTCTCGTCCTAGAGATATGGCATGAGAGCAGTAAAAAATACCGTGTATTTGTACTGCAAACTATTTGAGCGGATGAACTATATAGACTACCGACATATGACGTAGTGGTAATGGCGGGAAATGTTCGACGTTTCGCATATTTGTAGCATAGACAAAAAAGTGAAAACTTCGAAATGAAATATAAAATTTATTTTATAATTTTGTGATCTGAAACTTCCAACTATCTTATTTTTATATTATTTCTCACTAAGAGTATAATACCTATTATACAGTCTGAAACACATTTTAACCAAAAGTCAATAGTTTAAATTGTTCCATACGAAATTTCCGAACTTTTCTTGAGACGACGATTTGAAGAAATGCCAATCCACAGCGTTCTAAATTCAAATCACTTTTTCTCACTGAGTGAGCAAAGACGACTTTTGCTCACTGGTTTTGGCAGCAAAGGCGCCCTTTTTGAGCTAGAGGTGAAAATAAAATTTTTAATTTCCACTCGTTTCCAGTACGACGGCTCACTAGAAGTGCTAGCCCGCGAGTCGGAACTGCTGCGGCGCACGTACGGCCATTACTTCGACATGTCGATAGTCAACAACGACATCGACGACACGCTCGCGCAGCTGGAGGCGGCGCTGGCGAGGATGCGCTCCACCCCGCAGTGGGTGCCCGTCTCTTGGGTGTACTGACTCACCGACTGCTATCTGTAAGATGACCTTCACTGTCTGAATTGGACTTTTTGCTGCGAGCAATAGGGTCGAATTTCATTTGAATCATTTTGAAAGATTTTGAAAGATTAACTACACTGGTGCACTTTCAACTTATGTAAAGATTTTTTTTTTAATTAGTCCACAAAACTGACTACAATTGTTTTCAGTTACAACAGCTTAATACAGTGGGTATATGTTATTATTTGCTCGACAATTATGTCTACTAGTTGTGGTGGTGGCATGTATAAGAGAAGGGTAATATACTGTAACAACTACAGCGCAACATTAAAAAGGTACACAGGTTATAACTTAAGTGTACTTACTTAATTTATATTTTATACTACTTATAGAGCTATGCGTTGTGTTAGATACGAGAAATTTAAAACGTTATTTCTGGTGCACCATGCTGCATTTAATTTGACGACGTGGCAGCGACAAAGTACCTATAGTTGCGACTTTCCTATTATATCTTTCTCATTCGGATTAATCAGCAATGTTTTTAAGATTATAACCTTTATAGTATACAGGTTAACCCGTATAAAGGTTAATCAAATAAAGGGGTTATGCGTCTGGTTAGACTTATTAACTGGTTAGTTAACCTATTAACCTGATTAATGAGGCCTTGGTCTTGGTTTAGTAAGTCTTGAAAGCGCACTCTTGGTTTTTAGTAAGTCTTGATAGCGCACCAGTGTAGTTAGACCTTTATCGATGAATACTTCGATTTACCAAGACCTACCGTGTTCATTTTTACCTATAGTTACCTATAGTGTTCACTTTTAGACGTACCTTTAGTTTTCATTTGATAGAATATAACCGACGTTTAACCTAATCATCGTATCTAGCCGAGATGTTTAAATAACACGGTGCAAAAGGGCATAAATACCTAGTTTCAAAGGATTTAAAATAGAAATTTATGTAATATGTATCTCCTTTTCCGTTGAACTGCGAAGTTCTGGCGTTATTGTCGGTCATTCTTGAAAGTCCATTATTGTTGTTCGATATCCTTTCAAGGTTAGGGTTCTATGTAAAAGAATATTAGCCATTAGAAAAATTGACTAATATGAATTCCTCTTTCCGACGAACCATCTGAACTGCGAAGTTCTGGCATATACTTAATATCGGCCATTTTTAAGGCGAACTAAACGCGGGCAGACCCGTTGAATTTCGCGGGCAGACCCGTTTAGTTCGCCTCAAAGACTCATTTTGCATGCAGCATGTGAGGATTCCCCTATTGCAACAAATAAAGTATCACCCACACACACTGTACGTTGTTAAGGAAAATAGTCGCAAACATACGAACTTCATGGAATACGTTTTAGGTATCGCCCACACCCGAATGGGTATGCAATGGACGATTGACAATGGTCTGTTATTACATAATTTATTATCTCTGAATGACTGCGTCTTTCACTCAACCCTGTTCTATAAAATAAAGTGAGCACGTACAAAAGCTGGGATTAAGAAATATGGATGTGAAAGATAAAGATACATATTATCCTTTTCTTTCGATGCTGACGTAATACTTGATACTTTGTTTCATCATCCCTCTCATTTGAGAGCATTATAAAAACACATTTGTATTAACTATTATTTTCCAACGTAGCAAAAAGTCCAATTCAAAATATTTAAGAACACAAAATTACTGAATAATTCAAATTGAATACACAACGACATCTAAAATTAATAAATTTACTTAACTTATTAAATTTACTTAAGTAAATATGATGTTTTTTCATCACGGTTGTAGACTTTTTACAATTAAAATGTTTTAAAAAAGATCATGTACTGGCACAATATAGAATTGGTTTTTCGATGAGTCTTATCGAAGTAGGTATTGTAATGATATTATTTATGTTTTCTATTAGGAAAATATGATATTTATGTTTTCTGTTAATGTCAGGTTTTTTAATTTATTTTTTTAAATACAAAAGGGTATTTATTCAAATTATGCTAAGTGTGATATTTAGTACAATATTTTTTTTATGTTAAGCATCACTAACCTTGATAAATGATAGCACAAGCCACTCATAGCTGTGGTCGCAACGACTAGTCACGACACTCTTACGACCAACGACCAGTTAGTCATTGCGGTCAATAGCACAATGCATGTTGGGTTCTGATGCTTTAAATGGTGGCTGCGGCCAGAGACCGTAGTTATGGCTGCACGATATAGGCTTGTTATACTGCTAAGATTCAAGACAAAGCTAAAACGAGACCGATTCATGTCAGGACATATTTATGTCAGGACATATTTGTGTCGCCTTGTCTGTCTCACATCCCGAGTCAAGTCACAGCTGTAACTATTCTGCTATGACTCAAGACAAAGCTAAAATGAGACCGATTTATTTCAGGACATATTTATGTCGCCTTTATCTGTCTCACATCCTGAGTCAATTCTCATCTGTAACTATTCTGCTATGACACAAGACAAAGCTAAAACGAGACCGATTTATGTCAGGACATATTTATGTCGCCTTGTATCTCTGTCTCACATGAAGTTACAGCTGTAACAGCCTTGGAATTGTACAAAAACGATTGCTACAGTGACGATCTCAATCACCTCTGATTGGTAGATACGAATTGTTGAAGCAATGAATTTAATGAATTGTTGCAGCAATAACGCCACAAAATCCAATCAGCTCACTTGAGACAATTTATTTGGCAGTTAATGTGAATTTAGCAATAAAAGTGCATCCCTTAGGCGATTTTACAATCCGCCTGCAGTTTAGGCATTTTATTATAAAAATGGTTGTTTCAATGTTTTTTTTTTCTTGTTGCAAATATGTATGATATGTTATATTTTAATTATTGTTGTGTTATTGTTTTACACTTAAAACTTAAAAGTTACTTAAAATATCATCACGTTTTCATGATTTTGGTACAATACCGCTCAACAGATTTTGTGCCAAAAAAAGTTCTATCGTAATAACTCGATTGTTCACTCGATTTTTAAAACAATGTACATAAATATTATATTATATAGTAGTTAAATGACAAGAAGGGTGTAACCCGTTAGGGTCTATCGTAGCTCAAAATGTTTACTTCAAAATTTAATTCTAAGATCCTACGAACAGGGCTTGAAACCGGATTCAATTTACCGAAAAATGGTAAGTTACCGATTTGTTATATTGTTCTTCAATTTACCGATCATTTTATTGGACGAACCGCATTTTTATCGGTTAACGGAATATTCGTGAAAGCGATTTCATTATGTAAGTAATGTACATAACTCAACCGGCCATCTTGAATTCTTGATGGTAGTGCGTACGCGCCATTTCCTTTCATTGATATAATATTTGATATGAATGATGCGCTGATTGGTCCTTTCTTCCATAAACCGGTAATTTTTTTGAAAAATTGAGGGAATTTAACTAGAAACGGATTCACTCTTTATCCGGTTAATCAAAAAGAGGGAATTTAACTAGAAACGGATTCACTCTTTATCCGGTTAATCAAAAAGAAACCAAAACCTTAATATTACCACATGTAAAATGTTTTCCGGTTTCCAAGCCCTGCCTACTAATAGATATTGAAACGGTTATCGAACAAAGAAACAACAAAACACAAATAAGTTTAATTTGTGCTTTATATTAAAAATCGGCCAAGTGCGAGTCGGGCCTCGCTCTTTTAGGGTTCCGTTGGAAATATTTTTATTTAATTTTTTTCCATGTACCCATGGAAATATTTTAATTTAATTTTTTTAATTTAATTTAATTTTTATTAATTGTTGTTATAGCGGCAATAGAAATACATAATATGTGAAAATTTCATCTGTCTATCTATTACGGTTTACGAGATACAGCCCGCTGACGGACGGACGGACGGACGGACGGACGGACGGACGGACAGCGTAGGCTTAGTAATAGGGTCCCGTTGGTACCCTTTGGGTACGGAACCCTAAAAATGACAAGTTTATGCAGCATTTAGACCATTGAAAAACAAAATAATATTATGTTAAAATCAACCTTAACATATTATTATGTTGTGTTTTCAATTTTCTAAAAGTCAAATGTCTAAAAAGTGACACGAACTTTTCACCAATGCTCCATGAAAGCTCCTTGACAAGACTTCCATAAATCTCTTCGCCAGACCGAGTGTCTACTGTTTGACTGAGATCATTTCCAAGGATTTGACATTTGGCAAATGATTTCTTTTTTGTATAGGTACATATATCTACTACTATATGAACTAAATATCAAATGCGAGCATCTCATCATTTGGGGCAACTTTTGACTTGTTTTCATCATTTTTACCGACTTAATATTATAGTTTCTTAGTTGGAAAACCTGTACCATATCACGAGTTTTTAAAAATCACAGGGTTGGCAAAAATATTATTTTGATTTTATCAATTAATAAGTACTTATATTCTATTTCTATTTTCTAAAAAAACCAATTAAGCTATCGAGATTTAGTAAGTTAAGTAATCGGATTAAGAGTTTAAAATGATGTATTGGACAAAAATAACTGTAATTAACTGCATACATTACCTGTATACTAAATATCGATAGCTAAAACATAATTAGTGAGTGGAAAATATGCACCTATCTATCAAGTTATCAAGGTGCCACGGAATTCAAATCGCAACGAAAACTACACAACTTATATCTTTGGGACGAATTTGAACTTAAAAATTGCATTTTTTCACTATAATTAAAAGAGCAGTCACCATAATTTTCCGTGGCATTTATATCGTCCTTATATTCTCCACTATTTGCGTTTTAATTCATTATAATTATTTTTTCATTCTTCCCTGTATTTAAAATCAAGAGTTTGATTTTTGTGCAATTTACATTAATTTATTCGTCGCCTTACTATTTTTTTTTTCTTTTTGAACGATCGCGCTTTTGCATTCCTGTACAAAAATTACAACTACCTACCTAGTAGCGGATTTTACTATATACCTATCACTATTACACTATTATAAATATTTTTTAAGTATTTTAGAAATAAGCTCTGATGATAAAAAAATCTCTCAACAAATTTTAAGAGCAGATTTCTGAACTCTATTTAGCTATCCATAAACATTTTTTTTTCTTAGTTGAAGACGTGAATGGATGAAGGTGATATGTCGCAAAATTTTAATTTCGAGAAAATCGAGTTCAAAGTTTCGCATAACCATTTTAAGGTAGGTATTTCAAAACGATTTCAGTGTATTTATACAAAAACCGTGTTTACGCCGGGATCTCTGACGGCGGTATTACAAACTTTGCAAAGAAACCGAGTTGAAAGCGCCCGCGCGCCGAGCGTCCGCCAATCAGAGCTCGCCTCCCGCTCATTGACATTCGCTTTCTGAACGAGTCACCGCACGCGCGCGCCGGTTAGTGCTTGTTAGAACGCGTGATTTATAAGAACGCAATAAGTTGGCTTCCATTTTTGCTGTTTTCTGCGATTCTACACCAATATCGCGGTCCGGACAGACCTTTGTTTGTGAAGTACGGGATACGTGTTCCCGTGGGAGCTGGCACTGTTACTTACTTGTTAACGTCGTTGCGTGTGCCTTTGACACGAATTCCATTGAACATTATCGGGCGTGCGCCATCTTTTGAACTCTTGCGCTGTGATAAGTGAAGCCGCCCCCTTTTGGCTGGCATCGCGTGTTAACCGTGGTCCCTGGGGAGTTGGCGCTATAGCAGACTTGTTTCACGTCTGTCGCGAATGCGAAATATTGTGGGCAGATCCAAACATAATACAAAACATTAGTACCTAGCAACAGGTGAATGTTGTAAGAGCCAAATGCAAAGATATCGATAAGCGGGTAGACACGCATAGCAACAGCCATAGCAGTTAGTAACAGGCGTCGCGGGCCAGACGAAATTCCAGGAATACGCCCACACAATAGGCGCCCAGTAACGGCTGATGGTTTCTACGAATATACGCTAAGTAGGTCACAGGCGTGCAGGGACTGAGTTCTACCACGTTCTACAAATCAGATAGATTGACTTCCTAGAATCGAGAACCTAAGTAGGTCACAGGTGCGCCGTGAACCTGGTTCTCAGAATCGGGGATATCACGGGCGGCACGGCCGCGCTATATAAAAGCGACACTGGGATGCCCTCAAGCAAGTTACAATTACGCCGCAGTAGCGAGCGGACATAGTGAGTAGTGATAAGTGGTGATGCAGACACGAGCTAGCAGGGCAGCCTTGGTGAGACGTATTTTTTCCTTTTCACTGTGCATTGTGCATGTTCAGTCGAACTGCGTCCGAGCTTCACAAGTGCGGGAATGAACTACTTACAGAATGGTGACGTCGTTTTATGAATGAAGGGAAGATCTGTTCAGCACAACACCTTCATTCACTGAAGTAGAGTACAATGCCACACACAGCTTCTTCCACTGTAGAAAAATAAACTTTTTACTTTTAGTTTTTTGTTTGACTTTGTTCTGTGCCCATACAACCTAGGCTTCCAATATTGATTTAAGAAAATAGTGTAGGTACATAACATCTTCATTCAAGTAGTCAATTTCTAAAATTTATTTTTATGGAGCTTTTATAGGTGACCTACATATCAGCCCCATCGCTAACAAATCAGAGTTAAAAATACTAGTATTCATAAAAATTTTAGTTCAAACATTAGCGTTTCTCTCAAGTCTCAAATTGTGGTTCCGAACACATGCCATTGGCAAGTGTGAAACATCCTCTATTTCGCCACATACCTCACAATTTGGAGAGTCAGTTTTCTTCATTAGGTGTTTAAATGCTATTGGTTGTTTTAAGGTTTAAAATTGTTGGTATGGACATAATACCTTCATCCATGCATAAAACTGCGAAAATCCAAAAATGCGACATATCGCCTAAGAATAATTGAAGACATGAATGGATGAATTCATTTCTTCAATTATTCTTGTGTTATGGCTTTTAGTCAAAGATCGAAAACCGTGCAACCTCATCATATTTTACGATGCTTTCATTTTACATTAAGTAGGTATTCCATTATTTCGTGACGTATACAATAAAAAGTGAAATGTATTGTTTGGAAGTCTGCATTTAAAATTTGTTTTTTCATGCGTTATAATTTAGTAGGCGAAAGAATTCTTGGTAGTTATTACCAACTTATCTCAATTAATAATGATAATTTTTATTCATAAAAACACTACTAATAGATCTAAAAAATGTGAAATATAATAATAATGTTAATGTTTTTCTTTACAACTTTGTTACATACACTAAATTGTTTTAAATCGTCAAAACATTAATTAGGAAAAGTTATAAGTCTAGGTAAATTAATATAAAAAATTATACAATATTGAATTTATCGATAAGATTGTGTGACGAAATGGCGTACGAGTAGCACTATTTTGTTTGACATTTATTAGTGTTGCTGTACTAATCTAATCTTGAACTGAACAACTATTATTAGAATGATTGATAATAATAGGTTGTGGCCCCCTTTGACTTTTATTATATTTAAAATATTAGTCTATCCGTCAATCTATTCATCAATCGAAATTTTTTTATAACAATGCAGCTTGTCTATGGAATATTTTATGATTGTATTATATTTATAGCATAATAGTGATAAATTATTAACGTGTGCACATTATTAAAACTATTAAATTTTATTTACATAGACAATGAATTCAATACAAATATAATATTCATGTTAGGTATTTAATTATTTTAAATTAAAATAAAATATTTCAACGTTCAAACAATTTATTGAATTTATAAAATATATTATAGGTACATTTATCTACTTATGTAAGACATAATATTTATAATATTGTGTCTGTTTTTGAATGTTATCAAATATTTAATGTGACCACATCTGGCGTGCTTAAAACATTCTGTTCACTGATCTGAGGAAGTGTCATTTTCACTTATGACTTACCTAGTTTTGGGTGTAACTTTCAATATGCAAAGCATGGTTTTTAATTACCTATTGCTTAGCGACGATGCACTATTGAATCGAATTTGTTGGTTAAACGTCAGTCTCATTTGTAGTTTTTAGACTAACTAATACATCAAATATTTTAAATAAATGCGATTTGAGCAAAGGGAAAAACATGACAAGAAATTTTTCGTAATTAAACGTAATTAAAAAAATACGCGTCAAATTGAGAACTTTTTTGAAGTTGGATTAAAAAGTACCTTGCAAAACGATTATCTGCCTATCCTTACTTAAGTATGTACGCGTTTATTAAACCCAAAATTAAACCCAAAAAATATATATACTTACGAACTACGAGACATTCATTTTTCATTGTTAGTGCTACTCATAAGAATGAGTGTGAAAGTTTATCTTGTGTAGGTATGTTAATATAGGTAATAATAATATTACAATATAAGAGTATTTTCAATATATTATACGAGTACGTCACAAAAATAATAACATTATCCTGAACATTCCATTACCGTCTTTATCATGTTTTTATTATTATTTATTAATAATTTATTACTTAAAAAGTCATTAGAATTTATAAAATAAAAATATTTTAATGTTTAACATTACTAGTTATTATTTACAGTGTGTAATAAATTTGATTTTGTTGATATGTTTCTTATAAATACTTAGGTTAATTTACTTGTCTAAGTTTTATCAATTTATTATTGTTATTCCCATCCAAAGACATTAATGAATGTGTAGAGAAAATATCTATTCGGGATTATAATGTATGATATTATAACACGATATTATTGAAAAGAAAATAAAATGGTCAATAAAATACTTAATAGGTGTACCTATGTAATAATTGACTACAGAATATGATAGACGAAGCATAAAGTACAACGAAGTGACAGTATAAACTAAGCCCAAGCAAGCAATGGCCAATTTTTTCAATTTAATCCATCACTTTTAATATCCTTCGTCTTATCTTTTTCTGTAGACTGAATAAAAAGAAAAAATTATAAAATATTAAAATTGTAATCATCCAAGTTGACATCAACATTTTTGTTCCTATCAACTGATCACAATAGTCTTAAATTGCATGCAAAATGGAAAAAATATATATTTAAGGTCAGATGACTATGTATTCCAGATTGTTTCCCAATAAAAACTACTGACAATGACTGAAATAAATCATTATAATAACTGTTAAATTGAATAAAGAGCACAAAATATTGTTTTTGTATTATTTGCCACCTATTGATATAAAAAATACCTAGTTTCTGCTCTATAATTTTGCCTAGCTCTTATCCTACATGCTTAAAGACGATGGCGTTAATGTGATAGCTAAGTATATAATATATTAAAAATTATTATTATGCAGTCTGCCGGATGTGCCATGTGTGGAAGCCGAATAAAAAATACGAAAATTGTTAAGCAGGTAGAAATGAAGTAGAATTTACAAAAGTATTGTTGGTTGCAAAAATACGACACAATACAACTACAATACCATGCAATACAATAAAAAAAATCCGTCGCCCTGCAACATAAAAAAAACAACTTATCACTTATCATTAATTACTTGGAAGGATGACTTACGTTTAACTAATCATTAACAGGTGGCTCCATATGTCTAGTTGCTACTTAAATTTACTAGAATTTAATCAGAGTAACTTAAGTTCGCCAGAGGGCGTAGTGTTGTAAACACCGTTTGACGAAGGATCCGTATTTTTTAACCATTTAAAATTCGTAATTAAGTTAAAATACAGTGAATTATGTTTAATCTCATTGCAAAACAATTAATCTTTATGTGTTTAAATGTTGGTGCTTGAAAATTAGTGAATAAGTGTAAAATTGAACAAAACAAAGAAAAGACAAAGCATAAGAAAAACCATTAAATTAACAAAGTACTGCTGGAAATATGAGTGTCAAAGTTCATTGTCGCATGGAATCGCCTTAGAAATTCGTGAAAAGTGAAATTTAAAGCAGTTTTTTTTAGACATTAGTATATCTAAAGTGATCATGTGAGTGCTGGCCGGTGCCAACACCATAGAGTTCGGCACTGCTGTCGCTCACATATGTCACATGTAGAAAATTAAAACAATGAAATGTCTGTTATTTTCTGTTGTGTATATTTAATATAATTAAACCATTAATGATATGTTGTTTTCATAAATTCTACGCTTAGAATTCCCTCACAAATTGGTAGCAGAGGAGTGGTTAATGAAAATGATATCTACTACGAGCTATCGCAACATAGAACCGTTGACCAAGTCAAACTATGATACTTGGTGCCTGCAAGCGCAAGCAGTCCTGATTAAAAATGACTATTGGGACATCGTAAGCGGTGAGAAAACATTACCACCAGATGCGGATGCGGCAGCGAAGTCGGCGTTCAAGAAAGAGGATTTGAAGGCAAGATCTGAAATCTTACTTTTATTGTCGCCTTCTGAATTAAAACAAATTAAGGCCTGCATGACATCAAAATCCATGTGGGATAAGTTAAGAGCTATCAAAGTACTGGGCCTGCAAGAAAAGCGACCTTACTAAAACAGTTGGTTCTAAAGCGAATGACCACAGAAGAAGATATTCGTGACCATATAAATAATTTTATGGATATCGTGGATAAGCTCGCAAATATGGATATAAAAATACCAGCAGAATTACTTAGCATAATGCTACTCTACAGTCTACCAACAAATTTTGAGAACTTTCGAATAGCCATTGAATCCAGAGACACACTGCCTGATCCAGAAGATCTAAAGGTCAAAATTATGGAAGAATACCAGGCCAGGAGTGGTAGCGAACAACCAGAAAGCTCAGAAGCTTTTCTTACAAAGAAAAATAAACAAAGGTTGTTCTGCAGGATATGTAAAAAGAAAGGTCACACTTTAGAAAGCTGTTGGAATAAAAAGAAAAACGCAAATGAGAAAAACAATTTAAGTAAAAACCAAAATTCTAACGTTTGTTTGAGTACTGCAGATTCAGATGCTCATGAAAATTTATGGTGTCTAGATAGCGGTTGCTCATCACACATGTGCGGTAATAAATCAATGTTTTCCACAATGACTACCGATACTGGCATACTAAAGTTGGCATCAAGGAAACATACCAGTGAAATTCAAGGTAAAGGTAGAGTTATAGTAAATATAGATAGACAAGGCTACAACTTTGAAGATACCTTGTACGTCCCCGACGTATCAGTGAATCTACTGTCTGTATCAAAAATAACAGACAGAGGATATAAAGTTGTTTTCGAATCAAATAAAGCCTCTATCATAGATAAAAATGGCAAAGTGACACTGAGAGCACGCCGGAATAATGGGCTCTACTATATTGAATGCAAAAGAAAAGAAACTGCAAACTACACACAAAAGAATACAGAAATCATGGAATGGCATCGAAAACTCGGCCATATAAATGAAAAGGATCTACAAAAGATGGCTAAAGATGGTTTAATGTATGGTTTGAACTTGACTGAAGAAAAATTAGAAACATGTGAAACCTGCATAAAAGGCAAACTATCAAGATTACTTTCACAAGACATGATGAACTCTACACAACGGACAAGCTAGAAATAATTCATAGCGACGTTTGTGGACCTTTGGAGTGTGAGTCACTAGCAGGTTCTAAATATTTCGTGACGTTCATAGACGATTACACTCGTTATTGTCACATTTATTTTATGAAAAGGAAGAGCGAAGTATTAGAAATTTTCAAAGAATACAAAAATGAAGTCGAGAAGTTCCATAATAAAAGAATTAGATACCTGCAATCAGATAATGGTACAGAATACCGTAACAAGGAGTTTGATGAATTTCTCAAATCACATGGCATCCAAAGAAGATTGACCACTGTTTATACTCCTCAACAAAATGGGATAAGCGAGAGAAAAAATAGATCCTTGTTAGAAAAAGCTAGATGTTAAATGATTGAGGCCAATGCACCTAAAAAACTTTGGGCGGAAGCGGTGGCGACCGCTAACTACCTTATAAATCGTAGCCCGTCGAAAGCACTGAATGGCGATTTACCATTCAAGAAATGGGTTGGTCGAACGCCATGTGGGCAACATCTTTACGTGTATGGCAGGAAGACTTTTGTTTTGAACAAGAAAAAACGAGGGAAATTGACCAAAAACGCTAAAGAAGGCGTATTCATGGGTTACTCGATGACCTCAAAGGCATACAGAGTATACATACCAGAAGAAGATAATGTAGTGATAAGCAGGGATATCAAGGTTATAAACAAAATGTACTTCGAAGAAGATCCTGAAAAAGGAGATAAACTTAATAGCAAAGATGTTATAAAAACGGTACAACCAATTGAAGTTGTGATAACAAATAATAAAAATGAAAACACTTTGCAAAATCAAAACGATCAAGAAGATATTTCTTCAGAAGACGAAATTGAGTCTTATGATGATGCATCAGAAATTGTAGAAATACCTGAACATGGGATGCCACAAAGAGAGAGGCACCCTCCAGCATGGACCAGAGATTTCATACTAGATAACACTGAAGAAAGTCATATATTCTCGGAGATATCTTACATGTCCGAAGACAATGAATCAGATGAATACTGGCATGATGCGATAAAATCTGAAATAAGAGCACATGTCAAGAATGGAACTTGGAAAATTGGAAAGAAAACAAAAGATATGAAAGTAGTGGACTACAAAATGGTTCTAAGAAATAAAATTGGACCAGATAATAGTATCACAAAGAAAGCCAGACTCGTAGCACGGGGTTTCATGCAGCGACCAGGTGTTGACTACACTGAAACATATGCTCCTGTTGCTAAACTAAGTTCGATCAGATCAGTTATTGGGATAGCAATGGAAGAAGGGTTGAAATTAAACCAGATGGACGTGACAACGGCGTACCTGAATGGTGAACTAGAAGAAGAAATAGTAATGAAATACCCTGACTATTTAGAAGACTATCTGACAGAAATTATGATCGAAGAAAGTAAACAAGAAGATCTGACTTTATACAATAAAACAATAAGCATGCTAAAAGACAAAAATAATCCCAAAGAGAAAGTCTGTCACCTTAAGAAAGCTTTATATGGACTCAAACAGGCAGGGAGGCAATGGTACAAAAAGCTCGACACTGAATTAAAAGGCATTGGTTTCAACACTTCACAAGCTGATCCATGTCTATACTTACTAGAGAAAAGAGGAGTTAAAGTGATATTAATAATATATGTCGACGATATATTGATTGCCTTTTCGTGCCCAAAAAAGCTCAAAGAAATAAAAGAGTTTCTGAATAAAAAATTTGAGTTGAAAGACTTAGGGATACCTAAACGGCTAATTGGAATGGACATTACCTATAAAAGCGGCGAAATCAAATTGAACCAAGAGAAGTTTATAGAAGATACTCTTATAAAGTTTAAAATGCAAGATTGTAAGCCTACGTCTACACCAATGGAGCCGGGTCTTACATTAGAAAAAGGAGGAAGAGATGAAAGGAAAGATCTTCCGTACAAAAACTTAATAGGTACACTGATGTACCTGGCAGTAGCAACTCGCCCTGATATAATGTTTGCCATAAGCTATCTCTCTCAATTTAATGATTATTATGGAGAAGAGCATTTCAAGTGCGCAAAAAGAGTACTGCGTTACCTAAAAGGAACGAAGAGCGTCGGGCTTACATTTAGAAAGACTGGGCAAGAATTATATGGCATGGCGGATGCAGATTGGGGCGCATGTAAAATCGATAGAAAGTCTTTTTCAGGCTACTGTTTTAAATACGCTGGAACGGCTGTGAGTTGGATGTCGAAAAAGCAAAGAAGCGTTGCCTTGTCGACTGCTGAAGCAGAGTATGTTGCTTTGACAGAAGCTGCCAAAGAAGCCATCCACCTGAAAAGCCTGTACAAAGACTTAGGGGCCAGCTATGACCGTATAGTCGTTTTAAATGACAATCAAGCTGCCCTCAAACTAAGTCAAAATGAAATGGTGACTTCAAAGTCAAAACATATTGACCTAAAAATGCACTTCATTCGGAATTGTATACAAGAAGGAGCAATTGAGGTCAAGTATCTGCAAACTGAAAACATGGAGGCAGATCTACTGACCAAAGCTTTGGCTGGTCCGCGGTTGTTAAAATTGCGGAGCAGCTTAGGACTCTCCTGATGACCGCGACATCGCAGTGAAGAGGAGATGTGAGTGCTGGCCGGTGCCAACACCATAGAGTTCGGCACTGCTGTCGCTCACATATGTCACATGTAGAAAATTAAAACAATGAAATGTCTGTTATTTTCTGTTGTGTATATTTAATATAATTAAACCATTAATGATATGTTGTTTTCATAAATTCTACGCTTAGAATTCCCTCACAGATCATAACCTCAAAAACCGTTACCACAAATTTGCTGATCACCATACTCGACAGGAACGCCATCTGTTGACAAACTTTTAAACAACTAGGTTATGTAGCCTTCATCAACCGATAGGCGCATTCGGGCATCTAGTAGTTCAAAGAGTAAAAGCAAAGAGGGCACTACAAACATGTCAACGGAATTAATAACCCTAATGAAGGAGCTGAGGTCGGATATACGAAAAGATATGCAGAATTCATTGGATGTTATTGAATCCAGAATAATAAAAAATATAAATGAAAATATTGATATTAAATTTTCAAACATTCAGTTACAAATTGAAGACATAAAACAATCAAGCCAGGATCATGAAAAACGCTTGTCAATATTGGAAAAACAAATCAGAGAGCGGAACATTCTATTTTTTGGAGTGGAGGAAGGTGAAAGAACCTATACTGAGCTCGAGCAGAAGATTCTCAATGTCGTAAAACACATAATGGGCATACCCTGTGAACGAAACGAGATACAGATTGCTAGAAGAATGGGAAAAAAGATAGAAAATAAAATACGACCCATAAATGTGACTTTCACTACTTTTGGAAAAAAAATCTTAATTTTGAAAAATAAAAAATCCCTTAAAGATGAATCCATATATGTGAAAGAGGATTTCCCCGAAAAAGTTTTAGCTACGCGAAGGTCACTTCAAACCCAACTACAAAAAGAAAGATCAGAAGGGAAAAACGCAGTTCTTCGTTATGACAAAATAGTAATTTTAAATAAAAGTACTGAAAGTAGAGCTGAACCTATAGAGAAAGAGAAGAAAAAGAGAGAGTTGGAAATTTCACCTCAGAACCAAGGCGATCACAGAACGCCAGGTTTTTTCAAGAAATACCCATTGCCTAAAAAAAATAAAGTGTCAGATACATTTAACAAAAACCAGAATCGCATTGATGACTATGTGCAAACTAAACCTATCACTAACCAAAAGCTTGTTCCTAGTTCACATCAAAATGAGAAAAAGGAATAGCAACTACAGAAACTAAAACCGACCCAACACAGCACTACCCCCCCAAGAACATATATAAATTCAAAAACAGACGATATAAATACATCCCCACGATGGTTGGTCACCAAGGGGAGTTATGACCACCGCCCCTTAGACTCTACAATAATTACAAAAAGAGGCTCTACTAAAGACTCTACAAAAAATCACAACAAAATCTACAAAAGAAAATATTTTTTTCCTGGGAACTTTGAACGTAAGAACTCTACTAGCAAACGAACGGATCATAGAACTGGAAGAGGCGCTCAAGTATATAAAATGGGATGTTATCGGCTTATGTGAAATAAGAAGAGAAGGATTTAAAATTGAAGAACGGAAAGACGTAATATTATGCTATAAAGGAAATAGTATCAGTCAATATGGAGTCGGTTTCATTATTAACAAAAAATGGAAAAATAATATAGTAGAGTTCGACGCCCCCAATGAGAGACTGGCTATTTTGAGAATTCAAGTGTCGCAAAAGAAAATACTCTGTTTAATACAAGTTTATGCACCCACCCAGAGAGCATCTGCAGAAGAGATAAACTCCTACTATACCCTTTTAAGTAAGATTTATATGTCACAGAACCACAACGAATATATCATAATTTTGGGAGATTTTAATAGTAAAATCGGAACAGATATGAAAACATACCGCAATAACTTAGGCCCATATAGATATGGGCAAACAAATGAACGAGGAAAATTATTAATAGAGTTTCTTTTGGAACATAATTTAAAAATTGTGAATACATATTTTAAAAAAAGAAATAACAGAAAATGGACTTGGCAGTCTCCGGACCAAAAATATAAGAATGAAATAGACTTCGTAATTTCAAAGGATTTACATCTCTTTACAGACATTGACGTTGTAAACAAGTTCAACTTTTATACTGATCACAGACTAATTCGTTGCCAACTGAATATAAAACCAGAAAGAAAGAAGAGAAATATAAGTGCACCTAAACCTAATATTTTCCGAAGTACAATACACAATAAATTATATACCGAATTGTTAAATGAAAATTTTATGTCCTGGAAAATCGATTTAAATTTACAACAGAAATATGACAGCCTTATTCAAATTATTACAAGTAGCGCAAAAAAGACTCTACCTACAGAAATTAAAAAACAAATGAAGCTTTCGGACCATACTAAACAGCTGATTGAGCAAAGAAGTATTCTTAATAATGGACCAAAAACAGAATTGCAAACCAAGGAATTTAAAATAATAAATAAAAGAACAAAAAAAGCAATACGGAAGGATATCAATGATTTTGAGAATGAAATTATCTACTTGCAATTAACAGAAACAGGTCCCATACGAAAAATAGAGCGAAAACTATTTAATGATGGGAAGAGCTGGATGCCAAACATACAAAATCAAACAAATAAACTGCATACAAATAGATTCGACATACTATGTACAGCTACAAACTTCTACAAACAGTTGTACAGTTCAAAATGTGCACCGCAGTTGTTGGAGTCTCAGGCTTCTGTGTCACAATTAATAAGTGAATGTGGAACAGTTCCTGCTATTCTTAAAGAGGAAATATATGCCGCTATAATGTCTTTGAATAATGGAAAATCTCCAGGACCAGACTATGTAAATGCAGAACTTTTAAAAATAGGAATTGAAGAAATTACAAAACCGTTACAAAACATTTTCAATGATATTATAGAATCCGAAATTATACCAACTCAATGGACACAAACTGATATTATTCTTTTATATAAAAAAGGGGACCCCTCACAAATAAATAATTATCGACCAATAAGTATTATTTCAAACATTTACAAAGATTTTTCAAAAATATTGTTAAAAAGAATTTCAAATGCTTTAGAGGAACAGCAATCCATAGAGCAGGCAGGTTTTAGAACAGGTTTTACAACAACTGATCATCTTCATACTATGAACCAATTGATAGAGAAAGCAAAGGAATATAATATACCAATATACCTGGCATTTATAGACTTCAATAAAGCCTTTGATTCTATTGAATTTAAATACCTATGGGAGGCTCTTATAAAACAAGGCGCACAAGAAAAATATGTAAGAATATTACAAATTATATATAAAAACAGTAAAGCTAGAGTAGTGTTGGAAAAACCTGGAGAATATTTCAATATATGTAGAGGTATAAAACAAGGCGATCCCGCATCGCCTAAGCTGTTCAATTGTATTCTAGAAGAAGTGTTTAAGCAAATGAAATGGGAAAATTATGGTATAAAAGTTAACGGAAGATATTTAACAAATCTTAGATTTGCAGATGACATAATTTTAATTGGTTCGTCAGAAGCGCAGTTGCAACAAATGGTTACAGATCTAAACAAGCAGTGCAGAATTGTGGGACTAGAAATGAATGAGACAAAAACTAAAGTTATGTCAAGTGAAAGTAGAGAACTTAATATTAACATCAATAATAAAAAAATAGAAAGTGTAAAGAACTTCATATATTTAGGACAAACGTTGACTCTAGGCAATGATAATAATATGCAACAAGAAATAGATAAAAGAATAGAAAACGCTTGGAAGAGATATTGGTCCTTAAAATATATATTTAAAAATAAAAACATTAAGCTTAAATGGAAAGGAAAAATGTTTAACTCCTGCATAATTCCGATACTTACCTATGGTTCTCAAACTTGGGCCTTAACTAAGAAAGCTGCAGTTAGAATAAAAGTTGCACAAAGAAAAATGGAAAGATCTATTTTGAATATCCGTCAGATTGATAAATATTCAAAACAGGAAATAAAACAAAAGCTTCAAACTAAAGATGCAATATCCATGGCCATGAAAAACAAGTGGAATTGGGCGGGCCATGTTATGAGAAGAAAGGACAACAGATGGACTACAGAAATTACAGATTGGTGCCCATATTATAATAAAAGAAAAAGAGGAAGACCAATGTGTAGATGGAGAGACGATATTGTAGAGTTTGCAGGCCCTCTTTGGCATAGAAACACCTCTAACACTGAAGTATGGAAGAGACTAGGGGAGGCCTTTGCCCGAAAATGGGATCAGTTATAGTGATATTTCACTATAACTAGGCTTATAATAATAAACTTAATTTAAATTAATTTTGACCAAAAATTACGTAAATTTCACCTGTGTGCGGCGCCTTCATTACCCAGCGCTTTCCTCGCCCAGCGCAGTCATCGCCCAACGCTGCCCTCCCAGCAGCTTCCTCGTCCTTCAGGGTGTCGCTGTTCATCGGCTCCGTCGATCTGCAACAAAAACAATAGTTAATATTTTTCAAAATCTTTTCAAGGCATCCGCCACCCGTATTTATACCAAAGCATGCTTGTAATCAATGTAACATTACAACTACAATACCATACAATACAATAAAAAATTCAGTCGACCAGCAACATAAAAAACAACATTGCTTATGATTAATTACTTGGAAGGATGACTTACGTTCTACTAATCATTAATAGGTGGCTCCATATGTCTAGTTTAAATTTACTAGAATTTAATCATAGTAACTTGATTTTAATTAATTTTGACCAAAAATTAGGTAAGTTTCACCTGTATGCGGCGCGTTCATTGCCCAGCGCTTTCCTCGCGCAGCGCAGTCGTCGCCCAACGCTGCCTTCCCAGCAGCTTCTTCGTCCTTCAGGGTGTCGCTGATCATCGGCTCCGTCGATCTGCAACAAAAATAGTTAATATTTTTCAAAATCTTCTTTTCAAGGCATCCGCCACCCTTATTTATACCATAGCATGCTTGTAATCAATGCAACAATACAATTACAATACCATGCAATACAATAAAAAAATTCTGTCGACCTGCAACATAAAAAACAACATCGCTTATCATTAATTACTTGGAAGGATGTCTTACCTTTTACTAATCATTAATAGGTGTCTCCATATGTCTAGTTGCTATTTAAATTTACTAGAATTTAATCAGAGTAACTCGATTTTAATTAATTTTGACCAAAAATTACGTAAATTTCACCTGTGTGCGACGTCTTCATTGCTCAACGCAGTCATCGCCCAACGCTGCCTTCCCAGAAGCTTCCTCCTCCTTCAGGGTGTCGCTGGTCATCGGCTCCGTCGATCTGCAACAAAACAATAGTTAATATTTTTCAAAATCTTCTTTTCAAGGCATCCGCCACCCGTATTTATACCAAAGCATGCTTGTAATCAATGCAACACAATACAACTAAAATATCATGCAGTAGAATAAAAAAATTCCGTCGACCTGCAACATAAAAAACAACATCGCTTATCATTAATTACTTGGAAGGATGACTTACCTTTTACTAATCATTAATAGTGTAACTGAACTAAATACCCTACGAAAATCTCTACCCTATAATTCCTATTAATCTCGATTTTTAGATTATTTCTTTAGAATGGCACGTGATTCGCTAGTGGCAGAACCTTTATAATGTTGTGATCGTATTAACTCAAGAACTTTTAGAGCGTCAGAAGTAATGAATTCATGAGGCCTAGGCGATATATGCGAGAGTTCGTGTATTAGATTTTAGTGGGTTACCGTATTGGTTTATATTAAAGAATGTTTAAAATCCAGTATGAATGATACCGGTTTGCTCTATTATCACGAGACCCAACACTGATGTTGAGAGACAATTATTTCTATGGGTAAACATCAAAAGAACCTACATCGCAACTTATGCACCTCGACATTCAACATCACTTTGAACGTCTACACTACACATCGTTGCTTCAAGCTCCTTTGAGTCCATAGGCAACGTTCGAAATTAAGATGGCATCATTTCATTTAAAAAAATGAAATGATGATCGTTGGCTCCCTGCACGCCAAACGATGGTGAGCTCCTACCTTTTGTGGTACATCAAGGACCACTCAGTTGCGTCCATTAAAACAATAATGTATTATTATGATATAAATTGACGCAATGAGATCGCAGCTTAAATTTCTTAAAAATACATATATTACTTTGGGTAATTATTTGTCAATAATCAGGAATGTTTACAAGTCCCTGAAATACCATCAAACCATGAGCCCCCCCCCACACACTGTCGTCATTCACTCACACACGAATGTGCGAGGCTTTTTTAACCTTGACCAAAAATTACTTAAATTTCACCTGTGTGCGGCGTCTTCATTGCCCAGCGCTGCCTTCCCAGAAGCTTCCTCGTCCTTCAGGGTGACGCTGGTAATCGGCTCCGTCGATCTGTAACAAATACAATAGTTAATATTTTTCAAAATCTTCTTTTCAAGGCATCCACCACCCGTATTAATACCATAGCATGCTTTTAATCAATGCAACAATACAATCAATAACAATACCATGCAATACAATAAAAAATTCCGTCGACCTGCAACATAAAAAACAACATCGCTTATCATTAATTACTTGGAAGGATGACTTACCTTTTACTAATCATTAATAGGTGTCTCCATGTCAAGTTGCTATTTAAATTTACTAGAATTTAATCAGAGTAACTCGATTTTAATTAATTTTGACCAAAAATTACGTAAATTTCACCTGTGTGCGGCGTCTTCATTGCCCAACGCAGTCATCGCCCAACGCTGCCTTCCCAGAAGCTTCCTCCTCCTTCAGGGTGTCGCTGGTCATCGGCTCCGTCGATCTGCAACAAAAACAATAGTTAATATTTTTCAAAATCATTTCAAGGCATCCGCCACCCGTATTTATACCAAAAGCATGCTTGTAATCAATGTAACATTACAACTACAATACCATGCAGTACAATAAAAAAATTCCGTCGACCTGCAACATAAAAAACAACATCGTTTATCATTAATTACTTGGAAGGATTACTTACCTTTTACTAATCATTAATAGGTGTCTCCATATGTCTAGTTGCTATTTAAATTTACTAGAATCTAATCACAGTAACTTGATTTTAATTAATTTTGACCAAAAATTACGTAAATTTCACCTGTGTTCGGCGCCTTCATTACCCAGCGCTTTCCTCGCCCAGCGCAGTCATCGCCCAACGCTGCCCTCCCAGCAGCTTCCTCGTCCTTCAGGGTGTCGCTGTCCATCGGCTCCGTCATCGGCTCCGTCGATATGCAACAAAAACAATAGTTTTCAATATATTCTTTTCAAGGCATCCGCCACCCGTATTTATACCAAAGCATGCTTGTAATCAATGCAACACAATACAACTAAAATATCATGCAGTAGAATAAAAAAAATCCGTCGACCTGCAACATAAAAAACAACATCGCTTTAAGAATGTTTAAAATCCAGTATGAATGATACCGGTTTGCTCTATTATCACGAGACCCAACACTGATGTTGAGACAATTATTTCTATGGGTAAACATCAAAAGAACCTACATCGCAACTTATGCACCTCGACATTCAACATCACTTTGAACGTCTACACTACACATCGTTGCTTCAAGTTCCTTTGAGTCCATAGGCAACTTTCGAAATTAAGATGGCGTCATTTCATTTAAAAAAATGAAATGATGATCGTTGGCTCCCTGCACGCCAAACGATGGTGAGCTCCTACCTTTTGCGGTACATCAAGGACCACTCAGTTGCGTCCATTAAAACAATAATGTATTATTATGATATAAATTGACGCAATGCGATCGCAGCTTAAATTTCTTAAAAATACATATATTACTTTGGGTAATTATTTGTCAATAATCAGGAATGTTGAAAAGTCCCTGAAATACCATCAAACCATGAGCCCCCCCCACACACTGTCGTCATTCACTCACACACGAATGTGCGAGGCTTTTTTAACCTTGACCAAAAATTACTTAAATTTCACCTGTGTGCGGCGTCTTCATTGCCCAGCGCAGTCATCGCCCAACGCTGCCTTCCCAGAAGCTTCCTCGTCCTTCAGGGTGACGCTGGTAATCGGCTCCGTCGATCTGTAACAAATACAATAGTTAATATTTTTCAAAATCTTCGTTTCAAGGCATCCACCACCCGTATTTATACCATAGCATGCTTGTAATCAATGCAGCACAATAAAACTACAATACCATGCAATACAATAAAAAAAATTCCGTCGACCTGCAACATAAAAAACAACATCGCTTATCATTAATTACTTGGAAGGATGACTTACCTTTTACTAATCATTAATAGGTGGCTCCATATGTCTAGTTGCTATTTAAATTTACTAGAATTTAATCAGAGTAACTTGATTATAATTAATTTTGACCAAAAATTACGTAAATTTCACCTGTGTGCGGCGCCTTCATTGCCCAGCGCTTTCCTCGCCCAGCGCAGTCGTCGCCCAACGCTGCCTTCCCAGCAGCTTCCTCGTCCTTCAGGGTGTCGCTGTTCATCGGCTCCGTCATCGGCTCCGTCGATATGCAACAAAAACAATATTTTTCAAAATATTCTTTTCAAGGCATCCGCCACCCGTATTTATAGCAAAGCATGCTTGTAATCAATGCAACACAATACAACTAAAATATCATGCAGTAGAATAAAAAAATTCCGTCGACCTGCAACATAAAAAACAACATCGCTTATCATTAATTACTTGGAAGGATGACTTACCTTTTACTAATCATTAATAGTGTAACTGAACTAAATACCCTACGAAAATCTCTACCCTATAATTCCTAGGAATGTTTACAAGTCCCTGAAATACCATCAAACCATGAGCCCCCCCCACACACTGTCGTCATTCACTCACACACGAATGTGCGAGGCTTTTTTAACCTTGACCAAAAATTACTTAAATTTCACCTGTGTGCGGCGTCTTCATTGCCCAGCGCAGTCATCGCCCAACGCTGCCTTCCCAGAAGCTTCCTCGTCCTTCAGGGTGACGCTGGTAATCGGCCCCGTCGATTTGTAACAAATACAATAGTTAATATTTTTCAAAATCTTCTTTTCAAGGCATCCACCACCCGTATTTCTACCATAGCATGCTTGTAATCAATGCAGCACAATAAAACTACAATACCATGCAATACAATGAAAAAATTCCGTCGAACTGCAACATAAAAAACAACATCGCTTATCATTAATTACTTGGAAGGATGACTTACCTTTTACCAATCATTAAAAGGTGGCTCCATATGTCTAGTTGCTATTTAAATTTACTAGAATTTAATCAGAGTAACTTGATTTTAATTAATTTTGACCAAAAATTACGTAAATTTCACCTGTGTGCGACGTCTTCATTGCCCAGCGCAGTAATCGCCCAACGCTGCCTTCCGAGAAGCTTCCTCCTCCTTCAGGGTGTCGCTGGTCATCTGCTCCGGCGATCTGCAACAAAAACAATAGTTAATATTTTTCAAAATCTTCTTTTCAAGGCATCCGCCACCCGTATTTATACCAAAGCATGCTTGTAATCAATGTAACATTACAACTACAATACCATGCAATACAATAAAAAAAATCCGTCGACCTGCAACATAAAAAACAACATCGCTTATCATTAATTACTTGGAAGGATGACTTATGTTCTACTAATCATTAATAGGTGGCTCCATATGTCTAGTTGCTATTTAAATTTACTAGAATTTAATCAGAGTAACTTGATTTTAATTAATTTTGACCAAAAATTACGTAAATTTCACCTGTGTGCGGCGTCTTCATTGCCCAGCGCAGTCATCGCCCAACGCTCCCTTCCGAGAAGCTTCCTCCTCCTTCAGGGTGTCGCTGGTCATCTGCTCCGGCGATCTGCAACAAAAACAATAGTTAATATTTTTCAAAATCTTCTTTTCAAGGCATCCGCCACCCGTATTAATACCATAGCATGCTTTTAATCAATGCAACAATACAATTACAATACCATGCAATACAATAAAAAAATTCCGTCGACCTGCAACATAAAAAACAACATCGCTTATCATTAATTACTTGGAAGGATGACTTACCTTCTACTAATCATTAATAGTGTAACTGAACTAAATACCCTACGAAAATCTCTACCCTATAATTCCTATTAATCTCGATTTTTAGATTATTTCTTTAGAATGGCACGTGATTCGCTAGTGGCAGAACCTTTATAATATTGTGATCGTATTAACCCAAGAACTTTTAGAGCGTCAGAAGTGATGAGTTCATGAGGCCTAGGCGATATATGCGAGAGTTCGTGTATTAGATTTTAGTAGGTTACCGTATTGGCTTATATTAAAGAATGTTTAAAATCCAGTATGAATGATACCGGTTTGCTCTATTATCACGAGACCCAACACTGATGTTGAGAGACAATTATTTCTATGGGTAAACATCAAAAGAACCTACATCGCAACTAATGCACCTCGACATTCAACATCACTTTGAACGTCTACAGTACACATCGTTGCTTCAAGTTCCTTTGAGTCCATAGGCAACTTTCGAAATTAAGATGGCATCATTTCATTTAAAAAAATGAAATGATGATCGTTGGCTCCCTGCACGCCAAACGATGGTGAGCTCCTACCTTTTGTGGTACATCAAGGACCACTCAGTTGCGTCCATTAAAACAATAATGTATTATTATGATATAAATTGACGCAATGAGATCGCAGCTTAAATTTCTTAAAAATACATATATTACTTTGGGTAATTATTTTTCAATAATCAGGAATGTTTAAAAGTCCCTGAAATACCATCAAACCATGAGCCCCCCCACACACTGTCGTCATTCACTCACACACGAATGTGCGAGGCTTTTTTAACCTTGACCAAAAATTACTTAAATTTCACCTGTGTGCGGCGTCTTCATTGCCCAGCGCAGTCATCGCCCAACGCTGCCTTCCCAGAAGCTTCCTCGTCCTTCAGGGTGTCGCTGGTCATCTGCTCCGGCGATCTGCAACAAAAACAATAGTTAATATTTTTCAAAATCTTCTTTTCAAGGCATCCGCCACCCGTATTAATACCATAGCATGCTTTTAATCAATGCAACAATACAATTACAATACCATGCAATACAATAAAAAAATTCCGTCGACCGGCAACATAAAAAACAACATCGCTTATCATTAATTACTTGGAAGGATTAATTACCTTTTACTAATCATTAATAGGTGGCTCCATGTGTCTAGTTGCTACTTAAATTTACTAGAATTTAATCAGAGAAACTTGATTTTAATTAATTCTGCCCAAAAATTACGTAATTTCACCTGTGTGCGGCGTCGTTCTAATCATTAATAGGTGGCTCCATATGTCTAGTAACTATTTAAATTTACTAGAATTTAATCAGAGTAACTTGATTTTAATTAATTTTGACCAAAAATTACGTAAATTTCACCTGTGTGCGGCGCCTTCATTACCCAGCGCAGTCATCGCCCAACGCTGCCATCCCAGCAGCTTCCTCGTCCTTCAGGGTGTCGCTGGTCATCTGCTCCGGCGATCTGCAACAAAAACAATAGTTAATATTTTTCAAAATCTTCTTTTCAAGGCATCCGCCACCCGTATTAATACCATAGCATGCTTTTAATCAATGCAACAATACAATTACAATACCATGCAATACAATAAAAAAATTCCGTCGACCGGCAACATAAAAAACAACATCGCTTATCATTAATTACTTGGAAGAATTAATTACCTTTTACTAATCATTAATAGGTGGCTCCATGTGTCTAGTTGCTACTTAAATTTACTAGAATTTAATCAGAGAAACTTGATTTTAATTAATTCTGCCCAAAAATTACGTAATTTCACCTGTGTGCGGCGTCGTTCTAATCATTAATAGGTGGCTCCATATGTCTAGTAACTACTTAAATTTACCTGAATTTAATCACAGTGTCGCTGGTCATCTGCTCCGGCGATCTGCAACAAAAACAATAGTTAATATTTTTCAAAATCTTCTTTTCAAGGCATCCGCCACCCGTATTAATACCATAGCATGCTTTTAATCAATGCAACAATACAATTACAATACCATGCAATACAATAAAAAAAATCCGTCGACCTGCAACATAAGAAACAACATCGCTTATCATTAATTACTTGGAAGGATTAATTACCTTTTACTTATCATTAATAGTTGGCTCCATATGTCTAGTTGCTACTTAAATTTACTAGAATCTAATCAGACTAACTTGATTATAATTAATTTTGACCAAAAATTACGTAAATTTCACCTGTGTGCGGCGCCTTCATTGCCCAGCGCTTTCCTCGCCCAGCGCAGTCGTCGCCCAACGCTGCCTTCCCAGCAGCTTCCTCGTCCTTCAGGGTGTCGCTGTTCATCGGCTCCGTCATCGGCTCCGTCGATATGCAACAAAAACAATAGTTTTCAAAATATTCTTTTCAAGGCATCCGCCACCCGTATTTATACCAAAGCATGCTTGTAATCAATGCAACACAATACAACTAAAATATCATGCAGTAGAATAAAAAAATTCCGTCGACCTGCAACATAAAAAACAACATCGCTTATCATTAATTACTTAGAAGGATGACTTACTTTTTACTAATCATTAAAAGTGTAACTGAACTAAATACCCTAAGAAAATCTCTACCCTATTATTCCTAGGAATGTTTACAAGTCCCTGAAATACCATCAAACCATGAGCCCCCCCCACACACTGTCGTCATTCACTCACACACGAATGTGCGAGGCTTTTTTAACCAAAAATTACTTAAATTTCACCTTTGTGCGGCGTGTTCATTGCCCAGCGCAGTCATCGCCCAACGCTGCCTTCCCAGAAGCTTCCTCGTCCTTCAGGGTGACGCTGGTAATCGGCTCCGTCGATCTGTAACAAATACAATAGTTAATATTTTTCAAAATCTTCGTTTCAAGGCATCCACCACCCGTATTTATACCATAGCATGCTTGTAATCAATGCAGCACAATAAAACTACAATACCATGCAATACAATAAAAAAATTCCGTCGACCTGCAACATAAAAAACAACATCGCTTATCATTAATTACTTGGAAGGATGACTTACCTTTAACAAATCATTAATAGGTGGCTCCATATGTCTAGTTGCTATTTAAATTTACTAGAATTTAATCAGAGTAACTTGATTATAATTAATTTTGACCAAAAATTACGTAAATTTCACCTGTGTGCGGCGCCTTCATTGCCCAGCGCTTTCCTCGCCCAGCGCAGTCGTCGCCCAACGCTGCCTTCCCAGCAGCTTCCTCGTCCTTCAGGGTGTCGCTGTTCATCGGCTCCGTCATCGGCTCCGTCGATATGCAACAAAAACAATATTTTCCAAAATATTCTTTTCAAGGCATCCGCCACCCGTATTTATACCAAAGCATGCTTGTAATCAATGCAACACAATACAACTAAAATATCATGCAGTAGAATATAAAAATTCCGTCGACCTGCAACATAAAAAACAACATCGCTTATCATTAATTACTTGGAAGGATGACTTACCTTTTACTAATCATTAATAGTGTAACTGAACTAAATACCCTACGAAAATCTCTACCCTATAATTCCTATTAATCTCGATTTTTAGATTATTTCTTTAGAATGGCACGTGATTCGCTAGTGGCAGAACCTTTATAATATTGTGATCGTATTAACCCAAGAACTTGTAGAGCGTCAGAAGTGATGAGTTCATGAGGCCTAGGCGATATATGCGAGAGTTCGTGTATTAGATTTTAGTATGTTACCGTATTGGTTTATATTAAAAAATGTTTAAAATCCAGTATGAATGATACCGGTTTGCTCTATTATCACGAGACCCAACACTGATGTTGAGAGACAATTATTTCTATGGGTAAACATCAAAAGAACCTACATCGCAACTTATGCACCTCGACATTCAACATCACTTTGAACGTCTACACTACACATCGTTGCTTCAAGTTCCTTTGAGTCCATAGGCAACTTTCGAAATTAAGATGGCATCATTTCATTTAAAAAAATGAAATGATGATCGTTGGCTCCCTGCACGCCAAACGATGGTGAGCTCCTGCCTTTTGTGGTACATCAAGGACCACTCAGTTACGTCCATTAAAACAATAATGTATTATTATGTTATAAATTGACGCAATGAGATCGCAGCTTAAATTTCTTAAAAATACATAAGTATATTACTTTGGGTAATTATTTTTCAATAATCAGGAATGTTTAAAAGTCCCTGAAATACCATCAAACCATGAGCCCCCCCCCACACACTGTCGTCATTCACTCACACACGAATGTGCGAGGCTTTTTTAACCTTGACCAAAAATTACTTAAATTTCACCTGTGTGCGGCGTCTTCATTGCCCAGCGCAGTCATCGCCCAACGCTGCCTTCCCAGAAGCTTCCTCGTCCTTCAGGGTGACGCTGGTAATCGGCTCCGTCGATCTGTAACAAATACAATAGTTAATATTTTTCAAAATCTTCTTTTCAAGGCATCCGCCACCCGTGTTAATACCATAGCATGCTTTTAATCAATGCAACAATACAATTACAATACCATGCAATACAATAAAAAAATTCCGTCGACCTGCAACATAAAAAACAACATCGCTTATCATTAATTACTTGGAAGGATGACTTACCTTTTACTAATCATTAATAGGTGGCTCCATGTGTCTAGTTGCTACTTAAATTTACTAGAATCTAATCAGAGTAACTTGATTTTAATTAATTTTGACCAAAAATTACGTAAATTTCACCTGTGTGCGGCGCCTTCATTACCCAGCGCAGTCATCGCCCAACGCTGCCATCCCAGCAGCTTCCTCGTCCTTCAGGGTGTCGCTGGTCATCTGCTCCGGCGATCTGCAACAAAAACAATAGTTAATATTTTTCAAAATCTTCTTTTCAAGGCATCCGCCACCCGTATTAATACCATAGCATGCTTTTAATCAATGCAACAATACAATTACAATACCATGCAATACAATAAAAAAATTCCGTCGACCGGCAACATAAAAAACAACATCGCTTATCATTAATTACTTGGAAGAATTAATTACCTTTTACTAATCATTAATAGGTGGCTCCATGTGTCTAGTTGCTACTTAAATTTACTAGAATTTAATCAGAGAAACTTGATTTTAATTAATTCTGCCCAAAAATTACGTAATTTCACCTGTGTGCGGCGTCGTTCTAATCATTAATAGGTGGCTCCATATGTCTAGTAACTACTTAAATTTACCTGAATTTAATCACAGTGTCGCTGGTCATCTGCTCCGGCGATCTGCAACAAAAACAATAGTTAATATTTTTCAAAATCTTCTTTTCAAGGCATCCGCCACCCGTATTAATACCATAGCATGCTTTTAATCAATGCAACAATACAATTACAATACCATGCAATACAATAAAAAAAATCCGTCGACCTGCAACATAAGAAACAACATCGCTTATCATTAATTACTTGGAAGGATTAATTACCTTTTACTTATCATTAATAGTTGGCTCCATATGTCTAGTTGCTACTTAAATTTACTAGAATCTAATCAGAGTAACTTGATTATAATTAATTTTGACCAAAAATTACGTAAATTTCACCTGTGTGCGGCGCCTTCATTGCCCAGCGCTTTCCTCGCCCAGCGCAGTCGTCGCCCAACGCTGCCTTCCCAGCAGCTTCCTCGTCCTTCAGGGTGTCGCTGTTCATCGGCTCCGTCATCGGCTCCGTCGATATGCAACAAAAACAATAGTTTTCAAAATATTCTTTTCAAGGCATCCGCCACCCGTATTTATACCAAAGCATGCTTGTAATCAATGCAACACAATACAACTAAAATATCATGCAGTAGAATAAAAAAATTCCGTCGACCTGCAACATAAAAAACAACATCGCTTATCATTAATTACTTAGAAGGATGACTTACTTTTTACTAATCATTAAAAGTGTAACTGAACTAAATACCCTAAGAAAATCTCTACCCTATTATTCCTAGGAATGTTTACAAGTCCCTGAAATACCATCAAACCATGAGCCCCCCCCACACACTGTCGTCATTCACTCACACACGAATGTGCGAGGCTTTTTTAACCAAAAATTACTTAAATTTCACCTTTGTGCGGCGTGTTCATTGCCCAGCGCAGTCATCGCCCAACGCTGCCTTCCCAGAAGCTTCCTCGTCCTTCAGGGTGACGCTGGTAATCGGCTCCGTCGATCTGTAACAAATACAATAGTTAATATTTTTCAAAATCTTCGTTTCAAGGCATCCACCACCCGTATTTATACCATAGCATGCTTGTAATCAATGCAGCACAATAAAACTACAATACCATGCAATACAATAAAAAAATTCCGTCGACCTGCAACATAAAAAACAACATCGCTTATCATTAATTACTTGGAAGGATGACTTACCTTTAACAAATCATTAATAGGTGGCTCCATATGTCTAGTTGCTATTTAAATTTACTAGAATTTAATCAGAGTAACTTGATTATAATTAATTTTGACCAAAAATTACGTAAATTTCACCTGTGTGCGGCGCCTTCATTGCCCAGCGCTTTCCTCGCCCAGCGCAGTCGTCGCCCAACGCTGCCTTCCCAGCAGCTTCCTCGTCCTTCAGGGTGTCGCTGTTCATCGGCTCCGTCATCGGCTCCGTCGATATGCAACAAAAACAATATTTTCCAAAATATTCTTTTCAAGGCATCCGCCACCCGTATTTATACCAAAGCATGCTTGTAATCAATGCAACACAATACAACTAAAATATCATGCAGTAGAATATAAAAATTCCGTCGACCTGCAACATAAAAAACAACATCGCTTATCATTAATTACTTGGAAGGATGACTTACCTTTTACTAATCATTAATAGTGTAACTGAACTAAATACCCTACGAAAATCTCTACCCTATAATTCCTATTAATCTCGATTTTTAGATTATTTCTTTAGAATGGCACGTGATTCGCTAGTGGCAGAACCTTTATAATATTGTGATCGTATTAACCCAAGAACTTGTAGAGCGTCAGAAGTGATGAGTTCATGAGGCCTAGGCGATATATGCGAGAGTTCGTGTATTAGATTTTAGTATGTTACCGTATTGGTTTATATTAAAAAATGTTTAAAATCCAGTATGAATGATACCGGTTTGCTCTATTATCACGAGACCCAACACTGATGTTGAGAGACAATTATTTCTATGGGTAAACATCAAAAGAACCTACATCGCAACTTATGCACCTCGACATTCAACATCACTTTGAACGTCTACACTACACATCGTTGCTTCAAGTTCCTTTGAGTCCATAGGCAACTTTCGAAATTAAGATGGCATCATTTCATTTAAAAAAATGAAATGATGATCGTTGGCTCCCTGCACGCCAAACGATGGTGAGCTCCTGCCTTTTGTGGTACATCAAGGACCACTCAGTTACGTCCATTAAAACAATAATGTATTATTATGTTATAAATTGACGCAATGAGATCGCAGCTTAAATTTCTTAAAAATACATAAGTATATTACTTTGGGTAATTATTTTTCAATAATCAGGAATGTTTAAAAGTCCCTGAAATACCATCAAACCATGAGCCCCCCCCCACACACTGTCGTCATTCACTCACACACGAATGTGCGAGGCTTTTTTAACCTTGACCAAAAATTACTTAAATTTCACCTGTGTGCGGCGTCTTCATTGCCCAGCGCAGTCATCGCCCAACGCTGCCTTCCCAGAAGCTTCCTCGTCCTTCAGGGTGACGCTGGTAATCGGCTCCGTCGATCTGTAACAAATACAATAGTTAATATTTTTCAAAATCTTCTTTTCAAGGCATCCGCCACCCGTGTTAATACCATAGCATGCTTTTAATCAATGCAACAATACAATTACAATACCATGCAATACAATAAAAAAATTCCGTCGACCTGCAACATAAAAAACAACATCGCTTATCATTAATTACTTGGAAGGATGACTTACCTTTTACTAATCATTAATAGGTGGCTCCATGTGTCTAGTTGCTACTTAAATTTACTAGAATCTAATCAGAGTAACTTGATTATAATTAATTTTGACCAAAAATTACGTAAATTTCACCTGTGTGCGGCGCCTTCATTGCCCAGCGCTTTCCTCGCCCAGCGCAGTCGTCGCCCAACGCTGCCTTCCCAGCAGCTTCCTCGTCCTTCAGGGTGTCGCTGGTCATCGGCTCCGTCGATCTGCAACAAAAACAATAGTTAATACTTTTCAAAATCTTCTTTTCAAGGCATCCACCACCCGTATTTATACCATAGCATGCTTGTAATCAATGCAACACAATAAACTACAATACCATGCAATACAATAAAACAATTCCGTCGACCTGCAACATAAAAAACAACATCGATTATCATTAATTACTTGGAAATAATTACTTGTCTTACCTTTTACTAATCATTAATAGGTGGCTCCATATGTCTAGTTGCTATTTAAAGTTACTAGAATTTAATCAGAGTAACTTGATTTTAATTAATTTTGACCAAAAATTACGTAAATTTCACCTGTGTGCGGCGTCTTCATTGCCCAGCGCAGTCATCGCCCAACGCTGCCTTCCGAGAAGCTTCCTCCTCCTTCAGGGTGTCGCTGGTCATCGGCTCCGTCGATCTGCAACAAAAACAATAGTTAATATTTTTCAAAATCATTTTAAGGCATCTGCCACCCGTATTAATACCATAGCATGCTTTTAATCAACGCAACAATACATATACAATGCCATGCAATACAATAAAAAAATTCCGTCGACCTGCAACATAAAAAACAACATCGCTTATCATTAATTACTTGGAAGGATGACTTACCTTTTACTAATCATTAATAGGTGGATCCATATGTCTAGTAACTACTTAAATTTACTAGAATTTAATCACAGTAACTTGATTTTAATAAATTTTGACCAAACATTACGTAAATTTCACCTGTGTGCGGCGCCATCATTACCCAGCGCTTTCCTCGCCCAGTGCAGTCATCGCCCAACGCTGCCCTCCCAGCAGCTTCCTCGTCCTTCAGGGTGTCGCTGTTCATCGGCTCCGTCGATATGCAACAAAAACAATAGTTTTCAAAATATTCTTTTCAAGGCATCCGCCACCCGTATTTATACCAAAGCATGCTTGTAATCAATGAATAAATTACGTAAATTTCAGTGTTTTTTCAAAAAATTGTGCGGCGCCTTCATTGCCCAGCGCTTTCCTCGCCCAGCGCAGTCATCGCCCAACGCTGCCCTCCCAGCAGCTTCCTCGTCCGTCAGGGTGTCGCTGGTCATCTGCTCCGGCGATCTGCAACAAAAACAATAGTTAATATTTTTCAAAATCTTCTTTTCAAGGCATCCGCCACCCGTATTTATACCAAAGCATGCTTGTAATCAATGCAACACAATACAACTAAAATATCATGCAGTAGAATAAAAAAATTCCGTCGACCTGCAACATAAAAAACAACATCGCTTATCATTAATTACTTGGAAGGATGACTTACCTTTTACTAATCATTAATAGTGTAACTGAACTAAATACCCTACGAAAATCTCTACCCTATAATTCCTATTAATCTCGATTTTTAGATTATTTCTTTAGAATGGCACGTGATTCGCTAGTGGCAGAACCTTTATAATATTGTGATCGTATTAACCCAAGAACTTTTAGAGCGTCAGAAGTGATGAGACATGAGGCCTAGGCGACATATGCGAGAGTTCGTGTATTAGATTTTAGTGGGTTACCGTATTGGTTTATATTAAATAATGTTTAAAATCCAGTATGAATGATACCGGTTTGCTCTATTATCACGAGACCCAACACTGATGTTGAGAGACAATTATTTCTATGGGTAAACATCAAAAGAACCTACATCGCAACTTATGGACCTCAACATTCAACATTACTTTGAACGTCTACACTACACATCGTTGCTTCAAGTTCCTTTGAGTCCATAGGCAACGTTCGAAATTAAGATGGCTTCATTTCATTTAAAAAAATGAAATGATGATCGTTGGCTCCCTGTACGCCAAACGATGGTGAGCTCTTACCTTTTGTGGTATATCAAGGACCACTCAGTTGCGTCCATTAAAACAATAATGTATTATTATGATATAAATTGACGCAATGAGATCGCAGCTTAAATTTCTTAAAAATACATATATTACTTTGGGTAATTATTTGTCAATAATCAGGAATGTTTACAAGTCCCTGAAATACCATCAAACCATGAGCCCCCCCCACACACTGCCGTCATTCACTCACACACGAATGTGCGAGGCTTTTTTAACCTTGACCAAAAATTACTTAAATTTCACCTGTGTGCGGCATCTTCATTGCCCAGCGCAGTCATCGCCCAACGCTGCCTTCCCAGAAGCTTCCTCGTCCTTCAGGGTGACGCTGGTAATCGGCTCCGTCATCGGCTCCGTCGATATGCAACAAAAACAATAGTTTTCAAAGTATTCTTTTCAAGGCATCCGCCACCCGTATTTATACCAAAGCATGCTTGTAATCATTGCAACACAATACAACTAAAATATCATGCAGTAGAATAAAAAAATTCCGTCGACCTGCAACATAAAAAACAACATCGCTTATCATTAATTACTTGGAAGGATGACTTACCTTTTACATATCATTAATAGTGTAACTGAACTAAATACCCTACAAAAATCTCTACCCTATGATTCCTATTAATCTCGATTTTTAGATTATTTCTTTAGAATGGCACGTGATTCGCTAGTGGCAGAACCTTTATAATATTGTGATCGTATTAACCCAAGAACTTTTAGAGCGTCAGAAGTGATGAGTTCATGAGGCCTAGGCGATATATGCGAGAGTTCGTGTATTAGATTTTAGTAGGTTACCGTATTGGTTTATATTAAAGAATGTTTAAAATCCAGTATGAATGATACCGGTTTGCAATATTATCACGAGACCCAACACTGATGTTGAGAGACAATTATTTCTATGGGTAAACATCAAAAGAACCTACATCGCAACTAATGCACCTCGACATTCAACATCACTTTGAACGTCTAGTACACATCGTTGCTTCAAGTTCCTTTGAGTCCATAGGCAACTTTCGAAATTAAGATGGCATCATTTCATTTAAAAAAATGAAATGATGATCGTTGGCTCCCTGCACGCCAAACGATGGTGAGCTCCTACCTTTTGTGGTACATCAAGGACCACTCAGTTGCGTCCATTAAAACAATAATGTATTATTATGATATAAATTGACGCAATGAGATCGCAGCTTAAATTTCTTAAAAATACATATATTACTTTGGGTAATTATTTTTCAATAATCAGGAATGTTTAAAAGTCCCTGAAATACCATCAAACCATGAGCCCCCCCCACACACTGTCGTCATTCACTCACACACGAATGTGCGAGGCTTTTTTAACCTTGACCAAAAATTACTTAAATTTCACCTGTGTGCGGCGTCTTCATTGCCCAGCGCAGTCATCGCCCAACGCTGCCTTCCCAGAAGCTTCCTCGTCCTTCAGGGTGACGCTGGTAATCGGCTCCGTCGATCTGTAACAAATACAATAGTTAATATTTTTCAAAATCTTCGTTTCAAGGCATCCACCACCCGTATTTATACCATAGCATGCTTGTAATCAATGCAGCACAATAAAACCACAATACCATGCAATACAATAAAAAAATTCCGTCGACCTGCAACATAAAAAACAACATCGCTTATTATTAATTACTTGGAAGGATGACTTACCTTTTACTAATCATTAATAGGTGGCTCCATATGTCTCGTTGCTATTTAAATTTACTAGAATTTAATCAGAGTAACTTGATTTTAATTAATTTTGACCAAAAATTAGGTAAGTTTCACCTGTATGCGGCGCCTTCATTGCCCAGCGCTTTCCTCGCCCAGCGCAGTCGTCGCCCAACGCTGCCATCCCAGCAGCTTCCTCGTCCTTCAGGGTGGCGCTGGTCATCTGCTCCAGCGATCTGCAACAAAAACAATAGTTAATATTTTTCAAAATCTTCTTTTCAAGGCATCCGCCACCCGTATTAATACCATAGCATGCTTTTAATCAACGCAACAATACATATACAATACCATGCAATACAATAAAAAAATTCCGTCGACCTGCAACATAAAAAACAACATCGCTTATCATTAATTACTTGGAAGGATGACTTACCTTTTACTAATCATTAATAGGTGGCTCCATATGTCTAGTAACTACTTAAATTTACTAGAATTTAATCACAGTAACTTGATTTTAATAAATTTTGACCAAACATTACGTAAATTTCACCTGTGTGCGGCGCCATAATTACCCAGCGCTAAGCCCAGTGCAGTCATCGCCCAACGCTGCCCTCCAGCAGCTTCCTCGTCCTTCAGGGTGTCGCTGTTCATCGGCTCCGTCATCGGCTCCGTCGATATGCAACAAAAACAATAGTTTTCAACATATTCTTTTAAGGCATCCATCCGCCACCCGTATTTATACCAAAGCATGCTTGTAATCAATGAATAAATTACGTAAATTTCAGTGTTTTTTCAAAAAATTGTGCGGCGCCTTCATTGCCCAGCGCTTTCCTCGCCCAGCGCAGTCATCGCCCAACGCTGCCCTCCCAGCAGCTTCCTCGTCCGTCAGGGTGTCGCTGGTCATCTGCTCCGGCGATCTGCAACAAAAACAATAGTTAATATTTTTCAAAATCTTCTTTTCAAGGCATCCGCCACCCGTATTTATACCAAAGCATGCTTGTAATCAATGCAACACAATACAACTAAAATATCATGCAGTAGAATAAAAAAATTCCGTCGACCTGCAACATAAAAAACAACATCGCTTATCATTAATTACTTGGAAGGATGACTTACCTTTTACTAATCATTAATAGTGTAACTGAACTAAATACCCTACGAAAATCTCTACCCTATAATTCCTATTAATCTCGATTTTTAGATTATTTCTTTAGAATGGCACGTGATTCGCTAGTGGCAGAACCTTTATAATATTGTGATCGTATTAACCCAAGAACTTTTAGAGCGTCAGAAGTGATGAGTTCATGAGGCCTAGGCGACATATGCGAGAGTTCGTGTATTAGATTTTAGTGGGTTACCGTATTGGTTTATATTAAATAATGTTTAAAATCCAGTATGAATGATACCGGTTTGCTCTATTATCACGAGACCCAACACTGATGTTGAGAGACAATTATTTCTATGGGTAAACATCAAAAGAACCTACATCGCAACTTATGGACCTCAACATTCAACATTACTTTGAACGTCTACACTACACATCGTTGCTTCAAGTTCCTTTGAGTCCATAGGCAACGTTCGAAATTAAGATGGCATCATTTCATTTAAAAAAATGAAATGATGATCGTTGGCTCCCTGCACGCCAAACGATGGTGAGCTCCTACCTTTTGTGGTACATCAAGGACCACTCAGTTGCGTCCATTAAAACAATAATGTATTATTATGATATAAATTGACGCAATGAGATCGCAGCTTAAATTTCTTAAAAATACATATATTACTTTGGGTAATTATCTGTCAATAATCAGGAATGTTTACAAGTCCCTGAAATACCATCAAACCATGAGCCCCCCCCCACACACTGCCGTCATTCACTCACACACGAATGTGCGAGGCTTTTTTAACCTTGACCAAAAATTACTTAAATTTCACCTGTGTGCGGCATCTTCATTGCCCAGCGCAGTCATCGCCCAACGCTGCCTTCCCAGAAGCTTCCTCGTCCTTCAGGGTGACGCTGGTAATCGGCTCCGTCGATCTGCAACAAAAACAATAGTTAATATTTTTCAAAATCTTCTTTATAAGGCATCCGCCACCCGTATTTATACCAAAGCATGCTTGTAATCAATGAATAAATTACGTAAATTTCAGTGTTTTTTCAAAAAATTGTGCGGCGCCTTCATTGCCCAGCGCTTTCCTCGCCCAGCGCAGTCATCGCCCAACGCTGCCCTCCCAGCAGCTTCCTCGTCCGTCAGGGTGTCGCTGGTCATCTGCTCCGGCGATCTGCAACAAAAACAATAGTTAATATTTTTCAAAATCTTCTTTTCAAGGCATCCGCCACCCGTATTTATACCAAAGCATGCTTGTAATCAATGCAACACAATACAACTAAAATATCATGCAGTAGAATAAAAAAATTCCGTCGACCTGCAACATAAAAAACAACATCGCTTATCATTAATTACTTGGAAGGATGACTTACCTTTTACTAATCATTAATAGTGTAACTGAACTAAATACCCTACGAAAATCTCTACCCTATAATTCCTATTAATCTCGATTTTTAGATTATTTCTTTAGAATGGCACGTGATTCGCTAGTGGCAGAACCTTTATAATATTGTGATCGTATTAACCCAAGAACTTGTAGAGCGTCAGAAGTGATGAGTTCATGAGGCCTAGGCGATATATGCGAGAGTTCGTGTATTAGATTTTAGTATGTTACCGTATTGGTTTATATTAAAAAATGTTTAAAATCCAGTATGAATGATACCGGTTTGCTCTATTATCACGAGACCCAACACTGATGTTGAGAGACAATTATTTCTATGGGTAAACATCAAAAGAACCTACATCGCAACTTATGCACCTCGACATTCAACATCACTTTGAACGTCTACACTACACATCGTTGCTTCAAGTTCCTTTGAGTCCATAGGCAACTTTCGAAATTAAGATGGCATCATTTCATTTAAAAAAATGAAATGATGATCGTTGGCTCCCTGCACGCCAAACGATGGTGAGCTCCTGCCTTTTGTGGTACATCAAGGACCACTCAGTTACGTCCATTAAAACAATAATGTATTATTATGTTATAAATTGACGCAATGAGATCGCAGCTTAAATTTCTTAAAAATACATAAGTATATTACTTTGGGTAATTATTTTTCAATAATCAGGAATGTTTAAAAGTCCCTGAAATACCATCAAACCATGAGCCCCCCCCACACACTGTCGTCATTCACTCACACACGAATGTGCGAGGCTTTTTTAACCTTGACCAAAAATTACTTAAATTTCACCTGTGTGCGGCGTCTTCATTGCCCAGCGCAGTCATCGCCCAACGCTGCCTTCCCAGAAGCTTCCTCGTCCTTCAGGGTGACGCTGGTAATCGGCTCCGTCGATCTGTAACAAATACAATAGTTAATATTTTTCAAAATCTTCTTTTCAAGGCATCCGCCACCCGTGTTAATACCATAGCATGCTTTTAATCAATGCAACAATACAATTACAATACCATGCAATACAATAAAAAAATTCCGTCGACCTGCAACATAAAAAACAACATCGCTTATCATTAATTACTTGGAAGGATGACTTACCTTTTACTAATCATTAATAGGTGGCTCCATGTGTCTAGTTGCTACTTAAATTTACTAGAATCTAATCAGAGTAACTTGATTATAATTAATTTTGACCAAAAATTACGTAAATTTCACCTGTGTGCGGCGCCTTCATTGCCCAGCGCTTTCCTCGCCCAGCGCAGTCGTCGCCCAACGCTGCCTTCCCAGCAGCTTCCTCGTCCTTCAGGGTGTCGCTGGTCATCGGCTCCGTCGATCTGCAACAAAAACAATAGTTAATACTTTTCAAAATCTTCTTTTCAAGGCATCCACCACCCGTATTTATACCATAGCATGCTTGTAATCAATGCAACACAATAAACTACAATACCATGCAATACAATAAAACAATTCCGTCGACCTGCAACATAAAAAACAACATCGATTATCATTAATTACTTGGAAATAATTACTTGTCTTACCTTTTACTAATCATTAATAGGTGGCTCCATATGTCTAGTTGCTATTTAAAGTTACTAGAATTTAATCAGAGTAACTTGATTTTAATTAATTTTGACCAAAAATTACGTAAATTTCACCTGTGTGCGGCGTCTTCATTGCCCAGCGCAGTCATCGCCCAACGCTGCCTTCCGAGAAGCTTCCTCCTCCTTCAGGGTGTCGCTGGTCATCGGCTCCGTCGATCTGCAACAAAAACAATAGTTAATATTTTTCAAAATCATTTTAAGGCATCTGCCACCCGTATTAATACCATAGCATGCTTTTAATCAACGCAACAATACATATACAATGCCATGCAATACAATAAAAAAATTCCGTCGACCTGCAACATAAAAAACAACATCGCTTATCATTAATTACTTGGAAGGATGACTTACCTTTTACTAATCATTAATAGGTGGATCCATATGTCTAGTAACTACTTAAATTTACTAGAATTTAATCACAGTAACTTGATTTTAATAAATTTTGACCAAACATTACGTAAATTTCACCTGTGTGCGGCGCCATCATTACCCAGCGCTTTCCTCGCCCAGTGCAGTCATCGCCCAACGCTGCCCTCCCAGCAGCTTCCTCGTCCTTCAGGGTGTCGCTGTTCATCGGCTCCGTCGATATGCAACAAAAACAATAGTTTTCAAAATATTCTTTTCAAGGCATCCGCCACCCGTATTTATACCAAAGCATGCTTGTAATCAATGAATAAATTACGTAAATTTCAGTGTTTTTTCAAAAAATTGTGCGGCGCCTTCATTGCCCAGCGCTTTCCTCGCCCAGCGCAGTCATCGCCCAACGCTGCCCTCCCAGCAGCTTCCTCGTCCGTCAGGGTGTCGCTGGTCATCTGCTCCGGCGATCTGCAACAAAAACAATAGTTAATATTTTTCAAAATCTTCTTTTCAAGGCATCCGCCACCCGTATTTATACCAAAGCATGCTTGTAATCAATGCAACACAATACAACTAAAATATCATGCAGTAGAATAAAAAAATTCCGTCGACCTGCAACATAAAAAACAACATCGCTTATCATTAATTACTTGGAAGGATGACTTACCTTTTACTAATCATTAATAGTGTAACTGAACTAAATACCCTACGAAAATCTCTACCCTATAATTCCTATTAATCTCGATTTTTAGATTATTTCTTTAGAATGGCACGTGATTCGCTAGTGGCAGAACCTTTATAATATTGTGATCGTATTAACCCAAGAACTTTTAGAGCGTCAGAAGTGATGAGATCATGAGGCCTAGGCGACATATGCGAGAGTTCGTGTATTAGATTTTAGTGGGTTACCGTATTGGTTTATATTAAATAATGTTTAAAATCCAGTATGAATGATACCGGTTTGCTCTATTATCACGAGACCCAACACTGATGTTGAGAGACAATTATTTCTATGGGTAAACATCAAAAGAACCTACATCGCAACTTATGGACCTCAACATTCAACATTACTTTGAACGTCTACACTACACATCGTTGCTTCAAGTTCCTTTGAGTCCATAGGCAACGTTCGAAATTAAGATGGCATCATTTCATTTAAAAAAATGAAATGATGATCGTTGGCTCCCTGTACGCCAAACGATGGTGAGCTCTTACCTTTTGTGGTATATCAAGGACCACTCAGTTGCGTCCATTAAAACAATAATGTATTATTATGATATAAATTGACGCAATGAGATCGCAGCTTAAATTTCTTAAAAATACATATATTACTTTGGGTAATTATTTGTCAATAATCAGGAATGTTTACAAGTCCCTGAAATACCATCAAACCATGAGCCCCCCCCACACACTGCCGTCATTCACTCACACACGAATGTGCGAGGCTTTTTTAACCTTGACCAAAAATTACTTAAATTTCACCTGTGTGCGGCATCTTCATTGCCCAGCGCAGTCATCGCCCAACGCTGCCTTCCCAGAAGCTTCCTCGTCCTTCAGGGTGACGCTGGTAATCGGCTCCGTCATCGGCTCCGTCGATATGCAACAAAAACAATAGTTTTCAAAGTATTCTTTTCAAGGCATCCGCCACCCGTATTTATACCAAAGCATGCTTGTAATCATTGCAACACAATACAACTAAAATATCATGCAGTAGAATAAAAAAATTCCGTCGACCTGCAACATAAAAAACAACATCGCTTATCATTAATTACTTGGAAGGATGACTTACCTTTTACATATCATTAATAGTGTAACTGAACTAAATACCCTACGAAAATCTCTACCCTATGATTCCTATTAATCTCGATTTTTAGATTATTTCTTTAGAATGGCACGTGATTCGCTAGTGGCAGAACCTTTATAATATTGTGATCGTATTAACCCAAGAACTTTTAGAGCGTCAGAAGTGATGAGTTCATGAGGCCTAGGCGATATATGCGAGAGTTCGTGTATTAGATTTTAGTAGGTTACCGTATTGGTTTATATTAAAGAATGTTTAAAATCCAGTATGAATGATACCGGTTTGCAATATTATCACGAGACCCAACACTGATGTTGAGAGACAATTATTTCTATGGGTAAACATCAAAAGAACCTACATCGCAACTAATGCACCTCGACATTCAACATCACTTTGAACGTCTAGTACACATCGTTGCTTCAAGTTCCTTTGAGTCCATAGGCAACTTTCGAAATTAAGATGGCATCATTTCATTTAAAAAAATGAAATGATGATCGTTGGCTCCCTGCACGCCAAACGATGGTGAGCTCCTACCTTTTGTGGTACATCAAGGACCACTCAGTTGCGTCCATTAAAACAATAATGTATTATTATGATATAAATTGACGCAATGAGATCGCAGCTTAAATTTCTTAAAAATACATATATTACTTTGGGTAATTATTTTTCAATAATCAGGAATGTTTAAAAGTCCCTGAAATACCATCAAACCATGAGCCCCCCCCACACACTGTCGTCATTCACTCACACACGAATGTGCGAGGCTTTTTTAACCTTGACCAAAAATTACTTAAATTTCACCTGTGTGCGGCGTCTTCATTGCCCAGCGCAGTCATCGCCCAACGCTGCCTTCCCAGAAGCTTCCTCGTCCTTCAGGGTGACGCTGGTAATCGGCTCCGTCGATCTGTAACAAATACAATAGTTAATATTTTTCAAAATCTTCGTTTCAAGGCATCCACCACCCGTATTTATACCATAGCATGCTTGTAATCAATGCAGCACAATAAAACCACAATACCATGCAATACAATAAAAAAATTCCGTCGACCTGCAACATAAAAAACAACATCGCTTATCATTAATTACTTGGAAGGATGACTTACCTTTTACTAATCATTAATAGGTGGCTCCATATGTCTCGTTGCTATTTAAATTTACTAGAATTTAATCAGAGTAACTTGATTTTAATTAATTTTGACCAAAAATTAGGTAAGTTTCACCTGTATGCGGCGCCTTCATTGCCCAGCGCTTTCCTCGCCCAGCGCAGTCGTCGCCCAACGCTGCCATCCCAGCAGCTTCCTCGTCCTTCAGGGTGGCGCTGGTCATCTGCTCCGGCGATCTGCAACAAAAACAATAGTTAATATTTTTCAAAATCTTCTTTTCAAGGCATCCGCCACCCGTATTAATACCATAGCATGCTTTTAATCAACGCAACAATACATATACAATACCATGCAATACAATAAAAAAATTCCGTCGACCTGCAACATAAAAAACAACATCGCTTATCATTAATTACTTGGAAGGATGACTTACCTTTTACTAATCATTAATAGGTGGCTCCATATGTCTAGTAACTACTTAAATTTACTAGAATTTAATCACAGTAACTTGATTTTAATAAATTTTGACCAAACATTACGTAAATTTCACCTGTGTGCGGCGCCATAATTACCCAGCGCTAAGCCCAGTGCAGTCATCGCCCAACGCTGCCCTCCAGCAGCTTCCTCGTCCTTCAGGGTGTCGCTGTTCATCGGCTCCGTCATCGGCTCCGTCGATATGCAACAAAAACAATAGTTTTCAACATATTCTTTTAAGGCATCCATCCGCCACCCGTATTTATACCAAAGCATGCTTGTAATCAATGAATAAATTACGTAAATTTCAGTGTTTTTTCAAAAAATTGTGCGGCGCCTTCATTGCCCAGCGCTTTCCTCGCCCAGCGCAGTCATCGCCCAACGCTGCCCTCCCAGCAGCTTCCTCGTCCGTCAGGGTGTCGCTGGTCATCTGCTCCGGCGATCTGCAACAAAAACAATAGTTAATATTTTTCAAAATCTTCTTTTCAAGGCATCCGCCACCCGTATTTATACCAAAGCATGCTTGTAATCAATGCAACACAATACAACTAAAATATCATGCAGTAGAATAAAAAAATTCCGTCGACCTGCAACATAAAAAACAACATCGCTTATCATTAATTACTTGGAAGGATGACTTACCTTTTACTAATCATTAATAGTGTAACTGAACTAAATACCCTACGAAAATCTCTACCCTATAATTCCTATTAATCTCGATTTTTAGATTATTTCTTTAGAATGGCACGTGATTCGCTAGTGGCAGAACCTTTATAATATTGTGATCGTATTAACCCAAGAACTTTTAGAGCGTCAGAAGTGATGAGTTCATGAGGCCTAGGCGACATATGCGAGAGTTCGTGTATTAGATTTTAGTGGGTTACCGTATTGGTTTATATTAAATAATGTTTAAAATCCAGTATGAATGATACCGGTTTGCTCTATTATCACGAGACCCAACACTGATGTTGAGAGACAATTATTTCTATGGGTAAACATCAAAAGAACCTACATCGCAACTTATGGACCTCAACATTCAACATTACTTTGAACGTCTACACTACACATCGTTGCTTCAAGTTCCTTTGAGTCCATAGGCAACGTTCGAAATTAAGATGGCATCATTTCATTTAAAAAAATGAAATGATGATCGTTGGCTCCCTGCACGCCAAACGATGGTGAGCTCCTACCTTTTGTGGTACATCAAGGACCACTCAGTTGCGTCCATTAAAACAATAATGTATTATTATGATATAAATTGACGCAATGAGATCGCAGCTTAAATTTCTTAAAAATACATATATTACTTTGGGTAATTATCTGTCAATAATCAGGAATGTTTACAAGTCCCTGAAATACCATCAAACCATGAGCCCCCCCCCACACACTGCCGTCATTCACTCACACACGAATGTGCGAGGCTTTTTTAACCTTGACCAAAAATTACTTAAATTTCACCTGTGTGCGGCATCTTCATTGCCCAGCGCAGTCATCGCCCAACGCTGCCTTCCCAGAAGCTTCCTCGTCCTTCAGGGTGACGCTGGTAATCGGCTCCGTCGATCTGTAACAAATACAATAGTTAATATTTTTCAAAATCTTCTTTTCAAGGCATCCACCACCCGTATTTATACCATAGCATGCTTGTAATCAATGCAGACAAATAAAACTACAATACCATGCAATACAATAAAAAAATTCCGTCGACCTGCAACATAAAAAACAACATCGCTTATCATTAATTACTTGGAAGGATGACTTACCTTTTACTAATCATTAATAGGTGGCTCCATATGTCTAGTTGCTATTTAAATTTACTAGAATTTAATCAGAGTAACTTGATTTTAATTAATTTTGACCAAAAATTACGTAAATTTCACCTGTGTGCGGCGTCTTCATTGCCCAACGCAGTCATCGCCCAACGCTGCCTTCCCAGAAGATTCCTCGTCCTTCAGGGTGACGCTGGTAATCGGCTCCGTCGATCTGTAACAATTACAATAGTTAATATTTTTCAAAATCTTCTTTTCAAGGCATCCGCCACCCGTATTTATACCAAAGCATGCTTGTAATCAATGCAACACAATACAACTAAAATATCATGCAGTAGAATAAAAAAATTCCGTCGACCTGCAACATAAAAAACAACATCGCTTATCATTAATTACTTGGAAGGATGACTTACCTTTTACTAATCATTAATAGTGTAACTGAACTAAATACCCTACGAAAATCTCTACCCTATAATTCCTATTAATCTCGATTTTTAGATTATTTCTTTAGAATGGCACGTGATTCGCTAGTGGCAGAACCTTTATAATATTGTGATCGTATTAACCCAAGAACTTTTAGAGCGTCAGAAGTGATGAGTTCATGAGGCCTAGGCGACATATGCGAGAGTTCGTGTATTAGATTTTAGTGGGTTACCGTATTGGTTTATATTAAATAATGTTTAAAATCCAGTATGAATGATACCGGTTTGCTCTATTATCACGAGACCCAACACTGATGTTGAGAGACAATTATTTCTATGGGTAAACATCAAAAGAACCTACATCGCAACTTATGGACCTCAACATTCAACATTACTTTGAACGTCTACACTACACATCGTTGCTTCAAGTTCCTTTGAGTCCATAGGCAACGTTCGAAATTAAGATGGCATCATTTCATTTAAAAAAATGAAATGATGATCGTTGGCTCCCTGCACGCCAAACGATGGTGAGCTCCTACCTTTTGTGGTACATCAAGGACCACTCAGTTGCGTCCATTAAAACAATAATGTATTATTATGATATAAATTGACGCAATGAGATCGCAGCTTAAATTTCTTAAAAATACATATATTACTTTGGGTAATTATCTGTCAATAATCAGGAATGTTTACAAGTCCCTGAAATACCATCAAACCATGAGCCCCCCCCCCACACACTGCCGTCATTCACTCACACACGAATGTGCGAGGCTTTTTTAACCTTGACCAAAAATTACTTAAATTTCACCTGTGTGCGGCGTCTTCATTGCCCAACGCAGTCATCGCCCAACGCTGCCTTCCCAGAAGATTCCTCGTCCTTCAGGGTGACGCTGGTAATCGGCTCCGTCGATCTGTAACAAATACAATAGTTAATATTTTTCAAAATCTTCTTTTCAAGGCATCCGCCACCCGTATTTATACCATAGCATGCTTGTAATCAATGCAGACAAATAAAACTACAATACCATGCAATACAATAAAAAAATTCCGTCGACCTGCAACATAAAAAACAACATCGCTTATTATTAATTACTTGGAAGGATGACTTACCTTTTACTAATCATTAATAGGTGGCTCCATATGTCTAGTTGCTATTTAAATTTACTAGAATTTAATCAGAGTAACTTGATTTTAATTAATTTTGACCAAAAATTACGTAAATTTCACCTGTGTGCGGCGTCTTCATTGCCCAACGCAGTCATCGCCCAACGCTGCCTTCCCAGAAGCTTCCTCCTCCTTCAGGGTGTCGCTGGTCATCGTCTTCGTCGATCTGCAACAAAAACAATAGTTAAAATTTTTCAAAATCATTTCAAGGCATCCGCCACCCGTATTTATACCAAAGCATGCTTGTAATCAATGTAACATTACAACTACAATACCATGCAATACAATAAAAAAATTCCGTCTACCTGCAACATAAAAAACAACATTGCTTATTATTAATTACTTGGAAGGATGACTTACGTTCTACTAATCATTAATAGGTGGCTCCATATGTCTAGTTGCTATTTAAATTTACTAACCCTTAATCAGAGTAACTTGATTTTAATTAATTTTGACCAAAAATTAGGTAAGTTTCACTCGTATGCGGCGCCTTCATTGCCCAGCGCTTTCCTCGCCCAGCGCAGTTGTCGCCCAACGCTGCCATCCCAGCAGCTTCCTCGTCCTTCAGGGTGTCGCTGGTCATCTGCTCCGGCGATCTGCAACAAAAACAATAGTTAATATTTTTCAAAATCTTCTTTTCAAGGCATCCGCCACCCGTATTAATACCATAGCATATTTTTAATCAATGCAACAATACAATTACAATACCATGCAATACAATAAAAAAATTCCGTCGACCTGCAACATAAAAAACAACATCGCTTATCATTAATTACTTGGAAGGATTAATTACCTTTTACTAATCATTAATAGGTGGCTCCATATGTCTAGTTGCTACTTAAATTTACTAGAATCTAATCAGAGTAACTCGATTTTAATTAATTTTGACCAAAAATTACGTAAATTTCACCTGTGTGCGGCGTCTTCATTGCCCAACGCAGTCATCGCCCAACGCTGCCTTCCCAGAAGCTTCCTCCTCCTTCAGGGTGTCGCTGGTCATCGTCTCCGTCGATCTGCAACAAAAACAATAGTTAAAATTTTTCAAAATCATTTCAAGGCATCCGCCACCCGTATTTATACCAAAGCATGCTTGTAATCAATGTAACATTACAACTACAATACCATGCAATACAATAAAAAAATTCCGTCGACCTGCAACATAAAAAACAACATTGCTTATTATTGATTACTTGGAAGTATGACTTACCTTTTACTAATCATTAATAGGTGTCTCCATATGTCTAGTTGCTATTTAAATTTACTAGTATTTAATCAGAGTAACTCGATTTTATATAATTTTGACCAAAAATTACGTAAATTTCACCTGTGTGCGGCGTCTTCATTGCCCAACGCAGTCATCGCCCAACGCTGCCTTCCCAGAAGCTTCCTCCTCCTTCAGGGTGTCGCTGGTCATCGGCTCCGTCGATCTGCAACAAAAACAATAGTTAATATTTTTCAAAATATTTTCAAGGCATCCGCCACCCGTATTTCTATCAAAGCATTCTACTAATCATTAATAGGTGGCTCCATATGTCTAGTTGCTATTTAAATTTACTAGAATCTAATCAGAGTAACTTGATTATAATTAATTTTGACCAAAAATTACGTAAATTTCACCTGTGTGCGGCGCCTTCATTGCCCAGCGCTTTCCTCACCCAGCGCAGTCGTCGCCCAACGCTGCCTTCCCAGCAGCTTCCTCGTCCTTCAGGGTGATGCTGGTCATCGGCTCCGTCGATCTGCAACAAAAACAATAGTTAATATTTTTCAAAATCTTTTCAAGGCATCTGCCACCCGTATTTATACCAAAGCATGCTTGTAATCAATGTAACATTAAAACTAAAATACCATGCAATACAATAAAAAAATTCCGTCGACCTGCAACATAAAAAACAACATTGCTTATTATTAATTACTTGGAAGGATGACTTACGTTCTACTTATCATTAATAGGTGGCTCCATATGTCTAGGTGCTATTTAAATTTACTAGAATTTGATCAGAGTAACTTGATTTTAATTAATTTTGACCAAAAATTAGGTAAGTTTCACCTGTGTGCGGCGTCTTCATTGCCCAGCGCAGTCATCGCCCAACGCTGCCTTCCCAGAAGCTTCCTCGTCCTTCAGGGTGACGCTGGTAATCGGCTCCGTCGATCTGTAACAAATACAATAGTTAATATTTTTCAAAATCTTTTCAAGGCATCCACCACCCGTATCTATACCATAGCATGCTATTAATCAATGTAACATTACAACTACAATACCATACAATACAATAAAAAAATTCAGTCGACCTGCAACATAAAAAACAACATCGCTTATCATTAATTACTTGGAAGGATGACTAACCTTTTACTAATCATTAATAGGTGGCTCCATATGTCTAGTTGCTACTTAAATTTACTAGAATTTAATCAGAGAAACTTGATTTTAATTAATTCTGCCCAAAAATTACGTAATTTCACCTGTGTGCGGCGTCGTTCTAATCATTAATAGGTGGCTCCATATGTCTAGTAACTACTTAAATTTACTAGAATTTAATCACAGTAACTTGATTTTAATAAATTTTGACCAAAAATTAGGTAAGTTTCACCTGTGTGCGGCGCCTTCATTGCCCAGCGCTTTCCTCGCCCAGCGCAGTCGTCGCCCAACGCTGCCTTCCCAGCAGCTTCCTCGTCCTTCAGGGTGTCGCTGGTCATCGGCTCCGTCGATCTGCAACAAAAACAATAGTTAATATTTTTCAAAATCTTCTTTTCAAGGCATCCGCCACCCGTATTTATACCATAGCAAGCTTGTAATCAATGCAACACAATAAACTACAATACCATGCAATACAATAAAAAAATTCCGTCGACCTGCAACATAAAAAACAACATCGCTTATCATTAATTACTTGGAAGGATGACTTACCTTTTACTAATCATTAATAGGTGGCTCCATATGTCTAGTAACTACTTAAATTTACTAGAATTTAATCACAGTAACTTGATTTTAATAAATTTTGACCAAAAATTACGTAAATTTCACCTGTGTGCGGCGCCTTCATTACAAAGCGCATTCCTCGCCCAGCGCAGTCATTGCCCAACGCTGCCCTCCCAGCAGCTTCCTCGTCCTTCAGGGTATCGCTGTTCATCGGCTCCGTCATCGGCTCCGTCGATCTGCAACAAAAACAATAGTTTTCATAATATTCGTTTCAAGGCATCCGCCAACCGTATTTATAGCAAAGCATGCTTGTAATCAATGTAACAATACAACTACAATACCATGCTATACAATATAAAAATTCCGTCGACCTGCAACATAAAAAACAACATCGCTTATCATGAATTACTTGGAAGGATGACGTACGTTCTAATAATCATTAATAGGTAGCTCCATATGTCTAGTTGCTATTTAAATTTACTAGAATTTAATAAGAGTAACTAGATTTAATTAATTTTGACCAAAAATTACGTAAATTTCATCTGTGTGCGGTGCCTTCATTGCCCAGCGCTTTCCTCGCCCAGCGTAGACATCGCCCAACGCTGCCCACCCAGCAGCTTCCTCGTCCTTCAGCGTGTTGCTGGTCATCGGCTTCGTCGATCTGCCACAAAAGCAATAGTTAATATTTTTCAAAATCTTCTTTTCAAGGCATCCGCCACCCGTATATACCAAAGCATGCTTGTAATCAATGTAACAATACATCATGCAATACAATAAAAAAAATCCGTCGACCTGCAACATAAAAAACAACATCGCTTATCATTTATTACTTGGAAGGATGACTTACCGTTTACTAATCATTAATAGGTGGCTCCATATGTCTAGTTGCTACTTAAATTTACTAGAATTTAATCAGAGAAACTTGATTTTAATTAATTTTGCCCAAAAATTACGTAACTTCACCTGTGTGCGGCGTCGTTCTAATCATTAATAGGTGGCTCCATATGTCTAGTAACTACTTAAATTTACTAGAATTTAATCACAGTGACTTGATTTTAATAAATTTTGACAAAAAATTACGTAAATTTCACCTGTGTGCGGCGCCTTCATTACCCAGCGCTTTCCTCGCCCAGCGCAGTCATCGCCCAACGCTGCCCTCCCAGCAGCTTCCTCGTCCTTCAGGGTGTCGCTGTTCATCGGCTCCGTCATCGGCTCCGTTGATATGCAACAAAAACAATAGTTTTCAAAATATTCTTTTCAAGGCATCCGCCACCCGTATTTATACCAAAGCATGCTTGTAATCAATGCAACACAATACAACTAAAATATCATGCAGTAGAATAAAAAAATTCCGTCGACCTGCAACATAAACAACATCGCTTATCATTAATTACTTGGAAGGATGACTTACCTTTTACTAATCATTAATAGTGTAACTGAACTAAATACCCTACGAAAATCTCTACCCTATAATTCCTATTAATCTCGATTTTTAGATTATTTCTTTAGAATGGCACGTAATTCGCTTGTGGCAGAACCTTTATAATATTGTGATCGTATTAACCCAAGAACTTTTAGAGCGTCAGAAGTGATGAGTTCATGAGGCCTAGGCGATATATGCGAGAGTTCGTGTATTAGATTTTAGTGGGTTACCGTATTGGTTTATATTAAATAATGTTTAAAATCCAGTATGAATGATACCGGTTTGCTCTATTATCACGAGACCCAACACTGATGTTGAGAGACAATTATTTCTATGGGTAAACATCAAAAGAACCTACATCGCAACTTATGGACCTCAACATTCAACATCACTTTGAACGTCTACACTACACATCGTTGCTTCAAGTTCCTTTGAGTCCATAGGCAACGTTCGAAATTAAGATGGCATCATTTCATTTAAAAAAATGAAATGATGATCGTTGGCTCCCTGCACGCCAAACGATGGTGAGCTCCTACCTTTTGTGGTACATCAAGGACCACTCAGTTGCGTCCATTAAAACAATAATGTATTATTATGATATAAATTGACGCAATGAGATCGCAGCTTAAATTTCTTAAAAATACATATATTACTTTGGGTAATTATTTGTCAATAATCAGGAATGTTTACAAGTCCCTGAAATACCATCAAACCATGAGCCCCCCCCCCCCCCCACAATACATCATCATCAATAACAATACATCATGCAATACAATAAAAAATTCCGTCGACCTGCAACATAAGAAACAACATCGCTTATCATTAATGACTTGGAAGGATGACTTACCTTTTACTAATCATTAATAGGTGGCTCCATATGTCTAGTTGCTACTTAAATTTACTAGAATTTAATCAGAGAAACTTGATTTTAATTAATTCTGCCCAAAAATTACGTTATTTCACCTGTGTGCGGCGTCGTTCTAATCATTAATAGGTGGCTCCATATGTCTAGTAACTACTTAAATTTACTAGAATTTAATCACAGTAACTTGATTTTAATAAATTTTGACCAAAAATTAGGTAAGTTTCACCTGTGTGCGGCGCCTTCATTGCCCAGCGCTTTCCTCGCCCAGCGCAGTCATCGCCCAACGCTGCCTTCCCAGAAGCTTCCTCGTCCTTCAGGGTGACGCTGGTAATCGGCTCCATCGATCTGTAACAAATACAATAGTTAATATTTTTCAGAATCTTCTTTTCAAGGCATCCACCACCCGTATTTATACCATAGCATGCTTGTAATCAATGCAGACAAATAAAACTACAATACCATGCAATACAATAAAAAAATTCCGTCGACCTGCAACATAAAAAACAACATCGCTTATCATTAATTACTTGGAAGGATGACTTACCTTTTACTAATCATTAATAGGTGGCTCCATATGTCTAGTTGCTATTTAAATTTACTAGAATTTAATCAGAGTAACTTGATTTTAATTAATTTTGACCAAAAATTACGTAAATTTCACCTGTGTGCGGCGTCTTCATTGCCCAGCGCAGTCATCGCCCAACGCTGCCTTCCCAGAAGCTTCCTCCTCCTTCAGGGTGTCGCTGGTCATCGTCTCCGTCGATCTGCAACAAAAACAATAGTTAAAACTTTTCAAAATCATTTCAAGGCATCCGCCACCCGTATTTATACCAAAGCATGCTTGTAATCAATGTAACATTACAACTACAATACCATGCGATACAATAAAAAAATTCCGTCGACCTGCAACATAAAAAACAACATTGCTTATTATTAATTACTTGGAAGGATGACTTACGTTCTACTAATCATTAATAGGTGGCTCCATCTGCTCGTTGCTATTTAAATTTACTAGAATTTAATCAGAGTAACTTGATTTTAATTAATTTTGACCAAAAATTAGGTAAGTTTCACCTGTATGCGGCGCCTTCATTGCCCAGCGCTTTCCTCGCCCAGCGCAGTCGTCGCCCAACGCTGCCATCCCAGCAGCTTCCTCGTCCTTCAGGGTGGCGCTGGTCATCTGCTCCGGCGATCTGCAACAAAAACAATAGTTAATATTTTTCAAAATCTTCTTTTCAAGGCATCCGCCACCCGTATTAATACCATAGCATTCTTTTAATCAACGCAACAATACATATACAATACCATGCAATACAATAAAAAAATTCCGTCGACCTGCAACATAAAAAACAACATCGCTTATCATTAATTACTTGGAAGGATGACTTACCTTTTACTAATCATTAATAGGTGGCTCCATATGTCTAGTTGCTACTTAAATTTACTAGAATTTAATCAGAGAAACTTGATTTTAATTAATTCTGCCCAAAAATTACGTAATTTCACCTGTGTGCGGCGTCGTTCTAATCATTAATAGGTGGCTCCATATGTCTAGTAACTACTTAAATTTACTAGAATTTAATCACAGTAACTTGATTTTAATAAATTTTGACCAAAAATTACGTAAATTTCACCTGTGTGCGGCGCCTTCATTACCCAGCGCTTTCCTCGCCCAGCGCAGTCATCGCCCAACGCTGCCCTCCCAGCAGCTTCCTCGTCTTTCAGGGTGTCGCTGTTCATCGGCTCCGTCATCGGCTCCGTCGATATTTTTTTTTTTTTTTTTTTTCCTACCATAAGGCACCATTACATAAGGGTAGCCTTATTTTTTACTGCAATCTAGCCTAAGGGCTAATTAGCAATATTATTTTAACTTAAACTTCTACTTATAATTAAATTCTATATCTAATTTACAGTCCAATAACTGTCCTTAGTTTATTCTATTATATAAGTTCACTTTGTTTTTGTGACCTCGTCAAATAACACAAGCACTGCACTGACACTGCACTTATGCACTTTTAAACACTAGTTCGAACGGTTTTGTTCTTTTAAGTCTTCTTTTAATGTTCGTGTAATCGAGAAGCTTTACAGCTTCCAGATTCACAATATGATGACGAAGTCGATGTTGGTGAGCTTCTGCGTAGTTTTGTATAATCTTGTTCACGAACTCCATCTTAAGGTCCCTGTGGAGATCGTGATTTCTGACGTACCAGGGTGCATTAGATATTTCCCTGAGTACTTTGTTCTGGAATCTCTGTATTATTTGGATATTGCTGGGTTTAGTACACCCCCAAAGTTGTATACCATACGTCCATACAGGCATCAGAACTTGCTTATATAGCATAAGCTTATTATGTAATGAGAGCTTAGAATGCCTTCCAAGCAGCCAATGCATTTTTTTATATCGTTATTCTAATTCCTCGCGTTTCTTTTTAACATGAGCTTTCCATCGAAGCTTTGTGTCTAGCGTCATACCCAGGTACTTCGCTGTATTTACGTAGGGGATAAGTTGCCGATTTAGGTAAATCGGGTGATATTGCGGTAGCTTATTGGTGAAATCTATATGCATTGATTTAGACTCGTTAAGTTTAATTCGCCACTTTATAGTCCATTCATTGACTTTGTTTATGGCAACTTGTACTTTTTCCACTGCTTCTTCGTGACTTTGTCCAGTTCCTATTATAGCAGTATCATCAGCAAATGTTGCAATGGTATTATTTTCTAGTGCTGGAATATCACAGGTGTATAATAAGTACAAGACCGGACCTAAAACACTTCCTTGCGGTACCCCAGCTTTAATTTCCTTGAGTTCAGAATATGCATCTTCTTGACGAACTCTAAACCATCTGTTCGAAATATATGACTCAAGAATATCGGCAAATGACTTTGGTAGCATAATTCTGAGTTTATAGATAAGCCCTTCGTGCCACACTTTATCGAAAGCTTGCGCTACGTCTAAAAATACAGTAAAACACACTTTCTTATCTTCTAATGATTTCTCTATTATATTAGTAATTCTGTGGACTTGGTCTATTGTTGAGTGTTTTTCTCGGAATCCAAATTGGTGATCTGGTATTAATTTTCTGTCTTCTAGTAGGGGTTTTAGTCTCTTAAGTAACAGTTTTTCAAATAATTTTGAAATTACTGGTAATAAAGAGATCGGTCTATAAGAGGTTGTTTCATGAGGTGGTTTCCCGGGTTTAGCAATCAAGATAACTTCAGCGACTTTCCATAGCTCAGGTACATGTTTCAGTCGAAATGACGCATTTATGAGATTGGTAAGTTTCACTAAAGCTTTTCGAGGTAGATTTCTTAAGATTTCTCCGGTAATAAGATCGTATCCCGGAGATTTCTTTTTGCTTAAGTTGTACATTATTTCTTTAGATACTTCCTTTGGTGTCGCAAGTCTAATCTTTTGCAGATCATCTTGATTTTCTTCATTCTCACAGAAATCAATTGGATGACCTTCATTTGGTTGGAATATATCTTCCAGGTGTTGAGCAAATCTATTAGCTTTTTGAATGTTGTTGATGGCCCATGTTCCATTTTGCTCTTTAATAGGTGGTATATGTGTGATGGGTCTTTTTAGATTTCCAGTTACTTTCCAAAGAGAATAGTCCGTTTCTCTATCACCAGTCAAGTTTTGTAGGTAATCATTTAGTTTATATTCATTGTAATTTTCGATAGCTTTCTTGATTGTTTTGGTGAGTTTATTTAGTATTCTTTTATCTTGTGGTGACCTAGAAGCATGCCACTTTTTTCTTTGCTTTCTCTTCATTTTAATGAGGTCGATAATTTCCTTAGGATAGGTGGTACCCCGACTCCATTTTTTTGTCGGAGGCGTATTATTCCAGGCCGACTTTTGTATGTCAGTTATAAATTTAGCTAGTTCCATATTGAGTTGATCTGGATTTTTCAAGGGGACCTGTAGGTTTATAACACTGTCTAATTCTATCTTAAAGCTCTCCCAGTCTGTATTCTTATTCACTAGAGTAAGCTTAGTTTCATTGACTGCAATAGTGTGTTTATTAATTATTAACATTATCGGTGAATGGTCCGAATTCATGTCATATTTTCCTTCAATTCTAAGGTATTTTGGTGAGATATTCTTAGATATAAAGAAATCTATCAGATCTGGAATTTTTCGAGGATCAGTAGGCCAGTACGTTGGCATCCCAGTACTGACTACATCGCATCTCTTTTCTTTGATCGCACTTAGCAGTTCTTTTCCTTTTGTTGTTGTTAGTCTTGAGCCCCAGAAAATATTTTTGGCGTTAAAGTCTCCACCAATTATAAATCTGTGACCATATTGTTCCAAGAATCTTAGGTATTCATGTTTTTTTAGAGAATGCCGTGGTGGGCAGTATATGGCTACGATTGTGATAGGGTATCGTTCTGTTTTGATATTTACTGCCACTGCTTGGATTTCTAACTCCTCGTATTTACTTTCTTCGTAGTGGTAAATATTCTCTTTTATTATAACAGCACTACCTCCTCTGGCTGAATTATGGGGATGTAGAGCGTGGTAAACTTTATACCCTTTGAATTTTATATACGATTCTTTTGTAAAATGTGTTTCGGAGATCAAACATACGTCGATATTTTCGGTATCTAGGACTACTTGTAACTCATGTTGATGTTGTAGTAGCCCATTAGAATTCCATGCCAATATCTTCAATTCCTTATCCATTATTTTGTTCTGATATTTTCAAGTTTTCGCAGGCGGTCATCGAATGACGACATGAGTTTTAGAATCTCGTCTTATTTATTTAGAGTAGAATCGCTCGATTTATTAATGTTGGGTACTTTATTTGATGCTACTTGTGCATATGTTACCTTTTTATTCGGATTTTCTTTAATGGTTTCGGAAAGTCGCATATTCTTGACCACTGGAGTTTGTTTTGCATTAATACCAGTTACCTGGGTGTTTTGGGCAGAAGGTTTTTTTGCAGGTCTTGTTTCTGATGGATTGCATTTCTTTGGCTACTATGCAACCTCGATAATTAGCCGGATGAGCCTCCCCACAGTGTACGCATTTGGGTTTCTGTTCAACTGGTTTTTTGCATTCAAAACTAAGATGTTTTCCAGTGCATTTGACACATCTTGGCTCTCTGGAGCAATACTTCTGGGTGTGTCCATACGTATGACATCGTTTGCACTGCGGTATGAGCTTTGATGATCTCAGAGGATGAATCTCCACTTTACACCCAAGAATCGAGGTGATTCCATAAATTTTGTTAATATCTCCTCCATTTTTAAAACTAAGCAGGAACATGTTAAGAGGTTCCTTGGTTTTCCATCTCAGCTTGTTAACGGCATTTTCGACCTTAAATCCCTTTTTCCCTTTATCCCTTAATCAGAGTAACTCGATTTTATATAATTTTGACCAAAAATTACGTAAATTTCACCTGTGTGCGGCGCCTTCATTACCCAGTGCATTCCTCGCCCAGCGCAGTCATTGCCCAACGCTGCCCTCCCAGCAGCTTCCTCGTCCTTCAGGTCATCGGCTCCGTCGATCTGCAACAAAAACAATAGTTTTCATAATATTCTTTTCAAGGCATCCGCCAACCGTATTTATAGCAAAGCATGCTTGTAATCAATGTAACAATACAACTACAATACCATGCAATACAATATAAAAATTCCGTCGACCTGCAACATAAAAAACAACATCGCTTATCATTAATTACTTGGAAGGATGACTTACCTTTTACTAATCATTAATAGGTGTCTCCATATGTCTAGTTGCAAATTTAAATAGCAGAGTAACTCGATTTTATATAATTTTGACCAAAAATTACGTAAATTTCACCTGTGTGCGGCGCCTTCATTACCCAGCGCATTCCTCGCCCAGCGCAGTCATTGCCCAACGCTGCCCTCCCAGCAGCTTCCTCGTCCTTCAGGGTGTCGCTGTTCATCGGCTCCGTCATCGGCTCCGTCATCGGCTCCGTCATCGGCTCCGTCATCGGCTCCGTCATCGGCTCCGTCATCGGCTCCGTCATCGGCTCCGTCATCGGCTCCGTCATCGGCTCCGTCATCGGCTCCGTCATCGGCTCCGTCATCGGCTCCGTCATCGGCTCCGTCATCGGCTCCGTCATCGGCTCCGTCGATCTGCAACAAAAACAATAGTTTTCATAATATTCTTTTCAAGGCATCCGCCAACCGTATTTATAGCAAAGCATGCTTGTAATCAATGTAACATTACAACTACAATACCATGCAATACAATAAAAAAATTCCGTCGACCTGCAACATAAAAAACAACATTGCTTATTATTAATTACTTGGAAGGATGACTTACGTTCTACTAATCATTAATAGGTGGCTCCATATGTCTAGTTGCTATTTAAATTTACTAGAATTTATCACAGTAACTTGATTTTAATTAATTTTGACCAAAAATTAGGTAAGTTTCACCTGTATGCGGCGCCTTCATTGCCCAGCGCTTTCCTCGCCCAGCGCAGTCGTTGCCCAACGCTGCCCTCCCAGCAGCTTCCTCGTCCTTCAGGTTGTCGCTGGTCATCTGCTCCGGCGATCTGCAACAAAAACAATAGTTAATATTTTTCAAAATCTTCTTTTCAAGGCATCCGCCACCCGTATTAACACCATAGCATGCTTGTAATCAATGCAACAACACAATTACAATACCATGCAATACAATAAAAAAATTCCGTCGACCTGAGACATAAAAAACAACATCGCTTATCATTAATTACTTGGAAGGATGACTTACCTTTTACTAATCATTAATAGGTGTCTCCATATGTCTAGTTGCTATTTAAATTTACTAGAATTTAATCAGAGTAACTCGATTTTATATAATTTTGACCAAAAATTACGTAAATTTCACCTGTGTGCGGCGTCTTCATTGCCCAACGCAGTCATCGCCCAACGCTGCCTTCCCAGAAGCTTCCTCCTCCTTCAGGGTGTCGCTGGTCATCGGCTCCGTCGATGTGCAACAAAAACAATAGTTAATATTTTTCAAAATCTTTTCAAGGCATCCGCCACCCGTATTTATATCAAAGCATGCTTGTAATCAATGTAACATTACAACTACAATTCCATGCAATACAATAAAAAAAATCCGTCGACCTGCAACATAAAAAACAACATCGCTTATCATTAATTACTTGGAAGGATGACTTACCTTTTACTAATCATTAATAGGTGGCTCCATATGTCTAGTTGCTATTTAAATTTACTAGAATTTAATCAGAGTAACTTGATTTTAATTAATTTTGACCAAAAATTACGTAAATTTCACCTGTGTGCGGCGTCTTCATTACCCAGCGCAGTCATCGCCCAACGCTGCCTTTCCAGAAGCTTCCTCCTCCTTCAGGGTGTCGCTGGTCATCTGCTCCGGCGATCTGCAACAAAAACAATAGCTAATATTTTTCAAAATCATTTCAAGGCATCCGCCACCCGTATTTATACCAAAGCATGCTTGTAATCAATGCAACACAATAAACTACAATACCATGCAATACAATAAAAAAATTCCGTCGACCTGCAACATAAAAAACAACATCGCTTATCATTAATTACTTGGAAGGATGACTTACCTTTTACAAATAATTAATAGGTGGCTCCATATGTCTAGTTGCTATTTAAATTTACTAGAATTTAATCAGAGTAACTTGATTTTAATTAATTTTGACCAAAAAGGTAAGTTTCACCTGTATGCGGTGCCTTCATTGCCCGGCGCTTTCCTCGCCCAGCGCAGTCGTCGCCCAACGCTGCCTTCCCAGCAGCTTCCTCGTCCTTCAGGGTGTCGCTGGTCATCTGCTCCGGCGATCTGCAACAAAAACAATATTTATTTTTCAAAATCTTCTTTTCAAGGCATCCGCCACCCGTATTATTAACATACATGCAATACAATAAAAAAATTCCGTCGACCTGCAACATAAAAAACAACATCGCTTATCATTAATTACTTGGAAGGATGACTTACCTTTTACTAATCATTAATAGGTGGCTCCATATGTCTAGTTGCTACTTAAATTTACTAGAATTTAATCAGAGAAACTTGATTTTAATTAATTCTGCCCAAAAATTTGGTAAGTTTCACCTGTGTGCGGCGCCTTCATTGCCCAGCGCTTTCCTCGCCCAGCGCAGTCGTCGCCCAACGCTGCCTTCCCAGCAGCTTCCTCGTCCTTCAGGGTGTCGCTGGTCATCGGCTCCGTCGATCTGCAACAAAAACAATAGTTAATATTTTTCAAAATCTTCTTTTCAAGGCATCCGCCACCCGTATTTATACCATAGCAAGCTTGTAATCAATGCAACACAATAAACTACAATACCATGCAATACAATAAAAAAATTCCGTCGACCTGCAACATAAAAAACAACATCGCTTATCATTAATTACTTGGAAGGATGACTTACCTTTTACTAATCATAAATAGGTGGCTCCATATGTCTAGTAACTACTTAAATTTACTAGAATTTAATCACAGTAACTTGATTTTAATAAATTTTGACCAAAAATTACGTAAATTTCACCTGTGTGCGGCGCCTTCATTACCCAGCGCATTCCTCGCCCAGCGCAGTCATTGCCCAACGCTGCCCTCCCAGCATTTTCCTCGTCCTTCAGGGTGTCGCTGTTCATCGGCTCCGTCATCGGCTCCGTCGATCTGCAACAAAAACAATAGTTTTCATAATATTCTTTTCAAGGCATCCGCCAACCGTATTTATAGCAAAGCATGCTTGTGATCAATGTAACAATACAACTACAATACCATGCAATACAATATAAAAATTCCGTCGACCTGCAACATAAAAAACAACATCGCTTATCATTAATTACTTGGAAGGATAACTTACCTTTTACTAATCAATAGGTGGCTCCATATGTCTAGTTGCTATTTAAATTTACTAGAATTTAATAAGAGTAACTAGATTTTAATTAATTTTGACCAAAAATTACGTAAATATCACCTGTGTGCGGCGCCTTCATTGCCCAGCGCTTTCCTCGCCCAGCGCAGTCATCGCCCAACGCTGCCCTCCCAGCAGCTTCCTCGTCCTTCAGGGTGTCGCTGGTCATCGGCTCCGTCGATCTGCAACAAAACAATAGTTAATATTTTTCAAAATCTTCCTTTCAAGGCATCCGCCACCCGTATATACCAAAGCATGCTTGTAATCAATGTAACAATACATCATGCAATACAATAAAAAAATTCCGTCGACCTGCAACATAAAAAACAACATCGCTTATCATTAATTACTTGGAAGGATGACTTACGTTCTAATAATCATTAATAGGTAGCTCCAAATGTCTAGTTGCTATTTAAATTTACTAGAATTTAATCAGAGTAACTAGATTTTAATTAATTTTGACCAAAAATTACGTAAATTTCATCTGTGTGCGGTGCCTTCATTGCCCAGCGCTTTCCTCGCCCAGCGTAGACATCGCCCAACGCTGCCCACCCAGCAGCTTCCTCGTCCTTCAGCGTGTTGCTGGTCATCGGCTTCGTCGATCTGCCACAAAAGCAATAGTTAATATTTTTCAAAATCTTCTTTTCAAGGCATCCGCCACCCGTATTTATACTATAACATGCTTGTTATCAATGTAACAATGCAACTACAATACCATGCAATACAATAAAAAAATCCGTCGACCTGCAACATAAACAACATCGCTTATCATTAATTACTTGGAAGGATAACTTACCTTTTACTAATCATCAATAGGTGGCTCCATATGTCTAGTTGCTATTTAAATTTACTAGAATCTAATCAGAGTAACTTGATTTTAATTAATTTTGACTAAAAATTACGTAAATTTCACCTGTGTGCGGCGCCTTCATTGCCCAGCGCTTTCCTCGCCCAGCGCAGTCGTCGCCCAACGCTGCCTTCTCAGCAGCTTCCTCGTCCTTCAGGGTGTCGCTGGTCATCGGCTCCGTCGATCTGCAACAAAAACAATAGTTAATATTTTTAAAAATCTTTTCACGCATCCACCACCCGTATTTATACCATAGCATGCTTGTTATCAATGCAGCATAATAAAACTACAATACCATGCAATACAATAAAAAAATTCCGTCGACCTGCAACATAAAAAACAACATTGCTTATTATTAATTACTTGGAAGGATGACTTACCTTTTACTAATCATTAATAGGTGGCTCCATATGTCTAGTTGCTACTTAAATTTACTAGAATATAATCAGAGTAACTTGATTTTAATTAATTTTGACCAAAAATTACGTAAATTTCACCTGTGCGAGGCGCCTTCATTGCCCAGCGCTTTCCTCGCCCAGCGCAATCATCGCCCAACGCTGCCCTCCCAGCAGCTTCCTCGTCCTTCAGGGTGTCGCTGGCCATTTACTCCGTCGACCTGCAACAAAATCAATAGCTAAGATTTTGCAAACTTTTCTTTTCAAGGCATCCGCCACCCGTATTTATACCAAAGCATGCTTGTAATCAATGCAACACAATACCACTACAAGGCCATGCAACACAATACAACTACAATACCATGCACAATACAAAAATTCCGTCGACCTGCAACATAAAAACAATAGTTTACTTATCTCATCGCTAATCACTAATTATTTATATTATCGCTTATCACTAATTACTTATCTTGGAGCCGAGCCGAGTCGCCGAAATGACGCGCTGTCGCTCGTTTTCCCGGATTTTCATCTAGATTTTTTCCTGCCCGTCGCTGGCCGTCGGCTCTGTCGACCTGCAAAATAAAACAATAGTTTACATACTTAAACCAAATGATTAGGAAATTTAATAAATTTCCGAGTGACCGAGATTTAATGTGGGATTTGTGAAGGGCAAGGGATAATTCATCAGTTCTCGACCGGTCTTTGGGCTATTTGAACAAACTTCAGGATTATTTGGAACAGCAATTCATTACATAGAACTTAGGATTGACTGAAAGTACCTAACCTTAACTCTGTTATAGTATCATTTAGTTAATCATCCGCTGGAATCAAGCGGCATAAGACAATAATTAAGAGCCAAAATATCAAATTTCGTTGATATAACTTGAAAAATTACGGACTTTCATACAAACTTCCATCCCCTATTTAACACCTTTGGAGGTAGAAGTTAAAAAGGAGATTGGCGAGCTCAATAGAGTTTCTGAACCAGACTTGAGGCCCACGTTCACGATTCAAACTTCTGATACAATAACAAAAGAGTTAATCAAAGTCAATCAAATAAAGTTGGGAGAAAAAAGATATTCAATCGTACATAGTAAAAAATGAGGTTAAGTTTCCACTGAATTATTTTTAAGGAAAATTACCAAAATAACATTTAAAAGCTTTTTTTAAAGCTAAACGGTACTGAATATCATTGTCTGAATATACAGATTGATATTTGGTATAACGGCGTATCAGGTAACTTATTGTTTTTAAAAATAATGACGTCAGCATTGCTGACGTCATTCTCTTCATTATCATCATCACTCTGCATAGTGGCAGTAATTCAAACTAGTTTCTTCAAATAATTATTTTATTGACCTTGAGTGCGTAACCTTGAGCCTACTTATGAGGCCCTTAGTTAGCGACCATGTCTCGGATCCGTAAGTCATCACTGGCAACACGCACTGTTCGAAGACTTGAGTCTTCAGGCACTGAGGAATTTTGGACGAGAAGACATCTCGGAGCTTCCCGAACGCTGCCCAGCCGAGTTGGATTCGGCGGCTGATCTCTTTCTCGAAATTGGACCTACCTAGCTGGACTGTGTCCCAGGTAAATATACTCGTCTACAATTTCGAGTGCAGAGTTCTCAACAATTACTGGGTGGAGCGGTGCATGAGCATTGGACATGATTTTCGTCTTGCTCATGTTCATTTTCAGGCCCACCTGTTGAGAAACCCTGCTGAGATCGTTGAGCATTGTATTGAGGTCTCTCAGAGTCTCTGCCATGACTACTATGTCATCGGCAAATCGCAGGTGAGTGATGTACTCGCCGTTTATGTTGATGCCAAGCCCGTTCCAATCCAGAAGCTTAAAGACGTCCTCCAACGCAGCGGTAAAGAGCTTCGGGGAGATAACGTCTCCCTGTCGCACTCCACGCTGCAAGTGGATTGGCCTCGTAGTCTGGTCCTGTATACGTACTAACATTGTGGCGTTTTCATACAAGCACTTCAACACTTGGATATACCGGTAGTCAATCCGGCATCTCTGCAGCGACCTCAACACAGCCCAAGTTTCCACCGAATCGAAGTCGCTAACTAAGGGTCTCATAAGTAGGCTCAGGACCGCTCAGCGGGCGATGGAGAGAGCTATGCTCGGAGTGTCCCTGCGGGATCGAATCAGTAATGAGGAGATCCGTAGGAGAACCAGAGTCACCGACATAGCTAAGCGAGTCGCGATACTGAAGTGGAAATGGGCGGGGCACATAGTTCGAAGAGCTGATGGTCGTTGGGGTCCCAAGGTGCTGGAGTGGCGACCCCGCACCGGGAAGCGCAGTGTTGGCAGACCCCCACCAGGTGGACCGACGACATCAAACGAGTCGCAGGGAGCCGCTGGATTCAGGCGGCGCAAGACCGAGGCCTGTGGAAGTCCATGCAAGAGACCTTTGTCCAGCAGTGGACGTCTATCGGTTGATAAAGAAGAAGAAGAAGAGTGCGTAGCAACAATAATACAGAGCTCCGCACTGCTCGCTTGCTCGAGCACGAATGACCAATGCGGCAATAGACACCCGTATTTATAGCAAAACCGAGAGTGTCCGAATTTGATAACGAATTTTACAATAACCCGTTTTAATTGATTGTTTACATGCGCTGTAGCTATTTAAAAGGATTAGTTAATCATTTTAATTTTTATAATTTTAACTTTAGTTTTAAATAATCAAAATAGCAATATTTTATGAATCATTAATTTTAAGAATCACAATATCTTTAAGTAAATGAGTTGTTGCGCCGATAGGTATAATCAGATATACGTGCATACTTAACTTAGGTATATTGACCAAATGGAACCTAAGTGCTCGGCCTGTGGCCGGGCACCTGGCTGTTCATGTCGAATCGCATCCTAACCTAACTTTAGTTTTGGCAAACATAGTACTTGTTAGGCAAGATTCGGTGATCAGGTGCTTGGGAATTGCGTGAGCTGATGAATTGCAAACGCCTGAACAGATCTTCATAAATTATAGCTAAGATCGATCTCGATCACGTCAGCTTTCAATCAGTCTATCTTACTGCGACATATACACGATGAAAATGTTTTAGGGCTGCAGGGAAGTGATTCGAAATTTTATAATCAATTTCGACAATTTATACCGACCCTTGTATTACAATAAAAAATAATGTAAATAAATAAATACAAAATCTGTGAAACACGTAATTCTTTAAATTTAATCAAGAACCAAAACACCAAGTTTCATACAAACTACTTGAATAATAGCTAAGAATAAAGGACTGTCATAAAAACTTTCAGCCCCTACTTTATGCCTTTGAGGGTAGAATTTTCAAAAATGTAAAATATGTACTTTATTTTTAGTCAAGAGCCAAAATACCAAGTTTCATACCATATAATCTAATTCTAATATACTAAATTTATTATAAAATAAGTTTTATTCTATTATCAGCTTGGTGAAGGTCTACTTAGAACATCTATGCTTAAATACATAAGCAAACTTGTGACCACCTCCATACTACCCTCTCCGTTTTATTATATTTTATTTCTTTATATCGGGTAGATAGAACTTTACTGAAAGTTGGTGTATCATTATTCATCAAGTCTCAGCACTGTTCCACTAGGGTACCGAGATGATTGATCAGGTCATCCCCGATATCCCAGCACCTCCACCATGTCGCGACCGCCCCGCGCTATGTTAAGATCTTAATAACTCCCTGCGTGAGTCTACTTATTCATGGAGGAATCATAGCGCGGTAGTCATGGTTAATTTAAGAAGTCCGCTTATGTACTTACACAATCTTTATAGACACGAATTAATCTCTATATTATACTCTTATATATATATATATATATATATATATATATATATATATATATATATATATATATATATATATATTATATACACGGTGAAAATTTAGTGGTTTAAGGCCGCAGGGAAGTGATTCGAAATTAAGAATATAATCCATTTCGACAATTTATACTGACCCTTGTATTTTAATAAAAAATAAAAAATGAAAAATCGAGAAATTAATATTTCGAAAACTCCGCGAACAGTTAGCCGTGCCGTCCTTGCCGCTGTCTGTGCGGGCGGTCACGTGACGCTTGAAGCGAGCGGAGCGCGAGTCGTTAACCTTTGTACGGCTTTCAGCTGATGTAGTTACATTAGGCCTTTGAGTAATAAACCAGCAATGGAGAGGAATTGACGCCTAATTTATTTGCAAAAAAGTCTGTCAATTACGGTGGGGGGCGAGGTAGCACACATGAAAACTTGCTTACTACAGTTGCATTTTTCCATCACGTCGCTATGCACGCACACAATATAATTAGCAAACACTACCTTAAAGTATATGCACACTATCACATTCACACACAGGGACGCTCTATCATTACATGAAACAATCGCATCATTTGTGTAAGCATTTTAGGGATTTGACACTATCGATTATCGACTTTCGATAAGTTTTTCTAATAATTATTTACAAAAGAGTTACTTTATTCGAGAGTAAATTTTTTTGTTCGAGATCTTTAACATGGTAGGTATATAGAAGCGCTAGGAAACGAGGTTGTTGCCGTTATTTTAGTCATAATATGCCTTTGCTATTAGATTGACTCTTTGTAGGCTTTTAGTACTTGCGTAAAGATACAGCTAGAAACTTTGGACTATATTGACGCTGGAAAGCGATCTAGCTTATTTCGAAAAATAACAAAATTACTTTTTTATATATTTGGAAGAAAAAGATACTGCGTCGGATTGTCGGATTTTCGTTTTCCTATGACATTATTTTTCTAAGATACTATGTTGACCTCTACATGTTTATATTATATTTTTTGTTATTCATATTTTTCAACGTACTCAAAAATGCTGTAAATACTAAGACACCATCTATTTTTCAATATTATACAGATACTTCAAAAAAGTTATCAATACTTTTTAGCAGTGCAGTGCACTTAGGTGTACCTACTGTAAGGACTTAGGATTATCTGATTATTAACAGATTTTGTAGATACCAAGGTATTTACTCCGTCACTATACTCTCAATCTCATGCTGAAAGCATGCTGTAGGTACCACAGTATATCACCTTAGAGCAGCTGTTTAGTTATGATTTAAGGTTATAAGCCACCAGGGAGTGCTGTACTTTGTCATAGATTTTTAATAATATTGTTTATTAAGTTGAGATATTTAATTTTTATTTGAATACGTAGTGGGTATTAATAATGAACACATTGATTTTTTAAGTAATCTTGTTTAAATAAACATACAGCATTTTTAATGAAACATCATTTGTTTTATTTATGTTTAAAGCGAAATTTACGATGTATCTATTTCTAAAAAGTATATTAAGTACAAACTGTTAGGACTACATCATGTTTCCTTAAAAATAAATACAGCATAATTAGCATTTCAGAGTTTAGAGTTATTTCGTGGTTTCATATGTATCAAATACCAAGTTACAGCAACATTGCTTCTTGAAATTGAAAAACTATTAGTCGAAATTGATATAAAACTAATGTATAAAACTAAAGTAATTCTACTTTAGAATTATATAATTAGTATCATCTGATGTGTTACATTAAAAAATATGCTTTTTGAAAAAAATCTGCTCCTGATAGCTTATTATGAGCTGTTATGATTTTTTAAAACGTTATTGGCTCTGGTTTAAAGTTCACTTTTTCGATTTACAAGATCGTTTTCCAGCGTTGAATAATATTCTCTCAGTCCAGTATGGAGGAAACATAAAAAGGAAAAACTGAACCCTAAAAAAAAATTTATTTAAAGTTATGATTGGTAAGTTAAAACTTGTACCTACATACTTTACTTGGAAGGCTTATTTTTTTCATCTACTTCATCTGAACGAAGTGTATATTTGTTTGTAATGCTAGGCTGCCGCCATGGCTATAGTGGCCACCCCATCTGTAATAAAACACCGCCAAGCTATTTAGCTTTCCGGTAAACCTAGCGGGATGAATAAGAAGTATGGGTACTTTAATTCAATTGCCAAGTTTTAATGAACCAAATATGTATAGAATTTAAATATTTTTTTTCGTCAATGAACCATTAGTAAGACGATAAAAATATCTCGGTATAAATAATTTATACAATTCCCCCACCAATATCGACATATGAAATCTTGCTGTCCAGCCCTAATTTTATTGCGGTGTGGCCGACTTCATAAAATTAAAGTCCTAATTTTCGAGTAAGAAAGACTTACGTAGAACTTATCATTATTATTAAACAATTTTTTAGTCTCGTTTTCATTATTTTTTGTATTATATTTGTAAAAATCCTTTCTTAGCGGATGCCTACGTCATAGTAGATATGCGTTGATAAATCAGTGAGTCAGTCACCTTTTCATTTTATATATTTAGAAAATCATATCACACTGGCTATATGGAAATATATACCTATAAATTTTGAAATAATTGAGTAAAAAAACTAATTTTATGAATTCGCTGAGTTTATGGAGCTCTAGCTGCATCAATGCATTTTAAACAATAGTGGGAGAGTACCAGCCAATCAGACACCATTGCGATCGTTATAATAATGCAATCATTTTAACCGACTTCAAAAAAGGAGGAGGTTCTCAATTTGAATTTTTTGTATATTTGTTACCCAATTATTCCGCCAAATAATGAATGGAATTTGATAATTTTTTTTTGTTTAGTAGGGCATACTTCAGAGGTGGTTCCCATATAAATTTTTGTTGATATAATGTTAGATGTTACTCCATAACTACGTCAAATCTGAACCGATTTCAATTTTTTTTGAAAGAAAGCATAATAAGGTTGGGCCTATTTAAAAGGTGAAGAGAAGATGATTCATATCTTCGGTGATGGAGGAAGGAGCTCAATGATTAAGAGCAAATTGCTCGCGATCAGAGATATACACAAAAAAGCTTAAAATAATAATGTAAAAAAAAATATCTTTAAAAAACCGACTTCATACGCCGATCGGGCAAAGTTGGGCTAGCGTCGCGCATTAGTTTCATCATTTATATTTAGGCCCGCCCGACTTCAACATACATGTACAAATTAAAATTGTTTTATACTTTGTAGTGGCGTTTAAAGTCGGTTTTATAGAAAGAATTTTTTATCATTATTTGATAATCCCACAGACGATCAAAGTTCGTATTTATATATCTAGTCATATTTTACTTAAAGCTTATAAATTAGACGTTCACCCCTTCCTATTCTATCGTGATTTTAATTCTATGGGATCAATTTATAATGCAGTTCAAGATAAAGGTCTCTAAACGAATAGTAAGTAGGAAGATTAATTTTCAATATTTTCCCCAAATTATTTCATGTACGATTAAGTAGCAACATTTTCAGATCGACAGTTTTCTTAAGTTTTCTGCATAAGTATTGCATTATTTGGATAAAATAATACATCAGAAGTAAATAAATGTTATCCTTTAGTAAACTGGATGTTTTAAATATTTTTTTAGAAGAAAATACTCTCATATTCGGCATTTATAGCGGAGCTCATTCCCCGCTAACCATACGTAGTTGACAGGCGCGTGACTCGAGTCAAACAGTTTTATATAACGAGTAGGACCACTGCTCATACCCAACTTACAGAGGGGTACGCGCGTCAATTCTTCTCCTGTGTTGGTTTATTACTCAAAGCATTAGGCAGAAAAGTTTGTATGAAAGTTTTGAAAGCGGCAGCACTGCGTGCAGCGCCGCGTAGTAAACAAACCGATACTACTGTTTCTCACAGTTTCGAGTTTATTTCGATTTTTTTTTCAAATTCACTAAAATACCTACTTCAAAAAAAAAGAACAAAAAAACAAGTGGACTCGATAGTAATGCTTGAGGCGATTCAACTCGCGATGGCTTTAAAACCATTAATTTTTCACCGTGTATAGAAGAAAAACTGGATGACTTACCGAGATTTCTCCCTTTTACGGTCCCGACGACGCTGCATGCCGCTGGCTTCTGGTAGTAGCCAGCCTCGGCGCCAGCGGCTATGTGTTTCACGTTATCCACGGAATTGTCCATAATTACGCTTAGAAGTCCGTTAAAACACATTAAACGACACTTTACGGTAATTAAATTCACGCAAATTGTATTTAATCACACACACTATGTACACACTTAGCAGTTACACTCACAACCGGGCAGAGTTTCGGCTTATATGTTGGCCGCACGGAAAAACTGACCAGAATGGGCTCGCAGGGCACTTTATACTTTATTATCGGGGGATATTCGGTGGGGACCGAAGGCATCCGATAGATTGGCTCGGGTAGGCTAGCTTGGCTGGCATTGGCTGGCTGATAAGGCACGCTGTGATTGGCTGAAGCGGTATGACGTAACAGAATAATATAATAATTAACAAGGCGAAAAAGAAACGGAAGTGAATATGATTGGCTGATAGCTTGACATATTATCCCTCTGATTGGTCAAAGTATTAAAAGGGAAGTCACGTGCTCTCACAGGTGCTACACATGCCGAATAATGCCAAATTACAATTTAATTAAACTAATTTCAATAAATAAAAGGATGATATCTTTATCATTTGTAAAAATCATAATTAATTTTAAACATGAAATTGTTACTCCTTAAACTGATTAAATAAAAATGGACACATCACAATTATTGTCGGAAGTCAAAGTCAAGTTAGGTACCTACCCACTAAGAATTTAATATTATGCTTTTATAATTATTTACAAGTTAAAACTTGACTATAGATTTCTCTCATGTTAATAATAATTATATACCGCAGAATATAATAATTTACAAGGCGAAAAAGAAACGGAAGTGAATATGATTGGCTGATAGCTTGACATATTATCCCTCTGATTGGTCGAAGTATTAAAAGGGAAGTCACGTGCTCTCACAGGTGCTACACATGCCGAATAATGCCAATTTACAATTTAATTAAACTAATTTCAATAAAGAAAAGGATAATATCTTTATCATTTCTAAAAATCATAATTAATTTTAAACATGAATTTGTCACTCTTTAAACTGATTAAATAAAAATGGACACATCACAATTATTGTCGGAAGTCAAAGTCAAGTTAGGTACTAACCTACCTACTAAGAATTTTTCTCTCATGTTAATAATTATTACCTATTTTATTTCATACCGACTTCGATTCAAAGCATATTTTAAAAAAAAAGCTAACAGTTGGTCCATCCTGATAAACGCGACCCTGCGAACGACACTAAACCAAAATACATAATAATTATTGTGTTACGAAGAATTATCACATTCAATTTGTAATCAAAATGTATTAAGTATTACTACATACAAATAGGACTAATTGCTATTTCAATTATTGTGCACTTTGCACTTCAATAGTACCTACCTAATGTCCACTCAAAGCTACGAGCACATATTCAATAGTATAGTAGTAAGAATAATATAAATAGTATTAGGTTTAAAAGAAATAATACCTATCTAAAATACAAAAATAATTAGGTAGGTACACAATATTTTCGCTTTATTACCTATTCTTTCCGAGTATCCATTACTCATCCTAAATCTATGCCTGAAACAGACATTTTCTGTAATATTTAGAATATGACACACACACTTTATTAAACTCGAACTCTTAGACTGGGTTTCCACGGCGCGGTTCGCGGCCCGCGCCCGCAGCGGTTGCGGGCCCGCGGTCTCCGTAGAATGCAGATTTGTATGGGAAATGAAGCAGCAATTTCCACGGCGCGGCTTGCGCCCGCGGCGGCGGGTACAATTTGGTACCGCAACCGCTGCGGGCGCGGGTGCGAACCGCGCCGTGGAAACTCAGTCTTACAGCCTACAGAGGATTATAATATAGGTGCTATCCGGTAGTTGTCTCCTTGTGACACTTGAAAAAGCGGTCGTGATCGTGACGAAGTGAAGTTTTTAGCGGTTTATTAGAATTAACAACAGTTACACTTTATCAGCATTTTTTCAATGATTTTCTGAAAAATCTCGGGCGCATATCTATATAATCCCTCGGATGTTATGAAAGTCTGATGTTAGTTGAGTTATGAACTCTTCATAATGTTTTCAAGGGTTTGTGAAGTCTGCCAATCGCACTTGACCAGCGTGGTGGATTAAAGCCTCAACAAAACCTCAATCTATAACATGTTAGGTTGAATGGTGTAAAGTCTTAAGATTACAGGATGGTATTGAAAATAAAACAAAGTACGAGTAATGTGTTATGTAAGTTCAGTTTATTAATTAAAAATATAACACTACGGACAAAATAAGACTTGTTTACAACAAAATGCCAACAAATACACCGGCTTGTGGTTAGTATAGTAAATATGCGTAACAAGGTAATAGGTAAGTAAATAAGAAAATACAACCAACAATGTGGCTTTAACCCTTATCTCCTGTACTTGAGACAGTTGAAATGCGACACTCGATCGCAAACTTTTGCTCTGTCTTGAGTCTGAGCTAAGTCGGAGCACACACTTTACCTACATATTAATTATTAGTAGCTGATGCCCGCGACTTCGCGTGGATTTAGTTTTAAAAATCCCGTGGGAACTTGATTTTTCGGAATAAAAAGAAGCCTTCGGTTCGGTTCTCGTCGGGTGACCGCCCATACGGCCAAGACTTATTGGTCCAAGATCCCAGTGCCGCCAGACCTAAGTTATTTTCTCAGCAATTATTTGTGTACGATAGAGTACTGTTCGAATGTCCGTTCAGTATATGCGTATAACCCGTGTCATTAAAGAAAGGAATTGTAAATGGCGTCGCTAATCATTCCCTCTCACTCGCACACGTCGTTACAGCACGCAAAAAAATTATCAGTCTGTATCTGCTTGCACACTGTGTTTTTGTTACTGTTCTTTGTCTTGTTTTCTGTTAAGATTTTTCGTTGTTATTGTCGTTCGTATGCTGTTTATTGATCAATAATTATCTTACGTTTAAAAAATGAGCTTTAATTTAATGAGCGTTTACGCGAAACGAGGAAAGATTCTTCGAAGTGATGAGGGTGAAATCGTATATAATGTTACAAAATATTTTGAAGAAGAAATATAAAATACGTTGCGACCTGACGCGAAACATACAAGATAAGTTAGAGGACTTAAAGATAACAAGAAATAAATAAATACCTAGAGATATTAAACATGTGCTAACTATATAAATCAATAGTAATATATAGGTATATTTAATAACATAATATAGGTACATAAATGAATAAGGTATCAACACAAATACTAAATAAATAATATAAACATACAATGTGTGTCTGTATAGCTACACATATAGCAGCCCAGCTTCGCTTCGTTTTTTGCTGACGGTCCAACCTGTGCCTGTCATTACAAGTACAAGCCGCCATTTCAGATTCCTTTCTTTATTGACACGGCTTATACCAGTTAGATTGTGCCGACGGCCAATTTCCAGATACCAGGTGCTAAAGGTAGGTAAAAACTAGAATAACTTATCTTAAATTCTCAGGGCTGATTTTCATATATGTTTTAAAGAATATTGTAAAAATTAATAAATTAATACTGGCAGACGCTTACCGCCGGCGGTTACTTTAGCCAGACGCTTTGAAGCTCCCAAAAAAATATATAATTTAAGTTAACTTATATTCTCAGTTCTGATTTTTATACATGATACTCAGGGAACTATTGCGATATTATCTGTAAGCTGCCAGACCTATTGGAAGGGTCAAACATCCCCCCAGACACACATTATGCGTCCCCATATGTATGAGCGCTAGAACATGATTCATTTGTTTAAGTGTGTGAGAGATAATATCATCATACTATAATATTATAAATGCGAAATATATAAATTTTTGTCTGGGTATAGCTTAGGATCTAGAGAGAGAGAACTATTGCAATATCTTCTGCAAGCTATACCTAGGCAAAAAATCATGTCGATCCGTAGCTCTGTTGCAGAGTGATTGAAGGACAAACCAACAAACACACTTTCGCATTTATAATATTATAGTATGATGATATTATCTCTCACACACTTAAACAAGTGAATCATGTTCTAGCGCTCATACATATGGGGACGCATAATGTGTGTCTGGGGGGATGTTTGACCCTTCCAATAGGTCTGGCAGCTTACAGATAATATCGCAATAGTTCCCTGAGTATCATGTATAAAAATCAGAACTGAGAATATAACTTAACTTAAATTATATATTTTTTTGGGAGCTTCAAAGCGTCTGGCTAAAGTAACCGCCGGCGGTAAGCGTCTGGCAGTATTAATTTATTAATTTTTACAATATTCTTTAAAACATATATGAAAATCAGCCCTGAGAATTTAAGATAAGTTATTCTAGTTTTTACCTACCTTTAGCACCTGGTATCTGGAAATTGGCCGTCGGCACAATCTAACTGGTACGCATATACTGAACGGACATTCGAACAGTACTCTATCGTACACAAATAATTGCTGAGAAAATAACTTAGGTCTGGCGGCACTGGGATCTTGCTCTATATCGCATTTTCATTTCCCGCCCGCGCTGTCACTTCGTTTTCGCCTTGCATTTTTTCTTACTTTCTTTTTGCTCGGCTTTGAAGCCTCAATAGCCCAACGGTTAAAGGTGCGGACTGAAAACGGAAAGGTCGCAGGTTCGAATCCCACCCGTTGCACTATTGTCGTACCCACTCCTAATACCTTGCCCCCTTGCCTGATATTCTTTAAAAAAAAAGAGTCGCACCGTGAATTTGAATAGCCTACAACCTTCCTCAAGAATTGGGCTATCAAATCTGACTGGTAGTTTCAGAGATTAGCGCGTTCTAACATACAAACTCTTCTGCTTTATTTATTCGTGAAGATATCACAGCCTCAGCTGCCGATCGCCTATTTTGCGTCGCTCAAAGGGCTCAGATAAAATCGCTGCCTTGGAAGAATACTGTTGCAACTCAAAAATGCTACTTACTTTTTTCAAGGGAGCTGATTGTATTTTACCTACTATTATTTCAAACTGTTATAACTTTTGACCTATATCACTTTTATTGGTGGAAATTAAATAAAAAACAAAGAAAATTTATTATTATGATCTTTACTACTTTAATTTGGATCATTCTTCGTCGGATAGTCTAACTTGAAATTGTGGTATTTTGTAATAACGACTTCCGAATTCTTCCAAAGCAGCGAAATCCAGCTACTCTAAAACTAGTGGGCATCGACATTATTTGACATGCTACTTATTGTTCTACTCTAACAAAATACAGCACTCAAAAAAACTAGCTTAAGTATAACTTAATCTATAGCGCTAGGTTTCTTATAAGTTTCTTATAATAATGCGGCCTTTGATGTCGTCAAAATTCTAATACATATATCTACTAATGATTCTTCTAAAAAATAAATGCTCAAGATAATTCTAACAGTTTACTATGGACTAATAGATATTATATACACCAAAAAATATCTAAGTATACGTGTTACTTACATATTATTATAAATGAAAAAAAAATTTGCAATTTCAAATCAGCAAACTGCAATTGCAGTCAAATTCAGCCGTAGGCCGCAATTATTATACTCGTAAGTTTCTCACGTAGGTAAGTCGCTTACAGGGTAACTTGCGAAATGTATCTCTCTGGAAATAGATCGCCGTGGTCGAAATTATTATTATTTGTTGTTATAGCGGCAATAGAAATACACAGTGAAAATTTCAACTGTCTATCTATTACGGTTTACGAGATACAGCCCGCTGACAGACGGACGGATGGACGGACGGATGGACAGCGGAGGCTTAGTAATAGGGTCCCGTTGGCATCCTTGGGTACGGAACCCTAAAAAATAACAAAAAGATGTGTATTTATTATAGAGCTCCGCATTATAGCCATATTATAGCTTCATCTTTACGAATTATATTTTACTCGTGTGGCAATACTACGAATCTACGAATAGCATTGACAGTGAACACATCGTAGTCGTATCGTAATTCCTAGTTCCATGATTGAACATAAAAAAGTAGCTGTAGTGTTTTAGACATCCTAATTCCTAGTGTTCGTGGTCTGTGTTTTATACTCTTTGCCCTTTGTTAATAATTTGTGTGTTTTGACTTTTGGTTTTGTGTAATAATTAAGTCAGCTTGATAAATACGAGCTGTATAATTCATAAAAATGGCTCAACGAGAGCGCCGCTCTAATGCTGGCAATCGCATGGCGAAATTGTTAGACGAGGAGGAAGAAGACGATTTTTATAAAACTACTTACGGTGGTTTCCAAGAGGCAGACGAAGATAACGATTATGTGTAAGTAATTTTACGACACTATTCAAAAAATCTTAATAAAACCCAATAAATTAGCAGTTAACTACTCCGTCTGGCTTCATCTCTATAAGACCTAAGTACTCCGGCTGCGTTTTAACCTAAATTAATTTTTGTTAATCAATGATAGGAAAAATAGTTGATAAATATAAAAATAGAAGTTGCACAGTTCGGAATCAGCATGATGAAAAATTTCAGCACCTTGTATATGTCAAGTGAGCACAGTTTTGAACCCAAAACCTGATGATGAAGAGGATACTGAAGTTATTCTGTCTTCAGGGGATACCACATTGCTATCCACAAATACAAAAGAACTGGAAGCTCTCCAATGCATGGACGCTACATACATAGTGCCCGCATACAGTCTAGAGTACTACCCTAATGAACCAAAAGGTGGCGGTTCTATCCTTTCCTTTCCACCCACAAAAGCATTCCCAAGGAGGGTTGACGTCAGGCAGGCGGCTGGTCGTAAAATGTCAAGCCGAACCACTTACAACATGGCTTACAAGCCATGTTGTCCTGACCCCACATAGCGTGGGACAAGGAGAGGGAGATAGGAAACTACCTATTAGAACCATGAATAACAAATAATTACATTCCTTGTAATTTTTTAAAAAGCATTTGAGCAATTGAAAGTTAAAGGTCACCAAATTGCATAAGAACATTATTAAATTTTTGGGGTTCCGTATCCAAAGGGTGCCAATGACCCTAGGACCTAGGAGGACCCTATTACTAAGCCTCCGCTGTCCATCCTCCCGTCCGTCCTTCTTTCTGTCAGTGGTATGTATCTCATGAACTGTAAAAGGTAGATACAGCTTACTTGAAACATTCACAGAATGTGCATTTCTGTTGCCACAACAAATAAAAAAAACAAAGTTAAAAATTAATGGGATGGGACCGGGTTTCTTGGAAAAAGGCATGGCCATTGCATACAGATTACAATAAACTTTTTTTCGCACAATTTGAATAATTGGTGTGCTTGCACTTGGCTGGTTTTAGTTAGTTTTAGCAAGTTGTTTAGTTATTAAGTGTGGATTTTATTCATTCACTAAATGATGTCTGTGACTTCATCTGTGTGGATTAAGGTGTTTTGATTCCCATGGGAACTCTACTTTTCCAGGATAAAATGTAGCCTATGTGTAAATCCTGGATATGAGCTATCTTCATTCCAAATTTCAGCCAACTTGGTTCATTTGTTGTGGAGTGAAAGAGTAACAAACATTTATCCATCCATTCATGCCATTCTCAAAATTTTCGCATTTATAATATTAGTCATCATCATCATCATCATTAGCAACCTATCAACGGCTCACTATTGAGCGCAAATCTCCTCTCAGAGAAGGTTTATAGACTGTAGTCCACTACGCAGGCCCAATGCAAATTGGTGGACTTCACACACCTTCGAGAACATTATGAAGAACTCTCAGATGTGCAGGTTTCCTCACGATTTTTTCCTTCACCGTTGAAGCAAGTGAGATTTAATTGCTTAAATGCACTTGATTCCGACAAGTCTGAGGTGCATACCCGGGATTGAACCTGCGACCCCTCGAATATTAGACCACAGTCCTAACCACTAGGCTATCACTGCTTACTGCTATTGTATAATATTAGTACAATTGATTAAACTTCTGATACCTACTCTAAATGTTTCAGGCAAGAAAGAGAAGCTGATGATGTAGTTGATTCAGATTTTGACATAGACGAAAATGATGAACCAGTGTCGGACCACGAAAGTGAAGATAAAGAAAAGAAAAAAGTCAGCGGGAAAGTTTATAAGGTCAGAATCAACTAGGTGTCACTGAATCTACCTATCCTTACTAACATTATAAATGCAAAAGTGTGTTTGTTTGTTCATTTGTCCTTCAATCATGCTGCAACAGAGCTATTGATTGAAGTGATTGTTTGCATGGTCTCAACTATACCCTTTACAAACTCTTTCACTCAAATCAAAGAGTTTTAAATACCAAATCTACGCTGAAGAAGTTGCAGGCATCTGCTAGTTGGTATATTTCTTCTTCTTCTTCTTCTTCTGTTGCGCGGCTATGCAGGTTCGATGCCCTGAAGCACGTCGACCGTCGCTGGTCCATTGTGCTTGCCACTATTTATAGCTCCCCTCCAATACTTGTTGCCGCCATTGGTATATTTACTTCACTTGTTATGCGAAATGGCTTTAACATGTAATTGATATATTTGCCATGATTGTAGAACAACAATGGATCTGCAATTTACTAACTTTACACTTTACAGTACAGCCACTTGAAATAATTGAAATAAATTTAAATTCAAATAATAAGAAATCACATTGTGAAATTGCATTGCTGCTGATATTAGATTATTTAGAAAGTTAAGACAAAAATGTCAGAAATTATTTAAAGTGGTTGTACTGTAAATTTAGTAAATTCACAAAAAAATTCAAAATTATTTATTTCACGTAGGCCAACCTGTGGCTCTTATGACACATCATGACTCTACCACCGATTCGGAAAGCGGAGGTAAAATGCAGATCTGTCGTTGTTCTACAATCATAACAATTTACTCAAACCTAAAAGTGTCTGCTTGTGAACTGCTATTATAATAAAAGGGAGGTCTCGGGTTCGATTCCCGGCGGGTCAATTTGGGAATTTATAATTTCCGAATTGTCTCTGGTCTGGTCTGGTGAGAGGCTTTGGCCGTGGCTAGTTACCACCCTACCGTCAAAAACGTGCCGCCAAGCGATTTAGCGTTCCGGCACGATGGCGTGTAGAAACCGATTAGGGTTATTGGTTGAATGTTCACTGCCATACCCCTTACAAGTTAGCCCGCTACCATCTTAGAATGCATCGTCACTTACCTTCAGGTGAGATCGCTCATCGCAGTCAAGGACTATCTTGTCATTGAATAAAAAAAAACACCATCATGTCAGTTCATAAAACATAGTAAAAAGTAGTAAGATTTTAAGTTTTAATCACATCAAGTCGATTTCACCAACGTAAAATAAGTCTTGACAGTATTTTCAATACGATAACAGTCAGAAGGCTGTTTATTCCTCAGTAAAACGTCACTCGACATTGGTGAAATCGGCAAAAAGAGGCTCTTTTTGCACTCAACGAAAAATACGATGTTTTTCCTTACAGGTGTTGATATACAAATGAGGCCAAATCCAGTTTCAGGCCACACATAACTGTCCATATCCTAAAATAACAATTTTTTTTTCCTTCCTTAATTGAAAAAAAAAAATTAGGCTGATAACTTCATGAAACTGAATTCATATTTGTGATTAAATTGGAATGAATCATTTCATGAAGTTATCATGCTTATTTTTTTAATTTTGAATTTGAATTAATTAATATTATGAAATTGTATTTTAATAATGAATGTTATGTACTAATATATATGATATGAATTAATCCCAGGATCCCAACAGAAAGAAGAAAGCTGAAAAGGTAAAAAAAACAGCTGCAAGGAAACCAAAGGAACCAAAACCCAAAGAGGATGCTGAAAGAACTGATAAAATTGACAAGTCAATAATAGATAGCTCTATAGGTTAGTACATATTTTATATTAGAGATAGGTATACTCTTTTCTTTTGAGGATGTTTTCATGTTTCTTCTCTTCTTCATCAAGCTATAGACGTCCCCTGCTGAACAAAAGTCTCCTGCATGCAATTCCTCAAGCTTCGGGCCTGAATCCAGCGACTCCCTGGGACTAATTTGATGCTGTTGGTCCACCTAGTGGGGGGTCTGCCAACACTGCGCTTTCCGGTGCGGGGTCACCATTCCAGCATCTTGGGACCCCAACGACCATCAGCTCTTCGAACTATGTGCCCCATCCATTTCCACTTCAGTTTCGCGACTCGCTGAACTATGTCGGTGACTTTGGTTCTCCTATGGATCTCATTTCTGATTTCATTAGCTAGCTAATTATCCTAAACTTACTTGAGTTAGGTTTTTTTAAATACTTTGGTAGCCTTTTGTTTATTACTTATTTTGTTTATTACTACTAGCTATAAGTCACTACACTCCCAAGTAGCAAAAAAGTCCAAAAAAGTCGTATAAATCTGAGTTATACGACGTCATGTTGTGTAGTAGTCTTATAATGGTAATAAGACAACAATAACGTCCTATAGATGTCATCGATTCGACCTTTTAGTCGTGCGACTATTAAGTTATAATAAATAGTCGAGTAAACGTCTATAAAACGAAATTATATGACGTTATGTAATGGTAACAGCCACAACGCTTATACGACATTCGTATGGTTGTATAAACGTCGGTGTATGACATTTATATGACTGAAAGTCATGTAAAAGGAAATTATGTGACGTTATGTAATGGTCACAGCCACAACGCTTATACGACATTCGTATGGTTGTATAAACGTCGGTGTATGACATTTATATGACTGAAAGTCATGTAGACGTTAATTCATAACATTTATATAACTAACATTACTTTGTTTTTTAGTCGTCGTGGTTAAGCCTTTTATACGACCAAGTAGTTTTCTTGTGACTGCAATATAACTATTACAAAACATTAAGTCCTATAAGTGTCAAACTCCAACTTTAATACGACTTAAAGTTGAGTAGGAGTCTAGACCCAACTTTTATACAACTTATCCTACACCTAATAATATTACTTAAATTGAAAAAAAACGGCCAAGTGCGAGTCGGGCCTCGCTCTTTTAGGGTTCCGTTAAAAAAAATTAAATAAAAATATTTCCATGTACCCTTGGAAATATTTTTATTTAATTTTTTTTATTTAATTTAATTTTTATTATTTGTTGTTATAGCGGCAATAGAAATACATAATATGTGAAAATTTCATCTCTCTATCTATTACGGTTTACGAGATACAGCCCGCTGACAGACGGACGGACGGACGGACGGACGGACGGACGGACGGACAGCGTAGGCTTAGTAATAGGGTCCCGTTGGTACCCTTTGGGTACGGAACCCTAAAAATGGACGCAAATAAAAAATATAGGAGACAAAAAAAACGAAGTGGGACCTTCAAACGAACAGTAAATAAATCTTTTCAGATATTGAAAAGTACACCAAATAAGTACGTCCAAAATCTTCTGTAATCTATAGAAAAGAATGTATCATACTTTCAGTAAAAGGTTCTGTATAATTAATTGTGTAGATAATACTATCTTATTTATTAAAACTAACTTAGTTTTCTGAATTAAGGATTGATATAATATGATTATGTTTTTAGTAGTACATAATATATTACTAAAATAAATAATATTATGAGTATGATATAATAAATGTAGACTAATACTAAGTAATATTGATATAAAACAGCCGATAGGGTGCCATCATCGTACAAACACTATTAGGGAGCCAGTAACACTAAAATTCCCGTCATGCGAAATCGAAAATTCTTTAAGGGAATTAGTAGTTTAATTATACGATTAAATTAAGCTTGTAGAAAGTTAGATGGGGTTGTATAATTCATCATAGAAATACTTTACCTATCTTAAAATCAAGCAGTCTTATTACAAAAAACTTAATAAACCTTGGTTTAAACCTGTACTATCAAGTCCAGGCTTATCTGCAGAACCATGGTCTAAATATGTTCGTATTACAAAACATAAATAAACCGTGGACTTCTTAGTACCGTCATTTGAACCATTGCTTAAATATCGACCACAGATTAATACAAATATCATTCGTTCACCATGATAACATTCTATTGCAACGTTCCGTATGCTCAGAAAAGAAAACATTTTGATAATATATTAATGATTAAATGATGTTTAGGGGTGTTAAAAATATCGAAACTGTTATTTTGCATGGATATAAACATTATTTAGTTATTTCGTCAATTGCAGTTTTGTTTTTATTTCGTATTAATTTCTAACAAAACATCTAAGTACGTGTAACGAACCGTAACATTTTCGCGCGTTATATGAAACCCTAACAATAAACAAAACCATCGCAAGTTGAACAAAGTTCTTAAAGCCTTGGGATTTTTAAGTGTTAGAACAATTGCCTCTTTGTTACGTTTTTAGTAATTTTAATATCATAATATTGTGATGGACCAACAAAAAAAGAAACGAGCTGAGAATTGGAGTGCCGAGGAAAAAGTAAGTTAACATAAATTAATTCGATGAACTTGAAATCCGTCTTTAATGTATTGATATTAAGCTGACCAAAATTTCAAATATTATAGGATATACTACGCGAGCTGATAACACAATCACGCCACATAATCGAGGACAAAAGTACAAGAGCTTCCTCCAATATTAAAAAGGCTCAAGAGTGGAAGAATATAGCAAAGAAGTAAGTTTAGTGTGTATAGTTTTTTATTATTATGTGGCCCATTATCAACGCAAATTAACATATTATTGAAATATTTTTAGAATAAATGAACTCACGGGGAAAAATAGGTCTGATGGAGAAGTGAAATTGGCTTGGAAGAGGATGAAGCTTTCGGCTAAAGCAAACTTGTCCGCTCATAGGCAGTATCAGATGAAGACAGGGGGTGGTGAAAAACCCAAGTCGCCATCTCAGGAAGATCTGGCGATAATGGACATTGCTCCACACGATTTTGTTGTGGAATATAATGACTATGACAGTGATGCAATAAAAACTGTGGTAAGCTTAATATTCTTTACTTGTAAAATACTGATTAAATTAATATTCAGTATATTTAACAATTTTATTAATACTTGTAGGTTGAATTAAAACCCCCAGAAGAAAATGAAACTACAGCTGGGCCTAGTACAAGCTTTTCTCCTATAATTATTGAACCAACTCCTATAATCATAAAATCACCTCCTAAAATCAATGATGAGGTAGTAGAAGTTCTAGTGGAACAAGGTAAAAATAAAAATTCATCTTTATATTATAAAATTGTAATCGTTTAATTGGACCATATTTTTAATATTCAAAAAATACATAACATGAATTTAATGGATATATTTATATAATTCGTATATTTGGAATTAAAATACTTTCAGGTACCTCCAAGGTAAATGTTGGAAAAAAACAGAATATTCATAGGAAGCAGTTGGGTAAAAAGGGTCCTCAAAACATGTAAGCAAGATTATCTTAGAATATATTCTTATTATTTGCTTAGATTAGAATTTATAGGGTAAATATTTAACAGAAAAGAAACAATTCAAGAATCAATATTGAAGAGTAACAATGAATTTAAAAAAAACAATTAGAAATGCTAGAAGTGGAACACCAGTACAATGTAAAAATTGCTCAATTAAAAATAATAAAACTGGAACTGGAAATAGCAATATTAGAAAATACGAAGAACTCTAGCACTTAGTAAATATTAAATGGTGAATATAATTTTGTTTTAACACTTATATTTTCAAAAAAAATATTTTATAATTACTATTTAATAATATCATAAAAATATTAACCAAAAATATTATACATAATGCCAACGGGAATATATTAGGGGAGATTTTACTTCACAATAATATTAAAAATACAAATGTCATAATCCGAAAATTTTGTGAATAAATAATAATAATTGGTGAATATAATTATAAAAAATCTCTATAAGTACTATAATTTTATTATAAAAGAGTTCACGCATTATATTTATGATCTAATATTTATTTTCAGATCCAACAGTGAAGGTTGAAAGAAATATTGTAAAATGTTACAAGAATAAGAATTATTTAATTTAGGTTTTAAAATATTTTAAAATATATTATTTAAATTAAAAGTATCTTTCAATGAATTGCCGTCTTCTAATATTTCCACGTAAATTATTTTCTACTGGTAAAACTACTGGTTCAGAAGTTAGTGGGTTAGCTTCAATGTCAACAAACCCACTATGAAACACATCTTCCTTCATATCTATGGCAATGTTGTGCAATACAGCACATGCCACAATGGTTTTTTTTGCAGTTTCAATGTTGCAGTAAAGGCCTCTTAATAAACAGCGGAACCTCTGCTTCCACAACCCAAAACACCTTTCCACTGCATTTCTGGTGCTAATGTGAGCATTGTTGTATCGCTCCTCTTGAGGTGTTGTAGTATTCAGTAATGGAGTGAATAAATATGGCGTGCAAGCATAGCCACTGTCTCCTAGCAATATGCCTGAGAATGCACCAGCCTCAAACCGCTGCTTCAAACGGCATTCCCTAAATATTCGTGAGTCATGAACACTCCCACGCCACCTAGTAACAATGTCCATGATTTTTAAATCTGCATCGCAAACTACCTGGAACAATAGTTACATGTTTTAGTATTTCTTGCTCACATAAATAAGCATGACTATTCACTATCAGAACATACTAAAGAACAAAGTCACTGTCCACTTGTGTCTTTTTCCACTACATATTAAAATAGTTTTAATACTAATCACATTACACATGGACATCCTGAACCCTGTGGTAAGTTATACTACTTTTCAACACTATAATCAACGCCTCATCAGTGAGGGAGCTGTGGACAAAAGTCTTTGTTCCTCTGTTTTGGAAGAAAAATATTAATGTAAAATCAAAATACCTGGATATTAATTGATGGAAATCCTTTGCGGTTAATATACAGTTGACCACCATCTTCACTTATTTTTTTTATTTTAATGTGAGTACAGTCTATTGCACCAATAACTGTAGGAAAATTTGCAATTCTGCGAAATTTTTGCATTGCTTCCTCTTGTTCAGATAATGTAGCAGGCATTTTTATAAATCTGTGTGATATTCGGGCTATAGCTTCTGCAATTCTTTTGCATGTTTTACTTATAAAAGGTTGTGAGACTCCATGTAAATCGGCTGTGTCATCCTGGATCTATTAAACAAAAACAAAATATTAGTTTGGAACTTAGTACATAATTTAGTATAAATTGCTATCAATGTTTTGATAAATGCAATATAAGCTTTGAATTTACTCACTTCATGTCGAGCCCAGCTTCGTAATGCGCAAACCACTTGTATTTCGGGAGACACAGGGCATCCTCGAGCATCTCTACTTATATCTTCTCTTATTAAGTCCACTATTTTTATTGCATAACGTTTATTAAACCTATACTTTTGCCTGAAATCTTCATCGGATAAATCTATGAAGGGATTGACTCGAACACGATTTCTGTTGTGTCGGCGTGGCGTTTCCAACAACTCAGCTGCTTCAATATCCTCAATATCAACTAAATCGATCATGTTGATATCCATTTTTGAGTTAAATTAACACAACACAATGAAAAAGATGATAAAACGTAGAAACAAACTATTGCTTACAAGAGAAACTTTGACAGCCAATTGACAGCTATGATTTAGACCATCGTTAAACTAGGGGTCGCCGAGGTTTAGCGTTAGGCCATGGTTTAGTCTATGGTTTATCGAAAAACCACGTTTTGTAATATCATTTTTGATCCGTGGTTTACAGAAGTTTAAACCAGGGTTTTTAGTTAAACCGCTTTTTGTAATAAGACGGTATAAGTTTAACCCTATAGCTAGTCTAGAGCTAGTATTCTTACTTCTTAGAAGTGAAAATTTAATAGTGATTATAGTAACTGGTGATAGGGTAGTGTCAGAGCGGCCTTAAAGAACACAAGAACAAAGTGTCTTCAATGAATTGAAAAAAACTGAGATGCGTCTATGGACTATTTCTTAGTAAGTATAGGAGAATAAGTTTAGGTTAAAGTAAAATTACTCATTAGCCATATAATTAGGCTATATTGTAATTTTAGTTAGGAAATATTATATCTACTAGCTGACCCAGCGAAGTTCGCACCGCCACTTCTTATAAATGAAAAATTAGTTAAATAAACATTTTCCAGTGGACCAAATTGTGAATCTAAACCATCCTCGAATCCCCTTGAACTCACACAAAAAATTTCATCAAAATCGGTCCAGCCGTCTAGGAGGATTTCAGTGACATACACACGCACACAAGAAATATATATATTAAGATACACATAATAATAGAAAAAAATAGTGATTATACACTAAAATAGTGTTTATACACCCTAGCTTGAGGAACCCTAATGTCTAAAACATGGCGTTTTCAATGGTCGTCACAAGAACCTTTACACGACATCTAGTTATTTTAACGTCATATAGAGGTTGGACACTAACTAAAACATCATGGCCGAAAGTTTTGAATGAAGACATAATTTGAAATTATTTAAATATAATGCATAAAACACAAAATCACGAGGGGGCATTAAAATATTCATAGTATTTTCATATATACTTTCTCGTAAAAATTAAGTTTCCAGTCGAAATCAACGCTACACAATATAATACAAACATAGAATAATTAATTTATAATAGAATTAGTTTCACTTAGTTGCCTTCTAACCATACATTTTTAGTTTATTATTTTTTTCACAAGAGCACGTACGATTTCTTTTCAACTTCCACAAAAAACAGTCAATCGCATAACGCTAATACGACGTTTTAGTCACTTCACAACGTTAATATGACCATTATATAACTTAGCAAGTTATGTAAGAGTTATCTCGTAACGTCTATATAACCAAAACGTTCTATTCTGCAACGTCTACAGGACGTCTAAACGACGTAAATGGTCATCGTCGCGACCTTTATGTGACGATTAAACGACAAATGGTCTTATAACTGGGGCCATTTTCGCGTTTTGTAAACGTTATAATAACGTTTATACGACCTTTCTTTAGGACTAAAAGGTAATCAAAAAACGTTGTCACGACTTTTATACGACAACGAATTGTTACTTGGGCTATTACTGATACATAAAACAGTCAATCTGTTGCTCCTTTTTCGATTCTTCTTTGTACCTCTTTTTGTGACTGAAGGATAAACAAGCACACTTTCACATTTGTATAGTTCTTGCAATTCACGAGGGCGACTGACTTATGTTTGTGTGTGTGTCGTATCTGTATAAGTGTGAGCGAGCGCAATGCTCGCGCCTGCCCGCTCCCACCTAGGCTTTGACAGGCACGCACACTTATGCAATGTGCATGTACACGAAGTAACCACAAGTAAAGCTCACTCGCCTTCGTGAATTGCAAAAACTGTAATAGTAGTAAGGATATTTTACGGGTAGCAAATATAATAACTATATATTATGTTTGTAGCACTGTTTGCATCGCAAAGTTTGTTTGAAATTTTTTTTACCAATTTGAGAATTTCCTACTTTTTGAATCTATACAGTTTTAAATGTAGAATATATAAAAAATTTCAGAAAGAAAATCCATAAGACAGAGTACAGCGGTAAAATCGGCTGAAACCCTGCAAAGAATCAAAATCAGATCAGAATTGAAAAAGCAAAAACCAAAAAAAGTTGAAGAGAGACCTCTGACTCAAGAAGAGTTATTGGAAGAAGCTCTTATTACAGAGAAGGAGAATCTCAAAAGCTTGGGTATGTCTTTAACTTTCTTCCTCATAAACCAGTTAAAATTACAACAATAATGCAACATGTGGGAATCAAGTAATGAATCTTTCAGTTTTCAGTCTGTACCTTTAATAATTGAGCTATTTTATGCATGTATGATAATGAGCAAATATGGTTGAGCGAAGCAAAGGCTGGATCATGCGTCATGCTCGTGAACGGGTTCCGCCGGTGCGAATGGGGCTACTTTCTGTCTGCCAGTCTTAACATGTATTGAATTGTAGTATGCATTTTTGGAACTTCCCCTCATTGTGGAAATATTCTATTATAACAAAGTTGCAAAGTTGTTTAAGTCTGCTTGGCAGCCAGTTACCCACAAGATAGTATACAAAACTTATTACAATATAATAGCTACATAATAATATTGTAAAATGATTATTTTGAGAAGAGCAACTGCTGAATTTCTTGCCGGCTCTTCTCAGCAAATCTGCTTTCGGAGCCGTTGGTAGAGTCATGACATGTCATAAGAGCCACAGGTTGGCCTATGTGAAATAAATAATTTTTAATTTTTTGAATATTGAGGCTTCAAATTACAAACTAAATAACATGTTACAATTGTAATAAAATTCAAGTCATCAATAAAAAAATATTCAAATACATAACAGTATTTTGAAGCCTCAAGGCAAAATAATGAAACATTTTTATAAGTTGCACAACGAATTGAGGGTAGTTATATAATAATAGCTGATGCCCGCGACTTTGTCCGCGTGGATTTAGTTTTTAAAGTCCCTCGGGAACTCCTTGATTTTCCGGGATAAAAAGTAGCCTAGATGTTGACCCGAGTAATAAGCTACCACGGTATAAAATTTTGTAGAAATCTGTGCGGTAGTTTTTACGTGAAAGAAGGACAAACAAACAGACAAACAGACAAAAATTAAATAAAAATCTATTTTGGGCTCAGTATCGATAGTAAAGCATCCCCCTGGGGGATACTACTGGGGGATTCCCCCAATTAAAATTTTCAAAATATATTAAATGTACAGAAATCTTCCAGTTACAGTTTTATTATATGTATAGATTTAGTGATTTTCCATTTCAGAGAGATTTGAACAGATTGAATTGGAAAAGAAAAAAGTTAGACCAATTAAAAAAACAATTACTGGACCAATCATTAGGTGAGTACCCTAGGTGGATTGTCGTATCAAAAAACCACAGGTGGGTTCGAATTTGAACCCACATCTCTTGGGAATCGCGTGTTGGCTTTACACCACAGCCCCGAACGAACCAGACGTCATCATTGAAATTAGTGATATGTATTTACTTTTTCAATCAGTTTAACCAACTGTAGCAACATCTAAAAATTCTCCTGTCCTGTCTGATTTGATCACAAAGGGAAATCCTGAAAATTGAATCTAAGGCTTTCCTAAAGGCCTAGAGGCCATGATTTGGATCCATAGATCATGTGCAACGATCTCTTTTAAAATTCTTACCTCAAAAATAATAGATTTTTTTTCTTTTTATAGATACCATTCATTCGCTGTTCCTATAATATCCGAGGTAACGCCCGAGGACAAGCCTAGTATGACACCTATCACTGATATCAATCTAAGCGACATCATAAAAAGTGAAGATGGTAAGATTGAACTGAATAATTTAATATAAAAAATTCTTTTTAAAAAACCGACTTCAAACACCTGCTACACCACCACTACAAAGTATATAATTTATTGTTGATTTTTTTAAAAACCGCATGACCGGTTTTCATAAAATTTAAATGGGACCACCTGGGAAGTATACCCTTTCAAACAAAAAAAAAAAAGAAGGTGCAGACATTAAAAAAAAAAAGATTGACGAATTGAGTATGTTCTCCTTTTTTGAAGTCGGTTAAAAAATAAAACATTTTCATTGACACAAGGGACACCAAACTTATTTGGCATTGCATTTTAATCGTAAATGCAATGTGATTGTGCAAGTGCGAGTGAAGAGTCAATATCTCCTGAAGATGCCCAGTGTTAGAGCGGTTGTGCATATTCTTTGCTTGATTGTTCTTTCCATAGTGTATATCGTGTGGTACATCGTCATCATCATCATCATCATCATCAGTATCCCATCAATGGCTCACTACTGAGCGCAGGTCTCCTTTCGGAGAAGGATTACAGACCATGTAGTCCACCATGCTGGCCCAATGCAAATTGGCAGACTTCACACACCTTCGAGAACATTATGGAGAACTCTCAGATGTGCAGGTTTCCTCACGATGTTTTCCTTCTCCGTTAAAGCATGTGATATTTACTCACATCACTTCGAAAAGTCAGAGTTTTGCGATTGCATTAAAGTAATGTTGTTTTGTAATTTTCTAAAAATTATTGTATTATAGTGGTGTAACGATCGCAATGACCTCAGGGTACCAATTGTCTAAAAGTTATTCCATTGGTCGTATACGTATTCGATGACATTAGCGTCAAAGTAAAATAATCCTTGAGTGCACCAGGCGACGCATGGACGGGAGGTGGTCAGAGGGAGCGCGGGCAGCGCGCGGCGCGATTTTTCTTTTCGTCTCAGAAACGCATCTGCGTATTAAAATAGCTTTTTTCTAGTTGGTTAATGCACATACAGGAGGTATGTGTTTGTTTTAATTGTAAACTACTAAACTGGTATCAAAAAAATTTCACTGAAAAATATATAAATACATACTTAATTCAAATTAGATTTGCATGAAAACCCCAAAATCTACGGCGGATGTCGTCATAGTAAAAAATCATCAGGCTGCCATGATGTATTAACTGAATTATGTTTGATATCTGTTGGTGGGTGGGGACGATTTTTTACATGATCATTTAGAGCGCACTTTAAGATAAAAATCTTCGCATTTTTTCAGGACTACTAACACCGGGCGATTTGAACGAGAGCGATACAAACGTATCGGTGCCTGAACCTAAGACTGAAACTAATGAACCGCAACGCGATACAAACAAAATAGACATCGATGTGGTCGGCCCGGACGAAGAGATTAACATTGAAGATGTTTCTATGTAAGTGCTATTATTATTGGTGTATTTAACAATCAGCTCCACTGTAATGTACTGTTTGCTGTTTTGTCCTTCAATCACTCAGAATCGAAGCAACAATGGGTCGATCTGAGTGATTTTTTGCCATGTAGTTAGTCTTGCACTCATCGTCATCATTATCATTAACTCATCAACAGCTCACTCACAGCGCAGGTCTCTCAGAGAAGGGTTATAGGCCATACTCATACTCTCAACATAGACCACGCTCGCTCAATGCGAATTGGCGGACTTCACACACCTTCGAGAACATTATGGAAAACTCTCAGGCGTGCAGGTTTCCTCACGATATTTTCCTTCTCTGTTGAAGCATGTGATATTTACTCACATCACTTCGAAAACTCGAGTTTTGCGATTGCATTAAAGTAATGTTGTTTTGTAATTTTCTAAAAATTATTGTATTATAGTGGTGTAACGATCGCATTGACCTCAGGGTACCAATTGTCTAAAAGTTATTCCATTGGTCGTATACGTATTCGATGACATTAGCGTCAAAGTAAAATAATCCTTGAGTGTATTGGTTTAAAGTCACAAATTCAGTAGTACAATCGATTTTAATATGGAGCGTATCGTATACGTAAACGTATGAGAATGCATACACGAAACTGAGCTCTAATTCAATGCTGTTATGTTTTATTTTACTTTGACGCTAATGTCATCGAATACGATTACGATCAATGGAATAATTTTAGACAATCGCACCTCTGATAGGCTGAATTATGGCGTTCTTGCTACATCAACTCATTTAAAACAAATAGCAGGAGAGTACCAGCCAATCAGAGACCATTGCAATCGTTACTCTGATACAATCAATTTTATTTTAGAGAATACCACCGCAGATCTCAGTTCAGACTTTGTCACTCTCTCTTGACATACTCACTTATGCACTACTAGCTGATGCCCGCGACTTCGTCCGCGTGGATTTAGTTTTTAATATCCTTCGGGAACTCTTTGGTTTTCCGGGATAAAAATTATCTTATGTCACTCTCCAGGTCCTCAACTATACCCATGCAAAAAATCAAATCGATCCGTAGCTCTGTTGCGGCGTGATTGAAGGACAAACAAACACACTTTCGCATTTATAATATTATTAAGTATGACTAGCTAATGGCCTCGACTTCGTCCGCGTGTAGTTAGTTTTTAAAATCCTTCAGGAAATCTTTGGTTTTAAGGGATAAAACGTAGCCTATGTCACTCTCCAGGTCCTCAACTGTACCCATGCAAAAAATCAAATCGATCCATAGCTCTGTTGCGGCGTGATTGAAGGACAAACCAACAAACAAACACACTTTCGCATTAGTATGATAATATTTCCTAAGCAGTCAGTTAGCTTGACTCCAATAACTGAAATTCGGTTAGTAGAACGTTATGTTATGTATAAACATGCTGTATTACAGGAAAGAAGAGAAGCCGTCAAAACCGAAGGAGAACGTGAAATACTACGAAAGGACATTGCTCTCGTTCGAGAATGACATCAAAGACAAGGCCTTCAACGCTTGCTTTCCACAGAAGAAGCCTAAGCGACGACGCGAGCTACTATGCGCCGTCACAAAGTAAGTTTTTTTTTCCACGCATTACTGTAACTATTTTCTAGGTAAATCTACAAATCAGGCTTGATTTTTGAATAAATCTTTATATTCAGCAACGACACCTACCATGCAATAGGCTAATTAGCTCAAACTGTCATGCCATCTATCTCAAAATCTAGCGTAACTAGCTAGGAAACACTTAAATTCATACATCGATATGAAGCGTAGGAGATCCTTACTACCATACCAGGCTGCTACATCTAGCGGTGAGTTACTGCGTTACCAATGTCATGCAGTGACATAGAACTTGCTAGATAAGTATACTAAAATTAAGTTTTATCAATTTCCGGATAATTTTAATGAAACCTTCGAAATCCTCACCGCTCAGCACCAGGGGGCACCAGGCTGCCTGGTATGGATTTTGTAGTAAGGATCTCCTTCGTTTGATACCGATGTACAGTCTATTTGGGGAGAGGTTACCATTATACGTAAACAAATATGGCGTCAGATCACGTGATTATATTTTCACTGTACTAGTGATGCGACACATTGGCAGACAAGTTGAGAATGAACGATTGATTGAATGAATACATTCTTAAATCGATTATCAATACTATTTAATATGATATTCTTCTGAATTGTGATGTTGGAAACGATATTATTAAGACCTTTCAATACGGATCCTATAATTTTAAATATTCAAATTTGTAGCTAACTGTAAATGTTACATAAAATATTATGTTTGAATTAATTTTAATTTGTAATATGTAATATATTAAATTTATAAATGGTTTGTCCTTACAATATTTTATTTTTATTATTATTTATATTATACTATTATTTTTATTATATTTGTTATTACAATCCTTCTCCTATTATGATTGTCGAATTATTCGACTTTATAAATCATTCGAACTGATCGAATGATTTACCATGATTAGTAACTACTTTAAACTACTTGACAATTTTGAAATAGATTTATAAACTGAAAGAATCAGGTTAACATTCCAATCGTACAATTGAAACCATTAGTTAAAGTCTCCACTTCTTTTCCGAGAATCCGAGTCGTGAATAATGTAGTAGGCATGTAGGTATTTCGACTAGCCTGAACTGACATTTCGCGCTGAACAACTTTTTTTTTTTTTTATTCGATGACAAGCTAGTCCTTGACTGCGATCTAACCTGATGGTACGATGCAGTCTAAGATGGTAGCAGGCTAACTTGGAAGGGGTATGGCAGTGAACATTTAACCCATACCCCTAATTGGTTTCTACACGCCATCGTGCCGGAACGCTAAATCGCTTGGTGGCACGTCTTTGACGGTAGGGTGGTAACTAGCCACGGCCAAAGCCTCCCACCAGACCAGACCAGAGACATACAATTCAGAAATTATAAATTCCCAAATTGACCCCGCCGGGAATCGAACCCGGGACCTCCCAGTTATGAGACAACAGCGCTCACCACTGAGCCAGGGAGGTCGTCAACGCAGTCGAAACATGATGAGTAATTAAAATACTAATAAGTAGTCGTCATTCGATTATGAGCATTAATATAATACTAATGTTCAATTCGAAAATGTGTACATTAGTAGTTGTAAATTATTCGAATAGTCAGATCATTCGCAGTCACGCATCGCTAACCGGTTGCCATTTGCCTTAATACACGGATCTACGAGCGTAATAAATACGACTTCCGATTTTACAATCGACTAAGCTCGTTCTTATCATTCACTCTATGGTTCACGTTTTATTTCCAGCACTAGGGATTTGTTCTATTTCATATGTCAAACACAAACTAGGCTATTAGTCTGTGTTTTTTTTTTCCGATGGTGACTAGATTAATGCTAAAATAATATCGTAAACTGCATAGTTTGAAGTACATTTGTGTTTAATATAAACTTAAAAATGTTTTGCTTCGGGAAATAAAACGTTTGTGAGTGATTTATAGCGCGAACAGTGAAAATAGTGTTAGCAAAACTGAAATGTCCTGTCCGGTATGTTTTGTTTACATATAATGGTAACCTCTCTCCAAATAGACTTTTAGTGTTTCCTAGCTAGTTACGCGGTTTTAAGATAGATGGCATGACAGTTTGAGCTAGTTAGCCTATTGCATGGTAGGTGTCGTTGCTGAAAATAAAACTTTATTCAAAAATCTAGCCTGATTTGTAGACTTACCTACAAAATCGTTACACTACCAAACTGTGGAACCAACTCCCATCGATGGTGTTCCCGCTTAATTCCAATATGGAGTTATTCAAGGGGCGGTGCCTCTGGTGCTACAAACATCAGGTACCCCGCCTGCTCGTTTGCTCGCTATTCATATTAAAAAAATGCTTTTTGGGGCTCTCTATATAAATAGTAACTGCCGAACTCGAGTCGCAGGTCGTATCTTCCGTAATGCGTAGCCACCACTGACCTATAGAATTACACAGGTCAACATTAATTTTGTAGGTATGGGCAAGTGCTGCTCCTTTGGACGCTTGTACCTGTGGACCCTAAAATTCTAATTTCAACGTGAACTGTCAACCATCGACAAACCTTTACGTTCGCGTTCAAATTAGAATTTTCCGGTTGCTATAGTTTCGACGAAATCGATTGTGTCCACAAGTACAAGCGTTCATAGGTACAGCACTTGCCCCTATATATATATATAAAAGAACCAATAAAATATTTTTTTTTTTATTGACGTATTTATTAATCTATGGTTAACACTGGACAGGCTGCTGTCATATTTTTTTAGACATACTTGATTGACACCATTTTGGCGCTGTAAACAGTTACGAGTGTCCAAGGAACTTAAATTGGTGAAGGCATTACTGATAGTTGGTACTTTTTGGAACTTCTGCATCCCTATATATTATTAGTTCCAGAGACACTCGTATGTCAAAAGTGGCGCTTCAAATTGATCCATAATTTGGGCTGTCATTTGTATAGGGACAGCCAGTCCAGTGCTAATCATAGATTAATATAATAAGTTGTCAATGGTAGCCGCAAGAAAAACAGCACAGGAAAGGCAGGCAACCAGCTTGCGGGTCGAGCAGGCGGATGTTGCTCACACGGGGAAAAGCCGACCCGGGCGGTAAAGACCATATGTCGACTTATGCCGATCGATCAACATTACTGCTAAAAACTATAAACAACAACAAAATTAAGCGAAGATGTAGCGAACGGTACCCGGGCGGCTTTGTTAGTTGGCTCTTGCTGAATATGTAGTAATGCCGTCGGGTCAGCTTTGTGCTCACCCGCCTTAGGCCCGCTAGCAGAAACGCCGGGTTATCCTTTTAACCCAGATTTAGCTGCTGCTTTGACAGATTTCGTATAAGGCTACTTTCAAAATTACAAATTTATTCCTGGGTTAAACCTAGCTGGGTGTGCAGCACGCCTTATTGCATACCTGTTTATTAATCGACTTCCAAAAAAGGAGGAGGAATTCTCAATTCTTCTGAATCTTTTTGTGTATGTTCCCCGATCACTCAATGACGCCTGGACCGATTTAGAAAATTCTTCTTTTGTTTGAAAGAGTGGTACTTACATCATACTTTCCACTTCCGATTCATACTAGGTGGTATTCTTACAGGTGGTCCCATAGTCATTAGGTCAGGATCTAAAGATCCCATCTTGGAGAGATCGAAGGAACTCTTTAAAAGTATTTAATAGGCACACTTGAAGCGATTTGGGTATTTTTTTATAGTGACTTGTATTTTCTTCCGGAAAGCTCAATTTAGTGAAGTCGAACTGATTATGAAGACCATAGAAGGCATACGTAGTTGTAATAAGTTTACTTTAATAGTTATACTTTGTAGTGGCGTTTGAAGTCGGTTTTTTAGGGTTCCGTACCCAAAGGGTACCAACGGGACCCTATTACTAAGCCTACGCTGTCCGTCAGTCCGTCCGTCCGTCCGTCCGTCTGTCAGCGGGCTGTATCTCGTAAACCGTAATAGATAGACAGATGAAATTTTCACATATTATGTATTTCTATTGCCGCTATAACAACAAATAATAAAAATTAAATTAAATTAAATTAAAAAAATTAAAATGGGTAGGTGGGTAGATGGAAATCTTTTAATTTAATTTTTTTTAACGGAACCCTAAAAGAGCGAGGCCCGACTCGCACTTAGCCGATTTTTTTAAAAGATATTTTCATATATTATTATTTAGGGATAAAATGTATAATTTTTCCCTTGCAGGCGAACGGCGCGTTACATAGACCCAATAACAAAACTGCCGTACCGGAGCGTGGACGCTTTCCGGATAATTCGTGAGGCGTACTGCCAGCAGCTAGAAGCGCGGGGAGACCGCAACGACCCCAAACTCGCCGCCTGGCTGAAAGCGAGGCGAGCGCAAGCCGCCTCGTCTTACGTGCAAATACATATAAAATAAGTTAACGTATTAATAATTATATTATTTAATAGTTGTAGTGTAATATAATATTAACAAGAAGTGTAATTGGTTTTAGTATTTTACCTGAATTATCTCGATGCAGTAGGACAGATTCTGTCCCAGTCTCTTGTTAAGAATCTTTTCAAATATTTTTGACAGAGTTGTGAGTACGGAAATCAGTCTATAGTTTGTAACATTGCCTCTGTCTCCACTCTTATAAATAGTGTGCACAATTGCCTTTTTAATGGCACGAGTAAAAATTCCTAGAGAAATGCATAAATTGAATACGTGTTGCAATACAGGTTGCACTAGCTTTAACAACTGATGTGGGGACACCATTCCAGCCAACGGCGCACTTTTTAGATTACGAATTGTAACACTCCTATTATTTGTTTCGTATTTAAAATATTATTTATAAGCAAATGAATTAACTAACTGTTTGTCTTGGCACGTTTGAACTCAGATATCACGGAAGGGCAAAATAGAAAAATAAATACGGTTTTTAAAATCCATGAATCCTATTTCATTAGATAAATTATTATTATCTAATGAAATAGGATTCATGGATTATATTAAATTTCATCGATTCTAAGTTACTGACATCATGCCTATTGCACAACTCAAGGACTAGAATCTAGATTGTTGTGTCTTGTAGTTGGTAGGATAACGAGAAACCCTCTGCCGTCTGTAAGAACCATCACCGTATCAGAATTCATGCAAGCAAGCAAGTGTCCACGGAATACATCTCCGCATCACTTCAGTGGATATGCGGCCTAAAATACTCAAAATTAACTTGGTCTCTCGTGCCATTTCATGGGGTTTTAACAGGAAAAAACAATCTTGAAAAATAGTTAATTTTAATATCGAATAAATAGGTACATCAATTTCTTAAAAATTAGTATAAGATTAATAAGATTCAACATCTGTACAACAAATTGTACAATTCCTTAAATTTAAACTTAATTATAAACATTAATAAAAATAACATGGAAATTGTCGATGAGTTTTAAAAATACTCTAATTGTTTAGTAGAAAAATATAGGTTGCCTTTAAAAAGTGCTGTTATTTTAATACAAAATATATACCTATTTATCATTAATCAAAGATCAGCTGTAAATTTTGGATTTAGTCTTAAATCTGGCACGCTATTCCTCCTAGGTATTTTCTTTAATTCCTTAAATGTAATTAAGCCTGTAGCATTGACGTCTAATCTTGAATGGTATTTGGAGGGGTCTGTAGTGGGTAAATAAGGGTATTCGGAAAGGTAAGTCTGTGCATTTCTAATTTTGTTATCTTTAGCGAAATCATTCAACTGCGATTCTGCCATTTGATAAGAATTTAATTTACAATCGGCCACATTTTCCATAGACCTGAATGTTTCAAGAACGGCCTTTTTATGTGGTATACCCCGTAAACTTCCTTGACGACTAAGTCTCCCTTCCATGACGTCTTCAAATAAATCGTCAACGTTAAACTTTTCGGAAATCTTGACTAATTTTCTGCTCCCATCTTTCTGTTCTTGCAGTTGTTTCCATGCTTTTGCAATTTCAGATGACGGCATTGAGTGTGATTTTTTGATATTGTTCCTTTTACGTCGTTTATTATTATCAAGAGATTCATTGGAGCTGTTATTTTCAAAAGAATTCGGACCAAATTTCTTTAATCGTCTTTCTTCCCTTAGTTCTTCCAACGATTTGAAGAATTGCTTTGCTTTTGAAAAGCGATTTTTGTAATCTAAATGAGCAATTTCTCCTTTAGGCGAAGATTCTTGCCTTTCTTCGTCGTTTTCTATGATTTCTATGTCTATATCTGAAAGGCTTAAATATTTTATTTCTTTATCTTTAAAGTTTAGTGAGCAATTATTACTTGGACTGTTAGAAATTAGCATACCGTCTTCTGATAAAATTTTCTCACTTTTAGTTGATGAGTAAGGGTTTTCAAATTTATCTGTAGTTGAAAACGATGTTTGTTGTGTCGAAGTCTCATTAGCTGAATTTTTTTTCGTCCCTGTAAGAAAGTTATGTTATTTATAATAATCTAATAAATTACAATCCTTTTTCAAATCTACTAGACTTTTGTCTACTACTAGAGTGTAACGGTTCATTAAAATTAACTAACTATCGTAAACACTCGTGTCATTAGTAAGAAAATATTTTTGCGGCACCAGCATAGCGAAATTCTGAGGCGAGCTTAAAGTCATCAGGCACGTAAAAATGTCGTTAAGTCCACAGTAATCTATCCACGCAGCAAGTGATCCACGTGGCTGCTTCAATTAATCATAATGACAACTACAAGTGCAGTTTTCCTTTACAATGACACATTGATAACATTACTTATAAATATTAATTACCTTGCGACGAGATCGGAACTTGATTATTTGAAGACCCTGCACTATCAATATTTTTTATTGGGCTTAATTTATTATTCGAGGTCTTAGATACATCTTCATAAAGTGATATGAAGCTCTTTACAGATACTGTTGGTAGCTCTTCGTATGATTTATGTTTATCTAAATCTTCATCATTATTTGTAGCAGTTGTCTTGTTAAATATATCCATTTCTGATTTACTGATAGATTTTAATTTACTCGTTGAAGATTGAAATTGTGAATTGCTTTGTTTGTCAAACCCTTTTACAGTTCTTTTAACATAATTATTTGCATTTTCAATATTGCATTGCTTGGGGTATATAGTCTCGTCGAAACTTCTATTGTTTGCACTTTGTATTAATCTAGCCCGTTTTTCTTTCAAAGGAGAATAACTGTTGTGAGCTGGAGTATTTATGCTTGAGGTTCTAGCATTAATGCATTCAGGATTATCAATAGAAGATTTATTAAGTTCATGTATTTCTTTTGAATCCCCATTTATTCGATCTAAAGATATGTTTCTTTCATTGCTCTGATGGGGTATGTTATGCATTGATTTACTTTTTCTTCGTGGACACGGTAATTCTTCTGATTGAGATATACTATGAAACATAGAAATTCGACTGGAAACTAAGCCACTTTCATGGTTTAAAATGCTGGCTTCTTTTTCTGATTCTTTAAAATCATCAGGTGTCCCTGAAAACGTATCGATCTTATTTAAAATATGTTTTCGACATGTGCCAAAAAATCTCTTGGGACTTGTTTCAAACGCTTGAAAAATTTTCTCGGATACTTCTTGTTTTAATTCCACGGTGGAATGTGACATTTGGTTTTTGCTATCAAAAGTATTATCGTCAGTAAATTTACTGTTACTTACATTTGCCTCATTTGGCATCGTTGATTCGTTTTTGTTTTTCGTGGGTTTCCTTCCAAAACAAGTTATTAAGCCATATTTATTTGTTTCAGTAATTTCATCTTCGGATATTTTTGCGGATTTTATGTTTTCGATATTATCGTATGTTTTATTAAGGTCCGAGTTATTGGTATATGATTTTGTATATGTTTCATAATTTTCCTGGCCTGACTTTAAAAGATGTTGAACAATTCTTTTGCCTCTTCTTTTACTGATAGAATCGTTTCGCCTTAAATGTTTCGATGTTAACCTTCTTTTATTTTGAAATAATCTCATTTCTTCTGATTTGGCTTCGATCTGTCTAATTTTGTCGTCCCAATATTTTTTCTTTTCTAAAACTATGTTGGAATATATTGGATCCCCAAACTGAATTTCGACATTATTATTTTGTTCTTTGACATGAAGGTTTGGACTTACTGAAAGTGATTCAGTGGCATTTACCTGAACCTCAGAAATCTTTCCTTCTAATTTTCTGGCATGTCTTTTCACATCTGCTAATAATGCAGACGCTGAATTGACACGAATATCGTTTCCTTGTAGGGTATAATCAATCCCTAAATTTTGTAATTTATTGTCCTCAGTACTGGTTACAGAAATATTTTCTGAATTTGTGTAATGGTCGTCGAATATATCATTTAATTCGGAAAATGTACCTGCCACTGAATCAGTATCAGTCTTATCAAAATAAATATCTTCCTTCATGTCAGCTGTTATATTTCTTTCGTTCTCTTCAATTATTGGTGTGAATTCTGGGCGCTTGAGATCATGCTTGTATAATTTATAATCTTCATCTATGTACGTAACATCTTTTAATGTACTATCACTTTGCCAGATTTCTCTTTCAGCTGGGCCCATTTTCGACATATCTTCTGAAAGTGGAGACTTTCGTTTGGACAATGTTTCGTGTTGTAATTCAGTGACATTTTCTGATACACAGTTGTTATCGTCTATACTGACATAAGCTGAATCCCATGTGTCTTTTCTGGGTGACATTTCCCTACTAGAATGTGATTGACTGGTCGTTGTGGGAGTAGGAATAATGCGGGGTATAATTATAATATCCTGTGTCAAATTGGAATCTAAACTGCTATAATTATTATCATCCAACGGTTCCTTATTTTCTGCAGAGCTGCCTTTTGTTGGAAATCCTATTTTACAGTGAATACCTGATTTTTCTTTTTCTTTGTTTGCTTTATTTTTCTCTTCTGGCTTTATTATTTCCATATTAGCAGATGGAACAAAATTGACAGGAGGCAAAGAAACTGGTGCTCCTATAATAAAGTCAGGTTTTTCTCGATGTAAGTCTGGTTTTTCCGTTTCATGTTTGAGGAAAGGATTTGTAAAACTGTTGCATGTGCTTTCGTCGGTCAAAAACGCTTGTTCTTGATCGATATATACGGAATCTTTGCGATTTTGTACCTCTCCGGAAATTATTTTATAGACAGGTGTTTTTGGTCTTTCTAATTCAGAAACATCAATAAATGGATTTATATTTTTATTACAGGCTTCAAATTTTGGTTCTATATATTCTGCTGTAAGATTTTCTGTTTGTTCATTTTGTGAGTTATGAGTTTCGAATTCTTTCAGCATTAAGGGCCTTACGCGTTTCTTTACGGTGTAACTTTGATCGTATATATCACTCACAAATGGATTATTTGATTGAACTGTATCAATAGACATTGCATCATCTTCAAAACTATCTACTTTTAAGGTATTATAGTTCTCTAAACTATCTATATGCGAATCCATGTTCATATCTGAAGTATCAATTAATTCCTTTTCTTCTTTTAATGTTTTGGGCCTTTCAGTTAAAAGGGATACTGTTATATTTTCCGGAACAATGATTCTTTTAGTGTTTTTTAATAAGTTGTGACTTTTCAGTTGACCATCGTAAGTTGTTGAATTTAGAATATCTGGTATTATTCTCTTTTCCTGTGTGCCTTTTATATGTTTATCATTTATTTCAGGTTTATTGTTAAGATTTTGAAAAATTTTACAAACACGGTATAAAATTAACACTTTTTTTGCTGCTTGGTAAAACTTATTCGATATGGATTTACTTTTAACTTTTGTATCTTGAATTTTTCTTTCTTCATCGTATTTTCTTGGTACATTTACATTCTCAGTCTGCATTAAGTATCGGGCTTCTTCATCACTTATTTTTTCAAAAGTACCATTTTCATTGAGCAGCATTTTTTCCGTAACAAAATCTACAATCCTTAAAACTACTTTTCTGTCAGTTTCGACATCTACAATATCTATTTCTTCACCATCTTCCAAACAAAAACTGTCTCTTTCTAGGGTTCCAACTATATTATGAGAAACTGTTACTTTGAATGGAGAACCGACGACGTTTTGTCCCCTACTCGTTATTGATATTTCATATTTACCTTCTAAGCTTGCAACATATCCAACTCTAGCATGATCATGTTTCGATTCAACGTCTATATCTATGTCATATTTAGTTTTTGGGATGTAGAATGTTTTGTTTAAGTCATTACTACCGTATGAACGGAGATACTGGGTTCCTTGGGTAATTGGGAGCACTTTTTCAGTATAACAAGTTCTAGATTGCAGTCCTAATAGATTTTGTCTTATCATCTGAGCTTTTCCCAGTATTGGCGGTAGTACTGCTATCCCGTATGTGTCTTTAGGTCCATGTATCAAAATATTGATATCACCTGGATCTAATGATTGTTGGGCGGTTGGATATATTTTGAAATAGACTTTGTGGTTGAGTTGAGCTGCTACAAGACCTGAACCTCTGGCGATGTAGTCGAGGGTGAAATGTGTGACTTCCTCGACAGTTGCTTTTTCACTTGGCGAATTTGTTGATTTAAGTGTCGGTGGCGTCAGTTTGGACAGAGCTACTCGAATACTCTCTAAGTAGTTTATCAGCTTCCATTCTTGGTGTCTGCTTAGAGAGTCATTTGATTCGAGCTCTTGACGGGAGAATACCTGTAAATGATAACACAGTAATATAAGCTTAAATGTTGTATTTTAATACGTTTTTTACCCTTATTTTTAGTAGTACCTACCTTAAAAATAAAATCGTTTCTAGTCAGCCACAAGATCAGGAGAAAGGTTGTGGTTAATACCTACGATAGATTTCGGCCTACCCATAACGAAGTAGATAATTTAAGCATGTCAAAAACTATCATGCAGTTAATGTATATGTAATTTTATGTTAAAATAATAATCTAACTTATTAGCTAAACTTACTAGGCTAGATCATAATTTAATTACTTTATGATTCAAAAAATAATACTTATGTGATGGCGTATAATATAAATATAGGTTCTTGTTGCCCATTTCATGCGTGCTTTAGAAGCAAAGCAACGTGTTAATTAAGTTAGGAATCATCATTCATCATCATTAGCAACCCATCAACGGCTCACTACTGAGCGCAGGTCTCCACTCAGAGAAGGGTTACAGGCCATAGTCCACCACGCTGACCCAATGCGAATTGGCAGACTTCACACACCTTTGAGAACATTTGAAGAACTCAGGTGTTCAGGTTTCCTCACGATGTTTTCCTTCACCGTTGAAGCATGATATTTAATTGCTTAAACGCACTTGACTCCGAAAAGTCAGAGGTGCGTACCTGGGATCGAACCTGCGAACCCCCGAATAGGAGACCACAGTCCTAACCACTAGACTATCACTGCTTCAAGAGATGAAAGTTAGGAATACTTAATAGATATTAATGCTTTTAAAATGATAGTCGTCAAAATCGTTCCATGATGACCGAAGAATTAATCCGCATTTGTCCAACATGAGTAGATCAAGACCCCCCACTAGGTGGAACGATGTCATCAGGCGAGTCGCAGGGAGCCGCTGGATTCAGGCGGCGCAAGACCGAGACCTATTGAGGTCCATGCAAAAGACCTTCGTTCAGCAGTGGACGTCTGAAGCCGACGAGATCAAGGTCTTACCGGTTCAACGCCAAGGTAGTTATCAGCGATCGATTGCGCATGCTTCAGCGACAATCTCGTGGGCGGGTGACCAGCGCAGGCTCCCGGTAGAGCCGCGTCCAGCACCCCGCAGACTATCCAGCCATGTCTCCACACCACCTCCAGCTTGTCCACTCGAACTGGCCCCGCTTCCCCCAGCCATTGTAGCACGATTTGTTTCTGTTCTTCACTCGAAAATATCACTGAAATTCACAATAATCGTCTTAGTACAGTCCGATTCAAACTTTATGACTTCTCGGACTTCGTGCGTTTCGATGCGCAGAATTCAATAATCGGTACCAGCCAATCAGCGGCGCGCGGGAGGCGGCGAACCTGCGCGAACCTACACTCGCGGCTAACATCCGTGTGGACATAAAGTTTGAATCGAACTGTACCAATGGTATGCTTCTTAACAATGAGATTTTTTTTTACCATGAGCATTTTATACTAGGTACTAACCGATGCCCGCGGTTTTGTCCGCGTAGATTTAGTTTTTTAGTTGAGTACCTAGGTAGGTATATAATTCTCGTATCATTCTAGTTTCATTGAGTTGGGTTTAACGGATGTATCACATTACAAATAAAAGACATTGTAAATTTCGTCACGCTGTAAAATGAATTTATTCATGCGTGAGACATGAAAAATTCGGAAGTAGCTATTTACTCGTATCTATAATATACAGTTTACTAAGAAAGAGCATGTATCGAATGTGTTGTTAGTTAGTAGCACATCTAGCGCAGTTGACTTGATAGACTTACCTACAAGATCTGACAGCCGAGTCGATGTACTTCAGGAGCTTGAACAGAAAGCTCTGCTGTCCCCAGAAGAGAGTGAGCAGAGTGGCGGGCGCAATGTATCGCAGAGTTGTTAGTAGCACGTCTAGCGCGGTTGACTTGTTAGACAACTTGTAGGATCTCTTACGAGACTGCATATTTTCAATGAGCTAATTTAGTTTAGGTACTTACATATTCTGACAGCCGAGTCGATGTACTTCAAGAGCTTGAACAGAAAGCTCTGCTGTCCCCAGATGAGAGTGAGCAGAGTGGCGGGCGTGATGTACCTATCGCAAAGTTGTTAGTAGCACGTCTAGCGCGGTTGACTTGTTACACTTTCATGATCTGACAGCCGAGTCGATGTACTACAAGAGCTTGAACAGAAAGCTCTGCTGTCCCCAGAAGAGAGTGAGCAGAGTGGCGGGCGCGTGTATCGCAGAGTTGTTAGTAGCACGTCTAGCGCGGTTGACTTGTTACACTTACATGACCTGACAGCTGAGTCGATGTACTTCAAGAGCTTGAACAGAAAGCACTGCTGTCCCCAGAAGAGAGTGAGCAGAGTGGCGGGCGCGATGTTTCGCAGAGTTGTTAGTAGCACGTCTAGCGCGGTTGACTTGTTACACTTACATGATCTGACAGCCGAGTTGATGTACTTAAAGAGCTTGAACAGAAAGCTCTGCTGTCCCCAGAAGAGAGTGAGCAGAGTGGCGGGCGCGATGTATCGCAAAGTTGTTATTAGCACGTCTAGCGCGGTTGACTTGTTACACTTACATGATCTGACAGCCGAGTCGATTTACTTCAAGAGCTTGAACAGAAAGCTCTGCTGTCCCCAGAAGAGAGTGAGCAGAGTGGCGGGTGCGATGTATCGCAAAGTTGTTAGTAGCACGTCTAGCGCGGTTGACTTGTTAGACAACTTGTAGGATCTCTTACGAGACTGCATATTTTCAATGAGCTAATTTAGTTTAAGTACTTACATATTCTGACAGCCGAGTCGATGTACTTACTTCAAGAGCTTGAAAAGAAAGCTCTTCTGTCCCCAGAAGAGAGTGAGCAGAGTGGCGGGAGCGATGTATCGCAAAGTTGTTAGTAGCACGTCTAGCGCGGTTGACTTGTTACACTTACAAGATCTGACAGCCGAGTCGAATGTACTTCAGGAACTTGAACAGAAAGCTCTGCTGTCTCCAGAAGAGAGTGAGCAGAGTGGCGGGCGCGATGTATCGCAAAGTTGTTAGTAGGACGTCTAGCGCGGTTGACTTGTTACACTTACATGATCTGACAGCCGAGTCGATGTACTTCAAGAGCTTGAACAGAAAGCTCTGCTGTCCCCAGAAGAGAGTGAGCAGAGTGGCGGGCGCGATGTATCGCAAAGTTGTTAGTAGCACGTCTAGCGCGGTTGACCACATGCCGCGCTCCGCCTCCAACTCTGGGTACTCGGGGATGGGAAACAATCCTGAAAAGAAAGAAATGAAATACGTAAAATAGGTTAAGTATAACGTTAGTACCCATAGGCTATCGGTAGGTAGGTAAGTAGGTATAGGTTTATGTCTCACCTAGCATTTCCGGCTACAACCTTATAGTAGTAAGTAATATTAAGTAAACTATGTTTATGGTTACAACCTGTACAGTAGATTACATCAAAATGGGTTGATTGATTAAACCAAGATACGTTTCTTTTTAATCGTGGTGCGCGTCTTTCTTTTGCATAATATCCCGCACATAATTTGGGTTGATATGATTTCATGTAGAAAAATATATTTAGCAAAAAAAAATGGAACCCAGTTTATACCCATTTATACAATATATTCCCTTGCTGTCTGCTCTATACTAACCAATACTTCTGGAGTGGGTGTCCCATACATTTTCCATGTACTGTCTAGATAGCTCTTCAATGCTGTCAGACATCTTGCCGTTTTTATCTGTAGAAGATATTATGTCGAAATTTCCATGTTAGCCCTGAACTAGGGGCGCAAGGAATTAATTGTATAAACAATTTTAATCTCTTTTATCAGTTAGATAAGTGTGTTAGTATTAGAAGTTGATACTGTAGTGGCAGAAGTAGGTGCTTTGATATTTTTTAATATTCTGTACAACTTGTATATACCTCCTAGGTACATACATATTACCTAGGTATCAATAGTACCTATTTTTTTTAAAGAGTATTAACCAAGGGGAATTAGGCTTATATTATCCTCTCCCTGCTAAATAAACGAAAAGTTTGTGTGAACGAAAAAAAATGAAAACGAAAAGTGGGTCGAGATTGAGCTGTAGACCTTTCAGTTTTCAGTCCACATGTTTAACTGTAAACTATTGTGGCTAAAGTGTTCAGTACCTAAACTAGCGGCACGCTATGATGGCCGGTTTGACACATTACAATAGTGATGTGGAATGTCAATTTATTCTCGAACAAAAAACAATTAAGTTTTGTTTTTGTACCTGATTAAATAGGTTTAATAAAACAAAAATGTATATGTTTATTTAATTTATTTGAACGAACTGAATATTTGAATGAAAATGAATATACATACTTTATATGCACACAAGAAACATATGAATACAAAAGATACCAAAAAAGGTGCCACAAAAGGCCATAATTAATCAGATTCGTCCATACTACTATTTTCACTGTCGTCACTGCTATCATCACCTACATTAATAATTATATGTTCGTTTTCTATAATATTATCTATTTTCACATCTCTTTCATAATCTTCCCTTATTATTTTAACAGTTCTATTCACAACCTTTTCCCAGTCTCCTTTAGTCACATGTTCACAAGCTTCTTCTAATAATTTTAGCATTTTTTTTGTGGTAAATGGGGGTTCTGTATTGTGTCTTGCAGCATATCCCTTAATTTGAGCCCACACCAACTCAATCGCATTATACTCACAATGGTAAGGCGGTAACCGTATAACTCTGTGCCCATGTTCTAATGCTATTTCGTCAATGACGTATCGGATCTTGGTTGGTTTGTTTTCTTTTAAAAGACGTACTAATTCCGCTTTTAACATATTCATGTTTGCATCTACGCCATTTTTACGAAGCCATGCGACGATATCAGCTTTCTTTTGGGATTGGGCAGGTGGCTTGTCAATTTGCATCGAGTGGTATGGGGCGTTGTCCATAATTATAATAGATGGTTCAGGGAGGCTACACAACATTGAGGTAAACCATTCAGTAAACTTTTCTCCATTCATGTCTTCATGATAGTCTCCAGTGGTTTTTGACGCAAAAGCCATGAGAGAACCTTCGACAAACCCGTTGATGGTTCCGGCGTGACAAATTATAAGTCGCGATCCTTTTCCTACAGGAACTTTGGAAGTAGATGCTGCTGTGTCATCGTTCCAAGAACGGCCTACAGTATGGTTAGCATTAAGCCATGTTTCATCCAAGAACACAACATTTTGCCAATTTTTGATTTCTTTCACTTGCCGTAAAAAAGTATACCTTGCCATCGCTATATCAAATCTTTCCATCAATATTTTGCGTTTGTTACATTTTTTGTATCGAAATCCAATGGTCTTCAAAATCTTCGTTAAAGAACTTTCCCCACCGAAGAATAATCCAGCTTCCTTCAGTGAATGCACCAACTTTTTTCTTGTTGGATACTCCTTCTGTAAATAGTAGCCGTAAACATGTCTTCGGATAGCATCGGCATCAAAGCTATCGATGCCTACGACTGGTTTTGCTCGTTTTCTCTTTTTTGGTGTGTGAAGTTTATTTTCTTCTGTGCCAGTCTCGCCATATTTTTTTTTAGTTATCCGTCTAACAGTTCGTTGTCCAATATTAAGCGCATCAGCTACGCGTTCAACCACTGACGTTATAGGTAAAATTGGCCCTCCATTTTGAGCTTCACGATCGAAATAGTTACGAAGGCGTATTACGAACTCACGTGTCTGACTATTTAGAACAGTTCTCTGCGTACGTTCGGTCATATCGACGAAATCCACAACAAAGGGCTTGAACAGAGTCCAAATTAACGAGCAAGGGTCAACAGTAATGCAGTATCAATATTTGAAATCCAAAGCCAGGTCAAAACTATATCACAATCGCATTGCACTGACAGTTTATACTTTTCGAAGCAACGTCAATTCGAAACTGCTTTGTTTTGCATTGAGCATTGACGCGAGTTTGCCGGAGGTAGTAGTTGTGCTAGCCAGCGATCCTATGTGACGATCGTATTAGATTCCATTTTTAAAAATTTTCAATTTAGAAAACCAAATGCCGAGTTGTGGTATATATCATATAAAAATAAAAATTTTACCTTTTGTATGAAACAGCTGATATTTTTTTGCGATTTCAGAGGTTTGTCCACATAGTGAAAATTGTTCATATTCACAAGTACATTCACCCCTTAAATGGTGCAAACTGATTTTTCTACACTTGTATACATTTTAGAAATCAATTTAATAAATAAATTTTGAGTCCTAAACCTAAAACTACATTCGATAAAATTTATGAATCTCTGCACATCACTATCGTCAATAAAGTAATACAATTATTTCCTTCAAAGTCGTTATCAATTAATACGGAACTTCATGAGCGGACAAACGTCAAACCGGCCATCATAGTGTGCCGCTAGTGTAGGTATAGATAGCTTGGCAAAAAAGAATAGAAATGAATAGGGGCGCCACTGTCGCAAAATTTTCTTGAATCTAGCAACCCGAACTAGCCCAAATAATAGGTACGACAGATTAGTTTAGATACTTAACTACTTTACTGAAATCGAAGTAGGTAGTACATTTATTGATGCCAAATTTCTTGTTATTTATTTCTTTAGATACTATTTACTAAAAATAATAATAGATAACCTAATTTAAACCCAAATAGCAACTAAATAATTTAAAAAAGAAGGTAAATTTAAACTGTATTACCTATACTACCTACAAGCGACTTTTACATTCTAAAACTTTAATCCACCACATTCCAAACTTTGCAATAAGCTTAAAATAATAGTTTAGTTTTGTAAACTGTTTTGGGGCAGAAGTTAGTTTTAATACCCAGGTAAGTAAGTTTAACAAATGTTTTTACTTGGAAATCTGTGTTTAACTGTTTAGGTTCAAAATATGATAGGTATAATAAGGTTTCTATCATCTATGTTCGATTTTGATGGTATAGGTACGCCAACTCAAGGATTATAATATTGTCATCTGATCAAAGCCTAAAGTGTGAAGATATGGACACACATGCGACGTAACTTTTTACATGATTACGTACGACTACGTATAACATATATACACTACGTATAATTAGAGATCCTTAAGGAAATTGCAATAATGTAACCCAAAGTAGCAAAATTTTGCCTATAAAATGCATTATTTGGCGTGTGCTGAGAAAACTATTGATGATAAGTACATAAAAAATATGTACTACATGATTAAAGTACTCATTATTTTCTACAAAAAAGTCCACGACGGAATATATCTAACTATCATATTTTAGTCACAATAGTAGCTTTTGTGTTCTAAAATTTAATTAGATTGCCTTTATTATCTTAGTATTAGTTTAGGTATAGTTGAGAACCTGGAGGGTGACATAGGCATCCCGGAAAATCAAAGAGTTCCCGCGGGATGTTAATAACTAAATCCACGCGGACGAAGTCGCGGGCATCAGCTAGTCAGGAATAAATTGAGCGTTCTAATAGTTCTTTTATTGAAAATACTGTCAATAGTACTTTACGCTCGGATATGACTTATTTTACGTTGGTGAAATCGGCCCTAAATAGGTAGGTAAAAGATAAAAGAAAATAGAAAGTAGCTCAACTTACAGATATTGGAGACACCTTATCAGATGACGATCGATAAGACAAAAAACTGTAATCCAACTCTAAAAATTAGGAAATGAATAAAAAAACGCGCTCGACGAAAATCCTATTCGAGTTTAAACGCGACGTCCGAGTGAGATCAGTGTCCAATTTCATTAACCGTAGTGTAAACATACTAATCTTATCTCCAGGCTTCGAGTGTATAAATGCAACGAACTATTAGGTACCTGCTACGATATATAAAAATGAAACTTTTTAAAAAAAGACTTTATTTCGTACACGGAATACTCAACTTTGAATGGCAAATGATTGGCACGTTCGCCATTACGTTGTTGTATGTTGAGGCTGCGCTTAGGGTTAAATCACACTTGCCAGCATCGTTTCGCGTTTAGCTGGAGCTTGACAGCTGGATTGTTGCGTAGACGGAGGGACGGTTGGTGGCCTAATTGTTGGCTAGCTTGAACTCTGAATTACTAAAGAATTTATTTTTAGCTATGTGCCACGTTTCAGGCAGCATTTTATTAATATACGTGTATTGTCGTTCTCAATTTAATCTATAAATATTGTTATGAACAGATCGATTGAGAACTACGTTGTAATTGCGCGTCTTCTAGAAGAAAATAATTAATTAAAAAAACCAACTTAGGTTGAGTGACATATAAGAAAAAGAAAATTTTTAATTTCGCTAGCTTAAGCATTTGTTCTGTATCATTTAATAGGATCGTTAAATCGAGTGCTACACTTATATCTATTTTAAATAATAAAATGCGATGTCTTATTGGTGCGTAGGTATGCTTCTTCATATAAAATCTAAGTATAAAATAGCCAATTTAACTACCTACTGCAATAGAAAAATGCGAATCCATGCTGATGAATGTGATTTGACCCTTATTATAATGTAGACATAGGTGAGAAGATAGCGATTTTCAATGAATCAGAAAATTAATCCGAGATATTATAGAGATAAAAACATACCAATTATTATGAATAAGCGGCCTCCGTGCCCCGGAGAGCACGTTAAGCTGTCTTGTCCCGGCTATTATCACAAAACAAACATCTGATAATAAATAGGTACTTAATTTATCATCTTTCAACGAAACCATATAGGTAGGTATCTTCCTACATCTTCAACTCTTACTCTAAAAAACAACATTGCATTCGTAGTAAGAGATTTATTAAACTTTAGTCAATGACTTTAGACCGTAATGAGAGGGATGCGCCGGATAAGCTTATGGAAATTTGCACCAGCGCGTAATTAAGACTTCTTACCATGTAATTATTGTTCTGTACCTATCTAAAACATCTTTACGCTTTTGACTTCTACCCCCGATAGTTAGGGAGTGTTCGGGGTGGGTGGCAACCCTTAACGTTTTTGAAAAATCGTCTTAAAAATCGCTCAGTCCTCATGCAGTCTTTCTTATTTAAACTTTACCTAAGTATCTATTACATATTAGGTATCTTAAATGGTCTGCCTAAAACGGTCGATTCCAGACCAAGTTGCTACACCCTAACGGGCTATGTGTGAAGAATCTGCAACTGAAATAAATAAAAAAAAATTTAAATTGACTTTTTGATAGAATTCCCGAAGATTAATTTGGAAATATAGACTCCTCTGGCTTGACAAATAATATAAGGTGTCGGTTTCCTTTACAACTTCAGCACACCTTTATGTACGTACAATTGTATAATTAATGTAATCTGTATTGCCCGTATATTTACAATTGTAGATTATTCTGTGATAGTTGATGGATGTCAGATAAAAAAACGATACAACATTTCAAGTGCTTAAGTAAATAGAGGAATGGCATGTTTATTTTAATATTACCTATAGTTTTTACCCCAACCCTAGACTACGCGTCGTAGTGTTTCCCGGGAACTTTTTGTTTTTCCGGAATAAAGCCTATGCCACTCACAAGGTCCTCAAATATACCCATGCAAAATATAACGTCCATAGATTTAGGATTTATCTGTAGGTATAGGAGCGCAGCGGTGACCAATTGTAAATCTATGATTAGTTCTCATTTAGGTATTCCGTGATTAAAGGACAAACCGACATACAAACACTCGCATTTATATTATAGCTACCTAGATGTTATTCATTAGTTTTGTTTTTGGAACGTAAGTTCCTTATCGCGCGGTACGGAAGGGGGCTAGACGGAAAAAATTAAGGAACCGACACTCGACATATTTTTGAAACCGACACTTTTTTTTTGAATGTGAATTTTGCATTGTGTTCGGTATTTTCGCATTACAACATTAGGTCTCCGTAGCCTAGCGGCTCCGGCAGTCTAAAATAATAATTTTTCAGTTAAAATAAAATTGAAAATGGAAAATTCGGTCTGTCGAGCTGGGATTCGAACCATCGACGTTGAACTTTTAGGCGACTGCCGGAGCCACTAGGCTACGGAGACCTAATGTTGTATCGCGAAAATACCGAACACAATGTAATCGAAAGGATCTACGTTCCACCCGGGTGTCCCTTGACACCTCTCAAGTTTTTCGACCGAGCGAAGCGAAGGTCTTTGAGTTAACTAGGGCGATTTGCACTTGTCCGTCCGTCCGTCCGTCCGTCCGTCCGTCTGTCAGAGCCTTATAACTTTTGAATTACTGAACGTAATTACTTCAAATTTAGATATAATATGTAAACCGATGGCCTCCAGCCGAAAATGGCTTAAAAAGTTATAAAAATCTTTATTTCAGGGGGGCTCTCATAGAAGCGAATGCGAAGTAAAAAAAAAAAAATCGCGTTAAATAAAATTGTTACGTATCATTTTAAAGATAATTTTGAACTGAGTACAAAAATATTTTTTTTTTAATTTTTCCCTTAAAATTGACGAAATGGGGGGCTTTCAAAGTGGCGATTTTATACGCTCGCTTGAAGACGCTCTCTAGAAAAATCCGCTATGGATTTTCAAACTGATTTTATGTTTTTAGGTCACTTATATCCTGTACTTGAACAACAAATACTAAAATTATATGAATATTATAAAGAAACGAGATTATTTAATTTTTAATGGGCGTCAGTAATTCATATAGCATCAACATAGCTTCACAATAATGCTAATAGATGGCGCAGTCAGTAACTATTCCCATGGAACTACGAGTTAAATTCAATGTTTGATAAATAATTCAATGTTTTCACTAACGTTCCCTAACCTTTACGGGCTACCTATAAGTTAGGTGATTGATGTTTTCTGTCAACTTATTTATCACGATCCTGTACGGGACACCTAAAAGGATATTGGGACGGATGTTAGGACTTAGGATTGTATTTAGGAGCTACCTACGTTAAGAGACTCCTACTTAGGGGATGATTTAGGTATGTTTGGTGAAAACGGGCATAATAATAATGTCAGTTTTGGTTATCATGTATCGATTGAATGAATAATCATGGGATACCGTTACCGCGAGGTCTCAGTTCGGGGCGAACCACTAGTTATATATTGTTAGCCCTTCACCCCATATAAGCTCCATTAGTGTATGTATGTAGTGGATTATAAGTACCTGTTTGGGTATGTTCACACCTTTATAATCGTTTTATTATACCAATTAAATGCGAATACCTATTTTTAAACAATAAACATTGATTTCAGCAAATCATATTAAACATATTGATAAACATTATATCTAAATGCTTTTTAAAATGAGTGCCTAGTCAGTTACCTAATACCGTCTAATGGAATACCGTTTATTTTCATATGGGGTGGCATTAAGAAATGATTTTAGTTGGATTTTTACACTTCAATTTAATTAAGCGCAGAGGCTCGACTTTTGGCAGGGGGTACAAAAGTTAAGCGATAGGTTCGTTCGTGGCTGTGGTGTAAAGTCAACAAACTCGGGCGCGATTCCAAAGAGATGTGGGTTCGAACTTCAAACGCCGCCGGTCTCTGAATTTTTGATATGTATTTAAAAATTTGTTCAGGTAAAATATTGTTTTTTCCTTATAGGTAGACTTAGACAGTTAGGTATCTAAACTTCTTCCAATTCGTTAGGTTTTTAAATTCGCGGGCAATGGTTTTTCCCGTTATAAAAGTATCTACCATAAGACACTGTCTAGGAACTGGGCCCTGATTCTGTAACTCAGTGACTATCAAAAAATGATACCCACTGACATATATTTTTTATCCATGGAAGGTTTGCTATGAAAATAAAAGTATCATTTTCGTAGCAAACCTTCAATGGATAAAAAATATATGGCAGTGGCTATCAAAAAATGATAGCCTCTGAGTTACAGAATCAGGGCCCTGGGTCTTTGTATAAATACCTAAGAAAACGATCAAGTTTTCTTGTCTAGCATATTCAGTGCGCGGAGTCAGTAGGGTGGGAAAAATTTTCACCTATCTTCGTACTACATCTCAAACTCAATGTCAGAAACTTGGCCCAAATCCGACTGCGATTTAAATAAAAATTCAGTGCCAAGATACAATTCTGGGAATTTCCTAAATTATATGTTTCTTGCCCGATAAAACTCAGTAGAATTAACTTAGTTTCTCACTGCAAATTGTTGTCTATTGAAAAGCTGTTTTAATAGTCGTATGTATTTTTTAATCTTAATTAAATATTAAGTGTTTTTCTTGGGAGCATAAATCGTGAATTAAAATTTTTAATTTTTAGCGTGAGTTTAGTTAGCTTTTTTTCGCCTAGTAGTCCAGGCAAATTGAGTCATTTACAGAGATAAAAAAAGAAAAATGTTATCCAGATACGTACGTTTTCAAATGGTTAAAAGGGTTAAAGTCAACATAAGGAAAATGAGTTATGTGCCCAAAAAATATATAAATGTAAATACAAAAGTTGTAGATCTTGGAAAAATCTACAACTTTTGTATTTAACATTTTTCAGTAGGACATCAAATTTCGCGTGAAATTGCAAAAAACACGAGATGTATCCATTTTCACCCCTTTTCAACCCCTAAAATCATCCCCTAACCTTCTTGGGCACATAACTCATTTTCCTTATGTTGACTTTAACCCATTTAACCATTTAAAAACGTAGGTTTCTGGATAACATTTTTTTGTTCTCCATATTCAATTTGCCTGGACTATAGCCTCCATCCGCCAAACCGTCCGAAGAGGAACTTCGTTCCAAAAATCTGTATGGTGTTTATTAAACAATTATTTCGTATCATCTTAACTTGACATATCCCTTACCTTGGTCAGACATGCGAGGTCATGTGATGTGTGATATAAGATATTAGATTATCCGACTCATATACGTGAATAATATACTTAGATCTTAAGGTCATATAAATAAGGGTTGCTTTAATTTGACGCACGTACTACTACTCGAGATTATAAAGAACGAAAGATAATGTCGAAGATGACTGATCACGATATGGGGAATCTATTCACATAGGTAGTACCTAAGTACCTACTTCTTCTACATTAAGGAACTTGAATACCTACTTGATAAGTATATGGTTCGTTGGAATAACACGGCTTCAATGGAAAATTTTAGTTTTTTTAATCGGGTCATTGCAGGCACATATTGATACGTGTAGCCTAGTTCTAGCAATTGTGTTGGTAAAGCAACGTTGGCCCTGGTAGATAACTGGATGGGTAATCGACCTCGGAGGTCCAAATTATGCTTTTTTGATGTCCTCTGTAACTCGAAGAGTCTAATAATTAATATCTGATAAAATTCATGATTTTCCCACAAGGTTTTTCATCGACATATTATTATTTTATCAGTTAAAAATGCTACCAAAGAATATTTTTATTTTTCATTATATCTGCCATACCTAGTTACCTCGTGATCTGTGACAGTCTGACAGTGATTTATTGGATTGAATTAATGAGTAGGTAGGTAGTTTACTGAATGGTTACTATAAACGCGCGTATGTAATTAATGATATAATATTATGCATGTAAATGTAATCACCATACTTTTTATGTATTATGGGGAATGTAGACTTAGCTATTGTCAGTAATCTGATCTGAAAAATCCCTACCCTAAAATAGCCTAGTTTTTGTATAGACATTAATTCACAGTTAAATAATTTGATCGGCTCATTTTCCACGTGATGCTATTTTGCATGGCAGGCAGGGGTAGAGGTTATTTTATATTAATTATTTTCATTTAAATGTAAAATATCGAGTTCGCCCCAAAACACAATATACTTATTAGGTCGTAATAATTATTTTATTAGTTATTACCTACTTATTGTGCAGTCTATTTTTAAATAACCTTCATTTTAATGAAGGTTAGATACGGACTGAAAACTGAAAGGTTCTGGGTTCAATTTCCACCCGGTCCACTATTGTCGTACTCCTAGCAGAAGCTTTACGCCTATTTGGAGGGGAGAGGGGAATATTTGTCAAGTTCATCGTAGCTATAGCTAATATTTAAAAAAAGCCTATTTAGGGAGCAGGAATTCTACTTCCTACTTATAAAAAAGCCTATTTAGGGAGCAGGAATCCTACTTCCTACTTATAAAAAAGCCTATTTAGAGAGCAGGAATCCTACTTCCTACTTATAAAAAAGCCTATTTAGAGAGCAGGAATCCTACTTCCTACTTATAAAAAAGCCTATTTAGAGAGCAGGAATCCTACTTCCTACTTATAAAAAAGCCTATTTAGAGAGCAGGAATCCTACTTCCTACTTATAAAAAAGCCTATTTAGAGTGTAGGAATCCTACTTCCTACTTATAAAAAAGCCTATTTAGAGAGTAGGAATCCTACTTCCTACTTATAAAAAAGCCTATTTAGAGAGCAGGAATCCTACTTCCTACTTATAAAAAAGCCTATTTAATGAGCAGTATCCTACTTCCTATTTATGAAAAAGCGAAAGTTCATGAGGAAGGATGGACGGACGGATGGATGGACGGATGGATGGATAGATGGATGGACGGATGGATGGATAGATAGATGGACTAATGGATAGACGTTTGTTACTCCTTCACGCCACAACAAATGAAGCGATTTGACTGGAATGTGGAACGGAGATAGCTCATTCATACCCACGGAATTTAAAGGGTTCCCGCAGGAATTAAAAAACTTAATCCACGCGGATGAAGTCGCGGGCATTTTCTACATGGTATTATACTTAAAACAAACAAAGTTGTGTGCTCCGCTTATCTGCTAAGATAACAACGCTCACGATTTAAGCTTCTAGGCCGCTGTTTAGAAGACATAAATAGATCGCTAGCTATTATTTAGGACGGCTTAAATAAATACCTGGAGCCAAATTAACAAATGTGTAATAATCATGTGATATATGCGTGTCATTACACTTGGAGCCTGTTTACTACAGATTGTACCTAGGTTTACTGAAATATTTTTATTTGATGGTAAAGTCTTGACTGCGATCTCACCTGATAGTATAGAATAGAATATAAATGTTTTTTACTCAAATAAACTTTTTTACAAGTGCTTTTGAAACGTCGAAGAGTCTTACACTGGTTTGGAATGCCTTTCCTGCCGAGAAGAACCAGCAAGAAACTAGGTGTTTGCTCTTTTCAAAACAAGTATACAATTCAATAGATACTTAAAGCTGTGTTGATAATGCAGTGTTTCCACAATGAGTTCCACAAAAGCATACCTAATTATAATTTTACACGACATGTTAACACGGGCATACAGAAAGTAACCCCATTCCCGCTGGTGGCACACGTTCACGAGCATGACGCATGATCCAGCCATTGCTTCACTCAACCATATTTGAGGGAACGTAGGGAGTAAGTGACGATGCAGTCTTTGATAGCGAGCTAACTTGGAAGGCAGTGGTATGGCAGTGTAAAGATGCCTGTCTATTGAAGCGGAGCGGAGTGGACACGTGCTTCGCAGATCGCATTGATAGATGACGCGATAATTTTATCACGTCATATCTCAATAATATCATTGGTCCTCCGATCGCACCTCCGAGCTCCGCTCTGCTTCAATGGGCAGGCAGCCTAAATAAGACCCATACCCATAGATTAAGAATTCATACCCCTAAGCGGTGTCTACACGCCATCGTACCGGAACGGTAAACTGCTTAGCGGCACGTCTGTGACGGTAGAGTGGTAACTAGCAACGGCCAAAGCCTTCCATCGGATAAAAGAAATAAAAAACTGATATAGTAAGTACTTACCTACACAAAGAACGAGTCAGCACAATTCAACGAACGGTGAACGATTTCGAGAAAAAACAATACCGTCTAAAATGGATTTACCGTTTTCACTTTCAGGATACCAATTTTATAAAAGTTATTCCATTGATCGTATTCGTATTCAATTATATTAGCGTCAAAGTAAAATAATCCTTGATTGTATTGATTTAAAGTCATAAATTCAGTACAACCGATTTTAATATAGAGTGTTATGGAGCGTATCGTATATACGTAAACGAATAAGACTGCATACACGAAATTGAACTGTAATTCAATGCTATTACGGTTTTTTGTACTTTGACGCTAATGTCATCGAATACGAATACGATCAATGGAATAACTTTTAGACAATTGGTACCCAGGTCTGCACTCTACAGCCAGTGCAGCGCCGCATATGGAAACATTGCGAAAGAATCGACAGTACTATAGATAAAATTTTACTCTGACAGGTGTTTCGATACTCAAAATCTATCAACGTCGTCGAATTTCGAAACGATGAAACCCGTAGAACAGGTTACCGTTTCCCGGTGCGTAGATGCGGTTTTCACTATGTAGGTATAATACATGCATATTACATAATATTGTGCATATGTTATGCATATTTGTATTTATAGAAAGTAGAGAAAAATCGATGTTTTCTAGTCGTAAAAAGTCGTAAATAATTTTCGGGCGGTTAAACCTTGTGAGAGATAAAAAGTTTTTATTTCGAACGAAAATAATTAGAGTTCCATTTAAGCAAATTGAAAAAAGAACATTGTAGAGTCAATGGTATATCTATGTACTGAAACGATCTTGAAGAAATTTGACTCAGAGATAGCTGGCATTCCGGACACCACGGGACAGTTCCCACGTGAATATTAAAAACCTAAATATGCACCAAATACCTATCTTATATAAATAAAAATGAATGTTGGTAAGCGCATAACTCAAGAATGGATGGACCAATTCGGTTAATTTATTTTTTTGTATGTTCCTTAAGGTCCACGGAAGGTTTTAATACTTAATAAAATAAAATAAAAAATAAAACAAAGTTGGTGGTACGTAGTTCGCCGTGTCAGCTAGTAGTGAATAAATATTATGTAAGCATACCACATAAAAACATATTCATAAATGCCATCTCCTGATATAGTAATTACGATTGTTATTGATAAATGGATTAATTGTTTAGAATAGTTTAGATAATTTAATATTATTTAACAATTGAAAACAATGTGCCGTATGATTAACATTTTACAACTGACAAAAAATGGAGGTGTTCTCAATTCATCGCGTATAATTTTTTAAGTGCCAGTTTTTGACTCAATACAAAACCGTCAGAAGGTCTAAGTTACTCCTTGATTAAACGTTACTTGGCGATGTTGAAATAAAACTTAATAAGTACCTACATAGTTACAATGTGACGTTATTCTAATGTACATTAATTGTCACAGCACGTTTCTCTCATTTAGCGATGCAAAGAAGATTTTACTGACGGTTCTTTTACATTGTAACGTAAGTAATTTTAAATTAACATACAATATCATAACAATATCTATTAGCGATAAGTTAATTTTATTCATCAACTAGCTGATGCCCGCGACTTCGTCCGCATGGATTTAGTTTTTAAAAATCCCGCGGGAACTCTTTCATTAACCGAGATAAAAAGTAGCTCTCCCGGTCTGAGGAACCACTACTACATCCATTACTATACCCATGCAAAAAATCGCAACAATCCCGTGTTCTGTAGCGACGTGATTGAAGGACAAACCAACAAAAAAACACACTTTCGCATTTATAATATCAGTAAAGCTTTATTATAACACTTTTTATAATTGTAAATTTTTTTACCATACTTAACCAAAGACAAAATTACGTTTAGCTATCATTTACGTTTTGTTATTCCACTGTCATTTGCGTTTTGTTATTCCATGTCAGATGCGTTTTTGTTATACCACGTTTTATACTGACTTGACGGAAACGCGGTCGAACGGGATAAAAAGTATCCTATGTCCGTCTCCTGGTTCTAAGCTACCTCTCCACCAATTTTCAGCCAAATCGGTTCATCCGTTCTTGAGTTATAAATAGTGTAACTAACACCACTTTCTTTTATATATTCATCAATTATTCCGTCAGGTACTGTACTTATTTGAAAACTTTCATTTGTAATGAAAACATAAAAATATTTCATTTTTATGTTTTTCGCGCTTACGTTTTCACTTTTATGATTTCAACAATTGAAATTATAATTGGTTTTCGTTTATTAAATTTAATAAAAATTTATGATTTCACTTCTGATAATAATAAATTGAAATTATTTAATAACTGTTATGTTTTTTGCTGTTAACGTAATATTAATGTTATATTTTCCGATTCCGATTAAATATTATATTTTCTATTTAATTTTTTTAGCTTAATAATTTAATTATTTAATTTGTGCAGGTAAATATTTGTTTTTATATTAATTTCACTTGTATACACATGCATAATATTATTATACAAATGAGTACTTAATATATACCTATTATTTATAATTAAGACCTATAGCGTTTCAACTTATGACTGCCACTATATTACCAACTTTTATTTCTTTTGATGATTCGATTAAAAATTATTCATATTTTCACAATTTAGACACATATTTCATACATATTATGTTTATATCTTTTTGTAGTTGAAAATACAAATAAAATTCCTATTGCATTTTTTTCAAAAATAAAAGTACAAAACAAGTAAGTATAGTCACTTTGAAAGCAGATAGAAGCTGTGGAGTTTTGCACACTTTGAATAGTCAAATAATTTGAACGTAATTATTATTATTTTTCTTTACAATTATTCGATACTCGGTCACAACACATCACACACTCAGGTGGAAAGAGTACTTACTGATAAAAATGTCAAGATTAATATCATTGTTTTTCATAACGCTATGAATATTGTCGCATATAATATCTTTAGTAAGTATAGGAAAAGATCTGATACAGTACGCTTAGTACAAGATTTGATAGTACTATAAATAGTAAACGATGACATTACCGTCAAAGTAAAATAGACCATAACAGTATTGAGTTAGAGCTCAATTTCGTGTATATATTCTTATACGTTTACGTAACGAAAACGCTCCAAATTAAAATCGTCTGTATTGAATTTGTGACTTTATATCGATACTATTATGGTTCATCTTACTTTGATGATAATAATATCATCGTTTACTATTACGGTCAAACGAATTAAAACTCGGACTAACCTCGCAGTTTCCATTTTTTTTTACCGAGCTACGGTAAAGGTAAAAGGAAAAGTTATGATGTTAGCCTGCAGTCTAATGTATGTATCTAAGTGAATTTACGTGTGTTCCACCATAGCACCTAAACTACTGAGCCGATTTCCATGAGTGCAGTGTCAATCGATAGATTATTATTATTATTATGGTCCGGGTGACATAGACTACAGTTTATACGAGTAAAATCAATATGACTGATCCAATTATTACAGTTTTAAAACTCTGTTCTTGTTTAATCTGTTATGTATACTCAGTTACCCTACATATTTTCTAATTTATCCATTATAATTATACCAGAAGGGCAATTAAGTACAAAACAGCTGTGGACAGAGCTGCTACTGTGTGCCTACTGTCTACTGCCTACTATGGACTGTGGTAGAACCCTAACTTGTTAATATTGTTTGGTTTGTTGCCACAAGTTAGTGAAAGATATTACTAATACCTCATCCCATCAACGGCTCACTGCTGTGTACTGTGTAAATTTCTGTAGATTCAATACATAAATTTTATAACTACTGTGTACACTTATTAAGGGTTGTTACTTGGAACCTAAATCTGATGTTATTGTATTTCGTTTATATTTTGGTTGCAACCTGTTTTGTGTACCTTTTCAATAAATAAATAAATAAACTACTGAGCGCATTTCTCCTCTCAGAGAAGGGTTATAGGCCATAGTCCACCACGCTGGCCCAATGCAAATTGGCGGACTTCACACACCTTCAAAAACGTTATGAAGAACTCTCAGGTGTGCAGGTTTCCTCACGATGTTTTCCTTCACCGTTAAAGCACATGATATGAAATTGTTTAAACGCACATACCTCCGAAAAGTCAAAGGTGCGTGGCGCGTGCCCGGGATCGAACCTGCAATCTCCCGAATAAGAGACCGCAGTCCTAACCACTAGGCTATTACTGAGCTATTTATACCATACAAGATATAATAATAATAAAGTACCATAAATAATTTAGGTACAACCTCACGCGTGACACACCATCGCCCCTAGGCAAATTTCATATTATGTGTCGTATCTATTCTCCTTCTATGATCGTTAACGCTTTACCTAAGGAGGAGTGATAAAAACTTTGGGAACCCCTACTTTAGAGGAAGCACTCTTAGAATTCTCGTGGAGCGAATGAGCTATCGAGAACGTTGCGTCTACTTGGCTACCAATTAATCGTTTTAAAGATCGCTTCCTCTAAAGCAAAGGTTCCCAAAGTTTTTAATCACGCCTACTATCCTTTCAGGAGGTAGACGTGCTAAAGAAAATTGAAAAGCCCTGCTCCAAAATGTTAACAATTATAGAAAGAAAATAGATACGACACATAATATTATGTAATTTGGCTAGGGAGGCAGGTCTATAACGGCGAAGGAAAATATTGTGACGACATAATGATGTGTTAATTAAAAAAAAAAAATTAAGTGGCACACGGGGACTGCCGCGGTAAAGCTAATTCATAGCATTTTTATCAACTTATGCAATTATAATATTTATGCAATATTTTTTTGCATAAGTAAGTACTTAATAAAAATTATGCAAAAAAAAAATTAAAAAACAAACAAACCAGAAAAGCGCACTGTCACTACTTCGCGAGTGAGATTCGAACCTGCGACATCATACACCATACAGTAAAGAAAGCGGCCGCTCGCCCACTGCGCCAAACAGAGCTACTTGTGACCCTCTAAAATGAACGCTTACTGAACGACGGTGTTAGGTTTATTTTCGTTACGGAATTTCTTGATTCGGTCGCCGCGCTCAAACTGTTTGTCCTAGTTCAAAGCCCGCGATAAAAGCTATGCAATAGCTTAAAAACCAAAGCGAAAGAAAAAATCTAAGCGTATAGCTCGAGTCCACTTTTATGCATAAAGCGTCGTGCGTGACGAATTGATGCTTGTCGTCACGTTCGGTCTAGATTTATGTTCTTTACAAATCAACTTTGGCACATAAATAGTATGTTTATGCTCTATGTCTTTGATTTACGGGCTATTATTGCTTGGCAAATTTTTGGTTGCTTATTTTTTATTTAGGCGGTCTATCTCTATTTGTCTAATAGGTAGGTAGATGATTTATATTTATTTTGCCTTTTTTAGCATAATCTATTATGTTGTTTTTACACCGCCTTTGGGCCATATAAAGTTGATATTAGGTTAAAAAAGTGGACTGGTACTTACTTATTTTGGCCGTAAAAAATTATTAATGTTCATTGTTAACATTTATTATACCCATGAAGTTTACCCTTAACCTTGGAAGTGGTACGTCTAACGTCAGTATAAATTAAACCCATGCCTACCCCTAATCGCATTCTATAGGTACGCCATAGTACCAGAGCACGTCTTTGAAGGTAGGGTGGTACAAGTAACGCCAAGACCAAAGCCTACCAGACAAGAACTTTGTGTCTATGTTTTTAGGAAAACTTTATTTATTTATTTTATGCAGGTACATTCGTACTCTGGCTCTGCTCAAGACTCAAGATAGAGTTAAAATGAGATACAAAATATATGTCCTGACATAAATCTGTCTCGTTTTAACTCAGTCTTGAGTCTGAGCTGAGTGAGAGTGCCATCTATAATTCTCACCCTTAGAGATTTTTACGTCATCACGGGCGAAAAAACGGAGAGTGTAAACTAAGATGTTTCTATATGTTTATGTAAGTAATCGGCCAAGTGCGAGTCGGGCCTCGATCTTTTAGGGTTCCGTACATATGACCAAATCACTTTTTTAATCTAACTAGATATTTAAATATCTAAGTTCTTAGATAGTACTAAATTAGCATATGGGGGAAAATTCTCGTTTGTTTTGGCCACAATTACTTATAAACCGCATCATAAATCGGTGTTTTCAGTATTTGCTGTTTAGGTACACTATATCTAATCTATCTAATCTAATATCTTTAAACGAGCAATTCTTGTATATATACACACATCAAAAGTGTCTAGGGATCAAGCATTTTTATGCGGATTTCTTGAGATTGAGATGTGGCTTTGTAATAAATTTATGATTTTATAAATTAATATGGATCCTTTTTGGTGCATTTCATAATTTGAATCAGGAACTGTCAATCAAATTCGAGTAAAAGATGAAAATCAGCTGTCAATATTTTCCCTATAAAAACATACAACGCATTGAAGACATTATTAGTGCTACTGTTTCCCTACTACTGATTAAAACCAACGTTATTATGGAGCGGCGACGTCATTTAAGCAGGGAAGAAATGCTCAGAGCCGTGGGAATGATAGAAGCTGGTTCCCGGCAACGTACTGTGGCTTTAGCTCTGAATACAAGTCAGAGTGTTATCAGTCGACTTTGGACACGTTACCGAAGCACTGGTACCGTGGCTGAGCGCCATGGAGGACGGTATCGCTGCACCACACGGAGACAAGACCGATACATTCAAATCTTAACTCAAAGAGCTCCAACAATAACCGCCATGATGTTAGCCGTGAGGCTTCATCACTCTTCAGGGAACTTAATTAGCGACCAAACAGTCAGAAACCGCTTGCATGAAGTGAACCTTCATTCCCGAAGACCGCTACGGGTACCACCTATAGCAATGCACAATCGTAGGATTCGATATCAATGGGCTCTTGAACACAGAAATTGGGCAGAAGAACAATGGCGTTTCGTGTGCTTTTCTGATGAGTCTCGTTTTGGTATGAGACCGGATACAAGACGTATACGACACTGGAGAACCCCTGGACGCCAACAGCGATTAAAATCCTGCCAGGAAGTCCATCCTTATAGTGGTGGAACCATCATGGTATGGGCGGGTATTTGGATCGGCGGAAGAACTGAGTTGATTTGGATCAGAGGCAACCTCAACGCTCAAATTTATGCTGAGACGATTGTATCAGACGTCATCGTTCCTCTACAAATGCAAATCGGTCCCTTATTTCAGTTAATGCATGATAATGCACGACCGCACACCGCAAGAGTTGTAAGACAGACTCTCGCCGCAGCTAACATCAATGTCCTGCCCTGGCCTGCTCAGTCGCCAGACTTGAACCCGATTGAGCATGCATGGGATATGTTACAGAGAAGAGCTCTGCCGAATATGGAGGGTATCCAGTGACAAGAAGACCTTTTTTTGTTGTTGCAACGAACATGGGCGGCCATTCCACAGCGTGATTTGGATGAACTCATTTTGAGTATGCCAAACCGATGTTCTTGTGTTGTTAGTGTTCGCGGTAGAAACACGGATTATTAATTGTTTAAGTTACCCAATAAAATTTTAAAGAAAACTGTTATTTCAGTCTTTTTTTCGAACTTTAATGTTAGTGGTTCAAATGTCAAAAATCCCTTTATTAGGAAAATGGCAAATTTCTTTATTAATGCAAAGGTGACTTGGTTTATCGTTACTGTGACAAACGAAAACACTTTATTTGATGAATCCTTTAAGAAAATTTTAATTAATATCAATCAGGAGAAAAGTTATTGCAAAAATATATGTTGATCCCTAGACACTTTTGATGTGTGTATATACCTATATATATATAATCTGAATCTCGGAAACGGCTCCAACGATTTTCATGAAATTTGGTATGCAGGGGGTTTCGGGGGCGATAAATCGATCTAGCTAGGTTTCATTTTTAGAAAAGGTCGTTTTATCCGTGTTTTCAGGCAATGAAAAACCCCTTACAATATCATTAGAATACGAAGGTAAATTTCGCCCTCATTTATAAATTTCCGGTGGCTCGGTAAGTTGGGTGGTCCCGAAACCAGTAGACCCCAGTTCGAGTCCATGACGATTATATTTTCCCCTATGTTTTTTTTATTTTTATTGGGGACCATTTATAGATGCATCTTATTCATGTCCGAGCTTTAAAAAAAGAATACGGTAGTAATTACAATAGTAAAACTTTATACTACATGCTGACTGGAAAACGATACAAAGTAAAATGTACTGTTGTACCGACACAGCAACACTAAAGCCACTTGACAATAGACGGCGTTTTTCATTGAGTGTTTGGTTTGAGTTTAGACCAATGATAAAATATTATGTCTGTCTTTGAAAAATACCCTTTATTTTTTAAATTAATTTAATTTTTATTAATTATTGTTATAGCGGCAATAGAAATACACACTCTGTGAAAATTTCAACTGTCTACCTATTACGGTTTACCAGATACAGCCCGCTGACAGACAGACGGACGGACGGAAGGACAGAAAGACAGCGGAGGCTTAGTAATAGGGTCCCGTTGGCACCCTTTGGGTCATCATCATCATCATTATCAACCCATCATCGGCTCACTACTGAGCGAGGTCTCCTCTCAGAGAAGGGTTATAGGCCATAGTCCACCACGCTGGCCCAATGCGAATTGGCGGACTCCACACACCTTTGAGAACATTATACAGAGCTCTCAGATGTGCAGGTTTCCTCACGATGTTTTCCTTCACCGTTAAAGCATGTGATATTTAATTTCTTAAACGCACTTTACTTCGAAAAGTCAGAGGTGCGTACCCGGGATCGAACCTGCGACCCCCCGAATAGGAGACCATAGTCGTAACCACTAGGCTATCACTGCTTGGATACGGAACCCTAAAACAATTTCAACACTACAATATGTTGGTCATGTACAAACTAGAGTGACACAGTTGACCCAAAAACATGGAAAACCTTGTAAACAGGTAAAAGCAATTTACAGCTTCATTGTGATAAGAAGTAGGCACTTGGGACAGAACAGACATCAGACTTTTCATTTTACCTGCAACTAATAATAATTATTAAACGTTGATTCTAGAGTTGTGATGATGGAGAGAAACTCTTCAAGGATAGTGAGCTGTCAAAATTAAGAGAGATCTATGTGCGAGTATAGTGATGAAAGAATATAAGTACAGATGTTATCTGCATTGAATTATCATAGCATAACATATAATAGCGGCAGGCTCAGTGACCGTATCAGGTCAGGTCATTTAGCAAGAAAACTACAAAGTTACATTGGCAACAGATGTCTCAACATTACCTTCCCTGCAGCTAAATGCAGCTACGTGTCCATCCAGAAAGCGATGGCTAAACATCGTAAGCGTTGTTAGGAGAACCAATAAACGCAAATAATCCGATGCACAAAAGGGAATTAATGTAACTAATTAGTCGCAATTTTACATTTTTTATCTTCTCTCCTGTAAAACTAATGTAGCTTATATTTTGTGTATTACTCATATTATCTAGGTACTGCAAAAGTAAGAAAATATTCAATGCAAAACTTGAAAGTACATTTTTAATAGGATGATAATATTCTGAAATTACTCTATTTTTTGCGTTTAAATTACGTAGAATATTGTGGTATATTATTTCAATTTAAATAGTAATTAAATTGTCTGATCTTAAGTCTGCACTAGCCTACACTGGGGTAATAAAGATCTAAACTGTTCTTTGTACCTACACTTAAACCCATTTTCATGGAATTCAACAATTTTCGACGACATTCCAAGTACGTACTTGTACAATATTAAGACATTTTCTCTTCTTTATTTATTTCACTTTTCATTAATAAACGTTTTACTATGAGTATTTCGAAATTAGATAAGTAGGTAAGTACTTAATTAATGAACGTTTGTAGCTAGGTAGGTAGGTACTAGTACCTACCTAGGTAGATACTATAAAAATCTACTTTAAACAAGACATTATTAATAATAACTATTCAATGAATAAATAATCTTAAAACACCTAAATTGATACCTGTGGTCTTATTACAGCCATTCGACTTCAATTTAAAAGCGGTCAGTTTTGATTTAGTATATTTAGGTAGGTACCTTTGAAGACGATATCAATGAACTATATTATAGCGATTCAAATGAACTTGTAAAGCCTTGTTCAGATCATAATTTGCATTCGAAAGATATAGATCTCGCGTGTCCGATTGAATTAAACGATCTGTTTTGTATATGGTAGCGTGTGCCTGTCTTTACATTGTCTATTCTCATAAACATCTTATTACGAATTACTAATAAAAACGAAATTAATAAAAACGAGACGGATTTATTACATGACATATTTATGTCCTGTTTTTAGTTCTGTCTCAATTCATAGCTTTCTCCTTACTTATAATAATTATTATTTCGTAACTTGAACATAATATTATCTATACTTACTAATATTATAAAGAGGAAAGATATTTTTGTTTGTTTGTTTTTTTGTTTGTTTGTTTGTATCGAATAGGCTCTGAATCTACTGGACTGATTTATATAGCGGCAATAGAAAATTATGTGAAAATTTCAACTGTCAATCTATTACGGTTTACGAGATACAGCTCGCTGATAGACGGTCGTCCCATTGGCGCCCTTTGGGTACGGACGGAACCCTAAAAAACACATTTTACTCTAAAAATAAAACTGGTTTTGTACCTAGCTAAACATTGAATTGTTACCGGAACCGTAAACGCTGTTGATTTCGTTTGATGTGTAATGACTGTGAAATGAGGGTTATTTGCTTTGATCACTGAATCTTTGGAATAACAGTGAGTTAAACTCTACTGTTCAGTAATTTGATTCCTGCGACTTCATCTGCCTCTACTTATTTAGGTTTTTAAAAATCCTGTCGAAACTCTTAAAGTTTTCGGTATGAAAAAGATGGCTTGACAACTTAAAAAAAAATTGAAAGCGTTGATCACAGTTTCATTTGCTAACAGGTCAGATAAATAAACCAAAAATTGTTTCCCCTCCCACGCTTATCCCACCTAGTTAATAGTTATTCATTGCTTAGATTCCTAAGCATTATTTACATAAGCAAAGGCGTGAAATCATTTAAATTGAGCAAGGTAAAGCTAACAATTATCTGTAGTCTATAGGAGTTAATTCAGTGGGCTCCATTTATTTACAGGTTGATATTTTGAATTAATTGTTTATACATATAACAACATAATATTGAACAGTCACAGCCTAGTGGTTAGGACTCTGGTTTCTTATATTCAAAAGTCTGAAGCAAAGGTCTGAAGTTTGCCTATTTGCATTGGATGATGAACTATTAAATTAAACCATCTCTGAAAGGAGACTTGCGCTCAGTAGTGAGCCGTTTATTGGTCGATGATGATGTAGGTAAATCAGATTATATTATAATTATTTAAAACTAGGTAAGTGTAAAACTCCATCTGCAATCCCCATTTGACTGCAATCAAAATAATTTTAAAGACATTGTTCGTTTTAGAATGTGTCTCGTACTTCCTAATGAGTTATCTAAGGGAAGAAATAAAATGGGTCACAACTCACAATATTTAGGCGGTAAAATTTATTTAACCGTAATTTAATAATTTGGTCATCATAAAAAAAAACAATCCAGTTTCAATAATTGGTTAACAACAATAACATAACAATTACATAATAAAATTATCATACTGCAACCATAGGGTTCAGAAAAATTGACTCTACACCCACTCTCTACTCTACTACCACAGAGTAGTATAGTTTAGGCCCGAAATAACTGATTGATCAGCGAGATTTGACAATTAATTAGCATCAGATATTTCAGATCATTTCAGTGAGTTAAAATCCTTCGTAGGCGAAATCGCTCGTGGAAACAGGTTTTGTAACGACAAGAGGCTGATCAAATATTTGAAACGCTATTACCATAGCTGTATCACTAGAATTTAGGGCAATTTGAATTTATTATACTAACAAAGTAGCTAATGGTTCAGGACCCTTCTAATATATGGATCTGGTGAACAGTGGGAGTCGAATTGATGAAATCTTTCTAGATCGATTGTCTGTCCTATAAAACGACGCTGACTTGTGAGCTACCGTGTACGCAGATTCTTTAGTCAGAGATTAGATAAAGAATCAGTGAATTGATGTGGACCCGAAGATAAAGTACCTAGGTAGATATTTCACTTCGGATCTAGATCACCTACAGGAAATAAAATGCCGTATTAGCCAAGCTAAAATCGTGTTTCACAAGATGTCCAAGACCCTCTGCAGCCCTAAATTGCAGGTCGAACTAAGATGCCGCCTTGTGAAATGCTACGTCTGGTCCACTCTCTTGTATGGCTGCGAAACATGGGTTCTCAAAAAAGAAGCAACAAGTCGATTGCAAGCTTTTGAAATGTGGATATATAGGAAAATGCTCCGAATCCCATGGAACAGCTTTACACCAAATAGCAGGGTACTGGAATTAGTCCACAAAAGGAGAGAACTCATGTCCACCATCATACGAAGAAAAGTAGCTTTCTTTGGACACCTACAAAGAGGAACCCAATTCTCATTCCCAAAACTAGTGCTGGAAGGGAGGATTGAAGGCAAGAGAGCTCCAGTTCGCCAAAGACGCAAGTGGTTGGACGATATAAGGGGGTGGACTGGGCTGACTTATCCAAAATTAAAAGATGCGGCTTTAAATAGAGAAGCTTTTCGCATGATGACCGCCAAACTTCAATACGAGGAAGGCACACGATGATGATGAGATAAAGAAGTATAAATTGCTAACGCCACACATTAGATCAAAGCTCGCGTAAGTCTAGTTATTGTATGTCTTTCAGAAGTGAAGAAAATGACTAACTGACTGACTGACTGATCTATCAACGCACAGCTCAAACTGAAAGTTGGCATACAGATAGCTAATAATATGACGTAGGCTTTCGCTAAGAAATATTTTTGAAAATTCAACCCTTAAGGGGGTACAATAGGGGTTTGAAAAATCGAGCTTAACGTGAGCGAAGCCGCGGGCAAAAGCTAGTTTATATATAATGTTTTCCTTATGGAAAAAGCAAGTGATATATAATTTTTAATAAACACTTAACTCTGAACGGATAGAGTCTGAGAATCGAAATATATTTTATACGGAAAAGCTTAAAGTGAAACTAAGCAATAATTTCGCAATCTATGGACAATAATAAAGTTTTATTTACGAGTTAATGAAAGTAATTGCATAAAACGATATAAATCTGAATCGCTTTATATAATCGATTAAATATAAACGACATATCGCACGCGAATGATATCCGACATTAAACATTTCATACTGGGAACGATTATAATAATTAGCTGTAGTGGCCGTGAAAGCTATTCGAGCGTGCTCACATGTTGCGTAAATAAGTCTTGAGACCGTCGTCTTATATGTATTATGTATAAATAAATAAAAGTGTAAGTGAAGTGTTTTTAACATTTATTCTAAGTACTAGATGATGCCTGCGACTTCGTTCGCGTGGATTAAGATTTTTTAATTCCCAAAGGAACTCTCATTTTTCGGGATAAAATGCCGAAAAAGCCTATGTACTAATCCTGGGTATTACAAATTTCAGACAAATCGGTTAATTCGTTGTCGCATTAAAGAGTAACAAACATCCATATCCATCCATACGTGTCCATCCATCCTCACAAACTTTCGCATTTATAATATTAGTGGGATTTGTAACTATATACCCTACAAGCGAGAACCAAAAAGAAGGCAGATGATGTTGAATGGATTAATGGAAGTTGTAGTTATTTATAAACAGCTTGCTCTAATTGCTAAGCAGTTGAGTAGTAAATAAAACTTTCGCTAGAGACCACACTAATAGACAACATTAGCACCAATTCACAAGTAAAGTAAATATAAAATTATGTAAGCCTCAATAGCCCAACGGTTAAAAGTGCGGACTGAAAACTGAACTACACTACTACACTAAAATACAATATAAGTAAAATAAACTTTCTATACCGTTAAGTAGTCAACTTCATAATGTAATGTGATAAACTTCATTTATGTCTTAAGACTCTCACCGTTTTACTTGACTTGAGAAAGGACGAATACTTATACCTACCTATTTATTTTCTAAAAGTTGTCATGCTTGATGATAGAGATGACTCTAGAAAACTGCCATAATAATACACTCTTAAATTATAAATTTTCTAGTTTAAAATATGCAGTAGGGCCAGACATATCCAATTCACAAAAAATATTACATATACCTAAAAACTGTTTCGCATTTATCGGGTATTCATTATTGGGATTTTTAGAAAACCGCAGTTAAAGTTGCGGTAATCAACTAGTAGGTATTAGTTATATATTTTATACAGTAAAATACTTAACCTTTCTGTAGTCACGATATCTTAAAAAAGGTTTCAGTTTGGCTTCAGATTATAAATTTAATCTGGTTGGCTCACTTTTATAATTTAACCCACCTTTTTATATCTGGCTTACATCGTGTTACATAAAATAAATGTTTAAAGAAAGAATAAGTATAATATTAACTGTTGCCGTAGACAAGCGCATTATTTAGTGGTTTTAGTCGATTTTTCCATTCTCTTTCTTATTATTCATTATTCGCCAAAAAGTGGCGAAAAAACGTGTAAAATCAAAGTTTATTGACCGATGAGTTTTCGTAAGCAGACTTCTTTAATAACTCTTGCAAATTCTATTCTTATGTAATACATAATGCAATCTTATTTTAAGTGTATTAACTCTATTTTAAATATTGGATAGAAGCAGGCGTTACACAGTTACGTGCATAGGTTGCTGTCTATTCCACTCACAAAAGAAAACTACTTAAAAGAATTAAAAGTAATTTACCACATGGCACAGGCAAATGGTTACAACAATAATATTGTTAATAATATAATAAAAAAGCAACAATTGATGCGGATAAAACAGGATTTATATTCATCATCACCTGATAAAATAAATAAATACAAATCCAGTTTAACTTATTTTGGAACAGTGTCGGAGCGTATCGCGAAGAGACTTAAAGCACATGATATACATGTTGCATTTAGGACAAATAATACACTTAAAAATATTTGCAACGGTAAAGATAAATTAAACAACAAACAAAAATCGGGCATTTATAAACTCGAATGTTCAGACTGTAAAGCCACTTATATTGGTCAAACGGGTCGTAAATTTGAAACACGCTACAAAGAACATATGGCTGCGGTTAGGAACAACCAACTCCAAAAGTCTCACTTTGCTAAACATCTCCTTGATAGTGGACACAAATTATCATCCGATCATTCATACAAAATCTTACACACCTGTGATAAAGGGCTTCGACTGAGCATGTTGGAACAATTAGAAATAATAAAACATAACAATAATACTCAGTTTAAATTACTTAATGAACAAGTGAACGTCTCAAGTTCACCACTGCTTCGTTTGTTTGAAGGGGGGGGTAGTGGGCGGGGCAACAGTAGTGGGGGTAGAAATACGGTATATAATACCGCGCAATTGACACGAGCGTCACTAGACAATGCATCGTTGTAGAGTCAACATCTCCTGAGGATGCTCCGGTGTCGGGGCGAAACGTGCGTCGAGAGTAGTGTAAAAATTATACAGATTTTTTCTGTTGGCGGATTATAGCAAAATAATTCTACCCTTTTCTTGCTATTAACTCTATGCTATAAACTAAATACCTACCTAATACTTATATATACTAATAATTTGCATAATATTTTGGTAAATTGATGAAAATTACGATTTTTGTAAAATAGTTAATAACTTAAAACCCCTTTTGAACTTAAAACTTATTTTAAAATGAAACTAAATAAAATATCACAATTATATGATGAAGTTCTTAATAATAATTTTATATTGAAGAATTAAAACTTGAAGCCTTTTTTAGCATTTTTTTAATAAACTAACTACTTGGTCAATTTGGTTAAATCGTTGTGTAATTATTAGATATTAATATTATTTATTATTTAGTTAATAATATTTACGTTTATGTTCAAAAATAAACGATGTAAAAGTAATGATGGAAAATAAATAATTTTGTGTCCTCCATCAACCTAAAACAATTAGCTGTGAAAAGTTAAATTACATCGGAACTTAATTAACTCAAACTTTAATTACGCCGGGAAAATATTTCCTGACTTGCTCGAGTAGGTTTCAACTTTGATAACAACATTTAACTTTATTTTTGTGCTTAGCTTGCAAAGTGGCGATCAATAGAAAAGTTTTTATAACCAAGCAACGCAAAAATAGCAAATAAGTCTAAGGATAAAACTACTAACGCAGTGTTAATACTGATGTTTGAGCAGGCCTGTGAGTATTACGTATACATTTGTGCCATCTTTTTTGTTGACGAGGGAGAAATCTTAAGGTTCACCTTAGCTACAATTAGTCCGAGTATCGACTAATTTGTGAGTAACTCACGTCGAATTCGATACTCGGACTGATTTCTTAAACCGGACACTTTCAAGTAAAGATTTTTACATAAACCTGTGAAGATGATACTGCCATTGGAGCAATTAGAATGGTGTAAGCCTTCTTTGTCGTATTAGTTTACAGATTGCGCAAGAATCAAATTAAATTTGAATGTCGCGGGCGGACCCGTTTAGTTCACCATAAAAATCCTGATTTTTTGTTCAGGTTCTGAGTTCGGGTTATGTGTTATTTTATTTTGACTTTATTACTCTACTTTTGGAAAGGAATAGTCGCCTTGCTTCTATAATAATCTATAGACTATAATTATAATGTATGTGACGCTTTGTCGCTGAAGCTGACCGATTGCCTCATTTTGGGGCTTGGCTTACGTTTACTGTACCTAACGTTGTAAAAAAAGAAAAGTGTGTAAAAAAAGAAAAACAGGGAATGTACGCGGAACTTCATGACTCGTTTTCGAAATAGGTTTTATGGCCACTGACTCAGAGAAATCACTGCAGTAATTATTCGAATTAACTTAGTTTTAACATCTTCGCGTAGAGATAATAAAAAATGATAACGTGCGCTCACATCTCTATTTGTTAGGGCCATAAACAGAAAAGTAGGTCATGCTTTTTGATCGCTCTAACAGATAAAAAACCGGTTAAGTGCGAGTCGAACTCGTGCGCCGAGGGTTCCGTACCTACCCATTATACCGCCATTATATATAAATTTCAACTTTTTTTATTTTTTGGAATTTTTCCTTTATTTGTGCTGTTTTGACCGTGCTTTTTGCCAAATTTTGTGATTCTAGGTCAACGGGATCTACCATATAGGTTTTCGACCCAAAACCTATTACCTATAAGGAACTTCCGGTTGACCTAGAACTGTCAATTTTAGTTGAAAGCAAGGTCTTACAGCACAAGTAAAGGGGCAATTCCGAAAAATAAAAAAAGTTGAAAATTAAGGTAAATTTTGGTACTTACAAGTTTCGCGAAAATCTAAATTTGCCCATATCTTTTTATCGTGTTCACTCAGGACCTTGATTTTCATACACCTAACAGGGACTATAGACCTCAGTATCTGGTATAAATTTCAACTTGCTAGGTCCACCCGTTCCTGAGAAAATCGGTGATGACACACGGAAAGACAGACGGACATGAGAGTGATCTTATAAGATAGAAAAAGTACTCTTTCAGGAGAACATTGCGCAAATAACTTTTTTTGGCCAGATAAGTTTTTCCGTCGTCTTGTGCATTTGCTTAGTGTTTTCTGAAAAAGTACGAATATTCCTATCAAATACAATGCAAAAATTAATATCCGCGATAATGGTAATACATTTTCGCATTTTTTTTGGAACGTTTCCTTAACGCGCGGTGCGGAAGGGGGCTAGACGGAAAAAATTAAGACAAAATTGAACCGATACTTTTTTGAAACCGACACTTTTTTGAATGTGAATTTGGCATTGTGTTCAATATTTTCACAGTACAATATAAGTTCTCGGTAGCCTCGTGGTTTCTACAGTCGCTAAACAGTTAAAAGTCGATGGTTCGAATCCCAGCTCGACAGACTGAATTTTCTATTTTCAATTTTATTTTAAATAATTTCTATATGTGGAATTTTCCCCTAATTTTTTATAACTTATTTTTAAGTTAATTTTGACAGAAGCTTTATACGAAATCTGTCAAATCTGTCATTTTAACCCAGAGTTAGCTGCTAACTCTGGGTTAAAAGGATAACTCGGCGTTTCTGCAAGTGCGCCTTAGTAGAAAGTTTTAACGTCTTATGTTACACTGGCCCTGAATAAAGCCGAGACGGAAGCAGGCTGAACTAATAAATCGTCTGGTACATTATCCATGTTAACCGTTAGGATGCATCAATTATATCATGTAAAGAAAGATTACAATTACAAAGAAGTCTGTTAAAAAGTTAACAAGATTCCGTCACGTAACATACGAGTAAGTATTATTATAACGTAATAGTATAATGTGTGAACTCGCTAACGCCGGCTATTTATTTATAACCGTTAGATATTACCTATGAATATTAATATTTTATTGTTATATTTATAATCGATTGATTAGTTAGTAGAAGTTTATTAATCTTAATGCGACGTATGCGTCCACACTATGGTGTGGAATTTAAACATTTTTTCCGAACGTGGTTTTTGTTTGAGAAATAATAAGTGTTTATTTGATTTAAAACGTTAAAATAAAGATTTTTTAGAGTTTTGAAGGCCTAGCGCAAACATACAAGTTTTAGTTGAACAACTATTTAGTTGTGTTTCATAAGTTTATAGGAATGTACTGCGATCATAGAATGTGCGCAAACTATTAACACGATAGTTGCTCGACAAAAAAATCAAAAAGCCGTATCGATTTGCTTTTGATTATAGTTTAGTTGTGTGGAATTCACAAAAAGTACACAACTCGACTAAACAGTTTAGTCGATGTAAAAGTTGTATGTATGCGCCTTACCTAAAGTGTATTATTTGTTTATTTTTTACTATGTAGGTATATGAATTAATAATTTGATTTATAAATAGATTTCGAGTAATGAATGTTGTAACGTTAAAGTAAAATAGATCATGTAGGCCTTGTTTCAAAGCTCAAGCCCGTTCATAACCCTACAGCCTGTTTTATTTATGTAGGTATGCTAGTATTAAAAAATTAAGTGGCACTCGGGGACTGCCGCGGTAAAGCTATTGCATAGCATTTTTTATCAACTTATGCAATTATAATATTTATGCAATACTAGCTGATGCCCGCGACTTCGTCTGCGTGAACTTAGCCTTTAAAATGCCTTGGGAACTCTGACTTTGCGGGATAAAAAGTAGCCTGTCACTCTCCAGGTCCTCAACTATAGGTACACTGCAAAAAATCACGTCGATCCGTAGCTCTGTTGGGGCGTGATTGAAGGACAAACCAACGCACTTTCGCAGTTATAATATTTCAACATATAAAGTGTAAGTGCATATAGTCAACGTGGTTTTTAGGGTTCCGTACCCAATGGGTGCCAACGGGACCCTATTACTAAGCCCCCGCGGTCCGTCCGTCCGTCTGTCAGCGGCCTGTATCTCGTACACCGTAATAAATAGACAGTTATAATAAACTTACATTACACTTACATTACATGCATGCATACATACATACATACATACACACATACATACATACCTACATACATACATACACATACATACATACATACACACATACATACATACATGCATGCATGCATATTGGCGCATAATAGAAGGATAAATAATATGTGAAAAGAAGCATACTAATATCCCGCAGGAACCGTTTGTTTTCCAGGGATAAAAAGTAGTCTTTGTCACTTTTCAGGCCCTTAACTTTACCTGTGCTAAAAAATAATCTAAAACTTCAATCTAAAACTCCGTTGGCGCATAATTGAAGGATAAGTATGTGAAAAGTAACATACGAATATCCCGCGGGAACTGTTTGTTTTCCCGGGATAAAAAGTAGCCTTTTCACTTTTCAGGTCCTCAACTATGCCTATCAAAAAAACCACGTCAATCTGTCACTTCGCCTGCGCATAATTGAAGGATCAATATGTGAAAAATAGCATACGAATACCCCGCGGGGATTGTTTGTTTTCCTGGGATTAAAAGTAGCCATTGTCACTTTTCAAGTCCTCAACTATGCCTATCCAATAAACCACGTAAATCTGTAACTCCGTTGGCGCCGAATTTAAGGATAAATAAAATAGTTTGCTTTCCCAGGATAAAAAGTAGCCTTTGTCATTTTTCAAGTCATCAACTATGCCAATCCAAAAAAACACGTCATTCTATAACTCCGTTGGTGCATAATTGAAAGATAAATGTGTTAAAAGTAGTATACTAATATCCCGCAGGAACCGTTTGTTTTCCCGAGATAAAAAGTAGCCTTTGTCATTTTTCAGGCTCTTAACTTTACCTGTGCAAAAAAATTATGTTAATCTAAAACTCCATTGCGCGTATTTTGAAGGACAAATGCGTAAAAAATAGCGATGCTATCCCGCAGGAACTGTTTGCTTTTCCGGGATAAAGCCTCTGTGCTATTCCAGATTATATTATATGTCAGTGCCAAATTTCAGCAAAATTGGTTCATTCGTTGTCGCGTTAAAGAGTAACAAACATCCATCCATCCAAACATCCATCCTCACAAACTTTCGCATTTATAATATTATAGGATAGGATATAGGATGGGAAGGATAGGATAGGATAAATAGGATAGGATAGAATCTACACATGACCAGTCATTATAATATCTAGTAATGTACTCACTATGACTGGACAAATCGATACCTTGTACTATTTGTATTATTTATTTCGTAATCCATCCCTAATCCCTAAGAAATTTTCTATTGCTAATGAAAAACTTCAATAACTGTGTTGTTGAGTTGGAATTTTTTACTTATTCTCGATGCTGCGGATAATGTAAGCGTGATTTAAGTACAATCAGCGCCATCTATCGGTGGTTTTTCAAAATCCCGCGGGAACCTTGGATTTTTCCGGGATAATTTGTAGCCTATGTGTTATTCCAGGGTATGATCTATCTCCATTCCAAATTTCAGCCAAATCCATCCATTAGTTTTTGCGTGAAAGAGGAACAAACATACACACAAACTTTCGCCTTTATAATATTAGTAGGATTTCTTTAAAAAATAATTAAAAAACAAACAAACAAGAAAAGCAAACTGTCACTACTTCGCGAGTGAGATTCGAACCTGCGACATCATACACCATACGGTAAAGAAAGCGGTCGCTCGCCCACTGCGCCAAATACTTGAGAACCTCTAAATTGTTGAACGCTTACTGAACGACGGTGTTAGGTTTTTAGGGTTCCGTACCCAAAGGGTACCAACGGGACCCTATTACTAAGCCTACTCTGTCCGTCCGTCCGGCCGTCCGTCCGTCCGTCCGTCCGTCCGTCTGTCAGTGGGCTGTATCTCGTAAACCGTAATAGATAGACAGATGAAATTTTCACATATTACGTATTTCTATTGCCGCTATAACAACAAATAATAAAAATTAAATTAAATTAAAAAAATTAAATTAAATACTTTTATTTAAATTTTTTTTAACGGAACCCTAAAAGAGCGAGGCCCGACTCGCACTTGGCCGATTTTTGTTTCGTTACGGGATTTCTTGATTCGGTCGCCGCGCTCAAACTGTTTGTCCTAGTTCAAAGCCCGCGATAACAGCTATGCAATAGCTTAAAAATTAAATTTTAATAAATATTAAGTACTTACTTATTTTAAACAAGCTCCTTTCCTTTTTTACGAAAAATAAAATGCCACTTATGTTCCCATTCATCTTTTGTTAACTTATTTAGATAAAAATTATATTGTTGTATTTAATCATAATACACAAGATAATATTTTTCAATGAAGATGAAAATACGCTATTGTAACTTATATTTTCTTCTATCATAATTAATAATATGAAAAATATATTTCTATGAGACTGAACCAACAATGCGTTATTTTAGTAAAATAATATTCCGAAACTGAAACACAATACAAGGTTTCGCCCGCTTAAGTAATATAGTCGAAATTACGCAAAACAATAAACTAAGAGGTTCTTCCGTTAAAACCGACGTTCTGAATCGAAATATGCAAATTTTGATTTAACTCTTACATCACAGATCATTGAACTCGGTACCGCCACGGACTTAATACTTTTTATCGTACGACAATTTGTTTCCCACGCCGTGTTTTCTTTTGCACGCCATGATAGAGCACGGGCACTATTAATTATTACTTTTTGTGTTATTTGTAAGTACATAGTGAGTACTTCAATCATTACTAAGCACACTATTATAATATAGCACATAAGATATTATTGTATATAAGGGAGAGCAACCTATAATAAGTCTTTCAGACACCTCATTGCCTTACATCAGTGCTCAATATACTGAATTGAATGTAATATTTTCTGAACTAAGACTAAGATAAAATAATTTACGTATGTTTAGATGTTTAGTATTGTAAAAAATAATTAAGATTATTAATACTTATTATGGATTTATAATAAGCGTTAGTTAATGTGTGCCTATAATTATGATGTATAATTAAATACTATAATATTGTACACCGGCAACGGTAAAACATGCAGATCTTATCTACTTTGCTAATGTAACATTTATAATATGTAACTATATTATAATGTACCATGTTCTGGACAATAAATGAATTATGAACAATGATGTATTGCTTAATTTATTTATTCACTTCACTCTTCGACAATCAGAGATCGGACTAAAGTATCAGCTGATCAAAGTCTATAGTTTGTGGGCGCCCTAAGAGTTCTATACTAGAATGTGCATATACCGTAAAGACTGAAATATTATTATGATGTACCCTTCAACGTGAATGAAAGTAAAGCCGTATTAAATTACTAAATCCACTCTAATGTACGTATGTAAGTTGATCTACGATTCTTATTAGAAAGTTAAATAGGTAGGTACATGAGAAGCCAGTTTATTTTTCTTCAAGATCATCGAGGGTCAATACCTATAATCTGTGTTTAAGTATTGGCCTTCGAGAAAATCAAAGACATTGGCTTAATATCTTAATAGCTAGCTAGGCTAGCAAGGGCAGGGGACATAATATATATTCACGGGGAGAGGATAAAATGTTTCTCTCCTCGCTCAGTTTTATTCACCCGTCGAATATGAGCACAGCGGTGGATATAATATCCGCAGAGGATAAAATTCGAGAAAAAGTTATCCCCGCAATTATTGCCATTATAAATGTTATGCTCTATCATAGAAGAAGATAATTTTTATCTCTTGTCAGTGGATAAAATCGGGGATATAATTTTTGTCTCCATACTAGCACTGCAGGACGGGGCGAATAGGTTGTTTGTTGGCAGCTTTTTTTACCCGACTATTTTAGCAGTATATAATATTATGTATGTATGTGACTATTTACGAATGTTCCATCGTAGAGGATAAACTACTGAGCCAATTTTAATGAATGTCAATCGATTCGTTATGACGGACGGTCCGATGACATTATTACATTTTATACGAATAAAATCAAGCAAAGCAGTGATAGCCTAGTGGTTAGGACTAAGGTCTCTTATTCGGGGGGTCGCAGGTTCGATACCGGGTATGCATCTCTGACTTTTCGGAGTCATGTGCGTTTAAGCAATTAAATATCACTTGCTTCAACGGGAAGGAATACATCGTGAGAAAACCTGTAGCACAGTAGATTTATGTAATAATTCTACTGTGTCTGTAGGTAGGTACATCTGAGAGTTCTCTATAATGTTCTCGAAGGTGTGTGAAGTTCGCCTATTCGCATTGGGCCAGCGTGGTGGACTATGGCCTATAACCCTTCTCTGAGAGGAGACCTGCGCTCAGTAGTGAGCCGTTGATGGGTTGCTGATGATGGTGATGATAAAAATCAATATGACGGATGCTACAACCAATTTTCTGTAGACGGGTCACAGAACTTTCATCCTTGTTGACAACATAACTAGGTATATTATAAGCCGATAGAGTAAATTTCAAACAAGTGTAAATTAAAATTTTTATTTTTAAATGCAAGCTTTTAGTAGCTACATCATTAGACTGTGGATATCATCTAGGATCAGAGAACTTGTTATGACGAATCAAACGAGCCCAAACTCGATGGGGTTACGTCGTTTTATTACAGAGTTCCGATAGCCATCTTCCGTCTCCATCATCGGATCAGCTCCATGTCACAATAATATTGCATTGTCATCCGATTTACACATACATGAAAAATTTCAGCTCGATCAGAAATCAGGAAATGGGTCTTATTCATCTTGCAAGATTTGACCCAAACAAACATTGCAAGTTAAATAAAAGCTTGTAAAAATAAAATAGCTCGCACTATATATAGTGACTTAGTATGTACTAAGCAACTCCCTTACAAACCCAGTTTCCCATGGATAACAGATTTCAAAATACCGGATAATTTCAAAGTGGTCCCACTCGGTTTGGTACTTAAAAAACTTTTTTTCAACTTTCACTTTTCATGTCCAGTAGTAGAGTCAACTGTAGAGTCAACTGAGAGTCAAAAAGTTACAAACTCTAGCGGTCAAACTTAAAAATAGCAGTTTAATTAATATTTAATACTAATGCTCGCGACTTCTTCCGCAGGGATAGGTTTTTAAAATGTCCGTGGAAATTCCTTTGATGTTCTAAAGTGAGAAGTATCCTATGTAATCTCCTTGACAATTTTTTCGAAATTTATTCAGAGTTAATTTACCTACTCGCACTGAATTTACATTAGTGAAAGTAGTTCAATTTATGCAAAAACTACAGAATTAACTGGAGTTTGTCTGATGTATTTGTGATTCTGTATATATACAGAAGTTTATGTTAGAAAGGTACATTATACTAAGTAATTTTCTTTAGTACTGGAAAATAGGCAATCATAATAATGGATCATAATAATTTTATAGAGGCACTGGGCAGATTGCTCCTACGCTTATATGTAGCTAATTTGATTTATCTTTCATTTTGATAAGTAGAACGTTAGGTATTTGATTTATGAGTAATCCCTAGACTAATATTATTAATTAAAACTATCTTACTATTGATAGGTTAAACAGATTGATAAAGAGATAAAAGATAACGAGTTGACGGATATAGTGACTGGAGTTTGATAGTGAATATTTGCACCTAATAAGGTCCGGTATCCACCAAAGTGAAGACGAGCGAAGAGGGAAGAAGAAGAAGAAAGGTGTGCCCGCTGGAGTGGAGTTGAACTGTCATACGCTAGCAAAGCGAGACGACCGCCTAAAATCGCTTACATCTCATACTTTAGTATCTCCGCTGCGTTCGCCTCTAAGAAGAATCAAGAATGAAACTTCTCATCTCCTCTTTGCTAGAAATGTGTCCACTAAAGCTTAGCGGAGAGATGTGGGAATGACAATATGAAATTGGTAAGATAATATGAAAAGATAAAAGATAGGTAATACCTCTTGATGGATACAGTGACTGTAGTTTGGTAAAAGCCCCGTATCCACCAAAGACAGGAGAAAAGAGCAGCGTAGCGTGGGTAGGGCGTTTTCACTAAAGCGCAGAAGAAATGTGTACTGGCTAAACCGGAATTGAACTGTCTGCGCACATTAAATTTTCATAGGCTTGCATAGAGTAAGATGACCTATACTATACGCAGAACACTGCTCACATCTCCTGTTCTCCGCTCCATACGCCCTCGTCTCCTCTTAGCCTGAACTGAGTTGAAGCAGCTAAGCCGAGATGAGTGTGGAAATAGCGATATCCTATTGGTAATTTACGAAACATCTACTCTTCTCTCAGACCATCTCCGCTTTGTTAGATACCGGTACTTACCCGAGGTAGGTATCAAAAACGAAAAAGTTAAAAGCCTTTTCAAGGCGATTAATCACTTCCAGACATTCTCTCATTTTATGTGTACTCCAAGTCGGAGTCATTAAGGATGAAAACAAAAACATTCATTATTAAACAACCTAACTAACCTTTTTCACTAATGAGACTCCATTTTCCCGGCACGGTGGAAAGTCAACCACAAAACAAAATTGTCACGATGTAATTCGACAATTAGGGGAGTTGAAATGTGTACCTAACCTTTATGGTCCAAGATCCCAGTGCCGCCAGACCTAAGTTATTTTCTCAGCAATTATTTGTGTACGATAGATTACTGTTCGAATGTCCTTTCAGTATATGCGTACCAGCTAGATTGTGCCGACGGCCAATTTCCAGATACCAGGTGCTAAAGGTAGGTAAAAACTAGAATAACTTATCTTAAATTCTCAGGGCTGATTTTCATATATGTTTTAAAGAATACTGTAAAAATTAATAAATTAATACTGCCAGACGCTTACCGCCGGCGGTTACTTTAGCCAGACGCTTTGAAGCTCCCAAAAAAATATATAATTTAAGTTAACTTATATTCTCAGTTCTGATTTTTATACATGATACACAGGGAACTATTGCGATATTATCTGTAAGCTGCCAGACCTATTGGAAGGGTCAAACATCCCCCCAGACACACATTATGCGTCCCCGTATGTATGAGCGCTAGAACATGATTCACTTGTTTAAGTGTGTGAGAGATAATATCATCATACTATAATATTATAAATGCGAAAGTGTGTTTGTTGGTTTGTCCTTCAATCACTCTGCAGAGCTATGGATCGACGTGATTTTTGCCTGGGTATTATGAAGGTACATATTGTTAGGGTACCAAAAATCATCTTTTCTACTATGAAGCTATTAGGAAGCTAGGACTATGGAGATTTTTTACCCCTTTTTATCCTTTTGAGGTCTGAATTTTAAAAAGTGTAAGTACAAGCCATAAATAAAAGCTCCTTTAAAAAAAATAAGAAAAAAATTGCTTTTGACAATCCGAGGATTGGTGTAAAAGGAGGAAATTTTTGAAAATTGACTGTTTAGGTAAATTGAAAATATTAATTCATGAACCGATTTAAGCTTTTTATTCTATAATCGTTTTGCTAACCCCTTCTGTCAGTGATATTAAGTCCTAACTAAAGGAAAGCGTCGAAGAAACACAATATCAACATTTAAATTCACTCGTTTATTTAAGGTCGTCGCAAAGGAAAATAAAATCCGAAAAACTTCTCCTATACCGTAGTTAAAGCTATCATAGCTTATTACTTTCAGTAGATACCTAACTTTATAGTTATTGGTAAAAAAAAACAACATAAAAATTAAAGCCTAAACAAACAACAAAAGACCATCAATCATTTTAAGACGTTCCCTCACATTAATAAAACAAGTCATTAGGTTAAAAACCTAAACACTTATCTTACCTTTTTCTCTAATAACACTCCATTTTCCTGAAAACCATGCGGAGTCGACGCCGAAAATCCAATTTATCATTATCAAAGTCCTTTATACTTACCTAATCTTATAAATAATAGATCACATAGAATGTCGGAAGTTTATCAAAAACAGAAATTAAAAAAAAACTTTTGTTGTTAATATTTATGACGAAATAACTTTAAGCGACGATTTTTTAGCTAGTTGTGCAAGCCACACAACCACTAAACATCACAAAACATTTAATGCAATTTGCATACATAGGTATTCCATTACCTGTATACTACCATTTCATTTGTATTGTACTAAATAACGTAATATATTTATCTATACCAAGAAAAAAGAAAATATGGAAGACAAGGAAGACTAGGAAACACTCTATACCTAGGTATCTAACAGTAACTGAAAAGCCTTAAAAATAAAATAATATTTACTTTAGTAAACTCACTATAGATTCTTAGGGCCTTTTACACCATCGTCAAGTAAACTTTGCCAATGCAAATACTATCAAAATATAAACTTTATTCGTCGGTTAAATGGGTCCTTGGGTACTATAATATCTATTATTCTTATTCTTAGTTAACTTTATAAGTATATTTGAGACGCATGCATGTCAATAAAACACTCATCTTACCTTTTTCCTCTAGAAACACTCCATTTCCCGAAGCCGGTGCAAAGTCAACGCCACAAAAACAAACAACAAAATGGATTATCAACAAAATACGTATAAAGTAGACGTAACTCGAACGCGTGCGTAAACTCTTGATGATCGAGTAAAACCTCGGTGTTTTGCCGTGCAAAACCTTCGAGTTTTAACACTTCGGCCTCACACGCTTCTTGAACGCTATTGACGGCTTATACCGGCTCATGTTAGACCGCAAATGACTGCCGGCCGAAGCAATACAATCGCTGTGACGTCGCAAAATGAAATTAAAAAACTGAAGAAGCTCTAATGGACAGGGAATCTATAGTCATCGTTACATGTCGGGTGGAGAAAGTCGCGGCAGACTTGCCCACTCATTCATTACGATTTGAAAGTGCAAGTTCAAATTCTTATTGCTTATTTTTTGGGAGGTCATTTGCGTTATTATTTTTTAATCCGTGGACAAAAGCCCGGCATTTCTTTGTAGGTACAGCGGATAATTATCTATATACGATATAGGTACATACATCGAGACTATTTTTGCCGTCAACCTTTTTAGAACGGGACATTTAGCATTGACTAGATTTCATCTGTTTAAGAATCAATCAGATATTGTTATGCGTACTGGTAAAGCAATTTATATTTCATCGAGAGTGCAACTTAAAATGGGAGTTAGGTACCTACCTATTTTTGAGGTCATTTGAGTTAAGTTATACTAGCTTTTGCCCGCGACTTCGTTCACGACTAGTAATGTTTTTAAAAATCCCACGAGGACTCTTATTTTTTCCCTATGTCAGTTTTCAGAGTCCGTTGCTCCATTGCTGCATAATTGAAGGGCAAACCAACAAACACACTTTCTTAGAATTTATGTATAGACAATGTACCTTTACCTTCTAAAATAGCTATATATGGCTATTTATAGGTGCAATTTGTCGTCATTATTTTTGTACATATTTATACTTATCGTTGTTTTGTACCACACGGATACAGTTTGTATTGTATATTTTATTTTGTAGCAGAATTGATTAGCACTGTTTTACTTTTTGCGTACCCATGTTTCAGGGAGTCATAGTTCAACGTACTATTATTTATCTTTGAAAATGCAATTGTGTCATGTAAATGGAATACTTACTTACTCTGTTAGCGTTTTGGGCACTCTACCTGTACAATGTACATGTCCTGAACTGTACTTGAACTCTGTCTTTACTTAGATAGGTAATTTATGTATTTAGTATTATGTTTTAGGCTTATTATAATACTAATGACTATCCATTGTAGTTGGCTCGCAAATTACAACTAATAAGCTCAGTATTCTCAGTAAACACCTCAACCGACTCAATAGCCCAAATATTTTTTTGAATAGTAAAAAAAAAACAGTAAAAGCTAAAAATGATAAGTATATTCAGTAAAAAGCTTGGATTTCTTTAGTTGTTCCTATCTCAAGAAAAAATATTAATCTTAAGAACGAAAGAAAAAATAATGGAGGAAATATTATGTATTTCAGACAAATAATAGGGCAAATCAATACTCATAGGTTATAGCATATTTTTTTTTAAATAACTCTACATAACGTTTTTTCTTTCTAAAAACCGTTTAACGTATTACGTCTTTAGGTTTAACTAGGTATGAACGGAGCCATAATTTAGTGGTCGATCCGGATTAGATACCGTTGTGTAACAGAGTGGTGCGTAAACTAAAGCCATAAAAGCGATGCAAGCATGCATTCCGATGCGTAGCAAAACCAGAATGTACTATTTTCTTCTCGCCATTTCCATTACCTGCTTTTTACTGGAAGAGATTTCGCAGGCATTGATTAGTTTCGGATAATTTTCAATGCCTACGAATTCTTCCGAATGCAAAAATCGTGAGAAATCTTTAATTCACTATGTCAATATCCAAGTGCAAACTAAATAAAACATTTTGTCATTTAGAAAAATCGGCCAAGTGCGAGTCGGGCCTCGCTCTTTAAAGAGCGAGGCCCGACTCGGCAAAGTTTTATCGGCAAAGTTGAGCCACCAAGGAATTTGTTATACTTTAAAAAAAAAAGAAGATCAGCCAAGTTGAGGTTGACTAATATTCTCCTCTCCCCTCCAACTAAGTGGAAAGCTTGTGTTAGGAGTGGGTACGACAATAGTACAACGGGTGGTATTCGAACCTGCGACCTTTCAGTTTTCAGACCGCTCCTTTAACCGTTGGGCTAAAGGCTTGAGGCTACTTTGCCGATTAGAAACTAATTAGGAACTTAAAAATCGTCACTTACCTCCAGATGAGATTGCAGTCAAGGGCTAACTTTTTGTTTGGTTGTAATCGAATAAAAAAACTTGATTAAACTAATGAAGGTACATGACCGTGTTACTTGTGAGTCACTTTGAATGATTTAATACAATATGCTGGTGGATGTGGGATCCGTTGCGATGCTAATGTTAACGGTTAATTCGATATTGTATTTCTACAATCACGTCCCACGATTCCCTACCTACTCACTGAGTAACCGGTCCAAAGAAATTATGAATAACTATCATACAGTAGAAAAAAAACTTGACAGGTGTCAAGGGACACCCGGATGGAACGAAGTTATAAAAAATTAGGGAAAAATTCCACATGTAGAATTTATTTTAAATAAAATAGAAAATAGAAAATTCAGTCTGTCGAGCTGGGATTCGAACCATCGACCTTTAACTGTTTAGCGACTGTAGAAACCACAAAGCTACGGAAATCTAATATTGTAGTGTGAAAATATTGAACACAATGCCAAATTCACATTCAAAAAAGTGTCGGTTCAATTTAGTCTTAATTTTTTCCGTCTAGCCCCCTTCCGCACCGCGCGATAAGGAACTACGTTCCAACATTAGAGCATTCGACAAACATTCAGTTCATCCGCGCGGAATTAGTTTTGTTTTCCCGGGATAAAAAGTTGCCTACACTCTATAATATAGGACTATCACTATCCACTGACTTTTATAATTAATCTATGACTAACACTGGACTGGCTGTCCCTATACAAATGACAGCTTAAATTATGGATCAATTTGAAGCGCCACATTTGGCATACGAGTGTCTCTGTAACTAATTATTATAATAAGTATAGGGATGTAGGAAGTGCCAAAAAGTATCAACTATCGGTTGTCAACTAGACGTGGCTTCACTAATTTTAGTTCCTTGTACACTCGTAACTGTTTACAGCGCTAAAATGGCGTCAATAAAGTAGGTCAAAAAATATGACAGCAACCTGTCCAGTGTTATTAGATTATAGAGACCAGTGCCACTATCTTTTTTAAAGCCACGTTAGTTCGGGAACGTTTTTCAATGTTAAAGTAACATAACAATACTTCATACCTAGTACCTACCCACAGTACCTACTTTACAAAAGTTATAAGTACTACCTAATATTGTTACTCCTTCTTCTGTCTAAAATATGACAGCATGAATGATTGTCTAGCCTATTGCTTACTATATATATCGCTATACCTACCTACCTATAGCGCTATCTCCTTCACACTCACGTTTCATTTTACACAGTTTTGACACTTACCTATTACCTAATAATTAATAAATAGCCGTTTTAACTATCTCTCAAGTCTGATCCAAGTCAGAACACGCTATATAGATTTCAGCCGTTTACAGTCAACAAATAAAAAAATTCTCGGAAGTGAAAAGTCTTTGTTTCTGTTTGTGTATGACGACAAACGTAAACACACTTCAAACGTGACGGTCTCATCACCAATCCCAATTTGAGTAATATTGTGAGAACATGGTAATGAGTAATGTTAATTTCATACTTAAGTATATATAACAATTTATTTTTCCTAAAAGTGTTAATTCAAATACCCAGAGCTGCTTATTGTGGGCTTTTTCAGACAAGGGTGCATTTGGTAACTCAAGTTTTAAGTTGTCGCAATTAAGTAATTAATTATCATCACTATCTCATTTCCATAAAAAAAATTAAACTTGAAATTTTTTTTGACATTCACAGTCAAGAAATCCTATATAATCTAATATTTTATAGACTTTTAGGTCTAGTTAAGACCCTGATATATCTAACTTAGCAATAATTGATCGTAGGTACTATGTAAACAATAATGCGCTTGCTTCGCTCGCTGCTAGGTCTCCTCACTTTTGATTAATGAGAAAAATACCTACAGCCACATCGGATAAGCTAAAACAAAAGCTATCTGTTTGTCTAAAGTATCTCTTTAATACCCCATTATCTCCTAGAAGACGATCAGATGGCCAATTTTAAAGTTCTTATTTTAAGTTCTATGAAGTATCTGGACCTGGTTCACTGATAGCAGTGAATCAGGTCCAGCAAGATCTATAGAGATAGGATATCTCTATACGTTAGATCGACGCATAAAAATAATAAGTCACAAATAAAATGTCTCATAAATGTTTATATTTTACATTTTTTTGTAAAGTAAACGCATTATAAAGTCAAATCAACTAGAAATAAAAACACTTAGCTCGACGGTAGAGCTGGCTGCTCTTTTTTTCAAATATACTTACACTCATAATGATAATTGTTTCTAATACAAAAAAGCAGCGCAAAATTTGATATTTTCACAAACAAAAAAATTACTTCTTCCCGAAGTGGCATCTAAGAGAAGGAAGTAAAGAGGGAATTTGTCACTCTATGCGCGTCATCTGATTCCGAATGGCGGTAGCGCGCGACTCATTTCTCGCGCTATATTCATCAACCGGTAACATGTCAGTGAGAACGTCGCCACTACTAAAGGATCTCGAGAGTCAAGAACAGTGTAGGTACAAACACTGATCAAATAAAGAATAAGAAGACTGAAAAAAATAAAGATTTTTTGGGCCTATTTCAATCCTACTAATAATATCCTACTAATATTATAAATGCAAAAGTTTGTGAAGATGGATGCATGGATGGATGGATGTTTGTTACTTTTTCACGCTACAACGAATGAACCGATTTAGCTGAAATTTGGAATGGAGATAGCTCATATCCGGGATTTACACATAAGCTACTTTTTACACCGGAAAATTACAGAATTCCCGGGGGAATTAAAAACCTTAATACACCCGGACGAAGGCGCGGGCATCATATTATAGTTGTGAAATAAGCCCTAAAATAGTATATCCCAAGAAGAGTTAACCAACGACTACAAATTATAATTTGGTTTTACATGGATTATTATCCATAAAACACCTATCACAGTCATCTTTATTTAGAAAAATATTGTAGTTAAATGTTAAAAATTCAATTTCTATAAGTTATTTATTGTTAGCGTCCCCAAATATAACTTTATTTCAAATGTTAGGTAGTTAATTTATTCCAATCAGATTTATAAATAGTTTAATAATGTAAATTGTATGTATACACATGCGATATTAACATTACATTAACCTATGACTGCGCGTAATATATTATAATTTGTTCAACAATAGATAGTAGTGGTTAAATTCTTAGTAATAAATGCTGTAAGTCCAGACCAGACTTTTCCCTTGCAATTAATGCGAATAATTGACCTAATCGTTTTGCCGGAAAAAACGGCATAGGTATCACGCGATGGTATGCTAACTGCATTTGAAATCGAGAGGTTCGTGATTGGCTGCAATCGAGAACAAATCGTAATCGATTTTTGTTCCGCTTGTATGACTCGATGAGAAACTGAGTGGGCCGTTTTGATAATACCTCCAAGGTTTATTACCAACAGTTATTGAAACGGTTATTTTTTTGACTTGAGAAAAGAAGGGTCAAATTCAAAAGAAAAGTACAAGAAAAAAGTTTAAAAACGGTAACTCGATTACCGAAAATTAGATGTAACATCAGTCATTTATTATTGACTAGCTGTTGCCCTCGCGACTTCGTCCGCGTGGAATTAGGTTCTTTGAAAATCCCGTGGGAACGGCTGGTTTTATCGGGATAAAAAAACAAACATTCAACCTGTATTTAAATTTTAAGGGGTAGAATTTTCAAAAACTGTGAAATGCATACTTTTTTGTTTTTAATCAAGAGCCAAAATACCAAGTTTCGTGGATATAACTTGATCGGACCCTTTCCATCCCCTATTTAACCCCTTTGATGGTAGAATTTAAAAAATATATAAAATATGTACTTCTTTATATTTAATCAAAAATTCCAACTATCATAAACATTACTTAAAAATAACTTGAAATATGAAGGACTATCATACAAATATTCAACCCCTATTTAACCCATTTGGGGGTACATTTTCCACAAACTGTGAAAGACATACTTCTTTGTTTTTAATATAATGCCTAATTACAGTTTCATAGATAAACTTTAAAAAATGACGGTTTTTCATACAAACTATCAAAACCTATTTTACCCCTTAGGGGGTAGAATTATCAAAAAGGTAAAAAAAGTTCTTCTTTATATTTAATCAAGAGCAATAATACCAAGTTTCATAAACATTACTTGATAAATAACTTGGAAAATGAAGGACTAATCCTATAAAAATTCAACCCCTATTTTACTTTTATTTTTATTTTGGTAGAATTTTCAAAAAATGTAAAATACGTACTTCTTTATTTTTCATCAAAAGCCCAAATTCCAAGTTTCATAAACATAACTTGAAAAATGGCTTACTTTCATACAAACTATCAACCCCTATTTTACCCCTTAAAGGGTAGAATTTTCAAAAAATGTAAAATACCTACTTCTTTATTTTTAATCATCAGCCAAAATACCAAGTTTCATAAACATAAATTGAAAAATGGCGGACTTTCATACAAACTATCAACCCCTATTTTACCCCTTCGGGGGTAGAATTTTCTAAAAACTGTAAAATACGTACTACTTTATTTTTAATCAAGAAACAAAATACCCAGTTTCATAAACATAACTTGAAAAATAACTTGAAAAATGAAAGACTATCGTACAAACATTCAACCCCTATTTAACCCCCAAAGGGGTAGAATTTTCAAAAACTGTGAAACACGTACCTCTTTATTTATAATTTAAAGCCCAAATACCGAGTTTCATGGGTATAACTTTAAAAATGACGGACTTTCATACAAACTTTAACCCCCTATTTAACCCCCTTGGGGGTGGAATTTCAAAAAATCCTTTCTTAGTGCTCCCCTACGTTATAGAAGGAGCCTACTGTCAAAATTTCAAGTTTCTAGCTTCAGTGGTTTAGGCTGTGCGTTGATAGATCAGTCAGTCAGTCAGTCAGTCAGTCAGTCAGGACAAGTCTTTTTATAAGTATAGATTTTGTTCGTATACAAGCAAAAAATTAAAAAAGAATAAAAAACGCGACTGCTTTAAAGAATATCAATGAAAATATTATGTAACATAATAAACATTGGTTGTTTTGAAACTACATTTGGAGCGGAACTTTGTAAGAAACTGGTGTTCTAGGCATTATAGTGCGATGGTTATCCCACACTGCATCATGACTTTGTGATATATCACATTCAAGGTTTAACTTTCCATCGGTTAAAAATATAAAGGCTAAAATTTGTGAACCCATGCAAGTCATTTTTCTCTAAACTAGCGGCACGCTATGATGGCCGGTTTGACACATTACAATAGTGATGTGGAATGTCAATTTACTCTCGAACAAAAAACAATTAAGTTTTGTTTTTGTACCTGATTAAATAGGTTTAATAAAACAAAAATGTATATGTTTATTTAATTTATTTGAACGAACTGAATATTTGAATGAAAATGAATATACATACTTTATATGCACACAAGAAACATATGAATACAAAAGATACCAAAAAAGGTGCCACAAAAGGCCATAATTAATCAGATTCGTCCATACTACTATTTTCACTGTCGTCACTGCTATCATCACCTACATTAATAATTATATGTTCGTTTTCTATAATATTATCTATTTTCACATCTCTTTCATAATCTTCCCTTATTAATTTAACAGTTCTATTCACAACCTTTTCCCAGTCTCCTTTAGTCACATGTTCACAAGCTTCTTCTAATAATTTTAGCATTTTTTTTGTGGTAAATGGGGGTTCTGTATTGTGTCTTGCAGCATATCCCTTAATTTGAGCCCACACCAACTCAATCGCATTATACTCACAATGGTAAGGCGGTAACCGTATAACTCTGTGCCCATGTTCTAATGCTATTTCGTCAATGACGTATCGGATCTTGGTTGGTTTGTTTTCTTTTAAAAGACGTACTAATTCCGCTTTTAACATATTCATGTTTGCATCTACGCCATTTTTACGAAGCCATGCGACGATATCAGCTTTCTTTTGGGATTGGGCAGGTGGCTTGTCAATTTGCATCGAGTGGTATGGGGCGTTGTCCATAATTATAATAGATGGTTCAGGGAGGCTACACAACATTGAGGTAAACCATTCAGTAAACTTTTCTCCATTCATGTCTTCATGATAGTCTCCAGTGGTTTTTGACGCAAAAGCCATGAGAGAACCTTCGACAAACCCGTTGATGGTTCCGGCGTGACAAATTATAAGTCGCGATCCTTTTCCTACAGGAACTTTGGAAGTAGATGCTGCTGTGTCATCGTTCCAAGAACGGCCTACAGTATGGTTAGCATTAAGCCATGTTTCATCCAAGAACACAACATTTTGCCAATTTTTGATTTCTTTCACTTGCCGTAAAAAAGTATACCTTGCCATCGCTATATCAAATCTTTCCATCAATATTTTGCGTTTGTTACATTTTTTGTATCGAAATCCAATGGTCTTCAAAATCTTCGTTAAAGAACTTTCCCCACCGAAGAATAATCCAGCTTCCTTCAGTGAATGCACCAACTTTTTTCTTGTTGGATACTCCTTCTGTAAATAGTAGCCGTAAACATGTCTTCGGATAGCATCGGCATCAAAGCTATCGATGCCTACGACTGGTTTTGCTCGTTTTCTCTTTTTTGGTGTGTGAAGTTTATTTTCTTCTGTGCCAGTCTCGCCATATTTTTTTTTAGTTATCCGTCTAACAGTTCGTTGTCCAATATTAAGCGCATCAGCTACGCGTTCAACCACTGACGTTATAGGTAAAATTGGCCCTCCATTTTGAGATTCACGATCGAAATAGTTACGAAGGCGTATTACGAACTCACGTGTCTGACTATTTAGAACAGTTCTCTGCGTACGTTCGGTCATATCGACGAAATCCACAACAAAGGGCTTGAACAGAGTCCAAATTAACGAGCAAGGGTCAACAGTAATGCAGTATCAATATTTGAAATCCAAAGCCAGGTCAAAACTATATCACAATCGCATTGCACTGACAGTTTATACTTTTCGAAGCAACGTCAATTCGAAACTGCTTTGTTTTGCATTGAGCATTGACGCGGGTTTGCCGGAGGTAGTAGTTGTGCTAGCCAGCGATCCTATGTGACGATCGTATTAGATTCCATTTTTAAAAATTTTCAATTTAGAAAACCAAATGCCGAGTTGTGGTATATATCATATAAAAATAAAAATTTTACCTTTTGTATGAAACAGCTGATATTTTTTTGCGATTTCAGAGGTTTGTCCACATAGTGAAAATTGTTCATATTCACAAGTACATTCACCCCTTAAATGGTGCAAACTGATTTTTCTACACTTGTATACATTTTAGAAATCAATTTAATAAATAAATTTTGAGGCCTAAACCTAAAACTACATTCGATAAAATTTATGAATCTCTGCACATCACTATCGTCAATAAAGTAATACAATTATTTCCTTCAAAGTCGTTATCAATTAATACGGAACTTCATGAGCGGACAAACGTCAAACCGGCCATCATAGCGTGCCGCTAGTTTAATAACAAATCCACTTGTTAGCCTGTCAATCATTGAGGTATAAAAATGGCTGATCACTCGATGAATCGATTAGAGATGCACAATCATCAATCATTCCTGTGACGCGTCTTTTACGAGATGGAAATGATGAAATTAACGTTTTTATAATGAAGTGTTCGACATCATCTTTTACGCCACCATGGATTAGGTGGTTACTTACTTTCGCGTGAGATTTCACTCTCATTAGAGACTAGCGACCCACTCGACTTCGCATGGATGTAATTTAGTTATGAAGAAATTGAGATTTTCATACAATAATATTTGGTGTGGATTTTCCAAAAATTTTCTTTCATACTAGGTATATGAGAATGTATGAAAGAAATTTTTTAATATAGCCGATCCATAGTGAATCGATTTGGCTTTTTTTGTCGAAACAAAAAAGAAATGTAATATCAATGCATGTAAAAAAGGCATGGATGGAACTTTAAAATAAGGATGATAGTTAACTTTGACTTTAAAAAAAGGAGTTTAATAAATTCTAACAGAATCTTGCGGTTAATTTGAAAATAAAAGTAAGTAAATGTCCAATGTCCTAACTCCTAGCTAACCGGGTTTTAGTTACAAAATAGCTATTGACCAGCTCATCACACGTGTTAAACGAATTGCATTCGAGTAAATTATACTACAATTAAATAGATTTGTGGTATGAACGCTTCATTAATTATTTATGCGAAGCTAGCCAATGTTTGCTACTAGACTACGCCCGCATGGAAGTGTTTCAAAATTGTCTGTTCCCGTGAGACCACATTATATTATCAATGATAATATTATTATAAGTATTCTATCTCCGCGTCCAAGATGTAAGCTATCTCAATGCCAAATTTCATCAAAATCGTTTCTATACTTAAGCCAAGAGTAGGTAGGTACCTAACAGAGAGAAAAGCAGACAGAATACACTTTCGCTTCTATATTTTTATCATGGGTAACAAAAAGTGAATGTTTTTTTAACTTGTGCAGGTAAAGGAATATCTGTCAGTAGGCCAGTTCCAATTTCACTGCTGAGTAAAGTTTAAATGACGAATTATGTTTTGACAGATTTTAAATACAAATACTGTCAGAACTCCTCTAGTCCTGGGTTAAATGTTACTCGGCGATGGATGGTGAAATTGGCATTAAGTTTTGCAAAGTTTTGGACTTTATTGAAAGGTGCATCTTTGTATGCCATTACGGCGGCAAAATCACGTGCTATTGGCTTTAAATTGACGACGTTAAAGATCCCCTCGCCAATCCTTATTCACAATGAAAGAAGAATGAGAGAAAACTAATAGATAATTAGTAAATTACTAATTAATTAACTCTTTGATGACTACAATTAAGCGAACGCCAATACACGGAGTTTCCAGCGCAAATTCAGATTATTCTAAGATAACATCCATAAAAGGAAGCTGGCATCAAATAGCGTGACATAGTATGTTACTGTACTGATAATACTCTTTTCTCGGAATAAATAACCATAATAGTGGTGCGTGATTGAGGAGATATCTATATATATAAAAGAAAGTCGTGTTACTTACACTATTTATAACTCAAGAACGGCTGAACCGATTTGGCTGAAAATTGGTGGGGAGGTAGCTTAGAACCAGGAGACGGACATAGGATACTTTTTAATATTAGAAATGCGAAAGTGTGTTTGTATGTTGGTTTGTTTTTCAATCAAGTAGCAAAAAAGCAACGGATCGACGTGATTTTTTGCATGGGTATAGTTGAGAACCTGGAGGGTGACAAAGGCTAAGTTTTATCCGGGAAAATTAAAGAGTTCCCGCGGGATTTTAAAAATAAAATCCACGCGGACGAAGTCGCGGGCATCAGCTAGTTTCTCATAAAACATAGGTTGAGATCTGTAGAGTGTACTTTGACGTCGTCGCTTAGATTTTACTGTCGAGTTAAAACGAGACAGTTTTTAGGGATGAGTAGCGAGCGGAATTACTGTTGTTACAATTTGAACGCGTGTGTTGCATTGGAACATGGCGTTATAATATAGCGTGATTGTATAATAGATTAAACTGTAATACTTACTTACAATCTAATGTGTGTTTTCCTAGACTCCTATGTAACAGACATTCAATATTACTGTTGTTACAATTATTGGAACGCGCGTGCTGCATTGGAACATGGCATTAAAATATATAGCGTGATTGTATAAAAGATTGTACAAATTGTAAATTGTTTACCTACAGTCTAAACTGTAGGTAAACAATTACACCTAATTGTTTACCTACAGGTGTATTTTCCTAGACTCCTATGTAATAGACGTACAGTGTTGTAAACCCATAGGTAGATTATTAATTAAAATCTTGCATTTAATGTCAACGGGTGGCCTACGGGAAACTCGAACGTCAGAAAGTTAGCCAGTAGTAACACGGGTAACGATGGTAAAGCGATATATCATTGTAATTTTTTTTTATTGTTAGGTAAGTAAATACAGTAAATAAATAAAAATCGGCCAAGTGCGAGTCGGGCCTCGCTCTTTTAGGGTTTCGTACATATGACCAAATCACTTTTCTCTAACTAGATATTTAAATATCTTAGTTCTTAGATAGTACTAAATTAGCATATGGGGAAAAATGCTCGTTTTGTTTTGGCCACAATTACTTATAAACCACATCGTAAATCGGTGTTTTCAGTATTTGTTTAAATACACTACATAGTACATAATATACAGAAATTTCAAATTCCTAAGTAGTTTAGTTTTTGAGATAGACCCCGTAACGTAAGTGGTCTAAAACCGAAAACTTTGACGGCCCTCCATTTCTTCATTTTGGTAGCTAAAAAATAATAATAAATATATTTGACCTCTACTTAATGAGTTCTAGACAATGACACCCCACATGCCAGGGTAAAAAAATAAAATTTTATTTCGACTCCTTTTCCATGTATGGGAGCCCCCTTTATTTTTTATTTTTATTTTATTTTTATTATTTGTTGTTATAGCGGCAATAGAAATACACACTCTGTGAAAATTTCAACTGTCTACCTATTACAGTTTACGAGATACAGCCCGCTGACAGACGGACGGACGGACGGACGGACGGACGGACGGACGGACGGACGGACGGACAGACGGACAGACGGACAGACGGACTGCGGAGGCTTAGTAATAGGGTCCCGTTGGCACCCTTTGGGTACGGAACTAACTAAAAAATATTTCTTTAAAAAGCAATTTTTCTTTAAGGCGGGGTGGAACCTGATACCTGAGGCATATTATAAAGCCCCAGTGCACAGCGCTGTACTAGACAGGAATGCTAGTTGTTTGTTTTTGCATACGAGCAACGTAAATGATTTATCAGCAATTAATCAATTGATTCGTGTTTGATCACCGTTTAATTACGTATCCAATGCTTATTTGTGATTAGATGATTTATTTTATTTGCAATGAAAGATGAATGGCTTCGCAGTGAGCTATCAAAGTTAACTCAAAGAAAATGTTCTACGCGTCATTGGCGAAGTAAATTGTGGGTAATTATTATTTAAAAAACAATAGAAACAATAAAATTACTGCAAATTTTATACATATACTTACTTAGAGAATTTTAAACATAAATATTTTAACATTATGAATATAATCGATGTCTTTGAAAGTTTCTGAATTATTAATTAGCTGTATTATTTAGAAAGCAGTGATAGCCTAGTGGTTAGGACCGTGCTCTCCTTTTCGGGGGGTTGCATGTTTGATCCCGGGCACGCACCTCATAATATCACATACTTTAACGGTGAAGGAAAAGATTGTGAGAAAACCTACACACCTGCGAGTTCTCCATAATGTTCTCGAAGGTGTGTGAAGTCTGCCAATTCGCATTGGGCCAGCGTGATGGATTATGACGTATAACCCGTCTATGAGAGGTGACCTGCGCTCAGTAGTGAGCTGTTGATGGGTTGATGATGATGATGATGATGATGATGGCAATGCGGGGTATATTTACCGATAGGCGATATGGGCGTTCGGTTCTCAAGGTGCTGGAACGGTGACCGGAAAGCGGGCAGACCCCTAAATAAATGACCAGACGAACGAAATGAATGGAAACGCGTCGCAAGAAGCAGCTTAATTACGTCATGTGAAAAGAAGACTTATGACCAGCGGTAGACATTTAACGCTTGATGATGACGACCATAATTTAGATACTAATAAGTAGGTATTATTACGCATTAAAACCTGCTTTATACATTTCACAACCACTATTTAGGCTTATTATTGTGCTCTATCGCTTACCTTATTTTTTCAAAAAAGATATTTTTGAATTTTTGAATTCAGTTTATTTTTTCTTTTTTGTTGTTGACGTCATAGTTCCTTTGACATGAAATTCAAGATTCAAAATTATTTGTTTTACGTAGGCCAACCTGTGGCTCTTATGACACGTCATGGCTCTACCACCGGTTCGGAAAGCGGATTCTGTTGAGAAGAGCCGGCAAGAAACTCAGCAGTTGCTCTTTTCAAAATAAACATTTTACAATATTATTATACAGCTATTACAGGCTATTACATTGTAATAAGTTTTTTATACTATCCTGTGGGCAGCTGGATTCTGCTTTATTTTTAGTTTTACAATTTACTTTGTATTAATATTCCTCTATCGATAAATAATTTAAGTTGTTGTCTCATTATACCTACTTTTAGATAATGACTCTACAACTGATCATTTTACGTCTATCGAGAAGTAGTGTTAGTTAATGGCGCAGAAAATGAACGGATAAAGACTTAATTTTAAAACTGCAAGGATTATAAAATTATCAAAATACCATCAGTTCAATTGAATGGCTCTCAAGTAAACGCTCAAGTGATCAAATGAGCGTGAAAAAATTTGGTATTAAAATCGAAATAAAAACTGTTGAGATCGATGCGTTTCTATCACAAAATATAATATGACGTTTTTATTAAAGTGATCTATATGTTACAGGTAAAGTGTAAAAATCATGATTTTTAATATATTTCTCCTTCTCTCTTACTATCTTATCACCTTACTTTCCAATTGATATTCTTACCTTTAATTGCGTAGTTATATTTTCCTCATTAATACCATTCTTTTCTTCATTCAGGGTTTTTCCATTGCGGTCTTATTGCGGTAAATTTTGTTCAGATTTAACATAAAAATATTATTTTCCTTTTTCATTCTAAATTGTTGTTCAACTCAGCAAACCAAGGATGGTTAACATTAGCGCTAAAAGGAGCTCCCTGTTCAAAATTCCGAACCCATGCCAATAGCAGGTGTGAAACATCCTCTATTTCGTCACATAACTCACAATTTGGGGTATCAAAATAAAAGTTAAACTCACTGCTATGTAAAAATATTTTAGCGTGTTAATTACAGTCCGTATGAACTTTGATAGTAACATAAACATTACAAGTGTGTTGTAATTATGATGATCAATGTGTTTGCGTAATCGGTTAATGGTGTTGAAGCATAAAAACACTAACGCGTTCGGTTAACGAAGAATTATGTGCAGATAATTGATACAGCTGTAACTTTTCATTTGATGTTCCAATATTGATATTGATGGATTGTCCATTCCTATCCATTTTCCATAATTTCGTGAACCAAAATTGCTACTAATTGTAAAATAATGAAGTAGGTATTAGAAATGATGATCAAAATGGAAGTGATAAAGGTGGTAATCGTATGTAAGTACTAAGATGTAATAAAAGTAAATCTCTGAATCTTTTAACATCTATTCAAATAAATACCTACATACTAAGCTCTCTTAGAGTCAAGGCTTGAAAATAAATTTTATTTATTTTAACACGGGTAACAACAACATGGTACTTAGCTACTGACTATTGTTATCACTTTCCTTGGATGGGCGTAGGAAGAAACGCGCAATCTTAAGTTTCCAATATTAAACTTTCAGACAAGAGGTCGCCGTAATGAAGATCGACGAAAAATGCTAATGGTTCTAGGACTTCTAGGTACTCGAGTAAGTAACTCGTACGTAACCTACTACTTCTGTGGAGAAGGGTGCAGACAAAGTTACTTAAATTGGGATGTTTGCTATGTTACAAAGAAATTATTTTATTTTAATTGTGATTATTAAATAGAGGGCCTTATGAAAATAACTAAAATAAGTACCCGTCCGTTGTTAGTTTTAAGTTAACCATTTTAAAGAATCGACTAAACTAAAAATGTGCGTTAAATATTTATGATGTCATTAGCTCACTATTTCATACAAGCGGGTATATATAACCCATACTATAAAATTGTGTGCCTTATAACGTTGGATAAAGACTTTTTAGTTGCTGGTTTGCCTAGTTATTGAAAGAAGTGCACTGTGAAATGGATAGAAACGTTTATCACGGATGACACATCATGACGGTGATTACCGTTTCGAAAACTCGATACAGAGTATAATTCTCGCATTTGCATTCGAAACTCCCTCGTCCATTACACACAAGTCATAAAGTCGCGGCTGCCGTTTCATTCCAACAATAGTATATTTCATTACAAGTGCGGAAAGGCTGTCATTGCAAAGAGTTCCGACAAATGTCTACCCGAGCCGAGGCGCAGCCGAAGGCGAGGATTGACAGTCGGAACAAGTTGCAATGACGGTTCCGCACGTGTACTGAACGACTATTTTTAATACAGTTGCGAAAAAATGAAGCAATTTAATAAAATAATAAAAACACAATAAACTCAACTAACTTAACATTTATTTCTTATAAAAGTTATAATTCACATATACATTGAAATTGGTACAGTTTTTTATACTAACTGGGGAAGTTTTAGGTTGCATATTTACTGTTTGAGACAAACTATTATTAATTTCGTATGATTGTTCATGTATATTAGTCATACAATGGCGTTTGCTAGTTGATGGAGTTGGATCTGATGAATTATCACTATCAACGAAGGTAGATGGACGAACGTTCTCTGCAACATGTGAAGGAGACGGACTGGACCTTAAATTAATGGAGTGTGTGATTTTTTTCCCAGTTTCTAGTTTGTTGTTTAATGAATCACCAATATAGCTTTCTGCAACTTTGTCTGATTTCCAACCTCCTAGTCGCTTTAAGGACGTCAAATTGGCTCCTGAATCTGCCAATAATGTAGCAGAGGTCCTCCTGAAGCTGTGCCCAGTATAATACTCAGCATCCGGCAGACCAAGAAACGTAGCTATTTCTTTTGGCATATTACCAAATTTATTTATGCCGATTGCTTGAGCTGTACACTTCCCTTTTTGATAATTTTGAAAAAAACGGTCGGTTTTTCCTTTTTGGGACCGCTGATTTATATATTTTTGCACTATTCTAAGAAAATCTCCTTCAACAAAGCTTCTCGGTATCTTATTTTTTTTGTTCGGAATCTTGATTAGTAGCATTTCTCCATGGGCTTCAATATCTTTTAAAGTAATATTGGCTAGCTCCTCTCTGCGGCAAGCTCCAACAACGCCAAAAATCAGAGCAACCTACAAAAAAGGGATTTGATTAATATTTTTTAAAAAATGTATTGACTGTATTTTGCGATTTCGTAAACTGAATACTAAAGAAAAATATAAGTACTTATTAATAAATTACCTTTGTGGCTAAATAACGATCATCGGGAGCTTCGTTCAAAAACCTTTCCACTTCATTCGATGTTAATATTTTCGACTTTTTACTTGTAAAACCGTCTGATTGTCGTTTTAAGAAAGCATTTAATTTTGGGTATTCACTTATATCCACGTTGTTCCTTATTTTCAGCATACTTTTTATCATCGAAAACCTCGACCATAACGTAGAAGGTTTTAATTTTGCTGCGAGTTCGGAGAAGTATGCCAACATAACATTTTCTGAAAAACTATTTGCTTTTTTCTCTTCTCTCCACGCAATAAATTCGTCGTATGTAACTATGTAGCGACTTTTTGACTTTTCCGGTAAAATGTTCTCCGAAGCATTTTGTGCAATTATACTGAGTTCCGGTGGTGTTAATTCAAAAAAACTAGGGTCGAAATTACTCATTTTGTGCAACAAACAACTAAACTCGCAAAGAAAATTTCTGAAAAATGGCGCCAGCCATAGAATATAAGCAGAGTTTTTTTTTTCATCACCATTATGGGCATAGCCCTTTGCCTACCAGAATGGTAGGCAAAGGGCTATGCCCATACAGCCAAGTCTTCAGTAGAATTTTTTTGTTGATATGAAATGAAAATGAAATTTAATGAGATGAAATGAAATGAAACCTAACCAAACTCATTCAATCAAATCATTAAATCTGATATTGAAACAAATTAGTAGGTTCTTTTTAGAAATATACGTATTTGCATGAATTATAAAAACTTCTATGAATTTTTTTAGTAAAAACTTCATGGTTGGTTTTTCTTTTTAATAGACTTTATTTTGACAGTTGGGAAAGAGAACGCACGAGTTCGGGAAAGGTAAAAAAAAAGCACGAGTGTGTAATAGCTCACATCCCGAACGCTATACGTCCCTGCAATACGCCACTTTTTGAGCAACTGTATTAAAAATATATTTCCCCAGACAGGTTCTCAATGCAGTTAGAGAATGCGGCTACGACACTAGCGACAGAAATCGTGTTTTTAATAAACACTAACAAGCAAAATATTAAAAAACCGGCCATGTGCGAGTCGGACTCGCGCACCGAGGGTTCCGTACTCCAAAAGTAAAACGATAATATTATATTAATTTGCTTATTTATCGTTAACTTTGTTTGTAGAGGTTTATTGCTAATATAAAAAAAAACTAAGCTAGTTAGAGCGTTGGTTTTATTTTTCCTGTAAAATATACATAAATCTCTATTGACCATAATTATTTCAGATTTTTCGATTGGTAAACTTCGGAGATAAGGGGGGGGGGGGGGGAACGGTATTTTTTTCGACATTTTGGCCGATAACTCAAAAACTATTATATATAGAAATAAATAAAAAACTGTTTTAGAATGCACAAGTAAAGACCTTTCATATGATACCCCACTCGGTATAATTATCTTACTTTGAAATTTCAAACCCCTGATTTTCCCCCTTTTTTAATTAAACTACAATAATTTTCGCGTTGATTTTATTTTTCCTGTAAAATAAACATAAACCTCTATTGACCATAATTAATTCAGATTTTTCGATTGATAAACTTCGGAGATAAGGGGGGGGGGAACGGTATTTTTTTCGACATTTTGGCCGATTAATCAAAAACTATTACATATAGAAATAAATAAAAAAACTGTTTTAGAATGCACAAGTAAAGGCCTTTCATATGATACCCCAATCGGTATAGTTATCTTACTTTGAAATTTCAAACCCCCGATTTTCCCCCTTTTTTAATCAAACTAAAATAATTTTCGCGTTGCTTTTATTTTTCCTGTAAAATATACATAAACCTCTATTGACCATAATTATTTCAGATTTTTCGATAGGTAAACATCGGAGATAAGGGGGGGGGGGAACGGTATTTTTTTCGACATTTTGGCCGATTACTCAAAAACTATTATATATAGAAATAAATAAAAACTGTTTTAGAATGCACAAGTAAAGGCCTTTCATATGATACCCCACTCGGTATAGTTATTTTACTTTGAAATTTCAAACCCCCGATTTTCCCCCTTTTTTAATAAAACTAAAAATAATTATCGATTTTTCTTTATTCCAATGATGTTGGGCCACTATTATACACAACTGTGCCAAATTTCATGTCTATAGCTTTAATAGTTACTGAAATAATCGACTGTGACAGACGGACGGACGGACGGACGGACGGACGGAGAAAGTCTTACCATAAGGGTTCCATTTTTACCATTTTGGTACGGAACCCTAAAAAGGATAAAAACCCGACTGCTTTAAAGAATATCAATGAAAATATCAATTAACAAATTTATGAGAAAAATATATTTTCATAATCACCTTTTCAAACCCTTTAATTTGATACCCCACATTATGGCGTCCAGAATCAGCTATTTTGAATTTTTCAAAATTTTATTATCTCGTTGACATTCGCGCTGGCCCACGCGTTTGGTCTCTAGAGTGCCAAAAAGGAACAATCAAACATACATACATACATACATATTACATACATACATAGACTGATAAACACATTACCACTCCTTTATGTAGATGTAACGGGTTTTCCTAGTATAGGGGTCGGGATTCCAGTACGATCACAGAATACGTCATAATAATACAGGTTCAGAAGATTCACTTTGCAAAAGCATTTAAATAATTAACGACTCTTGCTACCATACAATAAAGTGCAATTCAGGTCGCACAGCGCTAACTTATCTGCCTACTGTCATATTAACCTAAAAATTGCCTCCCTTTCTATCGTGTATACTCAGGGTACGTTTTTGCACACGCGAGGCGTTGCGCGGCGCGTGGTGCGTCGCGTCGCGCGCTAAACTCAAACATATGGCCAAGTATGAGAGCGCTCACGTGCCCGCCGCGGCGCCGCGCCAAAGATGATGGTTATAATAAAATAACACTTCTGTTCTCTTTTCTTTGTTAAAATCATAGGTTAGAAATTAGAATATAGCCACATAACCGCTTGTTGAGTGGCCATACCATAAACGCTCTAATTTATTTCGCGGAGTCGAAAGGAATCATAAATGAGACGACAAAGGATTTTTGGAAGTTAATTCTTCCTTCCGCAGGACGGTGTGCTGCCATTGGGATTAATTATTATTATCACGACAGTATCCAAAATTACGCGCCTCTAGTAAGTAGGTACAGGGAAATTGCTAAAACAAAAATCAACAGCTTCTTCCAACCAATTATACCCATAGCTATAGAGGATGGTAATTCTCTTGAGAATTGTAATTCTGCCTTACAGGATTTAATAACTCAAATAAATGTCTCACATTTATTTGTATTCACATCGATAATTATGAGTTCTATGATTAAGAAAAAGAAACACAAAGTAAACAAGGCATTTCTATAACTATACCGCGGTTGAAAGAGGTTTAAACTGTGAGGAGGTTTCTTATTCTGAGGCTACCGGTCTTATTGTCTCTAGCATTATTTTTAAGGATATATATTACTTAATATTTATTTTTTGCCCGGATGGGAATTTTATAAAACCTAACTTGGTTTTCCTAGTGAATCCGTTTTTTCTGGAATAGTAAGAATAAAGAGAAATCCCTACATAACTCTCCAGTTCCTCAACTATACCTACTCATGTAAAAAGTTGCTCCTTAGCTGCCTGATTGAAGGATAAATTAACTCACAAAGAAACTTTCGCATTTGTAATACATGATTACTGAAAAGCAATATTTGGAAATAGAATAGAAAACAGAATTATTTAATATTTTTCTCAAAATAGTAAAATTAATGTTTTTATCTGGGTAAGAAGTGCTTTTCTGCATCTACGAGTGCAAAACACCCAACAATAAAATATTAAGCTTATTTGTTAAACTAAACTAAATATCCATGGATCTACCTTACGATCATAATTTTAAAACTGTTTATCATCTAAATCGCAAATCATCTGAAGTACTTTTAATTAAAGATCGCATCTCACGCGGGGGATCTAAATTAAAAATCTCATTTTCATTTGAGATAATGAGTGTGCCTAGGATTTATTTCCAAGTTTCAACATAAAGTACCTATAGAACCCAAGATTGCTTAATAACCAGATTTGAGTTTCTAAACGGGTGTAAAACGGGTGTGGGTTAAAAATAAGGTGTTTCTGAAAAATAAATCTCTACCAGCACTACACCATAGTCGTAGTCTTTATGTCAACCGATGGATGTCCACTGCTGGCCATCACTTAGGGCCGATTCACACCGGGATGGCAGCGGCCGGCAGCGGCGCGGGGAGCACTTTCAGTGTGAAATAATTTTAAACTTTATCTACATTATTTTAAAGACCAGCATCGCTTTTCTTCAGAAATAAGTGCTATAATAATCAATTCCATTATTGGAACGAAGTTCCTTATCGCGCGTTGCGAAAGGGGGCTAGACGGAAAAAGTGTCGTTACAACTTTTGGTCTTAAAAATTAAGACCAAAAGTTGTAACGACACTTTAATTTAATGGCCTAAAAAATATCTTATATTATAATAATTTCAACAAGTTGTGCATCGTTCCCGTGGCGTAATTGGCTCGCGTGCGGCTGTTAACCGAAAGATTGGTGGTTCGAGCCCACCCGGGGGCGCGCATTTTTTTTTCATTTTTTATTTTATAAATTTTTTTTTTATTTTAATATTAATATTTTATAAAATCGATATTTAGGCTTCCCTGGGGTCATTTTGATTTTTATCGTTAAAAAAATCATGATAAAAAATGTACACCCGAATAATTATTTTCTTTATACCTCGAATAGAACTTGAAATTAATATTTTTATAATAAAAAAGTCGTCTGGTGTCGTGGGACACCAGATAGGAACGAAGTTATTATTATAGGCCAACCGTTCGAAGGTGGGTTTCTTTAACCAACTACATAGTACGGTAATTGAAAATAGGAAATATTTGTGGGTACACGAATAAAAAAAACCAGCCAAGTCCGAGTCATACTCACACACTGAGGGTTCCGTACCTCGTGAGGATTATATTAATTAGTAATTAATATAGTGAATGATGAACAGCTTAATGGTGAAATTTTGTAATATATTACTGAAGACGTGACATCAATGGAAGTTTTGTATGAAGATACTCTTTGACTAGCTGTTACTTTTTACTGAGTTCAACTAGAAATTTTTACAACCTTAAGTATAAATTTCAATTTAATACTTCAAGCAGTTTCTGAGAAAAGGGGCCTTGATACACGGACAGACAGACGGGCAACGAAGTGATCATATAAGGGTTTTTCTTTCGGAACCCTAAAATTAATAAGAAAACTAGCATAAAGAAAGCAAGTAAGCAAAAAGAGGCGGAATTATCCGTATCACTGGTGCAGAATCAAAAATCTCATATTATCACCCTCAATACAGGGGCAATGTTCGCAACTTCGTGCGGTAACGATTAATCTTTCCAAAGATGAGTTCGTCGAGAGCTCTGCCAACCACTCCTCGTGTGATGAAACATCTAAGGCGAAATGGATATTGGATCCAATACGATTCTGGGTCACGCGAACGAATTTTCCTATTGAGTTGAATATTCGGTCGATGTTTTGAAGTAAACAAACGCGGCTCTGAGGGTGATCTAAATCGATTAATTAATTGGTTACGATTCTTTTTCTTTTTAGTATTTTTTTTTTATTCGATGACAAGCTAGCCCTTGACTGCGATCTCACCTGATGGTAAGTGACGATGCAGTCTAAGATGGTAGCGGGCTAACTTGGAAGAGGTATGGCAGTGAACATTCAATCCATACCCCTAATTGGTTTCTACACGCCATCGTGCCGGAACGCTAAATCGCTTGGCGGCACGTTTTTGACGGTAGGGTGGTAACTAGCCACGGCCAAAGCCTCCCACCAGGCAGGTTAATTTATTCATTAATAATGTGATTTTGTCGATTGCGATCGAAATGTTCCGAACCTATAGTTTGTAATTCTGAACAAAAAATATTTTCAGCTCTCTTACTAAGGAAACATTATGTTGAAACACAAAATCCTAAGATTTGTGGAACATAAAATAATGAAGCAGTGATAGTGATAGTGAATTAGTACTGCGGTCTCCTATTCGAGGGGTCGCAGGTTCGATCCCGAGCACTCACCTCTGGCTATTGTAAGTTAACTGCGTTTAAGAAATTAATACAAGCTTCAATGGTGAAGGAAAACATCGTGAAGAAACCTGCACACCTGAGAGTTCTCCATAATGTTCTCAAAGGTGTGTGAAGTCTGCCAATTCGTGGGCAAGCATTGTGGACTATGGCCTTTAAACCTTCTCTGAAAGGAGACCTGCGCTCTGAGCCGTTGATGTGTTGCTGATGATGATGATGATATAACAGATGATACACATTTAATAATCTTCCAGGTTAGGGTGCTACAATTTCAGACACGATGGCAGTGAAGACAGCTCTTGGCATTACTGCGGGATGAAATCAGGATCGAGAAGATTCAAAGCAGAATCAGAGTGACTGAACTTACTCATCGTATCGCTACACTGAAGCAAATGCTGATATCAATGGAGTTGCTGGTAGTCGCTGGACACAAGTGGGAAAAGATTGTGATCTGTGGCGATCCTTGCAAGAGACTTATACCTAGCCGTTGATGACTATCGGTTAAGACGATGAAGTGATAACATTATATTATGACATAACTTATTTAGATAATCATAGTATTACATAAAGATAGATATTGCACAGTCGTATAGAGTCAGCATCAAAAGTGGAACGAGATCGTGTTCTGAGAATAGCTTTGTAAAAGACTAACTTTTAGTAAGTAAGTTAAGTATATCCAGCAGTGGAGGTTTATCGCTTGAGAAGAGTACGAACGACGTGGTGATGGCGCATTTCTTTACATTTTATAGAGTAAGCAGCAGCAGCAGGAGAAGCAAAGTTACCAACCTAGCTCAGCGAGTCGCAAAGTTGAAATGGGCAGAGCATATTTCGAAAAACTGATGCTTTTTGGGACTCCAGCACCAGAATACGTAGACGAGTTACCGGGAGCCACTGGATTTATGCGATGCAAGACGGAGACCTGTGGAAGTCCATTCAAGAGACCTTTGACTAGCAGTAGACGGGGTAGGCATTGCTATAAATTGCTATCACTATAATGAGGTAGGTATTCCTAGTAGGTAGTAGGTATTTTGCTAACTGGTAGAAAAGCTATGTAAAAAAGTTCAAAACTTTTGTTCAAATGTAGTTAGGAGGTTTTTCTGGGTTCCTCAGGAAATATTCAGTAATGAATAAACTCACAATGGATGGCCGACTTTATTTTATTGTTTTAACTTTGACTTCGGACTTTAATAAAACTCTGTCATAACTGTTATTTTTCTTTTTGGTGTTACCAAAAGCGGAGAAATTTTAATTAGAAAAGTTTTCCATACTTTGTTTTCCAGTCCAATATTGTTTGAGATTTTTAGTATTGTCAACATTGACGGATAAATCTACTGGACATGCTTTAACTGAATCTAGATTAAACTTTATTATAGTGTGCATGAAAGAGTAGATTTATCTTAGCCAGTGCCTTAGCTGGTCGATAAATAAAGTACCTATTTATATTACGGACAACACTAAGCTCAATCAAAAGGTATTTAATAATTTCAGTATACATATCACCTAAATCTGATTTGGCTTTTCGTACCAACAGTGTTTCTGAATGTGATAACAGAAACGTCATTTCATGATATATTAGAAGCCTGCCATTTTAAAATAGAACGGTTTTGAATGGTTTCTAAGCGCATTCACTGAAGAGATTCCTACGCAAAACCTGACATAAAAGAATGTTCTAAACATAAAATGCACAGAACTCGTTAATATAATTAATAACACCCAAAGAAACAAAAAGTCGGTTGTTGGCACTTAAAGTTAGGTAGGTCACCTTCAAGAACACTATGGGGATCTCTTAGGTGTGCAGGTTTCCTTACAATGTTTTTCCTTCACCGTTGAAGCATGTGATATTTAATTGCTTAAACGCACATAGCTCCCAAAAGACAGAGATATGTGCCCGGTATATATCCTGCGACTTCCCGAATTGGAGAACACAGTCCTAACCACTAGGCTTTACTGCTTATTCGGACTAAGCAATCAATTACTTAATCGCTTTATTGAAATCAAACTCGATGCCAAGAGGTTATGAATCCTAGGCTATAGTAATAGGCTTTAGGGCATACAGCCTCCACTAGGAGCATGCAAATCTATCTTAAGTCTATTATGGTTGCCAGGAAGACGGAGCTAATTCCTTACGATATTGGGAAAGTGCGAACCTAGTTCAGATTATATTGTGTTTAGAGATGGAAAAAAATCGCGACTGCCGGCTGAATGCAAAATGTAGTACAGTTGGTCGAAGGTTGCAATTCAGTTATATCAACTGCAAGAAAACTGCATTTAAACTGCAGTTGAACTGCAGTTTTCAGACCTCATTAAAATTTTGGAGCAGTACCAATCGTGGATAGAAAAGCCTGTTGGTAGGAAAATTCAAAGTATCCCACGTATAAAATGTACGCCGGACTATATAATTTTCTAAAATGACCAAGTTGAACCAAACATAATATTATTACCTCTTGCTTAGTAACAACAAGTAGGTAACATAGCACTGAACAAAATAATAATAAATGCCGGGGAAAGAAAATTAAAATAACTCGGGTGTCAAGTAATTGACATGAAAACTTACACATATTATAATTCGATGACATGACATGACTTTATTATTCGATGACAAGCTAGTCCTTGACTGCGATCTCACCTGATGGTAAGTGACGATGCAGTCTAAGATGGTAGCGGGCTAACTTGGAAGGGATATGGCAGTGAACATTCAACCCATACCCCTAATCGGTTTCTACACGCCATCGTGCCGGAACGCTCAATCGCTTGGCGGTACGTCTTTGACGGCAGGGTGGTAACTAGCCACGGCCAAAGCCTCCCACCAGACCAGACCTGAGACAATTCAGAAATTAATTATAAATTCCCAAATTGACCCCGCCGGGAATCGAACCCTAGACCTCCCAGTTATAAAACAACAGCGCTCACCACTGCGCCAGGGAGATCGTCAAAAGGTAAGAGTATAATATTAAGTAAGCAGCTGTCAGTTAACTTTTACTTTCCTTAAAAATATAAACAGCTTTTCTCACAAGTAAGTGCAATGTTTACTCGACCTATAAGGGACTTAATTACCATATGTAATCGATTTTATGTAACTTAATTCATTCACACAACTAGAAGATATTATCTAGTCGCTGTGGCTACATACATAACAAACCGGCCAAGTGCGAGTTGGATTCACGTACTGAGGGCTCCGCACTCCAAAAGTAAAAGTATTCAAGTTAAACGAAAATATTATTCTTTTAGAATGTACAGATAAAGCCCTTTCATAATATGATACCCCACTCGGTAAGTATAGTTATCTTACTTTGAAATTTCAAACCCCAATTTTCCCCCTTTTTTTAATTAAACTAATTTTTTTTAACGCGGCGACCGAATCAAGAAAATCCGTAACGATAATAAAACTAACACCGTCGTTCAGTAAGCGTTCAACATTTTAGAACTCTCTGTTCGGCGCAGTGGGCGAGCGGCCGCTTTCTTTACCGTATGGTGTATAATAATGTCGCAGGTTCGAATCTCACTCGCGAAGTAGTGACAGTGCGCTTTTCTTGTTTGTTTGTTTTTTAATTATTTAAAAAAAAATATTGCATAAATATTATAATTGCATAAGTTGATAAAAAATACTATGCAATAGCTTTACCGCGGCAATCCCCGAGTGCCACACGTATTTTTTTTATTCCAATGATGTTGAGCCACTATTATATAAAACTATTCCAAATTTCATGTCGATAGCTTTAATAGTTATTAAAATAATCGACTATGACAGACGGACGGACGGACGGAGAAAGTCGCACCATAAAGGTCCTATTTTTACTATTTTGGTACGGAACCCTGCACAAAGGTTTTTCTTTTTGAATGAATTAATATTAAGTATGTAATAAAATATTCATGGGTATTCTATAAGTAACCAGCTGTTATTTTGAAGTAAAATTAAAGATAACAGACCTCGTTCCCACATGTTTTCTTCATCACTAAAATATGTTAATAATTAGTATAATTTAATGTATAAATCATAATATCATTATTTGTTTTTCTTTATCTTATTTATTTATTTTTATTAGGCATCTGACATAAGTCTACCTAGAATAATGCATTCAAATCGGTCCATCTTTTTATATTATACTAGCTGACCCGGCCGGCGAATTTCGTACCGCCAACTTACCTATATAAATAAAACGAATAAATTATCTTAATAAAAAAAAACTATCCTATCTTTCAAGTTGGACCAAATTACAGATAGTTACGAAGTTTGATCAAAATTGGTTCAGTAGTTTAGGAGTCCATCGCGGAAAGACAACGTGACACGTAATTTATATATATTAAGATGTATAAGCTTTTATTTAACTTGCTATGTACTCGTATATAGGCATTTATGTATGTTTAAGTCAAATCTGCAAATTGAATAAACTACTTCCCAGTTTCAGAATGAAATTTTGCATTTAATTGTAAATGATTACAATATAAAATTATTTTGACATGTAGCTGAACTGATTATGAAAACGGAAGGTGGCTATGGGAACTTTGTAGTATAACGACGTAACACTATCAAGTTTAGACTCGTTTGATTAGTCTTGACAAGTAGTCTGGTCTAATGATAGAGCTGGAAGGCGGCTATGGGTACTTTGTAATAAAACTACGCACTTAAGCTGGTCATCTAGTTAATATAATCCGCACAAGGTTTGGAACTCTCAGTTCGCGAGTATGACTCGCACTTGGCTGGTTATTAATTAATATCTAGAATTATGAGAAAGTGTGTAGGACTCTAAATAACAGCTAATGCCGGCAATTTGAAACTACGCAAAGGGAATTCTTTAAACACAAAACGGTCCCATTTTAAAGACAAAATTCCTGTAATAGCTGTATGGTTAACGGCAATATTGAACTTTATAGCCTTGCAATAATGCCATCGAAAATTGCAAGCTATGGTAAAATTTTGTAGTTTTCAACTCGACGTTTGATTTCAGGGTTATTCAATTTTGACTCTTATGGCTAAAGGGATAGATTTTATAATGAAAGTATTAGTAATCTGGCCAAAATGTCGCAGTTGTTATAACCACAAACCGCAGACATCGGGCTATGTCTGACACTTTTGGGTTGAGAAATTATTATTTTAATATAGGAATTCCTACCTTTCGTAGTATTTTTCATAGTATTTTTTTATGGCAATGATATGAAAAACTCAGTGGCACGATTTTCAATTATGTTTTATTTACGTACTTTGAAAAAAATTAAGTATTATGATTTAAAAAGACCATAGAGTCTCGTGGTTCGAATCCATAATAGTGTAGTTTCATTTTAAAACCTAGTAGTAGTGGTAATCTTTATTTCACCAAACCTGAAAAAGTGCTGGGCGCAAAGGTGGCTTTATCATTAAAGTGATCTCTTACATTACAGGCTGAGACTACAAACCCACGCCTAGCATGCTTATTGCTTGTAGTAATTAGTAGGTACCTACTACGTATAATATAAAGGTGCTTAGGTCATTTTAGGTGTCTCATTGATGTACATAATTATCATAATAATAATTATTACTACATATTATGTATTGAGGTTTAAAGTTGGTTTTTTGCTGTGGAAATGCATACAAAAATATTATTATTTTTTCGACAAAATTGGGCAAAGACAGAATGCTTTTGTCTATTTTTTATTATTATAACTAGCTGATGCCCGCGACTTCGTCCGCGTGGATTTAGTTTTTAAAAATCCCGCGGGAACTCTCATTATCCGAGATAAAAAGTAGCTCTCCCAGTCTGAGGAACCACTACTACATCCATTACTATACCCATGCAAAAAATCGCATCAATCCGCTGTTCTGTTGCGACGTGATTGAAGGACAAACCAACAAACAAACACACTTTCGCATTTATAATATCAGTAATGCTTTATTATAACACTTTTTATAATTGTCAAATTTTTCACCATTCTTAACCAAAGACAAAATTACGTTTAGCTGTCATTTACGTTTTGTTATTCCACTGTCATTTGCGTTTTGTTATTCCATGTCAGATGCGTTTTTGTTATTCCACGTTTTATAGTGACTTGACGGAAACGCGGTCGAACGGGATAAAAAGTATCCTATGTCCGTCTCCTGGTTCTAAGCTACCTCTCCACCAATTTTCAGCCAAATCGGTTCATCCGTTCTTGAGTTATAAATAGTGTAACTAGCACCACTTTCTTTTATATATATAGATTATTATGTCTATTAATTGTAATTATTTTTGTAGCCCGGGAAGACAAATTAGTCAACTGTAATATTGTCTCTAAAGATATTCCTTGAAAATAAATACCATCAAAAAATGCTTTTGATCCCGGAACATCAACTTTCCACAGTATCAGACATCTAATAATAGGTTGACATACACACACACACACACACACATAAAAATGTATATTTCACTGTGTAGAGTCAGCAGCAAAAGTCCAAGTCATGTTTACTAAATGATGATTTCAATTGAACGAGTTACTCGTAACCTACCTTACCTTCTTGTGTGAAGCATCATCATTTTATTGCAAATCATCTCTTAAAGCGGTGAAAGTTGTACTAACAATAACACCAATATTATTGGCATTATACATACTTCTTTAGCTTTTTACTCGTCGAGTCATGAAGCTAAAGTGGAAGTGAAGTTGGGTTCCAAGATGCTGGGATGGTGATTTAACACAGAAATACGCGTTTTTGACAGACCTCCACTCGTGGGCACTGGACTGACATCACACAAGTCGCAGGGGGCCGCAAGATACAGGCGGCACAGGATCGAGGCTTGTGGAAGTCTCTATAAGAGGCTTATGTGCAGTAGTGGGCGTTTATCTTCTTTTTCTTCTTCTTTATCAACCGATAGACGTCCACTGCTGGACAAAGGTCTCTTGCACGGACTTCCACAGGCCTCGGTCTTGCGCCGCCTGAATCCAGCGGCTCCCTGCGACTCATTTGATGTCGTCGGTCCACCTGGTGGGGGGTCTGCCAACACTGCGCTTCCCGGTGCGGGGTCGCCACTCCAGCACCTTGGGACCCCAACGACCATCAGCTCTTCGAACTATGTGCCCCGCCCATTTCCACTTCAGTATCGCGACTCGCTTAGCTATGTCGGTGATTCTGGTTCTCCTACGGATCTCCTCATTTCTGATTCGATCCCGCAGGGACACTCCGAGCATAGCTCTCTCCATCGCCTGCTGAGCGGTCCTGAGCCTACTTATGAGGCCCTTAGTTAGCGACCATGTCTCGGATCCGTAAGTCATCACTGGCAACACGCACTGTTCGAAGACTTTAGTCTTCAGGCACTGAGGAATTTTGGACGAGAAGACATCTCGGAGCTTCCCGAACGCTGCCCAGCCGAGTTGGATTCGGCGGCTGATCTCTTTCTCGAAATTGGACCTACCTAGCTGGACTGTGTGTCCCAGGTAAATATACTCGTCTACAATTTCGAGTGCAGAGTTCTCAACAATTACTGGGTGGAGCGGTGCATGAGCATTGGACATGATTTTCGTCTTGCTCATGTTCATTTTCAGGCCCACCTGTTGAGAAACCCTGCTGAGATCGTTGAGCATTGTATTGAGGTCTCTCAGAGTCTCTGCCATGACTACTATGTCATCGGCAAATCGCAGGTGAGTGATGTACTCGCCGTTTATGTTGATGCCAAGCCCGTTCCAATCCAGAAGCTTAAAGACGTCCTCCAACGCAGCGGTAAAGAGCTTCGGGGAGATAACGTCTCCCTGTCGCACTCCACGCTGCAAGTGGATTGGCCTCGTAGTCTGGTCCTGTATACGTACTGACATTGTGGCGTTTTCATACAAGCACTTCAACACTTGGATATACCGGTAGTCAATCCGGCATCTCTGCAGCGACCTCAACACAGCCCAAGTTTCCACCGAATCGAAGGCTTTCTCATAGTCCACAAACGCTAAGCAAAGTGGCTGGTTATACTCTTCCGTCTTTTGTACAACCTGCCGCAGCGTATGAATGTGATCTATGGTACCAAAGCCTTTTCGGAATCCGGCTTGTTCGGGAGGCTGGAAGTCGTCGAACCTACGAGCGAGACGATTCGTAATGACTCTCGAGAACAACTTATAAACATGACTCAACAACGAGATGGGTCTATAATTCTTCAACAAGGTATTATCACCCTTTTTGAAGAACAGAACCACCACGCTCCTGTGCCATGCTTCCGGCGTTGTGCCCTCGTGGATGACGGAATTGATCGTGATTCCGTCATCAACTGGCGCCTTGTTGTCCTTGAGCTGTTTGAGAGCCATTCTAATCTCGTATAGGCTGACGTCCGGGATATCTTCGGTATAGTGTCGGGTCAGTTTGGCTCTGGGATCTTTCGCCAAATCTTCAACAGGTTTTTGTGTCGTGGTATATAACTGTCCATAGAACTTCTCAACCTCTCCCAAGACCTCAGGTCGAGAAGAGACGAGACGGCCGTCATCAGTTTTCAGCCGCGTCAGCTGGCTCTGTCCGATAGACAGATCTCTCGCGAACACTTTTGAGCCTTTGTTCCGCTCAATGGTATCTTTAATACACTTGGTATTAAAGACACGGAGGTCGCGAGTTTGTGCCTTAGAGATCTGCCTATTAATCCGCCGGTAGGCAGCCGCGTCTGCCGATGACTGCAGCCTCATCTCTTGTCTCTCCTTCATTAGCTTGAGAGTATGGTCAGAGAACTTTTCGGTTCTTTTCCTGCGATGGGTCTTAAAGAATTTAGACCCCACAGTATGGACAGTTTCCACGAACCTGTTGTTTAGATCGTCCACAGAAACGCAGTCTGCTAGGCACTCGAATCGGTTCTGCAGTTCGAGTTGGTTGCTACAGGCATAAATATTCCATTAGAAAATAATATTATTAATCGAGCAACATACCTTCCTGTTCATTACAATAGTATAAAATTTACTTTTTACAAAAACCGTCTGATGATATTGCAATTTGTTCAGCACTTTTCTAACCTGTTTTTAATGCTATGTCTCTAGGAAGTGTAAAGATATTTTATATTATAGCGGAAAGTTATTTGTTTTCTTATTTCATATTTAATCTGTGGTTCTTTCTACTAATGCATTTCTTACTATAAATGCGAAAGTGTGTTTGTTAGTTAGTTTGTTGCTTTGACGAAGGTCAATGACACAGCAACAGCGGGAGCAACGTAATTTTTTGCATGGACATAGTTGAAACCAAGTCACGAGCAATATACATTTATAATAATATGTATAATATTCTATTTATGTATAAATAATTGAATATAGATTTCCCAGGGTAAAGTACCTAACCTATCTATGTCTGTATTCACTATTCAGGATGTTCTTTTTCTGAACCAAAAGTAAGGTGTTTTCAGCGATTACCTACGGATAAATAGACAGATTAACTTTTATTGTAATAGATACATAATTATATGGATCTACGAAATTATTTGAAACTATGCCTACGTATTTAACAAACATACTAATAATATAAATGCGAAAGTGTGTTTGTTGTTTTGTCCTTCAATCACGCCGCAACAGAGCTACGGATCGACGTGATTTTTTGCATGGGTTTAGTTTAGGACCTGGAGAGTGACATATGCTTTTGTGACTATTTATCCCGGACAATCAAAGAGTTTCCGAGGGATTTTAAAAACTAAATCCACGGACGAAGTCGCGGGCATCAGCTAGTCATAAATATTATTTCAAACAATTTCTAGCCCTATAGAAATAATTTCTGAAATGGTAAAAGTATATGAGCTATCTAACCTTGTTACAAGGTATTTTGGAATAAATTCCATTTAGGTACATCTCTCAAGTACGCACATTATTCGAGCTCATCTTAATAATGTAATGGAAATGGAATTTTATTAAAGTTTTCAGACATAGGTACAATATTCAAGGGTGCGGAGATATTGTTTTCGAACAGGTACATAATGCTAAAGATTTGGTTGAATGTAAAAGATATACCTATTGTAAAAATTATATATACATCATTACCTACAGTGGCAAATTAAAATAACAGGCCCTTCTTTTCCATTGGCCACTCTGGGAAAATAGCCAGGGCCCCGTGATCTAAAGCCTCATCCGCACGTTTGGCGTTTGCGGCAAACTCCAAACCACTCCAAACCTCTACAAACATTTCGGATCGGCCACAAGCCATGCCAAACCTACGCAAGCCATGCCAAACGCTCTATCCGCACGTTTGAACTTGTGAAGGCTTGCCGAGGTTTGCCAAACGTGCGGATGAGGCTTTATGGTTCTCTCCAATAACCAACGGATAACCGTTGTGTGATTCCTCAATTACGCCTCAAGAACATTTGAAAGTCGTTTGTAGAAACCTTCCGATCCAAATTTCAGATCTTCCATTTGTTTAAAAAATCTATTAAAAGGATGTTCATGAAAAACGCGTAAGTACCTTAAAATTGAAAGATAATAAAAAAAGTGTGATGACACGTTTCAGCAATCTTGAGACAACAATAAGTTTAAACTATACCTACAACATCATATTATACTCAAAGAGCAACCACCGAACTTGCTGGTTAGTCTCGGTTTTAACGGTTAATCATACATACATACGGTACATCCCTGGCATAGCGCTTAATACATAGTATATACAATAATATTACATAGGTTTCTCACAAAATGGTTTCGACCCCCACTTACGCTCGCACTTTTGCAACCGTTGTTACACAACCGCAAGGGTAAACTTGATAATGTTTGTTTAATTAAGATTAACATTTGGAGAAAATTTTACCCGGGGTAATATTTATCACCGACGAAAACCACGGTCCGAGCGCGCTATATAGCGTCGTTAAGTTGCGAAATGTTTTAATGATATTACATTTAACGAATCTGGGGATAATTTCGCAACGCCATTGCTAGAAGTATTAAGTAATTTAATCCTTACACTGCTATTAGACGTGACATATTATATTTTTTTTTAATTTACCAAGACTTGAAAGCTTGTTTTTTATCAAAAACTAGCTTTTACCAGCGGCTTCGCTCCCACCATCTAATAGATAAAAGTATTCCGAAGTGAGATTCATGAAATTACCAATTTGACTTTTCCACTTTTTCGGCTGTTCTTTTGAAATTTCCCTAATATATTTTATATTTTTAAATCACCGTGTATACAAGAGTGAGTAAAACAAAAAAAAATCAAATCAGTCAAGCAGTTTTTAAGTTTTAGCCAGAATAACGAACTGCAATTTGATTTATAAATATATAGATAGATAAATAGGTTGCGTGACAAGTGTGGACCCAACCCACATCCATCTCTTGGGATTCGCGCCCTAAATTGTGTTGACTTTACACTAAAGCCACGGTACAACTGCCCTCAGCACTACGTACTTCAAAATAACTTCAATAAAAGTATAAAATTGGAGGCATGTCTCTTTGGACTAGTGGCTGGCTTAATCCCGCGGATCATGAGGTCACAGCCTCAGCTTCGAGTCCAGGGTCAGTTAACAAGTCATTAAACAAAAGGTGTTAAAATGATGACCGATTTTGAAAAACAGTTGGACGATGTTTGGAAGTATCTACTATTTCGAAAAAATATCATATTATGAGCAAAAAAATTTTGGTGAATAAAATTGCCATTTCAACTTCAAGTTTTAAAATTCACGCAAATACGCTCAACGGTATCATCACGTCGTTCGTGACGTCACCTCTATGTTTTGTCATAGTAGTTTGTCAAAATTATAGATAATATGACGTTAGCTCTGATTGCGGTTTAATCCAATATGGCGGATTGCTGTATTTTATAGTTTTATTTTATCAAAATAAATATCAATATCGCTCAAAATAGAAAAATAAATACTTTTTCTGTAATCCATGAATCCTATTTCATTAGACAAATTCATATGGTTACTCCGCCGTTATCATGTCTATTAGTACCTACGGGTTTACACGTCATATATACATGCAGGAAAACCGAAGAAGACGCGAGTATTAGCTAAATACTAAATAGCTTAGGATAATCATGATCAATATTCATAACCCCGAAAAGCTATATTAACCCTCGCAATCCACATCAAAGCAAAACTATTTCAAATATGGGAGACAGAAATTGTTTCAACAGCACACTCCCTCTAACCAAGCAGTAGGTACTAGACTATTATTCCTTATAACTAGGGAGCTCACGGTAAAGTTTTGATTAGAAGTCAACTTCTAGCATACCATTATTGCTTCAATTATACGGATTATTGTATTAAATCATTTACAGATGCATACAATCATTAAGAGCCAGATGTTCTGGCTCTTTTTATATTGAAGTGTTTCTAATATTTCTCGTTACCAGACGTATAATATATTATTATAATTAAATCCAATATTTATAAAAGTGTGTTTCTTCATTAATTTATTTCATGGCGATGGACCAGCGAATCGAATTTACTTTGCAGACCTAAAGAAACATAAAAAATGTCGCGGGAAAACAAAAGGTTTTTAATTTTAAAAACCTAAATCCATGATGAAGCAAGGAAGTGGGCAAAAACAATAATAATAATTATGTATTAACTACCAAAAATTTCTAATGTATCCAAAATGGTTTATGTAATGTTCAATGACATAATAATAATAATAATATCATGTAAGTTATTAGCAACGCCCTGATAGGGCCTTATGATCATGCATGCAGAATTAATTAAAATATAAAATATTAGACATGTACGCATGAAAGCTTATAAACTAGAGTATATAATTAAAGCTTGTGTGTGTGTTTGTATAATTTCTGACGTCGATTTTACCAATTTTAATAGTAATTAAGGGGATATATTTTTAAGTTTGAAAATTATATCTCGTAAAAAACCCAGCGGCATATGACTTACCCAGAAATTACCACCAGCTCCTTAACTAAGATACAATGGCAGCCACACATAAAAACGCCTTCAAACATTTCCATCTACTGTAGATTTATAGCAAATTGCTTCAACCCAGCTTCAGACGTTGTTTTATTTCCACTGAAGAGGAAATTCGTTTTTATAATGCTCGCATGCCGGCGTACTCGCATATTCGTATTTCGAGATCCTTTGGTATAAATGATTTAAGGCGGAAACATATTTTTTAAACACGAATACTGTTTACGAAATTGAAAAAATATATTTCAAATTTTGCTTCATAGAAAAGTCCGCAACGCTACGCGACAGGTTAACAATTTTTTAATAATTTTTTATTAAAAAAAATTTATCAAAATATTTCTTTTTTGAATTAGAAAAAATACTTAAAAAAAAAATATTTTTTAACAGACATGGGTAGATTAAAAGCTAACTGAAATGCATGCTTTAAATTGGAAATATTTTTTCCCTTTTACTCGATATTACCTATTTATTGCTTGTTATCTATTTTCAGACGCTATTATTAATAATATCAAAAGTCTGAATGAAATATAATATTTTTCCCGTTGTTCTATTTACCTATTATGCTGAATCGATATAAAAAACTTCAAAATTTGTAGCAACACCGAAGATCAAAGAAAAAGAAACCCTACAGAAGTTTATTCGCATCAAAAACCGAAATGTTGCAAATTCAGCGTTACCTTGCTCCCAGCTATAAGGTATAACTTCGTACAATACACGAACAATATCGCTATGTTAGCCTTTTTCCCTTTTCATTCCACCCCGCGTATATTGGCTGTTTATGCAAAATATGTAAATCAATGACCGCGGAAGCGAATCATAACAGGGAAAGAAAAGAAACTTTATGAAAACTCCAAAAAGGAATTCCCTCGGACTTGAGGCAATAAAACCTAAGGCGTACGTATTACATAAATCATTGTCCTTCCTCCGTAATAAATGAAAAAGGGAATTTCGGCATATTTAGACGGGTGTAAGTTATAGGCTTTTTTTAATTTGTGCACGTTATCCTGTGCAAGGAACTATACTGACGGCATATTAACAAGTAGGTACCAAGGTATCTCAGTTTGTTAATAAAATAAAAATTAAGTGGCACTTGGGGACTGCCGCGGTAAAGCTATTGCATAGCATTTTTTATCAACTTATGCAATTATAATATTTATGCAATATTTTTTTGCATAGTAAAAATTATGCAAAAAAAAAATTTAAAAATAAACAAACAAGAAAAGCGCACTGTCACTACTTCGCGAGTGAGATTTGAACCTGCGACACCGTAAAGAAAGCGGCCACTCGCCCACTGCGCCAAACAGAGCTACTTAGGTTAGGTTTATTTTCGTTACGGAATTTCTTGATTCGGTCACCGCGCTCAAACTGTTTGTCCTAATTCAAAGCCCGCGATAAAAGCTATGCAATAGCTTAAAAATGTTAATAAAACTGATCGAGAAACTCAAATAAATATGATCAGAATACGAGGTGAGTAAGATAAGTAAACAAAGAACTCACTAGTGAGAATCTTTGAGTGAAATTGTTAATGTTCGTAAGAATGTACGTGATAGATAAGCACTAAACAGTAATTTATTTTAGAAACTTATAAGTTACTTAACACATAAGACGTAATCTTAAGTAGATCAGCGAAGGGAATAAATTAAATTCCTCAATCCAAAAGGAGTTTTCAGGCTGAATACCTACCTAGTACTGTAATACAAAAATTGTTTCTCTGTTACCTTTCCACGGATCTTCTAGCTTAGGGTATATTCATAAACGGAAATCAATTAGTTCTCACGAGATTTCGTGCTTCGAGGGCATCAGGAAGGCAGTGTTCAAATCTTGCTTCATTATTTTATCTCTTGTGACTTGCACTGGAGTTTCCCAAACGAGGTCAATGGGCTATAGGCTAGGTAATTTGACATAAATCCGCAGAGAGCTATCGACACGCCTTCCCTCAATGTATTGCCCGGCACCAATTCTTTCACAAATTTCATTTTATTACCAAGAAAATCTCGGTGTTATTACTCTCGCAATAGTTACACTTAATTGCACTGTGGAAGGCAGCCAAATGTAGTAATAAACTCGGAATATCGGAATCGAATGTCGTGTTTTTCTTTAGAATTTTTCTGGAATAGGAATCCGAGACGTTTGTATCTATTGTGTTTGAAGAGTAGTTTAGATCGTTTTGTTTGTACTATTATTTACAAGGAATATCAGATTCAGTATTTTTAGGATATTATATTGTATCTGTATAACTAGCTATCATGCCTTGTAGTTATTATTCCAAATTTTAATACCCCAAGCAGTAAGTGAGGGTTTTAAACAGCGCAGCACCGAGAGCTTATTTTGCACGTAAGTATACATAATATAACCTGTGTTCAACAAATCATCAGAATATTATAATCTCTTCGACGGCCATACTGTTTTAACTCATAGATAGTACAATCCATTGTAAGGTCCGTTGTACGAACTAATAATATTTGGAAAATTATTTACAAATTTTGTCAATTTATTACATACTAGACGATACTCGCGACCTTAAACCCGCGGGAACTCTGTAATTTTCCGGGATAAAAAGTACCCTAATCATGTGTTAATCCTGGGTATGAGCTATCTCCATTCCAAATTTCAGCCAAATCGGTTCATTTTTTTCGGTTTCACAATTTAACTTCCGATCCGGTGTCCGACATAAGCTTGAGCTAACACTTTGGACGCCAGAGACTAAAGAAGCTCTGACAACAGTAGCCAAACTCCGGCCAAGTCCTGAAAATAAAAGATTACACTGTAAATACCTGTACTGAAATTACGTCTTACATTTGTAGGAAGCCGAATACTTCCGAGGTGGTACAAATATTTGCCTACGCTTTACAAATATTCGCTACGTCAACGCGTCTGTTCTGTACGTGCCGATCGGTTCGCGTACTCTAATGTTCAGAAAAGTATATTTTTAACGTATTTTACGTGAATATTGTTGATTTGTGATAGACAAACTTGTTTCATAAACAACTTAATACAGTCTTCTTCTTCTGTCGTCCACTGCTGGTGAAAGGTCTTAGAAAATGTTTATATTGTAATGTCTAGGTTTGAATTTCTTAGAAATAGATAGAATTCTATACGTAGAAATTCAAATCTAGATGAGATAAACAAAAATCGGCCAAGTGCGAGTTGGGCCTCGCTCTTTTAGGGTTCCGTTAAAAAAAATTAAATAAAAATATTTCCAATGTACCTACCCATGGAAATATTTTAATTTAATTTTTTTAATTTAATTTAATTTTCATTATTTGTTGTTATAGCGGCAATAGAAATACATAATATGTGAAAATTTCATCTGTCTATGTATTACGGTTTACGAGATACAGCCCGCTGACAGACGGACGGACGGACGGACGGACGGACGGACAGCGTAGGCTTAGTAATAGGGTCCCGTTGGTACCCTTTGGGTACGGAACCCTAAAAAAAGCTTTGAAAAAGACAGCGTTTTTTTACAACCAATAAAAAGCTGGTACACACTTGAAAATGCTGGATATCATCATCCTGCTTCATAAATAAAATGTATCACGTGACGTTTTTCATTCCACATGCCATATTCCGTCCATTAGTGCCAGTAATGGACTCGGGCTATTCTCCATACAGCTGGGTTTAGACGTGCGGGTGTTGTGCTAACATTTTGTGTGTAACAAAATGTTAGCACAATGTAATGTACATACTCGTAGGTATATAAAATGTATAATAGGTACATTAGTTATTTAGTTGTTAAATTTAGATTTAATTTTGTTAGTTGTATATAATTTAGGAATTTTTAATTATAATAATAATAAATGTAAAATAAATAAAATAAACTTAAAAAAATATATATCAGTCTGGTACATAGGTATATAAAAATTAGAACACAAAGTAAATTATATAATTTTTCAAGGGGCGAAAAATCAACTAAAAATAGGTAGAGGTAAAATCTTTGTATTATTGTAATCAAGCATTATCTTATCATAATTGATTGATATTTTATTATTACAAAAACTGCCCTATGATTATATCTAATATCTTTAAACTTTTTTATCTATTATATATATATATATATATATATATATATATGTATATATATATATAATCTGAATCTAATCTGAATCTCGGAAACGGCTCCAACGATTTTCAAGAAATTTAGTATGCAGGGGGTTTTGGGGGCGATAAATCGATCTAGCAAGGTTTTATTTTTAGAAAAGGCCGTTTTATCCATGTTTTCAGGCAATGAAAAACCCCCTACAATATCATTAGAATACGAAGGTAAATTTCGCCATTAAGTGTAAAATCCCAGTAGCTCGGTTAGGTTATAGGGCGGTCCCGAAACCAGAAGACCCTGGTTCGAGTCCAGACGATTATTTTTTCCCCTGTGAATTTTATTATTATTATTATTTATTATTTTATTATTTTTTTTTTAATATATAATTTTCAAAAGACACGATTTACCAAAAAAAATAATAATAATAGCCGAGCAAAGCTCGGTCACCCAGATATTCATTATTATTTGAATTTTCTAAAAGAGCAACTTTCTGGTTGGCTATTTTCGGTTAGGTTGGCATTTTGAACAATTGATAGATTCATTACTATGGCGATTTTAAAATTCAAACTTAATACAAAGTTTGAATTTTAAAATTACTTCGAATACTCATAATACCAAAAATAAATAAGTCAGTAAAAATCCTATTTTATTATTAAATTTTTTGCTCCTCAGTTATGTAGTAAGCCTAAAAGCCCTTACAGCAAAGGTTAAACGAGATAACCCCAAAAAGCTCTCGCTTCGTGCATAGGGGGTGTCACAACCAACCTTTTACTGTTACTTTACGAGTAACGTGAAAGCGACAGCGGTCACGGCGGGGATTATGTCACGTCCGTCGCAATTTGTTGCAGAATAAGTATTCATTTTAAAATCTGTTAATCCGTCCATAGACGAGCTATGATTAGTGAGATTAAGATTTATGATATCTGACATTGTGCTTTTGCATGTCAATTTTTTTTTGTCATTTTTTTGACAGTTGATTTTTGACAACAACATTAACATTGACATTTGGGGGTCATGAAAAATTAAGTTACTAGGCGAGATGGTGTCACGTCTAGTGTAATTTTCTGCAGTTGAGCATTCACCTTTATATTTTTCTAAAGTTTCAAATGTGTGAATACACACATTTGTCACGTTCATTTGTTTTATATGAGCTTGTAAATTAGCGGTGCGGTTAATTTAACATAATGTTCTGTACTTTACAACAGTGCACCGATGTATTTGCTTAGTAGTTATAGATGTGGCTTATTTTATCATAGTATTTCCCGCATAAAACTTCAAATTCGTGGTCAATGCTAATAGGTAATTTGATAGTTTTGAGGAGATATATTATTATTATCTACTTACGTTTGTTTTTATAGGAATTCGAAAATAAAAGTACTGTAAGTAAGAATTTTATCGAAGCTTGATTCACGCCCATCGTAATTCGGTGCAAAATTGGCATTTACTCACATTAATTTGTTTTATATTATGAGCTTGTGAAGTAGTGCGGTTAATTCAACAAAATGTTCTGTACATTACAATAGTGTAAAGCAACATATTGTTTGCTTATTAAAGGTGGTTAAATTGAGGTTGGGAATTATAGCAATTGATTCGCAAAAAAATTTAACTTGTTATAATATTTTACGTATCGTTATTTAGTTATAATATAATATAAGGCATACCATAGTTGTTATAATAATTGAACTGCTTGTTCTTTTGGAGTAGGTATATATTAAACCTTGTCCTTTAAGGATTTAAATAGGCGATTTTAGCTCTGCCTAAAAATCTAAAATCGTTAACGTTTTTCCACATGGAACACAATATTATAATTATGATGAAATTTTGTACATGTTTCCGTATATTATGATAACTAAGCCAAAATTTTGGTTATTTTTTTTCCATCTCTTTATTTTTGATGAAAATAATCACCCGATGTTTTTTTGACTACACGTATAGTCAAATAGGTAAATCTATACAGGGTTAATTTTAATTTACCAACAACCTCCCACATGTAACCTCTGTGCATAATACTGAACAACATTTGTTCAACGAATTTTCACATAACTCAATCCAATTCCTCAATCCTGATGCTGCAGGGGCTATGCCTACGCGGACGAAGTCGCGGGCATCAGATACTATGTAATAAATCTATGAAAAAATATTATTTCTTGTTGGAAAGAAATTCTGTAAGTTGTATAAATTCAATCCAGATAAGTTGTGAGGGATAACATACAATGTAAAGTCTGAACAATATCAATGTCCCTTTTCAACCGTCAAGTACCGTTTACAGGCACACAATGGCCGTGTCCCACACATTGTCACCATTCAACAAATCCTCCACTTTGAGGTGGCAAACATAATATCGATAAGATCATTGCACATCCCTTGTTCTACGGGTTTGTATTACGTAGCGTATTGTGAAAACAGCATCCATTGCTGGCTTGGGAATAGGTAAATTGTTATCTCCTTTTTCAGCCGATAGACATCAGCACATAGGACATACCTAATTATTTTATGGACTTCCACATGCCTCGGTCTTGTACCGCCCCATCGGTGTCCATCGGCTCCCTGCGACTCGTTTGGTGTCGTCCGCGTCGGTTCAAAAAGTGGATGGGTTCTGTCAATATTGCACTATCCGGTACAAGGTTGAGATTTCAATGACCATCGGATCTTCGAACTATTTGTGCCGCCTATAATTGCCACTTAGCAGTGATAGCCTAGTGGTTACGACTGTGGTCTCCTATTCGGGGGGTCGCAGGTTCGATCCCGGGTACGCCTCTGACTTTTCGAAGTTAAGTGCGTTTAAGAAATTAAATATCACATGCTTCAACGGTAAAGGAAAACATCGTGAGGAAACCTGCACACCTGAGAGTTCTCCATAATGTTCTGAAAGGTTTGTGAAGTCCGCCAATTCGCATTGGGCCAGCGTGGTGGACTATGGCCTATAACCCTTCTCTGAGAGGAGTAGTGAGCCGATGATGGGTTGATAATGATGATGATGATGATAATTACCACTTGAGCTTTGTGAATCGATGAGATACTTATTATGTTGGTAACACTGGTTCTCCACGGACTTCCACTTTTCTGGTTTGATCCCGCAATGTAATAAAGATACAAAAATGTTTGCACCACACTAGGGTTTTTATAGTAGTACGAGTAGGTATAGAGTTTAGATGGTGTAAGATAGTGTAACAGGGGTGCATATTTAATCGTCCCTGATGAAAGTACCGTGGCACGGCTAAAGCTTCCATCAAAGAAAGTGGGATCACATTTCTTAGGGAAAATGGATTTTGTGTAGCATCCCAATGTAGTAGGTATGCACAAAGAGTAACGTAAGACTGTAAGACGAGTATTGTGTGTGTTTGAAATTTTAATGATCTTTGATCTTACGAAGATGATTCTATTAGAGAAAACTATTTGTGAAGACCGTCTTCTTCTTCTTCTTTGTCAACCGATAGACGTCCACTGCTGGAAAAAGGTCTCTTGCATGGACTTCCACAGGTTACGGTCTTGCGCCGCCTGAATCTAGCGGCTCCCTGCGACTCGTTTGATGTCGGTCCATCTACTGCCTACACTGCGCTTCCCGGTGCGGGGCCGCCACTCCAGCACTTTGGGACCCCAACGACCATCAGCTCTTCGAACTATATGCTCCGCCCATTTCCACTTCAGTTTCGCGACTCGCTGAGCTATGTCGGTAACTTTGGTTCTCCTACAGATCTCCTCATTACTGATTCGATCCCGCAGGGTCACTCCGAGCCTAGCTCTCTCCATCTACCATGGTGAAGACCATATTTTTTTTTAAATATAAGCTATGACGAACTTGACTAATATTCCCCTCTCCCCTTCAAATAATCGGAATTACCTGTGTTAGGAGTGGGTACGACGTAGGTGGCTAATATTCTTATTAAAAAATTAGGGTTATTTGCTAACCACCATACATTTAACTAATTTTCGACCGTTAGACGCGCTGTCTGGGACACACACACAAGATGAATGTCGTTTGTAAAGCGTCAAAAACATTGAATGGATGTAAAACTCTACCATTTTTCAACCCTCGCCTCACGTATGGTAAGTACTTCTCTGGCCATGTCGAGTGAGCGAACATTAGAGACTTTTTGCAGAATTATCATTCTTCAAGGTAAATCAAATAATAACTTCTTGAGCACGAGAATATTTTGCTGAATATTGCGCTGAATAAGATATGATATTTTTAATTCTATTGATTGGCGATTGCGGCCATAATTGTTAACTCATATTAAAATTTTGTTTTATTCAAATAAACTTTTTTACAAGTGCTTTTGAATCGTCGATCGTCTACCACTGCACTGGTTCGGAATGCCCTTCCTGCCGAGAAGAACCAGCAAGAAACTCGGCGGTTGCTCTTTTCAAAACAAATATACAATACAATAGATGCTATGCTATGTATGCAGTGTTTCCACAATGAGTGGAAGTTCCAAAAAAGCATACCTAATTATAATTCAACACATGTTAAGGCGGGCAGACAGAAAGTAGCCCCATTCCCACCCGGTGGCACCCGTTCACGAGCATGACGTATGACACAGCCATTGCTTCGCTCAACCATATTTGAGGGAACGTAACAACCCGCATCGGTACGGTCGTAACGGTGACATCTCATTTGGTCCTTATTAAAAATAAGTTGATGCCCGCGACTTCGTCCGCATAGATTAAGGTTTTTTAATTCCCGCGGAAACTACTTCATTTTCCGGGATAAAATGGCTTATGTATTAGTCCTGAGTATGAACTATCACCATTCCAAACTTCAACTAAATCGGTTCATTCGTTGTGGCGTGAAAGAGTAACAAACATCCATCCATACATCCTCACAGGATAGGATAGGTAGGAGGATTGCATCCCTAATGTCCAATCATCAATGGAGTTTCAGCGGTTTCACTGCTACTTTTTCGAGGCTGAAATATGCTGAAGGCCTCAGAGTTATGTCTTATGGAAGGCTTTGGTGGTGTGTAGTTACCATACTACCGTCACAGATGTGCCACTGGCAATTTAGAGTTCCGGTACGATGGCGTGTACAAATCTATTAGGCGTATGGATTTAATTTTCACTACCATATTCCTTCCAATTTAACACGCTACCATCTTAGACTGCATCATCACTTACCATCAGATGAGGTAAACAAGGATAAAAAATTAAAAACTCTATTGAATTGTACTGTACCTTTGCATTTTTGGAACTTCCTTCATTGTGGAAATATTCTTCTATTCTATTCTAACAAAGTTGCATGGGATAAAATCGGCTTGGCATCCACCTGCCCACAAGATAGTATGAAAAACTTATTACAATGTAATAGCTACATAATAATATTGTAAAATGATTTTTTGAAATAGCAACTGCTGAGTTTCTTGCCGGCTCTTCTCAGCAGAATCCGCTTTCCGAACTGGTGGTAGAGTCATGACGTGTTATAAGAGCCACAGGCCTACGTGAAATAAATAATTTTGAATTTCTTTGAATTTTTTTTGAATTTCATATTGATTTTGTTCGTATAACATGTAGCCTATGTCACCCGGACCACCATGATGAATCGATTGACACCTCATCCATCAACATCGGCTCAGTAGTTTACTCGCTACGGCGGAACATTCGTTAAATAGTCACAAACATCATCATCATCATTATCAACCCATCATCGGCTCACTACTGAGCGAGGTCTCCTCTCAGAGAAGGGTTATAGGCCATAGTCCACCACGCTGGCCTAATGCGAATTGGCGGACTTCACACACCTTCGAGAACACTATGGAGACTCTCAGGTGTGCAGGTTTCCTCACGTTGGTTTCCTTCACCGCTAAAGCATGTGATATTTAATTTCTTAAACGCACTTGACTTCGAAAAGTCAGAGGTTCGTACCCGAGATCGAACCTGCAACCCCCCGAATAGGAGACCACTGTCGAAGGCTATCACTGCTGTCACATACATACCACCCCCCCTAAAATGGTAACCCCTTTTTAGTTAGGTAAAAAGATTTTTTGTGAAGTTGAACTATTGGTGTTCACAAGATTGATTCGTGGATAACGTCCGTTGTGCTCTTATTTCTTGGCTCTGGTCCATAATTGGAGATTGTGGTGCCTCAAGGCATTGCAGGGAGGCGGCCAATAAATATATCTCTTAGAGCCACTTATATAATGTGCCTCTTATTACATGTATATCCACGTATCCTACTAAATGCTATTAGCACCTATCTTATCCTAATATTAGTACTAGTAGTAGTACTACTACTGGGATAAGATAGTGAAATCCTAATAATACCCATTATAAATTCAATAGTTTGTGAGGATGTATGGATGGATAGATGTTTGTTACTCTTTAACGCCACAACTAATGAACCGATTTGGCTGAAATTTGGAATGGAGGTAGCTCATATCCAGGATTAACTCATAGGCTTACTTTTTATTCCGGAAAATTACAGAGTTCCCGCGGGAATTAAAAACCTTAATCCACACGGACGAAGTCGCGCACATCATCTAGTCAAATAATACTTTCTGTAATTCAATAGATAGTAATTATTTGTTATCATCATCAATTAATTTTAATTAATTGATGATTATTTTATACTAGATGATGCCCGCGACTTCGTCCGCGTGGATTAAGGTTTTTGATTCCTGAGGGAACTCTTTAATTTTCCGGGATAAACTTTAGCCTATGTGTTAATCCTGGGTATGAGCTATCTTCTCTCCAAATTTCAATCAAATCGGTTCATTCGTTGTGGCGTGAAAGAGTAACAAACATCCATCCATTCATACATCCATCCTCACAAAATTTCGCATATTTATAATATTAGTAAGATAATATTACAGCCGCATAAGCCAAAATAGGCAGGCAACCAAAAAATACATACGATAGATATGGGTCGAATGGAATCCTTCTTTTTCGTAGTCGCGTAACGAATTCTAGACATCCCTACACGGTAGTATGTGAGTTATCTATAGCCAGCCTCCCGGCGTTGCTCTCGGGCGCTGCAGCCTTCACATTATGGACTTCAGCCAACAAAGAACAACACTGGAAGGTAATCTAACAATCAATCTTAAGTTATGCAACCATCGTGGCAGGGGTTAAATTGTGTCAGTGTGTGTTAAATGCTTAGACTCCACGCTTGAGGGTAGTTAAGTAATTAAAATACAATTTGAGATTCAATACAGGCTATCAAAATTCTTCTGAAATCATATCATACTAATATTATAAATGCGAGTGTGTTTGTTGGTTTGTCCTTCAATCACGCCGCAGCAGAGCTACGGATCGACGTGATTTTTTGCATGGGTATAGTTGAGGGCCTGGAGAGTGACATAGGCTACTTTTTATCCCGGAAAATCAAAGAGTTCCCGCGGGATTTAAAAAACTAAATTTACGCAGACGAAGTCGCGGGCATCAGCTAGTTATTCAATAAGAAGAAGACAAAACAGCTTAAGTCATATTATAGCAATTAATATAACAAATTGTTATTATAAAAGTGACTTCAAACGCCCGCGCCAGTACAAAGTATATAATTTATTATTGATATTTTAAAAACCGCTCGTCCGATTCCGATAAAATTTCAATGGAACTACCTGGAAAGTATTTATACCCTTTGAATCTAAAAAATCGGCCAAGTGCGAGTCGGGCCTCGCTCTTTTAGGGTTCCGTTAAATAAAACTAAATTAAAATATTTCCATGTACCCATGGAAATATTTTAATTTATTTTTTTTAATTTAATTTAATTTTTATTATTTGTTGTTATAGCAGCAATAGAAATACAAAATATGTGAAAATTTCAACTGTCTATCTATTACGGTTTACGAGATACAGGCCGCTGGTAGACGGACGGACAGCGGAGGCTTAGTAATAGGGTCCCGTTGGCACCCTTTGGGTACGGAACCCTAAAAAGAAAATTTTCCAAATCGGTTCAGACTTCTTCGAGTAATCGGTGAACAAACATAAAAAAAAAAGATTCCGACGAATTGAGAACCTCGTCCTTTTTTGTCGACTTAAAATAATAATATAATATAAATAATAACGTATATGCCCTTACAATTTATGTATTGGTGCATCAATCATTTCACTTGAAATTTTAGCAATGGTTGATACAACTTTTGCCTCAATCTATCAATAGAATAGAATAGAATAGATTTTTTTTATTCAAATAAACTTTTTTACAAGTGCTTTTGAATCGTCGATAAGTCTACCACTGGTTCGGAATGTCCTTCCTGCCGAGAAGAACCAGCAAGAAACTCGGCGGTTGCTCTTTTCAAAACAAGTTTACAATTCAATAAATACTATGCTATAGCAGTGTTTCCACAATGAGTTGCACAAAAGCATACCTAATTATAATTCAACACATTTTAAGATGGGCACATAGAAAGTAGCCCATTCCCGCTGGTGGCACCCGTTCACGAGCATGACGCATGAACCAGCAGCTTCGCTCAGCAGGTGAAGGTGATATGAGCAGGTGAAATCGCAGCCAAGTCTTGCTAAAAACATAATACGTTCTAAAGGTGTACGGTCAGTTTATTAAGATTTCGTCTCAAATTACTTAGTCCTAGATAGGTAGCGACCGCTATGAAACCAGGCAAATAAACAAGATCCTTTTCCCGCATAGAGGTTGTGGTGAAAGAAAATGGGATACGGCGTAAGTGTCAGCAAAAAGACCTCTCTCCTTTTATTGTTCCTCTCTTATTTTTAATTGTAACAGAATTTTGTCAACTTTTACCTGCTTCTGTATCTATCCATCTATCTATAATCTATATCTATAAAAGGAAAAGGCGACTGACTGAACTATCAATGCACAGCTCAAACCACTAGACGGTTCGGGCTGAAATCTGGTATACAGATAGCTGTTATGACGTAGGCATCCGCTAAGTTGAAAATTAAACCCCTAAGGGGGTAAAATTGGTGTTTGAAAAATCGAACTTAACGTAAGCGAACCACGGAAAAAAGCTAGTATTATATGAAAATCAAATGCTGTTCGTTAGTCTAGCTAAAAATCAAAAACAGCTTCACCGATTTGAATTTTTTTTTTGCTCGCTCTAATACAAATGGTTCAAAAATAAAAAAATAGGGAAAATCCAAAAGAGCAGCTGTAAAATCGAAAAATTCAAAAATGGTGGTTCGGAAACAGCCCCTGTAGTCAAGTTACACTTCTTTGTATCGTTTCTCTTTCTACGATAGTTGTCACTTGAAGTTTTGGCTAGAGCTAGACTAGATGGCGCTGCAGCTGATCAAAGACAGAAGTGTATTGATAATATTTCGCGGCATTTTGTTTTAGCATTTAAAACATTATTTTATAATACAAAATGCCGCAAAATATTATCAATACACTTCTGCCTTTGATCAGTTGCAGCGCCATCTAGTCTAGCTCTAGCCAAAACTTCATGTGACAACTATCGTAGAAAGAGAATAGACACAAATAAGTGTTACTTGAGTGCCCTAGTGAGTTATTTATTTTATTCCCCTTTCCTTTAGCTGAATAGATTCAGCTGTGCGATTCTCTAAAATGATTGCTACAGTGTGACGATTGCAGTCGCCTCTGATTGGTTGATACTCACTCGCTATTGGCTAATGCAAGCTGTTGCAGAAAGAGCGCGATAAATTCAGCCAATCACCACAGTTGATACTGTAGCAATGAATAGAATAGAACAGAAATATATTTTTTTCAAATAAACTTTTTACAAGTGCTTTTGAATCGCTGGTTCGGAATGCCCTTCCTACCGAGAAGAACCAGAAAGAAACTCGGCGGGTGCTCTTTTCAAAACAAATTTACAATACAATAAATACTATGCTATAATATATGTAGTGTTTCCACAATGAGGGAAGTTCCAAAAATGCATACGGACTAACTTCTATCTTAAGATGGGCAGACATAAAGTAGTCCCATTCTCGCCGTGGAACCCGTTCACGAGCATGACGCATGCTCGCTCAACCATATTTGAGGGAACGTTACAACCCGCATCACACGACACCACCACAGAAATGTTTAAAGAGTGCGTGACATACTTATGCTACCCATGTTAAGGCATCGAATTGAATACTAATATTCAAATACTCATTTTAAGACATCACTTATTAATTCACTTACATTTTTTTTTTGGGAGCTCCTGCTCACTTTCGCGTACCGCACGCTACACGCGGATAAGAGTCAAAACCTCTCCCTTACACAGAAAATAAAAAAACTGCACTATAAATGACAGCAACATTTATAAAACTACCATACAGTTAAATCCACTACACGTGACACATACACAATCTCATCCATATTTGAAACACAATTATGATAAAAAAATTATTGAAAACAAAATAAGCGACGGCGACCTTAAGGGAGCGGCTCGACTTTTATTCTCCAGTGACACAATTGCCCCTGCTACAGCGGAGACTCTGGAAGCACTGCGTTCTAAACACCCATCTCCTTCTCCTGATTCCTCTTTTCCAGACCCACCGATAAATAGCGATTTTCTTTTTCAGGCCACTACAAATGACTGTAGTAGTGCTGGGAGCTTTGATGTCTTTCAGAAGTGGTTCCGCTGCAGGGCTCGATGGTTTGTCACCACAACACTTTAAAGACTTAGTTTGTGGTGCAAACGTTGACGTAGGTGGTACCCTTCTGAAATCCATCACTGATCTGGTGAATCTGATGCTATCTGGACGAGTACCCCATGAAATAACTAAAACCTTATATGGAGCAAATTTATGTGCCCTAAAAAAAAAGGATGGTGGTATTCGTCCCATAGCAGTGGGTTCAACGATTCGGCGCGTCGTTTCCAAAATTTGCTGTAAAAAAATTCTTCCTTTAATATCTTCTAATTTTGTCCCAATTCAGTTAGGCTTTGGGGTAAAGGGGGGATGCGAAGCAGCTGTTCATGCTGCTCGCACATTCCTCCTTAACTCCCGGGAGGAGGTTCTCCTTAAAATTGATGTGAAGAATGCCTTCAATTCAGTGGATCGGGGGGTCCTCCTCTCAGAAGTAAAAAATAATTTTCCACAGTTTTTCCCATACTTGGCGCAGTGCTACCGGGAACCTTCAAAGCTCGTACACAAAAAGAATGTTCTGAGCTCCGCTGTTGGCTGTCAGCAGGGGGATCCGCTTGGACCAGTTATTTTTAGTTTGGCCATCCACCCTATAATTTCGGCTCTAAATTCCAAATTCAATGTATGGTATTTGGATGATGGAACCTTGGGCGGCGAAGTGAGTTCGGTTTTGGAGGATTTAGAAATAATTATATCAAAATTTAAAACTATTGGCTTGGAACTTAACTTTGATAAATGTGAAATTTATATTCCAAATTCTTTTTCGGCCGAATCCAAACTACACATATTAAATAAATTCAATATTTTAGCTCCGGGTATTAAAATTTTAAACGATGAATCACTTCGCCTCTTAGGAGCACCTGTTCTAGAGGCCTCAGTTCCTCAATTTTTTACTGACTTAATTTCTAAATTCAAAAACACTTCACATCATCTATTCGATATTAATCCTCATATGGCAATGACCATCATTCGATTCTGCTTATTTGTTCCAAAATTTACTTATTTCCTTAGATGTTCACCTCTTTGGAAATTTAATAATTTATTGGAAAATTTGGATAATTTTATACAAAATATTCTATCTGACATCTTAAATTGTCCGATAGATGATCAAGTATGGGCCCAGGCTTCTCTTCCGATCCGGTATGGAGGTCTGGGAATCCGCAAAATTTCTAGTATCTCACTGCCAGCATTTCTTTCCTCTGCTTATAGTACACACTCTATTTGAAAAAATTATATCCCAGTCTTTGGGATCAATTGAGGTGTCGTACTTGGCAGAGGCAAGAAATGGATGGTCAGCGATTAGCCCAAATCAATTGCCGGTTTCTCTTCCTTCCCAGAGACAGTGAGATGACATTATTTGTAAAAAAACATTTGACGCAATGTTAATGCAAGCAAATTCTAAAGACCGTGCTCGTATTCTCGCTCTCTCTGGCTCGACATTCTCGACACTGGCTCCATGCTCTCCCTTCTGCTAATCTGGGCACTCTTTTAAACCACGCCACTCTTGCAGTGGTAGTTGGTCTTAGGCTCGGCGCCAAAATAACCCAGCCTCACCGTTGCCACTGCGGTGACCACGTCGACGCTTACGGCCATCACGGGCTCTCCTGTTCGAAGAGCGCTGGTCGTTTCTCCCGCCACAGCGCCCTCAACGACATCATCCGTAGGTCTCTTGCTACTGCTCACGTGCCAGCTGTATTAGAACCTATTGGTTTAGCACGTAGTGATGGCAGTAGACTTGATGGTATGACGCTTGTTCTTTGGAGGACAGGGAGGTCGCTTGTGTGGGATGCCACCTGTGTAGATACTCTAGCTGCTGTTCACATCCATGCGACCTCCTCTGTGGCGGGTGCAGCGGCTACTAGCGCCGAACAGGCTAAGAGGCGCAAATATGAAAAACTTGACAGTGGTTTCATATTTGTGCCTTTTGGTGTAGAGACCTTGGGGCCGTGGGGCCCGGAGGCTCGAGCGCTTTTTGTAGAACTATCTAAAAAGGTGATCGAGTCTACCGGGGATCCAAGAGCTGGCAGCTACCTTGGCCAAAAGATTAGCTTGGCCATCCAAAGGGGTAATGCTGCCAGCATCTTGGGTACTATGCCACACTGCAGTGACTTCGATGGGGTTTTAGATTTTATTTAATTTTTATTTTAGTTTTAATTTTGTTAGTCGCTAACTAAGGGCCTCATAAGTAGGCTCAGGACCGCTCAGCGTGCGATGGAAAGAGCTATGGAGCTCGGAGTATCCCTGCGGGATCGAATCAGAAATGAGGAGATCCGTAGGAGAGCCAGAGTCACCGACATAGATCAGCGAGTCGCGATACTGAAGTGGAAATGGGCGGGGCACATAGTTCGAAGAGCTGATGGTCGTTGGGGTCCCAAGGTGTTGGAGTGGCGACCCCGCACCGGGAAGCGCAGTGTTGGCAGACCCCCCACCAGGTGCACCGACGACATCAAGCGAGTCGCAGGGAGCCGCTGGATTCAGGCGGCGCAAGACCGAGGCCTGTGGAAGTCCATGCAAGAGACCTTTGTCCAGCAGTGGACGTCTATCGGTTGATAAAGAAGAAGAAGAAGAAGAAGTTGTATATAATTTAGGCATATTTTAAACTTAATGATATGATATTATAGAAATTTAGACGTAATTTAATATTAATTGTTCACATTTATATTAAATACTCTATTATTAAAATAATCGACCGAGCGAAGCGAAGGTCTCTGAGTTTACTAGAGCGATTTGCACTTGTCCGTCCGTCCGTCTGTCACAGCCTTATAACTTCTGAATTACTGAACGTAATTACTTCAATTTTAGATATGATATGTAAACCGATGGCCTCCAGCCGAAAATGGCTTAAAAAGTTATAAAAATCTTTATTTCAGGGGGGCTCCCATACGAAATGGGGGGCTTTCAAAGTGGAGATTGTATTCGAGGCTAGATTTCTAAAACCACTTTGTTTTAAAACTTGAAACTTACACATAATTTGAGTTATATTCTGTACTTGAACAACAAATACTAAGATTAGATAAATATTATAAAGAAACGAAATTATTTGAGTTTTAATGGGCATCAATGTTTTTAACAAAACTTCACTATACTGTTACTAGATGGCGCTGTCTTTAATATTGTAAATATGCATCCCATCCACGAAAGCAGATGACGATTGACGTCATCAGATTCGGCGCGTTTTAATTACAATATAATACAGTTAAAACTACCTTATGGGAATTATGGGATACCGCGAGGTCTCAGTTCGGGGCGAACCACTAGTATTTTCTGGGAGACTTGATTTTATAAAAACGGCTGGATTATTTAGAATACCGCTCTTATTGTGACCATTCCTGAGACGTACGGCGACAAGAGAAACCGCTAGTAATTTACGGGCCCGTAGTTCGCTGCGCCTAAGGAAACATTTATTACTACGGAAAATGTGCAAGTTCACGGAAAACTACATCACAATCTTAACAGAGCTTTAGTTTGTATTTTGCGAATGCTTATTGCGTGTATACTCTACTATTATTATAAATGCGGAAGTGTGTCTGTTTGATGGATTGTTGATTTGTTTGTTTATCCTTTAATTCCGCATAATTCTAAAAGGATCGACGTAATTTTTGCATCGGCAAATGGGTATAGTTGACGACCTGGGTACTAATTATTCCATTGATCGTATTCGTAATCGATAACATATTTAGCGTCAAAGTAAAATAATCCTTTATTGTATTGATTTAAAGTCACAAATTCAGTACAACCGATTTTAATATGGAGCGTTATGTAGCGTATCGTACGTACGTAACCGTATAAGAATGCATATACGAAATGGAGCTCTAATTAAAAGGTGTTATGGTTTACGTTACTTTGATGATAATGTCATCGAATACGATTACGATCAATGGAATAACTTTAGACAATCACACCTCTGGCTTTTACCCCAGAAAAATAAAACGTTCCTGTAGGATTTTTAAAACACCGAACGAAACCAAAAGCTAAAATTTATTTATATGAATAAAAAAGTAAAAGTAAGCTTATATTAAATGTAAATACATAATATCTAGGTGCATTTGATAACGGGTCAATGAGTCAAAGGTCAAGTAATGATAATGTTGTATAATACTTTGGTATTTATCGGTACAATGTCAACTATATTATTATTTTTCACCTTATTGACTGACCTTACTCAAAGTCATACTTTCCAGGTATAGGTATCATGCATCAATCACAACAATCAGATGCTCCGATGCTGCGTAATTGAAGGACAGACCAACAAACAAACCCATATTTTCTATCGGATATAATAATATATAAAAATTATTTAAAAAAAACCGACTTCAAGCGCCACTGAAAAGTATAAAATAATTTCAGCTTGTACACGTAATATGTTGAAGTCGGGCGGGCCTAAATAGAAACGATGAAACGATGAAACGAATGCGCCACGCTAGCCAAAATTTTAGTTTGTTGGTCCAGACACAGAATATACTAGTACTTAGTACAGGTATGTTGAAGTCGGGCTAGCGTTGCAGTTTCATAGTTCTATTGAGGCCCGTGAGCGACTTGTTTCTATTCATTGAGGAGTTCCGTCCTTTATCACCGAAGATATTCATCAGATCTTGTTAAAGTTGTCTAGCACCTTGTTAAAGTTTATTGGAATAAAAAACTACTCTATACTCCATTCTGACAAGTATCTTGAAATCACAGACACACCTTCCAGACACACAAACACCAATCTTATTTATTTGTATAGATATTCATAGTTATTAAGAAAGTGTTATCGCAAGGTGAAAACAAAAGTTATAAGTAGCAGCTTCCAATAAATTTTGGTCCATAATTAATCATTAATTATCACGAGTGGACTTTCAAAATGGCGAAGAAACTGCATTATTTTGACTTCAACGGCGTTGCTGAATCAATACGATACATCTTGCATTATGGGAGAGAGAAGTTCGAAGATGTACGGTATGAGTACAAGAACTGGCCTATGAAAAATATAAAAGATTGTAAGTTGTTATTCTCATTAAGAGAAATCAGCTAAGTAGGAACGTTCCGGAGCGCTCTCCATACAAATGAAACTCAACGTTTTGTTCTTATTTCTCTATAATACCAAGTTTTTCTACGTAATTTTTTTATAGTTGAGGATTTGGAGAAGTATGAAGACTTCATATCATAATCATCGCTGAAACACGCAAGGTTACCTCAGAATTAAAAAAAAATCCACGCGGATAATGTCGCTAGTAAAAGGAAAATAAATCATGCTCTTTTTTTATGAAAATAGAAAGGAGGTTGGTGAATTTTGACCCAGCATTTTTAAAAACCGTTCAGATTCAGAAATCAATTAATTTTAATTAATGTTTTTCAGAGTATTTCTGTGTTAACCGGATATTTTTAGAAGATGGGGATAAAAAATATAATTATTCACAAGTACACATTATAAATAACCGTTACATGGTAACACAAGTGAATATCTTTTTTCTCCCAACTTTATTTGATAGACTTTAATGAACTTTTTTGTTCATTAAAGATTTCATTAGACTGGTTTACTTGAAAAAAGCATGAGAAGTTTCATTCATGAACGTAGGCGGTTCACGAATTCAGTTCGTCTGGGTCAGAAACTCTATGGAATTCGCCAATATCCTTTCATTCTTGAACTTCGACGAAATTTATTTTTTCATCAAAAAAATTAATTTACCGATAAAACAGTTTTTTATTCATCACATTGGTCCTTGTATTGCAGCCCTACCGTACGGCCAATTACCGCTGTACGAAGAAGGAGGCCGCACCATCAACCAGTCCCTGGCAATCGCTCGGTACGTGGCCAATTTGAACAACTTGGTGCCCACCGATCCTTGGGAGCAAGCGGTTTTGGACGCTATAGTCTACAACATTTATGATTTCTGGCAAAGTAAGTTACAACTTATTGTCATGAATGTCGGCTAAACAAATAGCAATGTATCTTACTAACTTACTTCATCATTAACAACCCATAACCGGCTCACTACTGAGCGCAAGTCTCCTTTTTCAGAGAAGGGTTATAGGCCATAGTCCATTACGCTGGCCCAATGTGAATTGGCGTACTTCACACATCTTCGAGAACATTATGAAGAACTCTTAGATGTGCAGGTTTCCTCAGGATGTTTTCCTTCCCCGTTGAAGCTTGTGATATTACCCGTACCCGGGATCGAACCTGCGACCCTCTGAATAGGAGACCACAGTCCTTACCACTATCTTTACCATCACTGCTTAGTTACTGATAGCGCCACGTTATGTTACATACGAAAATTGTTATTATAATAAAGTTATTTTTATATTTTTGAGAAGCGGACTGTATTTCGGAGGTATATAATTAAGCTATGGTGCTGAAAAACAAACGAAAATGAAAGGAAATTGAAGGGAAACAGCACTCACATTGATCGACGCTGAAGTTAAGCACGCGGTCAGGCAAGTTGGCGATAATATCCTCTTCAATTCTTCTCGCTGACAAACACCACAGTTTATATGGGCACAAACACTTTATTGGAGAGTTATTTCCCTAAAGATCACAATGCATTAGGAGGTTTAAAGTTCATTTTATTTTATATTAACGACGGCGGCCTAGTTATCGGCGCACACGTACGACTTGTAGATTTGTAGTGAAGTTCGGTACATTAGTATGACGTTATGTTACGTCACTGAGCTGCGTTTCTCGCGATGTTCAGACGCATATGCAGACATCTGAATGCTGCTTTAGATAGGTAGGAAAATGGATGAAAGGAATGCACCATAGTAATGTTTTTTAAATTATATAATAATTATTTTCATACGAAAGATAACCTGGCGCAACCATCCACCCGGCCTTAAAGGGACACCTTTAAGAAGATTCTCATGAGGTGTAGAGTGCAATTAGGATTCTATGAGAAACGCAAATGGCGTATAAGTTAGTTAAGAGTTAAATATTTATATAGATAGATATAGAATATAGTATAAATTTATAAGCTAACTTATTGTTAAACTTTGAATAAAATACTATATAAATTACAATATAATACAATACAGTTATATTAAATGTTTACTGCGTAGGAAGAGGGCATAAACGAACAACCGGACGGAGATAAGTCCTCCCAGAGATTTTCACAGTTGCTACACGTATAATACCGTCTTTTGAGGGATGCACTTTCTCTACTACTGCTAAAGGCCAAGCCAGAGGCGGCACGTTGTCATTCATCACTACAACGACAGTTCCTGGAGTGATAGGTAAAGAAGGCGTATTCCATTTTTGTCTAACTTGTAGGCTATGTAGATACTCCATCCTCCAACGATTCCAGAATGATTGGACCATCTTATCCATTAACGAGTGCCTTTCAAGTAAATTGACATTGTCTGAACTGACATCAGGCGCAGGCAAGGAAAAAAGAGGCGCAGTATGTAGGAAGTGACTCGGAGTTAGAGCTGAAGGCTCTGCGGGGTCCGAGCTGAGTACTGTCAGCGGACGCGAGTTAAGTAGACATTCGACTTGTGTGAGTACAGTACATAGTTCCTCATAGGAAAGGAGCTGTTGTCCTATCACTTTAAACAAGATCGACTTTGTTACTTTGACCATGCTCTCCCACGCTCCTCCAAAATGCGGAGAATTGGGGCATATGAATTTCCAAGTTATACGACTCTCAGCGCATTCTTGTTCTAGTTTTGGATAATACTCTTCTCTAAGAAATTTATAGAGATCCCGAAGGTAAGAAGCAGCACCCTGGAAGCTGGTACCTCGGTCACTATGGAGCACCTGGATTGGCCCACGTCTCGAGAGAAATTTTTTAAATGCAGCAAGAAAGCTAGGAGTGCTGAGTGAGGTAGTAACTTCAATATGTGTGGATCTCGTAGTGAGACATGTGAATAGCAATATATATGCTTTTTCGCTGTGTACACCACGTCGGCGTACAGGAACGTATGGTATGGGACCTGCGTAGTCACAACCTGTGAAACTAAAAGCCTTTAAAGCTGGACGTGTACGTATGTCAGGAAGGTTAGCCATCAGCGGATATGTTGGACGCGGCTTAAGACGAAAGCAAGTATTGCATTTATGGATTCTCTGCCTTATAATGCGGCGTGCCGACAAAATCCAGTATCTCTGCCGAAGCAAAGCCATTAGAAGTTCTGGTCCAGCATGTAAATGTTTAGCGTGGTAATAATCAATGATTATATTTACCACATGCCCATTGCGAGGTAATATGACTGGGTGTATTTTTTCGAAGTGAAGTCCCGAGTTGACAAGACGACCGCCAACGCGGATCAATCCATCGTCAATAAATGGTCTCAGGCGATTAAACGCCGGTGAGCATGGTACATTATTTTGAATATTAGAATATTCGTTAGCGAAATGCTGATTCTGCAGAACGCGAAGCATTCGATTTTCTGCAAAATTAAGGTCTTCAGCGGTTATTGCTGTAGTACTGCGACGTGGAAGTAACTTCAAACATCTACAAATATATACAATTATACGTAGAAGTTTGCTCCACGAAGAAGTACGAAGAGCTAGCTCATATAAAGCGCATTGCTTTACAGGCGTACACACAGGGTGTGATAAAATCTTTTGTTCGGGTATGTCATCAATACATTGACCCTCTAGGGTTTTGAGCGGCCACTGAGACGGGTGCTTCGAGGCCCACGGCGGGCCATGGAGCCACAGAGGGTGTGAGACGAGTTTCTCAGGAGTAACACCTCTGGATAAAACATCAGCTGGGTTCTCAGTGCCAGCGCAATGATAGAAGTTATCAGGTGCGATATTATCTGTTATTTGAACAACGCGATTCGCGACAAAGGTCTGCCATCTATGTGGAGAGCTTTTTATCCAGTATAAAGCTACTTTAGAGTCCAGAAACGCATATGTAGCTTTAATTGGGATGCGTTCGGCGTAATTGTCATGTACCGCGCGAAGCAATTTCGACAGCAAGACACCACCTAGTAGCTCGAGACGTGCGATAGAATGTGGTTTTGTCGGCGAAACTTTACTTTTCGCGCAAACGAGACGCACAGTATTACCAGTAGGTGAACTCACGTGTAAGTAAATCGCCGCGCCGTAAGCTGAGAGACTGGCATCTGACATTCCCAGGAGTGTGACCTCACAGTCTTCAGTTACGCCCACATGACGTGGTATGTGAAGTTTATTTAGAGCTGGTAATTCATCGCAAAACTGTCTCCACATCTTAATGATGTGTGGTGGAGCTACTGTGTCCCAATCAAGGTTTAATTGCCAAAGCATTTTAATTAATATTTTGGCATACACGACTGTGGGAGCAACGAAGCCCATTATGTCCCACAGGCGGGCAACAGTCGACAAGATGGAGCGCTTAGTGCATGTCACATCGTCGAGAATAGAAATTTTGAAATAGAACGAGTCATTTTCAGTAGACCAATGCAAACCAAGTATCTTATGGTGCATGGCTTTATCAAACTCCACTTCAGTAGGAAGTGTGTGTGATGCTGGAAGGCTATCTAAAACTTCGCGAGAATTGCTATTCCACTTAATCAACTCCCACTGTGCACCCTTAAATAGGTCAATCATCTGCTGCGACGCAGTGATTGCTTCTCGTTCGTTAGGAAGCGAGAAAGCAACGTCATCCATGTATAGCGCAGGTAGCACAATGCTAGTCGCCAGCGGATATTTCGCGCCGTCATCTTCGACGAGCTGTCGTACCGTGCGCAGTGCATGGTATGGACTCGAAGTGAGACCGAAGCAAACGCGATTGAACTGGTATAGCACGAGAGGGTCTCGCGGGTTGAAGCGATATAAGAAGCATTGATAGCGACGATCAGCTTCGCGCATAATTATTTGTAGAAATTGCTCGCGACAATCTGCTGTCATTGCAATTGCATGCAGACGAAAATTCAAAATTATTTTAAATAGATCTCCCTGTAGGTTAGGGCCTGAATGTAAAATATGGTTCAGTGCACGTCCAGAACTGGTACGGCAGGAAGCATCTACGACCAATCTCAATTTCGTAGATTTGTCTTCTCGTAAAATTCCCGTATGTGGCATCACATAGATAGGAACAGGATCCCGAGAATCGTATGAAGGCGCGGGAGAAATATAATCTTTCGCGAGATAATTTCTTATGACGTCATCATAAGCTGATCTCAATTTAGGTGTAGCTTCAAGCTTTCTCTCGAGGCACGCAAAACGTTTTTTAGCCACATCCATAGAATTCCCTAGGGAACATACATCCTCTTTAAATGGCAGGCCGACAACGTATCTGCCAGTGACAGGATCACGGGTAGTAGTGGATGTATAGAAATGTTCACATTCAGCATCGTCGGGATGTTGAACGGAAGCGGAAGGAAGCTCTTCGAGTTCCCAGAAACGCCTGACTATTGAGTCAATAGCGGGAGGCTCTTGAACGAAACAACATGTCAAGGCCGATTGAGTATTCACAGTAGGTATAGTAGGCGCATTGCCCATGAACACGACACCTAAGACTGTGCGTAATGCAACTGGCATCGACGGGTCGCGACGTGACGTATGGACATCGTCGGGCAGAAGCAAATGCGGGAATAGGGAAGCTCCTATTAAAGCATCTATTTTATTAGGTACGCCGAAACTTTCATCAGCAAGCGGAATACCTTTCAGGTGTGATAGGACTGACGTATCTACCACAGCTGTAGGCAATTTATCTGTTACTTTATCAACAACAAGTGGCGAAATATTAAAGCTAACGTTGTCATTAAAGCGAGAATAAAACTTTAGCTCGATTGAGTTAGAATGTATAACTTTTTCGATCCCTCCGAACCCCTTCACAATAGTACGTTCGGTGTTTGCAAATCGTAAACCAAGACGATCACAACATTCTTTAGAGATGAAGTCTGATTGCGACGCTGAGTCTAACAAGACGCGTATTATTTTGCGTTTACCATGGACATCGTATACTGCAATTTGTGCCGTAGCTAGTAAGACAGTAGGTCGCTTATCTCCGACGCGATGTGCAACTTGATTTGTATACGAATGCGTAGCGCTGCTAGAAGCGCCTACGTCCGTAGCACTGAGAGCTACGTCGGTGCGTTCACCCGCTACGAGCGACGAAGGGGTAATAGCCGTAGGTATCTGCGGTGACGTCACGGAAGCATCTAGCTTTTGCGCGCGAGTCTGTTCGACTTCAAAGTGTAATTTTTTATTATGTTTTTGTCCACAGGGGCAAAGGGGGGAAACGTCACACCGGCCAACTTTGTGCGAAAGCGAGAGGCAATTGGTACAGGCGTTTTTTTCTTTGACGCATTTAAAACGTTCCTGAGGTGTAGATAATTTATTGAAATCGACACATTTATATAAGTGTGTATGCGATATATTTTTGCATAGACATTTAGACGAAGTAGGCTTATCAACAGTACTCACATAAGCCTGATACTTAGGCGCATTGCCAGAAGCATTGTTTGATTGTTTATTTTTATTTTGACGTGTATCTGAAGCGTTCGTTATATTTTTATTAGTACGCTCAAACACTTTCGCGCGAGTTGTGATAAATTCCACAAAGTCGTCGAACTTAGGTATTTTATTTCCGCACTTAACTTCAAATTCACGTACAGTTTCAGTGTCTACCTTTTGTGTAGCTATATGTAGTATGATAAGATCAGCCAAATTATCTAATTTTAAGTTCTTTAAAGCGCTCACTGCGCCAGCGAACTGATCTATGAACGACTCAAAGTTAGTCGCTGAGGCGGTTTGAAAACCTTTATAACGAAATAATTCGTTTAAGTACGCGGAAGTCAACATACGTTTGTCGTCGAAACGATTGATGAGTGTTTGTAAGATAAGCTGATAATTTTCAGCACACGGAGAAATTCCTGCAATCGCGCTTTTCGCCTTCCCTTTCAGCTTCGGTAATAGATAAAATAGCTTTTCGGCATCGCTGAGTAATGGATTATTATCTACCACTGCTTTGAAGGTCGTATAAAACATTTGAAAGGATTTTATGTCACCCTCGAAGTCTAATATCGATATGGGAGCCAGCTTTGGTTTGGCTTTTAGCAGCGAAAAGGTCGCGTTTTGCAATTCCGGTGTTGAATCGGAAGCTGAGCATTTCGTTTGGATTCGTTTGACCCTACTATACAAAGTCTCAAAAGCGTACAGACAGTTGTAATCAGGTATTGCATCAGAATCTAGTTGCAACAAACGAGAATTATAATCATCAACTATAGATTCGTATTTTTCTCGAAGGGAATCGATTTGTGATGACTCATCGAGAAAATGTTCTCTTATTTCGTCATTAATATGAATGTTGGTATCACGAGATAATTCAAAGATATTCTGCATAATTCTAAATATAGCTTCACGTTTAGCAAGTAAGATAGAAAGTCTAGAATCTTGAATATCTTGATCACCTTCACTCGATTTAGAATCTACTTTAGGCGGCATTTTGAATAGCACGTAGGTAATTATAAACAAGTTAACTAAATCACAAATGAAAAGTATAACAATAACCTACCTTCGTCAAGCAAAGACGGATAAATTAAGTAGGTTACGTAATCGGTAAGCGAGCGTATGGGACGCGCTCAACGTTACGCGCGGTCGGGTTATATCTTTCGATCGAATGATCGACGCGAGTCTTCAAACGAATCTCGAACTTATGCCTTAGAACTTAAGTAACTTTTTGAAGTGTCGTTATATTGACGGTTTTTACAATATTCAAGAATTGTTTTAATTATTAATATTATACAAAAATACTATATATTTATCAAAAAATACATAAATATAAGTAAATTATTAGTATGCCTAACTGGGGAAATAGGTAGCTCAATGCTATATTATTTATGCCAGTATATAAGACACTGAAAAAGTATGACGCAATTGTCAACTTTTCCTATAATAGAAATACATACATTCACAATGAATATTATATGTAAATATTATAAAATCTCAATTATTAGAGCCTATAAAAGTATTCTAACAAATGAAAATATGCTGGAAAATATCCGTCGAAGAAGGTACCAAAAATAAAATGATAGCGCCACGTTATGTTACATACGAAAATTGTTATTATAATAAAGTTATTTTTATATTTTTGAGAAGCGGACTGTATTTCGGAGGTATATAATTAAGCTATGGTGCTGAAAAACAAACGAAAATGAAAGGAAATTGAAGGGAAACAGCACTCACATTGATCGACGCTGAAGTTAAGCACGCGGTCAGGCAAGTTGGCGATAATATCCTCTTCAATTCTTCTCGCTGACAAACACCACAGTTTATATGGGCACAAACACTTTATTGGAGAGTTATTTCCCTAAAGATCACAATGCATTAGGAGGTTTAAAGTTCATTTTATTTTATATTAACGACGGCGGCCTAGTTATCGGCGCACACGTACGACTTGTAGATTTGTAGTGAAGTTCGGTACATTAGTATGACGTTATGTTACGTCACTGAGCTGCGTTTCTCGCGATGTTCAGACGCATATGCAGACATCTGAATGCTGCTTTAGATAGGTAGGAAAATGGATGAAAGGAATGCACCATAGTAATGTTTTTTAAATTATATAATAATTATTTTCATACGAAAGATAACCTGGCGCAACCAGTTACTTACTTGCTTACTATAATATTACTAGTGGTTCGCCCCGAACTGAGACCTCGCGGTAACGGTATCCCATGATTATTCATTCAATCGATACATGATAACCAAAACTGACATTATTATTATGCCCGTTTTCACCAAACATACCTAAATCACCCCCTAAGTAGGAGTATCTTAACGTAGGTAGCTCCTAAATACAATCCTAAGTCTTAACATCCGTCCCAATATCCTTTTAGGTGTCCCGTACAGGATCGTGATAAATAAGTTGACAGAAAACATCACCTAACTTATAGGTAGCCCGTAAAAGTTAGGGAACGTTAGTGAAAACATTGAATTATTATGTAGGTACTAACGAGTGAAACCGGGTTACGGGCATCTGTACAAATCGTCATCTATCGACGCGAATAGAAAATATACAATATTTAACTAAAATTTAACTAAAAAATAATTTTAATTGAATAAAATGGTACAAAAAAAATTACAATACAATTATTGTATTATATTATGTAACTAAATAATAATGGTCGACGTAAAACTGTTTTTGGGATAGGTCGTAGTCGTAACTCGTAGTTCCATGGGAATAGTTACTGACTGCGCCATCTATTAGCATTATTGTGAAGCTATGTTGATGCTATATGAATTACTGATGCCCATTAAAAATTAAATAATCTCGTTTCTTTATAATATTCATATAATTTTAGTATTTGTTGTTCAAGTACAGGATATAAGTGACCTAAAAAAATAAAATCAGTTTGAAAATCCATAGCGGATTTTCCTAGAGAGCGTCTACAAGCGAGCGTATAAAATCGCCACTTTGAAAGCCCCCGATTTCGTCAATTTTAAGGGAAAAATTAAAAAAGAAATATTTTTGTACTTGGTTCAAAATTATCTTTAAAATGATACGTAACAATTTTAAGTAACGCGATAATTTTTTTTTACTTCGCATTCACTTCTATGAGAGCCCCCCTGAAATAAAGGTTTTTATATTTTTTCATCCAATATTCGGCTGAAGGCCATCAGTTTACATATTATATCTAAATTTGAAGTAATTACGTTCAGTAATTCAAAAGTTATAAGGCTCTGACAGACGGACGGACGGACGGACGGACGGACAAGTGCAAATTCACTCTAGTAGACTCAGAGACCTCGCTTCGCTCGGTCAATTAATGCGAAAGTGTGTTTGTTTGTTAATTTGTCCTTCTGTCACGCTGCAACAAATCTACGAATCGACGTGATTTTTGCATGGGTGTAGTTGAGCCTTGAGGACCCTGAGAATAAAATCGGCTACTTTTTATCCTGTAAAACATTCTCACGGGAAACTAAATCCACGCAGACACGCTCGGACATCAGCTAGTTGATAATAATTTTGAAGAACGCAGCAGTGGTGAGAGGTGTGATCGTCTAAGTGGCAGGTCTGGAGTTCAGGGCAGGGCCAATTTGAGAATGTATAATGCAAAGCTGAGTTTACTCCTTGCGGACACAAAGTCTTTAATTGTTTCAGAAGTGGTTGTTTACATCAAGGAAAAAGACTCAACCAAGAAGCAAGCCATTAAAAAGGAGATATTGGAAGAGATAGTGGACTTTTTCTTTTCTAGGTTTGAAAAAGATTTGCAGAGGAACAACGGATTCTTTGGTGGAAAGGTGGGTCTATAGGCCCTTTTATATATATTCTGACATTATTCATAAAAACGGTGAATAGCTGAGACGTTAACGGTATTATTTTTATTATACTGGCCGATACGTTAGTATAATATTAATATTATCATTTATTAAAAAAAAACAGACTTCAAAATATGTAACTACAAAGAACAACAACCATTTTTGTTTGTAAGTTTTAATCTGGCGAAGATTACGCGTTGGTTTCTGCTATTATGCCTAGTCGACTCTAACCGTACCCGTATCTAATCTAGATCCCGGCGATATATATTGCACATCGGCCTTTGGAATAAAACGCTATTTATATTCTATTGCAAGGAAAGCTAGCCAGAAATTCACGTAGTAATTACTGAAATCTCTTCTTAATCGGCGAGCACATCACGTAACATATATAAAAAAAATGCTGTCGAACTGTGAATAGAATAGAATAGCGTTTTATTTCAAAGGCCGATGTGCAATATATATCGCCGGGTACTGTAATTTGTAGTGGCGTTTGAAGTCAGATTCTTGAAATGAAATTTTAATTTTAAGCTAATTAATGCAAGTGGTCAGTACTTACCCCTGCAGCATCAGAATTAAGGGGGTTGCCTCGCTTTTCTTTGTCGATTAAAAACATCACGCAATAAAGTTCAATCGGAGAAGACGAAGTAGGTTAGCTATAATATATACCCTACATAAAAAAAATTACTTTTGAAAACCTGCTTTTCTGTAAGGAGGTAAATGAATCATCATCATCATCATCAGCAACCCATCAATGGCTCACTACTGAGCGCAGGTCTCCTCAGAGAAGGGTTATAGGCCATAGTGGACCACGCTGGCCCAATGCAAATTGGCAGACTTCACACACCTTTGAGAACATTATGGAGAACTCTCAGGTGTGCAGGTTTCCTCACGATGTTTTGCTTCACCGTTGAAGCTTGTGATATTTAATTTATTAAACGCACTTAACTTAGAAAAGCCAGAGGCGTGCCCGGGATCGAACCTGCGATGCCCCGAATAGGAGACCGCAGTAGTTACCACTAGGCTATCACTGCTTATAATGGTAAAAGAATAACTACATAAATATTTCAGTTAAGCTGGGCAGACTTCATATTTGTGGGTATAGTGGAAGCATCCAATCTTTTCCTGGGTGAAGAGATCGAAAAGAAGTATCCCCATGCTGTGGCCCTTTTGAACAAGATCAGATCCTTGCCTGGAGTGAGGGAGTACATTGCCAGTAGGAAACCTTATACATTTTAAAGATCAAACTATGAGTAAGTTAATTTATTGACTTGAATAAGTTTTGATGCACTAATAAAGGTTTTTTAATATCAACAGTAATTTTACTAATTGTAATAAAAATTACAATAGCCTAACTGTTAAAGATAGTTAAATAGATTTATTATTCACCAAAATGCAGTTACAATATTGTGATGGTATACAGAAAACAAAATGTCAATGTTAAAAGTTAATCATACTAATAATTATAATAAATGCAAAAGTGTGTTTGTTGGTTTGTCCTTCAATCACGCTACAACAAAGCTACGGATCGACGTGATTTTTGCATGGGTATAGTTGAGGACCTGGAGAGTGACATAGGCTACTTTTTATCCTGGATTCAAAGAGTACCCGAGGGACTTTAAAAACTAAATCCACGCGGACGAAGTCGCGGGCATCAGCTAGTACAATATAATTTTAAATGTCATGGTCCATTAAATCAATAATAATAATTTACCTATGGACGCTATCTATCTTCTATCTATATATTCTATCTATAATATAATAAAACTGTAACAGGTCCAATTCTGTACATTGAAGATATTTTGAAAATTTTTGTTTGAGGACACTCTATAATCGATACTGAAAACAAATTTTTTTAATTTTTTGTGTGTCTGTCTGTCTGTCTGTATCTTGGCCGCGCATCACGCCGAAACTACTGGACGGATTTAAATGAAACTTGGCATGGTTTAAGTTTATACTACGATGTATAATATAAGATACTTTTTATCCCGAAATTCAGCACGGTTCCCTTGGGAGAGGGGATGTAAGTCAAAATGTGTATTTAGCTGTAATTCATTAAGGCGTATTTCGATTTCAATAATTCTTTTTTTGTTAGAAAGCGGGTACTTTAGAGATTGTCCTGTAATTATTTCAATGTCAATTTAGTAGTTCAGAAATTATAGACATCACAATCTTCAGTATAAGGTCCAAATAACTTGAACCCCGGAATCTACAGGATACTTTGAATGTACGGCTCATCTTAAGCTGGCAAGTGTACTTTATCGTATATAGCCATCATGGATAGCCCTATTTTGTCAAAGTAAAACTTTACTCTAAAGGCGTCAGATTTTACCAAAAGATCATTATACCTACATACTACATAGTAGGTATGGATGTAATACATCGTATGGACGTAATGTTACAGTGTTTTCCTATGCAATTTAATATTCTAATCATACTAATATTATAAATGCGAAAGTGTGTTTGTTTGTTGGTTTGTCCTTCAATCACGCCACAACAGAGCCACGGATCGACGTGATTTTTGCATGGTTGAGGACCTGTAGAGTAACATAGGCTACTTCATATCCCGGAAAATCAAAGTGTTCACGAGGGATTTTAAAAACTAAATCCACGCGGACGAAGTCGCGGGCATCGGCTAGTAAATCTCTAATATTATTATGTTCAATGTATTGTAAAGATTGAGAAGAGCCGAGAATTTAACGTGCCTATGTTTATGTGCTTCATTGACTACTCAAAAGCATTTGATTGCGTGCAATGGGATTGTCTGTGGAAAATACTGCGAGAAATGGGCGTACCCCAACATCTCATAGCTCTGGTCGCAAACCTATACCAAGAAAGCGAGTCCATGGTCAGAGTTAACGACGTCATCTCTGGACCTTTCAAGCCGAAAAAGGGAGTACGGCAGGGATGTATTCTCTCTCCCATTCTTTTTAACATCTATGGAGAATATATCATGAGAAGAACCCTAGATGGATGGGAGGGAGGAATTACCATTGGAGGTGTTAAAATCAGCAACCTGAGATACGCGGATGACACCACACTCTTTGCATCATCTGAAAAGGAACTAGCTCAACTGTTCCGCAGACTAGAACTGGAGAGTGGACTGGTTGGACTTAGTATTAACAAAGCAAAAACAAAAGTTATGCTAGTCGACAGGGCCGGTCAACTCGCTAGGACTGGCGAACTTTCAGATTTGGAGTTCGTAAGCGAGTTTGTGTACCTCGGATCTTTACTATCGGACAAGGGAGGGAGTGAACTCGATATCAGAAGACGAATTCAAATAGCCAAAGGTGCGATGAGCAAACTAATTCGAATTTGGCAAAGCAGGAAGATCTCTAATACAACCAAAAAGAGACTCGTGAATAGCTTAGTCTTCTCAATCTTCCTCTATGGCTCTGAAGCGTGGACGATCCGAGCGGCAGAGAGAAAAAAGATTGACGTGTTTGAGATGTGGTGTTGGAGAAGGATGCTTCGCATACCGTGGACGGCGAAGAGGACAAATAAGTCTATCCTGGAGCAACTTCGCATTGGCACTAGATTGTCCACAATTTGCTATCAGAAGATCTTGGGGTATTTTGGCCACATTGCCCGACGCCTTCCCAGTAATTTAGACAAACTGATAGTCATAGGCAAGGTGGAGGGCAAAAGACCTCGCGGCCGATCACCTAGCCGCTGGTCGGACCAGATCAAGACACTCACTGGCCTCCCATTTACGACCGCAATAAGGAAGGCTGAGGACCGACAGGAGTGGAAGCCTTCCACTCCTGTCGGTCCTCAGCCTTCCTTTATTAGTGAACACCTTGACACACCTTGACTTAGTTACGAAAAACTTGAATTACGGACACGACCTTCAGAAATGAAGAACGCGATCAAGAAGAAGAAGAGTATTGTAAAGGTGCGGACTAAAAACTGAAAAGTCGACGGCTCGGTCCCACCCGCTGCACTATTGTCGTAGCCACTTCTTACACAAGCTTTCCGCTTATTTGGAGGGGAGAGGAGAACATTTGTCAAGTATCTTTTATCTCGGAAAAACAGAGGGTTTCCGTGGGATTTTTAGGAAACCTTACTCGACACGGATGAAGTCGCGGGTTAATAATAAAAAAAATAATTGTACAATATTCGATATTATCATCTTTACATAATCTCTATTATTTATTAATACAGACATTCCCTGTTATTTGCAGACCCAAGAATCCCGAATATTTTCTTAGGGGCATAATTTAATTTTCCAATGGAAATGTTTACAGAAAAAAATGTCTACAAAAGATATTGGGTAAACGAGTGAAAGAACCCTTTCTAATATAAATATTAAATGTAGCTAGAAAGGTCGGCTTAACTTTGATTATTACTCTTATATTATTACCGTCGAACTGAATTTTTAGCATAAATATGGAATACACACACTCTCGTCGAGGCGAATGTAAAAGAAAAGAGTGTCAAAACATTTGTGATATAATGAAAGTTTGAAAAGTAAATAAACGAATCTCTTATGAGTGTCATTTAAGAGAGCGTTAAGGTGACTTTGAGAGTGAACTTAAATCTATACAATCCTTCAGTAACGATTAGTGATTCTGATTTAATCAGTTAATGATATAATGTTCATTAACATAGTTAGTATGAAATATCATAGTATAACACCACACCTAGTCCTCCGTAAAGCTTATACTTAGGTAATCGTTGTAAGGTCTCCACGATACAGGTTCCCTAGTGTGGAGGCCAAAGGCAAATATGAGTGTAAAACATTTTTCTTATCAATAAATATATTTTTTTTTAATTATTGTCTCTGAAGCGGCATTATTTAAACTTCGACACACGTTTGAGGTTTTATCGGAGTAGTTGTGGACTACGGCAGGTTAAACAGAGGATGAGGAGAGGATGACAGACTATTATTTATTTGTGTTATATGGGACCAAAGAAATTTTTTGTTCCCCGAGGGCATTATTTTGAATTCAGAGCGAAGGGAAGGATTCTATAGTAGAATCCTGAGCGTAGAGAGGAATTCAATATACGCCGCCCGAGAACAAAATATTTTGGCCCCGAATGACACACAGTATTTTTCATCATTACCTATGAGAAAAATCTAGGATTATCAACAAAGTAGATAAAATATTAGAGTAAATAGAGTATTTTACATACAAAGTAGATGTATAGACATCGTATATTGAAAGTTTAAATAAAACACAAATAAATTATTATTAAATAATTAAACATTAATATTTATGTTGGATACAGTATGGGCGTATATCCGACCGACAAATTGATCACGTGACTTATCAAAGTAGATGTATAGACATCGTATATTGAAAGTTTAAATAAAACACAAATAAATTATTATTAAATAATTAAACATTAATATTTATGTTGGATACAGTATGGGCGTATATCCGACCGACAAATTTATCACGTGACTTATCGAAGACAACAGCTTCTCAAACATATTTGAATTTCGACACATACTAAAGCACGAACCAATCAGAAGAGAGAAATGAAAAGTCCCATGGGGTTAAAATTAAATTTTGCTCACGCTATCCTCTGAAGCCAATATTCGTTTTTCGAATAGGTATGATGAAAAAATATGTGTACAGGAAGGCACTGTAAATATCGTGTCTTGATAATCTTCAGCGAGAATGTATAGCAGCATAGTAAAACTCTTTGTTAGCGCAAGGTGAAAACTCGTAAAATTACTTTTGTCCTTAATTGCTTTACAAAAGTTTTTCCGCTTACTTCGCAATTCATCAGATCTTGAATTTTTCGTGCAATATTATTTGTTCCGAACACTGTGATTTGAGCCCTTTCTTTGACGATGTATTATTCATGGTATAAAAGTTGAAATGAGTATTTTTCGCCTTAAGATCTTCTGTAACAAATAAAGTAGGGTTAATTTTGTAAAACCAACGACAACATTATGTTGTACCTTTACGTTTTTTTATAAAGTTTTAATTTAATGTTGCACCTTTAGAAACCTCAACAGCCCAACGGTTAAAGGAGCGAACTGAAAACTGAAAGGAAGACTGAAAGGCTGAGGTTCGTACCCCATTGCATTATCGGTGTAGGTTACCCACTCCACAAGCTGTCCGCTTATTTGGAGGGAAGAAGACAATATCAGTCAAGTTCAGCTGTTTTAAATTTAAAAATCCTAATCCTAATAAATTATAAATGCGAAAGTTTATAAAGAGGGATGTATGAATCGATTGATGTATGGATGGATTGATGGATGCATGTTTGTTACTCTTTCACGCCACAACAAATGAACCGATTTGGCTGAACTTTGAAATTGAGATAGCTCATACCCAGTATTAACATAATATCATTCTTGTTCATATTTTATCCCGGAAAATTAAGGAGTTCCCGCCGGAATAATTGTAACTGTATGTCTACTTGGGTAAATTTGTACCAAGTCTGTGCGTCTATCTGTCTGAGTATCTGTCGGAGCCTTACTGTATTTAGAGTAGCGTATAAAATGATAAGCATTGGCAAGTTAAAACCCAACTACCCTTCACATATTATAGATATGACGTATTATGGAGTAAGGTTTTTTGACTGACAGTCAGTACCTTGGGGCTGCGTTTAGTAAGATAAACACGTTCACTGTTTCCAAGTTCATTACAGTGAAGTACTGCGAGGGGGAGCTAAAGATGTCGTCTGAGAACCGAGCTTGATAGATTTTCATTTCAATTCTGAATGGAGTAAAACTTCTCGTCGAAATCTTTGTTCTTTATTCTGAACGAGTCCCGGAGAACCCTCCATTTGTACGTAATGAGTAATTACGTAATCGAAGGGAATTTACTCGTTATTTCATTAAAAGTTGCCAACGGCTTGTCTCGCATAAGAATTCTTAAGTGCTTACTCAACCATTGCCTTGGCAATGCCATTTCGTCGTTAAATCGTAGCTTGCTACGTTTTAACGACGAAATGGCGTTTTGACAGAATTTTAGGGTTCCGTACCCAAAGGGTGCCACCAAAGGGACCCTATTACTAAGCCTCCGCTGTCCGTCCGTCTGTCAGCGGCCTGTATCTCGTAAACCGTAATAGATAGACAGTTGAAATTTTAACATATTTTGTATTTCTATTGCCGCTATAAGAACAAATAATAAAAATTAAATAAAATTAAAAAAAATAAATTAAAATATTTCCATGGGTACATGGAAATATTTTAATTTAAATTTTTTTTAACGGAACCCTAATAGAGCGAGGCCCGACTCGCACTTGGCCGATTTTTAATACAAAAACTATCATAACGACTTCATTCCTCGATTAAAAGTTACTCCGCATATGGTGAAATTTTTTCTTCCTTCTTGTTGTTTGTGAAGTTTATAATAAAGTAGCAGCTGATAATATTTATATTATTATGATAAAAATCGGCCAAGTGCGAGTCGGGCCTCGCTCTTTTAGGGTTCCGTTAAAAAAATTAAATTAAAAAATTTCCATCTACCCACCTACCCATTTTAATTTAATTTTTTTAATTTAATTTAATTTTTATTATTTGTTGTTATAGCGGCAATAGAAATACATAATATGTGAAAATTTCATCTGTCTATCTATTACGGTTTACGAGATACAGCCCGCTGACAGACGGACGGACGGACGGACGGACGGACGGACGGACGGACGGACAGCGTAGGCTTAGTAATAGGGTCCCGTTGGTACCCTTTGGGTACGGAACCCTAAAAAAGAGGTTGATCTGTTTTTTAAGGTATTATATATACTTACCTTCTTAATCCTGAACGTATGCAAATAAAATAAATATATAGCAGATTGTATTGTATTTCCCTCTGGGTTTTTTTTCTTATTATTAACTATCAGCACAGAATATAATATCATAGTATGCTATCACAACGAAGCTCATAGGTAGGTACATAACACAAGATATTATGGTGGCTTGGTTACCTAACTTAGGTAGCCCGTAAAAGGGAAGGACTTTGGTGAGAACTTTCGGTACTTATTTAACAACTACTCAAGTACTTGAGTATGTTCTTAAAAGTGAAGGTACCTACTTATGTACGGAATTAGTAGAGGAGACAAATTCAAGCAGTATAGGTTATTCAAAGTGTCCATGTTAGCGTTAAAAATTGCAGAAGTCAGTCTAGTAATACACTTGCACTGTGTAAGCACTCTTGCAAGAAATCGCAGTGACGAACTTGCTATTAGAGACTTGATTTATTGCATGCATTTAAAGCCTGTCTATGGCGTTACTAATAAACATTGACGAGAACAAACAGTAGATCCCATAAACTTAGTATCTTTACTAACGTAAGAAGACATATAAAGGAGGGAGGAGCGAAAAAATCTCTTACGGCAATACCTAAAGATAGAAAAGGAAAGCGAATCTGATATCGCTGTGACCAGACGAAGTAATTAGTCACATTGGTCACGTCCAAATAAATACTATGGGCTTTATTATAAGTACTATATTATTTCTATTATTTAAAGCTTACAGAGACGCCGGGTTAGTAAACCCAGGAATAAATTTGTAATTTTGACAGAAGATTTACATGAAATCTGTTAAATCTGTCTTTTTAACCCAGAGTTAGCTGCTAACTCTGGGTTAAAAGGATAACTCGGCGTTTCTGCAAGCGCGCCTTACGGTAGTAAATAACTATTACCTCTATGGTAGATGCTTACTTACACAAACAAAACACAGTCAAGTGTAGCAAGAAAAGGGTAGAATTATTTTGCTATAATCCGCCAACAGAAAAAATCTGTATAATTTTTACACTACTCTCGACGCACGTTTCGCCCCGACACCGGAGCATCCTCAGGAGATGTTGACTCTACAACGATGCATTGTCTAGTGACGCTCGTGTCAATTGCGCGGTATTATATACCGTATTTCTACCCCCACTACTGTTGCCCCGCCCACTACCCCCCCCCTTCAAACAAACGAAGCAGTGGTGAACTTGTTTGAAGGGGGGGTAGTGGGCGGGGCAACAGTAGTGGGGGTAGAAATACGGTATATAATACCGCGCAATTGACACGAGCGTCACTAGACAATGCATCGTTGTAGAGTCAACATCTCCTGAGGATGCTCCGGTGTCGGGGCGAAACGTGCGTCGAGAGTAGTGTAAAAATTATACAGATTTTTTCTGTTGGCGGATTATAGCAAAATAATTCTACCCTTTTCTTGCTAATCATGGACTTCCGCAAAGTAACGCCTGCTTCTATCCAACAGTCAAGTGTGATCAGTACTCTTTAACATTTTGTATACTATGTAAACCACGAGTTTTCCCATTTCTTTCCATCGTGCCAAACTTTTTAAATCACAAAAAAGTCGCAAAGATTCTTTATATTTTGTTACTCATTCAAAATCTGTTATTTATTGCCTTTTAATTCCATCAGGAGCTGTATAGTTAAGCCACCGAGTAGCGAAAGATAGTTTAAAGTATAGAATAGAAATAGAATGGTTTTTTACTGAAATAAACTTCACAAAGTGCTTTTGTGTTACCTGCGAGTCAAAGTAATCCCAGAAACCCAAAAGTTTTTTTGCTCTATTGAATAGTCGTTTTTTTGTTCTGTTGAATTCTGAACCATATTTCATAAACTTTGAATTGTATTTTTTTTTTTCGTAAAAAAAAAATCTGCAATAAATAAAAGAACTTTATTCGATAGAGCTATCTATTTAATATTTTTATAAACGGTCAAATGAACTTCCACACACAGACAAACAAACGGACGGACGGAGAGACAACAAAGCGATTCAATTAGGGTTGAGTTTTTTTTATTATAAGGTACATAACCGTAAAAAGGACAAAAAAATCGGTGCCCACATTTTGCCCTTAAGTTCCAACGATAAAGTTTAATCGCGACTCCTAAGAGCTTGGCTTGCAGTAAATTAAACCTCTCTTTGACTAAACAAAGCCATTTTTCTCCCGCTTTATGAAAACATAATTTCCTGCAGAGATGACTACTATAATAAAGATTTTTTTCTCATGTTAAGACGAAGCTTTACAGAGTGTTTTTGTTTAGTTTTTATAACTATAAACTAATTTTAATTATAAAGCATTGTATATAACTTCTTGCACAGATATATTTTTGTCTGTAGCTGCAAAATTACTAAGCTGTAGTTGCTGTTCTAGTCTATTTTAATTCTATAGTTCTAAATCCGAACTGATTGTACTAACTGATCGGCTCAGCAGAACAACATTATATCTCTCACTAGACTCTTATTAAATACGCGTGCGGTGCGTGCGGGAGTGGGCGGTGAGGACTGAAAACTGAAAAACTACGGACTAAAAGTCAACGACTTAAATCTCCAACCGTTGCACAATGTCGTAACTACTACCAGCATAATATTTGCGCTTAGTGTCAGGAGAAAGTGGATTCATGTTCAGCATGGCGTTCTTTAAAAAAATGTTCCTACCTAATTTCGACAGGACAATAGTATCATTATTATAATATATTCATTTTAATCAGCTTTTATACAGCTTCTATCTTATAACTTAACTACGACAGATTGTAGTAAACCGCAAATGTGTCTTTGACAAAACGTCAATAGAGCCTAATTTGCTTTCAAAAATGGCCGGAAAAATACCTTGTACACTTCCCCTTAATAACTTTCCGTATTAATAAAAGAGTGGAGGACTGCGTGGGGTCGCAATATTTTAGGTCCTACTGAAATTATCAACAGGTGCGCGCAACCTTCCGTAATGACACGGCTACAAGTTTGTTTTATAACTAGCTGATGTTCGCGACTTTTGGCAACTTAAATTAAGTACGGGCTATAAAGATTGCAGAAGGAAGTAAATGGAAGTAAAAAACAAAGAGTTGACAAAGAGACGACATGAGACTAATAATACCTATTATAAATGCGTAAGTGTGTTTGTATATGTATTTGTTTGTTTGACCTTCAATCACGTAGCAACGGAGCAAGGAATTGACATGATTTGTATGGTTATAGTGGAGGACTTGTAAAGTGGCATAGGTTACCTTTTGTCCCGAAAAAACAAAGGGGATTTTTGAAAACCTAGCTCCACGCGGACGACAGCGTGGGTTTTTGCTTATAGGCTGAAAACAAATCTGCGCGCATTGAACCGCGTTTGTATTGCAAATTCCTATTTTGTATGAAGTCGTATACGCATCAATTCGGCTTTCCGCATCGACTCGGCTTTCGCATTTATTATACCTATCTCAAATGCGTAAATAAATAAAATTATAATACTCGTAGAAGCAGTGGTAGCCTAGTGGTTAGGACTGTGGTCTCCTATTCGGGGGGTCGCAGGTTCGATCCCGTGTACGCACCTCTGACTTTTCGGAGTCAAGTGTGTTTAAGCAATTAACTATCACTTGCTTCAACGGTGAAGGAAAACATCGTGAGGAACATGCACATCTGAGAGTTTTTCATAATGTTCTCGAAGGTGTGTGAAGTCCACCAATTCGCATTGGGCCAGTGTGGGGGACTATGGCCTATAACCCTTCTCTGAGAGGAGACCTGCGCTCAGTAGTGAGCCGTTGATGGGTTGCTAATGATGATGATGATAATACTCCTGCCCTCCTTCTAAGTTGGAGATTAAAAATACCATCTATTGTATCAGCGGTCTGTGGCTATACACTTTTACCGAACTGTGAAGTTTTTTCTCTAATCAGAACAATCGTCCTATGACACAAGTCCCTAGTCCAAGACTGTGTCAGCTCTCAAGTTTCGGTAACTTGGTCCGTTAATTCCAAAACTTCGCCGTAGCTATTTGTAAAAAAATATTCGAAGGTTCTTAATGCTGAAGTCTAGTGAACTAGTTGGAAACTTGTGGAACCGTTTGCAGGGAGTTCATTAAGAGCGTTGGTTTTAGGCGTGGTGCAATTTATAACACGCAGGCGGCTATCATTCTTTTGTAAAAGCTTAATAATTTGTGGGAGATATAATCTAGTGATAATGATTGGATCATAAATTAGAGATGAGTGGATCAGGGTTAATGGAAGAATAGATAAAGTGCTACATTTTCTACGTTCTTATCATACTATATTAATATTATAAATGCCAAAGTGTGTTTGTTTGTTGGTTTATCCTTGAATCACGCTGCAACAGAGCTACGGATCAACGTGATTTTTTGCATGGATATATGTTGAGGATCTGGAGAGTGAAATAGGCTACTTTTTATCCGCGAAAATTAAAGAGTTCCCGAGGGATTTTAAAAACTAAATCCACGCGGACGAAGTCGCGGGCACCAGCTAGTTAGCGAATAAAAATCTTAAAAGGTACTTAAAAGGTTCAATGCTATTTTTGAATTTTCAAAAGAATGCCTCTTTCTATAAAGAATTTATTGTATAGTGTAAGATAGCGTCACTTCGGGCCTTTTTCTTCGTGCGTTCTTTTGTTGGCACCACATTTTTACGCATAGAATAAGCTTGGCTGTTTAGCATGGGAATACAGTAAAATTTGAGAATACGCCTGTGTAGCAATAATAAGTAATTATAATTGAACTGAATGTTAACTGTGCAGTTTCATTATTTTCTGAATAAAATGGTTGTGAAACAAAGGCGATATAAAAATGACGAAACTATTTATAAGGGTTACTTTAACTATTGCGGTACTCTACGAACTCTCTTCGCTTTACACTTACACCCTAAAATATACTCTTTCTCTTTTACTCCAAAAAGAAATAAAGAAGAACTATTTCAGTAATAGAATTATGTTTAGGTTACTGGAGTGTCATATAGTGTCCCTAGTAACTGGACTAAACATTGATCCCGTCTACCCCTAAGAGTTCTTCAGGAGTCTTAACTTCTTTGACATAACGGCATAATTTCAACAAGATATTTTAGAATTATGTCCGATTTCTTTAAATACTATAGCCTTGATCCGATGTCCAGCAGGGTGAATTTGAAAAAGAATTAGTTAAACTTTTCTGAAACAAACATAAGTGTGCAAAATTTGTGTACCATTAAGATTAAAATAAACAATCATCTTCTAGGCAAGCGCACTCCAACATAGATCACATCATTGCTTTTCATCAGTCATAGTCGTTAAGTGCAAGTTTATGGAATAAAAAATCTACCTTCACTTATTATATTGATGGTGTGAATTATCACTTACTATCGCGTGATATAAACATGTTCTTAGCATCCATAGAATTAAAATAATAATAAAAACCTACATCTACGTTCATCATCATCATCATCATTGTCAACCCAACGTTCAACGTCACGTCACATCTACGTTACGTTACGTTAAATTAACATCTACGTTAGCATTCAATAAAAATCAATGTCTCATTTGACAATCGATGCCAATTAATTAACTTTCTGTTTTAATCCAAAGTGAAAAATTAATTAATTTTTAATTTCTCGGTTCAACATACTTGATTTCACATTTGGTTGAGATCTCCTTCGCAATGGTTCTACGAGAGTGTGTGTTGATTTCTTTATTACTTTCTTCGATTTATGGAGGTAATTTTTAATTTTTGACCTCAGTGCCACATAGAAAAGCTAATTGGCGTAGTTTTGCACCTGCCGCCATCTTTCTTTAGTCGTCAGTCCACCAGGCTTGTAGGTCGTTCCACAATGCACTTGTGAGTATGAGATCTCCACTCCGCAGGACTAAGCCGTATCCTAGGCTATGTAATTAAGTACACTATAGAAAATGTTCTATAATGTGATAGTGAAACTCCTTATGTGTGATCTCAACTTTATGTCTCAGTGAAGATAAGTTAACTTTTCAGGAGATTATAGTACACAAAAATGTAGTGGGAAGCTTTTCTGCAATAAAACACAAAATATGAAGTATGTACGCATAATTTGAGTACCTTCAAGGCTAGAGTGAATAGGTATTTTCTAGGCAAGCGCGCTCTAACCTAGACCTCATCAGTGTTTTCACGACATGTGTTTCAGTGTTTTGACAATCTCCCTGGCGCAGTGGTGAGCGCTGTTGTCTTATAACTGGGAGGTCTCGGGTTCGATTCCCGGCGGGGTCTATTTGGGAATTTATAATTTCTGAATTGTCTCTGGTCTGGTCTGGTGGGAGGCTTTGGCCGTCGCTAGTTACCACCCTACCGTCAAAGACGTGCCGCCAAGTGATTTAGCGTTCCGGCACGATGGCGTGTAGAAACCAATTAGGGGTATGGGTTGGATGTTCACTGCCATACCCCTTCCAAGTTAGCCCGCTACCATCTTAGACTGCATCGTCACTTACCATCAGGTGAGATCGCAGTCAAGGACTAGCTTGTCATCGATAATTAATTAATTAATCAGTCATTGATTGTCGTCAAGCGCAAGTCTATCCTGTAATAAAAAAATGTACAAGACAAAACAATAATATAATACTGCTAGGTTGCATTAATATTCTTAAAAAACTTGGAAACGAACTACAGAATACAAAGCGAGTAGGTATTGTATTAATATTGGATAGAAGCAGGCGTTACTTTGCGGAAGTCCATGATTAGCCAGAAAAGTTTAGAATTATTTTGCTATAATCCGCCACCAGAAAAATCTGTATGGTCAAACATGCAATTAAAAGCTAAGCACCACTCACCTACTCAGCCAAGCAAGAAAGCCAAGTTCCCAAGCAAGCAATGCCACCACCACTCACATGCACCACCACACAAGACTTTTACACTACTCTCGACGCACGTTTCGCCCCGACACCGGAGCATCCTCAGGAGATGTCGACTTTACAATGCTGTATTGTCTAGTGACGCTCGTGTCAAATGCGCGGTATTATATACCGTTTTCCTACCCCCACTACTGTTACCCCCCGGACTCCCCCCTTCAAACAAACGAAGCAATGGTGAACTTGAGAAGTTGAGACGTTCACTTGTTCTTAAGTAATTTAAACTGAGTATTATTATTATGTTTTATTATTTCTAATTGTTCCAACATGCTCAGTCGAAGCCCTTTATCACAAGTGTGTAAGATTTAGTATGAATGATCAGATGATAATTTGTGTCCACTATCAAGGAGACGTTTAGCAAAATGAGACTTTTGGGGTTGGTTGTTCCTAACCGCGGCCATATGTTCTTTGTAACAACAAAATATATAAATCTTTACAAAAAACATTAAAAGATAATGATCTTATTATTTCAAAAGCCGATAAGGGTAATGCGATTTTTATCCTAAAGAGGATCGACTACCAAAATAAGGTCAATGAGGTTATCTCCGGAGAAGAATTCTCTAAGTTATCCTCTGACCTAACTAATAAATACGCAGCAGAAGTTAGGCTAGCCGTTAATAAATCAAAACACATTTTTCCAAAAAATACATCAAAACACAACGTCATTCAAATGAACACTAATGCTCCTACATTATACGGCTTACCAAAAATCCACAAAAATAATATTCCAATCCGTCCCGTGGTCTCATATATTGGCGCACCTGCATATGAATTAGCAAAAAAGCTAAACAAAGTTATTAAATCAAAAACATCCTTCAATCCGTCTTATTCATTAAAAAATAGTATCCAAGTAGTTAATAAAATTAAAGATTTGACATTACCAGACCATTGTAAATTAATATCATTAGATGTCGACAGTCTGTTCACCAATGTCCCAGTTAACGAAACCCTAAACATCTTAACCAAATTGTTGGAAAATAATAATACAAATGTGAACGAAATAACAGAATTAATAGAATTAACCAAAATATGCATGAAACAGAACTACTTCAAATTCAATGACCAATTTTATGAACAAAAAGAGGGATTAGCTATGGGCTCACCACTAAGTCCCCTAATGGCTGATATCTTCATGGATGATTTTGAAAATAAACATATTGTCAAAAATAACAATATTCTATATTACTATAGATATGTAGATGATATAATTATATGTTGGACTGGGACAGACCGACAACTTGACATATTTGTCAAAAATCTAAACAATATACACCCGAAAATTAAATTCAAATCAGAATTAGAACAAAATAACTCTATAAGCTTCCTCGATCTAACTATAACTCGTGCTAATAATAAACATCAGTTTGGAATTTTCCGAAAACCCACATACACAGACACAACCATACCCGCTTCATCCTGTCATCCTTGGAAGCATAAACTCGCAGCGTTCCACAGTTACGTGCATAGGTTGCTGTCTATTCCACTCACGAAAGAAAACTATTTAAAATAATTAAAAGTAATTTACCACATGGCACAGGCAAATGGTTACAACAATAATATTGTTAATAATATAATAAAAAAGCAACAATTGATGCGGATAAAAAAGCATTTATATTCATCATCACCTGATAAAATAAATAAATACAGATCCAATTTAACTTATTTTGGAACAGTGTCGGAGCGTATCGCGAAGAGACTTAAAGCACATGATGTACATGTTGCATTTAGGACAAATAATACACTTAAAAATATTTGCAACGGTAAAGATAAATAAAACAACAAACAAAAATCGGGAATTTATAAACTCGAATGTTCAGACTGTAAAACCACTTATATTGGTCAAACGGGTCGTAAATTTGAAACACGCTACAAAGAGCATATGGCCGCGGTTAGGAACAACCATCCCCAAAAGTCTCATTTTGCTAAACATCTCCTTGATAGTGGACACAAATTATCATCTGATCATTCATACAAAATCTTACACACCTGTGATAAAGGGCTTCGACTGAGCATGTTGGAACAATTAGAAATAATAAAACATATTAATAATAAGTTTAAATTACTTAATGAACAAGTGAACGTCTCAAGTTCACCATTGCTTCGTTTGTTTGAAGGGGGGAGTCCGGGGGGGAGTCCGGGGGGTAGTGGGCGTGGCAGCAGTAGTGGGGGGTAGGAAAACCGTATATAATACCGCGCATTTGACACGAGCGTCACTAGACAATACAGCATTGTAAAGTCGACATCTCCTGAGGATGCTCCGGTGTCGGAGCGAAACGTGCGTCGAGAGTAATGTAAAAGTCTTGTGTGGTGGTGCATGTGAGTGGTGGTGGCATTGCTTGCTTGGGAACTTGGCTTTCTTGCTTGGCTGGGTAGGTGAGTGGTGCTTAGCTTTTAATTGCATGTTTGACCATACAGATTTTTTCTGTTGGCGGATTATAGCAAAATAATTTTAAACTTTTCTGGCTATTGTATTAATTGTTACTACACTTTATAGATGACTTTGATATCGACTATTTCTTAAGTCCTGGATTAAGATATGGTCTCAAAACGTGCAAGGGTCGCCTCTTAGGTCGGTTCCTCTGCCAAATGAAATGTAACATGAAACCGGCGTTTTGTATTGACAGTAAGTGCTACTGTTTGCTCATGTCGCCTGCGAAAGAAAAGTCTGGTAAGCACCTATAATGTAAATGCCTTTTATGGTTAAAATGAAAAATTGGTTCTCTGTAAAGTCGGTTTACGGACGATATTTTTACGTGATAACGTCATAAAGAAACATTGATGAAAAATTGCATACTTTTATGAATTGAATTATTATCACTGAATTATCATTATTTTGTATTATACAAAGGAGGAGTTAATTGAAAATTACAATTTTCTCTAGTCACAAGCAAACGCTTGGGCCGATCGTGCCACTATATCGCTTGTTCTGCGCTCTCGCTTGCACGCGCAGGCTCAGGCGGAACGTGACACTTTTTCATGCGTGCAGCCGGTGTTCATCGATTTATAAGACGTTATCACGTCAAAAATAGTCACGATAAATAAAGTATTGCGAAGGAGATTATTAATGATTCAACTTGACAGAAGTTGTGTAAAGATTGGGTCAACATTAATTTAACCAAACCGTGACCAAATTCCACACCCACAATGCTAGTATGCCCACATTTACTGATTTTTTTCTTTCAGATAAAAGAAAAAAAAATCCTAAAAGAATACTGTTACGAAACAAAAAATTACAGAATAAAAATTTAATCGAAGAATTAGGTGATTTCGAACAGTTAAAACAACCAGGTAAAAGACTTTCCTGTATGCGTAATGTATATTGTACATCATAGTAAAAGTGAGAAAATCCCTATAATTGTAATCCAAAGAAGAAGCTTAGACTAATCTTGAGCATGTTTGCAGAAATACCACCCATCGAATTAGAGGCGCTCTTTGCATTGCGGCCAACATTGCGACATCATATAGCCCACTTCTGCCCCAACTTAGACGTCGCCCGAGCATGTATAGGGAAATGTATGGCGCAAGGCAAACCGGCGTTCTGTGGCAAGGACCACGTGTGTTACTGTGGTCATAAATATACGCACACGGGCAAAGACGACGGTGGTGACGTCAAAGAGATATATGCACAGTTCAAGGATTTGTATGAAAAGTATTTTCCAAACTATGACCCAGCCGTTGGCACAACCGTTGAACCAACGAATGATCCAAAACGTGACCTACCCCGTGACCCATTTGACCCATATGAAGGCATAAATAGTGTTGAGCTTTATTAGGGTTTGTGTCAACTCAGTAAAATGATTATTATTATTAACGAAATTAAGATGTGGGTTCGAATCCCGTTGGCTTCGGAATTTTTGATATGTGTTTATCTTATTCTGATATTTCCGTTTAAAAAAAAATAAAAATAGTAAAAAGCAATGTGGCATCTTTAGTTCCAATATGGGGTCTTGGAAAGTAGTTGTTGCGAGGGTCGTCTTCGTTGGCCGTGGCCAGCGGAGGGTGCGGGCTTCGAGGCGTGGCCTCATTACCCGGGCGGGTCGCGGGGAAGAACACTTCCCCGGTGGTGAGTTTTCAGCCGTCTTGGCAATCCACGACGGCTGAGGCTCCTATTCAACTTGAGTAGGGGCCTTGTGGCTCAATGTCAGTCCAGTGGCTCCGCTCGCTGGCGGGCAGGGTAGCCGCCGCGAGCGGAGCGGTGTCGGGTCCAGAGGGTGGGCCCGCGCTACGGGCGATAAGGTCGCTGCCGTGCGCGGGACCGGTGTCGGTCCGGGGGCCCCGCGTCGCAGGCGGGCAAGTCGCCGCCGCGAGCGGAGCGGTGTCGTGTTCGGTGTGGGGCCCCGCGCTACTGACGAAAGGGTCGTCATCGAGCGCGGGGCCAGTGTATCGCCAGGGGCCCCGCGTCGCTGGCGGGCAGATAGCCGCCGCGAGCGGGGCGGTGTCAAATCCAGTGGAGTGCTCCGCGCTACGGGCGATGGTGTCGCCACCGTGCGCGGAGCTGAGGTCATGTCCGGTGGGTCTCGCGTCGTCGTCGCTGTGGCCGCCTGCGTGCCTCCTCGGTGGTGGCGATCGCAGGAGCTCACGAGGTAGAGGACGCCCGGTCGGTGGTCGGCTGGCTAGCGGTGCGATGCCGTGGAGGTGTTCGTACGGTCCGTTGTCGGCGCTGGCGAACATGCGCCGCGCCAGTGTACGGACGTACTCCTCCACGGTGGGCGTCTTGAGGTCGCGATGGATCACATCGTTCCTCACGTACCTCGGAGCTCCAACGATCAGGCGGAGGCACTTGTTCTGTTGGACCTGTAGGCGGCGTGCCTGGTACGCTGAGCAGTACGCATACCAGGCTAGGGCCGCGTACGTCAGTCTGGAGCGGACATAGGCTCCATAGATGAGGAGCTTGGTCTTCGGTGATAGACTCGAGGTGAAGACTTGGTACAGCATCGACAGTGCCGCCTTAGCCTGACTCACCACGTGGTTGACCATGGGAATCAGGTTCAGGCTGAGGTCGATGCGGCACCCCAAGTAGCACACCGAAGTTTGCCACTCTATGTCCTGCCCTCGGAAGCGGAGCTGACGTAATGGCTTCCGGATGCCGAACAGGATCGCGGCCGTCTTCCCCACGTTGACGGCCATCCTCCACTTGTCCAGCCACTCCGGAAGCAGGTCCAACATGCGCTGCATCTTGTTGCAGGCGGCGGCTTGGTGGAACGACGACGCGAGATACGCGCTGTCGTCGGCGTAGAGCGACAACAGCACGTCTTCCTCCCCCTCGCGCAGGTGTCCGGCGAGGGTAGGGATGTCGTTGGTGTACAACGCGTACAGGCACGGGGAGAGGCAGCTGCCTTGGGGCACTCCCGCACGGATGGGGCGCGGCTGGGAGTCCGCGCCCTCCACGGAGACGTGGAAGGACCGCCCGTCCAGGAAAGAGGCCACCAGCCGCACAATCGCGGGTGGCAGGTCGGTGGTGAGGAGCTTTGCCAGCAGACCGGTGTGCCACACACGGTCGAAGGCCTTCTCGATGTCGAGAAAGACCCCGACGGTGCAGTAGCCCTTGTTCGTCTTGCTGGCGATGTGGTGAAGTCCTCTCGCCAGCTGGAGCGTCGTTGAGTGGTTACTGCGAAAGCCGAACTGCTCATCCCGTAAACGGACGTACGGGGTGAGCCTTCGCAGCAACAGACGCTCGAACAGCTTGGCGATGTGCGGCAGTAGGGTGATCGGGCGGTAGCTCCCTGGGAGGCGGCGGTCCTTGCCCGGTTTGGGGATGGTGATCACCTTCCCCCGCTTCCAGGTCTCCGGGAAGTGTGCGGTGCGGAGAATGCCATTGAAGAGCCTCGCTAGCGCTACGAGGGCTCTTCTTGGCAGCTGCTGAAGTGCGGCGATCGGAATTCCGTCGTAGCCTGCCGCCTTCCGTTTGGGGAGACGGATGACGGCTTTCCTCAGCTCAGACGGGGAGATGAACTCGTCCCCCCGGAGCGGAGGAGTCTGGGCCGACAGGAATTCCCGCACTTGATGGTCGAGCTCGGTGTGGTGCCTGTGCGCGTTGTCGTTGGCCGGTGGGTTGGGGGTGAATTGCTTCTCCATATACTCCGCCATGATCTCAGCTCGGTCATGCGCGGAGTATCTTCGCCTACCCTGGTTGTCTAGTAGCGGGTAGACGGGTGAGTCAGATCCGGTGAGTGTCTTGCACAGGTGGTACAGCGATGTTTCTGACTCGGCTGCCGCGTCGATGGTCTTCTCCCAGTCATCATCTTCGCGGGCGCCGAGTGCTAGCCTCACTTCCTGTGCAAGACGGTTGAGGTCACGCTTGACCGTCGGACAGCGAGTGCGCGCCCATAGTTTGCGCAGGGCGCGCTTCCTGCTCAGCATGTCGCGGAGCGAGCTCGATAGCAGGTCACGTCGACCAGTGGGGGGCATGGTGGTAGTGGCCTCCTGTTTGGCCGTCTGGATGGCCGCCATGATGGTGTTGGCGGCCCGGTCAACGTCCACTGGGGTCGAGATGGGACCTGCGAGCTCAAGCTCCGACAGCGCGGCGGCGAACTTCTCCCAGTTGGTCTTGGCTCTGGGAGGACGCGGTATGGTGAAGTCGCGCTGGAGGTTAAGCGTGACTAGTATGGGCAGGTGTTCAGTGTCGAAGTCATAGAGTGGCTCGACACTGATGGGGTGGTCAATCCGGTGATGTAGCACGATGTCCAGGACGTCCGGGTGGTAGTGGGGGTTTGACGGTATATTGGTCGGTGCTCCAGGACCCAATATACCGTACTGGTGGTGCTCGCTGTCCTCGAGTAAAGCCCTTCCGGCCGGGGTGATTACGCGCGAGCCCCAGGCTTGGTGCTTCGCGTTAAAATCACCCACGACTAGTGTGGGGGCATGCGACTCGAGGAGTGTGTGGACGTCAGTGCTGCAGAAGGTCGTGGTAGGTGGTCGGTAGGCGGCATACAGGAGGAGCTCCTCCTCCCCGGCGTGAACACGCACTCCCTGCGTACGCAAGGATGTGTATGGTGCGTGTTCAACTTCCTCGTGTACGATGTCCCTCCGCACCAGGGCCGCCGTTCCTCTGAAGGCTAGACCCCGGGGAGAGACTTCGTCGCGCCGGTACACGAAGAAGTTCGGGATACGGAGCTCGACGTGTTCCGCGAGCTTGGTCTCGCCCAGGAGGATGACGTGGACATCCTGCGACTGGGCGAGTGTTGTGAGCTCGCGGATGTGGCCTCTGATGCCGCCCGGGTTCCAGTACAGGACCCTCAGCAGGACGGGAGTCGCGCTAAGACCGCCATCCCTGCTGCGATCGCCTGTACTGCGCCCTGTCCCTGTAGGTATGTCGTCAGCCCGGTCGTTATTGCCTCTATCACAACCCGGACTATGGCCATGATGTCCGGGCTGTGTCTCGCTTCCCCCTGTTGAGGTGCGGGGGGAGGCGGTTGGGAGGCGGTGTGTTGCTCGGCAGGTGGGGCTGCGCGCCGGGCAGTGCGCGGCGCGGCGCGCGGTGCAGCGCATGATGGTGCAGATTGTTGCTGCTCGCGCGCTTGCTGCTGCACGCGAGCTTGCGCCTGCGCCCTCTCAGGAGCAATCCGCTGCGAGCGGCGAGTTTGCTCCCGAGAAGCGGCAGGCGTCGGCGAGTGTGGTCGGGCTGTGGCGGCGGGGGCGGTCGGGGCCGATTGGGTCGGCGCCGATTGGGTCGGCGCCGACTGAGTCGGCGCAGGTTGAGTCGGCGCAGGTTGAGTCGGCGCAGGTGCCTGGGATTGCACCTGCGCGGCCTGTTGTGTGGGCGCCTGCCTCGCTTGCCTCGGCTGAGGCGTAGAGGCGGCGGCTGGCTCGTTGCGAGCGGGGCGGCGGCCGCGGTTGCGCGGTCTGCGCCTACCGCGCAGCGCCTGTCCCCGCTCGGTGGGCGGGTTGGCCGCCGCTGGGAGCGTGGTAGTAGGGCCCCCAGCGGCGTTCGGTGGAGCGGTTCTCGTGGTCGATGAGGGGCGAGGGGCGCGCGGCGCGGCGGTCGCCTGCGCGCCTTCTGCGGGGGCCGACGCAGCGGTCGCTGCGGGCCTGCGTTGCGGTTGCGGGCGGGGACGGCCGGGTGCTTGAGGCGGGGGCGGGGGCAAGGCGATGCCCCTCTTCCGCGCCTCTCGCTTGTACAGCGAACACCGGCGGTCGTTCGCGGCATGGCTTTGCCCGCAGTTCGCGCAGGTGGGCGTAACATCGCGCGGGTGCGGGCAGTCTGCGACCGGGTGGGCTCCTGCGCACCGGATGCAGCGGAAGGGCCGGTGGCAGTTGACTGATGAGTGCCCGTACGCCTGGCACCGGTGGCACTGGGGCGGCTTGGTCCCTCCGCGCCAGGCCTCCACGGTGACCGCGGGCATGCAGAGAAGTTCCGTCACTGCGTACAGCTGACGGAGCTCTTCGGCGGTCATGTGCGCCAGCTGCACAAAGTAAGTGCAGCCGTGCTTGCCGGCTTTTGGCGGGATTGATCGCGCGTTTTCCGCCGGGAAGCCGATGTCGCGTAGGGCGGCGACCACCTCCTCAGGCGGTGTGTCGAGCGGCAGTCCTCGCACCGCTATTTTGGCTGGGCGTTCGGTCGCCGGGCTGTAGCAGTACCATGAGATGGTACTGTCTTGGCGCGCCGCCTGGGTCAGGTAGCGCTGTACAGCCCGGAATTCGTCGGCAGATTGAGGGAGGAATCGGACTCCTCTACCCAGTGGTCTGGCGTTTGGCGCGAATCCCAGCTCGCGCCGGATGGCCTGGAAGTGCCTCGTCCAGTTGGGGAGGCACTCGACCACTAGCGGCGGGTATTCGGACCGCGGCGGCTGGGCGGCCGCAGGCGCAGCAGGCGGGGCCGCACGGCCCGCTTGCTGGGTCGAGCGTTGTTCGGCGGGCGGTGGGCTGCGGCGTGGCGCGGACGGCGCCGCGGCTGTCGCAGCGTAGGAAGTGCTCGGCAGAGGTGAGTGCGGCCGAGTCAAGTCCATAGGGACGGGCGAGGCTAGGCCCGCATAGCTGGTCGAGTCCTTCGGCCAGCTTGCGGACCCCGCTTGAGAGGACGATGCAGTGGTTTGTGTGGATGGGACGGCAATATGTGCCGTCGCATCCATCGTCGGCGAGTGCGCAACAGGGACGGCGATATGTGCCGTCGCGTCGGCGGTAGGTAGGCGCGCGACAGGGACGGCATGACTTGCCGTCTCACCTGCGGGCGCGGGGGCGGAGGGCGGGGGTCGCACCTCCGGCTGCGGTGTGGGGGTGATCCGCGGGGGCGGGGGGAGCACTTCTCGAGCGCGGGGGCGAGCCGCTGGGCTGGGTGACCGCGGCGACTCGTCTGAGGAGTGGTACGGCAGCAGGGCGAAGCGGGAAGACAGCTTCGTCCGCTTGTCTTCTTGGCCGTCAGTGTTCCCCGAGGAGGACGAGCTCGGGCGCGCGCGCTTGGCCAACTCACCTACCGGAGCCAATGTTCCGGCTGTGGTGATCGGTTGAGTCGCAGCGTCATCTTCACTGTCCTCGCTGGAGGACGAGGACGGCGGGTCGGACAGGCGCGATGGGGGCGCCGTCATCATTGGCGTTGGGCGTCTCTCCGTGGAGAGGGGCGTGACCGATTGGTCAAAGATATTCCGGCGCACGATTGCACGCGGAATACCTTTTCTGCCGCGTCCCGCACGTTGCGGGCGAGGCGGTTCGTCCGACATTATCACATAGGGTCGCGATGATCGCGACGAAGCGGTGGATGCAACACTGCGTCCCTTGCAGGGAGACCGAGCGCAATCGCGTGCTACCCAGCCAGGCGAGACCCCTAAGGGAGACCCAGCTTAGGCGCCCGCGTACACGCTCAGTCAACCCCGCTCGGTGAGAGGTCTGACGGTCGGTGTTGGCAATCCGACGGCTTTTTGTCACAAAAAGCGCGGGATTAGGGCCGCGCAGTTTTTCGCGGGCGGGGCGCAGGGGCGCCGACGCGGGTCGGACCCGGCCGCTTCCTCAAGCCGCACGAGTGCGGCGAGTACCACTGGCACCGGGGAACGCGACGGGCGGCGGAAAACGCGAGCCGCGAGAAACTACGGGATGTATCTCAATTCACTTGCTCGACGAGGGCTCAACGATACGGTCGGAGCACACTCGGAGCGAAAAACACAAAAGCAAACTGCACAGCTTGGCAGCGAATTGCGATACTGAATTGCGATAATGGAAAGTAGACCAACAAATGTAACGTGTTACTACTAGATGTCGCTAACAGTTGCTTAACTGAAAAAGTAGATACATATCACTAATTTCGATGCCGACGTGTAGTTCGACCGTGGCTATAGTGTAAGTGGCTAGCACACTCGGGCGCGATTCCCAAGAGATGTGGGTTCGAATCCCGCTGGCTTCGGAATTGTTGATATGTGTTTATAAATTTATTCTGATATTTCCGTAAGTGTAGGTTAAGGTCACTTTAATAAAAATAAAAATAGAATTCAAGATAGTTTTATTTTATTTCTTCTACACAAACTTCTTTATTTTTCGGGATAAAAATAGCTCATGTCACTGTCCAGGTCTTTAGCTATACCTACCCATGCAAAACATCACGTCGTTCCTTAGCTGTGTTGCGGCGTGATTTAAGGATAAACCAACAAACAAACAGTTTCAGATTTATAAAATTTGTAAGGAAAACAAACTGAAACATATTACCAAGTAGGTACATGTCGCTTTATCTCGGGTTGTATTTGGTACGATACATTTTCTCAGATTTATCCAATTTTCTCAGTCGCAGATGTGCGTGTGAGAAATGACGCAGGAACGAATTTAATTCGTTGCAGGCTGATGAGTAATTTCGAGCTATCTGTTTATGGCTCGAAAATCCTTGGGGGAAATAAAAAGACTTTTTATTCTATTACTAGCTGATGTCCGCGACTTCGTGCAACGGATTTTGGTTTTTACAAAAATCCGTGGTAACTATTCAATTTCCCGGGATGAAAAAGCTGAGTCCGTATCAGGTGCCATTAATGTGCAAATAATAATTTTATAACTTCAAATATTTTTCAAATCAAACCATTTCGAATTTACAGACAATTAAGTTATTATTTTAATAATTCTTTGTATAGAAAAATGAAATAAATGGTTTACGGACGATAGTTTTACGTGATAAAGTCATAAAGAAACATTGATGAAACAAGCCAACGCTTGGGCCGATCGTACCTCTCTATCGCTTGTTCCACGCTCTCGGTTGCACGCGCAGGTTCAGGCGGAACGTGACACTTTTTCGTGCGTGCTGCCGGTGTTCATCAATTTTAAATTGTTATTATAGTTCTTGCAATTCACGAGGGTGACTGACTTATGGTTGTGTGTGTGTCGTATCTGTATAAGTGTGAGCGAGCGCAATGCTCGCGCCTGCCCGCTCCCACCTAGGCTTTGACAGGCACGCACACTTATGCAATGTGCATATACACGAAGTAACCACAAGTAAAGCTCACTCGCCTTCGTGAATTGCAAGAACTGTAAAATTTCAAGTTAAAAAAAAGTGAGATCTAAGGATTGTAAAGTTTTTCTGTCTATTATAAACAGCTTTCACGATCATCTCACGTTAGGGTATTTTCACACATTTCTATAAACATCTAGCAACTTCTCCGGGCTTCAAGCCAGGCACCAAAAAAATAAAATATAATATAATAAAAGAATAGAACAATATTATTTTGTACCTACTAACCTACCTATAGGAAGAAGTTTTGAAATGTAAGCAATTCTCGCCTCGCAGCGTTACGATTATTGCAAACGTATATTTTCCTTGTAAGAAACAATTTAGAAATACATAAATCTTTCGAATTGAAACATCAATCGGGCCGCTGTTAAAGACTAACACGTCGACTGGCGACCCCTCGCGAGGGGTTGGACTGAATTAAGGGGTCCGTCAGTATGCTATTAATATAATAAAACATGAATACGTGTTTATCTTGGACGTGTTTTTTGGGAGTTCTCTTTTTGCGGCTGTAGACATTCTTTTGAACTGTTTATTTTTAGGCTATTGCATAGCTTTTATCGCGGGCTTTGAACTAGGACAAACAGTTTGAGCGCGGCGACCGAATCAAGAAATTCCGTAACGAAAATAAACCTAACACCGTCGTTCAGTAAGCGTTCAACATTTTAGAGGTTCACAAGTAGCTCTTTTTGGCGCAGTGGGTGAGCGGCCGCTTTCTTTGCTGTATGGTGTATGATGTCGCAGGTTCGAATCTCACTCGCGAAGTAGTGACAGTGCACTTTTCTTTTTTGTTTGTTTTTTAATTATTTTTTTGAATAATTTTTATTATACAAAAAAAATATTGCATAAGTAAATATTATAATTGCATAAGTTGATAAATATGCTATGCAATAGCTTTACCGCGGCAGTCCCCGAGTGCCACTTATTTTTTTTTGAATTTTGAGTTTCAATAAGTGCAGCTAACGACATAGTCCAGTATCTACCACCTACTCAAAAAAGTCATTCATTCAGTTTTCGCAATCGGTATTTAAAGTTAAACTGCGACCGCTTGCTTGCTGTACTTTGAGTAAGTAACTTCAAAAGAGTTTGTAAACCACACCTCACTACTATAGTTTATGTGTCACATAGTCTTTACGTAGAGTAAAGTACTAAGTACACCACAGTACCACAGTATAATGTGTGTATGTCGGACCCCCAATAATGAAATAAAAATCGATCGTGCATCTTCCTTTGATGTTTTTTTAGGGTTCCGTACCCAAAGGGTACCAACGGGACCCTATTACTAAGCCTACGCTGTCCGTCCGTCCGTCCGTCCGTCCGTCTGTCAGCGGGCTGTATCTCGTAAACCGTAATAGATAGACAGATGAAATTTTCACATATTATGTATTTCTATTGCCGCTATAACAACAAATAATAAAAATTAAATTAAATTAAAAAAATTAAATTAAAATGGGTAGGTGGGTAGATGGAATTTTTTTAATTTAATTTTTTTAACGGAACCCTAAAAGAGCGAGGCCCGACTCGTACTTGGCCGATTTTTTGGAAACGTTTCCGTCCTTTTGTAATTTGCAGCAATTTGAGATAGGTCTTTTATTTTTCGTTGCCCTGTTCATGGTCCGAATATTCGTCCCTTTAAAGGGAAGGCCGCTAGTTAGTCCCCGATTCAATAGGGGAACTTAATTTATCCCTACATAACAATGTTCACTTATAGTGCTAACTACATAGAGCATACTCTCCGAGGCAAAAAACATGAACTTTACTTATTTTTGATTTTGGTCACCCAAATAGTCTGCGAAGAATTAGAGCAGTCATTAGTATTTTTTTGTCTCTACTGACTATAATTTAATATAAAAGAATATTTTTAAAAAACCGACTTCAAACACCCGCGCCACTACAAAGTATATAATTTATCATTGATTTCGATAAAATTTAAATGGGACCACCTGAGAAGTATACGTTTTCAAACAAAAAAGGAATTTTCCAAATCGGTTCAGGCGTCTTCGAGTAATCGGTGAACATACATAAAAAAAAGATTCCGGCGAATTGATAACCTCCTCCTTTTGTGAAGTCGGTTAAAGATAGCAACGCCATCCTGTCATCTGCGCAAAGTGCTTAGATTAAGTTATTAATATATTGGACTTAGGTTTTTAATTTGATTCCGAAAGAATTGGTGGATTTATCATTATATAAATAGTAAAACACGTTTATTAAGTCCAGTCTATTACACAGCCAATAAGCTGTGACAAAATTGTAATCATACTGGCTTTGCTTCAGCTGCTCACAAGGACTATATCATATTGATCAGCTAAGTACATATTGCAACACTTCGGTTTTGAAAAGAGAAACTGCTGAGTTTCTTGCTAGTGCAGCAGAATCTGCTTTCCAAACCGGTGGTAGAGTCTTGACTCTTGACTTGCATTAAGAGCAACAGTTTAGCCTACATTTGAAACAGAGAATTAATTAATTAATTTAAAGAAATAATTAGTATTTTATGCATTTGGATATAGATGCTCATTTGTTCGATCATTTTATCTTTGAATGCTTACATTGATCATAATAATTATGGCAATCGCTCTATGTTATATATAAAATGATAACTAGTATTATTATTTTTCTAAAGCTATTATTATTGAGGGGTTACTTCGGCCCTGCATAGGGGAATTTAATCTACCCTACATAACGTCGTCTAGTGTTGACTTTGATGCTAATGTGTTCATTACAATATTGTTTTAGGATAAAGCATTGATTAATATTGACATTAACCTGATATTATAATATTAAATGACTTTTACGTAAGAAACGTGAAAAAACACAGTCTAAACAATTAAAATAAAATAAGTAATGTATTTAAGTTATTTTAAGAAAACTTTGCCTTCTTACCATTACCGTCTCTTTCCCTCAAAGTAAAGTAAAGCATGTTCCATCTCGCTTTATCACAAGAGAAGCATTGCCCAACTTGGGCTGTTATCTCCTTCCTATGATTTTAAAGGCTGTGGAACTGGAGTGTGCTCTACTTATATATTTATATAAGATATTAAATTATGCATCTTGTTTTGTCATAAATAAGTATACAGATTTATTTCTGTACAACTTTTAACTTGCCGCAAAATTTCTAGTGTCTCACTGCCAGAATTTCTTTCCTCTGCTTATAGTACACACACTCTCTTTGAAAAAATTATATCCCAGACTTTGGGATCAATTGAGGTGTCGTACTTGGCAGAGGCAAGAAATGGATGGTCAGCGATTAGCCCAAATCAATTGCCGGTTTCTCTCCCTTCCCAGAGACAGTGGGATTACATTATTTGTAAAAAAACATTTGACGCAATGTTAATGCAAGCAAATTCTAAAGACCGTGCTCGTATTCTCGCTCTCTCTGGCTCGACATTCTCGACACTGGCTCCATGCTCTCCCTTCTGCTAATCTGGGCACTCTTTTAAACCACGCCACTCTTGCAGTGGTAGTTGGTCTTAGGCTCGGCGCCAAAATAACCCAGCCTCACCGTTGCCACTGCGGTGACCACGTCAACGCTTACGGTCATCACGGGCTCTCCTGTTCGAAGAGCGCTGGTCGTTTCTCCCGCCACAATACCCTCAACGACATCATCCGCAGGTCTCTTGCTACTGCTCACGTGCCAGCTGTATTAGAACCTATTGGTTTGGCACGTAGTGATGGCAGGAGACCTGATGGTATGACGCTGGTTCCTTGGAGGACAGGGAGGTCGCTTTTGTGGGATGCCACCTGTGTAGATACTCTAGCTGCTTCCCACATCCATGCGACCTTCTCTGTGGCGGGTGCAGCGGCTAGTAGCGCCGAACGGGCTAAGAAGCGCAAATATTAAAACCTTGACAGTGGTTTCATATTTGTGCCTATTGGTGTAGAGACCCTGGGGCCGTGGGGCCCGGAGGCTCGAGCACTTTTTATAGAGCTATCTAAAAAGGTGATCGAGTTGACCGGGGATCCAAGAGCTGGCAGCTACCTTGGCCAAAGGATTAGCTTGGCCATCCAAAGAGAAATAATGCTGCCAGCATCTTGGGTACTATGCCACACTGCAGTGACTTCGATGGGGTTTTAGATTTTATTTAATTTTTATTTTAGTTTTAGTTTTGTTAGTTGTATATTATAATTTAGGTATGTTTTAATTTTAATGTTATGGTATATATAATATTATTACTTTTAACTAACTTAACTTTTAAGATTAGGTATTGCATTCAGAAAAACTAATTTTGGACAAAATGATTTTTCATAATTATAAAACTATAGTACATTCTACATCTATAATTTAACATACTTTGTAAATTAAAATGGAAACAAAGATGTTACAGATTACTCTTAAAAGGTTTTAATTTAAATTCAAATAATTTATTTATTTCATCACGTAGGCCGATTTGTGGCCTTTATGACAAGTCAAGCCTCTGCCATCTATTTGGAAAGCAGATTCTGCTGGGAAGAGCCGGCAAGAAACTCATTCACGAATCTTAAATTGATGTTTTAATCGGAGTTGATGACTACGTCCCTGCATCCTGCGATATTGCCATGTCTTTTTTAGTATATTTGTAGGGCCGTTAAAAGGTTACGCAACATACGCAATAACTAGCAAAGTGAAGCATCCTCCAGGCAGCACAGCATCGCTTCGATTGGCCGCGGATCCCCGCGTAGCTCGTAGCAACGTGAGGCTGTCGTAAGGTAGACCGGCTACAGAGCGGACGTCTACGCCGTAGCACATCCAGAGACCTTGACACGATTTAGCCCCGCCTGATACGAATTAGCAATCGCGAAATTAGCGTAAAAATTATGACATTTAGCAATTATGATAAAACTGTAGTTCAATAGTGCATGTTTTAGTGATTGTGGACATTTGCAGCAGTGATATAAGGTGAGTGTTATCAAATATTTGTTTTCGCATAAGAAATCGATTAATATAAGACGGGGAGGCTTCGAGAGGGCCTAATTTTATTAAACATGCAGTATAACTAGACGCTTGTGTGTAGGAGTTTTAAAAATATTTATTGTGTTAAATATTATGTATTTTTTGTAAGTCATTTGATAATTTCATTCGTAAAACTTCCTGAGTGATAAATGAAATTATCAATTTTAAATGACTTTTAAGCAATATTTTGAAGATATTGTACCAATTATGCAGGTAGTGTTTACATCGTACGTCATACCACATACGTCATACATACGTTTTTATGCCTTTATTTATACCTAATACCTTTCAGTAACATACGAGTTTTAATGAAGGGAAAATTAATGCAATGCAATTAAAAATTCACGGTCAAGAGACTCATAAAGAGAAAATATAAATTCACGATCCTTCTGATTAAATTCATGCTAAGGTTCGCTTTTCGATTCATAATATTGTGGTTTATTCTCTGCGTGGCAAAAAAGTGGCAAAATCAATTTTCAATTTATTTAAACACTGGATATTATTTATCATTGAATTGTTTGGTGTAGAATTTGTAAAATTTATCACATAATATACCTACTTTATTCATGAGATTATATTTCAGTAGAGTATAATAACACAGTATAAGTTTTGATGAAATACAAACATTTTCAAAATATAATAAGTATACGTCGTATAAAATTTTGCCTCGACTTGTTCGAAATGTGAATTTATCGTTTTGTTAAATATTTGCACGAGTAATAAAGGAATGCAGCAACTGGTAAAAATTTAAAACATGTTCGCCCCGGAATGTTTGTTCTACGAGAAGGGTCAAGGTAAATTCTGTTTGCTGTCGGGATGTAGTTTTGTAATGGAGTGTATTTTTAAATGCTAGAACGTGCTGTAGGAAGATATTTAGTTGGAAAATTGAATTAATAAATTGTTGATTCCCATGCATATTATAATAAGTGTCATAATTTTATTATATTCTGCTAATTTTGGTTATTGTTCATAATAGGCATGATGACGGTAACCAAGAATCAAAGTATTCAATATGAATTTATCTATTAAAACTGGATTCATGGATTGTAAAAAACGTATTTATTTTTCAATTTTGAGCGACATTGATATTTATTTTGATAAAATAAAACTATAAAATACAGCAATCCGCCATATTGGATTGAACGCCAATCAGAGCGATACGTCACATCTGTCTTCAAACTTTGACAAACATATATGTAACGTCACGAACGACGCCATGATATCGTTTAGCGTTTTCCCGTGAATTTTAAAACTTACAATTGAAACTTTTTTGCTGAAATACGATATTTTTTCGAAATAGTGGATAAATCCGAACATCATCCAATTTTTTTTTCAAAATCGGTCATCATTTCTATTGCTTGTTGGTTCAAAGACTAGCTTTTTCATCTACATAATAAATAAAGCCTCAATAGTCCAACGGTTAAAGGTGCGGTCTGAAAGGTCGCAGAATAGAATAGAATAGAAATTTTTTTTATTCAAATAAACTTTTTTACAAGTGCTTTTGAATCGTCGATGAGTCTACTATGGTTCGGAATGCTCTTGCTACCGAGAAGAACCAGCAAGAAACTCGGCGGTTGCTCTTTTACAATACAATAGATACTATGCTATGTATGCAGTGTTTCCACAATGAGGGGAAGTTCCACAATCGCATACCTAATTATAATTCAACACATGTTAAGACGGGCAGACAGAAAGTAGCACCATTTCCGCCAGTGGAACCCGTTCACGTGCATGAAGCATGATCCAGCCATTGCTTCGCTCAACCATATTCGAGGGAACGTAACAACCCGCATCACACGATACCACCACAGAAATATTTAAAGAGAGCGTGACAGCAGGTACGATCCTTATCCGAGGCACTATTGTCGTACCCCACTTCTAACCCACAAGCTTTCCGCTTATTTGGGGAGAGCGAGGAGAATTTGAGCAAAGTTTAACTTGGCTACTATATTTTTTTATTAATATTAAAAGAAAAGGAAAACTTACAATGCTATAATTTTATTTACTAAGACATTGCGAATTATTATTGTAAATAAATAATAGTCTTAAAGATGTAAGTAAGTTTTATAATCTTCAAAAAAATTGTATTTTTCACTATACGTAAAGTTATCCGCAGTTTACGTAATCAAGACAAGTTGCGTGATCATTTGGAGAAAAATAAAAGGAAATATAGAAGGTCATATCTGGCGAGGAAATTGTTTTTGTAGCGTTCCCAACGTTTCTTATTTCATACGAGCTGTCTGGTCTTATATAAAGAGTCTCAATAAAGGAAAATATATTCTTAACGACTTGTTTGTCTAATATATCCGCCATTCATATTTACATGAGAGTATCACATACATTTTGGGATATAAAAGAATTTATTTGTAAGCCCACATAGGTCGTTCACAGTTGTTCTATTTGGAGAATTATTTCCAGACATAAAAATGCATTATATTAAAAAAGGACGATTATAGGTAGTAGAGATTTAGAAATCCATTGTGATTTCTAAATAAATTAAAAATGGTTTGGCCCATTAAAATATTAATTATAAACCTATACTTTAATGGCCTACTTTTAATTAAAATTAATTGAATAACAATAAAAAAATTGACAAAGATGATTTTAATCTTCTGCCCATGGAAGTATTTAGTACTAATTTGTCAAATTCGATCGTTGGAAAATTTTCTTTAAAGTAAATATTTGTCTTCAAATTAAGACAGTTAGTTGTACATTCTTTTATCAGTATAACTGTCGTTCTTGCATAATGATTAAATGAATTGCTAAACTACTTATCCTAACTAAATATTTTGAAGACAAGAGGATTTTTTTTAAATATATAATTATAGCACTAGACTGCGATCACACTTTATAGTAAGTTAATATGTTGATTTGAAGGTGAGTTCGTTGCTAAAACGGAAGCTGGAAGAACATTCTGGGCGGTGCGTAATACGAACGAGGAAAAGCGCTAAATTTGCGACCGTGGGATGAAATAGAATTATTATACTTATTTAGTAACGTAAAAATGGTAAGTACCAAATCTTTTATTAAAAGCAAACTCTCCAAACTTAAGTCTTTTGACCCAACGTAAAAAATTCACGATCGTACGGGAATAAACTTCAGCCGATAAAGATGGGACTTGCAAGAAAGGCCTTTTGTTTACCCTGACCCTAACTAAGTTTTGTTTTTCTTACTTATTCAGAATAATAATGATGTGTACTTAGTAGCAAAACTTTGCTTTTGATTACGCTAGGGAATTCTGTCTTAAAAATGTTTGCTTCCTCGACTTAGACACAACTTAGACTTAGGTACCTAAACATAGTATAAATCATGCCTTATTTAACGAGAACAAAGTACTTAGTATGAATCAACGCTTAAGCTACTTTGCTCAACCATGGCAAAGCCCAAAAGCTCCGTTCCTGCGTGATTGAAGAACAAACTAACATTTTTGGTACTTTCACCATTAGTAGGTACAGAATAAGTGTTTACAAATAATATTAGTTCTACAAGCAAAAATGGCGTACTTAAAACCTCAGACACGACTTAGGAACGGCCACCAAAAGGAACAAAAGCACTTAATTAATCTTTTTTGAGGACATGAAAGCGGATGAAGGAAATGTGCGAAGTACTGAGCACAAAAAACTGCCGTGGGGGACTTAAAGCGCCACTAAATTATTTCACAAGCGTGCTTGTTAAAATGCGACTAAGCCAGAAGCCTGCTTATTAAGAAATTGATTTATAGTCGGGACTCACATTTTTTCAATTCATAATATTATAAGGTCAGTACGCCTCAGTGATTCGACTATCTTATTTATATTATGTTACTCTACAGGTCCTCTACTATACCAACAAAGATCAGGTAGATCTGTTGCTCTATTGCTGCGTGATTGAAACAAATACCAATAAACCTACAAATAAACCATGGAACTAGGATTTGGGACTACGATGAAATAAACCCTAATGTTCCTAAAGTCCCCTCAAATATGGTCGAGCGAAGCAACGGCTGGATCATGCGTCATGCTCGTGAACGGGTGCCGCCGGTGGGAATGGGGCTACTTTGTGTCTGCCCGTCTTAACATGAATTGATTTGTTTTTTTTTTTGGAACTTCCCCTCATTGTGGAAATGTTATAAATATTTTATTCTAACAAAGTTGCATAGGTTAAATCGGCTTGGCATCCAGCTGCCCACAAGATAGTGTAAAAAACTTATTACAATGTAATAATAATAGTATAGATTCATAATAATATTGTAAAATGATTATTTTGAAAAGAGCAACTGCTGAGTTTCTTGCCGGCTCTTCTCAGCAGAATCCGCTTTCCGGTCGCGGTGGTAGAGTCATGACTTGTCATAAGAGCCACAGGTTGGCCTACGTGAAATAAATAATTTTGAATTTGAATTTGAAAGGTGTGTTCGAAACTTGTCAATTCGCATTTGGCCCGCGTAGTGGATATTTTGAGCTAAATACACAGTACAAGTACTTTGTATATTTTGAGTTTTAGACACTATAGCACTCGGGCGAATATAGGGGCGATACTCGCTTGCTTTTCTTGTAAATAAGCTACTTCTATATCGTTGTAACAGTTCTATTGACATTTCAATTTCACGTCGAAACCAATAGCCGATTGCGAAACGGAAATCGCTAGTGTGAAAATAGAATAAGTAAGTTTTAAGTTTTACTCGGAATGCTAACCAAAGTTTTCGCTTGTGATAACTTTCTCAGTGCCAGTGTAACTAATGGTTAAAATGTGAGCGGGATAGAGACAGTTTCATTTTGAGTTACACTTCAGGGAATTTTTTACGGTTGGGTAAGTAATGGAACGGTGAATTTTCTTTATAACTAGTGGTTCGCCCCGAACTGAGACCTCGCGGTAACGGTATCAATTAATTATTCATTCAAACGATACATGAGGACCAAAATTGACATTATTATTATTACCGTTTTGACCAACCATACCTAAATCACCCCTAAGTAGGAGAGTCTTTTCGTAGGTAGCCCCTAAATACAATCCTTAGTCATAACATCCGTCCCAATGTCATTGTCACCTTTAGGTGTCCCGTACAAGTTCGTGACAACGCACTTGACAGAAAGCATCACCTAACTTAACACAGGTAGCCCATAAAGGTTAGGGAACGTTAGTGAAAACATTGAATTATTATGTACTAAAGAGTAAAAACGGGCATCATACTTTATCTGTGCAAAGTGTCATCTATCGACACGATTAGAAAATAAACAAAATGAAGTAATTAATCATAGAAGAAATAATTATTGATGTTTGATATTTAACTAAATAATAATTTTAATTGAGTAATATGTTATTATATTAGTACTTGTTATACAAAATAATAATAGTTCACACAAAACTATTTTTGCGATAGTCAATGACATCGCCATCTATTGACATTATTGTGTCTATGTTGAAAATTCGGATGAAAAATTTAAATAGTTTTGTTTCTTTATAATATTCATATTATTTAATATATGTTATCCAAGTACAGGAATAACTGAAATAAACCACAAGTTTCAGCTTCAAAATATATTATAGCCGATTTTGACAGAGAGCGTCGAACTCAATCACCACTTTGAAAACCCTCATTTCGTCAATTTTAAGCGAAAAATTAAAAAAAATATTATTGTACTCTATTCCAAATTATCTTTAAAATAATATACCGCAACCTTTTGTAACGCTATAAAAGTATTTTACTTCGCATTCGCTTCTATGAGAGCCCCCTTGAAATAAAGATTTTTATAACTTTTAAGCAATATTCGGCTGAAGGCTATCAGTTCACATATTACGTTTAAATTTGAAGAAATTACGTTCTGTAATTCAGAAGTTATAAGGCTCTGGCAGATGTAACGACCCTAGTCCTTCGTACAAAGGAATTTTTCATGTTTGATAGTTCTAAAAATTGTTGATTAAATTTTATCAAAATCGGTACAGTAGTTAAGTTACGAGATGTACTTTCACATGAGATCATAAAAATAATAATTTGAGGAACTTCATTTTTCATGTCATATAATTTCAATTTGACGTTGACGCTATTCTGTAGAACGATATACTATAGGGGAAGGCAGCAACGACCGCAGCGTCGTCGACGCGCGGATCGTATATATATAAAGAACATTGTTCGTGTATTGGAGCATATGTTCAGAGACTTAAACATGCACATACTGTATTATGAGAAATGTGAAGTGGTATGACGTAATGACATACTTTATATCAATTATTATTGATAAAGTACAAGGGGCGATACACGAAATCTATTATGAGTGATACCTAATCTGACGTTGGAAGCTGCTTAATGGATGGGGACCTCTAGCGCCTTGGTGCTTTATGCTCATGGTTTGATGGTATTTCAGGGACTTGTAAACATTCCTGATTATTGACAAATAATTACCCAAAGTAATATATGTATGGTTAAGAAATTTAAGATGCGATCTCATTGCGTCAATTATTATAATAATACATTATTGTTTTAATGGACGCAACTGAGTGGTCCTTGATGTACCACAAAAGGTAGGAGCTCACCATCGTTTGGCGTGCAGGGAGCCGACGATCATCATTTCATTTTTTTACAGTGAAATGATGCCATCTTAATTCGAACGTTGCCTATGGACTCAAAGGAACTTGAAACAACGATGTGTAGTGTAGACGTTCAATGTGATGTTGAATGTCGAGGTACATAAGTTGCGATGTAGGTTCTTTTGATGTTTACCCATAGAAATAATTGTGTCTCTCGACATCAGTGTTGAGTCTCGTGATAATGGAGCAAACCGGTATCATTCATACTGGATTTTAAACATTCTTTAATATAAACCAATACGGGAACCCACTAAAATCTAATACATGAACTCTCGCATATATCGCCTGGATCTCATGAACTCATTACTTCTGACGCTCTAAAAGTTCTTGGGTTAGTACGGTCACAACATTATAAAGGGTTCTACCACTAGCGAATCACGTGCCATTCTAAAGAAATAATTTAAAAAGAAGGAAGATCAATAGGAATAATAGGGTAGAGATTTTCGTAGCATACTTAGTTCAGTTACACAGACGGATGGACGGACGGACAGACAAGTGAAAATTCACTTAAGTAGATTCAGAGACCTTCGCTTCGCTCGGTCAATTAATATAATTTGTAAGTTTGGAACAAATATTGCAAACACAGTGCAGTACAATACAGATGTTATTGGTGCAACTCCGTTTACTGATTCTTATAATTGGGTAACCGTGTACCTTCAGTAGCAATCTCGTGCTGAACTAAAGTCACCAAAAAGCCCTTGTTAAAGGTTAAAAAAAAACTCAAAATTGCTTTTCAACGCTTGTGAGGTGTGACTACTGTTTAAAACATGTTTTGCTTACAATTTCGCTAAATATTTAGTAAATAATTACTGTGTCATACATTGTTCGGATCATTCGGATGTATTGTCATGGTGAAATTTTGTTTGGAAGAATTCCCAGGTGGTCCCATTTAAATTTTATCGAAATCGGTCGACCGGTTTTAAAAAAATCCTTACTAATATTATAAATGCGAAAGTGTGTTTGTTTGTTGGTTTGTCCTTAAATCACGCCGCAACAGGGCTACAGGGCTAGGATTTTTTGCATGGGTATAGTTGAGGACCTGGAGAGTGACATAGGCTACTTTTTATCCCGGAAAATCAAAGAGTTCCCGAGGGATTTTAAAAACTAAATCCACGCGGACGAAGTCGCGGGCATCAGCTAGCCAACAATAAATTATATTCTTTGTAGAGGTGCGGGCAATTGAAGTCGGTTTTTTAAAAATAATTTTTTATATTAAATTATTTTCTAGACTACATTTCAAGCTCTTGTTACTTGGACCACCTTATAAGCGTGTCTTGCTAACAATGGCGCTAGATAGCACACAATTACTGCGTTTCCGTATACGGACCCTAATCTGTGTCGTCATTTGTACAGTATTATTCTTGTGCTGTAACATAACCGTCGAATTTGCCGGATCATAGGTTCAGTTTGCCTTTTGTTTGTGAAGTGAGATAACGTCCATGGAGCAGCAAATATCATTCATCATGCGGGAAGCAAGCGCCTCCACTTATGCGGATTAAAAATATAAAAGGTCTATGTTTACCAATTATTACGATCCAAAGAAGCAACACTCACTCCTCCTCGCTGTTTTCCGTCACCCACTATGCCATAACCAAACGTAGAAGTACGCCTAGTAGTATCACCTATAACTTTGTCTTTCTTAGTACAGTGTTTGCAATTCACGAAGGCGAGTGAGCTTTACTTGTGGTTACTTCGTGTACATGCACATTGCATAAGTGTGCGTGCCTGTCAAAGCCTAGGTGGGAGCGGGCAGGCGCGAGCATTGCGCTCGCTCACACTTATACAGATACGACACACACAACCATAAGTCAGTCGCCCTCGTGAATTGCAAGAACTATACTAGTAGGTGATTAATCAGTTCCTTTGAATGAAGTGTCGGGGGTTGCCTTAATTGAAAGCGAATGTGGGTGGTGATTGCGTTCTTTGGATTATTTTGTCGATTAGGCCTGCTACCCATGCATCTACGTTGTAATTTTATACCTTTATCTAAATATATAAAAGGAAAAGGTGACTGACTGACTGATCTATCAACGCACAGCTTCAAACCACTGGACGAATCGGGCTGTTTGGCATAGAGATAGCTATTATGACGTAGGCATCCGCTAAGAAAGGATTTTTGAAAATTCAACCCTAAGATAAAATAAGGGTTTGAAAAATCGAACTTAACGCGAGCGAAGCCGCGGGCAAAAGCTCGTTGAAAGATAAAATCCTAGACTGATGCTCCCTACTCAACATTAAAAGTCCATTTCCCGGGACATTGCATGTTCTAGAAATATAACATCTCACTGAGAGTATAGTCTGAGAAACGTTAGGGTCCTAATGAGTTCCTGCCGCCCCCCGTTCTTTTCAAAGAGGTGCTTAGTGGAGAAGATTATGGGTGTTATCCGTTTACTAATGTATTGAGGAAATGGCAATAAAGTTGAGAGCGTACTCAGCTTGCTTTATTAATTTTTTCATAGGCATATTATCCATAACTACTTACCTTCTATATACTATTATGTGTTTTGCACATAGGTAATTTTGTATTTTTTTGACATAATTTATATAAATGCCAAGTATGACTAATAAAAAAATAATATTAGCCTTTTATTAACCATCACAATTAGGTATACAATAAATACATTTAGGTTTTTTTTATTTTTTTGGTATCATATCAAAAGAAAAAGCTTTATTTTATATTAAAGAAAAGAAGCACTATAAATTTATTATAATAACTATAACGATTGTATTCGATTGAAAGAAAGCTTCCCAATTAGTTAGGTAATTATGTTTTCAATTCGTTTTAACCGATAACCGATTTGGTTCTTAGGGCCTACAAATCCAAGTAAACTTTAACCAACTAATAAATTGGACATTTGGACAGACTGCCAATACAGAAAGTCAGAAACTGTCAAAACGTCAATTAAAAGTTTACTTGACGATCGTGAAAAAGGCTAAGGGCCTTTATTCTAAAAAAGTATTTCGTTTTAATATATTTAATTGCTTGCGCAAACAAAAAGTGCTCAAAGAAGATTAGGAACGGAAAGACGGAGCAAGATTTTCAATTTACTAACAATTATGAGAAAGTCATGACTTGCGCGAAAGAAATACCTACAGGTGGAAAAAATGCTTATTTCTCATTAAAAAATCTCATTCTCATTTTACAAACTTTTGTAATAACCTAACGTTTTTGTTCGCATTATTATTTCTTGTCTTGAATTCCTGTTGGTATAGTATATTTTCAAAATATAAGGTCTTTAGGCTATTCACTATAAGATACCCTGACCAAGAGCCCTGGACCAAACCTGGACACATAGTATGTTATACCGGGGAGCCGGTATGGTATGGAAAAAGTTTAAAAATGGAATAAAGTTTTAAAGTAAGAATATTTCTATGGAATACAATGCAATTAATCAATATCCACGATAACGGTAATACATTTTTGCATTATAGAATATATATATATTTTTTAAACATTAATTTTTTCAGCCATTTAAATTAACGCATACTTTAGCTTAATATAAACGTATAATTGTTAACTATTAATAAAGATTAATAACCAAAAAGAGTTTTCGATTCCACATGACGGGTATTTCAGTGTCACCAAAAAAATTTTTATGAAACGTCAAAATTCACGCATTTCATGGCCAGATTATATTATGAAAAAGTGAACTATGACGTCATAAACATTTGATGCACACATTTTATCGATTAAACTACTTAAATTACCAATTAAAACTAACAGTGGACGTATACACATTTTACTCGTTTTGGAAGAAGCTCTATTTAACAATAACGTTAATCAATAAGAAATAATTTATCCTTACCATCCTAATTAAAAACAAATAGATTGCTACTAGAAGCAATCCAAAATGATATGTAGTATGTTATCTATAGCATAGTCTGTAGTTATTTTGTATGGATAATATTTGTAACCATCCATTAGCAACCCATCACCAGCTCACTACTGAGCGCAGGTCTCCTCTCAGAGAAGGGTTATAATAGGCCATAATCCACCACGCTGGCCCAATGCGAAGTGGCGGACTTCACACGCCTTTGAAAACATTATGAAGAACTCTCAGATGTGCAGGTTTCCTCACGATGTTTTCCTTCACCGTTGAAGCAAGTGATATTTAATTGCTTAAACGCACTTGACTCCGAAAAGTCAGGGGTGCGTGACCCGGGATCGAACCTGCGACCCCCCGAATAGGAGATCACAGTCCTAACAACTAAGATTTCACTGCTACTTAATATTAATTTGCTGTATGATAATGTCCTGTGCAGATTGCTAGTCTCCGTCGAGATTGGTCGTCATGGCCGAAATATGTTCAGGTGAACATTATACACCTAGGTACCTGACTTAGCTACGTAACTTAGTTTCAAACTTGGGTAAAGTTCCACTGAAATCTACGTCTGGTGAAGATGTGGGTACATCTTTAGCAAGATAAGGCTGGGACAAATGACACCTAGAGGGTCGTTAGTAGATACTACAATTAGTTGCCAAGTAACAGGTTAGTGGGTCGACTCCCTATCCTGTACTTGGGTCTTTCAAAGGACTTTGCAACGTGTTTATATTCAGACTAGCTGATACTCGCGACTTCGTCCGCGTGGATTTAATTTTTGAATTCCCTCGCTTATGTCACTCTCCAGGTCCTCAACCCAACCCATGCAAATGACGTCGATCCGTAGCTCTGTTGCGGTGTGATTGAAGGACAAACCAACAAACAAACACACTTTCGCATTTATAATAATATTAAGTATAATTTTAAAATGAAAAAGTAGTTATTGTGACGTAACTGTATTAGTTAGACATATTATAGTATCTCGGACTTTTTTGTGGATATTGATGTCCTTTAAAAAACTGTAGTACATCACTGTGCTCTATTGTCAATAGTTTCCGAAGCGTATGCGATATAAAGATTTTTTTTGGTACTTTTTTCACTCCTTTGGTTCGAAGTTCACGGATCCCTAACTTTTTTGAAAATATTCTGTAGCCTATTTTCATCAGGGATAATGTAGAATTCTAACGGTGAAAGAATTTTTCAAATCGGTCCAGTGGTTTCGGAGCCTATTCAATTCAAACAAACAAATATTTCCTCTATAATATTAATAAAGTGTAAAGTGTAGATGTAGACAAATAGAATGCCTATAATTTTGACATGTTTATGTTTTTAGTATATTTTAGAGTGTTATTTAAATCCAGTTTTACGACATTATGGGGCCGCTACACCCACCCACTGGGTGATTGCATGGCTCAACAACATACTTAACCCATTCCCAGATGCTTCATTATGTATTTTATTGAAGGTTGCTCTATATCCTTACTAATAACATGGGTGTTTGTTTGTTGATTTCTCCTTAAAACACGCCGCAAGAGAGCTGTACATCAACTTGATTTTCAAGTCAAAACTTCTTTAGGTGCGTTAAGCGGTTTTTAGCAAGCAAATTTAAAATAAAATTATGGGTTGGTATCGGTGAGGCGATCACCGACATGCCAATTTTTAACAGTGTACCTGTAGCTATGAGTATGGTGTATTTTGACTTAAATGTTGACAGTTTTACATATAGCTGTAATAGTTGAGAATTTGAAGAGTGATAGGCTACTTTTTTAAACCAACGGTTCCCGAGAGATTTTCATAAAAGCCAACTGTAAGCCGACGAAGGCGCAGGAAAAATTTACAGTAATAACATTAGTATGGATTAAGAAAAATATAGATAAAAATAACAAAAAAGTTTTCTACTCTGCATATTAGACATCAGAGCCGGTTCAAGCTCTTACGAACCAATGTTCTTTGACTTTGTTCTATGCATTTTATTTTGTTCAAAATATAAAATTCTCAAAGCAACTGAGGTAGAAATTCTCTTATAAATTCTAATACACCAAGCTATTTTAAAAAGCTAAAAAGCTAAAAAGCTTCTTCCTTTTTGTCCTGCTATCTGGAATAGCAGCAAGAAAGCTTTTCTTTGAAACTTTACGTATTTTTATTGTTCGTGATTGGAAAATATTTATGGGGATTAGGTAGCATTTTTGTTTGGTGCATGATTAAATTTAACATGACGGTTCTGCCTGTTAAAATTAATTGGAAGTAAGTCTTGTTGAATTTTGAGTTTATGTAGGTATTTGGTAAATTCAACATCAGATGGAGTTCAATGGAATACCACTTAATAATAATGTCATATTACGCAATGGAATTTCAACTTTAGAGAATAGGTGATAAATAAAAAACATACAAACTGCAAGGCATAAGCTCAGCTTTTTACTTGTAAGAGTGATCGCCATTTAATTAGTCACTCTACATACTCTCACAAACTCATAGATAAACTTAAGTCATTTGGACTATACTATCGACATGAGAGTAAAGTCCAAATGACTTAAGTTGAGATGGGATTAACTAATTAAGATGGAATAGACAAAAAGGATTTTTTTAATTAAATGCATATATTATGGAAACATTACTTATAACTTCGCATGTGGAAAAACGAACCAAATAGGGCAACTATTACGATATTTGGTAATTCGTAGTAGAGATTTTCTGAGTTTTAAACTTATTGTAAGAATTCCACCTCATTTTCCATATTGAAATAATAGGTTCTATAGGTTATTTATTATAAATAACTTAAGTCTGTCTGTTCAAAATGTCGATTGAAGATTGTTCCAATATTAAAAATACAAAGGAGTGTTATTGTTTTTTCTTTCGATCTAAATGAAATGAATAAATAAATGAAATGAAATGAAAATGATCTCACCGCCACAGAGTTGTGGCGACGTGTGATCTACGTGATTTTTAGCACGTGTTTAGTTGAGGATATGGGGAGTGACATATTAAGCTAACTTTATCCCAGTAAAAAAAAGGTTCCTGCGGAATTTTAAAAACCTAACCAACACGTGATAGAGGTCCTGATCAAAAGCAGATCTATGTTAAATCTGTTATCCAATATGCGTAATGTACGATAAAATCTGCTCCAGTAGACAAACCCAATGAAGTGTTATCCCCCGCTAATTTGGCCTTGTTAAAAGGGTTGCTCCTTTCATGTTAACAGCTTCACCTGTCAGTTGCTTACTCTTTAGTACATAACTAGCTTTTGCTCTTGGTATCGTTCACGATAAGTTCGATTTTTCAAACCGAACTCCCCCCCCCCTCCGATTACCCCCTTTTGGGGTGAATTTTAATAATCCTTTCTTAGCGGATGTCTAAGTCATAATAGCTATCAGATGTATGCCAAATTTTTGCCCGATCCGTCCTTGTGGTATGTGCTGTGCGTTGATAGATTAGTCAGTCAGTCAGTCAGTCAGTCAGTCACCTATTCCATTTATATATTTAGAAGATAGAAGATACTAGTAGACTAGATGGTGGCACCTTCGTCCACGCGTATATAGCCTGAGTTAATCCTTGCATAATTTTCTACTTTTACAAATTCTATCAAAATCGGTTCAGCCGTTCCGAAGAATAGCCAATTTTTAAAAACTGTGTTTCACTCACGTGTTATTCTAACGTTCAAATCTAATCTCTTTAAACGAGCAATTCTTGTATATATATATACCTATATATATATAATCTGAATCTCGGAAACGGCTCCAACGATTTTCATGAAATTTGGTATGCAGGGGGTTTCGGGGGCGATAAATCGATCTAGCTAGGTTTCATTTTTAGAAAAGGTCGGTTTATCCGTGTTTTCAAGCAATGAAAAACCCCTTACAATATAATTAGAATACGAAGGTCGCGATTAATTATGAACTCTCGATAGCTTAGTTAGGTTTCGGACGGTTCCGAAACTAGAAGACTCTGGGTCGAGTCCAGACGAATTTTTCCCTATGAATTTTATTATTTTTTATTTATTTTTTTCTAAATATATAATTTCCAAAAAACACGATTTACAAAAAAAAAAACAAAAAAAAATCGAGCAAAGCTCGGTCACCCAGTTATTAATAATAATGAGCGGAGGCAGTTATTTTAAAATCACGATGGATGCTGAATTCAAGATTATATTTTATTTGTATAGCTAATACTGATAATAATTAATTATTTATTACATACATAGACGTAATTAAAAATCTAATATATAAAATTCTCATGTCGCGGTGTTTGTTACCAAACTCCTCCGAAACGGCTGGACCGATTTTTATGAAATTTTGTGTGCATATCGGGTAGGTCTGAGAATCAGCCAACGTCTATTTTTCATACCCCTAAATGATAAGGGTGACCTACCACTAAATATTTTTGTTTGGCGGTACGAAGTTCGCTGGGTCAGCTAGTATAATATAATATTGTGGAGATAATGTATATATAATTCCACATAATTGCGTTAATCGTTCTTATGTTCACCATTAACGTGATTTAGATTGAGTACATAATTTATGTTAATAAATCATAAGCTTTTCAGAAGCAGAAAGCGTGACGTGAAAACCTCCATTAGATTTAATAATGACAAAGATATTTCATTGGTCGTACATACAATGACCCTTCCGCTTGCTTTGATTAATACGCCTTTGTATTTGTATACCTTTTAATAAGTATAAATTATTAATGCTTATTACATCATGCTATGTGAGTTAGAATGGTACCTACTCTTATTATTTTTGTTCAATGTGTTTTGTACCCGAGTATTATTATGGATTAATTTACACGGAATAACCGATTTGGGTCACTATAAGGACACGCACGAGTATACGTAAGTATGAAGTATAACCATGTCTAACGTAAAGTAGCTTTGATGTTGCCTCCTTTGATGATCGCTTGAGCAAAAAGGGAACACATTATTTTAACGGTCATAGCCTTTACGCTGGTTCCCTGAGAACTTTGTAGAGCCCTAATGTGGGACGTTAAGAGTGGGTGTGCGCTCGTTAACAGTAAACAGATTTGATTTTTACAGTAGTAGATCAAGTTTCAACTATCCGAAAAAAAACACGCAAAAATTACATCATACTGCCAAGGGACGTGCTTGGGCAAAAACATAAAATGATGAAATTTGTTCGATAATAAAAAATCGCGAAGTTAGGTCTAATTTTTAACCAATATTCATTTATTTTCAATGTGTTGCATATTACAGAGCCAAAATTTTTACATTAAATTCCGATTGATATTATCAAGAGAGTAGCCTAGTGAATTGAAAAGAAAATGAATATTTTACGAGTTACAAAGTATTTGGCGCTTACTACACTCCTATTCCGCGCAAAACGCTTTCTTTTGTCGCGCCTCACATGAGGTTGTGGCTATGTTTTATCTCATCGCGAAATCTGATTTTTTTTGGGGTTACACGCGCTCTTAAGTGCGTGAACAAATTGGGCCCGTGTCATATCAGGGAGACAGCATCAAGGCTGGGAGCAGCTGGAATGGCTGAATCCAGTAAGCGGTGAAAGTATAATTAATAATATCTTGTCGAGAGTTAGACATGCTAGGTATATATTATGGCACCTTTAGCAGTGAGGACACTTTGAACCATTGAGCCTTAGTACCAAAGTTCTTACGAAATATTTCACCGCGTTCAATTGCCATGAATCTGGTGACAGGAGGCTCATTTCTGTACGAAGAATCAGCATGACTTTTCAACGCGGGAATGCAGCCAGTATTCAGTATTTCTCGCTGTATACCTAAGTAATTACATAAAGTTATAAGTTAAATATTGTAAAATTTTATTAACATAAAATATGGAAAGCTTCCTTAAAATATTATTACTAAAAGAAAGCTTTCATTAGAAGTCGGGCCGCTTTGAAAAACTTCGCTAGTTATTATTTCAGAACTTTTGACTTTAATTCCGATTTAAATTTAACAAAGGGAAGTTCTGTTTCTGAAAAGTTCTTTTTAGGCGAGAGACAAAAATGTAACGGAAAAATTGGGTGGAATTTCCCTGTTATAAATTACCTATATTATTACATTATCGTATTGAAATGTTAACAAAGCGTTAAATCATCACTGACAAAACGTCAAAGTGGCGTTTTTTGGCAAAGCCAAAAGGAAGCACCTTAACCACTGTTTTTATACTTTTACATTCAAAATTCAAAATTCAAAATAATTTATTTCACGTAGGCCAACATGTGGCTCTTATGACACGTCATGACTCTACCACCGGTTCGGAAAGCGGATTCTGCTGAGAAGAGCCGGCAAGAAACTCAGCAGTAGCTCTTTTCAAAATAATCATTTTACAATATTATTATACAGCTACTAGCTGACCCAGCGAACTTCGTACCGCCACTACTTATAAATGAAAAATTAGTTAAATAAACATTTTCCAGTGGACCAAATTGTGAATCTAAAGTTCTAAACCATCCTCGAATCCCCTTGAACTCACACAAAAAATTTCATCAAAATCGGTTCAGCCGTCTAGGAGGAGTTCAGTGACATACACACGCACACAAGAAATATATATATTAAGAAGATTACATTGTAATAAGTTTTATAAACTATCTTGTGGGCAGCCGGATGCCATGCAAATTTGTTAGAATAGAATAGAATATAATATTTCCACAATGAGGTGAAGTTCCAAAAAAAAACGTTGAAATTGTTGATATCTATAGATTCAAATGATGCAAACCCGAGGTTTTCCAGCCTTTCCAGCCAGAGGAGGCAGCGAACAGTGGACGTCTATATGTTGACAGCGATCAAGTTTGGATCTGAAGTTCATTCATCACCATCATCATCATCAGCAACCCATCAAAGGCACACTACTGAGCACAGGTATTCTCTCAGAGAACGGTTATAGGCCATAATCCACCAAGCTGGCCCAATGCGAATTGGCAGATTTCACACACCTATGAGAACATTATAGAGAACTCTCAAGTGTGCAGGTTTCCTCACGATGTTTTCCTTGACCGTTGAAGCTTGTGATATGTAATTCCTTAAAAGCAATTAACTTAGAAAAGCCAGGTGTGCGTGCCTGGAATAGAATCTACGAACCTCAAACAGGAGACCACAATACTAACCACTAAGCTATTACTGCTTCAAATGAACTGAAGTCCATTATGATAAAGTATTCAAGGCCTCAATAGCCTAACGGTTAAAGGTGCGGACTGAAAACTGAAAGGTCGCAGGTTGGAATCCCACCCGTTGCACTATTGTCGTACCCACTCCTGGCACAAGCTTTCCGCTTATTTGGAGAGGAGAGGAGAATATCAGTCAAGTCAACTGGGTTGATAGGTATTCTTTAAAAAAAAATTGTACGATGGAAGGCTTTGGCCGAAGCTTGTTACCGCCCTACCGTCAAACACGTCTCGCTAAGTGATTTAGCGTTCCGGCACGAGGATAGCGATGGCGTGTAGAACCCGATTAGGGGATGGATTTAATTTGCACTGCTATATTCCTTCCAAGTTAGCCCGCTACCAACTTAGACTGAATCGTCACTTACTATCAGGTAAAATCACAGTTAATGTTGTCATCGAATAAAAAAAAGTCAAATTTTATATTTAATCAATCTCATAGATACTCCTAATATTTTACCCACGCTCTCACACTTACACGTACTTACACGAGTTTGGAATACATAATCACTAATGAAGGAGTTAAAACTTTTAGTCATAGCCAATTGCGTTAGATCTTCTCGTATATGTTCATTAGGACTTATACGACTCACTCAGCATACAGATTACCAGATTATTTTATCTCTTCTAAGCATTGAGAATGCCTGTGAAATTCGTACCTACCTACTCCTATTAATTAGCAATCAAATTAGGTAAGCAAATGGTAATTAAATTACTCGTTTATCCACCGCTTATTTTACCTAGAAACGAGATTAATAATACGGACTAAGTTGTGCACAAATATGTGAAGTGTAGTGGACTGTACGTACATATGGCTGGAGTACGTATCAATTTTTGCCCGAGCTGCAAATGGGTAGTGAACTGGTTGCACTTACCTCGTATTCGCCCACGAGTGGAATGCTGACCACGCATGGCGTAGACATTCCAGGGAGCTCTCAGAAACACGGCTGCAAGACAAGGATTGACAGGATAGATATGCACGGCATCAACGATTGGTGTTTCCTTCCGTGAAAACTTTCCACGTGGAAATTCGCGACCGCGTCAACAGACGTCCGCCTCGTACAACGGTAGCGACGCAAGGGTGACGGGCGGCGCGCATGCATAGGGGCTCGTGCCGCGCGATGTAGGTAGTTTCCAAAACGTTGACTCGTACTCGTAATTACAACCATTTATTTAGATCTACCCACCTGGTCATTCATAGGCAAAGATTGTTTGACTGGTCGATTGTGGAAATGCTGTATCAATCATTGTTATAGTCTCACGCATGGTGATTGGCTGAATTTATGGTTTTCTTGTTGCAACATTGAGTTTTAACCAATATTGAGAGAGTGAGGGTTTTACTTCGTTTTTTCAATTCATCATTGATTTGATCACGAAAAGATCGATCAAAGATCCTTAGTTCTGCGCCTGATCTCTCTCCGGTCGTGTCAGTTTTCCGTCCATTGAACTATGACAGTAAATGGAGAGTCCATCTGTATTTGCCCACACACTTGTGCAATATAATATCTCCCGTGCAGATGGCTAATCTCTGAGGAGGTTGGCCACCGTGACTGAATTCGGTCGGGAGGATATTATTAATATAGTGCCTTAACAATTTAGAATGCTAAAGACATCACCAAGTTCTTCCTAGTTTATTCTCAAATCTTTATCGCTAACTTCCAAAGATTTGTCATAAAGTAGTAAAGTTAGTTTCCTATTTTCGTCCTCAAATTTCGTAAATGGAGTGGAAATAACGACTTTTGTGCTACACGTTGAAGGATATTAAGATAAAAGTTTTGGAGTTCAAGTAGGAATTTGACGCTTTAGAAAATATTTTCTAAGACTTAGGTATTTTGTGTCGCTATATTTTTAGTTAGTGGTTCATCATCATCATCATCAACCCATCAACGGCTCACTACTGAGCGCAGGTCTCCTCTCAGAGAAGGGTTGTAGGCCACAGTCCACCACGCTGGCCCAATGCGAATTGGAATCTACTAATCTTTGCCATCGTCATCTCAGCCGATAGTACACTGCTGGACATGCTCTTGCAAGGACATCCACAAAACAGGTTCTTATGGCGCTGGTGTCTTAGATGGAGATTTCCTTGGATTGATGGAGAGCATTTAGCAATCACCTATTTGCTGCGTTTTCGGATGTGGGTCGTTATTTCAGTACCTTAGTACCCCAAAGTTTATCTTAGACTAAGTTTAAGTACCAAGTAGTATCATAATAATTATAATTATGTCATTATACCACGAAATAAATCCAAAACCTTTAATTAGCATAGTGCAGCATAAAGTTTGTAGAAAGTTTAATATAGTTGTTCCTAGTTTGAGGTACCAGTACCTATCCTGCAATGAAAAAGTAGGTATCATACTATTATGCTGGCTTCGGCTCCGTAGAGCATCATCTCTGTCATACAAAGCAACACAAATAACATATTATTGGATGGCAGGAAAAAGAACAGGGCTAGCCTGGCGCATTCGTTTCATCGTTTATATTTAGGCCCACCCGAGTTGAAGATACGTGTGACAAAGGCTTATTTTTAACCGACTTCAAAAAAGACGCCTGAATCGATTTGGAAAATTATTCTTTTGTTTAAAAGGGTATACTCCCCAGGTCCCATATAAATTTTATTGAAATCGGTTGAGCAGTTTTTAAAATATCAACAATAAATTATATAATTTGTATAGTGGCTTGAAGTGGAGTTTGAAGTCTGTTTTTTTATAAAAAAAATTATATTAAATTATAAATCCAGAAAAACAAACATTTTCCACGACTCCAAAAAATATTATATTACCTATTATTTAATAATATTATATTATTATTTACATAAGTACCTCCAATATAATTTTTATGATTATCTGATTTGTTTTATATTATTATTAATTTATTTTCGCCTGATACTAATGCTTGATTGAATAAATTATGTAATAAAATAAAATTTTATTTATTCTGGGACGCGATACTATATTTATTGCCTGTTGCTAGACGGCTTATATACTACCTAGTAATTTTTCTGTTCATTTTTTGTTAATTAAAAATATACTTTTACTGAAGGAATTTTAAAAACAATATTACGTTAAGCGAACCCTTTTACCCCTTACACTCGAAAAAATTAATTTCCCTCTTCTTGTTTCCACAAAAACTTTCACCAATGGTTATCCCTTGGGAAAAAGCCCAAATTAAATCTGACTTTAAAATGGTGAAATTAAAAGGTGAGTCTTTAATAATTCCTTGTAATTAATTGGGACACACGCAGCATTGCTAATTGAAATTGGATGTCCTCGCGGATTTATTTTTTCATTCAAAACGGATTTATAACGACAGGCCTATAGAAATTCAATGGGATTACCGAAATTAAATTGAATTTTACTTAACAATAATAAACCTATACCTAACAAAAATTACATATGACTTTTTCTTGAGCTTGTTATGCTGTTTTCCCACCCAGGTATATTATGTTCGATGAACAAGTTCAGTAGAGCATACCAATGGTAGAGACGGTGAGTTCACGCTTGAATGAACATAATAACGTCGAGTCACTTGCAAATGTGCATTTCTACTTACAATGTATTACAATAAAATAAACATTATTATGTTTAATTACTAAGCAGAATTTAATTAATTATATTTCTTCACAATTTAGTAAGAAAAAGTGAATGCCCTTATGTGAAATATGCGGAAAACCAATTTGTAGAGCACAAATTAAAAAATTTTATAGTTGTAGTTTTTGACAACCGTCCTGGTGCAGGGTTGGGCACCGTAGTCAACATCAGTGTGAGGTTCCGGGTTTGATTCTACATTTGTTTTGGTCTTGTCTGGGAGGTTTCGTTCATGGCTATTTGACATCCTACTGAGCAAGAAAGTGCCACCAAGCGATTTAAGTTTACAGTAACGAGCGTAATTAGGAGTACGGGTTTTATAAAACCATCATAAATATTTCTAGCAGGTAAGCCTAATTCCGTTTTTGACTGAATCATCATTATTTTACAAATTACATCAGTTAATATGACAGTCAAATGCTTAGTTGCATAAGAGCAATAATTTAATACCTATAAAAATTATTTTAAAAAAACCGACTTCAAACGGCGTGGGGCCACTACAAAGTATATAATAAAATTTATTGTTGATACGAGTATTTTAAAAAAAACGGTAGACCGATTTCGATAAAATTTCAATGGAACCACCTGGGAAGTATGAAACAAAACACCCTTTGAAACAAAAACAGAATTTCCAAATCAGTTCAGGTGTCTTTGAGTACTCGATGAACATACATAAATTGAGAACCTCCTCCTTTTTTGAAGTCGGTTAAAAAAAACATATACGTGCAGTTTAGTAGGTTATATATTTGCGATATGATGTCACGTCGCAACTTTTATCATTTATAATCTTCAGGTTAAAACCTTTAACTACATATTTTAACTTTAGGATGGAAAAATTTGCATAATATCTATGACCACCTACATACTTCAGGGAAAATCTAGTGTATTTCCGCGAGCGGAAAACGTGTTTCTTGCGCATTTGGTCCAAGTTCCTCTAACGCAAGAAATACTGGGTCTCCCCTAATATTTCAACATGTCATATTGTAGCGGATATCCGTGCGCGGAATTACGCTACATATGTCCCTAGTCTAAGGGTTGATTTATTTCATACCAAGCACTAGCAGGGTTTAACATGATACATTTGCACCCGGACCTGGCACAAACGTGGCACAGTGTGGCATGAAATGCGTCATACAATGTTATACTAATACTTAATTGTGCCCGCGTACCTAGTTAAGTTTTTTAATATCGCGTGGGAACTAGATTTCCTGGGATAAAAAATATCCTATGTTCGTCTATGGAATGCAAGTTCTGTCTGTGCCTTCGCCACGATGAGTTCTATGGTAAGACCATAAATTGTCCTTAAAATCAAAATCTTTTTACAAAGGATCCCTATTTGAGTTGAAATGTGGCTCAGCTAACTTCTTGTACAGTCTGTTCAAATAACTCAGTTTACTTGTACATGGGTTACTTTTTCCATTTATTCCACCTTTCCACACTGTATGCATAGTTTAATTTTAGTTAACATCAGATTTATTAACCAATGAAAAAAAGAGGTTGACAATTCGACACTTATGTTGTACTAGCTGATGCCCGCGACTTTGTCCGCGTGGATTTAGTTTTTGAAGTCCCTCGGGAACTCCTTGATTTTCCGGGATAAAAAGTAGCCTAGATGTTGACCCGAGTAATAAGCTACCACGGTATAAAATTTTGTAGAAATCTGTGCGGTAGTTTTTACGTGAAAGAAGGACAAACACACAGACACGAAATCGTCCAGTTACAGTTTTATTATAAGATATAGAAGATGTAATAATATTGGAACTGCAATATATTCACATAAATGATAATCTGTTAGGGCTTCCAAACAAATTTTATAGGTGTATATTATATATGTATGTATGTATGTATGTATGTATGTATGTATGTATGTATGTATGTATGTATGTATGTATGTATGTATGTATGTATGTATGTATGTATGTATGTATGTATGTATGTATGTATGTATGTATGTATGTATGTATGTATGTATGTATGTATGTATGTATGTATGTATGTATGTATGTATGTATGTATGTATGTATGTATGTATATATGTATGTATGTATCTATGTGTGTATGTATGTATGTATGTATGTATGTATGTATGTATGTATGTATGTATGTATGTATGTATGTATGGATGGATGGATGGATGGATGGATGCATGTATGTCCACGCATTTCTCCAAAATTATTAATCGGATTTGATCATTCTTTTATTATTTGCTTAAATTTACTTCAACTTAGGGAACAGTAAAGGTTTCATCAGAATCGGTTCAACAGTTTTCAAGATAAGGACACTTTCCCTTTTCAGTTAATTTTTTATTTCGAGTCGTTTCATTTTTCTAAGTTACTTATTATAGCTTGTTTTCATGTAATGAAATTAATGAAATGAATTTATTGATTCGGTCGCCGCGCTCAAAGCCCGCGATAAAAGCTATGCAATAGCTTAACAAGAAAGATAGAAAAGAAGTGGTAGTATTGTATTATCCTGGTGTTACCTAACCTGGATACACCCAACACCGCTGGTTAAAATTGAAGGTCCGAATGGATTTATTTTTAATTAGACGTGACCGATTTCGTCGGATCAGTGAATTTTGATTGGAGGTTGCTAAAATGAAATCGTATTTCAAGCGCCAATTTAAATGATTAGGTTTCCGATTGTTAATTATTATATTTTTATGTGGCGAAATTAAGAGCGATACGTTATAACAAGTTTTACGCTTATTTGGAAGGGAGACGTGAAAAATAGACTCAGACTTTCGTTTCGCTCGCTCGTAATGTAAGCTTAGAATGGATACAAATAAAATCTATTGAATACTGCTTGAGATTTGCGCTTACGTTTGTAAGACTGACGCAGTGAGTTGATTTTATATAGTGAATAGAGCACATGCAGGTACCACAAGTAGAAATGGTATGTCCCTGTGGATTTATTTTCAATCAGCCGCGGCCCATCCCATCGGATCCAGATTTAAATCGTTTTCCAAGCGGCAATGGAAACTATTTGGTTTAAATTTCTTTTTATTTAATTTAATTAAAGTCCGATTTAATTAAATATACTTACTTACTTTTGTTTAATGTATCGGAAGTGGTGTTTTCAAGTTGGTGTGCAGTCAGCTCTGGCATCAATTGGAAATTGCACACCAAGTGTGGCCTGTACTTGGCTTTTGACGCGATAACGTCTTATAAATCGATGAACACCGGCTGCACGCACGAAAAAGTGTCACGTTCAGCCTGAGCCTGCGCGTGCAAGCGAGAGCGCGGAACAAGCGATAGAGAGGCACGATCGGCCCAAGCGTTAGCTTGTGACTAGAGAAAATTGTAATTTTCAATTAACTCCTCTAAATTACACAAAATATTGTTATTTCAGTGATAATAATTCAATTCAATTCACAAAAGCATGCAATGTGTCTTTATGATAAAAACGTAACGTATCACGTAAAACTGTCATCCGTAAATCGACTTTACAGAAACCAATTTTTTTTTACTTTGTCAATATGAAATAGGCTCGGCGCACTATGGAGCGCTATAGAAGTACCCCTTCAAGAACAAACCAAAAATGAATAGATTCTTAGGAGTACCTACTAAGTTACCGACATAGCTCAAGTGAGTCACTAACCTGAAGTGGAAATAGACAGGGCTTATAGTTCGAAGAACCGATGCTCGTTTGGTCCCAAGGTGCTGACGTAGCAACATCACTGATCACAGTGGAATTTACAGTATTGACAGACCAGACTTGCAGGGAGCCGCTGGATACAGGCAGCGCAAGATCGAGGCATGCAAAAAAGTCCATATAAGAGAGCTTAGTCCAGCAGTGGACGTCTATCGGTTGACAAAGAAGAAGAACTAGGCTGTTTGGGCCCAATGACGTGATACGTGTCACTTAGTATGGAACACGGCCTCTCGATAGACCGATAAATTTATTCATAGTCACAGTCAGAGACCGCAATTTATTCCCTTATTCGGCAGATCCCGGTCATTCGTATTAGCATAACTAAGGGTTCGATACAAAAATTCTCTCCGCTAAAATCCCGTGGGAGTGGTTCAAGTGAGAGCCTATAAGCGAGTAATTGCTTTATTAGAATGCAAATTAAGTTTGACGTTTATTTAAGGGTGGAATATAAATAGGAATTTTGTTTGGACAGCCACAATATTAAGTGTCGGCACTTTTGGAAAATTCTGAATCAAATTATTGTTTTCATAAACCCAATTTGTGCTCAAATTGGACTAAAATACAGTTATATTATATATTGAATGTACCACACTTTTACTTTAACTAATTCATACCTTTTAAGTTTCTGGCATGTTTCATGCAGTATGCTGCTCACTGCAACGAAAATGTACATGCTCATTTAATTTGTATAGGGAGGGAATACAAATGCTGAGTCAATGTGTATTTGTACATTATAAAGTGGTTAACATTTTTACAACAATCAGTACTGATAGGGAGTGATAATATATTATGCAGCTTAAGTTATAGCCCGCATTCCAAGAAGCTGCATATTTACTCTTGTTTCGGAGAGATAAAACATTTTTTCAGCATTCATATTCAGTAAGAAAATATATGTATCTTGAAAATATTTTTAATTTAAATTCTTTCATTACTAAATATACTTAGCATGCAAATATTTAGAGTATAGAGTACCCTCTACAAAAATCTATTTTAACTTTGTCGTAATGAAAATGTTTATCATATAGATAATATTTAATTATAATAAATATCAACTATTAAGGTGGAAGACACAGTTCTGTCCGCGAAATTCAAATTTAATTTGGTTTTTCGCAATTTGTAAACTAATACGGCAAAGTAGGCTTATGGCATTCTAATTGCGACAATGGCAGTATCATCTTCACAGGTTTATATAAAAATCTTTACTTGAAAGTGTCCAGTTAAAGAAATTAATCAAAATATCTACTAATTTGTGAGTAACTCACGTCCAACTCAGTATTTTGATTAATTTCTTAAACTGGTCACTTTCAAGTAAAGATTTTTATGTAAACCTGATAAGATGATAATTCTACTGGTTCAATTAGAATGCCATTAGCCTAGTTTGTCGTATTAGTTTACAAATTGCGAAAAACCAAATTAAATTTGAATTTCGCGGGCAGACTCGTATAATCATCCTTAAAACTGGTGAAATTAGATATGGAGTAAAATGATTTGTAACACACATGGGGACTAGAGATTAAGTCATCAAACCGCTTACGCTTATGACTTGACCGTACGTGTTTGTGACTTCTTCGACCCCCGGCAACGAGCGGAAGATTTATAGAGGTCACAATCTATTCTTTACAGCACCGAGCTGATCGGCTGCGTATTTATTCACGATCGCGTCTAAATGGGTCACCCGTGCCCATTACCCTTTCTCCATCAATAATAATGTCTGCTTAGTGATGCGGTGCACGTACCAGTTGGAAATCAATTGTGGCTTTCCTTATTTCTACTAAGATTTGCGCCCTTTCTTAATGGATATGCTATGAATACATACTAAGAACCGAAGAAAGTTGGGGTAATAAGGTGCTGGAATAGCGAGTTTACACCGGGAAGCGCAGTATTATCCCCTCATATTAAACGAACCCTCAAATATGGTTGAGCGAAGCAATGGCTGGGTCATGCGTCATGCACGTGAACGGGTGCCACCGGCGGGAATGGGGCTACTTGAATGGGGTATACTTGTTTTGAAAAGAGCCACTGCCAAGTTTCTTGCTGGTTCTTCTCGGCAGGAAGAGCATTCCGAATCAGTGGTAGACTCATCGACGATTCAAAAGCACTTGTAAAAAAGTTTATTTTAATAAAAAACATTTTTATTCTATTCTATTCTGTTCTGTTCTGTTCTGTTCTGTTCTGTTCTGTTCTGTTATATTCTATTCTATTCTATTCTATTCTATTCTATTCTATTCTATTCTATTCTATTCTATTCTATTCTATTCTATTCTATTCTATTCTATTCTATTCTATTCTATTCTATTCTATTCTATTCTATTCTATTCTAAACGAGTTTCAGGGTATTAGCACGCATTAGCGGTCTACGCATATAGGTAAGACTGTGATAATATGTGGAAGTCCTTACAAGAGATGGTTACGGCATAATTACTGCTTTCCTAATATCTGAACCAGAATTTCACTCTTGCGTCCTTATTGTTATTCTATGAATGCCTTCTGCTAGATATGTTTCCTTACATTCCTTTCTATTGCGTACATTTCATTTTCTACACCGCTGATGTTTCACAGAGTAACGATACTGTGGCTGTATTCTAATTGTGCTAAAACATTATAAGCTTTCAAGAAGTCATGGATACCAGAATTAGTTTTTTGTCAATTTTAGTATTTCGCAATTATTATATACTAGATGATGCCCGCGACTTCGTTCCCGTGGATTAAGGTATTTGAATTCCCACGGGAAATCTGTAATTTTCCGGAATAAAAAGTAGCCTATGTGTTAATCCTGGATATGAGCTATCTCCATTCCAAATTTCAGCCAAATCAGATCATTCGTTGTGGAGTTATAGAGTAACAAACATTCATCCAAACATTCATGCAAAAGTTTGTGAGGATGTATGGATACATCCTCACAAACTTTTGCATTTATAATATTTGTAAGATTTTATTTTAGTAATAAGTTGGTTGGTTGATTGTTTGTTGGAGTTTCATCATTAGCAACCCATCAACGGCTCACTACTGAGCGCAGGTCTCCTCTCAGAGAAGGGTTATAGGCCATAGTCCACCACTGGCCCAATGCGAATTGGCGGACTTCACACACCTTCGAGAACATTATAAAGAACTCTCAGATGTGCAGGTTTCCTCACGATGCTTTCCTTCACCGTTAAAGCAAGTAATGTTTAATAGCTTAAACGTACATGACTCCGAAATGTCAGTGGTGCGTACCCGGGATCAAACTTGCGACCCCCCGAATAGGAGACCACAGTTCTAACCACTAGGCTATCACTGTTTACACTGAATTAATGTTTTGAATTAGAAAACATTAATTCAGAGTGAACACGCAATTACGGCTGAAATTTTCACTTTTCCTATTAGCTAAGTAGATTCTATACTAGCGTGGCACCTTTTAGTTCGTGGGTTTGGTTACTTTACTCATTTCTTGTTTGACAACTTTGAAGGAACGTTCCCAAAGTTATTAGGAATGTACGCGGGTGGCTGTGACAGCTAGTTGTGGAGAGACCAATAATTCACGATTGGACTTTTCGACGTTGGTGCAATTTAATAGTGACGTAAAATCAATGTTCTTTGTTGGATAACCTCTCTTTGGTCGTGGTCGTTGCTCTTGCTAATTGGCTGATATAGAACCTATTCTATATCACCCAAGTAGCCAACGGTCAATTTCAATGAAATAAGTAATTTGTTATCTAATCCAAAATCAAATTATTGAAAGTTGAATATTTAATCTAATTACATATTTAGTAAGCAATTGTTAATATATTGTGATTGCATTCTGTTTTACCCATTAGCAAACACATTACCACATAATATCAGTTCTTTTATTTTAATATTTATATGGTTTATTTAAAACGGTCATATAATGTGAATGAATTAGAGCTGTGAATAATACGTACGTACTGATCAGTCATCGCAGTTACCGATATAGGCATAGATAGATTGAGGTTGTTGGTTCAATTTTGTAGCAAGCTTTTTCGCTATAAGCTTTAATCTATGACATTCTTTTCTTTTCTGTTTTAGAAAAGACGCATCACCAACGTCAGAGATGAATATTATCTTCATATTAAATTCATGTATATCTCAAAACCACTCTAGATTATTGCCAGCGCTGGCGTGTTTTTCCCCGAAGATTTCTTACGAGCATAAAGTTTTTAAACGTCAGTCTTTAGGTTTCTTTTTTTATTTTATCGCTATACAGATTTTACTATTTGACTTTGGCATCTGATGTTAACTGATGAATGAAAATACAGTTTAACATAAATGCAGGTTGCTGCCACCGTTATTGACGATGATGAATGTTCATTATTAAGTTGGTTAGCAACAACAGATATCAAAATAATATGTCTCAGATTGATTTCGTTTGCTTGCTTTTCACCCAACTGCGCGACGCAAAGTAGTGGTAATGTGTTTATCAGTCTGTTTATGTCAGTTTGTTTGTTCCTTTGTGGCACTCTAGGGACCAAACGCGTGGGCCGATTTTGATAAGTGACACGTTGTTAGATTTGCCATGCCAGCTCAAGTGTCAACAAGAACATAAAAATTTGAAAAATTCTAAATGGCGGATTTTGTGGGATTGAAAAATTTTTTTTCTTCAAATCCTATTGAGTGGAGTATCAAATTAAAGGGTTTAAAAAGGTAATTACGAAAATATATCTTTCATTTTTTTTCTCATAAATTTGATAATTGATATTTTCATTAATATTTTTTAAAGCAGTCGGATTTTTTATTCTTTTTTAATATTTTGCTTGTTGTTAATAGAGAGGTGATAAAATTAAAATTATCTTAATCATAAGACTAGCTTGGTTATCACAATTTTACAGATGAGAGTATCTACTTAAATACCAATTAAGCCTCAATAGATAGCCACACGATAAAAGGTGCAGACTGAAAATTGAAAAGTACTAGGTTCAATCCCCACCCGTTGCACTATTGTCGTACTCACTCCTAGCACAAGCTTTTCGCTTATTTGGAGGGGAGAGGAGAAAATAAGTCAATGTTAGCTTGGCTGATAAAAATAAATAAAAACTTAAATATTCATCATCATCATCATCAGCAACCCATCAACGGCTCACTACTGAGCGCAGGTCTCCTCTCAGAGAAGGGTTACGTACGTACCCGGAAATTGAAGGTGCGACTCCCCGAATAGGAGACCGTAGTTCAACCACTAAGCTATCACTGCATATAATTGCCTAAAAAACTTAAATAAAAAGGTAACATCATAAACCAACTTCGAAATGTCGAGAAGACAATGTTACCACGTAGGTAGGTATGTATTTTGGCTTTTGCAGAGTACTTACTTATGTATCGAGCAACGAAGTAAAATTACTCCATCAAAATTCACTTTGCTTACTCATATCTAATGCGTTATGATTTCAGTTCACTAAAGTTATACTTTGGCTCGAGCGCACGAAACACCGAGCAACTTTGAAGGTAACTATATTCCATTAAATTCTACATCACTGGAATGATTAAAATCTCCATGAATACGGGAATCAGCCAATATAAATTAATCAAACATCTAGAACAATGGTACATGATGATTGCGCGGGTAATAACTGTTTAGCGACGCTAATGAAACGTAACCATAATTATCTTCTCTTCTATAATATATTTATATACTAGCTGATGCCCGCAACTTCGCGTGGATTTAGTTTTTAAAATCCCGCGGTAACAATAGTTTTCTCAGCACACATCAAATAATGCATTTTATAGGCAAAATTTTGCTACTTTGGGTTACATTATTGCAATTTTCTTAATTAGCTGTTTTCAAGGGTCATCACGAACCGTTTATCAAAAAGACTCGACGATTTCCAGCCACCGGAGCAGGCCGGGTTTCGCAGTGGTTACGGCACCATAGACCACATACACACATTGAGGCAGGTCATACAGAAGTCCTATGAGTATAATCAGCCTCTGTGTCTCGCATTTGTGGACTATGAGAAAGCTTTTGACTCCATCGAGACCTGGGCTGTTCTGGAATCCTTGCAGCGATCTCAAGTAGATTGGCGGTATATCGAAGTGTTGAGATGCTTATACAGCTCAGCATCTATGTCTGTCCAAGTACAAGGTGCGTCGACAAGACCTATCCAACTGCATCGTGGTGTGAGACAGGGGGATGTTTTGTCCCCGAAACTGTTTTCTAATGCTTTGGAAGATGTCTTTAAGACGCTTGATTGGAAAGGCCATGGCATCAACATAAACGGAGAGTACATTTCACACCTTCGTTTTGCTGATGATATTGTCATCGTCGCGAGTTCGCTGCAGGAGCTCCAAGAAATGCTTGATACCCTCCACGCTGCCTCCCGACATGTTGGTCTCCGGATGAACCTAGACAAGACCAAGGTAATGTTTAGCGACCTGGTCGCTCCGGGATCGATTATTGTCGATGGATCTATTCTTGAAGCTGTTCAAGAATATACATACCTTGGGCAAATTCTGCAGTTGGGTAGAAACAGCTTTGAGAAGGAGATTGACAGGAGGATACAGTTAGGTTGGGCAGCATTTGGGAAACTTCGTCGAGTCTTTTCGTCGCAAATACCACAATGCCTAAAGACAAAAGTCTTTAATCAGTGCGTCCTACCAGTGATGACTTACGGTGCTGAAACGTGGACACTGACAGTGAGGCTAGTCCACAAACTTCAAGTTGCTCAGCGTGCTATGGAGAGAGCCATGCTCGGAATTTCTTTGAGGGATAAAATCCGAAACGAAGTAATTCGCCAAAGAACAAAAGTGACCGACGTAGCTCTTAGGGCGAGCACGCTGAAGTGGCAGTGGGCTGGTCACATTTGTCGGAGGACCGATGGCCGCTGGGGTCGTAAGGTCCTCGAGTGGAGACCACGTCTCGGCAAACGGAGTGTAGGGCGCCCCCCGGCTAGATGGAGCGATGACATCCGGAAAGTGGCCGGCATCGATTGGATGCGAAAGGCCGAGGATAGGCAACGTTGGCGCTACTTAAAAGAGGCCTATGTCCAACAGTGGATGCACTCTGGCTGATGATGATGATGATGATGAATTTTCTTAAGGATCTTTTAATTTTTTTGAAAATAAATTAAAGCCTATGTTACTTCCTGATAACTTAAGCTTTCTATTGGTGAAAAAATGGTTAAAATAGGTCCAGTAGTTACAGAGCCTATTCGGTACAAACATATAAACAAACAAACAAAATCTTTCCTCTTTATAATATTAAGTATAGATAAATCAATTGCTGTTCGTTTGTCTCACTAAAACTCGAGAAAGGCTGGGCCGATTTATATACTTTTTTTTTTTTTTTAAATTTATAGACCAGCGCTTGACTGCAATCTCACCTGATGGTAAGTGAAGATGCAGCCTAAGATGGAGCGCGCTTGCCTAGAAGATGCCTATTCACTCTTGATTTAAAGGTACCCAAGTTATAGTCAGTTGGAAAAACGGAAGCCGGAACGGCATTCCAAATTTTAGCGGTGCGTATTAGGAACGAGGAAGCAAAGCGCTTAGTGCGGGATCGGGGAATTTCGACCACGTAGCGGTGCAGATTCGAGCGATGCCTTACGGTTCGATGGTAGAAGGGTGATGGAGGAACTAGTTCAAATAGTTCTTGAGCACACTCTCCGAAATATATCCTGTACAATACCGACAGACAGGCAACCTTGCGCCGATGTTCCAAACTTTGAAGTTTGGAATTATACACACATATTTAGAACCTGGAGAGTACATATGCTACTTTTTATCCCGGAAAATCAAAGAGTTCCTGAGGGAAGGGATTTTAAAAACTAAATCCACGCGGACGAAGTCGCGGGCATTAGCTAGTTAATTTATAAAAAAAACTACTGGAAGCTCTCCAACGCGTGGAGGATGCCATATTGTGCCCGCGTACAGTCCAGAGTTCGAGGCCTGGCGCTCAAGTCTGGAGATTTTAAAAAAAGGGGATCCCAACGCTACCCTATTGAACCGAAAGGTGGCGGTTCTATCCTTTCCACCAACAAAAGCATTCCCAAGAAAGCTCTACTTACCATCCTACCGTCACAGACGTGTCCGAAGCGATTTAGCGTTCCGATACGATGGGGTTTAGAAATCGATTAGGAGTACGACTAATTAAAAACTACCATATCCCCTTCCAAGTTAGCCCGTATCATCTTCGACTGCATCGTCACTTATTATCAGGTGAGATTGTACCTTGCTTTCAAATATAAGAAAATTATTGTTTTAAGTGTTTAAGTTTTCATTGAAACTACATTAATAGTCTCACAGGTCTACTGAATGAATGCGAGTTTGCCAACCACCTTTATTCCAAAGCGCCAGAGGGTATGTTCAGCAACGCTCGGTCTCTTTGTATAATGCACGCCGCTGTAAACAATACTGTTATTATGGCCGCTAGAGAACTGACGCCGCTCCGCTTTTCATATTTTTCATAATAATATCGTTGAGCTTTTGCTAAAGGAATTTTTAAATTATTGCACTCTATTATTCTAAATTGTAGTTGTTTCTTAATATGCACTATTAGTTCTAAAGACAATATTATAGGTATTAATGGCGGATACTTATTATTTTTACAAAAAAAAATGGTTGTCTGTAAAGTCGATTTACGGACGATAGTTTTACGTGATAACGTACGGGCGTTCTCTATCTCTTATAGTCACAAGGCAACGCTTGGGCCGATCGTGCCTCTCTATCGCTTGTTCCGCGCTCTCGCTTGCACGCACAGGCTCAGGCGGAACGTGACACGTATTTATAGGACGTTATCACGTCAAAAACACAAAGTAAGGAATTTTTAAACAATTAATATCCATTACTCAATAATTGAATAATTAAAACAACCAACTCAAATTGTGTTGTGAAATTATAGTCACTTTTTACTATATAATCTACCTAGTAAAATCTTGAAACTTTATTGTAAATACATAATACTTACTTCTTTCAACGCAGAGGCTTTACAAATACTTAGATATTCGATGCAAACTTACTTGCGAAGTTGTTTGTAGTTGTAGGCCCAATTGATTCTCCAAGGGGGACGATACCAAAACTTCATTTACAAGGATTTCGTATATTTACTTACGTACATTTGTACCTACGTAACTTTGGAAACAGAAATATGAGAGGAAATATTAGTAGAAACGTTAGCGTGTTCGCTTCTATCTTCGAAATATTTGCACAAGATAATATACATGCCGGAAAACGAAGGTAAAGTATAGAGAAAATATTTTCGGATTTTAGGAGGAGAAAAGATTTTCTTTCTTCTTTATCTGCTGGACATAGGTCTCTTGTATATATACTTATAAACTAGCTTTTGCCCGCGGCTTCGCCCACGTTAAGTTCAAAATTATTAACCCCTATTTTATCCCCTTAGGAGTTGAATTTTCAAAAATCCTTTCTTAGCGGATGCCTACGTCATAATATGCTATCTGTATGCCAATCCGTCCATTGGTTTCGCTGTGCGTTGATAGATCAGTCAGTCAGTCACCTTTTCCTTTTAAATATTTAAGAATATTTAGATATCTCGGTCTTGTGCCGTCGTTTATGTAGTCGGTCTACCTAGGTGGTGTCCATCCACCCAGAGGCCAAGGCACTGGTACTGGAGCCCAATGACCATACCTTCTTTGGGCTATGTAGGTGCCTAATGTCACTCCTCTCAAAATGAAAGGGGTTAAGGCCATAGTCCACATAGTCCACTACGTTCCAAGTGCGGATTATTATCAGACTTCACACACCTTTGAGAACATTATCGAGAAATCTCAGTAATGAAGGTTTCTTTACGATATTTTCCTTCACCGTTAAAGCAAGTCATATTTAATTGCTCAAAATCATTCCCCAAGCATTAGCTCTCTGTATAGGTACAAATTTTTTCTTTACTTATAACTAAACATGTTCCGAAAACTACGTAAAAACAAATATACGACTGAATGTTGTCAGTAGACAGGCAATCCTGTTTGCTTCCAACCTAAGATTGTTTACATTATTCTACGTGTCTGAGCTCCATGGAAGATGCTCTTAAATTTAACGTAGACAATATCTTTGGATAATGTAGTGCCACAAAGGATAAAAAGTAGGTAAAAATTTATCACTACCAAGAATAACTTGTTTACTTTACTATACATAAACCGCTAGAAGGAGAAGATCAACACACATCAAACATCTAGTAATATATTATACATATATCTAGACGGGACATCTGGAGTAAACAAAGAACTCGTAATGCTTCGTCTTCGTCTCAATCAAGATAGTAAGCACAATCGCCACAGAGCACGATCTTGTGCCGTGTGCGTCCAGTGAATCCCAGTGATTGGTTAAAATGCATTGATGCAGAAAGAACGCCATATATCAGCCAATCAGAGGTCATGGCTATCATTACACTGATACAATAATTTTTAGAGAATACCACTACTAGTGCGAGATAGCTATTCATAAATTCAAGCATTATGAAACCCCAAAATGTGTAAGTCGAACCACTATATTGCCACTTCAGGCAGGCCTGTGTCACTCCGCGTGTAGGTATTAAAAACATACCTACAGGCGGCGGCCCTTGCGCAAGGGCCAATCTAGTAGGCTGCCGCAAACGAAAAAAGATACACGCGCGCGCGCTATTTGTTCGACCACGTTCAACTTTCTCAATAATTGCAAGATGGACACAAAACGAAAAAAAGCAAAAAGATACTGTGCAGTATTTAATTGTTTAAATACGGATGGTGATCGAAATTTAACTTTTTTTTGGTTGCCTAAAGACGCTGACAGGTAAAATCTACTTTGATTGGATTACATTATGTTCCTATTTGAAATGAAATTAATTCAAACTACAAACCCTTTCTCCCCTTGTTGAACAAAGTACTATTCCAATACCCTAAAAGTATTTACTCGGCGCTGCCTGCTGCGCGTTGCCCGCCACAAGTAGGAGTAAACGCTCGTGCTGTGCGCTAGATGGCGTAAGTAGTTTCTCGAATTAGGCAACCCTAGTCCGCGGCTCTTTCAATACGTATAACCACGTATAACTTATTAAGAACCGTAGTCCAGTGAGTTAAGGCCCATATTCCCTCAAAAAAAATTTGGTAGGTATGTAAATGAACACGTGCTCGACTGGAACGCGAGCTAAATTAAATCACATTGTTTATCAGATTGAGTACATATTTCTTTGAAAACCATTGCGAAGTAAAGCTTCTGTACGCTAGTTACTAGTTATTATTCTGTGCTTCAGGGAAACACCAAGTTAACTATTGACTGCTACTTAACTAGGAATCAGTTTTATTCTCAGTGAAATTCTCCATTGGTTTCTAACGTTCGTCAGTAGGGTAGTAACAAAGGCCGATGCCTCCCACCAGATTAGAACTGAAATGAACTAATAAGTGATTTTCGAAAGTATCACCCTCTCGAAAGGGAGGTTATCGAAATTATTCTAATTCATGGTGATATTCAATACCAACAAGTATTTTTAACAAAAAAAAGACCAATCTGCAGTTTGTACACAGCAAGAAAATATACTGCAGCCATTTTACTATTGCGAAATAAATTCAAGCTCCCTCCAAGCCTTAGCAAGAATGCTATAATAAAAATTCACACTTGTATATACATTTGGCAACGGTAAGCTGGCATCGGTTTAGCGAACTTTCGAGATATATATTGCAAATTGTTATGCTCCGGATACACTGAATAAATTCTTGCGTGCAATACTTAACTTGCAGTTGTACAAACCCCATCGTTAACAAATTGCAGACTACACAAAAATACTAATTTATGTGATGTGAAGTATTTTTTTTAACTAAATAGCCGTGACCTTCATGAGTTTTTTTAATCTTGTAGGAATCCTTATATCCGTTGGTTAAAGTATCCTATTCTTATCTGATCGATTCAACTTTGACTTATGAAAATACAACCGACGGAAAGAAAAACACACTTTTTAACGGACTTCAAAAAAGGAGGAGGTTCTCAATTCGTCGGAATCTTTTTTAAATGTATGTTCACCGATTACTCGAAACGCCTGAACCGTTTTGGAAAATTCTTTTTTGTTTGAAAGGGTATACTTCTCAGGTGGTCCCATTTAAATTTTATCGAAATCGGTAGAGCGGTTTTAAAAAAATCTATAATTATATACTTTGTAGTGAAGTCGATTTTTTAAAAAGATTTTTTTTATATTAAATTATACATTTCTGTCTTGATTCCTGATTCTTTCTTTCTAGATTCTATTGACATAGGTAACAGAGGGGTTTCAAATTAAACAAAACCTTGACTTGGTATGATAAAAATCTTTCACTTAAACTGTTATGACATTAATGAAACAAGGTTGGTTTCTCCATAAAAAATAAAATCCAGTTTTTTTAATGCTTATTTTAAAAATCAGGTAGATATAATTATATATAGTTTGCTAGTTCAAATTCATTTATTTTATTTCATTTAATCCGTTGTGCATTGTGTGACTCTTCATAATATGGTATTGAAACATGTTAAATAACACAAGAACTCCCCTCATGTGGTACTACCTTAACATATTTGAAAATATATTTGAGGTAATATTACGGTACATTAAGCAGGGTGCAGACATGTTATTGTAGGTGAATATCATTCCGTTTTATGAGCTGAGAAACTCAGTGCATTTCATTGCATGTTTCACTTAGTTTGAGAGGTTTATTTTTGGAGAAAAGCCTTTTGCGAAGAAATTCTTTTTGTGTCTAGACTCCAGAATAGTTTCGTTAAGCTTTCATGTTATTGTATTGTATGGTAATTTTGGACAAAGAAAAATTTTGGAAGATATTTTTGCATACTCATTATATTTTTATCTGATGTTATTTAGGTTTGACACTAGCAGTTTATTTAATAGTTTAATAAGTAGATAAGAAGTTCATTTAAAATTATTATTCGGTTGAACAAAATCTTTTAAATAAACTAAATTAAGTTTTAAAAATTGAGCTAGTTTGAGGTGCCCTTTGGAAATTGTTTTCTTAATTGATTTAATTTAGTTTAGATTTTTAAGATTAAAAATACAGCCGTATTAGCCCTGTACTTTCACATTAGTGATTCTACAGAGCGATGCCATACGCTAGGAGCGGAGCCGCAGTTGTTTCTTTTAACCACAATGTTGCGAACCGCACCGCCATTGTTCCATGACACAGCTGTAAACTGTCGCACTCAAAGACACTCATTTAATTATATTTAATTAGTCATAATGTGCCGTGTGATGACGGCAGATCAGAATACAGTTGTCACCACCCCTCCTCTTCCCGCGGGTGTCATACGAGCTTTGAGTATTAAACCATTTAATACTCAAAGCGTACGAGGCGACTAAGGAATATAACACAGAACGGGCAGCAGCGTCCTCTGTGCTAACTACCATCTACTGCGATCACCAAACCGGCCGCCCATCTGCGTGGTGATTATGGGCAAACCCTGCCGTTGGGAAAGAGCCTTTAGTCCAGTAGTGGACTGTTATAGGCTATTGATGAATTAGTCATAAACTATCATTAAATCACAAAATAAAATTAAATTATCATAAAATCTCACGTGCTGATATTGATTTATATAAACACTCACGAAGCCTCTAATTATTCACTATGTGAGTGATTTTTGTTTTAAACTCACGAGTCTGAGTACGGCCGTTAGATTCTATTAAAAACATGATCACTTTATCATCATCATTTAAGTTATTCATAAAAAATTGGATGGATTTTTTTTTTATGTAGAAAATTCAGTGTGTGCTAAGCTCAACAAAATTTGTAGAACACAACCTTCTTATTCGTAGAGCTCTAATGGAAATATGAAAGTTAGTATTTGCCGAGCATTCCATACAAACATAATGTAGACCCGCTCTACAGAAGAAGTTTGTTCACTTTGCTATGTTTACTCATAGGGAGGACATCGTTTATCCGATCCCATTACGATATCGTGTGTGTTCATAGATGAATCAAATTGTGACACGAAAATGTATTTGCATTAGCAGCAACATTATGATACCTTCATGGCGCAGTGGTGATCTCTGTTGTCTTGTAAGTGGAAAGTCACGGCTTCGATTCCGAGTTAGGGCAGTTTGGGAATTTATAATAATTTCTTAGGAGTCTCTGGTCTGGTGGGAGGCTTTACCACCTTACCGACCTTACCGGAAAAAATGTGCCGCCGAGCTATTTAACGTTCCTTTACGATGGCGTGTAGAAACCGATTAGGGGTATGGGTGTACCCACTGCCCCTTTTAACCCCTTCCAAGTTAGCCCGACTCCATCTAATTGTCACTTACTATCAGGTCAGATCGTAGACAAGAGCTATCTTGCTTATCGAAGTCGATCTCATTGTTATGTTGCGTTTGATACTGACGTCTGAAATTGACATTTTAGTGCTAACAAGTGTAAATTAAAAAAAATATTTTTAAATGCAAGCTTTTAGTAGCTACATCATTAGACTCTGGATGTCATCTAGGATCAGAGTACTTGTTATGACGAATCAAACGAGCCCAAACTCGATAGGGTTACGTCGTTTTATTACAGAGTTCCGATAGCCATCATCCGTCTCCATCATCAGATCAGCTACATGTCACAATAATATTGCATTGTCATCCGATCTACACATAAATGCAAAATTTCAGCTCGATCAGAAACCGAGAAGTGGGTCTAATTCATCTTGCAAGATTTGACCCAAACAAACAAATAAATAAATAAACTGGTCAAGCTAAATAAAAGCTTGTAAAAATTCGTCTACATTACCTGGATTAAGCGCAAATGGAGAAACTCGTTATTCTGGGAATTTCTTTCATTGTTTTAATATTGTATGAAGCACTTCTGCCTACCATTGCCTTTATAATGTAATATGGAATTACTAGAATTAATTTCTGAATATAGTCGTCGTGGGTGAAAGCTCAGAAAATATTTCTTTGAAAACCAATAATGAATATTTCATTACTCTCTATAACATTTCGAAAAGTATTTTGTTCTTTCTAGATTGTTTTTTAACAAAAAAATGTAAGAACTTATAAATAATATTAATTTTCCTCAGAACGTAATTTTGAAAAGTTTTCATAACTCTATAATAGATTTCATAAAGTATACTTAGGTATAATATAAACTCTATTAAGTATCATGAAGTGTAGTACTTATAATATAGACCTTTGTAATACCTACGTTGATTAATACTTTGTTCAAATGACATAAATAATTATTTATAATTTACTGTTCCTTTAATAAGTACATATTTTGAAAAAATGATAAGAAAATTTGAGAAAAAGATATTATAAGTATAGGACATAGGTTCATCGCTTATTTATTAGTTTATTACACAATAAAGATGTCGTCTTTCTTTCTCTATAGACCCCATGGAACCGTAGTGCAAAAATATTTTTCATCCTTCTTCATTTCATCGTGGTTAAATTGCCTCATCTGGCGACAGAAGGGCTAGCTTTTTTTTGCGCAAAGAGTCAGCCTGGGTACAAAAGGCAGCCAGTATTTTTTGATTTGAATAATGTGCAAAAAACAATCCATGAGTAAAATGGGTATTGTTGTGAACGGCGCGTGGAACCCAGAAATTGACTGAAGAAATCTCGCGCATCCTTTCATCTGAAGACTTAAGGTAAGCCAAAGGCCTTTTTTGCTCCATGTTAGGATGGGTTTTAGCCCGCAGTTTAATTCGCTTTCAACTATGAAAAGCTGCCCTTCATATAAATATGTAAGGTTTTCGGATTCAACTTTTTAAAGACCTTTGTATTGCATTACATAAGAGCATTATTATGAGCTATAAAGAATGCTTCAGAGAAACGGGACAACAGATTCAATAGAAATTCCCGGCGCGTATACAACAAAGCCAACCTTTGCCAATATTCCTCCAAGCTCCAACTATTTGATGAAGTTTGGATGACTCAATTATGGAACCGCGTTTGTTTTCATGGCGTATGCAATAAGGTTCAAAATTTAATTCATGTTTGATAGAAATGAACCTAACGTACCAATAATAACCAACCTTAAACCTTGATAAATAGGATTGCTTTTTCGGTGAATGGAACTGCGAATTTTGTCTTGGACTACTTAATTACCTTTGGAACGCGATTGAAATATTTGAATGAGTTTGGTTGGACCTAAATGTTGTTCGTCAAGAGCTCTTGAACGTGAGTCGAATTTATTAGTACTAGCTAATACCCTGCTACTTCCTTATCGGGGTTAATCTTTTTCATGATGTAAGTATACGCGAAATATCTTTAGAATGGATTCCATTTCTGTGCTACCCCTGTGCCAAGTTTATTTGGATAAATGAATCGCTAAGGCATAACAGACGAATAGACAATCATTTCAACATCATCATCTGCAACCCATCAACGGCTCACTACCGAGCGCAGGTCTTCTCACAGAGAAGGGTTATAGGCTATAACTCCACCATGCTGACCTAATGCAAATTGTCAGATGTCATACCTTTGAGAACATTAAGCAGGAGAACATAATTTTACTATAATACAAGTAAAAGTAATAACACTAAAAGAATGCTACAATTATCGAGATCAAATCTGTAGCAATTGTAAAAGGAAATGAGGGTTCTAGAATTTCAAGAACAAAAGAATTTCTATTTCTTGCACGGATACAAACAAATACAGTTAGAAATAGTTCAAGATAAAATATCAATACGGATTTGCTCGAGAACTGAAAAATTTAAATCTTATCCGAGATTGCTTTGGTTTCGATCTAGACAAATCCATCAAATTACGAGCGGTTATGCTATTTTTATTCATTTAGTTTAAAGCTGACTGCATTTAGCTATATTAGATACTAGCTGATGCCCGTGACTTCGTCCGCGTGGATTTAGTTTTTAAAATTCCTCGGGAACACTTTGATTTTCCGGGATAAAAAGTAGCCTATGTCACTCTCCAGGTCTTCAACTATACTCATACAAAAAATCACGTCGATCCGTAGCCCTGTTGCAGCCTGATTAAAGGACAAACCAACAAACCAACAAACAAACACACTTTCGCATTTATCTATCTATCTAATATCTTTAATCGAGCAATTCTTGTATATATATAAATATATAATCTGAATCTCGGAAACGGCTCCAACGATTTTCATGAAATTTGGTATGCAGGAGGATTCGGGGGCGATAAATCGATCTAGCCAGGTTTGATTTTTAGAAAAGGTCGTTTTATCCGTGTTTTCAGGCAATGAAAAACCCCTTACAATACCATTAGAATACGAAGGTAAATTTAGCCATCATCTATAAATTCCCGACAGCTCGCGGTAAGTCGGGCGATCCCGAAACCAGAAGACCCCGGTTCGAGTCCAAGACGATTATATTTTCCCCTATGAATTTTATTATTTTTTTTTAATTTAATTTCCAAAAAACACCGATTTACCAAAAAAATAAACCGGTCACCCAGATATTAATATTAGTAAGGATCTATGAACTCGGAATAATTATGCATATTATTCAAATCTACGAAAGCACTAAAAATACATAGCTTAATGTGATTCTACTACTTGAACTATGTAGAAATTTATTCATTTGTTTCTTACATTTATATAAGGGATTCATTTAGCTGCTGTGTGTGTGTGTGTGTTTTGAGAAATGAAGTTAAATTATAGTCATTACAAGTAAGTACAGTTCAGTTTCGTCATGACAATTGAAGTGTCAGTCAAAAATAGTTTCCCAAAGCTTTCAGGAACAACAGACATCAGCTAGTATTATGTATTTAACAGTAATGAAAATTAAATCTGGAGTTTATTGCTAAGGAGACAGTAGATAGAATGTAAATTTTTATGACCAATACCAGGGAGGCATTCAAAGTGTAGGATCAACGTATAAATACTTACGAAAACTTTCCTTAATCGTTCAGAAAGTTGTGCGTGATTGCATAATACGCCCCCGAAGAAAGCAAAATCACTGAAGTGAAGAAACAAATGTATTGGAAAATCCCTACATGTATGGACGAACCTAAATTCTAGGGCGAGCTTAGATTACGGCTCAATTGTTTAGAAACAGCGATAAAATTAGAGATAAATAAAAAAGGATTTCGTATTTTCTTTTTAATTGGTGCGGTTACTACTATAAGGGCCTCTTTCACGACCTTCAAGTAAAGTCTTGATTAGTTACTTCCTAATTAGCGTTAATCAGCACGTAAAAGTTACAAGTAAATTTTATCAGTTTCACATTACAAAACAATGTCCCGAGTAATAACTCAAGGTATAATTGAATGATCTTTAAAATGCATTCAAACTTTCGTTCAATAGAGGCTACTTTAAACGCTGCCATCTGGCACTCAATAAATTATGTCAGTTTTTTTGTAATGCGTCCTTTGTTTATCGTGGTGATTTTGATTGTTTTGTTCGGTATTTCATAATTATGGTATCCTATCTATACAAATAAATAAAATTGAAGTGTCTGTTTGTAATGTCAACGCTTTTTAATAAATGCATATTATGAAAGTAAATACGGTACCTACATACTTATAAAAAAACAAATTTTTTTCTGTCTGTCTGTCTGTCTGTCTTTCTGTCTGTTTGTTCCGGCTTATCTCGACAAAGGCCAGGCAGATAGCTGGTGTTATAAGGGGTAAGTTAGGCTACTTATTTAACTGACTTTCAATAAAGGAGGATTTGTGTGTTTTTTTTAAAACAAACACGGAGATATTGATCTCCGAGATTTCTTAACTAATTTTCCATTGAAATTATCCATTGAAAAACTTTGCGAGATAGTCTTATAAAAAATTCGGGTTCTAACTCCTCAATCCTGATGCTGCAGATGCACCAATTCAAATAAATCCATTTAAAACCATAATTTCGATTTAAATACTTGGATATCAACTGTCAAGTTCGTTCGAATAACGTTACTCGTCAGTTAAACAAGCTTAATTGGCACATGAAGCTGGAAGTAAGTTGCAGGCTACTTTAACCGTCGATTAGTGCTACTCAGCAATTGTGAAATCCACTTTCACGTTACTCTTGACTTTAACCGGCAATTAGCCTACTCGAGACTTTACTTGATGGTCGTGAAAGAGGCCCTAACCCTACCAACTTGACTCTATCTATACCCTACCTTCTCATTCAAAAGGAGTGTGTCCAGATCATCCCAGATGTGGGCCGATTCGGCGATGGATTCAGATGAATTAATGATGGTTATAACGTGTTAGTAATATAAAGATAACATAAGAAATAAATATAATAATTAGATGATTCATAAATCATTAATAATTCATAAACTTCAAAAAGAACTGAGTTTTGTAGGATATTGATTGAAAAATCAAAAAAATCTTCTTTATTTTCTTGACTTAATGTATTTTTAAGAGTGGTTTAGTTCCGATTCTCTATTCTACTTAGTCTTAAAAAACCCTATCTATTGCCAAACGTATAATACTGCATTAAATCTACATTCTACTCGAACTTGATGATCTTGCAATTCACCTTTTAACTCCATGTTGCCATCATGTGGCATACAATATGTGCTAGAGAGTACTCAATAAAACAAAATAATAAAAAAAAACCTACTTCAAACGCCCGCGCCACTACAATTTATATAATTTATTGTTGATATTTTAAAAACCACTCGACCGATTTCGATAAAATTTCAATGGGACTACCTGAAAAGTATACTCTTTAAAACTAAAAAAGAATTTTTCAAATCGATTCAGTCGTCTTCGAGTAATCGGTGAACATACATAAAAAAATATTCCGAAGAATTGAGAACCACCTCCTTTTTTGAACTTGGTTAACAAACGAGTTCAAATTCTAGATTTAAAACTCAACTGTTATAGTTTATGTCATAAAAATATTTGTAACTTTCTTTATATTGTTTGGTATCATCAAAATTTTATACTACAATTCCTGTCTAGTGAACAATCTTAAAAATTCTATAGAGCTATAAATTCGTAATTTTTAAAGTTAACCAAGACAAACCGGTGGTAGAGTCTCAACGTGTCATATATTATGAGCCAAACATACTAGCCTACATGAAAAAAATAATTTTGAATTTAAAATTTTCAAAAAGGTGACTGAAAGAGATTTTCAATTCCCGCTAATTGCTTTTTACTTGCACCACACATTTGGCGTTCTATTGTTTGGCAGGGAACAAATCCCCCGAGTTGGCTTACAAGCGATGCATTGTTGCATTCGAGACGTTGTAATTGTAAAGATCGTGAACCTCATGCTTCCGTTGTGAAGCGTTTGTGCACCATTTAGGTTACTTTATCGTTTCGCTTTTGTTGTTATATTGTAAGGAAGTAGGGCAATTTGTCACTCTTCTTTTAAAATTTTCTTTTTATCCCGGATCCATAAAATTATTGTCCTCGCTAGTTTCAATATCTACTGTCCGGGCAAAATGTGGATCGACGAAATGGCCCGAATATTAGCGTCAACGTTAAAAATTGATTGGTGTTTTTTTTTAGAAAATACGCTCTAGTACTTCCAACAAATTCCAATTTGCCGAGCCAGTCTTACTTGGCCTCGGCTGGACAATATCTTGGCCCTAACGTTCGCGCCAATACTCTTCAAACAACTTGTGAATAGACGAAATAGATTTAGTTAAAAAATTTATATTCCATTTTTCCCTTCAAATACAATGGATGGGGTTCGAACCGTCGTCTTTTCGGTAATCAGTCCACGCTATGACTGTTGTACTATTAAAGCTTGTCGATAACTCTCATGTCAACGTGTGCCAGATTAATGTCTCATCACTCTATGAGACTAAGGGAATAGAGAATAAGATAATTATCTCTTGCCTATTTGGTTAATCTTCTTTTCTCTAGATAAAAAATAGATAGAAAAGCCAGCATCGTTATATAGCAGAAGGAATATCTTTCAAATAATCCCTCCCTGCAGAATTCCAATTCTGAAGTCTAATTTGGTTACTTGAGGAATATAATTGATATGTCAGTTCTCATTTATAACATAAAAAGGTATTATTGGCTCAATTTAAATTCAGTATCACTGATTCTCTTATAACCGCTTATATCAAAGGGAAGGGACCTCGGTAAATCTTTCTTTCTAATAGCACTCGTGCGAAGGGATATAAAGAAATCCTTTATCGTTGGGGCTTTTATTTCAGAAGCTCAAAGTATATTTTTAAGGTCTTCTTAACTGTACTTTGATAAATTCAGTTGAATTGTTAATAATAACATTTTGAACATTTATTTTTATGCTTGAAACTTTCTTAGTGCAGTATTTAGTGCGAGGTATACCTAAGACCAAAAATATTGAAAAGAATGGTGGAAAATGATACATTGACAACCCCTCAACGGCTCACTACTGAGCGCAGGTCTCCTTTTAGAGAAGGTTTATAGGCCATAATCCACCACGCTGGCCCAATGCGAATTGGCGGACTTCACACATCTTCGAGAACATTATGAAGAACTCTCAGATGTGCAGGTTTCCTCACGATGTTTTCCTTCACCGTTGAAGCAAGTGATATTTAATTGCTTAAACGCACTATCTAACTCACTAATCCGAAAAGTCAGAGGTGCGTACCCGGGATCGAACCTGCGACCCCGCGAATAGGAGACCACAGTCCTAACCACTAGGCTATCACTGTTTCACTAGGCTATCACTGCTTCTGCACTGGTAAATGATACATGTATCTATAAATTTTATTACTGAACTAAAGTTATAAGGAAACATGTACATATATAGATGTTACTGGTAGACATATCTAGAGATCTTTATTATGTATATCAGAATACCAAATAGTTCGTGATATCAGCTCAAGACACAACGAACATCAAAATATGTACTTGTAATTGTAATATTATGTACTTTATAATATCTAAAACATCGGTAAAATCCAGAATATCATAAATCAAATCGCTTTCAAATATTTCACTGGCAATTCGAGTGAGCTCTACATAAAAAAAACAATAAAGAGCCTCTTCTAAAAATCGCTCTCAAAAGACCTGGCCCAATTTATAGAAAGCTCTCTGGCAAATTGCCCCGTAATAAAGAATAATAACATCTTTATTAATCCTCTTCGCGCAGGTCGCTTCGCGAGAGCCTTCAACACTCTATTATATTGGCGATTCGAAAAGGGACTTCCACAGAATTCCTAATGTTGATAATTTTAGAAATGATATCTACTGTTTGTAGTACACGGTGTTGGGACAATAATGCAGATAAAAGGTCACAAATATGTGGTAATAAGACTAAATATGCAAGACAACAATAAAATTATTCACGTGAGTAATTTGTATTGATCCCGGATATTTTAAGATATCTAGAAATCAAGAAGAAGAATAAGAAGAGAGTAAACACGACTTTAAATAGTTCAAATATAATGTTATGTTTGTTGATAGAAAAAAATGATTTTAATCTATTTATTTATCTACTTACTAAAATAATTAGTGTTTGCAGGATTCAAGGCAACGTAAATTGAATAGTTGAAGGCCACGCATGAGTGGAATGAGCCTTAGACGAGGCATGTAAAACTCTGCGGGAAATGCTCTATCAACATTTTTCTTGTCTGATTTAGATTAGATTTGTCCCATACAAGGTTAAGAAGTGGCTAGTTATTAAATATTAATAAATGTTATCCCTATTAGGGCTGAGGGTTTATATCGGTTTTGGAAGACCTCGGATGATACAAAATTGGACGACTTAACCCGCCTCGCGGGAAATGGCCGGATTTTACGCTTAAAATAAGTACGCCCTTATTTGTCAGACGCGTATTCTTTTCTGATAGAGCCTAAAGCCTCTAAGCCCACCTTAAAATCGAAATGAACCCAAAATCCCTTTTTCTCCAGCTTTTTGCTGAACATTCAAATACAGGCGTTAGTATACAAAAGAAATCTAATATTTATAAAGGTGGATCAATTATGTTCGAGTTTAAGAGGAAATACGTTTTCAAATAACTAAAGATTTTGGAATGATCAGAAAATTATCAACAATTTAAGTATATATATTTTTTTGTTTAGCAAGAATAGCATTGCATATTTCAAATAGTTTTCAAACTGTATTTAAGCTATTCAAAATAAATTATTCTTCACCGATTATATTATTACCATAACAAATGCTTACTAATTATTAAAATAAGGAACTACGTTCCAAATGCCAAAATTTGTTTGTTTGTCCTTCAATCACGCTGCAATAGAGCTACAAATAATACTGGGTAGCCAAATCATTATTTTTGAAGATTATTATTATTGGTTATATTATATTTTATTTTATATGTCAGTGCTTAAAGACATTTTATTTCCTCTTTTTTCTGTCCACAAAGCTTAACGAATCCTTTAAACCTATAGATTTTTTTCAAGTCAATTGCATTTAAAAGGAATCTGAGTGTAGTTCCAATCATAAGAATAAATAGAGTTTTATTCAAAGGTAAACAGGAGGGGCGCTTGTACACACCAATTTCAACCTTATGTGTCATTTAACTCATGAATGGTAAAGGTGAAAATCCAATACATATATTTGGGACCTACGTTGCCAAGTAATAAACGCTAGGGCGCAGAGCACCTTTAATCAGAGTGTTTCGCTTCAGGGAGGACGGTTGCATAATTCATGATATGGTCCGCCACAGAGACCGAAGTTTTGCTCGAAATGCACTCTTATTATTACTTCAATAAGAGTTACATTGATTATAGGGGTGCTTGCATTTTATCCTTCATGTTAATGTCAGTTCAATTCTACGAGAATGAATTTTTTTTTAATGTTTGACTGTGTTTTTTTGCAATTGACGTTTCAATAATTCAAATTATAGCATTACTAGCTGATGCCCGCGACTTCGTCTGCGTGAACTTAGCCTTTAAAATGTCTCGGGAAATCTTTGACTTTGCGGGATAAAATGTAGCCTGTCACTCTCCAAGTCCTCAACTATAGGTACCCCTGCAAAAAATCACGTCGATCCGTAGCTCTGTTGGGGCGTGATTGAAGGACAAAGCAACGCACTTTCGCAGTTATAATATTTCACCATATAAAGTGCAAGTGCATATAGTCGACGTGGTTTTTTACACAGGTAAAGTTTTAGACCTGGAAAATAACACAGGCTACTTTTTGTCCCGGGAGCATACATTTAAACGCCCGCGCCACTACGAAGTATATAATTTATGTAGATTTTTTTTAAAAGCAGATCGGTTTAGGCGTATTCGAGTAATCGGTGAACATGAATAGAAAAAGATTCCGTTGAATTGAGATCCTCCTCCTTTTTTGAAGTCGGTTAAAATAATAATAAAAATTAGTTTAAATGTAACGAAGATAAGGAGTAAAACATTCAAAATAGTTCAACCCCTATCTCAGAGAACATACATCCATCCATCCGTATACTACATCTATACAAACATACATCTGTATACATTCATCCTCACAAACTTTCACACTAATAATATTATTGTATAATTAATTAATAATATTATTAGTTCACATTAATAATCAACATACATTAATACATGCATATATACATACACACATACATACATACATACATACATACATACATACATACATACATACATACATACATGCATGCATACATGCATACATACATGCATACATACATACATACATACATACATACATACATGCATACATGCATACATACATACATACATACATACATACATACATACATACATACATACATACATACATACATACATTTATGCATGCATGCATATTGGCGCATGATTTAAGGATAAATATGTGAAAAGTAGCATACGGATATCCCGCGGGAACTGTTTGTTTTCCCGGAATAAAAAGTAGCTGTTGTCACTTTTCAGGTCCTCAACTATGCCTATCAAAAAAACCACGTCAATCTGTAACTTCGTTGGCGCATAATTGAAGGATTAATATGTGAAAAGTAGCATACGAATATCCCGCGGGAATTGTTTGCTTTCCCAGGATAAAAAGTAGCCTTTGTCACTTTTCAAGTCATCAACTATGCCTCTCCAAAAAACCACGTCAATCTGTAACTCCGTTGGCGCACAATTGAAAGATAAATGTGTGAAAAGTAGTATACTAATATCCTGTAGGAACCGTTTGTTTTCCCGGGATAAAAAGTAGGCTGTGTCATTTTTCTGGCCCTTAAATTTACCTGTGCAAAAAAATCACGTCAATCTAAAACTCCATTGCGCGTATTTTGAAGGACAAATGCGTAAAAAATAGCGATGCTATCCCGCAGAAACTGTTTGCTTTTCCGGGATAAAAGTAGCCTATGTGCTATTCTAGACTATAATCTATGTCTGTGCCAAATTTCAGCAAAATCGGTTCATTCGTTGTCGCGTTAAAGAGTAACAAACATCCATCCATCCATCCATATATCCATTCTCACAAACTTTCGCATTTATAATATATATAAGTAGGAGGAAGTAGGGTAGTCGGATAGGTAGTAGGAATATACATACATACATACATACATACATACATACATACATACATTCATACATACTTACATACATACATACATACATACATACATACATACATACATACATACATACATACATACATACATACATACATACATACATACATACATACATACATACATACATACATACATACATACATAAATGCCGCGTAATTAAAAGATAAATATGTGAAAAGTAGCATACTAATATCCCACAGGAACCGTTTGTTTTCCCGGGATAAAAAGTAGCCTTTGTCATTTTTCAGGCCCTAACCTTAACCTGTGCAAAAAATCACGTAAATCTAAAACTCCATTGCGCGTATTTTGAAGGACAAATGCGTAAAAATTAGCGATGCTATCCCGCAGGAACTGTTTGCTTTTCCGGGATAAAAAGTAGCCTATGTGCTATTCCAGACTATAATCTATGTCTGTGCCAAATTTCAGCATAATCGGTTCATTCGTTGTCGCGTTAAAGAGTAACAAATATCCATCCATCCATCCAAACATCCATACATCCTCACAAACTTTCGCATTTATAATATTAGTAGGATAATTTATTTTTTGTTTGAATTAACTTCGGTTTCTAAGTTATTCTTAAACATTATTATAGAAAAATCATAGTTACTTTTGATACTAATGTCGAAAACTATCTGTTAAACATAAGTAAGAGAGTTTGGCATTTTGAAATGACGGATTTTCAAATGCAACAAAATGTTATGGATTAATTATCTAACTTTTTGGGCCATTGGGCATTCTGGTAACTTAGAGATATCTTTTTGGAAAAAGAAACCTATTCGAATAATATTAGTATAACACCGCGGTTAATATAATTTATAGAACTGTAATAGTGTTATGTTACGTCAGGGCAGTAGTTATATTAGTTAGCTATTATTTTTAATTATGCTGCTTAAAATAATACAAAAACATTTGTTTGGCCAAAACTAATAGGTATTAAAAACTTGGCCTTGGTTAGTTAACTACCTACCATCCATAATACCATCAAAGACTAGGCGATTTAGCGTTCCGGAACGATGGCGTGTAGAAACCGATTCCTGACATTGATGTAATTTGAAAACGACCATATATCCAAGTTTCCAAATATTCCAAGTTAGTCCACTACCATCTTATACTGCATCGTCACTTACCATCAGGCGAAATCTCAATTAAGAACCAACTTACCGAATAAAAAAAAAAGTTAAACTTAGCTTTCCATATCAGTTCAACCGCTCCGCATTAAACCATAATTCATATTGCTGATACTAAATCACATTGCACGGACAAATTGCCAATATTGTATAGACTAGCGATTCGTTTATAAACATTGCATAATGGCCAAATCAGGAGCAATTTATAACCAAATTATGCCAAAGTGTTTCGAACACGAATTCGTAATTACATGCATTATTATTCGCCAACGAATAAACTCCTTGCGTAGACAATAGCTGCTGCATATAAATGAGAATTTTGGACTGAATATTTATATAAATTTTTAGGGTTCAAGACGACACAACGAGAAACACGAGAAAATTTTTCGGAAAATTCAACCATTAACAGACGACTTGTTCGATCTAAAACTTTTTAGTTTACTTTTAGCCCTTAGACCTGAACGTATTGTAAATCCATTCTTATAAGAATTTAAAGAATATAATGGCTTATGGTTGTTCAGTCATTATATTCTCTAAACTCTCTAAAAGCAAATGCTTGTTTATAAAAAAGCAGGGGAAAAATACGAATGAGGAAAATCGACAGATAAAGTAGTCTTTTGATTAAAACTTGAAATTGTGGAAGCTCTTTACTTATGTATTTTTTATGTATTATTGATCGAAAACTATAAAACAACATACATACCTACTCGTATTTATCGGAGAATGGCGAGTGAACTTAGGTATTCCATATTATTATAAGCGTATTTCTAAATATATATAAAAGTTGACAAACTGACTGATCTATCAAAACACTGGACGAATTGGGCCGGCATGAGGCATACGCTAAGAAAAGATTTTTGAAAATTCAACCCCTAAGGGTATAAAATAGGGGTTTGAAAAGTCGAAATTAACGTGAAGCCGCGGGAAAAAGCTAGTAATTAATACAATTAAATAAACATTAACGATCTTTCTGTTGTTTCATACAAAATTATTTTAGTTCGTAATTTAGACTGTAGTAAAATAATACAAACATGTTAGAAACACAAAAGATAAATAAATAAGTACGGAACCATCTGGGTGGGTTAAACATTCTTCTTTTTTCATACACCGTCTGGTATGAAAATCTATTCACCCCCAGCGTGGTGCAGACACAATTATGGCTTTGTCGTACTCGTAGCCCGCGCTTCATACGTTTAAATTGTATGAAATAAAAAGGGAGTGCCAATTTCGTGGGTTAAATGCGAAGACCTTTTCAAATGAGTCCTTCAGCAGTTTTATGTAGATAATGTTTCGAAAGTGTGAAAATGTTTGAATATTTTTGTAAACTCGATAGAACAAATTTTTATTGAAATAATTTTTGTTTGAAATGCTTTCGAATTGTTAAGATGTATGTATGCACCAGTGAATTGATTCGGAATGCCGTTCCAATCGAAAATAACAAGCAGGAAAATCCGCGATTACTTTTTTTTTAGATCAAATCCACGCTTTACTGATATACTTAATCTTTAAATATCTAATAAAAATAATATGCTTTTTTCATGAACAGTTTTCTTAAACTTTTTTGGTTCATCTGGTGACATAAGGGTTGGCTCATTTTTTGCGCAAAGGATCAGCGTGGCTGTTGAGCTAGTTGTTGACCTATTCTTGACACCATTCTAGGTAGGCATGTTTTTGTAAAGGTATATTATTATTAATTGGATCACGTTAGTTATAAGTTTTATTGTAACATTTTAATAAAAAGGAACATATTTTATTATTACAATGTTTAATGATTTTATACTTTGTGTGGTTATTTATTGTTATTTATATCAAAGGTAAAGGTAAAATAGTAGTTTATGCAATTGTCATAATATAATGAAGGGTATTAAAACACGAGTGTGAGTTTATGAAACGAGCGCAGCGAGTTTCATAATAGTAACGAGTGTTTTAATACCCGTGTTATATGCAGTTGCATACACTACTTTATCTTCACTAATGCAATTTATCAAACAACAAGAGTAAAAGCTGACAATAGTTTATTTATAACTAGCTGATGCCCGCGACTTCGTCTGCGTGGATTTAGTTCATAACATCCCGCGGGAAATCTTTGTCACCCTCCAGGTTCTCAACTATACCTATCCAATAAATCACGTCAATCCGTAGCTTTGTAGCAGGAAACATTTGATCGTCTTGCTCGCGGCATTGTTAATGATGATTCAAAGAGAAAACATAATTATTACTGATATTATCAATTACGTTTAGCTATCATTTTTATAATAATTGTCAAATTTTTTACCATACTTAACCAAAGACAAAATTACGTTTAGCTGTCATTTACGTTTTGTTATTCCACTGTCATTTGCGTTTTGTTATTCCATGTCAGATGCGTTTTTGTTATACCACGTTTTATAGTGACTTGACGGAAACGCGGTCGAACGGGATAAAAAGTATCCTATGTCCGTCTCCTGGTTCTAAGCTACCTGTCCACCAATTTTCAGCCAAATCGGTTCATCCGTTCTTGAGTTATAAATAGTGTAACTAACACCACTTTCTTTTATATATATAGATAATTGTTCAAATTTTGGATGGTACAATTTTGAAAGTTAATGTTAATTATTGATCCAGCAGCTGTAGCGGCCGCGGGGCAAGCAGTAGAGCTCGTAGACGGAGTCGGAATATTTATAATTACTTCATTCGTCTTGTTTTCTATACTGTTCAAGATCGTATTTGAGACTTGAATTTTATTCATTAAAGACTCATCAATGTAGCTTTCAGCCACAGTAGAAGACTTCCACCCCCCGTGTCGTTTCAGTGCGGTCAAATCACCACCGCTATCTATGAGAAGGGTCGCCGAGGTGCGCCGGAAGCAATGCCTCGTGTACAATGCTGGGTTAGGCAGATTCAAAAAACTTGCGATAGTTTTTCCCAGAGCACCAAATTTATTAATACCAGTTCTTTGATCGACGCACTTCCCCGATCTATAGCTCAAGAAAAAGGCAGGGTTTCGACAGGGGGTGGGTCGAAGTTCCATGTATTTTTTACATACGGCATAGCAGTTGCCCGTCACAACGAAAGAACGATCTATTTTCGTTTTTGTTTTCGAAACTTTCACCATGATTGTACTGTCGTCTATGTTAGAGACTTCATCGAACTGGATGTTGTATAGCTCTTGCCTTCGGCATGCCCCCATTATGCCGAAGATTAGTGCAACCTGTAACAATAAACGATATAATAAGCTTGAGGTACATAGCCAAGGCAAAAACTATGATTTATGAAGTAGTAAAGTGTAGGTACCTACTACCAAATTTATACACAAAGCGTTTAAACGGAGTGTCTAGATAACTTGCGTGTGTAGTACGTAAGTACTAGGTAGATTAAATAACAGAACTAAAATACACTTACCTTTTCAAAAAGATACAAAATATCTGGTGAATCTTCCAGGAACATCTTTATTTGACCTGATGTAAACGTCAAGGGATTTTTTTCCTTGTGTCCTTCTGAACTGCGTTTCAGGAACGCTATGACTTTTGAATACTTCGTGATATCAATATTGTTGTAGATACTCAGTGTGGACTTGAGCATAGAATATTTAGCCCACATAGAAGATGGCTTGAATTTGTCGGAGAGGTCTTTGAGATACGCAAGAATGACATTTTCAGAAAATGATGTAGTTTTCTTTTCGATCTTCCATGCCAAAAAGTTATTATATTCTTTTTCATATAATTTTCTAGATTTTTCTGGCAAAAGATTGGGAGTTACTTTTGTTGCCAATTCTAGAATATCCGGAGGCGTACAAATATCATCGTCGCTATCCATTTTTAACTTTTAATTTGTATTTAAAAAAAACACATTGCGAAACATTAAATTCACGCGTACGTGTATTGTCACAGTGAACTTGCCGCCATTAAAATCTAACCAATGAGAGCGCAGCTGCGCGCGCAGGGCCATTCAGGAGCGAGCGCGCGCTGTTCGTTTTTTATTTAATTGGCACAAGATCTTACCAAAGAGTTTTGTGTATGTAAGTTTAGTAGTTTCGACGAAGTTTTCACGTATAACCAAACTGTTTTCAAAAGCCAGCCTAATATCAAAATTTTATACAACTTGTATGAGGATTTTGACATAAGGCTCGCCAGGTTAATTGGTCGCGTTTTATTGATGTTATAATGAGATTTTACGATATCGATGTGGATATTATACCATCATGTGAAATTGCTTAAATTGAGTGTTTTGTTATCTGCGCTATAACAGTAGTAATTATAAGTCAAGTATTGGAAACATAAGTAGAATGTTATAACATTAGTGTAGATAAAGTAATTTATAAATCTCAAAGGATAATCATAATTGTATGCGTACTCTATTTCAACTTATTTTTGCCAAAGCTTTCTTCTAATATCTTCACTTTCTGTTTCAGGTAAATCCTGCAGTCATTGGTGCTAGTAAGCAGAGGTGTGATTGTCTAAAGTTATTCCATTGATCGTAATCGTATTCGATGACATTAGCGTCAAAGTAAAATAAAACATAACAGTATATAATTAGTGTTCAATTTCGTGTATACATTCTTATAAGTTTAGGTATATGTACGATAGCAAGGTGTGATAGCCTAGTGGTTACGACTGTGGTCTCCTATTCGGGGGTCGCAGGTTTGATCCCGGGTACGCACCTTTCCTGAGAGTTCTTCATAACGTTCTCGAAGGTGTGCGAAGTCCGCCAATTCGTATTGGGCCAGCGTGGTGGACTATGGCCTATAACCCTTCTCTAAGAGGAGACCTCGCTCAGTAGTGAGCCGAATTTGTGACTAAATCAATACAATCAAGGATTATTTTACTTTGACGCTAAAGTCATCGAATACGAATACGATCAATGGTATAACTCTTGGACGCTTTTTTTGGTACGCTGGTTTTATTCTATTCAGTCGTTATTAAACTGCATATTCATTTCACAGTCCTCTCAGTTCGCCAATATTACTCTGCTAGTTTGTAGTATAAGTTTACTTATACCTACTTCTGTCTTCTGTAAATATTTGAAGCGCTTAATACTTATTGTTCAAACATTAATTTTACGATTATTACTACGAACCTAACCTAGATACTGTTTAAATAGCTGATACAAAAGACTTAATATGCGGGTGGATTTATCTTTTGAAAAGGTCTCTTCATACAAACTTAACCATTATTTATCACCCCCTTTTACTATGGAGTAGTGCACCTTAGCAGAACCTTTAGGGTACTATAATAAAGTATTTTTCTAAGGCTGGAATCACATCTGTGCACTTCGATTCGCATTTTGTCTCTATGAAAAATGACAGAAACAATCATGGTATTGTCAATGGTATGATTTTATGGTATAGAAGTTGTTAATTATTTTGAATCATATTATCAATAAAGTCCACATGAAGAGAAAATCAGATTTCATATGATTTTTCCCTTTTTTCATTGTAATTTCTACACACCCTATTTATGAATAATAATTTTTAACTTACTAGATGATGCCCACGACATCGTCCGCGTGGATTGAGGTTTTTGATTCCCGCAGGAATTTTTAAATTTTACGAGATAAAATGTCTATAAGCTTAAGTGTTAATCCAGGGTATAATTTATCTCCATTTCAAATTTCAGCCAAATCGATTCGTTAGTTGACAAGTTATAGAGTAACAAACATCCATCCATCCATCAACCATCATCCACAAATTTTCGCATTTATAATATTAGTAGGATTTTTAACGTATAGATAAAATATTATGCCTTGGCAAAGTTCCTTACAAGTTGTACATCAAATTGGACATAGGTCAAATTGGCCATTTCGCCAGAAGGTGCATATTATGTACTAAAGTTTGTAATTGCTTAGGACACAGCTGAAAATGTATTGTTCAACATGAACAAATTCATTATAATACTTATTTATTTATTTCAGTATGTAGAGATAACATTGACCAACTTTCTGAGGCCCTATTATACTAGTTCTACTTTTCATTTAAAATATTACAAACACTATATACCGACAGCGATGATAGCCTAGTGGTTAGACTTCGGCCACATTTGCGGAGGGTTCAAGATTCAAACCCCAGGTAGGGAATTAAATAATGTCACTTGCTCTAACTTAAATGAAACCATATCGTGAGAAAACCTGTATGCCTAAGAGTTCACCATAATGTTATCAAAAATGTGTTAAATCTGCTGATCCGCACTTTTTACTATGGTTTAAATCTTTCTCATTCTGAGAGGAGACCCGTGCTCAATAATGGGCCGGTGATGAGGTGAGATAATGATGATCACTAATCACTTGGGAAAGAGATAGACTCGTGGACTTTCTGCGTTGAAACAAGTAGTCTCAATTTTGTTTGGTTAGATGCCTTAGTAGTTAGTTGGTCCTTCGAGGCTACCGTTCTTGAGCGGGACCTTTGACTTTGTTTGGAATCAGTGACGGAGCATGTTCGGGTCACTGCGTGTCACCAAACACCGCGTACTCAGCAGTTTACGCAACTGCTACATGCTCGTGAGTGAGGTCGGTAAGGACAGTACAATTCGGTCGTCCGCGCGGGTCGTACTCCTTAATATCAATAGCATCCTTAAAATGAGCATTTGAATATTAGTTTTCAATTCGATGCCTTAACATGGGTAGCATAAGTATGTCACGCACTCTTTAAACAATTCTGTGGTGGTGTCGTGTGATGCGGGTTGTTACGTTCCCTCAAATATGGTTGAGCGAAGCAATGGCTGGGTCATGCGTTATGCTCGTGAACGGGTTCCACCGGCGGGAATGGGGCTACTTTATATCTGCCCATCTTAAGATAGAAGTTAGTCGGTATGCATTTTTGGAACTTTCCTCATTGTAGAAACACTGCATATATAGCATACTATTTACTGTATTGTAAATTTGTTTTGAAAAGAGCAACCACCGAGTTTCTTGCTGGTTCTTCTCGGCAGGAAAGGCATTCCGAACCAGTGGTAGATTCATTGACTATTCAAAAGCACTTGTAAAAGTTTATTTGAATAAAAAATATTTCTATTCTATTCTATTCTATTCCATCATATCAAAATACAGTCCAGTAGCATCTATATATCAAATCTATCTGCTAACTGCACCCCACATTTTTTGATGATATTAACACCATAGAATTAGATACAAATTACACTAGTGGTTCGCCCCGAACTGAGACCTCGCGGTGACGGTATCCCATGATTATTCATTCAATCGATACATGACGACCAAAACTGACATTATTATTATGCCCGTTTTCACCAAACATACATAAATCATCCCCTAAGTAGGAGTCTCTTTACGTAGGTAGCTCCTAAATACAATCCTAAGTCCTAACATCCGTCCCAATGTCCTTTTAGGTGTCCCGTACAGGATCATGATAAAGAAGTTGACAGAAATCATCACCTAACTTATCATAGGTAGCCCGTAAAGGTTAGGGAACGTTAGTGAAAACATTGAATTATTATGTACTAATGAGTGAAAACGGGTTACGGGCATCTGAACAAATCGTCATCTATCGACGCGAATAGAAAATATACAAAATGTAGTAATTAATAGTTTATTGAAGTTTGATATTTAACTAAAGAATAATTTTAATTGAATAATATGTTATGTACCTAAATAATAATGGTCAACGCAAAATTGTTTTTGGGATAGAGCGTAGTCGTAACTCCTAGTTCCATGGAATATACTCAAAATGACTGCGTCATCTATTAGCATTGTTGTGAATTACTGATGCCCATTAAAAATTAAATAATCTCGTTTCTTTATAATATTCATATAATTTTAATATTTGTTGTTCAAGTACAGGATTTAAGTGAAATAAAAAAATAAGATCAGCTTGAAAATACATAGCTGATTTTGCTAGAGAGCGTCTTCAAACGAGCGTATTAAATCTCCACTTTGAAAGCCTCCCATTTCGTCAATTTAAAGAGAAAAATTAAAAAAAAAATATTTTTGTACTCTGTTCAAAATTGTCTTTAAAAAGATATATTGCAAGCCTATGAAAGGCAACAAATAGTTATTTGTGTTATATGGGGCCAAAGGAATTTTTTGTTCCCCGAGGGCGTTATTTTGAATTCAGAGCGAAGTGAAGGATTCTATAGTAGACTCCCGAGCGCAGCGAGGGATTCTAAAGTAGAATCCTGAGCGTAGCGAGGAGTTCAATATACGCCGCCCGAGACCAAAAAATTTTGGCCCCGAATGACACAGACTATTTTTCATCATTACCTATGAGAAAAAGCTAGGAGTATCAACCTACTATGTATAGAGTATAGACATTACCAATACGTATATTGAAAGTTTAAATAAAACACAAATAATTTTTTTATGAAATAATTAAACATTAATATTTATGTTGGAAGTATGGGCGTATATATCTAATCGACAAATTTGATCACGTGACTTATAGAAGGCAACAGCTTCTCAAACATTTATGAATTTCGACACATTTTTGAATTCTTTCTTCTGATTGGTTCGCGTTAGTGCTTTAGTATGCTAAAGCACGAACGCGGACCAATCAGAAGAGAGAAATGAAAAGTCCCATGGGGTTAAAATTAAATTTTGCTCCCGCTATCCTCTGAAGCCAATATTCGTTTTTCGAATAGGTATGATGAAAAAATATTTTCCTTCGCATTCACTTCTATGAGAGCCCCCCTGAAATATAATTTTTATGCAATATTCGGCTGAAGGCCATCAGTTTACATATTATATCTAAATTTGAAGTAATTACGTTCAGTAATTCAAAAGTTATAAGGCTCTGACAGACGGACGGACGGACGGACAAGTGCAAATTCACTCAAGTAGACTCAGAGACCTCGCTTCGCTCGGTCAAATAGAACAACAAACAGGCAATTTTAATGGAAATAAATATTATTGTATGCATTGCAATTATACGCAGTTCGCCAGTTCCCAGGTGACGCGGTGTCCCAGGGCATACATATTTATCGAAACCTTCCCGATTGCCGGGAATATATTTAACGGCAAGCAATACCCCGGCTGAATTCATAAACAAAGCCTTTTGAGGCCCAATATTGTGCGAGAGTGGAAAATAATAAAGAATCCGGACAGTATGTGGCCGGCGACAAAATCGTACGTGACGTTTGGTTTTTGTGTTTTTAGGGTTTCATACCAAAATGGTAAAAATGGAACCCTTATGGTGAGACTTTCTCCGTCCGTCTGTCCGTCCGTCTGTCACAGTCGATTATTTCAATAACTATTAAAGCTATCGACATGAAATTTGGCATAGTTGTGTATAATAGTGGCCCAAAATCATTGGAATAAAGAAAAATCGAAAATTATTTTTAGTTTTAATAAAAAAAGGGGGAAAATCGGGGCTTTGAAATTTCAAAGTAAAATAACTATATTGAATGGGGTATCATATGAAAGGCCTTTACTTGTGCATTCTAAGACAGTTTTTTATTTATTTCTATATATAATAGTTTTTGATTAATCGGCCAAAATGTCGAAAAAAATACCGTTCCCCCCCCCTTATCTCCGAAGTTTACCAATCGAAAAATTTGAAATAATTATGGTCAATAGAGGTTTATGTATATTTTACAGGAAAAATAAAAGCAACGTGAAAATTATTTTAGTTTGATTAAAAAAGGGGGAAAATCGGGGGTTTGAAATTTCAAAGTAAGATAACTATAGCGAGTGGGGTATCATATGAAAGGCCTTCATTTGTGCATTCTAAAACAGTTTTTTTTTTATTTCTATATATAATAGTTTTTGAGTAATCGGCCAAAATGTCGAAAAAAATACCGTTCCCCCCCCCTTATCTCCGAAGTTTACCAATTGAAAAATCTGAAATAATTATGGTCAATAGAGGTTTATGTATATTTTACAGGAAAAATAAAATCAACGCGAAAATTATTTTAGTTTAATTAAAAAAGGGGGAAAATCAGGGGTTTGAAATTTCAAAGTAAGATAATTATACCGAGTGGGGTATCATATGAAAGGCCTTTACTTGTGCATTCTAAAACAGTTTTTTATTTATTTCTATATATAATAGTTTCTGATTAATCGGCCAAAATGTCGAAAAAAATACCGTTCCCCCCCCCCTTATCTCCGAAGTTTACCAATCGAAAAATCTGAAATAATTATGGTCAATAGAGGTTTATGTATATTTTACAGGAAAAATAAAACCAACGCTCTAACTAGCATAGTTTTTTTTTACTAACAATAAACCTCTACAAACAAAGTTAACGATAAATAAGCAAATCAATATAATATTATCGTTTTACTTTTACTTTTGGAGTATGGAACCCTCGGTGCGCGAGTCCGACTCGCACTTGGCCGGCTTTTTTTATTATAAAGAGAATGAGCGGTTTTCGCTTTACTGCGTGACTGGATTTTGATAAAATAGGATTATATGGCGGCAGATCATGTCACAGCCTTGCCACAACAATATTTATTGTAAGGCTCCGTATCAAAATGATACAAGCAAATTATAAATAGCTGAAACGATATAGCCAAGCTAATGATAGAGCAAAATAGCATTACATCGTGCTGTCCCTATAGTTCTCTGCTTTATTATTATCTTCTCTTTCCCTCTCTTCTGTTCTTATCATTAAAGCCCTAAGTACTAGGGAGGAGAGAGGAGAAAAAAGAAGAAAAGAATAAAGCAGAGAATAATAATTAGAGGGTCAGCACGACGTATAGTAATGCTATTGTATATTTCAAAACGGGCCGACAGGCGGGGTGGGAACTCCAAAAGGAAAATATTTTACTCGCTTATGCATCCGTCTATAATATTCTATAATAATTATAAAATCGAATGACTGCGTACCTATAGGTATACTTTATAATTATAGCTACTGTCACCTACTGCTTTAAATTTAATATCCAAGCCTCTTAAATCCCGTTTGAAATGGTAGCGATCACTGTGTTTGAATAATTAATGTTTTATTGCACAAATTAAATCCAGAGATAAGACTGTCTTAGGGATTTAAGTAGCTATCGGCGTAAATCATTAGCAGCTCTTGAGTGAGATAAGGCATTTTAGAGCCTTTAATTTTCTTTAGTAAATTAAAGTACTGGCGATGTTCTGTTGATGGTTTTTCGTTGAGGCTTTTCACAGTTTTTGTCCTCAGTTAGAGGTATTTGATGATAGAGACTGCTATATACACTATAAAGTAAGTTGGGAAAATGTTAGAAGAAGAAAAAATAAGGAGGAGAATAATTTTCCGTTAATTTCGGAGTATTATATTAAATAGTTATAATAATTAGTATAAATTAATTTTAAAATTAAAACTAAAATAAATCTAATACATCATCAATGCCACCGTAGCGCGGCACAGTATCCTAAATGCTGCCAGCATAGCCTCTTTATGGCTGAATGGCGGATGGCTAGACTATTTCAATGGTATCATTTAAATTGTACTAGATAGATTTTTTGATACCCGTGGGAGCCCTTTAATTTTCCGTGATAAAATGCCTATGTGTTAATCCAGGGTGTAATTTATCTCCATTCCAAACAGCCTAATCCGTCCAGTAGTTTTTGCATGAAAGAGTATTGCCGACTATCGGCTCTTCAAACTATGTGCCACGCTGACTACCATAATATTTAAGCTTCGCGACTCGATGATCTATGTCAGTATGTAAGACTCCTATGGATCTCCTTATTTCTGATTTTATCTCGCAGGGATACTCCGAATTTAGCTCTTTTCATCGCCCGCTGAGATGACATTTAAAACATACCTACTAATATCCTATACTAATCCTATACTATCCTATACTATACTAATATGGTAGATTCCTGATTTGTCATAAGAGCCACAAGTTGGCCTACATGAAATAAACGATTTTGAATTTGAAGCTCTAAGGAGATACCTATATCCGCTGCCCGCACCCGCTCGTTTCTGGGCAGCAGACTAACACTTCATGTACCTTACAAAAGAGGTAGTACTGTACAATAGCAATTAAAATTCCCAAATTGGCCCCGATGGGAATATGGGATTTCTGATATAGAAGAGACTCAGCTCTATCGAGCCAAACGATCTTTCCAGTGAGAGAGACCGAGCCATGCTGGAACAAACTTATTAAGATAAGCGGGACAGGGATAAAAATAGCTGAATAGATAGCGAAAGAATTAAAGGCCAGTGTACATCGTACAAAAGATTTTAGGACGCTGACGCTAAGGTTATATCGTGAACGGTGGTAAAGACAGCTCCTTTTCGGGATTTAAATTTTCAGAGCTAGATAATAATTATCACTGCCTTGACGGTGAAGGAAAAGATTGATAGATTTTTTGCATGGGTATAATTGAGAAAGTGTGATAGGCTTCAGGCCACACGTGATTTTTTGCATGGGTAATTATATGTAGTTGAGGACTTGGGAGAGTGACATAATTATGCTATCTTTTATTCCGGGAAAAAGATTCTCGAGGGATTTTAAAAACCGAACTCTACGCGGACGCAGTTGCGGGCCAAAAAAGTCAGTCATCATCATCATCATTATCAACCCATCATCGACTCACTACTGAGCGAGGTCTCCTCTCAGAGAAGGATTATAGGCCATAGTCCACCACGCTGGCCCAATGCGAATTGGCGGACTTCACACACCTTCGAGAACATTATGGAGAACTCTCAGGTGTGCAGGTTTCCTCACGATGTTTTCCTTCACCGTTAAAGCATGTGATATTTAATTTCTTAAATGCACTTAACTTCGAAAAGTCAGAGGTGCGTACCCGGGATCGAACCTGCGACCCCCCCGAATAGGAGACCACAGTTGTAACCACTAGGCTATCACTGCGATAGTCAGTAAATAATCTAAACTCTCTAATCTTTGCAATTGCGAGTTGTGGAGTCAACATCTCCTGATGATGCTCCGGTATCGGAGCGAAACGTACGTCGAGTTAAAAGATTTATTCTGTTTGGCGGATCTCGTAGCAAAGAAATATTAATTTTTCTTTTAATCTAAACTAGTCTAGAGACTAGAGATCTATCAAGATTATTATAACTAGTGACAGCGATAATGTATTTTAACCCCATTTTCTCATATCACGTTGAAGCCATCTATAGCTCATCGACGCAAGCGTGAAAGGCCTCGCGCTACAGTTCCCTATCTCTTTGAAGATAGGCCGCGATAATTGCCAATAGCTCGGGGCTAACCCGTCTGACTAAGTTCTAGTTTGTCATTAAACTGAGCTACATTTGTGCGGTTATGTCATGTAGGTTGCTAGAACGCTCTATAAAGCAAGTACTCTGTATAACTACCAGGGCCTGTACTACCAATGCTTAAAGCACGTATAATGTATTTTAATTTCGTTTTGAGGTGTAATTTATTATAATGTCAAACTCAAAGTAATTACTTGGAGCTTTAACTAGCTCTGTATATTGTACAAGGCTCTGCGGAATTAATGATTAGAGCTCTTTTAACATAATGAGGTATTATTACATTCCTCATCAAAATCTATATCTATATATATATATATATATATATATATATATATATATATATATATATATATATATATATATATATATATATAAAAGAAAGTGGTGTTAGTTACACTATTTATAACTCAAGAACGGATGAACCGATTTGGCTGTAAATTGGTGGAGAGGTAGCTTAGAACCAGGAGACGGACATAGGAGTTTCCGTCAAGTCACTATAAAACGTGGTATAACAAAAACGCATCTGACATGGAATAACAAAACGCAAATGACAGTGAAATAACAAAACGTAAATGACAGCTAAACGTAATTTTGTCTTTGGTTAAGTATGGTAAAAAATTTGACAATTATAAAAATGATAGCTTAACGTAATTGATAATATCATCAGTAATATGTTTTCTCTTTGAATCATCATTAACAATGCCGCGAGCAAGACGATCAAATGTTTCCTGCTACAAAGCTACGGATTGACGTGATTTATTGGATAGGTATAGTTGAGAACCTGGAGGGTGACAAAGATTTCCCGCGGGATGTTATGAACTAAATCCACGCAGACGAAGTCGCGGGCATCAGCTAGAATATTATGAAAGGAAAAGGTGACCGACTGACTGATCTATCAACGCACAGCTGAAACCATTGGATGGATCGGACTGAAATTTGGCATACAGATAGCTATTGTGACTTAGGCATCCGCTATTAAGATTTTTGAAAATTCCACCTCTAATTGGGTAAAATACGGGTCTGAAAAATCAAATTTAACGTAAGCAAAGCCGTGGGGGTATAAAAAAATATATTATATCGTTCGCAAAAAGAAATTCATGCAATAGATTATATGAAATATTTTTTGAGCGCAGTCGGTATTTTTTATTTTGCTTGTTACTCTATCAAATGAATTTATTGAGCCAATAGCATGAAGATGATCCGTGTAGGATTTTGGAATATGGCTATTGAACAAATAGTTAATAGTACGCTTCGGTAAGCAATGTGTAAGATATAGTCATGAGGTAACACATACAAAATCTAACAAAAAATATGTCCTTAAATTCTAATATAATTTTTAATTTTTTTTCCTTATACCCAAGTTTTGTTATGTAAGTATTTCCGTACTCGAATCCTTCAGTGGTTTCATATCGGTTTTTCTAAGAGCTATATTTAATGTCTTCTCCTATATCAACCGATAGACGTCCATTGCTGGATGTCTCTTGCATAAACTTCTACAAGCTTTGGCCTTGCGCCTGCATTCAGCGACTCCCTGCTCGCCTGATGCCTGATGTAATCGGCCAACCTAGTGGGGCTGCCAACACTGCGCTTTCTGGTGCTAGATACCTCAGTACTTTGGCACCCAAACGACCATCAGTACCTTTAACTATATACCCTGCTCATTGCCATTTCAGCTTTGCGACTCGATGAGCTATGCCAGTGACTCCGGTTCTCGTACGGATCTCCTCATTCCTGATTTGATCTCGTAGTGACACTTAATTTGAAGAGAAAATAAAGAGTAAACGTAGCAAACAAAATGAGGGTATCCGTAGCAGAAACAGAAACATACAGAAACACAAACAAACAATCGTATAACAAAACAATACCGGGAAGGGTCTGTTGTTTATATACTAATTACCATTTCGCTGGTAGCGCAATATGATACAGGATTTCCTAACGACTTCCCCTGTATGATATTATTCTAAGTTCAGTTTTGATGCTAATATTGTTGGTGTGTAATTAAATTTTCAGCCTCGGTGCTATTTAGACTTGATCGCGGGGGATGAGGGTATTGTAATAATGGAATATGGAGGTCCAAATACGTAATGTTCGAGCCCCATGAAATTGGGCTTGAATTTTCCTTTTTGACTGCAATGAAACCCACATAATTTGAAGAACTATATTTTAATAAAAGATATGTTAATCCGTTAAATCTAATGCATAAACCAACTACACAATTGAAGGTTAAGGGGGAGAGATGATTAGGTAGATAGTTTAGAGACAATAATAGGAAAATGAAATAGAAATGGCTATGTAGCTAATGTAGTAGTTTTTTTTTTCATTTAAAGTTGGCTATGGCCAATGGCCATAGTGTAAAATAATATAATTATAGATTTGACAATTTGCCTTTCTAATGTTACCAATAATCTATGGAAGATTGTAACTTATACCTTTCTAATTTTAAGATTTCAATTTAAACCTATTATTATAGTTATCAAAACAGCAAACTGGCAAATCTGTCTACCAAGCGTAACTGACGAATAGGTAAACCGTTCGATTAGCAAAGCTGACAAATAACGAAACTAGCAGATTGGCAATACTGGCAATTTCACGAAACTGATATCCTAGCAAAACTAGCAAAGGAGGAAACTGAAGAATCAAGAAAATGCCTAACTAGCGAAATTGTCAACCTACCGAAACTGTCTAATAAGTAAACTGGCGAATTAGTGAAAATAACGAGTAAGGAAAATGACCAGTGATAGGTACGCTAACCCCTTGGATTATATTAGATCTCTTTATTTAATATAACGTATAATTTTACATTTGTTACATGTTTTGAAATAAGTCAAGAAGAATTTTGAGATAAGAATTGTTACAACATTTTTTCATAAAAAACCGGCCAGTTTGAAGTCACAACTTCGAAAAATAGGTGGGAAGCAAAAGTAAGTTACACAGAGGAGCTCATCAAACCTTTCCAAGTTTCCAAGACTGCTTTGACCGCCGCGTCGCCTGATTTCGTGAAGTTCACTTTTACGATAAACATCTCTCAAAGTTGCAAGCTTAAGTATTACTAGGCAAAATGTATTTAACGAAGTATCAAGAAGTGGCAATACTTGCCCTAGTAACTCCCTAAATTTGTTGATTTGTAAATATTATGAATTCATGAAGTACATCATTAAATTTTGCTACGTATACAAAGTATAGTCCCTAGAAAAAAATTATACAAAGTGATGATTGAAAAATGCATCGAGTATTTTCGATTGAATTCGTACGGCACCGATACATTTTAATCAAAAATTTCATTTCACATAGTTTACCATACCATTTTCCTAAGCTACGAATATATATTTTGAAACTTTAGGGTTTGGTAATATTTAGGTAGGGTTAAGTTAAACATAATAATATTATAAGTAGTTGTGAATGATAATCGATAATGTTCTACCTTTTGTAATTACATCATAATTTAAAAAGACAAAGGTAAATTTTATAAATATTTGCATGCCAGAAACGGCCGAGTTCATTGAAACTCAATAAGTGATACATAAATACCAAACCATTGTAGGCACATGTATTCAAGTAAATAAACAAAATTGAACTGAATAGTTATAGTGTACCTACCCTCCTAAAGCTAGAATTACATAAATTCAGCAAATCACCACAGTTGAGTCGTACTAATGATTATTCCACGTCTTCATCAATAAGTGATCTCTTAACTAGATATTATTTTTAAAGAATATTAGTCGTGCTGAATATGACATATAGACCCCTCTCCCCTCCAAATAAGCAGTGAGCTTGTGTTAGGTGTGGGTATGTCATGATTTGAATTTATTAATAAGATATTGTTTTGATTTTTGTTGATTGAGTCGATTTTCAATTAAATAAGATATTATTTTGATTTTTAAAAATTAAGGGTGTGTGTTTTGACTTGAATGATTTATCGTTTGAGTCAAAACACAATCATTATTGAAAAACTTGACGTTCCAAGCAGCTGACTAGTTTTAAGTTAGTTCTCGTTGAGCGTTGGAGTCGGTTGTGGCTCTATAAGTATTTTCAAGTGTTAATAGAATTGTGCTTGTGCTCTAAGTGTGCAAATTATAAAGTCGTATAGATATTGATGAAGGAGTTGTCTTTACAGGTACGACAATAGTGCAAAGGGTTGCTTTGAACCATCTACATTTCAGTTTTCAGTCGGCACCTTTAACCGTTAGGGTATTGAGGTTTTAAAGAAAATTGACATTGTCCGCATTATTGCCAACTTCTACAAATATAATCCGTATTTTCGGAGAAACAGAAGGTAAGAGGAAATAATAATCTAAACCAATAGAGCAGCCCACCTCTAAAATGAAAAAGAGCTTAAAAAGTTTATCCTCAGCACAGTTTATACTTCCAATATCGAGCAGCTGATTTGCTGACGCTACGAGCGTTACTAGTACGTGGCTAATTGGGGTTCGTTAGGTACGTTTGTTTGCCGTCCGATGGCGAGCGATACATAAAAAGTGCAATCTGAAGCCGAGTTACGGGGAATTTTTCACTATTTTTTCACGATACAAATATCCTTTCGACGACCTCCCTGGCTCAGTGGTGAGCGCTGTTGGCTTATAACTGGGAGGTCTCGGGTTCGAATCCCGACGGGGTCAATTTGGGAATTTATAGTTTCTGAATTGTCTCTGGTCTGGTCTGGTGGGAGGCTTTGGCCGTGGCTAGTTACCACCCTACCGTCAAAGACGTGCCGCCAAGCGATTTAGCGTTCCGGCACGATGGCGTGTAGAAACCAATTAGGGGTATGGGTTGAATGTTCACTGCCATACCCCTTCCAAGTTAGCCCGCTACCATCTTAGACTGCATCGTCACTTACCATCAGGTGAGATCGCAGTCAAGAACTAGCTTGTCATCGAATAAAAAAAAATCCTTTACGGTAAGCTCACCTGGTTAAATGGTTATGACGTTGGAAGATATGGGCAATCCTGGAAGGAAGACATTTTGGCTGGGTTCAATAACCTTCTTATCAACCGATAAACGTTCACCATTGGACACAGGTCTGTTGTAATAGACTTGTCTAGGTCGTGTACCGCCTATATCCAGAGGTTCCCTGCGATTCATCTGATGTTGGCAGTCCACCTTAGTGGGTGGTCTGTCAACACTGCGCTTTCCAATGCGAGGTCGACACTCAGGCACTTTGGGACCTATTGAATAGAATAGAAATATTTTTTATTCAAATAAACTTTTTTACAAAGTGCTTTTGAATCGTCGATGACTGGTTCGAAGTAAACTAAAAGTATGTATTTTTTGAATGAAAAGATTTATTTATTGTCCACCATAAACAAACACAAAATATACATATATTTAGGATTACCACACTACTTACACCGTCAATGTACCTACTAGTAAATTGCGGCAATTCATAGTAGGTATGCCTGAATTAGCGTACCCACATAGACTAAGCTTTGTTAGTAGATTAGGGATTGGTAGCTACCAATCCTAAATCCATAAAAAAAAAACTTGAGAGGTGTCGAGGGACACCCGGATTGAACGTAGTTCCTTTCGATTAATTTTAGTGAAGGAATTGTAATAAACTAGTGGTGTCATCTAGTATTAAATTGATTAACTACGATGAATTATTTTTAGTTTATTTCTATTGCACTGTTACAAAACCAAAGAGTCACTCTGGTGGAGTTACTGTTTTTTCACAGATGGCGTTATCCAATTTATACAATAAAAAATTAGGGAAAAATTCCACATTTAGAAATTATCTATATATATAAAAGAAAGTGGTGTTAGTTACACTATTTATAACTCAAGAACGGATGAACCGATTTGGCTGAAAATTGGTGGAGAGGTAGCTTAGAACCAGGAGACGGACATAGGATACTTTTTATCCCGTTCGACCGCGTTTCCGTCAAGTCACTATAAAACGTGGTATAACAAAAACGCATCTGACATGGAATAACAAAACGCAAATGACAGTGAAATAACAAAACGTAAATGACAGCTAAACGTAATTTTGTCTTTGGTTAAGTATGGTAAAAAATTTGACAATTATAAAAATGATAGCTTAACGTAATTGATAATATCATCAGTAATATGTTTTCTCTTTGAATCATCATTAACAATGCCGCGAGCAAGACGATCAAATGTTTCCTGCTACAAAGCTACGGATTGACGTGATTTATTGGATAGGTATAGTTGAGAACCTGGAGGGTGACAAAGATTTCCCGCGGGATGTTATGAACTAAATCCACGCAGACGAAGTCGCGGGCATCAGCTAGTATATTATGAAAGGAAAAGGTGACTGACTGACTGATCTATCAACGCACAGCTGAAACCATTGGATGGATCGGACTGAAATTTGGCATACAGATAGCTATTGTGACTTAGGCATCCGCTATTAAGATTTTTGAAAATTCCACCTCTAATTGGGTAAAATACGGGTCTGAAAAATCAAATTTAACGTAAGCAAAGCCGTGGGGGTATAAAAAAATATATATCGTTCGCAAAAAGAAATTCATGCAATAGATTATATGAAATATTTTTTGAGCGCAGTCGGTATTTTTTATTTTGCTTGTTACTCTATCAAATGAATTTATTGAGCCAATAGCATGAAGATGATCCGTGTAGGATTTTGGAATATGGCTATTGAACAAATAGTTAATAGTACGCTTCGGTAAGCAATGTGTAAGATATAAAGTCATGAGGTAACACATACAAAATCTAAAAATCATAGGATACTTTTTATCCCGTTCGACCGCGTTTCCCTCAAGTCACTATAAAACGTGGTATAACAAAAACGCATCTGACATGGAATAAAACGCAAATGACAGTGGAATAACAAAACGTAAATGGCAGCTAAACGTAATTTTGTCTTTGGTTAAGTATAGTAAAAAATTTGACAATTATAAAAAGTGTTATAATAAAGCATTACTGATATTATAAATGCGAAAGTGTGTTTGTTTGTTGGTTTGTCCTTCAATCACGTCGCAACAGAACAGCGGATTGATGCGATGGGTTTTTGCATGGGTATAGTAATGGATGTAGTAGTGGTTCCTCAGACCGGGAGAGCTACTTTTTATCTCGGATAATGAAAGAGTTCCCGCGGGATTTTTAAAAACTAAATCCATGCGGACGAAGTCGCGGGCATCAGCTAGTTTAAAATAAAATTGAAAATAGAAAATTCAGTCTGTCGAGCTGGGATTCGAACCATCGACGTTGAACTTATAGGCGACTGCTCTAACCACTAGGCCATGCAGACGCCTTGTGCTAAGGCGAATATACCGAACACAATGCAAAATATACATTCAACAAAAAAGTGTCGGTTTCAAAAATGTGTCGAGGGTCGGTTTCCTTAATTTTTTCCGTCTAGCCCCCTTCCGTACCGCGCGATAAGGAACTACGTTCCAATAAATAAATAGGTTGTGCTTAACTATAGATACCTAATTACTTCTGTACATGACACAAACATGTACAAAGATGTGTTTATTGTTCAATTTTGAATGCAACCGGAATATATCCTTACCGGATTCCTTATGAACAGAATATTTAATAGTGCAGACCGTACCTTATGTAAGGCGGTTGAGCATAAAAGCCAGTTTCAATATATGAACTGAAATTCCCGCTAGTTGCCACAGTCCAGAGACTCGGTCAGCATTTCCGAAAGGCCAATAAATATGGCGGCGGAAAATTGGATGAAATCTGCTTATTCGGCGCTCGATCTGATCGGAATCGTAGTTATTACTGGCTTAATATCGCTCCGGTGATTTAAAGTGTGACCTATTTAATATTTGCGTCGTGTTATCTGTGTTTTATTGGTTTTGATTTCCATTTAGGATTACATACGCGGATATAGAATTTTGGACTTGGACAATCGATCAAAATCAATAAAAAATATTTTCAAGCTATCTAAATTATTAGTTACTAACTTTACCCGCTTAGGGGTTGTTATTCTTAGTCCAGTCGACAGGTAGTTTCAGATGGAAAAACATCGGAAGTTAATGAAACTTTGGGATGATGTTCAGGGATGGTTAATCAACATTTTCTCCAGTTTTGGACCTCGAGGACCCTGTGCTAAAAGAGGGGGGGGGACTGCAAAATTTTCGACCTTCCTCCGGTTTTTCCTGAATTATTTTTTTCCTTCTTAGTAGAGCGTTAAATTCGAAGCGCCGAGATACGGCGCTTCAAAAAAATAGTCCAGTCGACAGGCAGGAAAAAGTGGGGTTAGGGGAAAAAGGTTAATTAAACTTTGGGATGTTGTTCAGGGATGGTTAATTAACATTTTCTCAAGTTTTGGACCTCGAGGACCCTGTGCTAAAAGAGGAGGGTGGGGGAGAAAACTGCAAAATTTTCGAACTTCCTCCGGTTTTTCCTCAATAACTTTTTCCTTACGTCCTACGACAAGAGTATTTTTATACTTTTTAGTAAAGCGTTACATTTCCTATAATTTTGACTAAACAAACATGTTTATATGTAATTCCATACTGAGATAAGGCGCTTCTAAAAAAAGGTAATTTTTCAAAATGCGCTAAGAACCTTTTGTGAATTGGGGTTGAGGTGGGGGGAGCGGCGTGTCCTGGTGATTGTAACCAGATACCATAATTGCAACAACATTTTATCATAATTCGGGAATAACAGAAGGAATAAGGTGAAATTTTGCATTTTTTAGCGAATATGAAATACTAAAATTTTTATGTGCTAGACAATCCTAGTCTCACCAAAGACGTTATAAACTAGGTACCCAAGTTAGATCAAATAGGTTCCTTCTTCAAGGTACCTATATATGCCTACTCGTAAAGTTTATCCAATCTCGGATTCGCATTTCCATCACCATAATCTCAAATCTACGCAATCATACTCTCAGAATGTTTCGTCTAAATTATACTGCCGACACTGTAAGCTCCAGCTAGTCTAATACCCAGCGTCTCTGGAGAGATAATCACACGTCTGAGCAGGATTTAGAAACAATACCTACTACATAGCTATTTTCCTGCAGAGGTATGCAAACATGCTCTCGTATTTCTATATGTACCTACTTAGAAAATAAACTATTAAGGCCCGCTTGCAAAAACGCTTGGTTATCCTTTTAACCCAGAGTTAGCTGCTGCTTTGACAGATTTCGTATAAAGCTTCTGTCAAAATTACAAATTTATTCCTGGGGTAAACCTAACCCAGCGTCTCTTCAAGCGGGCCTTATTTACCTGAATATTGCCTTAGAACTTGATTTTAGACTTATTTCGTGGTTTAACGACCGTAACGCAGAGTACGTTTAGCACAGTAATTTCATAATACCAATCAATGATGTCCACCAATTCGCATTGGGCCAGCGTGGTGGACTATGGCCTATAACCCTTCTCTGAGACGAGACCTGCGCTCATTAGTGAGCCGTTGATGGGTTGCTAATGATGATGATGAATCAATGATGTTATACCCAAATAGTTCATTAGTAATTTATGTTTAACTTTTCAAGTTTTCATATTAATTTCTTGTAACAAATTTCTTTCTTTCTACCACGCTTGTTTAAAATAGAGTAATTTTCCAGCTGATTATTTTTTAAAGAATGTTGAGTAATATTCTCGTCTCTGCTCCAAATAAGCGGAAAGCTTATATATAAAGAGTGGGTACGACTATTGTTGCAACGCGATGTGGGGATCGAACTGTGGACCTTTCAGGTTTCAGCCTGCACTTTAACCTCTAGGCTATTGAGGCTTCATGAATAATGCAGTCAGGGCAGCCAAATAAGTGTTTCACTACAGATTCCTAAAAATGATTTTGTTTTTTAATTGATTCGGAAAATCAATTAAAAGAGGGTAGCTTGTACATCGTAAACAACACGAGGTTATAGCGGTGAGTGGTCATTAGTCAGTATCAGGAATTGAACACCATGGGGTTCGCTTAATTAACCAATAGAGCAATGTTTGTATTTGTGCGTCGTACACCGGCCGGTTTTATGAACGGTATACATAGCTAAACGCTACGCAAACAATATTGAAAGCAAAGCATGTAATACAATCTTTGTGGAGGTATACCTTTACGTCATATACATGCAAAGTATTTTCAGAAAAGAGACTATCACAAGGAGTTTCTCTTTATTGCTTTCCATTCAAAGATCATCATTAGCTACCCATCAACGGCTCACTACTGAGCGCAGGTCTCCTTTCAGAGAAGGCTTATAGGCCATAGTCTACCACGCTGGCCCACTGCGAATTGGCGGACCTCACACACCTTCGAGAACATTATAGAGGACTCTCAGATGTGCAGGTTTCCTCACGATTTGAAGCAAGTGATATTTATTTGCTTAAACGCACATGATTCCGAAAAGTCAGAGGTGCGTACCTGGGATCGAACCTGCAACCCCCGAATAGGAGACCACGGTCCTAACCACCGGGCTACCAAGATACAATTATTTAATTAAACAGTGTAGGATGTTAGATCGGTGCCTGCCTGGTTTTTGAAGAAACCAATATCTGTAGTATTCATTTTCTGTTTTTTTTTTAATCTTTCAGTCACCTAACTGTCTTTATTTTGTGTCTTTTTGATTTAAGTAGGTATATTATTATGTATTATTCTGTCTAAATAAATGTTATTTATTTATGAATCTGTTGCTTGTCCTTCAAAATATTATTGTTTCAAAGTTACACGCAATATACGGCCTGAAATAGTTTTATCCTTGCCAAAATTATAAAGGAGGTTGGCGAATTTTGACCCAGCATTTGTAAAAACCGTTCAGATTCAGAAATCATTTAATTTTAATTAATATATTAGTATTTTTCTGTGTAAGCCCGATATTTTTAGAATATGGGGATCAAAAATATAATTATTCACAAGTACACATTATAAAAAACCGTTACATGGCAATACAAGTGAATATTATATTTTTTCTCCCCACCTTATTTGATAGACTTTGATGAACTTCTTTGTTAGACTGGTTTACTAGAACATAGAATGCAGCATAGCATGAGAAGTTTGATTCGTGAACGTGGGCTTGAGGCCCGCGGTTCAGTTCGTCTGGGTCAGCAACTATATGGAATTCGCCAATCTCCTTTGAAAGTATGTTTCATTGTCCTTCAATCACGCTGCAACAGAGCTACTGATCGAGTTACATATAATTATATGATATAGTTTATATTACAAAAAAAAGCCGATTTCCACAGATTTTTTTAGAACTCAACCAAGTCACGGGCAAATGGTAATATTGCAATTTTTTCTAAGAATAAACAATATTAGTAAGAATTCTTAACTTAACATTTTTGCTGACGGTACTCACAATAAAGGACTAATTGGGCTTCGTTACGTAGGATTGTTTGCCGGCTAGCGGCAGCCGAGGCCGATACATTGCCGAGCGCAATACAAATCCATGTTACGAGAACACTCCAGATGTTTTTTTACAGAACCCATACTTGTTATTGCTTTGCATGTTTATGCTGATCGCACACCTAACCGGCCTGTAGCACATTTCCGCCGCGAGACCGGAGCAGCAGTTTTGCTGTAAAGTCGAAGCAAAACCGTAGCTATTAGGAAGACACTTCCTGATCTAACGCGTTCCGGAAATCTACTGATTTTTACGTGATTAAAGAAAACCGGCCAAGTGCGAGTTGGACCCTCACACGAAGGGTTCCGTACTGTCGTACAAGATTTAACACTAGCTATTATTAAGATCGTTGCTTTTAACTTTTTTATTTCTTGTTTTTATAGCGGCAATTAAAATACATTTTGTGTGAAAATTTCAAGTATCATATTAATATCTATTACGATTCATGAGATGACGGAAATTCAAACCTTTGTAACTGAAGTGACAATTGTACACAATTGTACAATAATAATCCACCAAAATCGCCTCTACTACACAAAATCTTTCCGATAGTGAGTATAACGCTTTTATATATGTATACTAGCTGTTGCCCTCGCGACTTCGTCCGCGTGGAATTAGGTTCTTTGAAAAAAAAAAATCTTTGAAATGGGAACGGCTGGTTTTATCGGGATAAAAAACAAACATTCAACCTGTATTTAAAACTTTTAGGGGTAGAATTTTCAAAAACTGTAAAATGCGTAGGTACTTTTTTGTTTTTAATCAAGAGCCAAAATACCAAGTTTCGTGGATATAACTTGAAAAAGACGGACCCTTTCCATCCCCTATTTAACCCCTTTGATGGTAGAATTTAAAAAAAAATAAAAAATATGTACTTCTTTATATTTAATCAAAAATTCCTACTTTCATAAACATTACTTGAAAAATAACTTGAAAAATGAAGGACTATCATATAAATATTCAACCCCTATTTAACCCCTTTGGGGGTAGATTTACCACAAACTGTGAAAGACATACTTCTTTGTTTTTAATATAAAGCCTAATTACAAAGTTTCATAGATAAAACATTAAAAAATGACTGACTTTCATACAAACTATCAACCCCTATTTTACCCCTTTGGGGGTAGAATTATCAAAAAGGTAAAAAAAGTTCTTCTTTATTTTTAATCAAGAGCAATAATACCAAGTTTCATAAACATTACTTGATAAATAACTTGGAAAATGAAGGACTATCCTACAAACATTCAACCCCTATTTTACCCCTTCGGGGAATTTTCAATAAATGTAAAAATACGTACTTCTTTATTTTTCATCAAGAGCCAAAATACCAAGTTTCATAAACATAACTTGAAAAATGGCGGACTTTCATACAAACTATCAACCCCTATTTTACCCCTTAAAGGGTAGAATTTTCAAAAAATGTAAAATACGTCCTTCGTTATTTTTAATCATCAACTAAAATACCAAGTTTCATGAACATAAATTGAGAAATGGCGGACTTTCATACAAACTATCAACCCCTATTTTACCCCTTCGGGGGTAGAATTTTCATAAACTGTAAAATACGTACTTCTTTATTTTTAATCAAAAAATAAAATACCAAGTTTCATAAACACAACTTGAAAAATAACTTGAAGAATGAAAGACTATCATACAAACATTCAACCCCTATTTAACCCCTAAAGGGGTAGAATTTTCAAAAACTGTGAAACACGTAACTCTTTATTTTTAATTTAAAGCCCAAATACCAAGTTTCATGGGTATAACTTTAAAAATGACGGACTTTCATACAAACTTTAACCCCCCATTTAACCCCCTTGGGGGTGGAATTTCAAAAAATCCTTCCTTAGTGCTCCCCTACGTCATACAAGGAACCTACTGTCAAAATTTCAACTTTCTAGCTTCAGTGGTTTAGGCTGTGCGTTGATAGATCAGTCAGTCAGTCAGTCAGGACAAGTCTTTTTATTAGTATAGATGTACCTGTATGTACTGTTCGATGGTTATAAAACATTTTTATACGCTTAGATATAAAATAAATCTTTGACCAAAATGCCGCTCCCATAAAAGTCCCCGTTACGATCAACCAAAGTTACCTAATGTGTTTTCACGGATCCGACCGTAAACAACGGCCGTATAAATCCTTCCATTTATGAAATTTATGACGTCATACAAATATTAATTTAATTATATTAAATCACTAACTGATGCCCGCGGTTGCATCAGTGTTAAGGTGTTATAAAAATCGTTCTGGCACACGATGACGTGCAGAAATCGAATAAGGGTATGGGTTTAATTTACACTGCCATACCTTTCCAAGCTAGTTACTATCATCGTAGATTGTGTCATCTTACCATCAGGTGAATGAGTCGTCAAGGGCTTGCTTGTCATCGAGCAAAAGTCATGTACGTCATGATTAATTTTTGGAACGAAGTTTCTTTTCGGACGGTTTGGCGGATGGAGGCTAGGCGAAAAAAAGTGTAAGAATTTTCCGTCACAACACTTGTTCACTTCGTTTATTTCACACATTCCATTATGGCTTTGGTGGCGTAGCGGCTAAGCAAAGGAGTGAAACTATCTGTTCGAGAGTTCGAATCCTGACTGATCATGTCTTTGTCCTTTTTTTAATTTTTGGAACCAAGTTTCATAGAAGAAAAATTCCGAACAAAATATTTGCGGCAAAATTTTCTAACTTTAAAAGGTGCTTCGTTCCACGACACTCGCATTTTTTTTAAATACTTATATCTTCTATCTACTATCGAGGGATTCTGGCAGAAATCTCTTTATTAGAGAAAAGCCGTTCTTGTGCACATCCTTCGTATGTATGTGTTTCTAGCTTTGAGTTTTTGGTACCAAATAAAATAATTTATCAAAAAAAACTCTTAAGGCTAACCTAATCCAAACTGTAAGGTTGTACTTATAACTTATTTACTGCAGCAAGGCATGCTAATATAATACATAGAGCACTTTACGTTACGTTGTCATATGATGTTCCTGGTAAAATTTATGGGTTGATAAGAGCGATCGCGTTAATGGATCGCTGGCACGCGGAGCAAAGGGGCAATTGTTGTCTGTTGCATATATAAGACGGTGGCATTATAAGTTTGTCTCTTAAAATCTAGAAATTAGGTAAGAAAACTTTAAAGAACAGGCTTTATGGTTCAGAAGATAAAATAGTTTAAGTTCCCCGCTTAGCTGATGTCTGCTGATTAACTTGATTTTGACTTGCAAGATTTCGATTTTTCGTACTAATTCTATTTTCAAAAATTGTAAATTTAAAAAATACTTACGTATATCTGCTGTAAGTTGCAGAGGAGTTGGGATCCCGTAGACTACTTGTTGCGGGAAGTCAAAGATCATTCAATAGACGGTCTTTCAAAATACGTAAAAACCACGTCTATAAATCAGAAAATATAAGGAGATCCGTAAGAGAAATAAAGTAACAATCATAACTCAGAAAGTAATGGACTGCTACTAAGTGGTCCGACAATATCAGACGAACCGTAGGGAGCCTCTGGATACATGCCACGAAAGCCTGAGACATGTGGAAGTCTCGTTTGATAATGAATAAGAAAAGAAGAAGGACTCAAATATAATGTGCAAAAAGTTAATCCATTACCACTTATTGTTAGTATATTTTAGTTCCTCTTGAATAAAACACACTACAATGTATTTATTACAATATTGCAAAGTACGAGTATTAAATATTACATCCACGCACACACTTGTGCCAGCAATCCATTTTCTAGATCGCTTCTCTTATCATAATATCATAAATTTTACTACCTACGTACTCGTACCTACAGGATATTCACGTGAAGGCTCCGTTTATTCAAGGCTTATATTGTACAGTAGACCTAAGTTAGCTTGACTCAATTTTTTTTACGTCAAAACGATACAATTTCTTAGCTCTATCGGTTACCTTATACTAACATAATATTAGAGTAACAAGATTTAAAAAAAACTAATATCTAAGGCCTGAATTCTCAGTATCATTGGTTTATCGATCAAACAGCCTGCATCCAGCGGCATGCCTGCTACTTGTTTTGATGTCGGCGGGACCACCTGGTGGAAGGTCAGCCAACACTGCACTTCTCGGTGCGGGGTCGCCACTCCAGCATCTTGGGACCCCAACGACCAATAGCTCTTCGAACTATGCTGCACATACTCACGATAATAAATATTATTTAAAACTGGGATACCAATTGTCTAAAATTTATTCCATTGATCGTATTCGTATTCGATGAAATTAGCGTCAAAATAAAATAATTCTTGATGTTAAACATAATACATAATTAAAGAAGAAAAAAAATTTAAAAAATAAAATAAATGTTTAACATTAAGACCTAACACAACATAATTTTACTATTTTAACCCTTTCAGAAGTGAAAATGATATTCTTGATTGTATTGATTTAAAGTCACTAATTCAGTACAACCGATTTTGATATGGAGCGCTATGGAGCGTATTGTACATACGTAAACGTATAAGAATTCATACCTACACGAAATTTAGCTCTAATTCAATGACTTCATGGTTTATTTTACTTTGACGCATCATGACGTCATCGAATACGATTACGATCAATGAAATAACCTTAAACAATCGCACCTCAGATTGAATTAGATACCTATTAGTAGCTACCTATCTAAACAGCTAAATTTACGACAACATAGAAATAGCTTTTTCCATAATGGATTGCTGGAATGTTACGGAGCCAAAATAAAGGGTAGATATGTATAATTTACGACCTTGGTCATTTGGTGGATGGAAAATTCGATTATTTTTCGTTGCATTTTGAAAACACGCTAGCTAAGTATACTTAAATAACATTTTCAACCGACTTCAAAAAAGGAGGAGGTTCTCAATTCGCCGGTTTTTTATTTTTTTATTCTTTTTTATGTATGTTCACCGATTACTCAAAGACACCTGAACCGATTTGGAAAATTCTTTTTTGTTTGAAAGGGTATACTTTCCAAGTGGTTCCCTTTAAATTTTATTGAAATCGGTCGAAAGATTTTTTATAGATTGGTTGAAGAAGAAGAATAGACTAAGACTCAGTATTCACTAAAGTGGAGATAGGCGGAGACCAGAAAAGGAAATGTTTTGTAAATAGCCAATAGGATGTCGTTATTTCACATAATATTATCCATCCGATTAGCTTAAGTGACCATAGTAATGTATCAAGAATAAAAAATCTAATATTTTCCCGGCCCGACTTGGGGCTCAAATCTGGGACCTCATGATCCTCAGCCCAGAGGTAGCCTCAAAACCAGCTATACTCAACCTGCGGGCGGACGGTTAATATAATATACGCGATGAATTCATTCATAGTTTTTAATTCAATTTGTAACAATCACTAGAACCTTAGAAATCATTACCTAATTTTTTTTTGCGGCCCGTGACACCACGTCTAACAAGTGTTTGTGGCCCATAGGAAGAAAAGGTTGAGTACCACTGCTCTAAACCAACGAAGCAATAATATTAGTACAACTAACTCGGCACTTTTTGCAGCCTCTTCCTAACTTCACTCACAACTTCCTTATTATTACATTAAGAGTGAAGTCAGCAGGCGATGTCAGGCATTGCCTATTATCATATCAATAGAGTTAAAGTTTACAAAACAAATCATAATTCGAATGAAACCAGTGTCGCTATGGCTGCAGGGATGCTGCGTACGCAAACACATGGCTAATCGCGTTAGTGACTCATTCGCCCGAACCTCCCCTAGCATAGGGATGTGCTTGTACTATTATCGATAAAATATAACTATAAACGCTTTCAGGTAAAAAGCTCTGCACAACGACGAACATAACCTAGACACCTCTATCGTCACACCTATAGTTTTGTACAAACGAATACATCGATAAATCATAGATACACTGCGCAGGTTCAATCTCAGAGTTATTTTAACCTGACGCTAATGTACGGAATTACGTATATGAAAATGAAATTGCTTTATTAACATGAAACCAGCCTCGCATTGGTTAAGGAGCTCTGCGCACATAAATACAGCGCTAATTACGTCAGTGATTCATTCACTCAAACTTCCCCTGGCATAGAGATGTGCTTTCACGGATATCGATAGAAATATGACAAAGTACGTGAAAACGAAGTTGAAAACGAAATCACATTGTTCGAATGAAACAAGCATCACATTGGCCTCAGGAGTGTTGTGTAAACAAATAAAGAGCTAATAGCATTAGGGACTGAATGTATTCGACCGAATCTTCCTCCAATAACTATAGTTTTCTATCGATAAAAGAAATGTAATTATGTTTAAGCATTGATTGCTTTTCGGAAATACTCAGGTAAATGACATTATTTATGCTTCGTGATAAATAATGTTACATAACACGCTTATGTTTACTCTAGCCAACTTGCCTAATCCAAAGATTAATAATAATAATAAATAATAAAGCCTTTTATTACTGAAAACAGAACACAAATCACAAGTTTACAATATACATACTTAGATGTTTGAAATTCTTATATACATAAAGCTTTATTTACTTACTTACTAAATTAATTGTATGATGAATCCAAAGATTGCCGGCAGAGATTGCTACTAAACGATATGTCCACCTTTTCTATTCTTTTTTTTTCTGCTGGCCACTTTTCTAATTTACATAAACTAAATACTATTTTGTAGAAAAATTTAATTACTTTAGCAAAATATTTAGGTGTCTCCTTATGTACTGTAAATGAAATTTCCACCTCAACGTTTGTGTAATTTTAAATAAAAGTATACTGATTTAATATGTTTTTTCAGCTACAGTTAATATCGAATAATGGAATTAATTAAATATATTTTATAAAGTTACTGAAATATAATAATTCAGTTAAAATGTAATAATTCTGCAACTTAAATAATTAATCTGTTATGTTTAAGATACGTGATTAACTCAAAAGCGGGACGCAAAATTTTGATTAGGGTTTATTTACGTTACAAAGATCCTAATTATTATTTAGAGCGTAAATAACGTCTCCAGGGTCGTTAATTACGGTGACACGATGACCTGATTATCTTATTGTATGTCTAAACAGGTATTTTACACATTTCCTGTGAATTTAATCACATTATTATAATTTTTCACAATCTAAACGCACACACTGCAAAATAGATATCATTCGATGTTACGCAATAAAAAAATCTCTTCCATAATTATTTATCCTTCAGAGATTTACACTATTTTTGCTTCGTTTACAAAGCATTTGATAGATGCAAATGAAGACATTTCGATGCAAATTATTGTAGTGTTTGCCGAGCCAGGGGAATAGTGTGTAATGTACACGGAGTTAATTATGTTAGAACGCTGCCGCTTTCAAAGTTATAGCGTTAGTGATGTCTGTAAACTGATTTATCGGTATGTCAACAGTGACTGCTTCGTCGGTATAAGCTCCAAAGGATTGCTTATTTGCCTGTGGATCACGTGGTCCAGGTTTCTGGACCGCATCCAAATGTTATTACGTATTTTGTTAAAAATTCTCATTAGCAACCCGGAATTGGAAGTTTTTTTTGCTGGAACGTGGTACATATTAGTCTTTAATAGTATTTCCCATACATGCTCTACCACTCAATGGTGTACAAATTGTTAGGTTTTTAAGTTGTCGGTGTTATACACCCCATACTTCCGTGAGCACTTTAAACCGTTAGTGTTCCGTCTGATATCTCTCTAGTCGAATTGAATTGCCATATAATCTTGCACCGCTTGTATCCAAAAGCACCTTCTAAGTGCTACTAGATTGATGTTCTCGATCCACCTAGAGAGACTTTTTGATACGAGATCATTATTTTAGCATCTTGGAACCACAAAGAAAGGATCTCCGAACTTTGTACCCCACTTTCTACCACTTCGATTAGTTGACCGTATGCCATTGATTCTGGTTCTTCTACGAAGCACTTCATTCTGGAAGCACAATTCCTGGTTTTATGACGTAGAGAAACTCAGAGCATTCCATCTCTCACCATAAAGTACCTAGTACAATTATAATATATTTGGATGTATATGTAATAGAGTTTGAAGTATCTCTCTTCCGTGGTAGTCCCTCTAAGTGTAGTACCTGTTCAAGAAGTTAAGAAACAAACTAAAGGTTAATAACAATCATCTGGTCGAACGTGGAAAAGCTGTATCAATGCGACTAGGTAGTCTCAAAATGTGGTTATTGTCTGACTTTATGGTATTCTGCTGCTCTTCTTCTTTATGCGCCTGCGACAAAGTATTTTAGCTGAAGTGAGAGAGTCTCGTCCATACAGAGGTAATAGCAATCATTTTTAGACCATCGTGCAGTAGGCGATGATTTGCATTAAGCTTTTAAGTGTAACCAAATTGCAGTGATTATATATTCATCATCATCATCGCCAGCAATCCATCAACGGCTCACTACTGAGCGCAGGTCTCCTTTCAGAGAAGGGTTATAGTCCACCATACTGGCCCAATGCGAATTGGCAGATTTCACACACCTTCGAGAACATTATGGAGAACTCTCAGGCGTGCAGGTTTCCTCGCAATGTTTTCCTTCGGTTGAAGCATGTGCTATTTAATTTCTTAAACGCACATAACTTAGAAATGCCAGAGGTGCGAGCCCGCGAACCTGCGATCCCCGAATAGAAGACCGCAGTGCTAAGCACTAGGCTATCACTGCTTCTATAGTATTTTATGCGAAATTCTTGATTCAATCTGCTCCCCACATACGTAAATCAAGCTGCCTCAACTCTAAAACTAAAATTGAGATCGAGTTTCCGAGTCCGGTAATGTTGCATTAGCTGATGTCTGCTAGACAAATGGTGTTTGTTCCGCAAATTGACTTGGAGTTTTAGATTCATGTGCATCCACTTTATGAAAAATCTTAGTAGGGGTTTTAGGTTACCCTAAGATTAAGTATCTCTCTCGGCGGTGTATTCTTGGCTGAGGATTGTGTTAAGGGTCGTGTGGACGACCAACACGGTATGAGTTTGTGGGATAGTAATGTAGAGGGCTCTCAAATACTATCACATATATTATGACCAAAAGATGGGATTTCGACTAATCCATTAGTGATTATTGTAAGTAATATTAACTCGCCAAAGCTAGTATCAGTTTCGAAGAGCAAGTTATGCTTTGTCATAACTTGCTCTTAAAAAAAATAATAAGGTTAAAGGATCTTCAAATTCAGCCATGACTTTGGTCGACATTCCAAAATTATTATACTTAGGTACTCAAGGTTACACTTAAATGAATGTTTGTTTCTTTGGCCCTTCTGAATGATAAATTAATGTCTTTTAATTTCTGAATTTTCTTCTGTTCACGTGAAAATTCTACCTAGGTACATAATACTATTACTCTGGTATTAACAAATAAATCAAGTAAGTAACCTCGATGGTAAATTTAATTTGTGAGCAAGTTTTCGGGTCCGGTAACATTGCATTAGATGTGTCTGGGAGACAAATGGTGTTTGTTCGGCAAATTGACTTACACTCCAATGTTCTGCCTCGCCCGAATCCAATTTTAGTGGTGTATTAGTTTGTACAAAATCTTCAGTTCATCATACTAGTTAGTTTGCTTAGCTAATGGAATGTTCGTCGCGAGATATTGGCTCATTTTAAATAGCTGTAAGTAATCTTTAATTGAGTTTGCAGTTCATAGTCTGGATACGTTCTCTTATTATATTAGGTTATATTAATATCTACTGTAAATTGACTTAGGACGGCTCCGATCCATGATTTATTAAACCTAAACGGAAATTCCCTGCTTTAGTTTGATTTAAAGCATGAGTATTGGCACTAGCTTTTTCATGCGACTTCGTCTGCGTAAACTGTTAAAATCATATCCCTTTTGGGTTCAACTTAGTTGGGCAAAAAATTGGAAATGGTAATTATTTACGAAAAATTAAAAATCTCGAATATATGTTTAGATGCCATAGTACTCACAGTAATATCTTCGTAAAGTCAAGAGTACATAAACTCGGTATTACCGTAATATTACTGTTACGAGCTTCTTTAATGTTGTTCTGTCGTCATTTTGATTTAATGTCCTTGACATAAATGATACGTGATAACAGTTTTAATGTCAGCGTCAGTATAACATGGATGATAATAATATGAAGTAGGTACGTCACTTAAGACATTTCACCAACATTAAACAAATCTTTTCCGAGCATTAATTTGATATTTTGACAGATTTTCAATACAAACACTGTCAGAACTCTCAATTAGGTATTGGACTGATTTTTTTATTTATTATAACTTATTTGTATTTAGACCAATTTATTTTTTGTTTTTACAAATGTTTTATTCTTACATATTACATTTTCGATTATAAATAATGAACATCAACATTCTGACAACAGTCAAATACCCAATTTATTCCTTGGTTAAGCATCACTTGGCGTTGGTAAAAAAAAAAACAATTAAGTGGCACTCGGGGACTGCCGCGGTAAAGCTATTGCATAGCATTTTTTATCAACTTATGCAATTATAATATTTATGCAATATTTTTTTTTGCATAATAAATATTATGCAAAAAAATAATTAAACAACAAACAAACCAGAAAAGCGCACTGTCACTACTTCGCGAGTGAGATTCGAACCTGCGACATCTAAAGAAAGCGGTCGCTCGCCCACTGCGCCAAACAGAGCTAAATGTGAACCTCTAAAATGTTGAACGCTTACTGGACGACGGTGTTAGGTATTTTTCGTTACGGAATTTCTTGATTCGGTCGCCGCGCTCAAACTGTTTGTCCTAGTTCATTGCCCGCGATAAAAGCTATGCAATAGCTTAAAATGACTCAGAAATGAATGATAATATAGAAAGGTCTATTATTTTAATTAATTTGTTACGAAAAATTTTTGGTACACGAAGTTCCTACTAATAAATAATAACGAAGTTCTCACCTCGTTTACCCTTTATTAGCATCTACACTCTTTTACCTTTCAATCTAAGTTTATATGAAGCCACCGCCTACTCCTTACTACAAGGTACTTGAGTCATGTAAGAAAGATAGGACGTTCGTTCAAAATTGCTGTCACGTGGCCGTCGGCGTAGCGTTTGACGTTAACACGTAGCACGTAGGCCTACATTTAGACCTTTTTAGCTCACTCGCTCTTCACCTAAAAACATACTTTGCTAAGCAGTAACACTTTCTAGCACTCAAGATTTAGGGGCTGGATATTGAAGCTGTGAGCTTTATGCTTCTTTAAGTAAAGGTTGGATAGTTATTGTAGTAGTTTTATTAGGAAATATGTTTATTGTGTATGTACGTAGTTACTAAATGATGTCCACCACGACGTTGTAAGTTTTTGTGCAGTCCAAACCATAAATAAGGCGACGAATCACAATCTCTATTTAATCGAATGTTAAGGCAATGTTTTTAAGCTATTGCATAGCTTTTATCGCGGGCTTTGAACTAGGACAAACAGTTTGAGCGCGGCGACCGAATCAAGAAATTCCGTAACGAAAATAAAGCTAACACCGTCGTACAGTAAGCGTTCAACATTTTAGAGGTTCACAAGTAGCTCTGTAAGGCGCAGTGGGCGAGCGGCCGCTTTCTTTACCGTATGGTGTATGATGTCGCAGGTCTCACTCGCGAAGTAGTGACAGTGCGCTTTTCTTGTTTGTTTGTTTTTTAATTATTTTTTTTGCATAATTTTTATTATGCAACAAAAAATATTGCATAAATATTATAATTGCATAAGTTAATAAAAAATGCTATGCAATAGCTTTACCGCGGCAGTCCCCGAGTGCCACTTAATTTTTTTTTATTTTAACCCGTATTTACTAGGTACTTCTTTAAAACAAATAAAACAAGAAAAATTAGGACTACTTAAGACTAATCCCTTAATAAATAATCAGATCGTACGAAACATTATACCTACTTTATCTCTGTCCGTCTCGTTTTGTCTATAAATCTTGGTTACAGATAATATACGGCGAAAGGCCACTCCCTCGAAAATGTTTTTGTTTATCGTCGGTTTCTGATTCATTGTTCATCGGACACAAGTCTAGTGTAGGGTTTCCATGTGCCAACAATACAACATGGTGGCAAGGGACAAGTTATAGTGAACGGTCTATAGCTACAAATATACTGTTATCATTAGTGACGTGAACCCACAAGATCTCTACCAAAACTCGCTCGACGGGGATAAAGAAGTTTTCACTTCAAAAAGAAGTTATTTCAACGAGTCCCTACGTGAAAAGGAGGAAAAGCTTTAAGACGTCATATCCGTTACAATTACTCCCATTCCTTAATGCGTTTCCTGTAGCAATCATTTTCAGAAAGTCACTTCCACGCGGCCGGCACATTTTGGTCCTTCTAACGCGGGTGAAGAAATTTCACCTTAAAATTAACCACAGAAAATATTGTATTGTATTTTGACTTATTAAAAACTAACATTTCGAGTGATTTAAGCGGCCGTTTTTAGGGTTCCGTACCAAAATGTTAAAAATGGAACCCTTATGGTGAGACTTTCTCCGTCCGTCCGTCCGTCCGTCTGTCACAGTCGATTATTTCAGTAACTATTAAAGCTATCGACATGAAATTTGGCATAGTTGTGTATAATAGTGGCCCAACATCATTGGAATAAAGAAAAATCGAAAATTATTTTTAGTTTTATTAAAAAAGGGGGAAAATGGGGGTTTGAAATTTCAAAGTAAAATAACTATACCGAGTGGGGTATCATATGAAAGGCCTTTACTTGTGCATTATAAAACAGTTTTTTATTTATTTCTGTATATAATAGTTTTTGAGTTATCGGCCAAAATGTCGAAAAAAATACCGTCCCCCCCCCCCCCCCCATATCTCCGAAGTTTACCAATCGAAAAATCTGAAATAATTATGGTTAATAGAGGTTTATGTATATTTTACAGGAAAAATAAAAGCAACGCGAAAGTTATTATAGTTTGATTAAAAAAGGGGGAAAATCGAGGGTTTGAAATTTCAAAGTAAGATAATTATACCGAGTGGGGTATCATATGGAAAGGCCTTTACTTGTGCATTCTAAAACAGTTTTTTATTTATTTCTATATATAATAGTTTTTGAGTAATCAGCCAAAATGTCGGAAAAAATACCGTTCCCCCCCCCCCCCTTATCTCCGAAGTTTACCAATCGAAAAATCTGAAATAATTATGGTAAATAGAAGTTTATGTATATTTTACAGAAAAAAATAAAAGCAACGCGAAAATTAAAACAGTTTTTTATTTATTTCTGTATATAATAGTTTTTGAGTAATCGGCCAAAATGTCGAAAAAAATACCGTCCCCCCCCCCCCCCCATATCTCCGAAGTTTACCAATCGAAAAATCTGAAATAATTATGGTTAATAGAGGTTTATGTATATTTTACAGGAAAAATAAAAGCAACGCGAAAGTTATTATAGTTTGATTAAAAAAGGGGGAAAATCGAGGGTTTGAAATTTCGAAGTAAGATAATTATACCGAGTGGGGTATGATACGAAAGGCCTTTACTTGTGCATTCTAAAACAGTTTTTATTTATTTCTATATATAATAGTTTTTGATTAATCGGCCAAAATGTCGAAAAATACCGTTCCCCCCCCTTATCTCCGAAGTTTACCAATAGAAAAATCTGAAATAATTAGGTATGGTCAATAGAGGTTTATGTATATTTTACAGGAAAAATAAAACCAACTCTTAAAATATAAAATAAAACCAACTTAGTGTTAATTAAAAAAAAACTATGCTAGTTAAATAGCATAGTTTTTTTTTAATTAACAATAAACCTCTACAAACAAAGTTAACGATAAATAAGCAAATTAATATAATATTATCGTTTTACTTTTACTTTTGGAGTACGGAACCCTCGGTGCGCGAGTCCGACTCGCACTTGGCCGGTTTTTTATTTATTTATTCGTCTTTGCTCAGGTTGTTCACTGCCAAATATATCAAAAATTAAGAAAACATTTTAAGAGAACAATAACAGTAAGTATTCATACTTTTAGATTTATTAAGTGTTAGACAAATCATAACTTAAGCCAGTGGTGGTTGTTTTTGTTTTTTTTTGAGATGGAGTAGAAAATAGCGACTTTCTTTTTAAATCCGCGGCTGACACAAACCGCTAAGCTGCTGGATGTAAATTGAAAAGCGTAAAAGCAAGAGTGAATTGGCATCTTAGAGGCACTGTGCATGCGTTTAAAACGTCTGTTCACTGTTCCCAAGATTTGTTAGAAGTTAGAAATGCTAACTTAGCATAAGACAGCGTTTAACTGTATGCTCAGTCAGCGTTTTAATTCGTTTGGTCGTAATAGTAAACGCTGACATTAGCATCAAAGTAAAATGAACTATAATAGTATCGATTTAAAGTCACAAATTCAATACAGACTTATTTTAATTTGGAGCGTTTTCGTATACGTATACGAATAAGAGTACAAACACGAAATTGAGCTCTAATTAAATACTGTTTTGGTTCATTTTACTTTGATGCTAATTTCCTCGTTTACTATTACGAGCAAACGAATTAAAAGTCGGACTAAGCATACTGATTGCAGTCAAAGTGCTTAAGGTTGAAGACAAGGATCTGCCCGCGAAATTCAAATTTAATTTGGTTTTTCGCAATTCGTAAACTAATACGACAAAATAGGCTTATGGCATTCTAATTGCGACAATGACAGTATCATCTTCACAGGTTTATATAAAAATTTTTACTTGAAAGTGTCTAGTTTAAGAAATTAATCAAAGTATTGACTAATTTAAAAGTAACTCACGTCCAACTCAGTATTTTGATTAATTTCATAGACTGGTCACTTTCAAGTAAAGATTTTTATGTAAACCTGTGAAGATGATAATTCCACTGGCGCAATTAGAAGGCCACAAGCCTACTTTGTCGTATTAGTTTACAAATTGCGAAAAACGAAATTAAATTTGAATTTCGCGGGCAGACCCTTGTTTTCAACCTTAAATGGGGTAATTTATTATTTTTTCTCTGTATCGGTTTCTACGCAGCATCGACACAGAAAAATAGTTCAAATGGTGGTATAGCTCTACTGGTAGAGTGGTAACTAGACACGGCTGAAGACTCCCACCAGCTCAGACCTTAAAACCAAAATTGGCTAGGTAACTATATACAGGGAAATCGATGCTGTTCATCACACATAATAAAAAGTTTTTTTTTTTTATAATGGGTAAAAAATAGCCAACCTGAATTTGACGAACATTCTCCTCTCTTCTCCAAATAAGCGAAAAAACTTGTATTAGGACTGGGTACGACAAATTGTAACGATACGTCGGCCTGGATTGCATAAAAACTAAATATAAATACTGAAACCATTAACTGTATAATTTGCTTCAGAATCAGAACTTTCTGAAGAACATACCCGTAATCTATTTCTACACGCCATCGTGCTGGAACGCTATATCGGTTGGCGGTAGCCGGCACGTCTTTGACGGTAGGATGGTAACTAGCCACGGCCAAAGCCTCCCACTAGACCCGACCGGAGATAATTCAGAAATTATAAATTCTCAAATTGCCCTCGCCGGGAATTGAAACCCGAGAACTCCCAGTTATAAGACTACTGCGCCAGGGAGGTTCTCCGAACAGGCATGTTCAGAAATATTATAAAACAAACCACTGACAATGAAATCTTATGAGGAACTCCAGACTAGGTCTGTGTCTTTTAATTTCGCTGAGAATCCAACAAGCTCCTTATAATAAATAGTACAGTTTGCTACCGACCCAAAAAATACCGGATATTTTTCCAGGAAATTTTTGTATCAACCTTGGACGGTCTGATGGCAGATACCCGCAAATTTACGGCCTGATAAAGTTGATCCATTTAAGTTGGATCTTGCAGTATAGGTAGCGGCGTATTAAGGCTAGTTTACATAAATCGAATTGCTGGATTCAGTGGTAGACTGTGACGGATGCATTTTTAACATTATTCCAGTAATTAATGGGCCTCATCGTCATGTACTGTTGGAAGCTGGACGCATCACTTGTAATTTTTTAATTGTTTTTGGTCATCATTGATGAGGAATTCGGCCGTGGGCAATCTACCCTAAAGTCAAAGACGTACCGCTAAGTAAAATAGCTGTCGCTTTCTAATATTACGCCATGCAGAAACCGATTACGGTGCCCCCTTCCAACATAGCCCGTTTTCATTAGAGTGCATCGTCACTCACCATCAGATAAGATCGCAGGCAAGCGCTATTTTATCATTTCAGGTGTATTAAGTAGGAAAACCACGAACTGTGTATGCATTTGGTTTACAAGTTTGGTATACCAATACTACACATACATTACACGTACAATATATTTGGTATACTTGTAAACTATAGTTTACAAGTAAAATGTATACATAGTACTAGTAAACTATATGATGCGGTTTATTTGCAGTATCATACCGGAACACAAAATTTTTGAATTTTCCAGCGCTATTTCCATTCCAAATTTCAGCAAAATCAGTTCATTCGTTGTGGCGTTAAAGGGTAACAAACATCCATCCATTCATACATCCATCCTCACAAACTTTCGCATTTATAATATATAATATATAGTATATAATAATTATTATATTAGTAGGATATAGTTGTACCATATCACATACCATACCGCTCACCACTTTGTGAAGGTTGTGAGTTATTCGTGGGAAGGCGAGTTGATAGGTCAATTTAATTTGGACGAGGGGAGTTGTCTACTGAACGGATTACCAGATTAAGCATGAGCGACCTCTGCCCCGAATGGGTTGACGCGTGATTAGCTTTTACAAGGATTAAAAGCGCTTTAGCGTTTTTTTGCTACAGATTTTTCAGCCAGTTCACTTTTTACCCACCATGGAACGAATACATTTGTGTATTTTGTTACCATTTTTCTACAAAATCCTAAGAAGGTTTTGTATTCAGTACCTACGTAGGTATACTATCTATTAGATAAAATAAAAATTAAAATTAAGTGGCACTCGGGGTCTGCCGCGGTATAGCTATTGCATAGCATTTTTTATCAACTTATGCAATTATAATATTTATGCAATATTTTTTTTTTGCATAATAAAAATTATGCAAAAAAAAATTTAAAAACAAACAAACAAGAAAAGCGAACTGTCACTACTTCGCGAGTGAGATTCGAATCTGCGACATGGGCGCTCGAAAGCGGTCGCTCGCCCACTGCGCCAAATAGAGCTACGCTCGCCCACTGCGCCAAATTGCCTGCGATTCAAGCTATGCAATAACTTAAAATACCCATTCATAATAATCAGTAATCGTTATTATCATACAATCGGTCCCCGCACTAGGTGGACCGACGACATCAAACGAGTCGCAGGGAGCCGCTGGATTAAGGCGGCGCAAGACCGAGACCTGTGGAAGTCCATGCAAGAGACTTTTGTCCAGCAGTGGTCGTCTATCGGTTGACAAAAATAAGAACAATCCCTTTTATGGAAACGTGAACAAAGTAATATACTTTAAAGAAGAAATAAATAATAAAAGAGCATTAAAAAAAAAGTAAGAGCTCTAAGCTACATGTAAGCTTTTCCTTTTTTTTTAATTCTCTTTTATAATTTATGTCTTCTTTAATAGTACATTATTGTCGAGGCTCGGAATAAAACAATTTATGGACGAGTAACATTGGAAGGCCGAGGCGAAGCCGAGGACTTCCAAGTGATTTTAAAAGGACGAGGCGCAAGCCGAGGCCTTTTTAAGTAAACGAGGCCATGAATTGCTATTTCGGCCGAGGCTTATATGTATAGTACTTTTCTCTAATTTGCGAGGAAACAACAAAAAATAATTAAAGAAACACTGTTTTATTTCATGTTAAATGTTATAGTATATTAGCTTCTTCCGCCATATCTGGTAGTGTAAAGTCCATTAATTCTTCATCCGATTCCGAATCCATTTTTATTTCAGAACAAGAAATATATTGTAAAAGAAAACACCAGTCACCAATGATTCTTTACCTTCAATTAAACCACGCTCTTTTTGTTCCATTTAAAAAAAAATTCATTCTTATTTTTTTAAATTGTATAACTCAGCGAAAGAAATGCACATTTAAAACACCTAATCACAGAGGAGAAACACCTAATAGAGGAAAGTGTACATTTTAAAAACCTCGTACCTGTCCAGCAATTTACATTATTGTCCTGTTACGTAATTGCTGGCGCCACGCCAGCAATGAGCCAATTGACGTTTCGTTTTTTTTAAATAAAGAAGCGATTTCCGAGCAAATTTGAGAAAACTAAATTACTTACTTGTTACTCGTCCATAACAAGACAAAAAAATGTGTCAATTGCAGGCCGATTCTGTAAAAGCTGCATCCATCACTGCTATTGTGGTGATTGGCTGAATTTATCACTTTCTTGCTGCAACAATGCATTTTAGCCAATAGCGAGTGAGTATCGGCCAATCAGAGGCGATTGCAATCGTCAAACTGTAGCAATAATTGTTAGGGAATTGCAAAGCAGGTCTTTTGTGATGAAAAGGGACTCTCAACCCCTAAAGTAGACCAACAAGGCAGTCATAACAGCTAGTTTATTCAACAAAGAAACATTGTATAGCAGACTCAGCCATTAATAATTTTGATTCACAGGTCCCCGAGCCCATAGGCTCTGGCCTCTGTCAAACGACAGAGCATAAATGTTTGAGTAAGGTCGCTTGGAGCATAGACGCTTTTTGCATATTTAAATGTTTTAAACTTGGGAAGCGTTGGTGGAAATTCTGATTGGCTAGCCCGAGGGCTTTGGTTATTTCAATGCGGTGTATAACACCACATACCTACTCATAAATTCACGTAGGATATAAAGTGATTATTTATTTTCAATGTCATAGCTAGTAAGTTAAATTTTAAGCTTCTTAATATTTTTTAAATACGGCAAAAGATATTCCATGACTGCGATCTCATCTTGATAAGTGGTAAGTGGTATCTCAAATGCTAGCGGGGTAGCTTGGAAGGGGTTATAGCAGTTGTTAATTAAATCCATACCCCCAATAAAGAGTTAAAATAAATTTAAGAAATTCAATATTACATGCTTTAACGGTGAAGGAAAACATCGTGAGGAAACCTGCACACCTGAGAGTTCCCCATAATGTTCTCGAAGGTGTGTGAAGTCCGCCAATTCGCATTGGTGAATTAACGCATTCAAGCGTAGTGGACTATAACCCTTCGTCTTTACTAATTAGTTGCAGTAAATTACTTAACTTTCTAATTTAATATAAAAAAATATTTTTAAAAAACCGACTTCAAACGGCCCGCGCCACGACAAAGTACATAATTTATTGTTGATATTTTAAAAACCACTCGATTTCGATTAAATTTCAATGGGACCATCTGGGAAGTATACCCTTTGAAACAGTGTTTTCCAAATCGGTTTAGGCGTCTTCGAGTAATCGGTGAACATACATAAAAAAAGATTCCGAAGAATTGAGAAACTCCTCCTTTTTGAAGTCGGTTAAAAAGTAGCCAAATTCAAAAAATAACAAACAACAATCCTATAATAAAAAAAAAAAACAAAAAGAAATCATTTCTCAAACAGAAGGTGCAAAAGCAATTAGTATATTAGACATTTCATAATCAAGAAGCGCCAGCTACTCGGAGCCAATTGTAAAATGAGTCGGGAACATAAATTGTACAACAACAATTAACGCCGATTCCCCTCCCTCGCCGTATTTTATCATTGACTAAGATTTATAGGCGGAAATAAATAAGGTTTTCAAGAAATCAAGATTACAATTAAATAATTAAATAGGTTAACTTTAAAATCCAAATTCGACCTGCCAGCTGATAAAGAAAAATTCAAAATTCAAAAGATTTTAAATTCAAAATTATTTATTTCACGCCAACCTGTGGCTCTTATGACACGTCATGACTCTACCACCGGTTCGGAAAGCGGATTCTGCTGAGATTAAAAATAATATAATTATAATATTATGTGAAATAATTTGTGTCAGATTTAACAGTTAGAAAAATATCATAAGAGCATCTGTAACTCATAAAAGTTACTTACACCAAGGTGGCTTTGATCAACAATGATGAATCTAACAACAGGAGTTAGAAACTTTACCCTGACACTGCCTTCGCTCGCCGGTAGAAGTGATTGCAAGTCACATAAAAGACTTGTTTTTAACACATAATATGCGGTATTTGCGCTCGTCGACACTGTACAAGTTTCCCTGCACCAGCTGTTTTAGCGGATTTGACCCACTTTAGATTTTATGTAACTTTTTTCCAGCAAAGTAGCGAGCTTTGAGTTTTATTTTTAGGTAAATAAAAGAAAGAGTTGAAATAGTTTACATCGGGAACGCCGGGCATATTTAAATGAGTCGTAGTAAATGTGACAATGTATGATGTATGATTACAAATATAATATAGATATATAAAAGTAAAATGAGATTGACTAACTGAGTGAGTGACACGGTTTCTACACGCCATCGTGCCGGAACGCTAAATAGTTTGGCGGTACATCTTAGAGAGTAGGGTGGTAACTAGTAACGATCAAAGCCTCGCACCAGGCCAGAATATTGACAAGAAATTATGAATTACCGTTTCCCCCACCGGGAATCGAACCCGAGACCTTCCAGAATATAATAAAAAAATCTTTTTAAAAAGCCGACTTTAAACGCTCGCGCCAATACAAAGTTTTATAATTTATTGTAGTCTTTTTAAAATCCGCTCAACCGAATTCGATAAAATTTAAATGGGACCACCTGAAAAGTATAACTTTTTTTTTCTCTTTGAAACAAAAAAGAATTCTCCAAATCGGTTTAGGCGTCTTCGAGTAATCGGTGAACATATACCTATAAAAAAAAGAATCCGATGAATTGAGAACCTCGTCTACAGTGTACACCACTGCGCCAGGGAGGTCGTCATAAAATAATAATAATGCCGTGTGAAAAGGATCTTAGGGCTGACCTTCACACACAGCACACGCGAGGCTGCTCCAACTTTAAGCACCTTCCGCTCGTAAGGGTGCTTTAAATAAGGGCGCGCTTTGTACGGCGGTTTCTCTTTCACATTAGCGAAACGTGAAAAAGGATGAAAAGTTTCATTTATTTCTCGCCGTTAACTTAGACTGGCCGCACATAAGATAAGCTAAGCCAATCTTTTTCAATAACGACAACGAAAGTGGTTACAACTGCAGCCTCCTTTTCAGGGAGTCGCGGATTCGATCCCAGGCACGCATCTATGACTTTTGGAGTTGTGTCCATTTTAAGCGATTAAATAAGTATCACTTTCTTTAATCGCGGAGAAAATCATCGTGAGGAAATCTATGTTTTCAAAGGTTTGTGAAGTCTGCTGACTTGCACTTGGCCAGCGTGGTGGACTATAGCTTAAATCTATCTCATTACAGAGAAGACACGTGCTCTGTGTGTAGTGTGCTGACGATGGGTTGAGATGAATGAAATAGCGACGAATCAATAAACATAGGCCCAAATACTCACGCTAGTGATGTGAGTTGGCTGGTGTGTTTAGTAACTTAGAAAATACGGGAATAACCTCGTGAATGAACTCGTTGGTGTCAGCATGCGGACCTGGCAAGCTTAAAAGATACAATGCACATCCACCTAGCACGTGGAGCCAACCTAAGAGCATTGCACATCCACCATTGAGTGTAAAGCCAATAAAAATTAAATTAAGCAAACAAGCCAATTTGCGACCAGTCTTAGTGATCGGCTCGGGCTTATATTCAGCAGTTTTGACCACTACCCTAGGCTATTAGTTTTTATGTGTCTAGACTTTGTATATGACTTTTCATATAGCACAGAATTTTCCATTCCTTTCATATTATGAATGAATACAAGCAATAACACACTCAAAAATTTGGCAAATATTCAAGATGAAAAAAAAGTTTTGTTATCAAGAGTGTACGTAATTCAGAAATAAATTCTTAAATAACTCAGAGAAGTAGGTACAGTAAAAGATTCTCAACATCCGAGTGGAGCTGGGGCGGAATTATCCTCATCATCATCATCGCCCAAAATGCTTTCCCTGATTGACATAGAATAGAATAGAATAGAATAGAAATATTTTTCATTCAAATAAACTTTTTACAAGTGCTTTTGAATCGTCTGGCTCTACCACTGGTTCGGAATGCCCTTCCTGCCGTGAAGAACTAGCGAGAAACTTGGCGGTTGCTCTTTTCAAAACAAATTTACAATACAGTAAATACTATGCTATATATGCAGTGTTTCCACAATGAGGGAAGTTCCAAAAGTGCATACCTACCGACTAACTTCTATCTTAAGATGGGTAGACATAAAGTAGCCCCATTTCCGCCGGTGGAACCCGTTCACGAGCATGACGCATGACTCAGCCATTGCTTCGCTCAACCATATTTGAGGGAACGTAACAACTCGCATCACACGACTCCACCACAGAAATGTTTGAAGAGTGCGTGACATACTTATGCTACCCATGTTAAGGTATCGAATTGAAAAGCCTCTTTTAAGTAGCGACAACGTTGCCTTATATCCTCGGTCTCCACTCAAGGGCCTTACGACCCCAGCGGCTAAAGATTCTCGGACAAACGTGACCAGTCCACTGCCACTTCAACGTGCTTGCCTACGTCGGTTACTTTAGTTCTTTGGCGAATCATTTTCTTTCGAATATTTCGTTTCGAACTTTATTCTGAAATAAAATTCCGAGCTTAATTAATTTATTATTACATCGATGATTTCAATATTAAAAGACTAGCTGATGCCCGCGACTTCGTCCGCGTGGATTAAGTTTTTAAAATTCCTCAGGATTTTCTGGGATAAAAAGTAGCCCATGTCCTCAACTATACCCGTGCAAAAATCACGTCGATCCGTGGCTCTGTTGCGGCGTGATTGAAGGACAAACCAACAAACCAACAAACACACTTTCGCATTTATAATATTAGTATGATATGATTAGTAAGGATTATTTTCCTTTATCCGATAAAGTTTTGCTTCTAATTTTGATTAATGATGTTGTTAATAAACTGTCAGAATGAATTTGGAAAATATAATTTCACTTAAATGAAGCGAATTCATTACCCACTTATATAACTACGCAAGCGTGATTTATTGCGTCGATCGTTTCTCTACTCTATGTAGCGTAGATCGTTTATCAAATTATTAAAAGATACTTCACCCCAATACTAAAGTAAATAAAGTCCAGTATACGTGTTTGGGACAATTAATTGAATTAAGGAACCAATTGAACCACACCCATTACTTGTACTATTACCACGTAAGTGCGGTTTGGGTCGTTAGCGTCAACCACTTCTGTAATTTGCGAACTAAAAGGGTCGACAATTTATGTTCCACCTGTCTCCAGCAGCTGAGGGTCGGCCTTACAACTCTTACCTACGTATAACAGACCCGAATGTTAACACCTTCGTCAGTTTACGTTAGGGTGCTTTATTAGGGGCCAGCTTTGTACGATTTTCCTTTACTATTTGAGAACCTTTCTACTAGGTCGCTCTGCGTCTTAACAATTTATTGAAGACTAGCTGATGCCCGCGACTTCGTCCGCGTGGATTTAGTTTTTAAAATCCCTTGGGAACTCTTTGATATTCCGGGATAAAAAGTAGCCTATATGAGTTTCCAGGTCCTCAACTATACCCATGCAAAAAATCACGTCGATCCGTAGCCCTGTTGCGGCGTGATTGAAGGACAAACCAACAAACACACTTTCGCATTTATAATATTAGTAAGGATTCTAACCCTTTCCATGGTTGGGATTTTTAATATTATAATGTGGTGAGCACTCAGATGTGTATATAAATGTTATTTTTTCTGTGCTGCCCTTTTTTTCTGTGATATCAAACGTGCTGCCTGAGTCACATTTAAAAATTCGTATACGTTCGGTTGATTATTAATTTATAAAATTACTGATTAGGTACTTGATCAAATTACTGATTACTTAAAATAAATAAGTTATAGAAAAGCCTTTTCTCACGATGAGAAGAATTTTAGTTAGGCTACGAATCTCGTTTATTCAATGCCATAATATGTGTCTTTACAATATTGTTTTTTATTGCACAAATACATTTTCAAATTTTACCTTTACTAGCTTTTGCCCGCGACTTCGACCGCGTGGAGTTGTTTTATAAATCCCGCGGGAACCTACTGTTCTAAAAGGTACCCTATCTTCTTCTTCTTCTTTATCAACCTATAAACGTCCACTGCTGGACAAAGGTCTCCTGCATGGACTTCCACAGGCTTCGGTCTTGCGCCGCTTGAATCCAGCGGCTCCCTGCGACTCGTTTGATGTCGTCGGTCCACCTGGTGGGGGGCCTGCAAACACTGCGTTTCCCGGTGCGGGGTCGCCACTCCAACACCTTGGGACCCCAACGACCATCAGCTCTTCGAACTATGTGCCCGCCCATTTCCACTTCAGCTTCGCGACACGCTGAGCTATGTCGGTGACTTTGGTTCTCCTACGAATCTCCTCATTTCTGATTTGATCAAAGGTAGCCTATGTTACTCTTCAAATCCTCAAATATACCCATGCAAAAAATCAAGTCGATCCATTGCAGCGTGATTGAAGGACAAATCAAAAAATCTGATATCTATTAAGTAGTGGTGTAAATAAAACACGGACTATAGTAACAATTGTATCAGTTTTCCATTACAATGAACCATTCAAATTAGACAATGGCACAATGGTCTCATCCACCGTCCATTGTTCTGACGTTCAATAGATCGGAAATAGGTTTCCGATGTTCCAATGAAGATGGGTAAATTATCTCTCATTTAATATAATAAATGAAATATACATTAAGCCGCAAAATAGATGAAGAGATAAAATCATAATGTGTTGACTCATACATGGGTAGCCTAAGTATGTCACGCTCTCTTTAAACATTTCTGTGGTGGTGTCGTGTGATGTGGGGCGAGAATGGGCTACTTTCTGTCTGCCCGTCTTAACATATTGTATTGAATTGTAAGTAGGTATTCATTTTTGGAACTTTCCCTCACTGTGGAAACACTGCATATATAGCATATAGTACCTATTGTAAACTATTTTGAAAAGAGCGACCGCCGACTTTCTTGCTGGTTCTTCTCGGCAGAAACGGCATTCCGCACCAGTGGTAGGTAGATTCATCAACTATTCAAAAGCACTTGTAAAAGTTTATTTGAATAAAAAATATTTCTATTATATACAAATAATATATATAGAAGATCGTATTCTGTGGCTAATTTTATAAAATCCTACTAAACATATTTTTTTAACTGCGAAAGTTTGTGAGGATATATGGATGGATGTTTGTAAGTCCTTAACGCCACAACGAATGAACCGATTTGGCTGAAAGGAATGGAGATAACTCATACACATAGGGTACATTTTAACCCGGAGAAATAAAGAGTTCTCGCGGGATAACAAAAATTAAAACATGCGGATCAAGTAGCGGTCATCGTCTTGTCACTAGATTCTAGTCCCTTCATGTGTCGTTTACTGGTTGAAACGACATTGATGACGAATGAAAGTAAGCTAAAGTGGAATAAAATCATAGGTAGTAATGTAAGAGCGATACAGAATCGGCTTTCCGAACCGGTGGTAGAGTCATGACATGTCATAAGAGCCACAGGTTGGCCTATATGAAATAAATAATTTGGAATTTTGATTTTTTTTTAATTTTGATGGTCGTTCAACAAGCATTACTAGGTTCATTGGACCCTAAAAGTCCTTGAGGGTACATCGCGTACTAATACTAGTAAGAGTAAAAAGGAGCACCATCCAGTAAGATGGGCTGACGATATAAATGAGGGTGGTGGAAAGGAGAAAGGAGGTCAGAGCATTTATAATCTAAGCACTGTGCTTAACGACGTTAGATATAATGCTACTAAGATTGTCCAGAAAAATTGCATGAAATAGAGACGATTAACAAAATTCCTTGCAATTACCACAAGTTAAACTAACACAGCTTTTTCAATAACACTGTGACATAGACACAATGCTGCGTGATAAATCTATAGCCTCTTAACTGACCTTTGTTGCACATCATCCTTATTATTTCACTGGCAAAAAACCAAAAACAAAAACCGGCCAAGTTCGTGTCAGGTCAAGTGTAGGGTTCCGTAGTTGCAAGTCACAATTATTATTGCTGACCTAGTGTTTTTATATTATTCATGAATATTGAATATATTTTGAGTTCCGTGGTTTTTCGCGGTTCATTTCTAAAAACAGAAATAACTCCTTAACTTGTGAATCCTACTTAGCCGTGATAGTTCTCCTATAAAATTCTTGGGACATTTGACTCTAATAAAAATTAGCACTTAAAAGTATAATATTTCACAAACGGATCCCTGAATCGAAAAATTGTGTTCCCATACCCACAATATTTTTAGACCTATTCAACTACACCCCACACTATGAGATAGACGAGTAAAAATAATACATCCCCACTTTACATGTAGGGGAGGTACCCTAAAAAAAATATTTTTCAAAATTTTATTTCACCACTTTGTTGGCGTGATTAATATTTATATCCTTGCCAAATTACAGATTTCTACTACCAATAGTCTCTGAGCTAAACCGCGGACGGACGGACATACGGACGGACATGGCGAAACTATAAGGGTTCCTTGTTTACAAAGGAACCCTAAAAACTATTGTAGTATAGATAATAAATGACATAAAATGCTACTTAAATGACAGCGGTCGCAAGAACACTGACAAATGACGGGTCTGCTAGTGTCGCGAGCGTAATTAAGAGAAAGGCTCTCAGCTGAGCTCGTTGCGCGTCATCATCATTAAGGTCGACAGAGGCTTCTATTTTATTCATTCATGCCTACTAGAAAACTAAATGGGTTCAAGTAGTTGCTAATATTTACCACCTAAAATTTCATGAGGTAGGTTTGATGGTATTTCAGGGACTTGTTCACATTTTTGATTATTATGAAATATTTGTACTAAGTAATACATTTCAACAACAGAGTCAATTATTATAACACATTAGTGTTTTAGTGGGCGCAACTGAGTGATCCTTGATGTATCACAAAACGCAGGAGCTCACCATCGTTGGCGTATAGGGAGCCAACGATCATCATTTTATTTTTCACAATGAAATGATGCCATCTTATTATAAGTTCTTACGTTGCCTATGGACTCAAAGGAACTTGAAACAACGATGTGTAATGTGATGTTGAATGTCGAGGTGCATAAGTTGCGACGTAGGTTCTTTTGATGTTTACCCATAGAAATTATTGTGTCTCACGACATCAGTGTTGGGTCTTCTGATAATAGAGCAAACCGGTATCATTCATACAGGATTTTAAACATTCTTTAATATAAACTAATACGGGAACCGACTACAATCTAATACACAAACTTTCGCATAGATCGCCTTAATATTATGAACTCATTACTTCTGACGCTCTAAAAGTTCTTGAGTTGATACAATCACAACATTATAGAGGGTCTTACTACTATTGAGTCACGTGCCACTCTAAAGAAATATCAATAAGAATTATAGGGTAGAGAATATATTCGTAGGGTATTTAGTTCAGGTACACTACAATAAGCTATCAATCGTTAATCAATGATAAGACGATACAAAATGACATAACACTGCAACTGCAGTGACAGTTATCGAAAGAACACTGACAAAAGACGCATCTTTCAGTGTCGTTAACGTAATTAACGGAAAGGTTCTCGATACGCTTTCAACGGTCCTTTGTTGCGTTATCACCAAAGATCACAACCACACAGAGCCAAAAAAAGCTAGTCTAATAAAAGGAAAAAGTGACTGACTAACAGACTGACTAATCTATCAATGCATAGTTCAGACCACTCAATGGATCAGGGGCATTTTTTCATACAGATAGCTATTACAAAGTAGGCATTTGCTAAAAAGGAGTTTTGAAAATTCAACCCCTTAAAAGGGTAATAGGGGTTTGAAAAATCGAACTTAGAAGCTGCGGGCCAAAAGATTTAGATAATCACATCACATCACATGACATCACACTATCACACTTCACATCACATCACATCACATCATGATCATCACCATCATCACACTAATATTATAAAGGCGAAAGTTAGTGTGTATGTTTGTTACTCTTTCACGCAAAAACTAATTTGGCTGAAATTTGGAATGGAGATAGCTCATACCCAGGATTAACATATAGGTTACAATTTATCCCGGAAAAGTAAAGAATTCCCGCGGGAATCAAAAAACTTTAATCCACGCGGACGAAGTCGCGGGCATCGTCTAGTAAGTTAATAAGACACAGCCGTAATTGGGGCACGAATGTTTCACATTTTTTATTATCAGATAATAATAATACTACAAATATAATGTCACCATACTTTACCTCCTTCGATATCCAGAGCACGTGTCGTATCTCGCAGCAAAATAATATTATCGGGTCAGCAAATTGCAAGCGCGTCGTCGTACCGGATTGTTTTCTCACTCCAAGTTATATTACTCTTTCTTCTTATACTTAATTGACTTTGTCTCTTGTATATGGCTGTCTCTACTGCGGAGTAACTGATTAGTAATAAGTATCTTTGATGATACTAATTAAACTTCATAAGTATCATCATTGTCATCAGATTTTCAACTGTTTGTTCATATACTTTTTAAAAAGAAAGATCCTTTGAATTCCTTATTTCACTAGAGATTATATTTTATGATAAATACAAGGTTAAATAAAAAATATGTTTCGATTCAAAGCAATGTTGAAATCCTTGAATAATACATAACCCTACTCAAATTTTTATGTATTTTTTAACTTATTACTCACGGCTTATTGAGCAATGAATATTTGCGAAAAATAAGAATGATCTAAGTATGTATTTGATCTCTGATCAGACATTCATTAAAATCATAGAACAAAATTAATGTCTCACAACAAAAATCCAACTACATAATATATTCATTAGATATAACTCTAGCTTCATTCAATGTTAATACATTACAAATTATGTATTCTCTTGTAAATTATTGTAATCAAACTCAAACAGATCAGATAATATCTATAGTACTTGCTGTATGGTACTTTCTTCAACTCCGATTAATTTAGTCCGTTTATAAAATCTTTATCAGTTTTTTTACCTTCAGCAGGTCACTCGGTTGTAGTAAAGTTGTTAACAGTTTTATGCATCGTAAAAACAGCTTCCGCGAGCTAAACTATTCCCAAGTTTCCTCATGAAAACTCATGTTGTGCTAACAAGCAATCTTTGAAGGTACCTTTTGAATCTTCATAAACCTCAGATGCTCCAAATAAAGAGATTATTATTATAAACTTAGAAATCAGTGGTGTAAAAATAAACCTCCTACAGAAACTCCTTTTCGCCTTTTTAAAGATTTTAGGGATTCTTATAATAAACTCCCTTATGTACGATTTTTATATATTGAGCACTTATAATTTTTACCAGATCCCTGTTAAATTTATCTCATTCATGTTAGCTTTTTAATAACATCACCCGTGTATAGTTAGATTTTTAAAAATCCCACGGAAATGTTTAGATTTTCTGGAATAAAACTAACTTGACATAGGTTAGTTTTTATTCAACTCAGCAGTTTCTCAACAATACTCTTATAATATGGTCCGTTGCTGCAAGACTGAGGGAAAAATCGGCAAGCAAACATAATTTTACATTAAATTCACATATTGGTAGTATAAGCAATGTAAATGCAGGATTACTTAGAATAAAGATAAGATTTTTACTAAAGCGTTTATAATATTAATAATAATTTGTAAGTAAATTAAGGGATAAAAATGCAGAAATTGTAAAAAGTAAATCTTACCTGACAAGTTTTTAGACCTTTTAGACCGTCGTAAGTTTATATATTTAAACTTCAATAAATGTGGAAAGTGGAATATGTCGCAAGTTATCTTGAAAGCCCAAGGAGTTAGTTCCAAACTCGACCAAAGTTATTAAACAGCAAGTAGTCACAACAACATAAGCTGTTATGCTTAGAACTAGCGGAATAGAAAATTAGATGAACTTGAAATTAATGTATTTACGAGTTAATAGAGGTTTTAATTAAAAATGTTCACTAATTTAAAATGTTAGCTTTCTGTATTCTCCGTTGAAAATAAAACATACTCGTGAAAGAATTATTTCGAAATGTTAATTATTTTCCAAGATATAGAATTTTAAAGTGAGCGCGCGACGACCCGCGTTCAATGCGCGTGACGTCATAGCACAAGAATCGCTCCGTTCCCGCTCTTCCGTATGGCGTTATTAGGTATTCTGGAGCTTGCTATTCAACTAGAAGCGATGAAAGAAAACAAAACACTGCGCGAGTAAACTATTGCTACTACAGCAACTTGCGACTATACTAGCGGCACGCTATGATGGCCGGTTTGACGTTTGTCCGCTCATGAAGTTCCGTATTAATTGATAACGACTTTGAAGGAAATAATTGTATTACTTTATTGACGATAGTGATGTGCAGAGATTCATAAATTTTATCGAATGTAGTTTTAGGTTTAGGACTCAAAATTTATTTATTAAATTGATTTCTAAAATGTATACAAGTGTAGAAAAATCAGTTTGCACCATTTAAGGGGTGAATGTACTTGTGAATATGAACAATTTTCAAAATGCAATGCTAAAATTATTAGAAGAAGCTTGTGAACATGTGACTAAAGGAGACTGGGAAAAGGTTGTGAATAGAACTGTTAAATTAATAAGGGAAGATTATGAAAGAGATGTGAAAATAGATAATATTATAGAAAACGAACATATAATTATTAATGTAGGTGATGATAGCAGTGACGACAGTGAAAATAGTAGTATGGACGAATCTGATTAATTATGGCCTTTTGTGGCACCTTTTTTGGTATCTTTTGTATTCATATGTTTCTTGTGTGCATATAAAGTATGTATATTCATTTTCATTCAAATATTCAGTTCGTTCAAATAAATTAAATAAACATATACATTTTTGTTTTATTAAACCTATTTAATCAGGTACAAAAACAAAACTTAATTGTTTTTTGTTCGAGAATAAATTGACATTCCACATCACTATTGTAATGTGTCAAACCGGCCATCATAGCGTGCCGCTAGTTTAAGTGGAGCCTTGGAAAATGACGTCACACACAGTCACGTGAATGTTAGCGGGTATATATTTATTTGAATACAATATGTAAAATCATAGCTACTTGGTATTTTTAAATACAACAAAAACTAAATAGTTTATCTGTTTACATAAAAGCTTAAAAAAGCAAGTGATTTTACGTTTCCTAATTGTATTTCAACAAATAAATATTATTATTAAAATGTATTGAAAATTGAAATTACCATCAGGTACGATCGCAGTAAAGGGCTATGTTATCCTTACTAATATTATATGCGAAACTGTGTTTGTTTGTTGGTTTGTTGGTTTGTCCTTCAATCACGCCGCAACAGGGCTAGGGATCGACGTGATTTTTGCATGGGTATAGTTGAAGACCTGGAGAGTGACATAGGTTACTTTTCCCCCGGAAAATCAAAGAATTCCCGAGGGATTTAAAAAACTAAATCCACGCGGACGAAGTCGCGGGCATCAGCTAGTCACGAATAAAAACAAGAAACTCCTTTGTGCGTTATATCAGCATATTTACTTATTTTTCCACTATATTATGGTTTCACATGACGTCTATGCAATATATTTCCAACCTTTTTCTCCTTTCCAGATCTCGGCAACATTAAAGAGATGCGCTGACGGAGCCAAGATGGCCGCTAGTGTGGTGTTGTTAGCGCTTCACTTCGCTGTCGCAGCTGCCGGGAAGTGTACCACGTAAGTGCTCTTTAAAATAAAACTGTACTTTTAGGTCAACATTGGTACTTATTCTGTTGTTCCGTCTCTAAACTTTACAGGTCTTAAAAAATCTTTTGAAGTAAAACTTCTTTACGCACGCTTGACTTGGGGAGTAAGCTGGTGAATGCGTTACGAAAAGTGTGATCGGGCGAGGCGAACAGAAGTTGAGAGGGCCATAATTATAAATTAGTGAAGATATAAAGATAGTTACGTTTCGTATATTACTGTAGGGGCTAGAGAGAGAGGTGCAAGCACACATTTTCTTTTTCTCTTTCTCTCATATCCAGTTGCGTTTCTTAAATTTTACTTCAGTCTTTAAAGCACACTCGTTTTTTTTTAAAAAACCGATTTCGAACGCCACTACAAAGTATACTACTTCCTACTGATATTATAAATGTGAAAGTTTGTGAGGATGTTTGGATGGATGGATGGATGGATGTTTGTTACTCTTTCACGCCACAACGAATGAACCGATTTAACTGAAATTCGGAATAGAAATAGCTCATGCTCAGGATTAACACTAATAGGCTACTTGAAACCGACGCGCGACGCTGGCCCGTCACATGCCATCAGGTGAGATCGCAGTAAAAGGCTACCTCTTAAAAAAATCTAAAAAAGTAGGTATATACAGGTTTGTACATTCTATCTTTAATGAAAGCTCAACATAATATTTTTGTACAAAAACCTTTCTAAATCCTACATTCTGCCTATTAAAATTTCCGGGAAAAAAGTCTGAATAGCAAAATTATTTTCGATGCTCGTTAGCTTTAGCAAAATTGGGTTACCAGCTGTCACGTCAAAATAAATAATAAATCTCCAAATTAAAAACGAAGTCAAAATGATTGTACTCTTAAATAAATCGCGTACACTACAAATGAAAGTGGCACTTTGTGCTTGGCTTCTTTAATACGTAGTCCGGAGCAATTTAAATTTTCATCAAAGGAAAAGCACCCTGACCTTACTTTCTCGCGATTCGTCTGCGGTACCCATACATTTCAAGAAAAATCAATAGAGTTTAAAGTTCGCAAACGACACAAATTCCGGCCCACTTGACCTTCTCAATGAGAAACCACGTTTTAAATATGAAAAGCCTCTTCTATGATGAAATGCTGGGTTAAAATCGACCGGGACGAAAGTGAAAATGTGTCAAGTGTGAGAGGAGTGAAAACAACTTTACCGCAAACAACTTTGTAGAACCTTCATTTTGTTTGGAACAGCGTCACTTTCGAATGAATGATGAAAATTTCATCATTTCTGCATTATATTTTAAAAATTAACTTTGAATTTTTTTCTATGAAATTTCATTTTCACTTTCGAATGAATGATGAAAAGGTTTGCCATTCCTGCATAATATTTAAAAAAAACTTTGTATTTTTTGCTATAAAATTTTGTACCTTTAACGATTATTATTATATTATCTCGTTCTTGTTAACTTTGAAACTGGATAAGCTTTTGCTTTTTTATGCCGAGTTTAAAAAAAATGTTTTTAATTGGAACGTGAGAGTAAATCCAGAGCGCTTCGAGGTATTGTGCCTATATTGTTAAAAGTATTATGTTTCGTAATAATTATCATTTTAAATTTAAAATTGGGTTTTTTACGTTTATTTGTCAACAGCAGAGAAATTAGTTAATTTTACCCATTTAAAGCCACGTAAGCTTTAAAGCATCAAAAGATAAACATTTAAATTGAGAAAAGTATTTTTATTTTTAAAAGAAAACTCTTTAATTTCTCATTGTATAAATACCTACTAAATAGTGGTTTCGAACCTAGTCTTTCCTAGTATGTATATTAATATGAAAATATATGCATGAATCTCTTTATGAAATGACAATTCTTTCAACCGCGATTTTTCGGCAATGGTTACGACTATTATAAATCACAAGTTTGTCCGCACGGACGAAGTTTCATAAAAAGTAGCATAAATCACTCACTAGGTCTTCAACTATACTCCTACAGAAAAATCATGAAGATTATATGCTTCATTATGAAGTTCATATTTTGAATGATAGAAGGAAAAACCAAGAAACAAACACATCAGTAGGGATGCTTTAAACCAGCTTTAAACTTACGTTATTCACATTAGATTGCCGTATAATACTTATAATTTCAAACCACTCCAAATAATCTGGTTAGATTCAAGCAATAATGTATTACTCTGTTATATTCGTAATACCCCAAAGCTCATGTCCCAAAATCCACAAACGCAATATCGGTTGCCAGCAACATCGAACAACTCTATCCGATCTGCTTTCATTAAGCTATGTAGGGGTGCCCTTACATTTTATGATCGCTCCGAAACTTCAGCGATAATCATTTTTCACAGGCCAGGGTGTTGTAAAACGACTTGCAAACAATGGGGTTTCCAGAGGGCTAATTTTATTCTGGAAAGTCATTCCCCTAACGATGTCCTAACTTCACTGCTTGTTCGGTGAGTTGGCAGTTCTTGTATAAAAAAATTAGTTGCTTTTAGTAGTAAATACCTTCTTAAAAAATTCGGCTGTCTCATCTTTTCTTAAAGATTTCTTACAAGTTTTTATTTAACTTGCAATATGTGTTTAGGTCAAATCTTGCAAGATGAATTACAACCACTTCCCGGTTTCTAATTGAGCTGAAATTTTGTATGTACTTGTAAATCGGATGATAATGCAATATTATTGGGACATGGAGCTGATTTGATGATGGAACTGAAAGATGGCTATCGGAACTGTGTAGTAATATTATGGAGCCCTGTAGCTCTCCATATTTGTTATTTGATAGAAAATTAAACACCGGATACTCGAACTCATTTAAATAGGGTTGAATACTTATATTAAATAGTAAATAAATCTATAAAAATAACAATATCGCAGAAATTTTGTAAGCAGCCGGCAGCGGCTGATAGATGGTATAGATTGCTTGCGCAGACATCTCGCGCAGCTATTTATTTGTTTTCCAATGTTATGAACATATACAGGTTGTATACGCTACAATAAAACACAGACATACTTTGTATGTCTGTGCAATAAGACGACGTAAACCCATCAAATGTAGGCTACTTTGATTTGTCTCGCAAGTACTCTAGTCCTAGTTGGCATTCAGGGCCTGATGATGAAGCCGGAAGGTGGTTTGGTGGTTTAGCTTTGGTAATAAATCGACGTAGCTATAAATCGACGTATCACACCATCAAGTTTAGGTTCGTTTGATTAATCTTGACAAGTACTCTGGTCCTAGGTGACATGACATTCAAGGTCTGATGATGTAGCCAGCTACTAAATCTAAAAGCTTGTTTTTTGAAAATAAAATTTTGTTTTAAATTAAGTTTAAAACTACGAACAATAGTATTTGCAGATTTAAAAAGTTGCCATTGTTGTTAAAGAGAAACCGTTTGATTATGAGAAGATTGAGTAAAATTTTAGGAAGTTTCTAATTTTGATTCTCTTTAAAAATTTGGTTGCATTTCTTTTGAATGAATTAATTTAATAAAGCCTCAGATTGGCAATCTCGTTTAGGACAGGTAAAATCTTGGGTTGCATCCAACTTACATCAGGTGAAATTCAATTTAATCTGAACTAGTTCTTACTGTTCCTGGTTTGGGAGATTTCATTATTCGGATTTCTTTACGGAATTTCAATAATGCGCTTTTCTAGTTTAGCACGTTGCATTTTCATTTATTTTATACCAAAACATAATGTCTAAGATTAAAAGTACATTTAGTGTGAGTTTATGTCCACAACGTTGATAGTTTTCAAGCATCGAAATATAATAACGTAAGAGTAAAATGGAATTAACGGTTCTTGTTCTAAAGTCTTGAATTCAATACTACCTATTTTTATTTGTCAAAGTTTCCATTTGAGGGGTATTATAATAGCATCCCACAAAATGAAATAGTAAAAGTAAATACTATATATTTATGCATAGCTCCTGCGAGACAAAACCAATAAAATTACGCTTTAGAACGAGCATTTTCAGAATTTCTTTAAAAATCTGCCACAAAAGTATTCACTAAAACAAAATTATTTATCACGGAGAGGTATTCAAATAATCACAGATGAAGCGTAACTGAGTAGGTATGAAACGATATTTTGTATGATAATATTTTAGTAGACCCTTTACAAGGGTCAAAACCAACCGAAAAAGATACAATTTTAGGAATAATAAACAACTTATGTTTTAAGAGTTATATTGTATATTTCATAAAAGACCAGTCGCGTTACTTATTAGATTATCTGAGCTGTTTTTAGCAGACTTCAAAAAAGAAGGAGGTTCTCAATTCGTCGGAATCTTTTTTTTTAATTTTATTTTTTTATGTATGCTCACCGATTACTCGAAGACGCCTGAACCGATTTGGAAAATTATTTTTATGTTTGAAAGGGTATACTTCCCAGGTGGTCCCATTTTATCGAAATCAGTTAAGCGATTTTTAAAAATCAACAATTAATTATATACTTTGTAAAGGCGGTTGTCTTAAGTCGGTTTTTTAAAAATAATATTTTATATTAAATTATAGTATTTGGTTGGTAACACAATATGATGATAAAGTATGCTACGGATCTCTAGAGCGATTTTTCTACTTAAAATTACCATTAAGTAACAATATTATCTTTGTTTTTTTTCTACTATCAATTAGCTGATAAGTGTCTAATACTATTTGAACTTCTACTTAATCTTTAATTTCTATATTAGTTACATTTTACAAGTTACAATATTCATAAGTTATCTTTTCTATAGTTTAAATTTTCTTAAGTTACAGTCCTTTAACATTCATTAGTTTGTGCTTACTATGTTTTTGTGACCTAGTTATAAATAACACTTGATTCTTAATACTAACTCTACAATTATGCACTTTCTACACTGACACGAAAGATTTCTTGCTTCTTTTAATAAATCACAACTTTAAGAAATGTACATAAAATCACATCACACTAATATTATAAAGGCGAAAGTTGGAATGGAGATAGATTATACCTTGGATTAACTCATAGGCCACATTTTATCCCGGAAAATTTAAGTGTTCCCGCGGGAATCATAAAAACCTTAATTCACGGGCATCATCTAGTTATTAATATGTACCTACTTTTTTTGGTACCTACTGTAAATTAAAGATATTCTTAAAAATTTACACAATAAGCGATTATGGTGTAACCATAGACATCGTTAAAATGTCACCCTACACCTTATCCGCATAGTCTTCTCATAAAACATTTTACGAAACCCTCGCAAGGTCTTGTAGAGAATCTTTACATGAGCCTTAATACAACTCGCCCGCGGCTCATTACGTCTTAATAAATTATTCATGAGCCTCCGTTACTTGCTTCCACTGAGCCAAGTGACCCGGAGGTTTGGGAGCCTTTATTGACTTCACTTTCAAGTCATAAATCACGTTCTGGACGGAAAAACTCTATTTAACTTTCCTTAAAAATCTCAGAAACTTAGTTGTTTATCACGGGCTTTTTATCAATTTAGAAAAGCACAGTTTTTATAAATGAGAAGACTAATTGACTTTTAAGATTGTAAAAAAGAGAGGTTATCCAAAAATGAAGCTTACGTGAAATTCTCTTTTGGAAAGGCCTCTCTTTTCTCTTGCCATTTAGCTGATTTATATACTTTGAAAACTGAAGAATAACGATTGAGAATCCAATAATTAGGGCGAGCGGAGGGTGAAAAAAAATATAATTTCATAACCATTAACTTAAAAATTATTACGTTAGAAAAACTACGCGAGCTAGCTGAGCTTTGTGAGGGACAAAGCTCAGCTTTTTGCTAGTTACAATAATATTTATCCATGCTATGCCGATGGGTGCAACTTTTACTTTATATGCATGTATCTCACACGTGGTCGTAGGTTTTATGTGAGCACACACTTCTCCTCCATTGTTTGTTTTGGTAATACCAATTTTAACTGTAGGTATACCAATCTTAGCAAAGGTAAACTTCAGATGTTATAAAAAAGACGTCTTTTTCGTCTGATCCGTTAAGTACTGAATAACCTGCAGGGATATAGAACAGATTTGTACCAAAAGGATGTTTTTAACTAAATTAGCTAGATTATACTTAACACAGAACTTATTTTGAAATAGTTAATTGCTACAATTTTTATTTGTAATTTTACCTATTTTTTTTTTTTTTAAGACAATAGACCAAATATTTTTAAGCCACTCACCTAAAATCGGTAAGCAGTGGGTAGTGAGCTAACCAGAAAAAAAAAATTCAGCACAAAATTCGAGACCAAATAAACAACCTTGATGTGAACCCTCGGAAGGGTTGCCAACAATAGAAAAAAGAAATAGGGGCACTTAAGAGCCCTTCGAGGCGGGCTCAAAGCAATCGGCGAGTTACTTCAATTAAACAGATGACTTTCTGGAATAAATCGAATTTCCCGCCTTCTTCAGCCTTAGTACGAGTTTATTCATCTCTACATAATATTTTTCAACAATATTGACAGATTTCGATTAAATCAAAGCTCTAAAATGTCAAAAAAAGATGACGTTGCGGCACCGCAATATCTAATTATTTTGTAGGATAGTGCCACATTATTGGCGGCGGAAGGAGTTTATTATGTAGGACGTTGCAAAGTATCGCGATAATACCGGTCGTCATAATATAGCATTCTACGGACTTTTGTTTGTAGGGCACAGGATCGCAGAAGTAACGTAGCGACACGCATGACGCAGCGTGTTGCATAGCCGTAAACCGCCTTGTTTTGAAATCGTATCCAATTTGCACCGCTGGCGCTGTCTGTGGAAATATTAACGTATTCAAGCCATTTGGTTCCACTATATTCTGACTGCCTAAAATTGCAACTTTTTCTACTACATGAGCAAACTCATGCCAAGCTTGCTGCGATAAATCGAGTTACTCGCCTCGTTCTCAGCATTCAGTATTAAATTGTGTATTGATGGAGGCGAAAATAACTTAATAATTTTATATTTTACTTTTTATATTCCGCTTTGAAGTAACATAGATCTCATTCTAACTCACTGAATAATAAATTAATGGCATATTTTAGTCAGCCAGAATTAAAATACACATGTTTAAAAAATTTTGCTGTCATAGAAGATACGAAATTGCAAATAATATACATTTATCTTTAAAAACTAACAAACTTATTTGACAGGGTTTTTAATCAGTGCATAGGGATCCCCTGGCACTGGATTTTACCAAAATCTTATGGTGGTAATTTAAAAGAAGTAAGTATATATGAATATGAGTTTTTAGTTTTTGAATATAGGGAAATTAATTTAAATGTGAATTGAGCTTGTCGAATTGATCGGCATCCATTATTCTAAGATTGCGGTGAAATAAAATAAATAATTAAGATTAAAGAAATTTTTTAAAATCATTTTTCATAAAAAATCTTGCCCGTTACAGACGACAAAATGAATATTATCAACATTATTTTTTTTTTTATCTTTATTTTAGGAGTTTGGTCCTAAAGGACTACGCCACTCCGTAAATCTTCAAGTTAGTCTTAACCTTAACAATATCACGCCTCAGCAGGCACTTCCTAAACAGCCGTACCAGCGCCCTAGCCTCATCCGACAGAGGTTGGGCCAGAGCGCTGTTACAGCCGCCGATCGGCCGGAGCATGGGAAACCGGGCAAGAGTATCCCATCTCTCGGCCTCTTTACGGACACATTCCAGTAGCACATGGAAGACGTCCTCGGGCTTGTCACAGTCCGGGCAATTGGGTGTTGACAATTTTTTCATGAGAAAACCAAATTTAGCCAGTGGAATGTGTCCACAACGAAGCCGTATTAGATGTACAACATCTCGTCGGCCTAGTGAACAGTTGCTAACCCAGGATGTAAATGGTTCAGATTGGACCGTCCTGTACCAGATACCTTTATCTTTCGACCGACAATCAAAGTAAATAGCACTTCAAGTGGACCATTTTTCAAAGAGGTTGCCCTCAACTCAGAAAAACACATGTGTCAATATTGATAAAATAAATCTTGCTAGAGTTGTTGCTTTACATTCTAGTAACCTGCAAACAGACGCTATCGCGACGCTATATCGCGAGATACGTAAAGCCTGTGATCATGAGATAAGACTTGGTGTCTGGGGACCTTAAGACGCATCATTAGACGTGCGATGGAACCATCACTCAGGCAAATCGCTGACTTTAACGAGACGCGTGGAAATGATAACATAATACAGGGATCCGTCAGCTTTTAAGAGGGATATTATTTTGTTTGATAAAGAGGAAAATATTCGTGTTTAAAATGTGCTTAGGTGCTTATTTTGAAAGCTAATATGAATTAACGAGTGACCTGAATTAGCTCTTCTTATAAGTTTGTAGAAATTATATATAAATATTATACTTACATATATCAGTACATGGACATACATATTATTAGGTGTCTTGTAAGGACTTCCATATGCTTCGGTCTTGCACCGCTTGAATCCAGTAGCGGCTTCATTTTAATTCGTTTGATGTCGTCCACCTAGTGCATAAATATTTATAAAGGAATTATTATTAAGTAATTATGTTAATAGATAATAATATTGTTCGTAAGTTTTACTATACCTAAGCAAAGAAGGTTGTATGAAGTGAATAGAAGATACATGAACCGCAAGTGAAATGGAAGCTTTGTCGAAACAGCTCAACAGAATCGAGCTAACAAACAGCTCACCTGTGGTCTCATATTGAGTTTGCACGGATGAGCAAACAACTTTGCCAAACAAGGATAACTTAATAGGATACAGACACATATAACAGAACAGAATAGAAAAGAAAACTTAAGTCTTTCTTTACATGGCAAGGTAGTTCTTGACCGCGATCTCACCACTTTTCGATAAAAATGGGACCACCTGGGGAGTATACCCTTTCAAACAAAAAAAGGATTTCCCAAATCGGTTAGGCGTCTTCGAGTAATCGGTGGACATACATAAAAATAAAAAAGATTCCGACAAATTGATAACTTTTTGAAGTCGGTTAAAAACTAAAAATCGGTCATTATTAAACACGGAATATGTATCCATTAATCTGACAAGAGCAACGAATAAATTAGGGTAATTTCCTTAGCCCATATCCGCCGTCCCGCTCTGTACAAGAAAATACTCATTACCGAAATGTGTAATCATTTTAAGAGCTAAGTTTAATGTTCGCAAGCCTGTGGCACAGCGGTGCGAGCGCGTTTTAAATATTAAAACCAACCAAAAGTTTGTGACGTACATCTAATAGACCGGAAAGTTTAGTTTTCGGCAGCACGTTTCACAGTTAGGGGATTAACTAGCCACGGCCGAAGCATCCCATCAAATTGCAAGGAATTGCTGTTATTCAATTTACTCAGCAAGAGACCTATTTTCAGGTACAACCAGACCAGAGAAAATTTTCAAAAAAACTAACGTTGAAGCTTATTACCCTCATAAATTAACGGAGGTTAAGTTCTGAAATTAAGTGTAATCATATTTTTATAGATAATAAAAACAATAAGTACAAGGTAAGAATTATTCACTGTAGATAATGTGATTACGTCCCGATTTGAGCGGGACAGTCCCGCTTTTGATAAATGTGTCCCGCTGTCCCTAAACGTTCACGTTCTCGTTAACTTTAGACGCTAGTGCATTTTTCAAACGCTTAATCTGCAACATACTTTTCCCTGACGGGAATTCAACTTTGAGTATTAAACCAGCACGAATTCAAGCGCATAGCAATATAAAAAACAACCTAACGTAATTCCAAAACATAACACAACATTATGTAATAGGTATAAGGTTCCGAAAAGATATTAAATGGTTTATCGTTAACCGTCGGTATTTACAAACAAATCCCAAATCGAATTGAAACCCTCAACGGGAATTTAACGATCAAAATAGATTATTTGTTGTTATAATCGTGATGTTTCCTCTGTATAACGTTTTTGTAAACAAGGAGCTTACAGAATACAATGTTGTGTGTTGAAACCAGTTTTAGGTTTATTAACTGACTAGCTGATGCCCGCGACTTCGTTCGATGGATTTAGTTTTTAAAAATCCCGCAGGAAATATTTGATTTTCCGGAATATAAAGTAGCCTATCTAGGTCATTTATGCCCATGCAGAAATCACGTCTATCTGTTGCTCCGTTGCGGCGTAATTGAAGGACAAATCAACAAACCAACAAACAAACGCTTTTTCGCATTTACAATAAGTAAGATAGTAAGGAAGGCATTAATAATAGTTTCAAATTAAAAAAACGCATCCCATACTTATTAAATAGCCTACCAACCCATATAAGAAATGAACATAATACACGTAAACTATTAAAACAACATTTTGCCTCAATTCTATAATAATTACCTACTTAATAGAATTCTAAGAAACTACAGTCAACATGAATACTCAGTTTTGTCGATGTAAGTTAGTTCATAAGATTATTGAATTGAACTTTTCTAAGAAATAAATAAAAAAAATAATAATAAAAAAAACAAATTAGTTTCATTAGTTTTAGTTCACTAATATTAAGTCAAATACAAGTATTAACCCTGAATCACAGTCTACCTTGAATTGAAAACGCAGTATTCATTGTCAAATAAAATAAATATTTCTTATTTATTAATTTAAGTCTGCGTGGATTTAATACATTTTTTTCGCCCCTTTTTACCTCTTAAAGGCCGAAATTTATTTTAACCCCCAATTAATACTATGATGGAAATAAACGATTTATTTATTATTATCAATTAATACTCCCACCAGTGCCACCACCGTGGCCAGTTACTAGTCACTAGTAGGTACTAGTACTAGTAACTAATTAAGGCTAGACTAAGCGAATTGAAGTCGCTGTCAGACATCACTCTTTGCTCTTGGACTATTATGGTACATATTATTTTGCGGTATTTTTTGAGCTGACTTGGTAGGCCGGGAATAAGAACAGATAGCGTCACGTGTGCCCTACGTGCTTATTATGAGAACAGTATGGATAAAATAAATAAAACCTATATATTATTTTCGGAGGATTCGATGTTTTGAAGATGCGTTATTCTCATGACAAATAGGATTGGATAAAAGAAAAATTGTCTTGGCAGATGAAAACACTAGAATTTTTTGTCGTTCTAAGAAAATAGTGAAATGTTTTCGGATGGTTCGTACTATGGAACTAGGACTAGTTCCATGGTTCGTACCTAATTTTTTTTTTTCATTTTGTTGTAGACCTTCTTTATAATACTAGCTGATGCCCGCGACTTCGTCTGCGTGGATTTAGTTCATAACATCCCGCGGGAAATCTTTGTCACCCTCCAGGTTCTCAACTATACCTATCCAATAAATCACGTCAATCCGGAGCTTTGTAGCAGGAAACATTTGATCGTCTTGCTCGCGGCATTGTTAATGATGATTCAAAGAGAAAACATATTACTGATGATATTATCAATTACGTTAAACTATAATTTTTATAATTGTTTTTACCATAATTAACCAAATACAAAATTACGTTTAGCTGTCATTTACGTTTTGTTCTTCCACTGTCATTTTCGTTTTTTTATTCCATGTCAGATGCATTTTTGTTATACCAGGTTTTATATTGACTTGACAGAAACGCGGTCGAACGGGATAAAAAGTATCCTATGTCCGTCTCCTGGTTCTAAGCTACCTCTCCACCAATTTTGAGCCAAATCGGTTCATCCGTTCTTGAGTTATGAATAGTGTAACTAACACCACTTTCTTTTATATATAATTAATATTAATATTAATATAGCACATTTTTTTTAAATCCCGTGGGACCTATTTAACTATCGGAAATAAATAGTTTGGCCGTTTTCTTTACTACTGTATCGATTGAAATTCTTCTTTATTCCGAATAAATTTTTAAATACATATCAAAAATTCCGAGGCCGACGGGGTTCGAACCCACATCTCTTGGGAATCGCACCCGAGTGTGTTGATCTTACACCACGGGCAAGTCGAACTTTAGCAGCTGTTAGCGATATTCTTATTCTTTATGAACCAATAGATCTCCACTGCTGAACAAAAGTCTTTTACATGGAGTTCCACATTCCTCGGTCTTGCAAACACAGATGCACTCTCTATTCCTTCACTCTCATAGTCGGATGGGACGGAAATCCGACACGACCGGAGAGGGAACAGGCGTAGGATCGACCGCTCTCCGAGGCACGGGGGTGACTCACCGCTGAATTCCTAACTCCGGGCTAGTAGGTACTGAGAATATCTTGACAGAAAAACCCAATACATTTTTTTGGCCCGACCCGGGAATCGAACTCGGGACCTCATCATCTGTAGTCGAACTAGCTAACCACTAGACCAACGAAGCAGTTATCCATCTATAATTCACAACTGGCAATACATTGTAGATGTAAACTGTTCCGGAAAAAAAGTCGAACGTAGTCAATAAAATTTCCCAAACTTGCGGACCACTTGACTCAGACGAGAGAGCGCTGGCCTATGAATAATTTATTATGACGTAATGAGCCGCGGGCAACCTTTGAAGCGATGTACAGATTTTGTAGTCTTGGAGAACTAGAGAAAGTTCATTGAAGTAAGATTAAAATCACCCTTTAATTCAACAAATTGGAAGGTTAAGTGGGGACTATCAAACAGGAAGTGTTGAATCATCTTCAAGGAGAGCGTATTCCAATCACAAACAACTTTTGTTAACTAACGCAAGCTGCGATAAAAAATCCTTTGACTGTATTCATCATCATCATCATAAACCCATCAACGGCGCACTAAGCGCAGGCCTCCTCTCAGAGAAGGGTTATAGGCCATAGTCCACCACGCTGGCCCAATGCGAATTGGCGGACTTCACACACCTTCAAGAACATTATGAAGAACTCTCAGGTGTGCAGGTTTCCTCACGATGTTTTCCTTCACCTAAACGGTGAAGGAAAAGGAAAGGAAAAGGAAAGGAAAGCAAGTGATATTGCTTAAACGCACTTGACTCCAAAAAGTCAGAGGTGCGTACCCGGTATCGAACCTGCGACCCCCCGAATAGGAGAACACAGTCCTAACCACTATCACTGCTTGACTGTAGTGCTGATTTCAAATTGAAGTACTTTGAATGACGGAAGATGCTGTGGTGCATACAATTTGAAAATAGCTCATTGTAAACTTTTGTCACCAACCGTGACCAAATCAATTTTCAAATCTGACGCAATTTTCACCTGTGCCTTGGCCTGTAGCTTTGTCTGTACCTCGTTTGAATCAGAGTTCAAAAGAATGGTGGCCGTCACACAGCACCTCCGATCACTATTTTCACGAAGAGATTCGCGCTATCTAATAAGCTTTACAAACTCATCATCGAACGGCTATTTTCTGCAATCCATCAACATTACAGTTTGGAAGTAGGAAAAGTAGACAAGCCTATGAACTCTGAAATACGTAACACTAACGAAAATAGGTCATTTTCCTCAATAGATATCGGCATTTTCGATGACCATCCGCTTATCCTATCTGTCAAAGAAGCTTGTTAAGTTGTTCCTCTAAAAACTAACGTCATCATCAGCGGCACACTACTAAGCGCAGGTCTCCTCTATAGTCCACCACGCTCGACCAATGCGAATTGTCGGACTTCACACACCTTCGAGAACATTATAGAGAACTCTCAGACTGCAGGTTTCCCCACGATGTTTTCCTTCACCGTTGAAGCAAGTGACATTTAATTGCTTAAACGCACACGACTCCGAAAAGTCAGAAGTCCCGGGATCGAACCTGCGAACCGTCGAATAGGCTATTACTGCTTCTGATGACTCTATCCAATGGTGGTCTATCTAAAAACCAACGCGATCAATAATTTATGGTCCCGATAAACGACTCTATGACTTCTTCTCCAACTTAAAGATATATCTAGACCAATGCTAGGAATATGATTCTTATAGAGATCTCCTCGTGTCGGTCTCGTATCACCTGTATTCAATGACTCCACATCCTTGTGACTCATGTGATGACGTTGGCCCACCTAGTGGGAGGGTCTATGGACACTGAGATTTACGAGGCTGGAACCTCGTACCGATACCACCATGTTGATGGGACCCCAGTGTCTAGCGATTCTTCGAACTACTTCTTTGTCGCCTGCTTATTGCCACTTCAGCTTCAAAACACACTGAGCGATGTCGGCGACTCTGGTTGATCTACTGATCTAAACGACTATTATGTGCTCAAAGACAAGATTTTGAACAAATTTGTATTAATAGCCGATGCCCGCGACTTCGTTCGCATGGATTTAGTTTTTAAAATCCTTCGGGAACTCTTTGATTTTCCGGGATAAAAGTAGCCAATGTCACTCTCCAGGTCCTCAACTATACCCATGCAAAAAATCACGTCGATCCGTAGCTCTGTAGCGGCGTGATTGAAGGACAAACCAACAAACACACTTTCGCCTTTATAATATTAGTATGATAATATCATCATTATGTACAAATAATAAGATAGATATAGTAAATAAGAAAACAATGTAAGCCTTATGGATATGAAATTAGTTTTCTCGTAAATCCGCTTTGTCAAAAACATTGGCCAAAATACTCCCCGGAAAAAGTCATCAGACTTACAAATGTACACATTTATTTGATCCAGGATTAAGCTGGCAGTGGCACTCTCCGAAAATCTTTTTACTGATGAAAGGATGAGGAAGGATATTTTAGTTCGTTTGGTAGGGCACATCAGTAGAAATAATCCCATAAAACTTGTTCTTTTATCTTAGATACATTACTCGACAGTAATTATTCCACATTGTATCGCTTAACCTCAGCTTCGTAGACGGTGGTCTTTGTCACTCATACAATGTGTATTTTATTACTTTGTGCTTCAGAGATGACGATTCAGCCAGCTGATCCTTACTGCCGGGAGTTGTATGTATTTTGTAATACTCCGGTCATAAATCTACTCACAAAATTTCAGTTTAGTACATAAGTTAAATGTAAATCACAAACCCTAAAGAATCACCTTAAAGCTAAGTGGTTTGCCGTAAATGTACCAGAATCAATCACTTCAATTAATTCCCCGCTCTAAAAGTGGAGTTCTTTCCAATCTAGAGCGCAAAGAACAAATGGGAGTCCGAGGAAATAGCTATGTGAGACGATATCTCAAGTGCACGGTCACATTATTAGAGGAAACTTAAGCTTTACTTTGTACAAGAAAATGTTTGGAAAATTTGTAAGGAAAGGAAAGTCCGCGCAATAGACGCTACATTTTCTTTAAATCTATCGGTTAATTATTTTTTCTCCTATTAGAATAGAATAGAATAGAATAGAATAGAATAGAAATAGAATAGAAATGTTTTTTATTCAAATAAACTTTTACAAGTACTTTTGAATCGTCAATGAGTCTACCACTGGTTCGGAATGCCGTTCCTGCCGAGAAGAACCAGCAAGAAACTCGGCAGTTGCTCTTTTCAAAATACTTTTACAATATACTTAACAGATATTCTATGTATGCAGAGTTTCCACAATGAGGGAAAGGTCCACAAAAGCATACGTAATTATTTCTAATTATAATTCAACACATGTCAAGACGGGCAGACAGAAAGTAGCCCCATTGCCGCTGGTGGCACCCGTTCACGAGCATGACGCATGACCCAGCCATTGCTTCGCTCAACCATATTTTAGGGAACGCAACAACCCGCATCACACGACACCACCGCAGAAATGTTAAAGAGAGTGTGACATACTTAGGCTACCCATCTTAAGGCATCGAATTGAAACTAATATTCAAATCAAATACTCATTTTAAAATATGACTTGTACACAAATAAAGTGGAAACTCTGAATAGAATAGAATTATTTTGATATATTATTTATTATACCTGAAGATCACGGTGAAATTTTATTTTTATAAATATTAAGTATAGAAAAATATCTTTATTGGCATTTTTGCCTTTTCATTAGTTATTTGTTTTCATCAAATGATAGGACACCATAATTTACTTTTTTGATTAACTATCTTACTTAGTTGATTTTAAATTTAAAATACGTCTTATAGTTTTATTTCAAAACCAACATATTTTACTAACTATATGTCTAGTAAAAGCTAGCATATGCCAAATTCTGATGGTAAAAGTCCGAAAAATTGACTCACTTTATAATAATCCTAATATTTACCAACTTATGTCGGTAAATCCTAAGACTTACAACTAGTTAAAACCTTGGATTTATCAGTATAAGACCTTTTACAGTATTTATCAATTAATATTATGTAAGTATCAAATGTTAAAAAACTTATGTTTACACCCTCTTATAACATACTTACATAACTTGTTTATTAAGATTTATGCTCGTTAATATAATACAGATAAAACGTAACAGTCGTCTGAGAATAAATAAAATCCTACAAAAGGACAAATCCTTATCGGATATATGTCCAATACTCTAACGTTGCAACCCTCGTCAAATTGTGGCAATACAGAGTCATTCGTCTTGCGCATAAAACTGACCGCGTTGACTTATCTTCCTAGAAAGTACTTTGCTATCTTTACTCCAAATAATACAGGTTCCCTAGTGTGAAGGCCAAAGGCAAATATGACTAAAAAAAATTTTTCTTGACAATAAATAACTATTTTATTGGAACGTAGTTCCTTATCGCGCAGTGCGGAAGGGGGCTAGACGGATAAAATTAAGACAAAATTGAACCGACACTTTTATGAAACCGACACTTTTTTTGAATGTGAATTTGGCATTGTGTTCAATATTTTCACAGTACAATATTAGATCTCCGTAGCCTTGTGGTTTCTACAGTTGCTAAACAGTTAAAGGTCGATGGTTCGAATCCCAGCTCGACAGACTGAATTTTCTATTTTCAATTTTATTTTAAATAATTTCTACATGTGGAATTTTTCCCTAATTTTTTATTGTATAAATTGGATAACGCCATCTGTGCCAATTAAAAGTACTGTCAACGCCAATTAAAAGTACACTTGGAGAAACCTTAAAAAACCGGTGTGGAGAAGAAATTAAACGTATATTCGTTAGTGACACGGACTCGAAACATGAAAGGTCAACAGATAATATAGATGTAAATTCAGACAAAAGGCGAATTATGATACTTGGTGGTCAACAATGTGTAAATTTAGCAACTTCACTTATCCAGTCACGTCAAAATACTAAATATGAAAACTATCAAATATTCTCCTTCGTTAAACCATATGCAATGTGTGACGAACTTGTTACAACTTTCAATAATATAGAGTTGACCCATAACGACAGAATAATATTGTGCTTAGGCGAGCAGGATAGTAATCCTCACAAAATTATAATGGAACTTGGTTTTTTCTTAAAGCATCACAGTAAAGCAACCGTTATTGTAACCAGTGTATTGCATAGTGAACACTTAAATGAACAAAAACTGAATTATTTATTGGAATTGACTTGTAGAAATTATGAAAATTGTATATTCTTGTCTTTAGCAAAATCGTACCCTGACAAGAAGCACTTCATTCATGATTTTTGTTACCGAATAAATATGCTTATCGATTCAATGTATTATAGGCAAAAATATTTAGTACCCGGGAGTAAAATTTTAATGTCACGTGGTGCCGAGGACCGTCAACATCAAGCTCAAATATCGCAAGCGTGGTCTGTTAATACCAATAGTAAAACAATAAAAGGTACCATACCATATTATTTTAAACCAAAACCTAAAACAGATGATAAATGTATGCCAACTATAAGTTGTAAACAAATTAGTAAAAGTCCAAAAAAGTCAGATAATCTGAACGTTTCTAATATAACAAATAAAAATGAAGGGCAAAAAGAAGAGTTTAAAAGCGATTCTTTTTTTCGAGTCTAATTTTGATCTTAACATAATGCATCAGAACATAGCAGGCGTTTTAAATAAAATTGACTTACTAAATATATCTCTAACTGAATTCGTTGAAAATGGAAAACCAGTAAATGTTCTATGCCTATCAGAAACATTCATCACTGCAGATAACATATCTAACATTAAGTTGAATGGTTATACAATGGTATCTGCTTTTTGTAGACTTAAACAAAAACGTGGCGGTGTCTGCATCTTAGTCAGAGATTATATTGAGGCCGTTAAATTTGATGTTATGGAAGAACTGTGTGCAGAATATTCATTTGAATGTTGTGGTTTAAGAATACCAAAGTACAAATTAATTGTGATCTGTCTGTATAGGACGCCGAATTCGAATGTTATTGAATTTTTAAATAAGCTTGACTTGCTATTACACAAATTAAGATCGTGGGAAACCAGTAATATTGTGATTGTTGGTGATTTTAATATCGACACATTAAAAAATACTAAATCAAAGCTGGAGTTGACGGATTTACTGCGAAATTATAACTTTTGTTATCATATTAATGAACCCACTCGTCAAAAATCCTGTATTGACCTCTTTTTTAGTAATATAGACAATGCTATAGGGGAGGTTCGTCAGTTAGGACTGTCTGATCACGACACAGCACAGTTTTTAGCAGTACCAATAAAAGAAAATAATTTATCACCATCATATAAGTTTATTTTCAGAAGAGATTTGTGTAATCAAAACGTGAATAAATTTAAGGAATGTATGAAAAGTCTTAAATGGATGAAGTGTATGCTGCTCAAAAACTGAACGAAGCTTTTAATGAATTCTACGATACATTAGTCATATTCTATAAATTGTGTTTTCCACTTCTTAAATATAAGATTAATATTTCTAATTCAAAAATTAAATGGTTGACTAGAGGTATAAAAAAATCATGTGTGACAAAAAGAAAATTGAGGTATCAATATTATAAGAACAGAATACCCGCAAACAAAAACAAATTTAATAGTTATTCAAAGATTCTTAACAATTGTATTGACCTAGCTCAGAGAAGTAGTAACAACAAATATATAGTAAACTCGAAAAATAAATGCAAAGCGTCTTGGAATGTGATTAAAAACAAAAATAATTCTAAATTGAAAAGTATAGATCAAATTAATTATCAAAATAAAATTATAAAAAATCCAACTCAGATTGCCACTATTCTCAATGATCATTTTATAAATACTACCATAAAAACTCAAAAACTTACAAATAAAAAACCTTTACATAAACTGAAGCATAACAATTCTAGTATTTTTTTAATGCCGACTGATGAAACAGAGATAATAACCGTTATTAAATCACTTAACAATTCGAATTCCACAGGTTATGATGAAATAGCAACAAAGGTAATAAAGGAATGTGCAAAGGAGCTAGCTCCAGTCTTAGCCTACTTAGTAAATTTATCTTTTGAAGAAGGTAAGTTCCCATCAAACTTAAAAAAGTCAATAGTTACACCTTTATTCAAAGCAGGAGATAAAAGTGACATTAACAACTATCGGCCAATTACACTGATTCCTATTATATCAAAAATTTTTGAAAGATAATGCACAAACGATTAATATCTTTTTTATCTAAACATAATATCATTTTAAAGGAACAAAATGGTTTCCAAAAAGGAAAATCAACAATATTAGCATGTTTTTCGCTAATCAAAGAAATATCAGAATGCATGAACAAAAAAATTCCTGTAACATCTGTGTTTTTTGATATGAGCAAAGCTTTCGACCATGTTTGTCACGAAAAGCTCTTAGACAAATGCGATCAATATGGTATTCGAGGTCAAGCAAATGAGTGGCTTAAAAGTTACCTATCCAACCGCACGCAATATGTTGAAATTAGTAATTTAAATAATAAACAAGAAGTAATATCTTATCGATCAGAACTTAGACCTAATATCAAAGGTGTACCACAAGGAAGTGTACTAGGTCCACTTCTATTCATTATTTACATAAACGACTTACCGAGCATTACTACATACAACTGTACACTCTTTGCTGATGACATATCTATTGTAATTAAATGTAACAATGATTTGACATACAATTTAGAAATTAATAAAACAATAAATGACACAATTGAATGGCTTACCGTAAATAACTTGGCTGTAAATATTAAAAAAACAATGTATATGCAGTATTATAACAAAAATGGGAAAGGGAAAGATATTAAGGTTCATTATCATAATGAGAATATTGAAGAAGCGCAATTTGTCAATTTTCTAGGAATCACTTTAGATAACAACTTGTCCTTTAAGTCGCATGTTGAAAAAATTGTCAAAAAAATTAACCAACATGTATATGTCCTCAGGCGCCTATCAAAAACAGTAGGAGAGAAAACGGCGCTGATGGCATTTGTGGTTTCAGCCTTACGATATGGACTAGTCGTATGGGGCAACTCTGTTAGCATAGGTCGTTTATTTATTGGACAGAAGAAGTGTATCAGGGCAATCTGTGGAGCCGGCCCCCTTGATTCTTGTCGCCCTTTATTCAAAAAATTGAAAATTCTCTCGCTCCCATGCCTGTACATTTTTGAGATAAGCCTATTTGTTCAAAAACATATGTCTGATTTCTACCCAAAAAAAGCCAACAGGTAAATTTCAATACAAGGTATCCTAACAGACTCATATTTCCCTCCTCTAGAACTGCATCTTTTAGCAAAAGTTGTTATAGCATGTCTATTAAAATATATAACAAATTGCCTAATGATTTGAAAGATTTACCATTAAAAGTATTTAAAAGGAGACTGCATCAATGGTTAATGAATAAATGCTTTTATAGTTTAAAAGAATTTTTCAATACAAAATGAGTTACAAATTAGTTTCGTTTTTGACATTGAATTTATTAATTTATTGACATCATACAGATAATTAAATTACATACTTTTTATCGACCGAGCGAAGCGAAGGTCTTTGAGTTAACTAGGGCGATTTGCACTTGTCCGTCCGTCCGTCCGTCCGTCCGTCCGTCTGTCAGAGCCTTATAACTTTTGAATTACTGAACGTAATTACTTCAAATTTAGATATAATATGTAAACCGATGGCCTCCAGCCGAAAATGGCTTAAAAAGTTATAAAAATCTTTATTTCAGGGGGGCTCTCATAGAAGCGAATGCGAAGTAAAAAAAAAAAAATCGCGTTACATAAAATTGTTACGTATCATTTTAAAGATAATTTTGAACTGAGTACAAAAATATTTTTTTTTTAATTTTTCCCTTAAAATTGACGAAATGGGGGGCTTTCAAAGTGGCGATTTTATACGCTCGCTTGAAGACGCTCTCTAGAAAAATCCGCTATGGATTTTCAAACTGATTTTATGTTTTTAGGTCACTTATATCCTGTACTTGAACAACAAATACTAAAATTATATGAATATTATAAAGAAACGAGATTATTTAATTTTTAATGGGCGTCAGTAATTCATATAGCATCAACATAGCTTCACAATAATGCTAATAGATGGCGCAGTCAGTAACTATTCCCATGGAACTACGAGTTAAATTCAATGTTTGATAAATAATTCAATGTTTTCACTAACGTTCCCTAACCTTTACGGGCTACCTATAAGTTAGGTGATTGATGTTTTCTGTCAACTTATTTATCACGATCCTGTACGGGACACCTAAAAGGATATTGGGACGGATGTTAGGACTTAGGATTGTATTTAGGAGCTACCTACGTTAAGAGACTCCTACTTAGGGGATGATTTAGGTATGTTTGGTGAAAACGGGCATAATAATAATGTCAGTTTTGGTTATCATGTATCGATTGAATGAATAATCATGGGATACCGTTACCGCGAGGTCTCAGTTCGGGGCGAACCACTAGTATTTATTGTACATTTTATATTTTAATTGCTTTGAATTTCAATTTGGGTACTATAAAATAAGCTAATGGTAGGTAATAAGAAATCTAATTTTATTTTCTATGTATGACTATTATGTGTACTTGAGCCTAATAAAAATTACCAGAACTGTATAAAACTAAAGTATCAAAAATAATTATATTTTGCATGTCAATTGACGAAACATACTGGATATTGAATATTATGTTAACATCTATTACGTACAATGTTTCTTGCAAATAAATACATTTCATTTCATTTTCATTTCATTTCATTTCATTTCATTTCATTTCATTTCATTTCATTTCATTTCATGTGGAAAAACAGTAACTCCACCAGAGTAACTCTTTGGTGTTGTATCAGTGCAATAGAAATAAACTAAAAATAATTCATCGTAGTTAATCAATTTAATACTAGATGACACCACTAGTTTATTACAATTCCTTCACTAAAATACTACTACTAAGGTACTACGTTCCATCCGGGGTATCCCTTAACACGTCTCTTTTTTTATTATTAATTTTTTATTAAATAATAAATTAATAATAAAAATAAAAAAATTAGGGAAAAATTCCACATGTATAAATTATTTAAAATAAAATTGAAAATAGAAAATTCAGCCTGTCGAGCTGGGATTCGAACCATCGACCTTTAACTGTTTAGCGACTGTAGAAACCACAAGGCTACGGAGATCTAATATTGTAGTGTGAAAATATTGAACACAATGCCAAATTAATTAATCGAAAGGAACTTCGTTCCATCCGGGTGTCCCTTGACACCTCTCAAGTTTTTTTTATTTATTTATTTAATATAAAACAAAGTCGCAATCGTCGTTGGGGTTGGCATTTGGAGGTCCCAAATCCCGCGAAGGGGGTCAGATACCAGAAGTGTTCGAGGACAATTATATGTATTGAGTAGGTATTGCAGGTCTTTGCTCGCTTCGCCCAACCAGCAATTTAGTCTTTCTAATGTTATTAGGTACTGTATTATTTGTTTTTTCCGATTAGAGTTAATATTGATTTTTAGTTGGCCTACATAAAATAAATAATTTAAAATTTCGCTTTTCTCTCTGTCGGATTTGGACAGTAAGTGAAATAGACATTTGGGGGTTAGAATCGAACATAAAAGTCATCAACGGACCGTAAGGATGTAGTGTTCTTATGATCAGATTCAATCATAATTGAAATACTATTTCAGTATTATTATTCTTTTGAACTGTGAAAATTTTATTTAAATCGGTACAGTGATTTTCAGACAATTCTCGCACAAACAACATTATATCAGTATGATATTTTTTGCGTGAATTCATTGATTTGCAGATCGAATACACTTTATATACCTAGAAGAAATAATAAAATACAGTGAGATCACATTGTTATTCCAAAACAGGAATACAAAATAAAAATTGATGTTCAAAAATACAGTAACAATAACTGTTAAAAACATTTCAGAATCGATTGTATGTGTACCAGAAGCAAAGGCAAAATTGAAATGAAACGTGTCTGTGAGAAATATTAAAATAGGAATAACAAAAAACAGGTCACATAACCCAAACAATAAACAAAAATTGTTATTCCAAATAACAAACAAAAATATGTCTATCCATAATAGCTCCACAATCGAATTTATTTGGGAAGTGTGGATTCAAATAAAATATATCGAGACAAGTACAAACAGATTCATTGAATTTACTATAAACAGTGACCTTCCTGGCGCATTGGTTAATTTCGATATGATGAGGGTTCCGAAAAAAAAACGAAACACTCTTGGGATCACTTCGTTGTCCGTCTGTCTGTGTGTCAAGGCCTTTTTTCTCAGAAACGGCTTGAGTTACTAAACTAAAATTTATAATAAATACAAAGGTCAATAGTTTCTTAATCCTGTGAAAATTTCAAGTTTCTAGAATAGAATAGAAATGGTTTTTATTCACTTTTTTACAAGTGTTTTTGAATCGTCGATGAGTCTACCACTGGTTCGGGATGCCCTTACTGCCGAGAAGAACCAGCAAGAAACTCGGCGGTTGCTCTTTTCAAAACAAGTTTGCAATTTAATAGATACTATGCTATGTATGCACTTATGCAGTGTTTCCACAATAAGTTCCACAAAAGCATACCTAATTAAAATTCAACACATGTTAAGACGGGCAGACAGAAAGTAGCCCATTCCCGCTGGTGGCACCCGTTCACGAGCATGACGCATGATCCAGCCAATGCTTCGCTCAACCATATTTGAGGGAACGTAACTCCATTACTACTTATTTTAACTCAATGAATAGTTACAGCTTTTCAAAGCGTATTTCCATACAATACATCCAGTGACGTTTTGTTGATATTCTTTTTTTTCGTTACCTCAGGTCCAGTCTGGTAGGAAACTTTTAGTTACCGCGTAATATCTGCGTATAAACGGTTTTACAAGGTTTCTAGTCATAATTCATAATTACTTAGGTAAAATTTTGTGTGATCATCATTTCGAAATAATAGTTTTCATAGTTCAGTGTTCATAGTTTAAAAATTAAATGTAAGTAATGCATCATAGTTCCCACTAATATTAAAAATCCGAAAGTTTCGGAGGATGGATGGATGGATGGATGGACGGATGTTTGTTACTTTTTAACGCCATAACGAATAAATCGATTTGACTGAAATTTGGAATGGAGATAGCTCATATCCAGGATTAAAACATAGGCTTTTTATCCCGGAAAATTGCAGTTTCCGTGGAATTAAAAAAACCTCAATCCACGCGGATGAAGTCGCGGACATCATCTAGTATTATATAAATGCAATGCATACTAAAAGAGACTGCTGAGTTTTTGAAATAGGTCCCAGTTCTCTCATAAAAGAAGACATTCATACTCTATTAGATAAAACTTTTTTATTCCGTGAGTTTGCTGTGATTTTTTATTTAAAAGAAAATGCGCATAGAAACTTAACTATCTTTAAGGTCCATAGATGAATTATATTAATTACTACTGTTGAGGCCAACGGCTTGGCCAACGAGTCAAGGCCTGGAACACGAGGTATAGGGGCCCATCAGCTATAACCTGAGTCCAGGGTCGCTGCCCAAAGCGGCCTTTCACCGCGGTCAGATTTGTTCTCAACGTAGTGGTGACTTAATGATGGTAGGGTTGCACTGACCTTCCTTGCAGTAGTCAATCCTTGTACGGCCTGAGATGGTATGAAATGGTGAGTAAGTGGGGTGTGTTGTGAGGGTTAAGTGTGAGGTGAACTTCTCAGGCCGCTAGCCGCAGCAGGCAAGCAGCTAGTTAGGGCCTGCAGCTGTGGACGCCGGGCTGGCGTAGCACTGTACACTTGGTTTATCACTTTTTCACACACACTCCCGCCGAGCGCGTGGCGAGCGAAGGCCGGCGGGTTCCAAAAAAAGGCTCCTCGTTACGGACAACAGTCAACAATTATGATTATAGCTAGGTCGACACATAAACGGCCCGACGGCGCAACCAAACCGTAAAATAAACTAAATCTAGACACTTAAAAAAGGCAAAACGGTGCGCGCGACGCGACTCGGGAATTTTACATGAAGGTGTTAGCTGTCAAAAAACAAAAGGAACTTGCAAAAACCACGCCCTAAAACGGCGGGAAGTTTAAAACTCGCATCTGTCAACTTCATTGCGAGCCAAAGAGATTGCCAGCGTCGCGACCATGGAACTAGGAATTATGGACAGGTACATGGCGCGAACAATCCCCCCGCCTGTGATCGTAAGGATTTACGTCCACTTACTAGTAAATAGGTAAACGTGATAAGGAGCAAACGGCTCGCTGCAAGACAGAGTCTCCGACCATTACCTCGGCAACCCTGGGAACCCCATCAGACCCGTAGATCAGCTTAAGAATGCGCCCACGGCGCCAGTATAAAGGCAACAAATTAGGTTCCTTAATCAGCACTAGGTCACCAACTTTGGGTGGATCAGATTTGTCAGCCCACTTAACCCGCTGCTGCAAAAGATGCAAATACTCTAGTGACCAACGGTGCCAAAAATTCTGAGTCATCTGTTGCAGCAGCTCAAACCGGGACAAACGTGAGACCTTCACGTCCCTGAAGGGGTATTCGGGTAGAGCGTTAAGGGGCTGACCAATCAGAAAATGACCGGGAGTTAAGACCTCCAGGTCATTTGGGTCAGATGAGAGGGGACAGAGTGGCCGAGAATTGAGTACAGCCTCAATTTTGCAAAACACGGTGGCGAGTTCTTCAAAGGTTAAAACAGTTTCGCCTATAACGCGCCGGAGATGAGTCTTGGCCACCTTAACCACAGCTTCGAATATTCCACCCCAATGAGGGCAAGCTGGGGGGTCAAACTTCCAGGTTACCCCCATCTTGGACAATGCTGTACTTAATCTAATCTTATTGCTAGACAGGAATTCGACAATCTCTTTTAAATATCTATCAGTGCCCTTATAATTGGTGCCGCAATCAGTGCGAATCAGGTCAGGCAATCCTCGACGAGAGACAAATCTACCTAGCGTGGCTACAAAAGCTTCAGTGCTTAAGGCACTCACAAGTTCTAAATGTACCGCCTTGGTAGCGAGACATACAAAAACGCAGAGGTAGGCCTTGAGCGATTTGGCGTTGCGGAGGTTAGAGCTCTTGATGGCAAACGGGCCAGCAAAAACAGTGCCAACCCCAGCAAAGGGTCGAGTGGCTAGAACGCGGTCGGAGGGCAGATCACCCATCATCGGCTGTGAAGTATTAGCCTTCAAGCGGTAACACGGAATACATTTGAAAGTGACGTTCCGGATGGTGCGTCTCCCTGCCAGAATCCAAAACTCGCGCTGTAAAATAGCCGAGAGTGCATTACAACCAGCGTGGGCATTTTTAAGATGGTAGTGTGTCACTAGCAATTTGACAAAGGTGCCGTCCTTAGGTAGCAAAAGGGGGTGGCGAGCACCATAGGGCAGATTGGAATTCTTGAGGCGTCCTCCAACGCGTAGCATTCCGTTATTGTCCAAAAAAGGGCTTAGGCGAGCAAGGGGGCCCTTCAAAACTAAACCTCTCTTTAGAGTGTCAATCACGGATGAAAAATGCTCGACCTGAACCACACGCACCCAGTAGTTCCGGGCGTCTTGGCGTTCAAGAGGGGAAAGCACAGGACTCAAATTTTTATTTTCTGAATTCCGCCCATTATGGATAAAACGTCGAATCCAACCGGTAACACCAATTAGTTTATCAAGGGAACTGTAACGGTTCAAAAGAAAGTTCAAGTCGGGGATCTGTTTATCCTCAACCACTCCGACTCTTAAGCCCGGCAATACTTCGGGAGCGGAAAACCTATTTTGAGGCCAAGTCGTCTCGGATTGGGATAGCCAACTTGGATCCCACCAAAGGTGATGGTGGACCAGTGAAGAGGCCTCACAGCCGCGGGAGGCGCAATCGGCCGGGTTCAGTTCTCCGGGTACGTGTCTCCACATCACCGGTACTGCAGAGCTCTGAATTTGGGAGACCCGATTCGCAACAAAGACCTCTAAGTTGTGAGGCGCGGCTCGTAGCCAGCAAAGGACAATCTCACTGTCCGTCCAAGCATAAACGTCGGTCAGATCGACCGCAGATGCCAAAGAGGAGCGGACGTGGTTCAGGAGGCGTACCAGAAGGGCGGCGCCAGACAATTCTAATTTCGGGATAGTTAACCGTGACCGAATAGGGGCCACCTTGCTTTTTGCCAAGACGAGATGCGTCGCGACCTCACCGGCGACATCGATAGTCCTCAAATATACCACGGCGGCGTATCCTCGTTCGGAGGCGTCGCAAAACCCGTGGAGACTGGCATGACACCTTCCTGTTGGTAGGAAGCGTCGAGGCATGGAAATTCGGTTAACTTCAGGAAGTGAAGACACAAGGGAGTTCCACTCCTTCAATAACTTCCCAGGGAGTGGTTCATCCCAACCGAGTTCAGCAATCCAAAGCTTCTGGAGGAAACATTTAGCCAAAAATATTACGGGAGTGATCAATCCATTGGGATCGAAGGTGCGAGCAACCGTAGACAATACGGAACGCTTAGTCCAGACCTTAGGAGGTGGGTCTAATTTGACCCGGTAGGTGAAAACGTCTTGGACGGGCTGGTACTGTATTCCAAGGACCGTCAGCAAATTGGGATTTTCGGGATTTTCAAAAATATGAGGATCCTGCTGATCCTTTCCCGGAAGATCCTTCAAGACGTGAGGGGAGTTGGACAGCCACTTGCCCAACTCATAACCTCCGGACTTCAGTATTGCAATCAATTCATCGCGAAGAGTCAGAGCTTCCTCAACGCTCGAGGCTCCCGTGCAAATATCGTCCATATAGACTGACGATTCCAAGGTGGCTGATGCGCGAGGGTAATTCAGTCGCTCCCGGTTAGCTAGTTCTAACAAGGTCCTGATAGCAATATAGGGGCTTGACTTGAGTCCATAGGTCGTGGTGTTCAATTCAAAGACACGCATTGGCTCATTAGGATTTTCGCGCCACAGAATCATTTGGTATCTCCGATCATCGCGATGTACCATCGACTGTCTAAACATCATCTTGATGTCAGCTACGAAAACAATTTGATGCCGGCGGAAATGCGTGAGGATATCGGAGATATCCTTGATCAGCTTAGGACCGGAGTGCAAGCATTGGTTCAATGTCACCCCGTTGGATGTGGCCGCGGAGCCGTCAAAAAACCACTCGAATCTTCCCCCCAGGGGTCTTCAAGACGGCATGGTGGGGTAAGAAGTAGTGCTCGTGTGCGCGCCAATCAAAATTGGATGGTGACATATGTCCCAGGCCCTCGTACTCGCGCATAAATTCAACGTACTTGGAGCGGAAGGTGGAGTCGCGCCGCATGCGCCGTTCCATAGACAAGAGCCTCTTTTCCGCCAAGGCCCGCGATTGACCAAGCGGGGGGCGAGAAGCGAGAAAGGGCAAGCGAGTTACAAATCGCCCATCAACACGGCGGCCTGTGTTGTTTTGATAAAACAACTCACATTCAAGGTCAAGAGTGTCAACTCGTGCGGCATGCGGCGGCTCCTCAACTTCCCAAAAGCGCTGGACCACGTCCGACAGCGTCAAGCCGGCTGCTTGCAATTGGTCCAGCACCGGTAGGTCCGAAGACCATAGCACGGGTCCAAAAAAGCTAGAACCGAATATAGTGGACATGGCACATAGGCCGTCCTTCTGCAAAACCCTAATTTCCCCTGACAAGACCAGGCCCAACACGTCGGAACCCAACAAAAGGTCCGTAGGACCGGGTTCAGTCCAGTGGGGGTCAGCTGGGTTTAGGCCTGATGCACAGGACACCGCAGCGTCAGTTATTCGGACCTGCGGTAGGGGACCTAAGATATTGTCAAGGACTGACACCTTGACCAAGACCCTAAGATTGCCCGTAACGGGGCCAAACATTAATTCCGCTTCCCCGTTAGGAGTCGAGGGCTCTATACCCCCGATACCTATCACCCGTCCTGTTCGAGGACTCCAAGGGAGCCCTAGCTCACCCACCAAACGAGAAGAAGCAATACAGCGCTGTGAACCCGAATCCAAAAGGGCGCGAACGATTAAAAATTCACCCTTCGGGTTGAATACCTTCACTGAGACAGTCGGCAAAAGAATGGTCTGACAGACGGACTGCCGGAGATTCAAGGTCTCAGGAGAAGTTGCTGTGGGGGCTAGGGCGGCAACTACCTATTGGTGGTCGTCCTCATCAAACCGGTCCTCTGACCGGGGAATCTCATATTGAGACTCAGGGGGGACCTCCAAAGGTGAGGGGGACGGACCTCCATTTGGGTAAACCCATGCGTCATCTCGTGGCGGCAGCACGGGCCTAGTCATACGGGCTGAGGTCGGTAGGACGTAGTAAGGCTGTCGACCCGCTCGAGGTGGGCGGCGTTCGAGGCGTGGCCACTCATGAAGCGGAGGTGAAAAGCGGGCAGACTGAACCGTAGACGGAGCCGCCACAAATCTGCCATCAGAACGTCGAGGGGGGTTGACGCCCCCCTCACGGGGGGGTGAAGCCCCCATAGGCGGGGTCGAAATCCGGACGCGTCGGGATTCATGGCCCTGATCAGGAGACCGACGCAAGTAATCCGGGGAGCGATCGGTAAGAGCGCCCCCGCCCGTGCGGGGCGCGCCCTCACTCTCCACCCGGCGGCCAACACCATTCTTGTTGGCGCACAAAATCTCCAGGTGATTACCCCTACAAATTGGGCATGGCCGTCGCTGTTGGCAGTCCCGTTGCATGTGAGCTTCCAGGGCTCTTGCAATGCCCCTCCGATCCTTGATCCGCTTAGAGAGAAACTGGGGGCAAGAAAGCACCCGGTGGCCTGGACGCCTGCAATAGTTACAGGGGGCGGGTTCAGTGGCAGCAAGTCCAGTGTAAACGGGCATTGGTCTCCGGTCGGAGGCCCTTTTACCAGGGACGCCAGTGTGACCCTTTTTCTTCCTCAGCTGGGCAGGCCGCTCTGGGGTCCTTGAAGGACCAGCAATACCAGAGTTATCAGCCTGCCGGCACTCTTCCTCAAGGAACTTTAAAAGGTCCGAAAAGGGGGGCAGGTAGCTGGCCCCGTCCCCACCATACCTTTGCTCAAAACGCAGTTTCAACTCGGGAGGTAGGCGGGACAACACAATGTGTAATAAAAGGAAGGACCACTGGTCCACGGGAAGCTCTAAACGCTTAAGAGCGTTGCAGGCTACAATCAGTGGATTTAAGAGCGATTCTCTTAAATGGGACACCCCAGAGACACGTGGCAGCGCTAGAATTTGTGCCACGTGTGTGTCTGCTAACCGGCGCACGTTGGCATACCGCCGAGTCAGTAGTTCCCGCGCGGTGGTATAACTCTCCTCGGAGAGGTCTAGGTGGCTAACTAAACCCAGAGCCTCTCCCTGCAGGGAAGAGAGTAGATAGGCCAGTTTCTGGCAGGGAGACAGGTCCCTTCTCGCGTCCACCAGGCTATCAAAGAGGCTGAGAAAGCCTAGCCACTCGCTCAGGTTGCCAGAAAAGTGGGGCAAGTTTATTGTTGGCAACTTGCCCTGTAACGCAGGCTGCGTGGTGGGTCTGGTGGGAGACTCAAGAATAGAGCTCATTCTCGCCTCCTTCTTGAGCCTCGCGGCCTCCTCCACCAGACCGTCTGTCAGCTCAAAAAACTGTTCGTAGTCCCGCACTGAGGACTCCAGCGATTCCGGAGGTAGCTCCAATGCCATGAGGTCTCGGAAGGCCTCTTCGACGACCGCCTGCCTGGTCCGCACCTGCTCGCACCGCTGGAGCAGTGCGGATGCCCGGTCCACCCGGCCTACCAAGGCGTTGGCTGTAGCAGCCCAACGCAGCTCTGATTGAATTTGCACGCTCAATTTTTTGTGGGCTGACATCTTAGGTAGGTACAAAACAACTTAGATAAAGGTAGTTACAACAAATAGATAACAAAATCAAAACAAAGTTATTTGTTACAAGTTATGTTTCAACTTCAACCAAACAAATTAATAATCAAACAAGAATTACCCACTTTAAACACAAACAAATTACTACTTAAATACTATTTATTAATTAGAATTATTTACTTTAAACAAGAATTATTTATTTTAAATACATCAAACAAACTACTCTGTTACCTAACCACGAGGAGTTCTAGTAAACAAACAAAGTATTTGTTGGTTAAAAGTTCCAAAAGATACAAATTAAGCTATCAATAATTTATGTTAAGTCAATCAATAACAGAAATTAAGATAAAAGAAAAATTAAGTTTTTAATTACCCGTACTAAGCCACTAGACTCATACTAGGCACTGCAAATTACAAATTGGCTTGGTAAGAACCTACAATTATCAAATTATACCAATATTAAGTTTATTTATTACAATCTACATCTAACTGTTGGCCAGTTACGGGCCACAAACAACAATTAGATACTATTAATTATTAATCCGAGACATGGTCGCTAACTAAGGGCCTCATAAGTAGGCTCAGGACCGCTCAGCGGGCGATGGAGAGAGCTATGCTCGGAGTGTCCCTGCGGGATCGAATCAGAAATGAGGAGATCCGTAGGAGAACCAGAGTCACCGACATAGCTAAGCGAGTCGCGATACTGAAGTGGAAATGGGCGGGGCACATAGTTCGAAGTGCTGATGGTCGTTGGGGTCCCAAGGTGCTGGAGTGGCGACCCCGCACCGGGAAGCGCAGTGTTGGCAGACCCCCCACCAGGTGGACCGACGACATCAAACGAGTCGCAGGGAGCCGCTGGATTCAGGCGGCGCAAGACCGAGGCCTGTGGAAGTCCATGCAAGAGACCTTTGTCCAGCAGTGGACGTCTATCGGTTGATAAAGAAGAAGAAGAAGAAGAATTATTAATCAACAAAAATTAACAAAACAAAATCTCAATAATTGCAATCATTATACAGGCCTACATGTGACAAGGTAGGCTATGTACTGGGCCTGCAGCTGTGGACGCCGGGCTGGCGTAGCACTGTACACTTGGTTTATCACTTTTTCACACACACTCCCGCCGAGCGCGTGGCGAGCGAAGGCCGGCGGGTTCCAAAAAAAGGCTCCTCGTTACGGACAACAGTCAACAATTATGATTATAGCTAGGTCGACACATAAACGGCCCGACGGCGCAACCAAACCGTAAAATAAACTAAATCTAGACACTTAAAAAAGGCAAAACGGTGCGCGTGACGCGACTCGGGAATTTTACATGAAGGTGTTAGCTGTCAAAAAACAAAAGGAACTTGCAAAAACCACGCCCCAAAACGGCGGGAAGTTTAAAACTAAGCATCTGTCAACTTCATTGCGAGCCAAAGAGATTGCTAGCGTCACGACCATGGAACTAGGAATTCTGGACAGGTACATGGCGCGAACAACTACTGTAAAGGTTGAATTATCAAAGTTAAGGCCTCTATCGCCATGGAACTAGGATTTACGACTACAGTCTTCCTACTTCAATGATCGCTTTCTAGGTATTTGAGTACGGTAGGACATCACTTGGCATTTCGGCATCCAAAGGACAATGGGCAAAAATGTATGGAACTTGGTCCAAGAGCCTCCACTGATGAGACTTGCGGGAAACAAAAGGTCAAAGTTGTCGTATGATTCTGGCAAAACTCTATTAAATTCTGTCCGGGGGTTATTTTGCTACGGTCATGTTTGTTCTGACTAAATAATATGACTCGTGTTAAACAATTCAGCGTGTATGTTATCTTTTTATTAAGTCATTCGATCAAAAGCGCCAATAGATTTAAGATTATGGAACACTAGCTGATGCCCGCGACTTTGTCCGCGTAGATTTCGTTTTTAAAATCCCTCGGGAACTATTTTTTCCCGGGATAAAAAGTAGCCCATGTGTCTCTTCAGGTCCTCAACTATACCCATGCAAAAAATCCGTAGCTCCGTTACGGCGTGATTGAAGGACAAACCAACAAACACACTTTCGCATTATTAGTATGATGACCAAGATCTTAATAAGCTCAATGTAGTTGATAGCTGGAATAACAAAACAAGATTGTAGGGGAAGAAATCATATTCATCTATTATTCATCTATTATTATAAAATCTAAAAATCTGGCTGGTTGATGTATGTCATCTTCATAACGTGCATAGCCTAGATACCATATTATGATGACCATGATGGATTGGTTAGATATGGTCTATGGTATGAAGATTAGGGTAGATGAAAAAGTTTGTCACTGACATGAGCCACCGCCGTCATTAACCTTGACGACCGCTCCATAAATCCCCATGAATAAGTACTCTCACAAGAAGCTAGAAAGAACTTAGCATAACAAGGGGCGGTCGCCACAAAGACTGCGCACTCGCTTGCCGGTTGTTGGACCGGGCCGGTGCGGTGCATGCATTCACAACTGGCGAGGGCGGCGGGAGGGGGACATACACAATGATAATCCCACCCCCTCTAACCTTCCTTACCTTGTTTTGCTTACCTGGACGCGAGCCGAGAACATAAACGTACTCCATAGTCACATTATATCTGCGCCTGGTGTCGATGACGTCATATCGGTGTTCTGGTAGGTGTCTGATGGGCGAGGGAAGCGCGGTGAGGTTAGGAGAAGCGGGAGGGGCATCGAATTAAAGATAGATAAAGAGATTAAGATACCATGTCATAATAAAGACAACGTTATGTACGTAAAATCATATTATTTAGTCGGAACAAACATGACTAAGTATAACAAAATAACCCCGGGACAGAATTTAATAGAATTTTGTCAGAATCATACGATAACTATGACCTTTCATTTCCCGCAAGTCTCATCAGTGGAGGCTCTTGGACCACCTTCGCCCATTGTCCTTTGGTAGACATTGGTTTTCTACCTGTATGAATTGCTATTTATACCTACTTTAACTTCCCGATTTATGGCCGATTTCACCAACGTAAATTTAGTCATCCGAGCGTGATATTTTGGCAGATTTTCTATACAAAAACTATCAGAACACCCAATTTATTCCTCGGTTAAACGTGACTCGAGGACGTTATGCTTAAAACAGCACTGAGATAGGTTTTTTAAATGCAGATAAATTGTAAAGTTTAAGCAACGAGTAATGGAGGAAACTATTCACCAAATAGTCGTATTACAGTCACTATGAAATAAAATGCAAGCTTTGACAAACCAGATACCTCGCCCGATTCTAAAACTAAACACGAACGAGCAACTCAAATAGCAGTCATCTATTCAACAGTAGTGTTAGCGGAGCATGAAAGAACGTCAAACAAATTCCGTATTCCATTCACATGAAGGAAATACAATAATTTGAACGTGTCCATACGATTTGTCGCATTGCAGCTGCCTGGAAGTGGATTTTTCAATATTCGTACGCGAAGTTGACTCTTCGTGCCAGTCATTTTGTCGGAAAACTTATTGAAGATGAATTTGTTTATTTTGCAGTCACAGTGGCAGATAATAACTCTTTCATATGTTCAAACTTTTGATCAACTACTAGCTCATGCCCGAGACTTCGTCCGCGTGGATTAATCCCGCGGGAACTCTTTGATTTTTCGGGATGCCTATGTCACCCTCCAGGTTCTCAATTATACCTATCCAAAAAATCACGTCAATCAGTAACTTTTTTGCACCGTGATTGATGGACAAACCAACAAACAAACACACTTCCGCATTTATAATGTGTATTATGTAAGGAAGAATGAATACTGCGATAATAAAGGCGATCTAGTAAAATTAATACAAAAGCTACTACTGTGACATAAATATGATAGTTAGGATATATATTCCCTTGGCGACTCCTTTTTAGGGTATAATGATTACTTTAATCATGTAGTACATAATTAATTTTTATGTATCATCAATAGTTTTCTCAGCATACGCCAAATAATGCATTTTATAGGCAAAATTTTGCTACTTTGGGTTACATTATTGCAATTTTCTTAAGGAGAAGGAAATTTTTTTTAAATACATTATAGCCTATGTTACTTCCTGATAACTTAGCTTTCTATTGGTGAAAAAATGGTTCAAATCGGTCCAGTAGTTACAGAGCCTATTCGGTACAAACAAACAAAAAAACAAACAAACAAAAAAATCTTTCCTCTAAATAATCTATATATATAAAAGAAAGTGGTGTTAGTTACACTATTTATAACTCAAGAACGGATGAACCGATTTGGCTGAAAATTGGTGGAGAGGTAGCTTAGAACCAGGAGACGGACATAGGATACTTTTTATCCCGTTCGACCGCGTTTCCGTCATGTCACTATAAAACGTGGTATAACAAAAACGCATCTGACATGGTATAACAAAAACGCATCTGACATGGAATAACAAAACGCAAATGACAGTGGAATAACAAAACCTAAATGACAGCTAAACGTAATTTTGTCTTTGGTTAAGTATGGTAAAAATTTGACAATTATAAAAAGTGTTATAATAAAGCATTACTGATATTATAAATGCGAAAGTGTGTTTGTTTCTTGGTTTGTCCTTCAATCACGTCGCAACAGAACAGCGGATTGATGCGATTTTTTGCATGGGTATAGTAATGGATGTAGTAGTGGTTCCTCAGACCGGGAGAGCTACTTTTTATCTCGGATAATGAAAGAGTTCCTGCGGGATTTTTAAAAACTAAATCCATGCGGACGAAGTCGCGGGCATCAGCTAGTATTAGTATAGATATCATCTCAAACTTACGGTGCACTATAATTTAATATAAAAAAATTTTTAAAACACCCGCGCCACTACAAAGTATATAATTTATTCTTAATTTTTTTTTAAACCGATGGACCAATTTCGATAAGCTTTTAATGAGACCACCTGGGAAGTATAAACAAACAAAAAAAGGATTTCCCAAATCGGTTCAGGCGTCTTCGAGTAATCGGTGAACATACATAAAAAAAAGGTTATTTCGAGTGCTTACTCGTAATTTAAATATCTTTTTCTTTGGCATGCTCGAGGTTGAATTGTCAAAGATGCTCTGTATTCTAAACGGTTTGACGGATTTTATTACGAGTATCTATGAGATATCATTAGATTCTTCTTAATCGTGGAAGTTTCATAGGGTATAAATATGCTAAATTCGATTTTTGTTTTTAAATAATATAATTTGCTTCTTTTTTTTAATTATTTGCTTTTCATGTTTTTCCAAATGTCTTTTTGCAAGATCGATCGGAAAAACGGCCGACGACCCGTGCACCCACCGGCTTCTCCCACCAGTGGGTGCAAGGAGAATTCGTATTTACCCGTACACTCACTGCGTTACATTAAAATATTAAACGAAAACCACCTAAACTGTCGATCAAATGAATCTATTTTAAAACAAATCAGTTTTTTTTTCATTTGATGACAAGATAACCCTTGGCTGGGTTTTCACCTGATGATAAGTTTAATGATGACGCAGTCTAAGATGGTAGTGGACTAACTTCAAAGGGATATGTAGGGGTACAATTCAACCCATACCTTAATCGGTTTCTACACTCCATCGTACCGGGACCTTAAATCGTTTGGTGGCACATCTTTGACGGTAGGGTGATGATAACCTACAGGCAAAGCCTTATAATTTATTTTTTATTATTTTTGTTAATAATAACTTTATTAACTCATCGATATCTTGTCCACAGTGGCTTCTCAGTAGTGGCACCTGAGGTCGCAGTTCCGGGAAAGACAACAGCTGTGCTCGTGACTCTGAACGGCAGAGCCGAGGATGGCACCCTGGATCCTCTCAACGTGACTGTGAGACTCGAGACTCAAGATGCCGAAAATGATGTCAAACTGTTGACTACTGCTAGCCAAATGATTACGGGTAAGTTTAGAATAGAATAGAAATATTGTGCTGTTCATGCACAATGTGAAGTGTATTAGTGGACTGTATATATGGCTGGAGTAAGTATAAATCTTTGCCCGAGCTGTAAATGGGTAGTGAACTGGTTGCACTTACCTCGTATTCGCCCACGAGTGGAATGCTGACCACGCACGGCGTAGACCTTCCAGGCAGCTCTCAGAAACACGGCAATAAGACAAGGATTGACAGGATAGATGCACGGTATCAACGATTGATGTTTCCTTCCGTGAAAACTTTCGTCGAAAACCGACGTCCGCCTCGTACAACGGTTGCCACGCAAGAAGGGTCGGCGCGTAGGCGCTTGTGCCGCGCGATGTAGGTAGATTCCAAAACGTTGACTCGTATGTAGATAATTACAACCATTCCTTTAGATCTACCCACCTGTTCATAGGCAAAGATTGAACAAATATTTTTATTCAAATAAATTTTTACAAGTGCTTTCGAATCGTCAAATTTACTACCTACGTCTACCATTGGTTCGGAATGCCCTTACTACCGAGAATAACCAGCAAGAAACTCGGCGGTTACTCTTTTTCTATACAGTTTACATTAGTATTCAGTGTATGTATGTCCTTAAAATTCTATACATGTTAGGATGGGCAGACAGAAAGTAGCCTCATTCCCGCCGGTGGAACCCGTTCACGTGCATGACGCATGATCCAGCCGTTGCTTCGCTCAATCATATTTGAGGGAACGTAAAAACCACATACACACACAACACCACCACAGAAATGTTTAAAGAGAGCATGACATATTTAGGCTACCCATGTTAAGGCATCGATTTATACAGTTCCTTATACATAGATTTAGTAATAATATGACTGCTTTATTGGTCTTATGCCTTGCTTAATCAAAGCACGCGATTGCAGACAATTACTTCAAAGAGACTCTCCATGTCGCAGAGAACCGGACGACATGGCGCGACATCGTCCATAAAAAGATCATTGGTGGAAGGGGTCACGACCCTCAGTAATGTGGAATACGACGAAAGGAGGAGGACTTCAAAGAGAGGGATTTTCAAAAACGATTGCTTCAGTCAGATGATCACAATCAGCTTTGATTGGCCGATCTTCTCTAACTTTGGCTAAAATACATTACTGCAGCAAGAACGTGGTAAACATCTTCACAGTTTAATAAGTTTCTACGTAAAATGGCTGCGAGATGTAGACAGCCCAACCAACAAATTTTTGTCGTGTTATAGTCATCAGAACATTTACAAAACGCGAAAATGTCCCCGGTTACAGGACTATATTTTGTCGTTTAATCGTTACATAAAGGTCGCGACGATGACCATTTACTAAAATGCTGAATCGATAACATCTATAGGACGTCATTGTTGTCTTAAATAACTATTATAAGATTACTAGCTGATGCCCGCGACTTTGTAGTTTTTGAAATCCCGCGGGAACTCTTTGATTTTCCGGGATGCCTTTGTCACCCTCCAGGTTCTCAACTATACCTATAAAAAAAACACGTCACTCCGTAGCTTTGTCAAACCAACAAACAAACACATTTTGGCATTTATAATATATTTAGTAACGAAGAATTAATACCACGATAATAAAGGCGATCTAATTAAATTTTAGAGCACAAAGCCTCTATAGTGACTTAAATATGATAGTTAGATATATTCTCTCCGGGACTTTTTTGTAGAGAATAATAAGTACTTTAATCATGTAGTACATAATTTTTATGTATCATCAATAGTTTTCTCAGCACACGCCAAATAATGCATTTTATAGGCAAAATTTTGCTACTTTGGATTACATTATTGCAATTTTCTTAAAGATCTCTAATTTTTTTGAAAATAAATTATAGCCTATGTTACTTCCTCATTAATTAGCTTTCTATTGGTGTAAAACTGGTTAAAATCGGTCCAGTAGTTACAGAGCCTATTCGGTACAAACAAACAAACATACAAACAAACAAACAAAAAACTTTCCTCTTTATAATATAAGTATAGACTACACAACATAATGTCGTATAACTCTAGATTTATATGACTTTTTTCTAGTTGGGAGGGCGACAACGTCGTAGTATACGTACGTACTACGACTGTCGGATGTACGGATACCTATCAAATTAAAACCACGTTTCTCTTGGCTTACATGCAAAAGTTTACCAATTCCGCAAGTTGGTAAATAGAACTTCCTCAGCCAGATATCCGGGCGGCCCTAACAGGAATTATTTGAAGTTCTGAGAATGAGCATGCAGCGCAAAGGTGTTTCCTCCTCGCATTGCAAGTTAACGGCCCGCGGCAGCTTCAAACTTTCTAGAACATACTACTATCACACCCCACACTGCACATGAGAGAACTTATTTAATCACCTACTTCTACTATCTGAGTGCTGGTCTGTATTCGTTACGTGCACTTTTGACGTGATAACGTCTTATAAGTCGATGAACACCGGCTGCACGCACGAGAATGTGTCACGTTCCGCTTGAGCTTGTGCAAGCAAGCGAGAGCGCGGAACAAGCGATAGAGAGGCATGATCGGCCGAAGCGTTGGCTTGTGACTAGAGCGTGTGCGCGCTGTGGTTAGCGGATGTGTCGCGAGCTGTTGTTGAATGTTTCTTTATGATGTTATCACGTAAAACTATCGTCCGTAAACCGTCTTTCATAATGTGTCTTAAAATTTGCCTCTATCAGAAAATATTAGAAACATTTTTAACAGATTCAGTTACCTACAGGTTCGGTTACGGATCTCCATAACAACCCTTGTATCTAGTATAGGATGTTACGGAATAATCCCGACGTCGCCGAGAATCATAAACGCATTCCGTTGTCTAGAAAACTTCACCCATTCTTGTATTCATGAAGGAAGCACGTTAGAAGTTTTATTGGGGTTCCTCAGAGCTTTGTGGGTTTAAAATCCTTTGTCTCTTGTGCTTTGGCGGTAACTTTGTATTTTATTTTCAAAATTCCTTCAACAAGATTGACGTATATTTTATATTCTTACAAATAAAATTTTTACAGGAATCTTCTTTAGACAAACAGGTATACCTAAATCTATATAAATAAAAATGAATGTTGGTAAGCGCATAACTCAAGAATGGATGGACCAATTTGGTTAATTTATTTTTTTGTTTGTTCCTTAAGGTCCACGGAAGGTTTTAATACTTAATAAAAAAAAAAACAAACAAACAAAAAATTTATAATAGATAAGTTGGCGGTACGAAGTTCGCCGTGTCAGCTAGTATAAAATAAAATACGTAAATGGAGTAAAAGTACCTAAACTAACTCGCGGTATATGAGAAACTTCGCAATCTAAACTTGCTATTTTTATTAGAGTTAAGAATGCAGCATATTATTTAAAGTTTACTTAATATTTGAAATCGTGGTTATGTGGTCTTTATAGAATTTTAATACTTAAATATACAATTTGGTAAATGGCATTAGGATAGCAGGAAGGATAGGAGGAAGGAAGGAAAACATCGTGAGGAAACCTGCACATCTGAGAGTTCTTCATAATGTTCTCGAAGATGTGTGAAGTCCGCCAATTCGCATTGGGCCAGCGTGGTGGACTATATGGCCTATAACCCTTCTCTGAAAGGAGACCTGCGCTCAGTAGTGAGCAGTTGATGGGTTGTTAATGATGATGATGAAATAGCATTACCTATGACCTAAATATTGTCAAATTCAAAATATTTACAAAAATTAAAAAAAAACAGTTCACCAAAGATTGTCTGTTGAATATCTATAATTATTATAATCGTCCACACACAGAATGTAATAAAACATTCAAGCTATTTAAGATTATAATTGATAGAAGATAGAACATTATATTTTAAGATTATAATTGTTAAAAAATTTAAACTGTGATAGTACCTTATTTTCTTCTTCTTTGGTATTGCTGTAATGTTGCAAGTTCGTCATGGAATCAGTAGGTAGCTGTATAGATCTCCAAATCGAACTGTTAATTACTCAAAGGCGTTAGGCGGCTCCTTTCAAAGGCAATCAAATAAGGATTTCAAATCCAATTAACTGATACGTGCTTCGATAAACATCATTTAGTAGGTACGTACGTCTCAGATTTTAATTTACATGTAAATTCGGTTAATCTGAAGAAATTAGGATGTAAAAGATTTTAATGAAGGATAGGTATATTTATTCTACTGATAGCGTAAAGACTTGTGCGTATAAGTTTGTATACCGCGACACAATAATAAATGTATAAATTATTTTATGGTAAAAATTATATAGATGACTAGCTGATGCCCGCGACTTCGTCCGCGTGGATTTAGTTTTTAAAATCCCTCGGGAACTCTTTGATTTTCCGGGATAAAAAGTAGCCTATGTCACTCTCCAGGTCCTCAACTATACCCATGCAAAAATCACGTCGATCCGTAGCCCTGTTGCGGCGTGATTGAAGGACAAACCAACAAACAAACACACTTTCGCATTTATTTAATATTATTAAGGATATAGCGACATTAAGGCGACAAAAAACGAGGCGTTAATAAATAGTGAGCAACAATTCGGCACTCTTTGAATATTAACATTCTTATTATTACTATTATTTGTTATTTTCTGCTGAGTTTCTTGCCGGCTCTCCTCAGCAGAATCCGCTTTCCGACCAGTGGTAGAGACATGACTTGTCATAAGAGCCACAGGTTGGCCTACGTGAAATAAATAATTTTGAATTTGAAACTTGAATAACTATGGAATACTATGTATTAGAAACTTAACTGAAAGTTTTATGAAGTAACATTTATTTTTAAGACAGAGTTGAAACAAAATCATAACGTTAGGTTAGGCTAGATAGGTATAGCAAAAAGGGTATTTCAAAAATATCTGGTGACTTAATTCAATGATTGGAAATCCAATAAACTGGAAGGTCTTAAAATAAACATAATTTACTTGAAGCAGTTTGATTTGGTTCTGTAAATGGTATTAACGCAGAACTTGTTCAATTTAAATAAATAGACATTAAGAACGCTTCAATATTTGGACTTCAAACAACCAAAAATGTTTGCGTTTAGTGATCTTTTGTCAATTTCTTCACAAATAGGGTTTTGTAACGTATGAGTAGTCTTTTTCACAATCATGGTTAAACAAATTAAGCCATTTGGAGTTTACTCCTTAAGAATCGATTTTCATATATAAGGCGCCCGGTATGAGAAAAATTCGAGGAGTAAAATCTACTTATGAATGACCTCGTTACGTTTTTCACAACGATGCAAATTTCTACCCTAACGTTGAGTAAATAAGGTTGGTTTTCGTGCGAAAGAGCTTTCCGAGGGAAGCCGTGACCTCGTTATGTTTTTCACAACGATGCAAATTTCTACCCTAACGTTGAGTAAATAAGGTTGGTTTTCGTGCGAAAGAGCTTTCCGAGGGAAGCCGAGCGCGTACCGATCGGGTACGAGCGGCGGCGAGACGCAGCGAGCGCCGCGAATGCATTACGACGTTTTAAGGAATAAACTCCAGTCGTGTGTCGGAGCTGACACACACACTTTTTTTTTTCACTTTCATTTGGAACAATCTCCGACATAACTCAGCGAGTCACGAAACTGAAGTGGAAATGAGCGGGGCACATAGTTCGAAGAACTGACAGATGGTCATTGGGGTCCCGAGGTGCTGGAGTGGCGACCCCGCACCGGGAAGCACATTGTTGGCAGACCCCCCACTTAACTAGGTGGACCAACGACATAAAACGAGGCGCAGGGAGCCGCTGGATTCAGACGGTGCAAGACTGAGGCCTGTTGAAGTCCATGCAAGAGACCTTTGTCCAGCCGTGGACGTATATCGGTTGACAAAGAAGAAGAAGATTTTAAACAAGGTATTTTTAACGTCGAGTTTCTTATGATCTCCTGACCATTACAAGTATATTTTAATTTAATTTAGTATAGTTTAATTTTCTTGCCTTTGCATTTCAAATATCACTTAAATCTGCAATCGTAAAAAATATAAAATCTGCAAATACTATTTTTTCAAAAACTATTTCTTAGGTAAGTAATAATTAAAACATTTCAGTTAGAAAATTAAATACTGGTATTACTTAACTGAAGATCTTATTAAATCGAATCTAGTTAATGCAAACCTTTAGGCCATTTACAAAATCTGAGAAGAGAGCCTGTAAATCAAACTGCTAATAGGTCAAAGCGTTTGGCAACTCCTTTCACAGGCTCCGTATCGGCCAATGAATCATGATTCGAAATCCGATCAGTTGATAGGTGCTTTGATAAACATCGTTTACTCAGAATGCCCTTTGTCGAATTAACAGTATTGAACGAGTCGTCTTTAGACATTTAATACAAATATAATCAGAATAAAATCAGCTGGTCAGGGCCAAGTCATAATCGTTATTGTTACTATTTTTAGAATTTGAACAGTTAAATATTTACTCTTATTTCATTAATAAAAACGGCGGTTAAATAATATTATTATAAAAACAAAGCCGGCCAAGTGCGAGTCGGGCTCGCGCACCGAGGGTTCCGTACTCCAAAAGTAAAAGTAAAACGATAATATTATATTAATTTTCTTATTTATCGTTAACTTTGTTTGTGGAGGTTTATTGTTAATACAAAAAAAAACTATGCTAGTTAGAGCGTTGGTTTTATTTTTCCTGTAAAATATACATGAACCTCTATTGACCATAATTATTTCAGATTTTTCGATAAGTAAACTTCGGAGATAAGGGGGGGGGGGGGAGTGGTATTTTTTTCGGCAATTTGGCCGATATGATTAATATATATTTTTTTATTTTTTAGCTACAAAAATGAAGAAATGGAGGGCCGTCAAAGTTGTCGGTTGTAGACCAATTTTGTTAGGGGGTCTATCTCAGAAACTAAACTAGCTAGGAATTTGAAATTTTGGTATATTATGTACTATATATATAGAGTATTTAAACAACAAATACTGAAAACACCGATTTATAATGCAGTTTGTAAGTTGTGACCAAAACAAACGAGCATTTTTTCCCCATATGCTAATTTAGCACTTTCTAAGAACTAAGATATCTAAATATGTATCTAGTTTTAAAAAAATGATTTGGTCATATGTACGGAACCCTAAAAGAGCGAGGCCCGACTCGAACTTGGCCGTTTTTTGAGGTTTAGCCAGACTAACGAACAGCAATTGATTATTTCATATAAAAATTCTTATGTCACAATGTTTGTAACCAAACTACTCCGAAACGGCTTGACCAATTTTTATGAAATTTTTATGTATATTTGGTAGGTCTCAGAATAGGTCATAAACTATTATTTAATCCTTAAGAGATAAGGGACCCAAAAATTTTTTTTAATTTTTTGGACAAATGTTTTTATTAGTTGTAGTAGTAGTAGTAGTATTTGTTGTATTTATGTAGATAAGTTGGCGGTACGAATTTCGCCGGGTCAGCTAGTATAATACAGTAAGATCAGTTTGAGTTTTAACCTTGCTTTGTTCCGTCGTGCCTACTAAAAAGCAAGCAAAATGATTTGTATTCTAAAAGCCAATATTCAAATCCCCTTGTTTGAAGTTATTGTTGAAATTTTGGGAAAAACTTAAAAACTTCCAGTTCTGCAATCCAAATCCATGTTAAAGCTTTTGGATACTACAAAAGCTTTAACGAGAACCTTGCTGATATGCTATTGGTGTTATATCCTACTAATATTATAAATGCGAAAGTTTGTGAGGATGGATGTATGGATGTTTGGATGGATGGATGTTTGGTACTCTTTAACGCGACAACGAATGAACCGATTTTGCTGAAATTTGGCACAGAGATAGATTATAGTCTGGAATAGCACATAGGCTACTTTTTATCTCGGAAAAGCAAACAGTTCCTGCGGGATAGCAACGCTATTTTATACGCATTTGTCCTTCAAAATACGCGCAATGGAGTTTTAGATTGACGTGATTATTTTGCACAGGTGAAGTAAAGGGCCTGAAAAATGACAAAGGCTACTTTTTATCCCGGGAAAACAAACGGTTCCTGCGGGATATTAGTATGCTACTTTTCACATATTTTAATTACGCGGCATTTATGTATGTATGTATGTATGTATGTATGTCTGTATATTCCTACTACCTATCTTACTATCCTACTTCCTCCTACTTACTTATATTATAAATGCGAAAGTTTGTGAGGATGGATGTATGGATGGATGGATGTTTGTTGCTCTTTAACGCGACAAAGAATGAACCGATTTTGCTGAAATTTGGCACAGATATAGATTATAGTCTGGAATAGCACATAGGCTACTTTTATCCCGGAAAAGCAAACAGTTCCTGCGGGATAGCAACGCTATTTTTTACGCATTTGTCCTTCAAAATACGCGCAATGGAGTTTTAGATTGACGTGATTATTTTGCACAGGTGAAGTAAAGGGCCTAAAAAATGACAAAGGCTACTTTTTATCCCGGGAAAACAAACAGTTCCCGCGGGATATTCGTATGCTACTTTCCACATATTAATCCTTCAATTATGCGCCAACGAAGTTACAGATTGACATGGTTTTTAGGGTTCCGTACCCAAAGGGTACCAACGGGACCCTATTACTAAGCCTACGCTGTCCGTCCGTCCGTCCGTCCGTCCGTCCGTCCGTCCGTCTGTCAGCGGGCTGTATCTCGGTAACCGTAATAGGTAGACAGTTGAAATTTTCACAGATTGTGTATTTCTATTGCCGCTACAACAACAAATAATAAAAATTAAATTAAATTAAAAAAATTAAATTAAATATTTCCATGGGTACATGGAAATATTTTTATGTTAATTTTTTTAACGGAACCCTAAAAGAGTGAGGCCCGACTCGCACTTGGCCGATTTTTTTTTGATAGTCATAGTTGAGGACCTGAAAAGTGACAAAGGCTGCTTTATATCCCGGTAAACCAAACAGTTCCTGCGGGATTTCCGCATGCTACTTTACACGTATTTATCTTTTAATTACGCGGCTATTATGTATGTATGCGTGTATGTATGTATGTATGCATGTATGTATGTATGTATGTCGCTATTATTTACGCATTTGTTGAGTTTAGATTGACGTGGTTTTTTACACAGAAAAGTTGAGGACCTGGAAAGTGACAAATGCTACTTTTTATCCCGGGAAAACAAACAGTTCCTGTGGGATATTGGTATTCTACTTTTCACATATTATACAGTTACCTATTGACGTGATTTTTTGGATAGGCAAAGATGAGGACTTGAAAAGTGAAAAGGCTACCTTCAATCCCGGGAAAACAAACAGTTCCTGCGGGATAATGGGATCCAATTATGCGCCAACGGAGTTACAGATTGACGTGGTTTTTTGGATAGGCAAAGATGAGGACTTGAAAAGTGAAAAAGCTACCTTTAATCCCGGGAAAACAAACAGTTCCTGCGGGATAATGGGATTCAATTATGCGCCAACGGAGTTACAGATTGACGTGGTATTTTTATAGGCATAGTTGAGGACCTGAAAAGTGACTAAAGCTACATTATATCCCGGGAAAACAAACAGTTCCCGCGGGATTTCCGCATGTTACTTTCACGTATTCCTTTTAATTACGCGGCAATTATGTATGTATGTATGTATGTTTGTATGCATCGCTATTTTTTACGCATTTGTTGAGTTTAGATTGACGTGGTTTTTTTACAAAGGTAATGTTGAGGACCTGGAAAGTGACAAAGGCTACTTTTGTCTCGGGAACAAACATTTGAAAAGAAATCTATAATAAAAAATTATATTTTTAAAACCGACTTCAATCGCCCGCGCTAATGCAAAGTATCTAATTTATTGTTATTTCTTAAAAAACCGCTCGACTGATTTCGATAAAATTTAAATGAGACCACCCGGGAAGTATTCCCTTTGAAACAAAAAAGAAGCGTAGCTCTATACCACGTAGTACGGACTAGATACTGGCGTAGTGCAACGAAAAAGCAATTTTTAAAAACTTTTTCCACGCGGACGAAGTCGCGGGCATCAGCTAGTATTGTATAAGCGTAAGGAAGTGCTTATTTTCATAAAAGATGATTCTATTTTCTCTGCAGTGTTTCAGCAAAGCTAACGAACCGTTAAGTCGGTGTCAGCTGGCTGCTCACCATGAAACAAAAAAATTACATTTCGATGTAAAGGAAAATGTATCTCTAGACCTCGTTAGGGTTTTCATGCACAATATTAGTAAATGTGGAGAAATTGTATTATTGAATTGGTTGTAAAAAATTCTAAGGAATATAATAATTATCTATACTAATATTATAAAGAGGAAAGATTTTTTTTTTGTTTGTTTGTTTGTACCGAAGAAGCTCTGTAACTACTGGAGCGCTTTTAACCATTTTTTCACCAATAGAAAGCTAAGTTCTCAGGAAGTAACATAGGCTATAATTTATTTCCCAAAACATTGGAGATCCTTAAGAAAATTGCAATAATGTAACCCAAAGTAGCAAAATTTTGCCAATAAAATGCATTATTTGGCGTGTGCTGAGATAACTATTGATGATACATAAAAATTATGTACTACATGATTAAATAGCTCATTATTCTCTACAAAATAGTATTTGTATTAAATATAAGATTGTTAATAAAGGCTAATAATAATAATAATGACCGCCACTTTGTTCGCGTGGATTTAACTTGTATTTTTATTCGACTTCAAAAAAAAGAGGAGGTTCGCAATTCGACACGTATTTTTTTTTGCGATGTTTCTCCATAACTCAGTCAAGTATGAACCGATTTCAATATTTTTTTTTTATTTGAAAGGACATACCATCAGGTTGGTCCCATTTAAATTTGGTGAAGGTTTGATGAATGTCTTCGGTGATGGAGGACGGAAAACCTCAATGAATACGAGAAAATCGTTCGCGATTGTGTAGATTGATCCCATAAAGCTACACTGAAAGGAATAATAAAAATTCTTTTTAAAAACCCGACTCAAAACAAAGTACCCGACAAACGCAAAGTATAGAATAATTTTAGTTTGTACACGTATGTTGAAGTCGGGTATCGCTGATCGTTTCTATTTACCACCCGATTGCAACATACGTGTACAAACTAAAATTATTTTATACTACATGATGTCCGCGTACTTTTTCCGCGTGGATTAAGGTTTTTTAATACCTGCGAGAACTCTGTAATTTTCTAGGATAAAAATTAGCATATTTTTTTTTTAATTCCACGGAAACTGCAATTTTCCGGGATAAAAAGCCTATGTTTTAATCCTGGGTATGAGCTACCTCCACTCCAAATTTCAGCCAAATTGGTTCATTCGTTGTGGAGTTATAAAGTTATAAACATCCATCCAAACATCCATCCTTACATCCTCACAAACTTTCGCATTCATAATATTAGTAGGATAGGACTTTGTAGTGGCGTTTGAAGTCGGGTTTTAAAAAGAATTTTAAGCTATTGCATAGCTTTTATCGCGGGCTTTGAACTAGGACAAACAGTTTGAGCGCGGCGACCGAATCAAGAAATTCCGTAACGAAAATAAACCTAACACCGTCGTTCAGTAAGCGTTCAACATTTTAGAAGTTCGCAAGTAGCTCTCTTTGGCGCAGTGGACGAGCGGCCGCTTTCTTTACCGTATGATGTATGATGTCGCAGGTTCGAATCTCACTCGCGAAGTAGTGACAGTGCGCTTTTCTTGTTTGTTTGTTTTTAAATTTTTTTTGCATAATTTTTATTATGCAAAAAAAAATATTGCATAAATATAATAATTGCATAAGTTGATAAAAAATGCTATGCAATAGCTTTACCGCGGCAGTCCCCGAGTGCCATTTAATTTTTTTTATTTAATAGCGGCCTTAGTTCCAATTTTGTCCACCTGAACAGATAAGTTGGCGGCACTGCACGGTTGCAAGCCATCTCTAATTTCATTTAGCTGAAGGATTCGATTGCTCTGCAACGCGCCTAACGAACCGTGCCTCGCGTCAGCTGCGCGTTCCACCACATGGAACGGAAAAATTAGATATTGCCCTGAAGGGGAACTTTTCTCATTGAACATGTTGTGCTGGTCTATTACGATCGAGTAAACATGGAGCATTTTTGCAAGCTTTTATTTAACTTGCAATGTATATATGAAGAGTTTGTTTGTTTGCTTGAACGCGCTAATCTCAGGAACTACTGGTCCGATTTGATAAATTATTTCAGTGTTAGATAGCCCATTTATCGAGGAAGGCTATTGGCTATATATATCATCACGCTAAGACCAATAAACTATTCCACGCGGATGAAGTCGCGGGCAGAAGCTAGTTAGGTATATAACTCAATTTCTCAAAAAATGTCACTTGAATCAATTCTACTATTAACTGTCGACATTTATATCAGCCGTATTTATTACTAGCTAATAATTTACAATACAGTAAATATTTTGCTATAATATATGCAGTGTTTCCACAATGAGGGAAGTTCCAAAAATGCATACCGACTAACTTCTATCTTAAGATGGGCAAACATAAAGTAGCCCCATTCCCGCCGGTGGCACCCGTTCACGAGTATGACGCATGACCCAGCCATTGCGTCGCTCAACCATATTTGAGGGAACGTAACGGCGGCACTGCACGGTTGCAAGCCATCGCTAATTTCATTTAGCTGAAGGATTCGATTGCTCTGCAACGCGCCTTACGAACCGTGGCACGCCTCAGCTGCGCGTTCCACCACATTGAACGGAAAAATTAGATATTGCCCTAAAGGGGAACTTTTCTCATTGAACATGTTATGCTGGTCTATTACGATCGAGTAAACATAGAGCATTTTTACAAGCTTTTATTTAACCTGCAATGTATATATGTATGTATGTATGTTTAGGTCAAATCTTGCAAGATAAATTAGAACCACTTCCCGTTTCCGATTGAGCTGTTTTGCATGTATGTTTAAACCGAGGGACAATACAATATCATTGTAACATGGAGCTGATCTGATGATGGAGCTGGAAGATGGCTATTGAAACTCTGCAATAAAAGAACGTAACCCCCATCGAATTTGGACTCTTTTGATTAGTTCTGACAAGTACTCTGGTCCTAGACAATATTCAGGGTCTGATTATGAACCCGGAAGGTGGTTTTGGCAACTTTGTTATAAAACGACGTAACCCCATCAAGTTTGGGCTCGTTTGATTAGTCTCGACAAGTACTCTGGTCCTAGATGATATCCAGGTTCTGATGATGGAACTGTAAGGTGGCTACAGGAACTCTGTAATTAAACGACGCAACCCCATCGAGTTTGGGCTCGTTTGATTGATCTTGACAAGTACTCTGGTCCTATATGATATCCAGGGTGTGATGATGTACTACTAAAAGCTTGTATTTTAAAAATATTTTTTTTAATTTACACTTGTCATTAAAAGGCAGAGATCAACTACGAGAACATGGCGCGCCACTCCATACTGATAGACGTCCACAGATGGACAAAGGTCTATTGCATGGACATCCACAGGTCTCGGTCTTGCGCCGCCTGAATCCAGCGGCTCCGTGTGACTCGTTTAATGTCGTCGGTCCACCTAGTGGAAGGTCTGCCAACACTGCGCTTCCCTGTGTGGGGTCGCCACTCCAGCACCTTGGGACCCCAACGACCCACGACGTTAAGACGTAAAAGACGTTATCACGTCAAAAAAGTTTAAATCTTTTTATTTCCTTTTTGATGACTGATGTAAGTAGATTAATATGGAAATAATTTTAATCGACGCGTGAAGGAAAGTTTGGTTTGTTTGTAAACAATTTTCATGATTTATACGAGCAGTTTATACGAGCAGCACAAGTTGAAATTAGTTTCGGGTTAATACAGTGTTGTAGATTGTTTGGTGGCGTATTGGGACAAAGTTTTACTTTAAGGCTGAAACATACAATAACGACGTGTCAATGGGGTTCTAAAAGGGTTTTAAAATTAAATAAAAAAATAGTAACCAAGCTAAACTTGACTAATATTGTCCTCTCCCCTCCAAATAAGGGCTTATGTTGTCTTGTGTGGACTGTGGACAATAATGCACCGGGTGGTGATCGAACCTGCGACCTTTCAGTTTTCAGTCCGCATCTTTACTAATGTATTACCGTTTGTTACGTATAATTAGTATAGTTGTTTGTTGTTAATTACCGTTGTACTATTTAGGCTTTAATCTGAATAGGTAGCATAATTCAATACATACAAAGAATTATAAAAGGTGTTCACGCTTTAAAAATTGCGCGAAGGAGCCGACGCCGCCGAACCCCGCTACGCGCTGATATATTTTTTCTCCCTAACTCGTTCCATTATAATAATATTATATAATATTTTTTTTAAACCGAGCCTAAGTAGTAACGATGAAACCGATGCGCAACGACCCCGACTTAACATACGAGTACAAACTAAAATTATTTTATACTTTGTATTGGCGTTTGAAGTCGGTTTTGAAAGGATTTTTTTATTATTATTATTTTATGCTTTGAATTGTAGCTTCATAGGAACAATCTACACAATATTCTCTGATCGCGAGCGATTTGTTCTTATTCATTGAGGAGTTCCGTCCTTCATCGCTGAAGATATTCATCAGATCTTCTTAATGAAATCGATATTTAGAAAAAAGTATAATATGTGTACCTATATTGTTGGAATATCCGTAAAATATTATGTACCTAGGTACTTGGTTTGCATATCGAGGTATTTTAAAAGTAATCTGACAAACAACAGACAAACATCCTAGAGTGAGAAATTCAAGTTTCAGACGACGGACAAACATTCTAGAGATTCTAGTTTCTAGAGCGTAACTAGATATAAGATTTCATGGACTTCGATTTGTAAATCCTACTTAATATTATAAATGTGAGTGTGTTGATTTGGAATGGAGATAACACCTACACAGGATTAACACATAGCCTTCTTTTTATCCCGGAAAATTACGGAGTTCCCGCGGACCTAAACGAAAAAAAACCTTAATACACGCGGACGAAGTCACGGGCATCATCTTATATTAAATTTTAAAATAAGAATCAAACTTCGAATGTATGGGAAGTGCTCGGAAAAGCGGTGATTATAGTGAGCAGTTTTCACGTAAAAACTTCAAAATTCTGTTCCATACATTGTTTGAATATGAATATCCAAATATTCCCAATAGAAACTGTGAACGTGCAAGAGGTGTATGTTGCTGAATATATATATACATCTGAGAATTCAGTACGGGTACGTTTATAAATGGCACTTACCCGCATCATTTGCATACTATTCAGAGGCAAATATGAGAAGTTTTCCCACAATCCAATGGTTTCCCAGTACTGAAAAACTCCACTGAATGAACTGTAGTTGTTTGTACGTCCGAACAAAGGCAATCTCCTCAGATTTCCATGCGAGAGGTTGCGCACGGGACACGCGAATTGTCGATAACGGTGTTGTATCGATACTTTTGTTATCCTATCAAGTTCGATTTTCTGAATGAAATTTAGAAATTCTACACGTTAATTTTTTACTATCAAATACTTTTAACATAAAAATGTAAATTGTATATATGTACCATGTAGTAAGCAGTGAGAGCCTAGTGGTTAGGACTGTGGTCTTCTATTCCTGGGGTCGCAGGTTCGATCCGGGTAGGTATGATCTCATCTGACTCAGACTCTATTTTTTTCGGAGTCGTGCTTTAAAGAAATTGAATATCACTTGCTTCAACGGCGAAGAAAAAAATCGCGAGGAAACCTGCACATCTGAGAGTTCTCTATAATGTTCTCGAATGTGTGTGAAGTCCGCCAATTCGCATTGGACCAGCGTGATGGGCTATGGCGTATAACCCTTCTCTGAGAGGAGTCCTGCGCTCAGTAGTGCGTCGTTGATGGGTTGCTAATGATGATATTATATTATGTACCAAATCATTTTATGTAAGCATTTATAGCAAACAATTATCACACTAAATTAACTAATAAACCTCATTTTGCAATAATATTATCCACTACCACTAAAGTTACTATTAGTTTCAAAAAACTAGTTTGTAGTAGTTAGAAAACTGTGCAATGCGGGGATAAACGTTTTCAAATAAATCAATATTATTTTGTCGATACTGAGAATATTATTATCACGATATACTGCTGTCGACTAATAAACTATCGATGCTTTTGGTTTTTTTGCGAATCCCTATTTCCACGTACAAAATTTTATAATAGGGTGTATAGTCGCTTTGTGTTCATGGAAATTTTATGTCGCCCGCCTCCGCGTTGAGAATAATAAGCAGCCAATTTAGAATTGGTGCCTTTTAAAAGATTTCTTTCTAAATTCCTCTCTCTTTAAGTGCGCCGGATTATTTTTGATAGACGACCGCTTGTGACTGACAACGGCTAACAAAGAATTCTTTATTCACTTATTATGCGAACATTAAGTTTGTGTTCATAGGCTTTTCCTTTTTGTCAGAACACTCGAATTTAATCTACTACGAGAATATAAAAGTCCGATTAGGTAGATTTGAATATTTGACTCGATGAGTCTGTCAAGTCAGTCACCGAGTCGCTAAAGTGATATCAATTGAGTGAGGAGGCTTGATGACCCAAAGCGGATCTTAAAATTCAAAATCAAAATTATTTATTTCACGTAGGCCAACCTGTGGCTCTTATGACAAGTCATGACTCTACTACCGGTTCGGAAAGCGGATTCTGCTCAAAAGAGCCGGAAAGAAACTCAGCAGTTGCTCTTTTCAAAATAATCGTTTTACAATATTATTATGAAGCTATTACATTGTAATAAGTTTTTTATACTATCTTGTGGGCAGCTGGATGCCAAGCTGATTTAACCTATGCAACTTTGTTAGAATAAAATATAATATTTCCACATTGAGTGGAAGTTCCAAAAAAAAAAGATACTACAATTCAATTCATGTTAAGACGGCCTTTTACTTAGCCTCCGACACTAGAAGTTGCCACTCATGCCTCTCTGATTGGCTGAATTTATGGCGTTCTTGCCGCACCAATGCTTTTTAACCAATAGCGTGAGAGTACCGGCCATTCAGAGGTTGTTGCAATCTTTACACTGATGCATTGTTAGAGAATACCACTATAGGGTCGTACAACAGGGCGTGTTCCTTTAGGACGACTCTAGTATGCTCTTCATACAGCACATGTATAAATTACTCAACAATTAATTATCCTTTAATATAAATCTAATTTTGTTTAATTTAATTACGTTAACACTTTCACAAATTACACAACTTACACAAATTGCATTAAAAAGCTAAATCAATTTTAAGCCCAAAATGTTATTGACCAAATCCCAAACAGAACATCCGTGCAATTTTCAAATGGAATATGTCACTCAGTGAATTTCTGCATTTGAATGAATTGAATTGTACTTTCCATGCCACAAAACTGACATCACTCGCTTGTCAATATTTCAAAAGTAAACTCAATTGAAACCCGTCTTTTCGTGGTTATTCGATTTTGTCGACAACTCTCATTTCACTTCATCAGCTTTAAAGATCCTAACTTTCAGTAAAAATGTGAAAAGGATAGGTTGATAAACTGCCATGTACCGAGAAAGTAATAGCACTAATGCTAGCCACGAAACTATTAATAAAATATTAAAAAATATATTTATAAAAACATGACCATTATGAAAATTTTAATTATCTACGCCGATCAAAAAAATTAAACAAAATCAAATCCCATGTCTAATTGAAATTAAAAGAAATCACATTTTTTCCATGGATTTCATCACCTCACATCATGATTCAGGGACAAACCATAAACAAACGCACTTTCGCATTTATAATATGAGTAGGGATGACGAAATCAAATCAAAGTCACGTAAGATTTTATTAATTTACAACATTGTTCAGAAAAGATTGAAAAAGCTAATTGATAGGTACCATGACGACGTGAAATTCCCAGTGAAAGTTTTAATTGAATCTACGTGAAGAGTCAATGGATACTTTCCTAATTATTCAGCGCACAACAGATTCGGGACGCCGCTGTCGGGAACACGTGTCGGTGACAAATTGCTTCCTTGATTAAATATTTAAATAGTGAAAAGTTTGAAATGACATCAGCTCGTATACTATTATTTAAAGTGCCTATTTCCGTGGAAAGTATTCAAAAGAAATCCATGTTCAAGAATCAAAGTTACCTATTTAGTAAGAAAATTAAATAGGTAATCCTTACTAATATTATAAATGCGAAAGTGTGTTTGTTTGTTGGTTTGTTGGTTTGTTGGTTTGTTGGTTTGTTGGTTTGTTGGTTTGTTGGTTTGTTGGTTTGTTGGTTTGTTGGTTTGTTGGTTTGTTGGTTTGTTGGTTTGTTGGTTTGTTGGTTTGTTGATTTGTTGGTTTGTTGGTTTGTCCTTTAATCACGCCGCAACAGGGCTACGGATCGACGTGATTTTTTGCATGGGTATAGTTGAGTACCTGGAAAGTGACATAGATTACTTTTCATCCCGGAAAATCAAAGAGTTCCCGAGGGATTTAAAAAACTTAATCCACGCAGACGAAGTCGCGGGCATCAGCTAGTAATAGACGGAAAGCGCAGTATTCGTAGATCTAATGGGGGAATAGTTGAAAAGAAGAATTCAGACGAGTCGCAGGTAGCAGATACAGGCGGCGCAAGACCGAGGCCTGTGAAAGTTCATGCAAGAGACCTTTCAAGCAGTGGATGTTTATCGGTTGATAAAGAAATAGAATAGAAGGAATTCCAAAACACACAAAGATGCTTTCAGTGCAGTAATTTTAAACCTTTAGAAACACTAAATTTCTGAAAACACCTCCCGTATTACTACCGTTAGGACCATGTTAGTACCACGGGCAAGTAAACGAAGTCATTTTTACAAGCTTTTATTTAACTTGCAATGTTTGTTTGGGTCAAATCTTGCAAGATGAATTAGACCCACTTCCGGTTTCTGATCGAGCTGAAATTTTGCATGTATGTGTAAATTGCATGACAATGCAATATTATTGTGACATTGAGCTGATCTGATGATGGAGACGGAAGATGGCTATCGGAACTCTGTAATAAAACTAAGTAACCTCATCGAGTTTGGGTTCGTTTGATTCGTCATAACAAGTACTCTGATCCTAGACGATATCCAGAGTCTAATGATGTAGCTACTAAAAACTTGCATTTAAAAATAAAAATTTTAATTTACACTTGTTATCGTTCTAAAAAGTCTGTGAATTTTAACACTGAAACAACAGCGTCTTTTAGTAAAAATGCACCCATATTACCAAAATGTCAACGCAGCGATATTGAGACGGCCGCTGCTACGAGCAAATAATTCGATATAACGCTTTGGAAAACTCAATACGTTTCACTGTTCTCGTTAGCCTTGGTTTTTCCATTTTCCACCAAAAAAAAAAACAAAAAGCTTCAGCTCGATTCTGCTGGTTATCTGCCAGCCAGACTGAAACCGTTTTAGTTTGCTCTTTTATTATATCGAATATAGAAATTGATTTTTTTAACCGAATTTAAAAAAGGAGGAGGTTCTCAATTCGTCGGAATCTTTTATTTTTTTTCGTGAATGTTCACCGATTACTCGAAGATGTGTGAACCGATCTGATTTTTTTTTGTTTCAAAGGGCATAATTCCCAGGTGGTCCCATATAAATTTTATAATGTCAACAATAAATTAAATACTTTGTATAGTGTGTCTGTAATGTAGTAAATCGGGAGTTTGAAGTCGGTTGTTTCAAAAGAATTTTTTATATTAAATTATAGTTCCTTTATTCATGACAAGATATCCTTTGACTGCGATCTCACCTGAAAATAAGTGACGATGCAGCCTGAGATGGAAGCGACTAGCCGGCTAGCTCGGTAGGTTATATGGCAGTTTAAACGAAACCTACGGATATGCTAAAATGTGTACAAGAATTCAATACAAGAGAGCAATGATAGCCTGATCTAGTGATTAGGACTGCGGTCTCCTAATCGGGGGGTTGTGGGTTCGATCCCGGACACGCACCTCTGCGGAGGTATGTGCGTTTAAGTGATTAAACATCAAATGCTTCAATGTGAAGGGAAACATCGTGAGGAACCTGCAGGCCTGAGAATTCTCCGTAATGTTCTCAAACAGAGCCAGCCATTGCTCAAAGGTACGTTTGAAATCGGCCAAATTATATTGAGCAAGTATGATGGACTATGACTTTAAAACACTTCTCATTTGAGAGGAGATCTGTGCCCAGTAGTAGGCCGACGATGGATTGATGTGAATGAAATATCAGTAGGTACGTAGGCTTCAAGATCGCTTAAGCCATGAACAGGTAATACGTAAATAGACAAATAGAAATACTATCGTTATTAATGTTTAATATCTACGAGTATAAATGTAAAAATATCATTAGATCACTATATCATCATCATTCATCATTAGCAATCCATCAACGGCTCACTACTGAGCGCAGGTCTCCTCTCAGAGAAGGCTTCTAGGCCATAGTCCACCACGCTGGCCCAATGCGAATTGGCAGACTTCACACACCTTCGAGAACATTATGAAGAACTCTCAGGTGTGCAGGTTTCCTCATGATGTTTTCCTTCACCGTTGAAGCAAGTGATATTTAATTGCTTAAACGCACTTGACTCCGAAAAGTCAGAGGTGCGTACCCGGGATCGAACCTGCGAACCCCCAAATAGGAGACCACAGTCCTAACCACTAGGCTATCACTGCTTATAAACTATGTATTAAACATTAATTTATTACCTAAAGCCTTCTTGCTCAAGTGGAGTCACACTTAATCCCCTCGCGCCGTGAATTCAGCGCGGCAAGTAAAATTAATTCCCCGTGAAAATTAATTGAATTTACCTTAATTAATTGTTACTTTACCAATTATTGTGAGATTTAAAAGATTCACCTGAAAACATGTCGTGTAAAATTTTACTTGTGTTCTGATTAAATCATAGATCCTGACCAAAAGGTTTTAAAATAAAATTTATTCAACGCGGTTAATTGCCTCACCTGGTAACAGAAGAGCTGATGGCTCATTTTTTTGCGCAAATGATCGGCCTGGCTATCCAACGCGGATATGCAGCCAGTATTCTTGGCACCATTTCATGATACTTGTATAGTAATTAGATTAGTTTAGCTATAAGTTTTATTGTAACATTTTAATAGTAAAAAAAATCTATTGAGTTTTAAAATATTCTCTAAAAAACTTTTTGTGGATGAAATTGTATCCAATAATGGAAAAATGAATAATTTAGATTACCAAAAAATAATATATAAAAAAACTTGAGAGGTGTCAAGGGACACCCGGATGGAACGTAGTTCCTTTCGATTAATTAATTTGGCATTGTTTTCGGTATTTTCGCGGTACAACCTTTCCCTAATTTTTTATAACTTATAAAGTTATAAGTTATAAAAAATTAGGGAAAAATTCCACATGTAGAAATTATTTAAAATAAAATTGAAAATAGAAAATTCAGTCTGTCGAGCTGGGATTCGAACCATCGACTTTTAACTGTTAGGCGACTGCAGAAGCCACAAGGCTACGGAGACCCAATATTGTACCGCGAAAATACCGAACACAATGCCTTCAAAAAAGTGTCGGTTTCAAAAAAGTGTCGATCCGTCTAGCCCCCTTCCGAGTTCCGCACCGCGCGATAAGGAACTACGTTCCAATTACCAATAATATAATTAACTAGTAGGGCGCGTGGGTGCGCGGCCCGCAAGCGGACCGCGGTTTTTCTACTCGGCAAGTAGACTTTTAGGTCTTGATCATTTTCTATCAAAAAACCACTCTTCCATCTTTTATACTCTCCGAGATAGACACCGTTGAAGTTTGTATGGCCGCCATCTTGAATCCGCCATTTTGGATTTTTTTTCAGCTCACTGCCAATTGGATAAGGTTCCGAGTGACTTTTGTTCAAGCACCCCCACCTATCTTCATTACCATGGCCGTGCTCCTCACCCACCTTCCAAACCCTCGATCATCATATGTCATCATTTGTCATAATGAAAATTCTTCAATAAAAACAAATCTTGAAAAGCAACCGTATCAAAGTCTTGCATGATTCCCGGCTTCTAGTCTCTTCAATATTCGCCATATATTTTGTATGAAGAAAAAAAAATTCCGCCATCTTGGATTTTTTTTCTATTCATCAAATAGACCTTTGGGTCCTGATCATCTTTTGCCACGAAACCACTCTTCCATCTTTTATACTCCCCGAGATAGACACCGACGAAATTTGTATGGCGGCCATCTTTTTTCCGCCATTTTGAATTTTTTTTCAGCTCGCTACCAATTGGATGAGGTTTCGAATGACATTTGTTCGAGCACACCCCACCTATCTTTAATAACCTGGCTGTGCTCCTCACCCGTCTCCGAAATCCTCAATCATCAGCTCTCTCCATATTTTTCCTCCGAATGAATTTTTGTCTTCTATACGAAACTATTAGTGAAAAAAAAAATTTTCATACAAAATTTTACAGGAGAGGTGATCAATCAGTCAGTGAGTGAGTGAATCAACCCCAGCAGCTATATATATATTAACTAGCGTTTGCTCGGTGCGCGAGCTGCTAAAGCAGCTCGCGGGAAGTGTTTTACTAAAAGTAAGGCGCGTGGGTGCGCGGCCCGCTAAAGCGGACCGCGATTGTTCGGCTTTATTTATTTCGCTCGGTGCGCGAGCTGCTAAAGCAGCTCGCGGGAAGTGTTATTGCTACAAGTAGGGCGCGTGGGTGCGCGGCCCGCTAAAGCGGACCGCGATTGTTCGGCTTTATTTATTTCGCTCGGTGCGCGAGCTGCTAAAGCAGCTCGCGGGAAGTGTTATTACCACAAGTAAGGCGCGTGGGTGCGCGGCCCGCTAAAGCGGACCGCGATTTTTTTACTCATCAAGTGGACCTTCGGATTCTGGTCATCTTTTGCCAAAAAATTTGTTCGAGCACACCCCACCTATCTGCAATAACCTGGCCGTGCTCCTCATTCACAAAAGAAAAGAAAAGAAAAAAAAGAAAAAAAGCAAATGTAAAATGAAAAAAAAGAAAAAGAAAAAAGCCCTATGAACCTATCAAAATCAATGTCTTGCATAGTTCCCAACTTCTAGTACCTTCAATATTCCCCATACATTTTGTATGGAAAAAAAAAAATCCGCCATCTTGAATTTTTTTCCTACTCACCAGGTAGACCTCCGGGTTTCGATCATCTTTTGTCGAGAAACCGCTCCTCCATCTTTTATAGTCTCCGAGAGAGAGACGGACAAAATTTGCCGCCATTTTTTTCCGCCATTTTGGAATTTTTTTTCAACTCACTGGCAACTGCTCGAGGTTGACAAATGACATTTGGTCGAGCACCCTCCACCTATCTACTATACCCTGGCCGTGCCCCTCGCCCGTCTCCGAACTCCTCACTCATCAGCTCTCTCCACCTTTCTCCGAGTCACATTCTTTGAGCTCTATACGACACCATGGGTGAAAAAAATTTTTTTCATACAAAATTTTACAGGAGAGGGGTCGGAAATTTGAGACGTCACAGCTCGGCCGCCATCTTGTTTTTTTAATTTTTTTCACTTTTTCTGTTAATCGTTTACTAATATCTACAATAATCCAAAATTTCAAAGAAATCGGTTGGAAAACAAAAGAGTTGCAAGAATCGCGTCAGCCGCCATCTTGTTTTTCCGAAATGTCATAATTTTTCTCTACTCGAATCCCCCACCCCAACATATATCCCCTACATCATTGTATCGTTTTCTGTCTCTTTCTAGGAGAACAATCGTGTCAATGAGTCAGTGAGTGAATCAGTGAGTCAGTGGTAATCGAGCTATATATATTATAACTAGCATTTGCTCGGTGCGCGAGCTGCTAAAGCAGCTCGCGGGAAGTGTTATTGCTACAAGTAGGGCGCGTGGGTGCGCGGCCCGCTAAAGCGGACCGCGATTGTTCGGCTTTATTTATTTCGCTCGGTGCGCGAGCTGCTAAAGCAGCTCGCGGGAAGTGTTATTACTACAAGTACGGCGCGTGGGTGCGCGGCCCGCTAAAGCGGACCGCGATTTTTTTACTCATCAAGTAGACCTTCGGATTCTGGTCATCTTTTGCCAAAAAATTTGTTCGAGCACACCCCACCTATCTGCAATAACCTGGCCGTGCTCCTCATTCACAAAAGAAAAAGAAAAAAAAAGAAAAAAAAAAAAAGAAAAAAGCAAATGTAAAATGAAAAAAAAGAAAAAGAAAAAAAGCCCTATGAACCTATCAAAATCAATGTCTTGCATAGTTCCCAACTTCTAGTCCCTTCAATATTCCCCATACATTTTGTATGGAAAAAAAATAAAATCCGCCATCTTGAATTTTTTTCCTACTCACCAGGTAGACCTCCGGGTTGTGATCATCTTTTGTCGAGAAACCGCTCCTCCATCTCTTATAGTCTCCGAGAGAGAGACGGACAAAATTTGCCGCCATTTTTTTTCCGCCATTTTGGAATTTTTTTTCAACTCACTGGCAACTGCTCGAGGTTTCGAATGACATTTGGTCGAGCACCCTCCACCTATCTTCTATACCCTGGCCGTGCCCCTCGCCCGTCTCCGAACTCCTCACTCATCAGCTCTCTCCACCTTTCTCCGAGTCACATTCTTTGAGCTCTATACGTCACCATGGGTGAAAAAAATTTTTTTCATACAAAATTTTACAGGAGAGGGGTAGAAATTTGAGACGTCACAGCTCGGCCGCCATCTTGTTTTTTTAATTTTTTTCACTTTTTCTGTTAATCGTTTACTAATTTCTACAATAATCCAAAATTTCAATGAAATCGGTTGGAAAACAAAAGAGTTGCAAGAATCACTTCGGCCGCCATCTTGTTTTTCCGAAATGTCATAATTTTTCCCCACTCGAATCCCCCACCCGGACATATCTCCCCTACATCATTGTATCGTTTTTTGTCTCTTTCTAGGAGAACAATTATGTCAATCAGTGAGTGAGTCAGTGAGTGGTAATCGAGCTATATATATTACTAGTAGGGCGCGTGGGTGCGCGGCCCGCAAGCGGACCGCGGTTTTTCTACTCATCAAGTAGATCTTCGGGTCCTGATCATTTTCTATCAAATAACCACTCTTCCATCTTTTATACTCCCCGAAATAGACACCGACGAAATTTGTATGGCGGCCATCTTTTTTCCGCCATTTTGAATTTTTTTTCAGCTCACTGCGAATTGGATGGGATTTCGAGTGACATTTGTTCGAGCACACCCCACCTATCTTCAATACCCTGGCCGTGCTCCTCACCCACCTTCCAAATCCTCGATCAGCATATCTCATCATTTGTCAGAATAAGAATTCTTCTATAAAAACAAATTTTGAAAAGGAACCGTATCAAAGTGTTGCATAGTTCTCTGCTTCTAGTCCCTTCAATATTCGCCATATATTTTGTATGAAGAAAAAAAAAATCCGCCATCTTGGATTTTTTTCTATTCATCAAATAGACCTTTGGGTCCTGATCATCTTTTGCCAAGAAACCATTCTTCCATGTTTTATACTCCCCGAGATAGACACCGACGAAATTTGTATGGCGGCCATCTTTTTTCCGCCATTTTGAATTTTTTTTCAGCTCACTGCGAATTGGATGAGGTTTCGAATGACATTTGTTCGAGCACCCCCCACCTATCTTCGATACCCTGGCCGTGCTCTTCACCCGTCTCCGAAATCCTCAATCATCAGCTCTCTCCATATTTTTCCTCCGAATGAATTTTTTTCCTCTTTACGAAACCATCAGTGAAAAAAAAATTTTTTCATACAAAATTTTACAGGAGAGGTGATCAATGAGTGAGTGAATCAGTGAATCAGTGAATCAGTCAGTGAATCAGCCCCAGCAGCTATATATATATTAACTAGCGTTTGCTCGGTGCGCGAGCTGCTAAAGCAGCTCGCGGGAAGTGTTTTACTAAAAGTAAGGCGCGTGGGTGCGCGGCCCGCTAAAGCGGACCGCGATTGTTCGGCTTTATTTATTTCGCTCGGTGTTATTGCTACAAGTAGGGCGCGTGGGTGCGCGGCCCGCTAAAGCGGACCGGGATTTTTTTGCTCATCAAGTAGACCTTCGGATTCTGGTCATCTTTTGCCAAAAAATTTGTTCGAGCACACCCCACCTATCTGCAATAACCTGGCCGTGCTCCTCATTCACAAAAGAAAAAGAAAAAAAAAGAAAAAAAATGAAAAAAAAGAAAAAAAGCAAATGTAAAATGAAAAAAAAAAGAAAAAGAAAAAAAGCCCTATGAACCTATCAAAATCAATGTCTTGCATAGTTCCCAACTTCTAGTCCCTTCAATATTCCCCATACATTTTGTATGGGGGGAAAAAAAATCCGCCATCTTGAATTTTTTTCCTACTCACCAGGTAGACCTCCGGGTCGTGATCATCTTTTGTCGAGAAACCGCTCCTCCATCTTTTATAGTCTCCGAGAGAGAGACGGACAAAATTTGCCGCCATTTTTTTTCCGCCATTTTGGATTTTTTTTTCAACTCACTGGCAACTGCTCGAGGTTTCGAATGACATTTGGTCGAGCACCCTCCACCTATCTTCTATACCCTGGCCGTGCCCCTCGCCCGTCTCCGAACTCCTCACTCATCAGCTCTCTCCACCTTCCTCCGAGTCACATTCTTTGAGCTCTATACGGCACCATGGGTGAAAAAAATTTTTTTCATACAAAATTTTACAGGAGAGGGGTCGGAAATTTGAGACGTCACAGCTCGGCCGCCATCTTGTTTTTTTAATTTTTTTCACTTTTTCTGTTAATCGTTTACTAATTTCTACAATAATCCAAAATTTCAAAGAAATCGGTTGGAAAACAAAAGAGTTGCAAGAATCACGTCGGCCGCCATCTTGTTTTTCCGAAATGTCATAATTTTTCCCCACTCGAATCCCCCACCCGGACATATCTCCCGTACATCATTGTATCGTTTTCCGTCTCTTTCTAGGAGAACAATCGTGTCAATCAGTCAGTCAGTCAGTGAGTGGTAATCGAGCTATATATATTATAATAACTAGCGTTTGCTCGGTGCGCGAGCTGCTAAAGCAGCTCGCGGGAAGTGTTATTACTAAAAGTAAGGCGCGTGGGTGCGCGGCCCGCTAAAGCGGACCGCGATTTTTTTACTCATCAAGTAGACCTTCGGATTCTGGTCATCTTTTGCCAAAAAATTTGTTCGAGCACACCCCACCTACCTGCAATAACCTGGCCGTGCTCCTCATTCACAAAAGAAAAAGAAAAAAAAAAAGAAAAATAGAAAAGAAAAAAGAAGAAAGAAAGAAAGAAAATGAAAAATGAAAAAAAAAGAAAAATAATAAAAAAAAGGAAAAAGAAAGAAAAAAAGAAAAAAGCAAATAAATGAAAAAAGAAAAAAAAGAAAAAAAAAAGAAAAAAAAAGAAAAAAGAAAAAAAAAAGAAAATGAAAAATGAAAAAAAAAGGAAAAAAGAAAAAAGAAAATAAAAAATAAAAAAAAGAAAATGAAAAAAAAGGAAAAGAGAAAGAAAAAACGAAAAAGAAAAGAAAAAAGTAAAAGCAAAAGAAAAAGAAAAAAGAAAAGAGAAAAAAAGAAAAAAAAAAGAAAAATGAAGAAAAAGAAAAAAAAAAGAAAAAAGAAACAAAAAGAAGAAAAAAAAGAAAAATCAATATTCGCCATATATTTTGTATAGAAAAAAAATTCCGCCATCTTGATTTTTTTTCCTGTTCATCAAGTAGAACTTGATCATCTTTTGCCCAGAAACTACTCTTCTATCTTGTATACTCTCCGAGATAGACACCAGAGAAAGTATGGCCGCCATCTTGAATCCGCCATTTTGGAGTTTTTTTTTCAACTCCCTGCTAATTGGATGTGGTTTCGAGTAATTTTTGTTGGAGCACACCCCACCTAGTTGGTCGCGTGGATAGTTGGCAAAAAAACCACTCTTTCACCTTTTTAACCAATTTCCAAAAAGGAGGAGGTTCTCAATTCGGCCAGTATATTATTTTTCTTTTTTAATTCTCCGAGATCTAAGACACCTATGAACCTATCAAAATCAATGTCTTGCATAGTTCCCAACTTCTAGTCCCTTCAATATTCCCCATACATTTTGTATGGAAAAAAAAAATCCGCCATCTTGAATTTTTTTCCTACTCACCAGGTAGAACTCCGGGTTTTGATCATCTTTTGTCGAGAAACCGCTCCTCCATCTTTTATAGTCTCCGAGAGAGAGACGGACAAAATTTGCCGCCATTTTTTTCCGCCATTTTGGAATTTTTTTTCAACTCACTGGCAACTGCTCGAGGTTTCGAATGACATTTGGTCGAGCACCCTCCACCTATCTTCTATACCCTGGCCGTGCCCCTCGCCCGTCTCCGAACTCCTCACTCATCAGCTCTCCACCTTTCTCCAAGTCACATTCTTTGAGCTCTATACGACACCATGGATGACAAAAATTTTTTTCATACAAAATTTTACAGGAAATTTGAGACGTCACAGCTCGTCCGCCATCTTGTTTTTTTAATTTTTTTCACTTTTTCTGTTAATCGTTTACTAATTTCTACAATAATCCAAAATTTCAAAGAAATCGGTTGGAAAACAAAAGAGTTGCAAGAATCACGTCGGCCGCCATCTTGTTTTTCCGAAATGTCATAATTTTTCCCCACTCGAATCCCCTACCCGGACATATCTCCCCGACATCATTGTGTCGTTTTCCGTCTCTTTCTAGGAGAACAATCGTGTCAATCAGTCAGTAAGTCAGTGAGTGAGTGGTAATCGAGCTATATAAAAAATCGGCCAAGTGCGAGTCGGGCCTCGCTTTTTTAGGGTTCCGTTAAAAAAAAATTAAAATATTTTCATGTACCCATGGAAATAGTTTTATTGAATTTGAATTTGAATTTAATTTAATTTTTATTATTTGTTGTTATAGCGGCAATAGAAAAATATAATACAATATATTGCAAATATAACGCAATATAACACGATATAACACAATATTATATAATAAGAAACAATATATTACAAGTATAACACAATATATTACAAATATAATATAATATAATATAGTATAACACGATATAACACAATATAATATAATATAATACAATATATTACAAATACAACATAATATAACATGATATAACATAATATTATACAATATATAACAAATACAACATAATATAACATGATATAACACGCTATAACACAATATAATACAATACAATACAATATATTACAAATATAACAATATAACATAATATAATACCATTTAACATAAAATAATACAATATATTACAATACAACACGATATACTACAATATATTATGAACAAAACATAATATAATATAATATAACACGCTATAACACAATATAATACAATACAATACAATACAATACAATATATTGCAAATCTAACGCAATATAACATCATGTAACACGATTTAACACAATATAATATAATAAGATACAATATATTACAAATATAACATAATATAATATAATATAATATAACTCACTATAACACAATATAATACAAATTATATTACAAATATAACATAATTTAATATAGTATAACACGATTTAACATAATATAATATAATACCATACACCATAAAATAATACTACCCCTACCCCTACCCCTACCGCTACCTCTACCCCTACCCCTACCGCTACCGCTACCCCTACCCCTACTCCTTCCCCGACCCCGCCCCTACCCCTACCCCGACCCCTACCTACCGCTACCCCTACCGCTACCCCTACCCCTACCGCTACCGCTACCCCTACCCCTACCCCTACCCCTATTCCTACCCCTACCCCTACCCCTACCCCGACCCTTAACCCTACCCCTACCGCTACCCCTACCCCAACCCCTACCCCGACCCCTACCCCGACCCCTACCCCTACCCGATTTATTACTAATTTTTATATTCTCCGAGATCTAAGACACCTATGAACCTATCAAAATCAATGTCTTGCATAGTTCCCAACTTCTAGTCCCTTCAATATTCCCCATACATTTTGTATGGAAAAAAAAATAATCCGCCATCTTGAATTTTTTTCCTACTCACCAGGTAGACCTCCGGGTTGTGATCATCTTTTGTCGAGAAACCGCTCCTCGATCTTTTATAGTCTCCGAGAGAGAGACGGACAAAATTTGCCGCCATTTTTTTTCCGCCATTTTGGAATTTTTTTTCAACTCACTGGCAACTGCTCGAGGTTTCGAATGACATTTGGTCGAGCACCCTCCACCTATCTTCTATACCCTGGCCGTGCCCCTCGCCCGTCTCCGAACTCCTCACTCATCAGCTCTCTCCACCTTTCTCCGAGTCTCATGCTTTGAGCTCTATACGACACCATGGGTGAAAAAAATTTTTTTCATACAAAGTTTTACAGGAGAGGGGTCGGAAATTTGAGACGTCACAGCTCGGCCGCCATCTTGTTTTTTTAATTTTTTTCACTTTTTCTGTTAATCGTTTACTAATTGCTACAATAATCCAAAATTTCAAAGAAATCGGTTAGAAAACAAAAGAGTTGCAAGATTCACGTCGGCCGCCATCTTGTTTTTCCGAAATGTCATAATTTTTCCCCACTCGAATCCCCCACCCGAACATATCTCCCATACATCATTGTATCGTTTTTTGTCTCTTTCTAGGAGAACAATTATGTCAATCAGTGAGTGAGTCAGTGGTAATCGAGCTATATATATTATAACTAGTATTTCGCTCGGTGCGCGAGCTGCTAAAGCAGCTCGCGGGAAGTGTTTTACTAAAAGTAAGGCGCGTGGGTGCGCGGCCCGCTAAAGCGGACCGCGATTGTTCGGCTTTATTTATTACGCTCGGTGCGCGAGCTGCTAAAGCAGCTCGCGGGAAGTGTTTTACTAAAAGTAAGGCGCGTGGGTGCGCGGCCCGCTAAAGCGGACCGCGATTGTTCGGCTTTCTTTATTTCGCTCGGTGCGCGAGCTGCTAAAGCAGCTCGCGGGGAGTGTTATTGCTACAAGTAGGGCGCGTGGGTGCGCGGCCCGCTAAAGCGGACCGCGATTGTTCGGCTTTATTTATTTCGCTCGGTGCGCGAGCTGCTAAAGCAGCTCGCGGGAAGTGTTATTGCTACAAGTAGGGCGCGTGGGTGCGCGGCCCGCTAAAGCGGACCGCGATTGTTCGGCTTTATTTATTTCGCTCGGTGCGCGAGCTGCTAAAGCAGCTCGCGGGAAGTGTTATTGCTACAAGTAGGGCGCGTGGGTGCGCGGCCCGCTAAAGCGGACCGCGATTTTTTTACTCATCAAGTAGCCCTTCGGATTCTGGTCATCTTTTGCCAAAAAATTTGTTCGAGCACACCCCACCTATCTGCAATAACCTGGCCGTGCTCCTCATTCACAAAAGAAAAAGAAAAAAAAAAGAAAAAAAAATGAAAAAAAAGAAAAAAAACAAATGTAAAATGAAAAAAAAGAAAAAGAAAAAAAGCCCTATGAACCTATCAAAATCAATGTCTTGCATAGTTCCCAACTTCTAGTCCCTTCAATATTCCCCATACATTTTGTATGGGGGGAAAAAAAAATCCGCCATCTTGAATTTTTTTCCTACTCACCAGGTAGACCTCAAGGTTGTGATCATCTTTTGTCGAGAAACCGCTCCTCCATCTTTTATAGTCTCCGAGAGAGAGACGGACAAAATTTGCCGCCATTTTTTTTCCGCCATTTTGGAATTTTTTTTCAGCTCACTAGCAACTGCTCGAGGTTTCGAATGACATTTGGTCGAGCACCCTCCACCTATCTTCTATACCCTGGCCGTGCCCCTCGCCCGTCTCCGAACTCCTCACTCATCAGCTCTCTCCACCTTTCTCCGAGTCACATTCTTTGAGCTCTATACGACACCATGGGTGAAAAAAATTTTTTTCATACAAAATTTTACAGGAGAGGGGTGGAAATTTGAGACGTCACAGCTCGGCCGCCATCTTGTTTTTTTAATTTTTTTCACTTTTTCTGTTAATCGTTTACTAATTTCTACAATAATCCAAAATTTCAAAGAAATCGGTTGGAAAACAAAAGAGTTGCAAGATTCACGTCGGCCGCCATCTTGTTTTTCCGAAATGTCATAATTTTTCCCCACTCGAATCCCCCACCCAGACATATCTCCCCTACATCATTGTATCGTTTTCCGTCTCTTTCTAGGAGAACAACCCTGTCAATGAGTGAGTGAGTGAGTGAGTGTGTCAGTGGTAATCGAGCTATATATATTATAATAACTAGCGTTTGCTCGGTGCGCGAGCTGCTAAAGCAGCTCGCGGGAAGTGTTATTACTACAAGTAGGGCGCGTGGGTGCGCGGCCCGCTAAAGCGGACCGCGATTGTTCGGCTTTATTTATTTCGCTCGGTGCGCGAGCTGCTAAAGCAGCTCGTGGGAAGTGTTATTGCTACAAGTAGGGCGCGTGGGTGCGCGGCCCGCTAAAGCGGACCGCGATTTTTTTACTCTTCAAGTAGCCCTTCGGATTCTGGTCATCTTTTGCCAAAAAATTTGTTCGAGCACACCCCACCTATCTGCAATAACCTGGTCGTGCTCCTCATTCACAAAAGAAAAAGAAAAAAAAATGAAAAAAAACAAAAAAAAAACAAATGTAAAATGAAAAAAAAGAAAAAGAAAAAAAGCCCTATGAAACTATCAAAATCAATGTCTTGCATAGTTCCCAACTTCTAGTCCCTTCAATATTCCCCATACATTTTGTATGGGAAAAAAAAAATCCGCCATCTTGAATTTTTTTCCTACTCACCAGGTAGACCTCCGGGTTGTGATCATCTTTTGTCGAGAAACCGCTCCTCCATCTTTTATAGTCTCCGAGAGAGAGACGGACAAAATTTGCCGCCATTTTTTTTCCGCCATTTTGGAATTTTTTTTCAACTCACTGGCAACTGCTCGAGGTTCCGAATGACATTTGGTCGAGCACCCTCCACCTATCTTCTATACCCTGGCCGTGCCCCTCGCCCGTCTCCGAACTCCTCACTCATCAGCTCTCTCCACCTTTCTCCGAGTCACATTCTTTGAGCTCTATACGACACCATGGGTGAAAAAAATTTTTTTCATACAAAATTTTACAGGAGAGGGGTCGGAAATTTGAGACGTCACAGCTCGGCCGCCATCTTGTTTTTTTAATTTTTTTCACTTTTTCTGTTAATCGTTTACTAATTTCTACAATAATCCAAAATTTCAAAGAAATCGGTTGGAAAACAAAAGAGTTGCAAGATTCACGTCGGCCGCCATCTTGTTTTTCCGAAATGTCATAATTTTTCCCCACTCGAATCCCCCACCCGAACATATCTCCCGTACATCATTTTATCGTTTTTTGTCTCTTTCTAGGAGAACAATTATGTCAATGAGTCAGTGAGTGAGTGAGTGGTAATCGAGCTATATATATTACTAGTATTTCGCTCGGTGCGCGAGCTGCTAAAGCAGCTCGCGGGAAGTGTTTTACTAAAAGTAAGGCGCGTGGGTGCGCGGCCCGCTAAAGCGGACCGCGATTGTTCGGCTTTATTTATATCGCTCGGTGCGCGAGCTGCTAAAGCAGCTCGCGGGAAGTGTTATTACTACAAGTAGGGCGCGTGGGTGCGCGGCCCGCTAAAGCGGACCGCGATTTTTTTACTCATCAAGTAGCCCTTCGGATTCTGGTCATCTTTTGCCAAAAAAATTGTTCGAGCACACCCCACCTATCTGTAATAACCTGGCCGTGCTCCTCATTCACAAAAGAAAAAGAAAAAAAATGAAAAAAAATGAAAAAAACAAAAAAAAAACAAATGTAAAATGAAAAAAAAGAAAAAGAAGAAAAGCCCTATGAACCTATCAAAACCAATGTCTTGCATAGTTCCCAACTTCTAGTCCCTTCAATATTCCCCATACATTTAGTATGGAAAAAAAAGTCCGCCATCTTGAATTTTTTTCCTACTCACCAGGTAGACCTCCGGGTTTCGATCATCTTTTGTCGAGAAACCGCTCCTCCATCTTTTATAGTCTCCGAGAGAGAGACGGACAAAATTTGCCGCCATTTTTTTTCCGCCATTTTGGAATTTTTTTTCAACTCACTGGCAACTGCTCGAGATTTCGAATGACATTTGGTCGAGCACCCTCCACCTATCTACTATACCCTGGCCGTGCCCCTCGCCCGTCTCCGAACTCCTCACTCATCAGCTCTCGCCACCTTTCTCCGAGTCACATTCTTTGAGCTCTATACGACACCATGGGTGAAAAAAATTTTTTTCATACAAAATTTTACAGGAGAGGGGTCTGAAATTTGAGACGTCACAGCTCGGCCGCCATCTTGTTTTTTTAATTTTTTTCACTTTTTCTGTTAATCGTTTACTAATTTCTACAATAATCCAAAATTTCAAAGAAATCGGTTGGAAAACAAAAGAGTTGCAAGATTCACGTCGGCCGCCATCTTGTTTTTCCGAAATGTCATAATTTTCCCCAACTCGAATCCCCCACCTGGACATATCTCCCCTACATCATTATATCGATTTCCGTCTCCTTCTAGGAGAACAACCCTGTCAATGAGTGAGTGAGTGAGTGAGTGAGTGTGTCAGTCAGTGGTAATCGAGCTATATATATTATAATAACTAGCGTTTGCTCGGTGCGCGAGCTGCTAAAGCAGCTCGCGGGAAGTGTTTTACTAAAAGTAAGGCGCGTGGGTGCGCGGCCCGCTAAAGCGGACCGCGATTGTTCGGCTTTATTTATTTCGCTCGGTGCGCGAGCTGCTAAAGCAGCTCGCGGGAAGTGTTATTGCTACAAGTAGGGCGCGTGGGTGCGCGGCCCGCTAAAGCGGACCGCGATTTTTTTACTCTTCAAGTAGCCCTTCGGATTCTGGTCATCTTTTGCCAAAAAATTTGTTCGAGCACACCCCACCTATCTGCAATAACCTGGCCGTGCTCCTCATTCACAAATGAAAAAGAAAAAAAAAGAAAAAAAAAAGAAAAAAAGCAAATGTAAAATGAAAAAAAAGAAAAAGAAAAAAAGCCCTATGAACCTATCAAAATCAATGTCTTGCATAGTTCCCAACTTCTCATCATCATCATTATCAACCTTTAGATGTCCACTGCTGGACATAGGTCTCCTGCATGGACCTCCACAGGCCTCGGTCTTGCGCCGCCTGAATCCAGCGGCTCCCTGCGACTCGTTTGATGTCGTCGGTCCACCTAGTGGGGGGTCTGCCAGCACTGCGTTTACCGGTGCGGGGTCGCCACTCCAACACCTTGGGACCCCAACGACCATCAGCTCTTCGAACTATGTGCCCCGCCCATTTCCACTTCAGTTTCGCGACTCGCTGAGCTATGTCGGTGACTTTAGTTCTCCTGCGGATCTCTTCATTTCTGATTTGATCTCGCAGGGATACCCCAAGCATAGCTCTCTCCATCGCTCGCTGAGTGACTCTGAGCCTTCTTATGAGGCCCACAGTTAGCGACCATGTCTCGGATCCATAAGTCATCACTGGCAACACGCACTGTTCGAAGACTTTAGTCTTCAGGCACTGAGGTATTTTGGACGAGAAGACATCTCGGAGCTTCCCGAACGCTGCCCAGCCGAGTTGGATTCGGCGGTTGATCTCTTTCTCGAAATTGGACCTACCTAGCTGGACTGTGTGTCCCAGGTATATATACTCGTCCACAATTTCGAGCGCAGAGTTCTCAACGATTACTGGGTGGAGCGGAGCATGAGCATTGGACATGATTTTCGTCTTGCTCATGTTCATTTTCAGGCCCACCTGTTGAGAAACCCTGCTGAGATCATTGAGCATTGTATTGAGGTCTCTCAGAGTCTCTGCCATGACTACTACTCCCAACTTCTAGTCCCTTCAATATTCCCCATATACATTTTGTATGAAAAAAAAAAATCCGCCATCTTGAATTTTTTTCCTACTCACCAGGTAGACCTCCGGGTTTTGATCAACTTTTGTCGAGAAACCGCTCCTCCATCTTTTATAGTCTCCGAGAGAGAGACGGACAAAATTTGCCGCCATTTTTTTTCCGCCATTTTGGAATTTTTTTTCAACTCACTGGCAACTGCTCGAGGTTTCGAATGACATTTGGTCGAGCACCCTCCACCTATCTTCTATACCCTGGCCGTGCCCCTCGCCCGTCTCCGAACTCCTCACTCATCAGCTCTCTCCACCTTTCTCCGAGTCACATTCTTTGAGCTCTATACGACACCATGGGTGAAAAAAAATTTTTTCATACAAAATTTTACAGGAGAGGGGTCGGAAATTTGAGACGTCACAGCTCGGCCGCCATCTTGTTTTTTTAATTTTTTTCACTTTTTCTGTTAATCGTTTACTAATTTCTACAATAATCCAAAATTTCAAAGAAATCGGTTGGAAAACAAAAGAGTTGCAAGATTCACGTCGGCCGCCATCTTGTTTTTCCGAAATGTCATAATTTTCCCCAACTCGAATCCCCCCCCCAAACACATCTCCCGAACATCATTATATCGATTTCCGTCTCCTTCTAGGAGAACAACCCTGTCAATCAGTGAGTCAGTGAGTGAATCAGTCAGTGGTAATCGAGCTATATATATTATAATAATAACTAGTATTTCGCTCGGTGCGCGAGCTGCTAAAGCAGCTCGCGGGAAGTGTTTTACTAAAAGTAAGGCGCGTGGGTGCGCGGCCCGCTAAAGCGGACCGCGATTGTTCGGCTTTATTTATTTCGCTCGGTGCGCGAGCTGCTAAAGCAGCTCGCGGGGAGTGTTATTAATACAAGTAGGGCGCGTGGGTGCGCGGCCCGCTAAAGCGGACCGCGATTTTTTTACTCATCAAGTAGCCCTTCGGATTCTGGTCATCTTTTGCCAAAAAATTTGTTCGAGCACACCCCACCTATCTGTAATAACCTGGCCGTGCTCCTCATTCACAAAAGAAAAAGAAAAAAAAAGAAAAAAAATGAAAAAAAAGAAAAAAAAAACAAATGTAAAATGAAAAAAAAGAAAAAGAAAAAAAGCCCTATGAACCTATCAAAACCAATGTCTTGCATAGTTCCCAACTTCTAGTCCCTTCAATAGTCCCCATACATTTAGTATGGAAAAAAAAGTCCGCCATCTTGAATTTTTTTCCTACTCACCAGGTAGACCTCCGGGTTTCGATCATCTTTTGTCGAGAAACTGCTCCTCCATCTTTTATAGTCTCCGAGAGAGAGACGGACAAAATTTGCCGCGATTTTTTTTCCGCCATTTTGGAATTTTTTTTCAACTCACTGGCAACTGCTCGAGATTTCGAATGACATTTGGTCGAGCACCCTCCACCTATCTACTATACCCTGGCCGTGCCCCTCGCCCGTCTCCGAACTCCTCACTCATCAGCTCTCGCCACCTTTCTCCGAGTCACATTCTTTGAGCTCTATACGACACCATGGGTGAAAAAAATTTTTTTCATACAAAATTTTACAGGAGAGGGGTCTGAAATTTGAGACGTCACAGCTCGGCCGCCATCTTGTTTTTTTAATTTTTTTCACTTTTTCTGTTAATCGTTTACTAATTTCTACAATAATCCAAAATTTCAAAGAAATCGGTTGGAAAACAAAAGAGTTGCAAGATTCACGTCGGCCGCCATCTTGTTTTTCCGAAATGTCATAATTTTCCCCAACTCGAATCCCCCACCTGGACATATCTCCCCTACATCATTATATCGATTTCCGTCTCCTTCTAGGAGAACAACCCTGTCAATGAGTGAGTGAGTGAGTGAGTGAGTGTGTCAGTCAGTGGTAATCGAGCTATATATATTATAAAATAATAATAATAATGTACTGGTAAAAGAAAGTATGTAGGTATGTACTATGATCATGGGTTGAGATATTCATCTCAACTCATGATTGGTTACTGCTGGGTAGAGATCTCATCTTAAAATATTCTATCAGGTCTCTTATTCTACCACGGATTACAGAGCGGAGATTGTCAAAATCTTCTTTAATTTTGGTACAATTTTCAGTAAAATCTACCTTGACAAATTACGCAACGTAGTTTTATATTGAAGCTACAATATTCTACAAATGAATAGAATTGTAGTGTAGAGCTCTCTTATATAGCTTACAACGGAACACAGCAGCTTAGTTCCGCTTTAATATTCAAGCTGCACATAATTTAGCAAATTAGTGGCACAAACTGCTGCATTAGGGGACCACATAGGATAAATAGCATCATTCACACCACTTTACAACTGGCTGTTCACGTTTTCTCGTTTTCAATTCGGTTTCGCATATTATATTCCAGAGCATAAGGCTTTGGGTAATATGAGCTATATGAAAGTCCTGTACAGGGTAAAAGCGATGTATTTTGCGTTTTTCTATTTAAGTGAAATTGTATAATTATGGAGCCCTCAATATACGACAGATGGATATTGGTCTCACGCAAGGACTACCACAGAACAGGATCTTTTGTCGCTTGTATCCATTGAATGTCAGCAACCCGTTTAACATCATCCAACCACCTAGTAGGGTTCCACTTCTTCCAACGCTGCGCTTACCGGTACGTGATCACTATTCGGATACCTTGGGACCCTATATGTTCCTCATCAGTTTTCACTGCAGCTTTCTTACTCGTTGAGCTATTCTGCTTACTCTGTGTTTTCTATAGTTTTACACTAGTATTAGAACTGAAATCTGTTCAACAAAATGACGCTAAAAGTGTCGCGATGTCTAGGTAGAAGACTAGTAAAGCAATAAAGCTATCTGACGGAATTGAGAAATTTTTCAATAGAACCTCTCAAAGTGCTCGAACTTCGAGTGCATTTGATAGATACGGCACGGATGAAACTTTTTAAAGTTGTTGTCTCGACAATCATGAAGTTTTCCAACTTTCGCAAGATATACTTAACTAACATTTCGATAAAATTGGTAGTTCTTCAATACACAAGGAGAAATGGAATTCATAATAATATAGATCCATTTTTAGGGTTCCGTAGTAAACAAGGAACCCTTATAGTTTCGCCATGTCCGTCCGTCTGTCTGTCTGTCTGTCTGTCCGCGGTTTAGATCAGAGACTATTGGTACTAGAAATCTGTTATTTGACAGGGGTATAAATATCAATCACGCCGACAAAGTGGTGAAATAAAATTTTGAAAAATAATTTTTTTAGGGTACCTCCCCTACATGTAAAGTGGTGATGAATTTTGTTTTTTTGATTATCCCGTAGTGTGCGGTGTCGTTGAATAGGTCTTTCAAAAATATTATGGGTGTGGGAACACCATTTTTCAATTCAGGGATCCGTTTGTGAAATATGATATTTTAAAGTGCTAAATTTTATTAGGGTCAAGTGTCCCCCCCCCCCTCTGCCAGCTAAATAGTTGTATATAGGATACAAAAAAAAATTCACAGCAGTAGTATATATAATGAATTTTAAAGGAAAACTATCACGGCTAAGTAGGGTTCATTAGTTATATCTGTTTTTTCTAAGTTAGGTATTACACGTAGTGTAAGTTGCATATTTTGTAATATATTATAGTATTAAAACCATGGAACTCAAATTGTATTCAATATTCATAAATAAAATAAAAGCACTATCCTAGGTCAGCAATAATATTTGAGACTTTCAACTACGGAACCCTACACTGCGCGTGGCCCGACACGCACTTGGCCGGTTTATTCATAAATCACAATGCATTAATTGCCGTCACAATGGCAAATCACAATGCATAACCGACGGGAATACTTTCTACAACTACTACTTTCTGTCTGCCCGTCTTAACATGTATTGAATTTTAAGTAGGTATATGCATTTTTGGAACTTCCCCTCACTGTGGAAACACTGCATACATAGCATAGTACCTATTATATTATACAAAAAAGCAACAGCCGAGTTTTTTGCTGGTTCTTCTCGGCAGGAACGGCATTCCGAACCAGTGGTAGATTCATCATTCAACTTTTCAAAAGCACTTGTAAAAGTTTATTCGAAAAAAAAAATATTTCTATTCTATTCTATTTTATTCATTGGAAGCATGTATAATGAAACGTAATATAGCTAACCTATCAAATTTTTTTTGGTTTTTGCAAAGAAGTCCAGCCTATCTGGACTTGAGATTTTCAACTCACAAAAACACTATTAGTTTCTAGATCGTGTTGAGAGTTGTGTGGAACCGCTCGAGAGAAACTTCTCTTGACGAAATTTCGTATACAGTATTCTGAATATCGAGACCGCAAATCGTGTCGTGCAGTTTTTCGTGGAAAAATACCCTTACCCTTATTATACTGGCATTAGGATGCAAAAATACCAAATTGCTAGGAAAATTCTAGATCCCTTAGTAATTGAGTTAAGCTGCTTTAAGAAGAAACTTCTAGATAATTAAGGCTTTAGTAAAACGAGAGTAGTGTTACACAAGAGAAAATTTCTTGTTTCTTCTCGCTTGATAGGTATAAGGAAGAGCATGCAATTTGAAAATTATACCGTATAATTTTCAAATTGCATGCTCTTCCTCGTGCCTTTAAAAAATAATACAGTATTGGTTCCCTTTTTGGATCAATAATATTGGTGACGGAGAGTTATAATATATTTGGAGTATCCCTGAGGGATCAATTCATGAATAAGAAGAGCCATAGGAGAAACAGAGTTACCAAATCGAGTAAGTACTAAAATTAGAGTGGCAATATATTTCCACTCACCGAGGCCGAGCATATTCTCGAAGAACCGATACATTGATACTTATTTAATCACAATTAACCAAAGCTGATGGAGCTGATGGTCGTTGGGGTCGCAAGGTACTGGAGTAGCGACAACACTGCGCTTCCCGCACCGGGAAGCGCAGTGTTGGCAGCAGGCAGACCCCCCACCAGGTGGACCGATGACATCAAACAAGTCGCAGGGAGCCGCTGGATTCAGACGGCGCAAGAGCAAGGCCTGTGGAAGTCCATGCAAGAGACCTTTGTCCAGCAGTGGACGTCTATCGGTTGATAAAGAAGAACTAAAACTTACTATCTTTCTTTTATTTTTAAACTAGATGATGCCCGCGACTTCGTCCGCGTCGATTAAGGTTTTTTAATTCTCCCGGGAACTTAATTTTTCGGGTTAAATGCAGCTTAAGGGGTATGAGCTATCTCTATTCCCAGCCAAATCGGTACATTTGTTGTGGCGTGAAAGAGTAAGAGACATCCATCCAGCCATACATTCATCCATTCTCACAAACTTTCGCATTTATAATATTAGTAGGTTTGTGGAAAAATAAAACAAAGATAATTCGTGGAAATTCCGCGAGTAGAAAAATATGCCTTCATTTCTTACGAAGCGAACAGGTTTCAGATCCATAAATTTTCACAAGTTTAATATTGTTTAAAATCTTTACAATTAAGTTATTCTGATCACTAGAAGCTAAGTACAAAATCTGCGAATAATAAAAACTAATTCCTTTTTAAATGAAATCAAAAAAAAAAGCTCAAGTACCAAATTAATTGGAACGTTGAATAAAAATTCTTTTCAAAAAACCGACTTCTAACGCCACTACAAAGTATAAAAATAATTTTAGTTTGTCCACGTTTGTTGAAGTCGGGCGGGCCTATATACAAACTATGAAACCGATGCGCGACGCTACAGAATATGATAGACTCGTTTGTAGAAGTCGAGCGAGCATCGCGAGTCGGTTTCATAGTTTGTATATAGGCCCGCCCGACTTCAACAAACGTGGACAAACTAAAATTATTTTTATACTTTGTAGTGGCGTTAGAAGTCGGTTTTTTGAAAAGAATTTTTATTTTAAGCTTTTAAGTGTAGTATCCTATGATTGAGGAGCTAGGACCTGGAGCTCCATGATGTAGTCCATACTTGTTACCTACAATATCAATTCGTAATCGAAATTTCCTAAATCGCCATAGTTTTAGCCTGCAGCATCAGGCTTGAGGAGTTGAAGGTTAAAATTTTTATGGGACCATTTCGCAAACATCCTCTGTCGATTAAAAAAAAATCACGCAAATCGGTCCAGTAATCCCGGAGAAATCGGTGGACATACATAGAAAAAAAAAAAAAAAAAAAAGATACCGGCCGAATTGAGAACCTCCTCCTTTTTGGAAGTCGGTTAAAAAAGTGAAAGGTATCGCACTGATTCCAGACTGATTCTCATTGTTTAAGTTTTTCATTCTTATAGAAATGAAAAAACTTATTAAGTTTTGTTGAAAAAATGTTGACTCATTAAATTTAACTTCGCGTATTTTAATATTTATAATTCTATACTACCTTCAAGAGTTTTACAGTGAATTTAATTATCAAGTTTGCTGTAAAAAATTGAATGATAAATAAATATTAATGGAATCTTTAAGCTGCTTAAAGGAATCTTCAGAAATTTAAGAATTGGTTTAGAGATCTCGTAGAAACCGGTATACAAACATTAAAAAAAACCGGCCAAGTGCATGTCGGACTCGTGCACCGAGAGTTTCGTACTTCACAAGTAAAAGTTTTCAAGTAAAACGATAATAATATTATATGAATTTGCTTATCTAAATTGTTTTTTTTTATTGCTTTTATTAATCATTAAAATTCAAAATTCAAAATTCAAAATTATTTATTTCATGTAGGCCAACCTGTGGCTCTTATGACACGTCAAGATTCTACCACCGGTTCGGAAAGCGGATTCTGCTGAGAAGAGCCGGCAAGAAACTCAGCAGTTGCTCTTTTCAAAATAATCATTTTACAATATTAATAAGTAGCTATTACATTGTAATAAGTTTTTATACTATCTTGTGGGCAGCTGGATGGCAAGCTAACCCGTGCATCTTTGTTAGAATAGAATATGACATTTCCACAAAACGTACTACAATTCAATTCATGTCAAAGACGGGCAGACAGAAAGTAGCCCCATTCCCGCCGGCGGCACCCGTTCACGAGCATGACGCATGATCCAGCCATTGCTTCGCTCGACCATATTTGAGGGAACGTAACAACCCGCACCACACGACACCACCACAGAAATGTTTAAAGAGAGCGTGACATACTTAGTCTACCCGTATCAAAGCATCGAATTGAATAATATTATTCAAACACTAATTTTAAGATCCCATGCAACTTTATCATTAAGAAAGTCATTAACTTTGTAATAAGCGCGACTCAGTAAGTGAGTTTTTACGCATTGTTTAAATTTGTGCAGTGGTTTTTGTAACTTTGTTTGGTAAGTTTTATTGTAAATATCAAAAAAACTATGCTAGTTAGAGCGTTGGTTTTATTTTTCCTGTAATAAGTGTAAAATATACGTAAAGCTCTATTGACCATAATTATTTCAGATTTTTCGATTGGTGGTAAACTTTGGAGATAAGGCGCGGGGGGGGGGGCGCATATTTTTTCAACTTTTGCACGACTAATCGAAAACTATTGTTTATAAAAATAAATGAATGTATAGGTAAAGCCTTTTCTTAAGATACCCCACTCGATATAGTTATTATATTGATATTTGAAACCCCCGGTTTTCCCCTTTTTTTAATTAAACTAAAAATAATTTGCGATTTTTTTATTCCAATTATGTTAGGTAACTATTATATACAACTATTCCAAACATGTCAATAGCTTTAATAGTTACTAAAATAATTGACTGTGACAGACGGATGGACAACGGACGGAGAAAGTCGGTTCTATTTTTACCGTTTTGTTACGGAGCCCTAAAAATGCATTCCCTCTTCGACCTAGTTCTACTGTCACTACTCGTATGAAAGTAGTTTTATCTATACATGTAAGTATTCCAATATTTTGAAGTCGAGCGATCGTTATTCTGTAGTTAAGAAAAAATTGTTGCTTGAATCCTGGTTATTGATATTTGAAGTCGTTTTTTTTTTCAAGGAGCTTTTACTTTATCATACAACGTCAATCGCAATGAAAAAAAAAATATTTTTTATTTATTTTATTGTATGTATCTGTACCTTTAGGTGTTTGGCAAAAGGAGCAGTTCAATATTTTCACATTTGGAGGTGCTCCAAGTACCTTCATATACTCGTATTTGGCATTGGATGGCATCGAAGCAGCGAAGTGTCTTAAACTTCGAGGAGTTTAATGCAGAACCAGTTTTATTCTATTTAAATTAATATAATTGCATTGTAAGTAAGAAAATAATAATTATATTCTTACTTACAATGCAATAATCAAAGTAGTACCCTACCATATTTTCAACCGCAAAGTTCTTATATAGTACTGATACTTTGTAGGGTTGTACAATATTTTTGATAGCGTAAAGAGTTTTTAAAATGTTTTGCGTTATCTGTGTGAAATATTTCTATGATACGAGTAAGTTGATAATGCCAACTTAAACGCTTGAGGAAGTGTGTTGTTCTTATACACGCAAGCAAGCACTAAAATTAAGTTTTCTAGACTGTCATCCTTTCAATGCTCTACTAATCTATTTATTATTTTCAAGTAAGCACTAGTATGAAAATATCTATCTCTACTTTGACTGGGTGGGGGAGCTGGAGGAGGAGAGAGTGGAGGGCTCGCTTTAGTACTTACCTACCCGGCTATCCTTAATTTTTAAGTGTCTAGTTCATATTGAATGGTTGGCGAACGTTCGAAGCAATTCTCGCGACATCTTTCCATTTGGAGGTGATCCAAGTTCTTTTATTGTAGGTATCGAAGTGTTTCAAACTTACGCGGACTTAAATGGAAAACTATTTTTTATTAAATTACGTAGGTATTAGAAAAAATAGAGCTACCCAAAATTGAAGCCTATGGTACTCCTCCACTCTACTGACGCCCGTAGATAGAAAAACGAGTCGACAACCATAGATGGGAAACGTTTAACAATAGGGCATTATTAAACAGTGGGCTAGGTACCTAATACACGCATTCAAAACAAGCAAAATATTAAAAAGAATACAAACCCGACTGTTTTAAAGAATATCAATTATCAAATTTATGAGAAAAAAATGGTAAATATATTTTCTTAATAACCTTTTCAAACACTTTAATTTGATACCCCACTCAATAGGATTTGAACAAAAAAAAGTTTTTTGAGCCCCACATTATGGCGTCCAAAATCCGCCATTTTGAATTTTTCAAATTTTTATGTTCTCGTTGGCACTTGCGCTGGCATGGCGAATCTACGTGCCACTTATCAAAATCGGCCCACGCGTTTTATCTCTAGAGTGCCACAAAGGAACAAACATACATAGACTGATAAACACATTACCACACCTTTGCGTCGCGCAGTCGGGTGATAAACAAGCTTCTAAAGCTTTTAGCTGTTTCTGAGACTGGCCAGCACCTAACAATATTAATAAGGATTTATTTTTTATTACTGCCACATCACTGTGGCCAGCATAATTAAAAGCTGGCATTATTTTTCACGCTATTTATCTTTGTTTCAGGTTATGGTATCATTCCGCTAAAGATACCGCTGTCGCCGGCAACTCATTGCACGCTCCACACCACGGTAGGATGCATTGGCAACGACGAATGTACTGCGAAGAGTCACAGCGTCATTAGACTCCTGGGGCCAGTTCGAGATGTGATCGTCCGACCTGCGAGACATCATTACCGACCGGGGGAAACCAGTGAGTTTTTTTAATACGAGATAGGCTTGCGTTGACGACAGTCAATGATGAAAAGCACTGATTAGGTCTATCATCGTGGTTTTTATGAATAGAATAGAATAGAATACAATAGAAATGTTTTTTATTCAAATAAACTTTTTTACAAGTGCTTTTGAATCGTCGATGAGTCTACCTCTGGTTGGAATGCCCTTCCTACCGCGAAGAACCAGCAAGAAACTTGGCGGTTGCTCTTTTCAAAACAAGTCTACTAATTCAATTCTAATTCAATAGATACTATGCTATGTATGCAGTGTTTCCACAATGAGTTCCACAAAAGCATACCTATGATCTCTTTGCGACATATAATATATCTTCCATTTTTAAAAGTTTTGAATTTCAATATAAAAATTTTCCTTAGGCAAATTAAAAATTTTAATCAATTTAGTACAACATTAAATACTTTTATATTTGAGTCCTGTATAAAGTATTAGGCAGTTTTCAGTAACCATGAAAGTTTCTAAGTCCCAATTAAAGAAGAACATCGTACAAACTCAAACCTAATACTTTGTCTGAGCGTACAATCAAACAAGCGTTAAGAAAACACCTACATAATTTTCCGCTCGTTAAATTACACCTACGCTATCGGCTTTTTATTTCCAGACTCTAACCTTTTTAGTCCCTTTTTTTTACGTAGAGAAGGTAAATATTTTTGTAACAAGGTCTTGTTATGAATTTATTTGAATAATGAATAATATTTTTATCCTAAAATGGAATAAAAATAAAACCTACCTATTAATGTGCTGCATATTATAATATTATTACCATGTATTTTCGCAAAGTAACGCCTAGTTATTAGAGTGTTGATACCCTTTAATACTTAGGACTCAAGGGACTGGAGTGGCGACTCCGCACTGAAAAGCGTGTTGACAATTCCTTCACTATAAGTTCCTAAGAGACATTTGTACAGCTGTGGACTTCTCTCGGTTTATAAAGAAAGAAGAAGGTGTTCTAACAACAAGAATATATAATTATATACGTCTGGGGATTGTCGATTTTAATAATTTAATATAAAAAATTCTTTCTAAAAAACCGACTTCAAACGCCCGGCCCGCGCCACTACAAAGTATTGTTATATTTATTGTTGATAATATTTTAAAAACCGCCCGACCGATTTCTATAAAATTTAAATGGGTCTACCTGGGAAGTATGCCCTTCAAAACAAAAAAAATCCAAATCGGTTCAGGCGTCTTCGAGTAATCGGTGAACATACAAAAAAAAAACAAAAGGATTCTGACGAATTGAGAACCTCCTCCTTTTTTTGAAGTCGGTTGAAACTAGATGATGCCCGTGACTTCGTTCGCGTGGATTAAGATTTTTTAATTCCCGCGGGAACTCTTATTTTCCGGGATAAAAATGTATTAATCCTGGGTATGAGCTATCTCTATTCCAAATTTCAGCCAAATCAGTTCATTCGTAGTGGCGTGAAAGAGTTACAAACATCCATCCATCCTTCCACACATCCATCCACACATCCTCACATACTTTCACATTTATAATATTAGTAGGATTGAATGTACCTAGTTACGAAGAATCTTCTAGTTTGTGTTACGACAGGTGTTACGTTGAAACTCACTCACCGAGTCACGCATTCAGACAAAACATAGTATTTTTAATACATTATAAACTCACGCTTAACCACTATCATACTTGGTGGAAAGTGATGATATGGCCTAAAATGGAACGCGTTTGCCTAGAAGTTGCCTATTCAATCTTGTTTTAAAGATACCCAGATTGTAAGTGTCGAGAAACACAGATCTCGGAAGTGCATTCCAGACCCTAGTCGTGCGAATTTAAAATTGTGCGCGTAGATGGATATCTATATTCAATGACATAGGGATGGAAACCCTCCCAATGTCCGATTTCCGATGCTTTCTAGAATACATTTTAAAATTAAATAAAAATAATAATTAGACATCGCGAAAGGAATTAAATTACATTCTGTTGGATGGAGATCTGTTATTTTCGTGCAAAACGGAATGGGTTGGGAAGGGTAATTAGATTTTCAATTTTCTTGTCAACGTCGGCGATAGTAGCTACTAATTGAATTTTACAATTAAATTATTTCCACTAATTAATAGATTGATGCAGTGATAGCCTAGTGGTTAGGACTGTTGTCTCCTATACGGGGGGTCGCAGGTTCGAACCCGGGCACGCATCTCTGATTTTGGGAGTTAAGTGCGTTTAAGCAATTAAATATCACATGCTGCACATCATGCGCATTTGTGGCTTTATAACCCTTCTCTTGGAGGAGACCTGCGCTCAGTAGTGAGCCCTTGATGGGTTGCTGATGATGATGATGAATTGATAGATTTGTTTTCAAAGAACTGAAAAATAGTCACTAATTTACTATATAAAACTTATATAGTAAATTAGGGACCTTAGGGAATAAGGGACGTAAACGATGTGTGAAAATATCACGCATCCTTTAGGTCCCTTGTGTACATAGACTGCTAAAATCATCACCCTTCTTTTTCACTTTGCCGTGGTAGGGTAAATAATTTATTCTTCATTTTGCTCGTCGAGAAATGAAAAAGTGAAGTTAAAAACAAACAACAATAAATATGTTTCCATTGGCTTCCTACCAATTCTAGGCATAGGATTAAATTCAAATCGACAGTATTTTATTCACGTAGTTTTAAGTTCGGATCCAAATGAGGCGCATTTTATTGAACTGTAACTTGCATTAAACGAGTTAACGAGTATGGAAATCTAGTATTGAGGTCTTGAAGTAATGCCAAATTTGTATAGAGGCTGCCAACTTTGCAGCAGCTCTTGAAGTTGAAACGGTTGCCATTTTAAGTTACTGATTACGATGCAACGAAACATTATTTACTAGTAGGTACCTACCTACTTATATCGTCAAGTTAATATATGGGCAAACTGCCTGTTTTTTAATACGCTGAGAAAAAATGCTTATCTAATGCTTAAGGACCTATTAGATTTGGTTAAAATCTGTGTTACCTTCTAAACTGCCGTTTTCTCATCCTACTAATATTATAAACTAGCTGATGCCCGCGACTTCGTCCGCGTAGATTTAGTTTTTAAAATCCCTCGGGAACTCTATGTTTTTCTGGGTTAAAAAGTAGCCTATATAACTCTCCAGCCCGCCTAGCATGCACGTCGAAGTGATATCTCGAGAGAGAGAGATATTGTTGATGTAGACTAATTTCTCGTTCGACGAATCCATGTGTGCAACCATGTTAGTGTCGATAGAGATATAGAGATAATACGAGAAAAGTTGTCGACAAAATTTTCTCGCGCATGCATGCTAGGTGTGCAGGTCCTCAACTATACTCATGCAAAAAATCACGTTGATCCGTAGCTCTGTTGTAGCGTGATTGAAGGACATTTTCGCATTTATAATATTACTAGCTTTTGCCCGCGGCTTCGCTCACGTTAAGTTCGATTTTTCAAACCCCTATTTTACCCCCTTAGGGGTTGAATTTTCAAAAATGGTTTCTTAGCGGTTGGTTAGCTCACGTTAAGTTAGATTTTTATTGGTAATTAAAATCCTTATCCATTATCAATCCAACTTAACGCGATTCGTATCTCCGTAAAAAGCCAACATACCAAGTTTGATGGCTATTACTTGAAAATTAACTTAAAAATCTGGACTTTTATACAAATTTTCATCCCCTATTTGAAGTCTTTGGGGGTGGAATTTTCAACATTTGCGAAAAACGTTTTTCTTATTTTTTTATTGAAAGCCCAAAAATTAATGTTTCATGGATATTATTACATGAAAAATAATTTGATAAATGACGGACTTTTATACAAACTTTCAACCCCCATTTAACCCTCTTGGGGTTGGAATTTTCAAAAATCCTTTCTTAGCGGACCTCTAGGTCGTAATAACTATCTGTGTGCAAAATTTCAGCCCGATCCGTCCAGTGGTTAGAGCTGTGCGTTGATAGACCAGTCAGTCAGTCAGTCACCTTTGCGTTTTATATATTTAAAGAAATATTATGTATTAGTATGATGTGAAAATGTGTTTGTTTGTTGGTTTTTCTTTCAATCAAGCCGTAACAGAGCTACGGATCGACGTGATTTTTTGCATGGGTGACGTTGTGGATCCCAAGAGTGACAAGTCCTTTTCCGCAATACAATCGGTTCCCGCAGGATTTTAAGCAACCTAACTCCATACGGTAAAAGCTAGTATCTATACAATTAAGTATTTAAATCAACTTATATTTTTTTCAATTATTAAAGGAATTATTTCAATATTTGAGAAATTCCATACAATGACGTCCTTAAGTTACTTACGTTAAGGTCATTGTATGAAATGTCAATACAATGTCAAAATAATACAGGCTGGTACATCTATTCCTACGAAGTTATCCCTACTGTCCTTTGAGTGTTAAACCAGCACTGGCAGCGATAAAATAATACTACGTAAATTAATGTTATATTTTTTAAAAACCAAAGAGTGAAGACTCCTTTGGCCTGTCAAAATAATTTAAAATTTTGTTTAACCGAATTACCACTACTTACTCAATAATTAGTACTGGAAATTGTTAAAGCTTCTTCTACTGGATATTAACAAAGTTTGCAAGCGGTGCCATCAATAAAAATCGAAGCCACAAATCCCCGTGAAGCGGTGTAAAGACAATTGATCCGGCTAAAGCAGTTGCCGGCGTAATGAAATAGCCTTTGCCGCGTAATTAATTATTATTAGACAAGTAACCTTCCGAGCCTCCCAACTTGAACAATAAGGTAAAGTTCTCGGTTACGTTGCAAGGCTCACCTAACTTTGCTTTTAAATACATCTTGAGAATCTTTTCCTACTTTTATTTAGGTAAAAAAAAATTAAGTGGCACTCGGGGACTGCCGTGGTAAGGCTATTGCATAGCATTTTTTATCAACTTATGCAATTATAATATTTATGCAATATTTTTTTTTGCATAATAAAAATTATGCAAAAAAAATATTAAAAATCAAACAAACAAGAAAAGCGCACTGTCACTACTGCACGAGTGAGATTCGAACCTGCGTCATCATACGGTAAAGAAAGCGGTCGCTCGCCCACTGCGCCAAACAGAACTACTTAAGAACCTCTAAAATGTTGAACGCTTACTGAACGACGGTGTTAGGTTTATTTTCGTTACGGAATTTCTTGATTCGGTCGCCGCGCTCAAACTGTTTGTCCTAGTTCAAAGCCTGCGATAAAAGCTATGCAATAGCCTAAAAATGTTTTTAAAACATTAAATTTAATTTAAAAATTTAAATGGACGGATTGGATGAAAGAATACAAGGAACGTAAAAATATTGTGTATTTTAGTGCTTTTAAATAAGCTTTAACTTGTTTATCAAATAAAGCATAAATAAAACGTGGTAAGCGTAATACCATAAATAAGCGATAAGGGGCTTATAAAGGGAAGGCAAACAACAAACTAGAAGATTTTACTTGAGGATTATAAATATAGCACGTACCTCCGTGCTTTATTCTTACCTCTACCTATACCTATACCTCTTCTTTATTATTTCATAACTTTTCCATTACAAATACGTTGTGATATAAAAACATACGTAATTAATCTTTTTAATGCGTAATTTTTTTGTTCTACAAAAAAGCGAAAGGGGTTTTTAATGAGTTTTTCAAACAAGCGATCCTTTGATTAGTAGGTACAGCCTTATACCTTTTAAAAGCTTTTTTGATTGAATTTATTAAACCTGACCTTTACCTTGCAGACCATAAAGTAACATGTCAAGCTTCACGCAGTTTTCTAACTTAAGACATTAATTATTTTAATAACACAAAGTAGCAAAGAGAAGTGTTCCATTGTCCACCATTTTTTTGCTATTTACAAAATCCAAAATAAACGTGAACACCTATTTATTTTTAATTTTCACTCATGAGTTATATTATGAATATGTTTGTTACAGTTACCTTTTGGATATTGGCGCTCGATCACGACCTTCGGCTGGTGAGAGATGAGATCGCTTACATCGCCCTCAGTGATCCCGCTGGCACTAAAGTCGCTATATGGGACCAACTCTCCATGGATGAAGGTAATATTATCTTCTCTTCTTTTTACTAGCCCTTCGATTCGTCCACCGTTACACCATTTTTATTTTTTTTGTTAACGGGGGGAAATCTTCTTAAGATACCCGATATCCTAAGGGAGAATATCGGGTTATGTAGGATTTTTACCTACTAAAACCCCCTCGATGGCCACCCTCAGCGCATATTGGAAGGCTCCGAGATCTCTTCCGAACACATACCGGTGCCTCCCTTGCGCGACGCTTATTATGGGCTCGTCTCGGCAACCGTCTTATCGTCTCGGCCACCGTTACACCATAGGCTCCTCATATGTACCTTGCTTCCCTTTCCTGCCAGTCCCCTTCAGTTTTGTACCAATCTCAACCAAGTTTCACCCATAAGCATAATAATGATATCTTCAGACCAGCGGAATAGTTTTGCCTTCCCACATTTCTCTTACCGGTGCGTGGTCTCTACATAGGAACCAAATGAGTCCATCGATTTTCTGTCGCCCTACAAACATACCCTGCCCATCTCCATTTTGACCTGGAGAGTTTCAAAACAATATCGGTAGTATGAAGCTACTAAAATACCAATGTTTTGAGACTCTTCAAGCGCCCCATCTAGCCAGGGCACCCGCCCTACACTCCGTATGCCGAGACGCGGTCTTCATTCGAGGACTTGATGACTCCAAAGGCAGGTCAGCCAGTTGCGACTTCAACGTAGCCTTGAGAATACCTTGAGAATTTCTTTAGCGAATTACATCGTTTCGGATTTTGTCCCTACAAGAAATTCCGTGCATAAGCTCTCTCCATATAGCACGCTTAATTGGCTTGAAGTTTGAGGACTAGCCTAACTGTCATTAAAAGTCATCACAGGTGGGACGCGCTGGTGAAAGACTGATCTTTTGGCACTGGTATTACTAGGTAAAGGCCGATGTCCAACTTTTGGCTAATTATAAGTCTCAATAACGGGCAAGGTGTGCACTAAAATTTGAAAGGATGACGGTTCAAACCGGTTGCACTATTGTTTTGCTCACTCGTGATGAAAGCATTTTGCTTATGTAGTTTTGTTTCTTTGTCTGACCTCTAAAACCTCAACCACGTGTAATGACAAACTCACCGATTTTGTGGCAATAGGATCGTAAAATTAAATCCTTATTAATAAAATAATTACTAAGGGAACTTAATTCGTTATTCCATGAATTCAGTAGGTTCACAGAAGCCAACCCTTGCAAAGTTCTATGATTCGAACACAAAAACATTAGGTAGGTTGAAAGACTATTTATAATCGGAAATTGAATCTGTCAGAGTTGATCCCGACTGATGTTACACAGAAAGGCTTTTAGATGGCAAACATTCCAAAGGCTTTGTTGATTCAAAGTTAAAGGTTGAGTAGCGTTTAGATGTTTCATTTAAATAAGAGGTTGATCAGGATATTGATTGAGGATTTGTGGTAACAGCTAGTTAATCTGTATAAGTGATATATCACCCACTGAACGATCACGAAATCACAAGTATTAACAAAGCTTCATCATCACCATTACGGTTTTCCTCTAAAATTAAGTACGTTAAGTACCTAGCGTTTAGACCAAAGTTCACCACGCTGGTTAAGCGCGTGATTGGTAGACTTCACACACCTTTGGATAACTCTCAGACGTCAGGTTTCATAACTCCAAAGAGGTGTTTGTCTCGGATCCAAACTCCAGACCCCCCCGTAAAGGTAGCTGACAGCTTAACCAATGGACTATCACGACTAAAATAATGCTTCATCATCATCATCATTAACAACCCATCAACGGCTCACTACTGAGCGCAAGTCTCCTTTCAGAGAAGGGTTATATGCCATAGTCCACCACGCTGGCCCAATGCGAATTGGCGGACTTCACACATCTTCGAGAACATTATGAACGAACGAATGCAACCACAGATGTGCAGATTTCCTCACGATGTTTTCCTTCACCGTTGAAGCAAGTGATATTTTTAATTGCTTTAACGCACTTGACTCCGAAAAGTCAGAGGACCCGGGATCGAACCTGTGACCCTCTGAATAGGAGACCACAGTCCTAACCATTAGGCTATCACTGCTTCTTAAAATAATGCTTACAAACTTGAAATTCAACTCTAAGAAAGCATTGTATCAAAACTGGGTGGGTTAAAGGGGTGAAATGGAGTTGGAAGAACTATTCAAAAACTTCTTAAAGCAGATGAATTCGCAAGTAGTAAAACTGAACTGCAACTCCATTAACTTAGGCACACCGCGAATGATTAAGATAAGTTTAGCTAACAATTAAAAGTTCTAGTTCATATCATTGTTGGATATATACCTGAAGACTTTACCTAACTAAGAAACTTGACTGAAAACTAAAAAAGTAACCATCCAAATACAGTTGGAAGACCACCGCGACTAGGTGGATGAACGATTTCCAACGATTTATTGAGAGCCTCTGCAATCAAGAGACACAAGAGCACGTTCTGTGGCGATCGTTGCAAGATTAATCCATCGCCGGCCTATTGCGGGGCAGGCCATAATCCACCACGGATTGGCATCAACACTTGGCCAGCGTGGAGGATTATGGCCTTCATACACCTTTGAGAACATTATGGAGAACTCTCAGGCATGCAGGTTTCTTTACGGTGTTTTCTTTCACCATAAAAGCGAGTGATATTTGCAAGACACCTACATTTATATCTGTGAACGTCTGTCGGGTAGACTTCCGATCATCGCGTCAAGCGTCAGTCGCCCGCGACAGTGACGGAGCGTCAGTGCCGCCGCGTCTGTACTACGCACTATGTTAAAACAAAGGGAAGCCATTCAACCCTAGCGCTACCAACGCGCACGACACTGCGTCAGTGACACGGGCGACTGACGCTTACTCTACCTTTTAGATCGGGATGTATTGTATTGACGCACGCATTACTAATTCGACGCGTAAGCGCGTACGTCTACACAAGCAAAGCGCGATATAATTAGACCGAAAGACGAATTGTAAACAAAATAAAGCTGAAACTCCATTAAGGTTGGCGCACCGCAAATGAGTGAGACAAGTTTAGGAACTATTCAAAGTAATTGTTCCGTGTCATCGTCGCAGATACCGCAGTAGCTTTAGAACGCTTTGAGCTAAACTTAATAAGAAACTACAATTTGGATAGCGAAATAATTGTCTTCAAAGGCATACTAGAGAATAATTAGTAGATATACTGCGGTACACATAACTACTGGAACAATTCATGTTATTATGAATTTTGAAATATACCTACCTATTTTACTAGCTGACGCGTGGATCTAGTTTTTAAAATCTCGCGGGAACTCTTTGATTATCCGAGATCAAATGTAAAGAAAATAAAAATTTGTAAAGTATAATTCAGAATTGTGAACCTAGGATTCCATACCTCGAAAGAGATCCTATAAAATAGTCAAAAAAATTTTTTGCGAACCTATACACATTTATTGCTAGACATAGGTCTAGTTTTATCGGACTACTAATGTGGCTCATCCTTTACCGTTTCAGCTTTGCGTCTCGATGAGTTATGTTCGTATCTCAAGTTCTCCTACGGATTCCTGATATTAACCGTAGGTAACTTGAATCGTTACAACCGTAATAGTCAATAATACTTAAAATTAATCGACCACCTCAGAAGCGAATCCCCTTAAATTAGAAGCTCATGATATTATCTAAGTTTGTTTGAAAAGGATTATTGCTGATTTGCTAAAGAAGTTGGGCAAGTAATTCTAACTGAGTATTTCTCTGCAGTACCTACTTCGTGAATATAATATTGATTTGCATTAATCCATTGGTAGGATCTTTTATCGAAAGTCAAGTAACGCAGTGGTAGCAAATCCGACGAAAATTCCGTAATTGCAAAGTAACTTTGTTGTTGTTGCTCCTCCTCACGGCAAAGTTACGAGTAATTTTGCAAAGTACTCAATTTCGTCTCGACATTGGATAGCTGAAAGTTATTGGGCGTGAATGCCGTATTTTGTTAATACAATATTTCTGATATTTTTATTGCTCTAAAGTCTAATCACGAGAAGCATCTGGTTTTTGAAGATATCAGCGAGGATTCTCAGGACTTTCTTTGAAATTCCATCCATTAAGAGCTGAAAATAGCGGTAAAGATGGTAAGAAAAAAAGATGAGTGTCGTGGAACACTCGGTTGGAACGAAGTTCCTTCTAATAATACAAATAAAAAAAATTAAAAAATTAAAATAAATAATCTGTACTTAGGATTCGAACCCACGAACAGATAGTTTCACTCCTTCGTTTAACTGCTACGCCACCAAAGTAGTGATATTTATCCAGTTCGATTCAATTATCCAACTTATGAAAGAACGTATCCTTTAGTATCTTTCTACCTATTCCTTAGAACGACTTTTAAGGACTTATCGTAACTTTGATCAGTTTTCATTTGATATCGGAAAACACAATTTTTTCCCAATAATAACGAAAAATAGATCACATCTTAAAAACAAGTCATATTATGATCGATAATGGAAAAAAACAGAATTGTTTTTTTATAGCTTATGGTTCCGATTTATTTTGAAACACAACGCCGAATACGTATAACCTTAGATAATAAGTCATATCATAATAGCAGATCGCTACCCCGAAGCTCTCCCTAATTGGAAAGTAACTTTGTTATTGTAGTTCTCATCCTTACAGCAAAAGTTATGGCCAATATCGTGAACTACTCTATTTTGTTTCGACTCTGAAAACTAAGAGTTGGGCTTTCATATTTGTTAATAATAAACAATGTGAGATTCTGGCTGCTCTGCTGTGTTGATAGAAGCTCTTTGTTTTGAAATAAGTTTGAACTTTAATATAACAATAGGTATTTTACTATATTATTTTAAATCCTTACTAATATTATAAATGCGAAGGTGTGTTTGTTTGTTGGTTTGCGCTTCAATCACGCAACAAACAACGGAGCAAAGGGTCAACGTGATTTTTTTACATGGGTATAGTTGAGGACTTAGAATGTGATATAGTTACAATATTATGTCACATGTGATAGGACAATGTACCATACGAAAAAAAGAGGCTCTTGGCGGAGTATTTAAAAATCCAAATCAATGTGGACTAGGAAGGATGGCTTGCATGCCTGAGAGTTCTCCGTAATCTCAAAGGCGTGTGAAGTCTACCAATCAGCATTTGCCCAGTGTGATGGATTAAGTATGGCCTAAATGTTTCCCATTTGAGATTAGACTTGTAAGGCTAACATGTGCGCCACGGGAAAATGTTGTCTAACCATTTTCGCGTGATATCCTTTAGAGTTAAGAGGTTCAGTGTTGAGCTTCGGGCAGAATTACCTGAAAGCTTGCGAATTCGACACGAATAAAGCGCGTTGCTCACATGACCAAGCGTCGAAGTAGCTTCCTATGGGTTTGCATAGAGAAGGTGAGAGTCAATATTATTGTAAATGCAATCATTGCCAGAAGTCACGATGTCGAGGCAAACGAAATTTGGCAGACTTCACGTCCGCTTTACCGCTGACTACAAAATGCCGGCATTCTGCAAAGTTAGTTAGTTGTCCATGACAGCAAGTCTTGCTCTTTCTATGCTATATTGTGTTAGAACGTATTAAGACATTTAATGTAGTCAGTTAACAACTTCTTTAGGATGCCTTGAAGAATTAGATTTATCGTCAAAATAAAAATAAATTCATCAAAATTTCAAGGAACGTAGCACACTCTGTATTCAGACTACGTCCTATAAAAGCCTTTCCATGTCATCGGCACGATAACCCGTGTCAAATTTTGATAGATTGGGTTTGCCTTGTACGCCCCCGTTGACTTATGACTGACAGTGTATTGAATTTTGTGTAACCCAGCACTAAAGTTGTAAAGTTTATCTACCCTCGTATTTTAATAAAATCTCGTTCAAAGAGATATCTATGACTTGAAGAGTAGAAATACCATTAAGTTGACAGTTCAAATTAGTTATGATACCGAATCGTTATATCGCTTCGTGGTATTATGGATCAGAATTTATCGACTACAGATCATAATTATCTCAAGTTTATGTTCGGGGTCAAGCCAATAAGTGATACGGTTTTTCTTCCTAGAAATTCCCTTAAATAGCCTGGACTTGGTCAAGGAAAAAAAAAGCCGTTACCACCGCACCTGATTTCTCTCTCTGGTCTCGTCTGATAACAATCGCCTTTGTTGTGTAGTAATAGAGTATGAGCCTGTTTTTGCGGGCACACTATAATAATATTATCTTTGCATAGTTGGCCAATCTCCATTGAGATTTGCCGCTATAGCCGAAATTCAGCCAGAAGAAAAAAATATTTAAGACTGCGCCGAGCATAAGACGCGGGCGCTGTTTAGGTATTTCGCTAGACGTGTGCGTCAAGTCGTGAACGCACGCACACAACAGCGAGATTGCCTAGCTTAACCGGCCGACTGTACGCAAAAGAACGTAACTCATATTTTTTAAAATTGGTGGTTATTATGTAAACACAATTGTTAAGGCTAGGCATTTGTGCGCGAGGCGAGATTTTAGGAGGTGAGGTGTGGGCTGCCACCCGCTGAATTGAACTGATTGGCTAAATTTTAAAAAGTGACTGCCATATTGAAATTCTTTGTTATTGGACAGATTTCGTTCAAAATCGATATTTAGGCTTCCCTGGGGTCAAGAAAAGGAAATGGTTGCCAAAATTTTAAAAAGTCACCGCCATACTGAAATTCTTTGTTATTGGACCGATTTCGTTCAAAATCGATATTTAGGCTTCCCTGGGGTCAAGAAAAGGAAATGGTTGCCAAAATTTTAAAAGGTCACCGCCATATTGAAATTCTTCGTTATTGGACCGCTTTCTTTCAAATGCGATATTTAGGCTTCCCTTGGGTCAAGAAAGAGGAAATAGATGCTAAAATTTTAAAAGTGACCACCATATTGAAATTCTTTGTTATTGGACTGATTTCGTTCAAATTCGATATTTAGGCTTCCCTTGGGTCAAGAAAGAGGAAATAAATGGCAAAATTTTAAAAAGTGACTGCCATATTGAAATTCTTTTTTATTGGAACGATTTCATTCAAAATCAATATTTAGGCTTCCCTTGGGTAAATAAAAGAGGAAATAGATGCCAAAATTTAAAAAGTAACCTCCATATTGAATTTCTTTGTTATTGGACCGATTTCGTTCAAAATCGATATTTAGACTTCCCTTGGGTAAAAAAAGAGGAAATGGTTGCCAAAATTTAAAAAAGTCAGCGCCATATTAAAATTCTTTGTTATTGGACCGATTTCGTTCAAATTCGATATTTAGGCTTCCCTTGGGTCAAGAAAGAGGAAATAGATGCTAAAATTTTAAAAGTGACCGCCATATTGAAATTCTTTGTTATTGGACCGATTTCGTTCAAATTCGATATTTAGGCTTCCCTTGGGTCAAGAAAGAGGAAAAAGATGCTAAAATTTAAAAAGTGACCGCCATATTGAAATCTTTGTTATTGGGCCGATTTCGTTCAAAATCAATATTTGGGCTTCCCTTGGGTAAAAAAAGAGGAAATGGTTGCCAAAATTTTAAAAAGTCAGCGCCATATTGAAATTCTTTGTTATTGGACCGATTTCGTTCAAATTCGATATTTAGGCTTCCCTTGGGTCAAGAAAGAGGAAATAGATGACAGACATACATATTATTTTGGTTTATAAATATTTTCGTGTCAATAATCTGATAAAATCTGAACCAACTTAAGACTTTATAGGTAAGCTTTATTCCTGAAATAATTGACTAAAGTTGAAGTTCACTTGACATAGTTGGTCCACTAAAGAGGAGATAAATGACAAAATTTTCGCATTATACCTAAGCCAGAAACAAAATCTAAGAGCAAAATCTTTTTCAATACATACTTCCAATGTTCACCAATGTTGTGGTGTGTGGAGTAATATATTCCCCAGCTTCCGGCATATATGTATAGGATCACGGATTTATCAAGAGGCGTCACGGCGGCGGGACACGGAAATTCTTTTACGTAAGCAAAGGGAACACAACATATAAGGTCCACCTGCACCCTTAGTACCGGTTGACGGATCACGAACGTTGATCGATTTTGAGCCTCGATGCATTGTGATCTCACATGACAGTAAAAATATGTTGTTGTAATGTTTTCGATTTAGTATTTATCTGCTATAGATTTTATTGAAGCAGTGATAGCTTAGTGGTTAGGACTGTGGTCTCCTATTCGGGGGGTCGCAGGTTCGATCCCGGGTACCTCTGACTTTTCGGAGTCAAGTGCGTTTAAGCAATTAAATATCACTTGCACCAACGGTGAAGGAAAACATCGGGAGGAAACCTGCACACCTGAGAGTTTTTATGATGTTCTTGAAGGTGTGTGAAGTCCGCCAATTCGCATTGGGCCAGCAGCGTGGTGGACTATAACCCTCCTCTGAGAGGAGACCTGCGCTCAGTAGTGAGCCGTTAATGGGTTGCTAATGATGATGATGATGATGATGATAAAATTTATTTCACACTGCTTATGATTAATTTTGCTATAATGTTATGTTTAATAATATGTTATCCTTCCTAATATTAAAAATGCGAAAGTGTATCTGTTTTTTTTGTGTAAACAGAAACGGAACAACGACTTGACGCCATTTTTAATGGTATACTTACCAATCTGGTATACGTTGAGGAGAGTGACATAGACTACCTTTTATCCCGGAAAATCAGAAAGTTCCCGCGGGAGTTATATAAACATTAGGTACTCCACGCGGACAAAATCCAGGGGAAAGTAATTTATATGTATTTCGATACTCGAAACCTATCAGTGTTGTTGATAATATGGATAAACAGGTACTAATCCTATTGATTCGGGCACGAGCTCCCCTGGCGTGTCAACATCGGAAACCTTTTGCTTTATTGCCTTTAACCTGGCGCCAACTAAAGTTTTTTTTTCCTTTTAGACTTAAAGATATCGTAAGAAACGTACCTTATACTTATTAATTTTAAAAATGATCATCATCGTCATCATAATTTCAACCGATACTCGTCTAATTTTAGACAGAGTGCTCTTAACAGGATGGCAACAGAAAATTATTTTGAGCCGCCTTAAATCACACAACTCTAATGAAATTATCTGTCCACCTAAAGGAGGTCTTTCGGCACCGCGCATCTCGGTGCGAGGTCGCCATTCCAGCACCTTGGGACCCCAACTTCCATCGCTCCTTTTCCCATTAAAAGTTGTAAAACGTTTAAAACATCTCTGTTTTGCATCATAGCATAGCATATTATTATTATTACTTTGTAATGTTAATACCTATTCTCAACGGACATGAGTCGGTTTGGGAATTGACATATTTTTTTAAAGATAAAGTAAAAACACCAGTCACTAAAGTAATCAATCCCAGAATGACATTAGATTTTTTCAGTCCTTTTGGACCTAAAATTAGATTACATCTTTGACCCACTACCTAAAATAAAAGAAGTGGATTTTCACGTAAAAAAGATGAATATTTGAGCCATATTTGAGCACATTTTGCATCGCCATGCGGTGTCACTGTGACTCGGGGATTGATTAATGACCTTAGCGGACCCTCTTTAAAGTCAAGTTTCATTTTCTCGAGGAAAAAACTTTGAGCTTGAATGTTAATGTCATTGGGTCGAGTGATGGTAAGAATATGTGAGCGTTGACAATATTAGCGATAATATTATATTATAATTACAAGCTTTTATTTAACTATCAATGTTTGTTTGGGTCAAATCTTGCAAGATGAATTAGACCCACTTCCCGGTTTCTGATCGAGCTGAAATTTTGCATGTATGTGTAAATCGGATGACAATGCAATATTATTGTGACATGGAGCTGATCTGATGATGGAGACGGAAGATGGCTATCGGAACTCTGTAATAAAACGACGTAACCCCATCGAGTTTGGGCTCGTTTGATTCGTCTCAAGTACTCTGATCCTAGATGATATCCAGAGTCTAATGATGTAGCTACTAAAAGCTTGCATTTAAAAATATTTTTTTAGAATTTACACTTGTTATTTATAGGATTCATGTTAACGTTGAATCAATCCAGCTGCTTGACGTAACGGAGCTAGTGAGACGATTAAAACGAACAAAGCCTTTTGAGTTGGTGTACAGTAAAATTTAATAGTGAATAGTGAAATAGTGATAGTGTAGTGTAAGTGCTGCCTGAAAGAACACACGAACAGTGTCTCTAACAACTATTATCAAGAAAGACTAAGATGTGTCATTGGACAATCTCTTAGTATATAAGAAAATAATTTATAAGTTTATGTTAAATTAAAATTACTCATTAGCCAACTAAGTTAGGCTAGATTGAAATTGAATTCAGCACCACCTTGGTACTCTGCATCAGGGGTTTTTTTTATAGGGTTTGCAGAATTAAAACAATGTGATAGGATTGTGTTTGGGACCGTGGTCTCCTATTCGGGGGGTCACGGGTTCGATGCCGGGCACGCACCTCTGACTTTTCAGAGTTATGTGCGTTTAAGCAATGAAAATAATTATGTCACATGGTTTCATTAAACCGTTTTGAAGGAAATCATCGTAAGGAAATCTGCACCACTGAGAGCTCTCCATAATGTTCTCAAAGGTGTGTGAAGTCTGCCGATTTGCATTGGGCCTATAAACCTTCTCTGAGAGGAGACTTGCGTGTGAGCCGTTGATGGGTTACTGCTGATGATAACGATGTAAGGATGCCGACAGAAGACATGAAATAAATTTAACATACTTAGTTAATGTTTATATTTTTTACCGTAGAAATCCATTCAGTTTAACTGATTTTAAGAATATTAGGAAATAAAATCAAATAAAATATTCTGAATACACAGGTTCTTCCTTAAAATAATCATAACCGTATCTAGGTATATAATTTTTCTGAGATAAAATTTGATGCTAATGAACAAACTTTGTAAAGAAGTATTTCTTCAAAATTTTCTACAACTTCATTAAAGCCAACAATTCGACTTTCCTCCCATCCCCATAGGATTTTGTTTTACAAAGTGAAATTTGTCTTTAAACGTGAAGTCATCCCTTGTTTTAATAAATAATAATTAATGAATACACGTACCGTTTCGCGACTCGACTTAGATTAATTACGTTCGTGAACTCTCGTGGAAGCGTGGAAGTCATGTCATATTCGCAAGCAAAAACTTTGTGAGTGAGGGCCTGACGCTACTGTCAAGTGATGTAAGCAAAAAGTGGGTAAAAGTTCTCCTCTCTCTGAATTTCTTCTTCACGGTCAAAGAATTAATTAATATCTAAGAGTTAAGAGGTCACGGTGCAATTTATAACATCATACGTTACTAACTACATACCTTACTAATATTATACTTAAATACAAAAGTGGTTGGCTTGTAGGTTTATTGGTTTGTTCCTCAATCTAACAGAAACGGAGCAAAGAATCGACCTGTCTTTGCATGGTTATAGTAAAGGACTTGGAGAATCCTTTTTTATACAGGAAAAACAGAGCTCAGAACTAATACACGTACCTACCTATGTCCCTTATAGGGACTTCCGCACGCCGCAGTCTTGCGCCTCTTGTATCAATCCAGTAGGTTTCTGCGTCTTGATCAATGACGTCAGTCCTCTTAGGCTCGCTTGCAGAGACGCCGGGTTAGGTTTAACCTAGGAATAAATTTGTAATTTTGACAGAAGCTTTATACGAAATCTGTCAAAGCAGCAACTAACTCCGAGTTAAAAGGATAACCCGGCATTTCTGGGATCTACGAGAACTAAGCTTTCTGGCGTCGGCGTACAATAAATAGATATGTAATTCAACTCTTTTTCCACCAGGTGTCCGCAAGTTAAGTGCGATTCTAGCAGCTGGAGCACGCTCAGGGACGTGGAGGATCGAAGCGCACTGCGGGGGCGGTTCCGCACGCGTCGACCTCACCGTGGGAGCTGGGCTAAGGAGCACGACCCCCGCGACCCCTGCCGCAGAACAGCACTACGTGGAGCTCAAGTTTGCTGACAGTATGCGGCGGAGATACAAGCCTGGGCTGCCTTTTGTTGGTCGTGTAAGTACCTGTAACTGTCTCGTTGGTCTAGTGGTTAGTATGTTCGACTGCGGATTACAAGGTCCGAGGTTCGACTCCCGGTTTGGGCAGTAAGGCTGAAATTAGACGAATTAGAAAAATCAGGCACAGGACTTTACGTGTTCTCCGAGGCACGAGGGTGATACATCGCCAACTTCCTAAATTTCTTGACAGAAACACCTAAATACATTAAGGCCCAAATTAGACGGAGCCTCGTTCATCGTTCATTTTTGCGAATATTTTTTGCAACCCTAAGGCCCGTTGCTCTAAGGGCGAATTTAGACGGATGGCTCACCGATTACCTTCAAAAATGAAAGCCAAAATATCGAAAAATTAACCGTTGAAAACTGACCCTTATTCGCAACTAATTAATTAATTTTCGCAACGATGAACAATGTACGAGGCTCCGTCTAATTTGGGCCTTAATGTATTAGGTGTTTCTGTCAAGAAATTTAGGAAGTTGGCGGTGTGTCACCCTCGTGCCTTGGAGAACACGTAAACTTGCGGTCCTGCGCCTGATTTCTCTTCGGCCGTGACGGATTTGGGTCTCATTGGACTATGAGATTGAGTGTGCATCTGTGTTGTACTCTATAATATATCCCGCACAGAGGGCTAATCTCTGACGAAAGTTGGCCTCCGTGACTGGATTCGGGCGGATATTAAATGCCTATATGCCTATGCCTACCTACATTTTCTTTAACACGGCTCTACAAATTGGCCCCAACATTGACCCAACATGTGGATGGATAAAATAGCATTGGCTCCAACACTTGCACCAACGATAATAATATGATTTTGATTGTGTTTTTTATTTTGCATACTTTTTATATTATTTTGAATCCACAAAAAAATTAGTGAACTCTTCCATTTTTTTCGGGTATAGGTACTTGAGAACCTGGGGAGGGACAATGGCTACTTTTAATCCCAGAAAAACTAAGGGTTTTAGGAACTCTATACGGACGAAGTCATAGGCAAAACTAGTTTCGTCATACTTTTACTTCTCTTCACAAAATAATCCCTGCTCTATTACGTAGAAACCTGTCAGTTTAGTTTCGTTCTAAGTTTGTATACAATTGAATAAGCAATGGCTTATTAATTAATTTTAACACTTCTTGATTAGTAATCAACAAGCAGACTTACATGGCTTTAGAGAGTTAACCTTTAATGCCAAAGTTCAAAATAATAATGCTTATAGCCTAAAGGGACTAATCAGAATAGTCTCTAACAATCTGTAAGTCATGTATCATAATCCTAACTAATTGAAGCGCTTTGTAATTTGATATTTCAGTGGAATAGTTTGATTTAAATTGCTATTGTTTTTGGTTTAATCTAATTATTAATTGTATTTTCTATGTAAAAAATGCCTTATCGAAATGCCGTATGTAACACGATCTTTTGAATTGAGGATCAATGAACTTTTTTTATTCGTTCATATTTTATTCATTCACTAGATGATGCCCGCGACTTCGACCGCGTGAATTAAGGTTTTTAATTCCCACCAGAACTCTATAATTTTTTAGGTAATGTTAATCCTGGGTATGAGCTATCTCCATTCCAAATTTCAAACAAATTGGTTCATACAACATCCATCCATCCATCCATACATACATACTTGGGCCCTTCCTGAAAATCAGCGTTGCGGTGTGTCTGGTAGGTATATACCTGCCTTTCATGCTGCGGCACAAAGTGAAGTGGGTGGCCCATTAACCACTCCACACCAATTACTTTTAAACAGGTATATAGTAGGTACATAGCTGTACTTAGACTCTTAGTGATAACTAATTTGTTGTGTTGGTTAAGGTCAATAAAGTTTTATTTATTTATTTATTTACATACATCCATCCTCACAAACTTTCCCTTTTATGATATATGTAGGATTTCACCAAATCTCGAATGAAAAGAGTTTAGGTCATAGCCCAAGTGTGGGTTGGAAGATTGTACAGGCCTTTGAGAACATTATAGAGAACTCCCAGGCGTGCCGGTTTCCTGACGATATCTTCCTTCACAGCAAGTGATATTCAATTGCTTATAAAGGGGACAAATTGCCTAAATTGTAATTAATGGCTGATATTATTATTTCCTAAGAAAAACCTTGCATAGCACCTATATGCATTTTAGAAATTGTCTGCACCCTGTACCCGTAGTTTTCATATCGCCTGAAAATTAGCCTACGTTAAATCTACCTAAGCGAGAAAAAATACGAGTAAAACTAGTATTAAAATAAATACGTAATGCTTTTCCGCATTCATATATCTTCTCTATGGCCCGAAATGAACTTTTTCCCTCCTTGCAGCATGTGAGCCACAGTAAAAAAGTTATACTTAATGCTGATAAAGTGCTCATAAATATAATATTTTAATGCTACCGAAATATAAAAGACATAATATTGCGTATGATATGTACCTAATATTATTTTATATTAAAAAGTCGGCTAGATATTACTTACCTTTAACCTTACAAAAACAAAAAAATATTATGTTAGTTATTGTGTAGTAAGATTTGAGGAGTGACATAGGATAAAATTATTCAAGGAAATCTAAGAGTTTACTAGGGGTTTTTAAAACCTGACTGCACGTGGCCGAAGTCACGGGTAATAGCTATGGTATTTTATAATAGTAGAAGATAGTTTAAATGACTGATGATCGATTTCAAAAAAGGAGGAGGTTCTCAATTCGTCGAAATCTTGTTTTTTACTTTTATTATTATTATTTTTATTTTATGTATGTTCACCGATTCTTGAAGACGCCTGAACCGATTTGGTCGCGCTGTTTCTAAAATAACAACAATAAATTATATACTTTGTATTGGCGCAGGCGTTTGAAGTCGGTTTCTTAAAAATATTTTTTTATATTAAACTAGCTGATGCCCGCGACTTCGTCTGCGTGGATTTAGTTCATAACATCCCGCGGGAAATCTTTGTCACCCTCCAGGTTCTCAACTATACCTATCCAATAAATCACGTCAATCCGTAGCTTTGTAGCAGGAAACATTTGATCGTCTTGCTCGCGGCATTGTTAATGATGATTCAAAGAGAAAACATATTACTGATGATATTATCAATTACGTTAAACTATAATTTTTATAATTGTTTTTACCATAATTAACCAAATACAAAATTACGTTTAGCTGTCATTTAAGTTTTGTTCTTCCACTGTCATTTTCGTTTTTTTATTCCATGTCAGATGCATTTTTGTTATACCAGGTTTTATATTGACTTGACGGAAACGCGGTCGAACGGGATAAAAAGTATCCTATGTCCGTCTCCTGGTTGTAAGCTACCTCTCCACCAATTTTGAGCCAAATCGGTTCATCCGTTCTTGAGTTATAAATAGTGTAACTAACACCACTTTCTTTTATATATATAAGATTATATCCCGTATAATATATCATATCTTAATAACTACTTAGGTTAGACGTTAATTATATAAAGCTTTGTTCTGTGTAGAAAGTTATCAATGGAAGAACACTCAGTTAATTAGATAAAACATAATATATCATGTCCAAGCATCAGACAAGCTCTCCTTGAAGATGAAACCATCAATCATGAGCTTACCAACATAGTAGGTAGATACCTATATATATAATTATTGTTAAAGTACTATATCGCCGTTTTTCGCACATGTGAAAGTCTTGGTATTTCTCATTTCATTTGTAAGTACTGATAGCCGTAAGCAGTGATAGCCTAGTGGTTAGGACTGTGGTCTCTTATTCGGGGGGTCGCAGGTTCGATCCCGGGTACGCACCTCTGACTTTTCGGAGTCATGTACCTTAAGCAATTAAATATTACTTGCTTTAACGGTGAAGGAAAACATCGTGAGGAAACCTGCACAGCGGAGAGTTCTTTATAATGTTCTTGAAGGTGTGTGAAGTCCGCCAATTCGCATTGGGCCAGCGTGGTGGACTATGGCCTATAACTCTTTTCTGAGAGGAGACCTGCGCTCAGTAGTGAGCCGTTGATGGGTTGCTAATGATGATGATGATGATTATTTGCGATGCTGCACATGACTAACATTCCCAACTAAGCGTAAAGCTTAGGCTAGGAGTGGCACGACAATCGTGAAACAGGTGCGGTTTGAACCATTGACCATGCTGTTTCAATCCGCAAATCCTTATCCGTTGTGCTATTGAGGCTTTATTTAATTATTTTAACAGCTCTAAATTAAAATAAACCATTAATCAAAATCACATTAATATTATCAAACAGTTTTAGATCATTAATTATGTAGTGATAGATATACTAATACCTCTTCGATAATTTGTGGTTTAGAGCCTATAATATTTACGACATCAGTTTCCAGTTCAATTTGATTTAGATTTATTGCCACTATAATAAATAATAATTAGTGCAGTTAGTTTTGTAATAAATATTAGTGCAGTTTAGGTCTGCTTGCTGAGACATCGGGTTAGGCTTAACCCAGGAATTTTGACAGAAGCTCAATACGAAATCTGTCAAAGCAGCAGCTAGCTCTGGGTTAAAAGGATAACCCGGCGTTTCTGCAAGCGGACCTTAGTGTACTAACTGACAGTTTTTTTTTTTTTAATTATAAATACAACTAGCTGATGCCCGCGACTTCGTCTGCGTGAATTTAGTTTTTAAAATGCCTCGGGATCTCTTTGATTTTGCGGGATAAAAAGTAGCCTGTCACTCTCCAGGTTAACTATAGGTATCCCTGCAAAAAATCACGTCGATCCGTAGCTCTGTTCGGGCGTGATTGAAGGAGAAACCATCACACTTTCGCATTTATAATATTTCACATATAAAGTGCAAGTGCATATAGTTGACGTGGTTTTTTACACAGGTAATGTTGAGGACCTCGAAAATAACACAGGCTACTTTTTGTCCCGGGAACATACATTTAAACGCCCGCGCCACTACAAAGTATATAATTTATTGTTGATTTTTCGACAAAATTTAAATGGGACCACCTGGGACCCTTTGAAACAAAAAAGAATTTTCCAAATCGGTTCAGGTGTTGTCGAGTAATTGGTGAACATACTTAAAAAAGATTCCGTTAAATTGAGATCCTCCTCCTTTTTTGAAGTCGGTTAAAATAATAATAAAAATTAGTTTAAATTTAACGAAGTTATGGAGTAAAACGGTCAAAATAGTTAAACCTCTCAGAGAACATACATCCATCCATCCATACATCCCTATACTACATCTACACAAACATACATCCGTATACAATATACATCCATCCTCACAAACTTAACATTAACTTAACAACATCCTACTAATATTATAAAGGCGAAAGTTTGTGTGTATGTTTGTTCCACTTTCATGCAAAAACTACTGAATGGATTTGGCTGAAATTTGGAATGGAGATAGATTATACCCTGGAATAACACATAGGCTACAAATTATCCCGGAAAAATCCAAGGTTCCCGCGGGATTTTGAAAAACCACTGATAGATGGCGCTGATTGTACTTAAATCACGCTTACATTATCGAGAATAAGCAAAAAATTCCAATTCAACAATCAAGTAGGATTAACACAGTTAATGAAGTTTTTCATTAGCCTACTCCTACTAATATTATAAATGCGAAAGTTTGTGAGGATGGATGTATGGATGGATGGATGTTTGTTACTCTTTAACGCGACAACGAATGAACGGATTTTTCTGAAATTTGGCACAGACATAGATTATAGTCTGGAATAGCTCATAGGCTACTTTTAATCCCGGAAAAGCAAACAGATCCTGCGGGATAGCATCGCTATTTTTTACCCTTCCCCCATTGTTACACCACTAGGGTACATGGTGGGGTTGCTATTGTAGCTCTATACCACGTAGTACGGACTAGATACTGGCGTAGTGCAATGAAAAAGCAATTTTTAAAAACTTTTTCCACGCGGACGAAGTCGCGGGCATCAGCTAGTTAATAATATTAGTGGGATAAGTAAGATCGAATATAGTTAATGTAGTTATAGTTAGTAGGGGGAGGATACAAACATACATACATAAATGCATACACACATAGATATGTACATACATGCATGCGTACATACATACATACTAACATACATACATACATACACACACACACACACACACACACACACACACACATACATACATACATACATACATGCATGCATACATATATACATACATACGCGCATACATACATGCATGCATACATACAAACATGCATACATACATACACACATACATACATACATGTATGCATGCATGCATATTGCCGCATAATTTAAGGATAAATATGTGGAAAGTAGGGAGCGGGTATCCCGCGGGAACTGTTTGTTTTCCCGGGATGAAAAGTAGCCGTTGTTACTTTTCAGTTCCTCAACTATGCCTATCCCAAAAATCACGTCAATATGTAACTCCCTTGGCACATAATTGAAGGATAAATATGTGAAAGTACCATACGAATATCCCGCGGGAAGTGTTTCTTTTCCCGGGATAAAAAGTAGCCTTTTCACTTTTCAGGTCCTCATCTATGCCTATGAAAAAAACCACGTCAATCTGTAACTCCCTTGGCACATAATTGAAGGATAAATAATTATGTGAAAAGTAGCATACTAATATGCCGCAGGAACCGTTTGTTTTCCCGGGATAAAAAGTAGCCTTTGTCACTTTTCAGGCCCTTAACTTTACCTGTGCTAAAAAACCACTTCAATCTATAACTCCGTTGGCGCATAATTGAAGGATAAATATGTGAAAAGTACCAAACGAATATCCTGCGGGAACTGTTTGTTTTCCCGGAATAAAAAGTAGCCTTTTGACTTTTCAGGTCCTCAAGTATACCTATAAAAAAAACACGTCAATCGGTAACTTCGTTGGCGCATAATTGAAGGATTAATATTTGAAAAGTAACAAACGAATAACCTGCGGGAACTGTTTGTTTTGCCGGAATAAAAAGTAGCCTTTTCACTTTTCAGGTCCTCAACTATGCCTATTCAAATAACCACGTCAATCTGTAACTCCGTTGGCGCATATTGAAGGATTAATATGTGAAAAGTAGCATACGAATATCCCGCGGGAATTGTTTCTTTTCCCGGGATAAAAGTAGCCTTTTCTCTTTTCAGGTCCTAAAATATACCCATACAAAAAACCACGTTAATCTGTAACTCCGTTGGCGCATAATTGAAGGATAGATATGTGAAAAGTAGCATACTAATTCCCCCGGGAACTGTTTGTTTTCCCGGGTGTAAAAGTGGCCTTTGTCACTATTCAAGTCCTCAACTATGCCTATCCAATAAACCACGTCAATCTGTAACTCCGTTGGCGCATAATTGAAGGATAAATATGTGAAAAGTAGAATACTAATATCCTGCAGGAACTGTTTGTTTTCCCGGGATAAAAGCCTTTGTCACTTTTCTTACTTTACCGATACAAAAAAAACACGTTAATATAAAACTCCATTGCGCGAATTTTGAAGGACAAATGCGTCAAAAATAGCGATGCTATCCCGCAGGAACTGTTTGCTTTTCCGGGATAAAAAGTAGCCTATGTGCTATTCCAGACTATAATCTATGTCTGTGCCAAATTTCAGCAAAATCGGTTTATTAGTTGTCGCGTTAAAGAGTAACAAACATCCATCCATCCATCCATCCATCCATCCATCCATCCAAACATCCATACATCCATCCTCACAAACTTTCGCATTTATAATATTAACGCGTTAAAGAGTAACAAACATCCATCCATCCATCCATCCATCCATCCATCCATCCATCCAAACATCCATACATCCATCCTCACAAACTTTCGCATTTATAATATTAATAGGATGTCCTCCAACATGGTCGGAGCCTGTGTCATTCCAATAAGGGAAACGAATGTGACTGCAATTATACATATTAATAATTATTCTATATTAAACGTGCAATTTTTAATTTTACTGTATCTTAATCTATTTCTTAAATAGTTATATTTATTTACTAATTTTATTTTCTTCGTATGATGGCAACATATACTATACTATATGAGTGTGATCATACTTTTCTTAAGCTTTATTTCTTTTATTAACGATTATTACTATTTTTTACAGTATTCTAAAAATGTATTCCTCTCTCTACTTTTTATAATTGACGGCAAGTTTTCCACGGTTAGTTTTGTGTCCAATATTATTTCTAAGTCAAATCTTTTTCTGGCAAATACAGGGCATTCGAGGATCAAATGTTCAACTGTTTCGTTTACTTCAGGGTCACAGAGGCAAGATGGGCTCTCCTTGCATTTGAAACGACTCAGGTACGAGGAGAACCCCCCGTGCCCCGTGAGTATTTGTGTTATATGACCGTCAATTTTTATTTTTCTAACGGTAGTATGTGCCGTCACCGTATCTGGGAAAAACATCTTTGTTCCGGAAGCCGTTTCCTCTGATCTATACCTTCTGTCCCACTCATCGATCGTCTCCATCCGAATACTACGTTTGATGAATGAGACAGGGCATCGATCGTAATCTGGTCTTTTTTTAATTTTAGGGCTGCCTCCTTTGCAAGCTCATCGGCTCTCTCATTCCCTGCCAGTCCTATGTGTGCCTTAATCCAAAACAGGGATATAACTTTGTTTTGGAGTATGCAACATTTTAAGTTGCTTCTTGCTTTGACTGCCAGAGGATGAGAGGAACCGGAGTTCGTCACAGTCTCGAGTGCTGCTCTAGAGTCGCAGTAGATTGCGAATGTAGCTTCGCTGCGCGTCAGCACAACTTCCGTTGCCTTGCACAGGGCCAATAGTTCCGCCTAGTAGACGGTACAGTATGACGATAAAGCAAGTTTGAGGGCTTTTGTCTCTACAGCACCATTCCAAATGGATAGCGCCGCCCCGACCTTGCCCTCAATCTTGCTTCCGTCTGTGAAAATAAGCACAGCATAATCACTGTGACGAGAATATTGTTCCTCGTCCACCAGGTTTTGGAAATCCAGCCCCATTTGTTCCGCAGGGTGTGGGGCTTGTATCTTTGGTGTCATCTTTTCAATCTCTCTATCGGCCAACTCACGTCTAGGTACTCCCTTTTTAGCCTCGTATAAAGTGGCTGCCTCACGGACTCGAAGGTCTAGTGGTAGTGTCCCAGTGAGCAAGAGTACTGAGTTAAGTGACACTGTCCGATACGCCTTACACATTTTTTGTACAAAACCCCTCTGGACCGTGCCAAGCTGCTTTCGAACTCCCAGCTTTTTTGCAGCCGGCGCCCATGCGGCCGCAGCGTACAATATCACTGGCTCCACCGCTGCAGTGTATATTGTACGACAGTTAAGATGAATTTCACTGTAGATAATGTTTCCATTAAGAATGTAAATTTAGACATTCTTCCTCTGCTTCTTCTTTTTCAACCGATAGACGTCCTCAATAACAAAGGTCTCTTGCATGGGCGGCTCTGCGACTCGGCTGATATCGTCAGTCCAACTGTTGGGGACACATTAGGTATCTGGGGGAAACATTATGCACTATAATATCTTCTGGAAACGTCTCCACGCTGCTCCTTGTCCTACCTTCAACCTCCAGCAGTCGCTTCGATAGGACGAAAGACAATTTTGACGATGTAAATAATGCATTATCTCAAGTTTCTGAATGGTTTACGGCAAATAATCTACTTTGAAATGCTAAAAAAACCAAGTGTGTTGAGTTTTTATTGCCTAACACCAGAACTGTTGGTCGAAATTTAAAGATAAGTAATGAACCTTTGAAAACTGAGGACTCCACAATGTTATCGGGAGTAAACCTGGATTCAAAGCTACAATGTGGCACACATATAGCAACACTTTCTGGCAAGCTTAGCTCTGCTGCTTACGCTGTTAGGAAGATTCGACTCGACTCGATTCGATTCGTTACCTGACGTAGAAACTGCAAAAATTGTTTATTTTGTATATATATACACAATATGTATAATCTATGTCTTTCTCTTCTCTCATTTTAGTTAAATAAATACATTTTCATTTTCATTTTTTTCATTTTCATTTGCATATTTATAGTAGTATGTCATACGGAATCTCACTAGACGTATCCGGCAGTTAGGTACTAATGTGTTGGACAACATTATTATGAAGCTTCTATCCCGCGGGAAACCCCTGTGTTTCTGGGATAAAAGATAGTCTAGTCACTCTCCAAGTCCTCACCTATATTCACGTAAAAATTCACGTAAATCCGTTGCTCCGTTGCTGCGTGATTGATTGACAAACCAACAAATAAAACTACTATAGAGTATATTTCAAGACCTGGAGAGTGACATAGGCTAATTTTATCCCGGAAGAACAAAGGATTCCAGAGGGATTTTAAAAACCATCCTCCTCGCGGACAAAGTCGCGGGCAAAAGCTAGCTACGCTATTAAAAATGAAGTTGTTAACACCCTGTAACTGAAAAAGTAAAACAAAAAATATAACAAAGGCTCTCCTAATACATCGATTTGTATTCAGATGAGGCGTCTTTCATTTTGGCATTGTAAAAATATAAATTATCGTCATTCTTTTGTCGGTATCACTTTGTTTAGAAATTGCACAAGAACTGAATAGCAATGAAAGGAATAACAAGAAAATAATATGAAAGAGATGAATAACATTTCACTCATAAGTACCTAATTATTCTTTTAATTTTATTGCTGAGAAAATTGCTTGGTAAATACCGAATATTAGGTATAATATGTTGGCCAAGGTATATATTTTACCAGTCCTCCGATCACCAGTGAGCTCTATAATACCTCATAATGTTTCGTAAACTAGGTATAGTTATATTATCGCCCACCCGAGCTTAATATAAACCGCCTAAGTTCTGATGAACCACTAGTAATGGGTATTAATATGGGTATTTCTCCTAGACTATATAAACTCGTCAAAACAAGGTCGGTATTGCTTCGGGCGAAGGCTTTATTAAGTCATTTAGTCCCGACCTGGCTTAAATACTGACTCGATGAAAGACCTCTTGATATGAAACAACTGTAATTAAATTTTATAAGACTAGCTGATGCCCGACTTCCGCGTAGAATTAGTTTTTTAAAATCTCGTGGAAACTCTTTGATTTTCCGGGATAAAAAGTAGTCTATGTCACTGTCCAGGGCGTCAACTACACCCATGCAAAAATCATGTCGAGCTCTGTTGCGGCGTGATTGAAGGACAAACTAATAAACCAACAAACAAACAATCTTTTGCATTTAGAATATTGGTAAGGATAAGACAGGTGTTTCAGGGTGTTTACTGTTAAATTGTTTAACAGACTTGAGTAATATTTTGCTTCGTTAACAATATAATTGCGTCGCGTGTTGACCGTTGCATGTGATGAGACACGTAAGTAAAAAGTATAAATTCGAAAAATAATTTAATTACCCCGGCATATAATCTAATTGATATAATATACCAAACATCCTGTTACCCACAACCTTCCTAAACCATGATCATCATTAGTCACAATGCATCCATTGTTGGACAACGGCCTCTTTTATGTAGCGCCAACGTTGGGTATCGCTCCAGATGGGATGTTATCGCTCCAGCTAACTGGGCGGGCGCCCAACACTACGTTTGTCAAGATGCGGTCTCCACTTAAGTACCTTACGACTCCAGCGGTCTACAGTCCTCTTACAAATGTGACAATTTCACTGCCACTTCAACTTTCTAGCCTTGAGAGCTACGTCGTTTACATTACTTCTTTGGCAAACTACTTCGTTTCGAACTTTATCCCTCAAAGAAATTCCGAGCTGATCTGCTGCATATAGCGCTGAGCAACTTGAAGTTTGAGGAGTAGCCTCACTGTCAGTGTTAGGATCAGTGTCAAGTCTGGTCACACTTAGTTAGCATGACGGACTATAATCTGAACGCTTCTTATTCGAGAAGAGACTCGTACCAAGAAGTTGGGCCACTTCTGGCCAGTGATGGATTAGGATGATGATGATGATGATGACCCATTTGTCATTAATTGCCACAGGTCGAAGCCATGAGCACGGAGAAGCGGGTTCGAGTCCGGGTGAAGCTCTATGACGACAAAACGGATATCTACAGCCAGGACATCGACATGTCCACTGGCGAAGGTGGATTTATCGTGCCGACGGTCATGGCCGACGCTCCATATGTCAACTTACAGGTATATTTATCTATTTAACTATAGTCATAACGCAGTAGAAATTTTTTCCACTATTAAATGTGTCTTACTAAAAATAATAATAGAACAAAAATAATTCTTAGTAAACATTTGACCGAACGGTTTTTGTGGCCTCTTGAATGGCATTATTTTGATAAAATTTTTGGGCGTTCACCCATGCACGTCTGTGTCACATATCACATCTGTGCGCATCGACTCGCATTTTGTCCATACAAAACTTCATCTTCATCATTTTTCATAGAGTCATGTACGCATCGAAAAACAGAATTGATGCGTACACGACTATGAAAAATGTCAGTTTTCTTCTATGGACAAAATGCGAATCGATGCGTAAAGATGTAATTACAGCCTAAAGAGATGCAATAATACTATCGAAGCATCACACCAACACAAATGTCCCTTTCAACGTATAAATTTTTTTTGTCTACTATCACCGACTCCGAAAAAATTGGTGGCACATAATAGTTGATTATTTAAGAAGCGTAGTCTATTATGTATTTTGTGGCGTAGTGAACAATTGAACATAGAGAAAAATACTCAAACTAAGTATAGACAGCGAACAATATTCAAAAAGGAGAGGAGCAAGGAACGAAGAAAATTATCATTACTCTTAAGCTTTTTATTTGATTAGTTATGTAAAGCGCCGCAATGCAACATAACTAAGCCGGAAAAACCCGCCCTTTTGCCTTGCTCAGCCTTTCCGCTAAGTCTACTAATGGGCTCTCAAGGAATAAGCAAATACCGACAGACAGACTTTGCATTTTATAATATTCATAAGGATTTAAAGAGTTTTTAAAATGGTGTTTGGAGCCTTGGTCAAATGTAACGGAACAACGCCTACGAATATTGCTATCAGTAGTTTGCGTTGTCTCGGATCCCTTAAAATAAATTAACTGTCTGAATTGGCCTTCCGTCTACTTACCTTACCTCACATGCAAATTGCTTACTCACTCAGTAGTGAGTACTGACAGTTTCCACACACTGACTGACGAACTGTTTCAATACGACAGTCCGCAACCTTTTGAAAGAGCCATTATCTGCACTAAAAACGCCGAAGAACATTTTCCGCTCGCGTTTTTTCATTACATTTGATCCTGGCTTAATTTCGTATAGTGGAAAAACGTTTTTGTCCATATTATAAAATAGCCGCGAGCAAAAAATATAGACTAAAAGTTGAAAATTCTGATATTATAAATTCTGATAACTAATATTTATTTAAACATTGAAGGTTTTCAACTTATAAGGTTGTTAGTGTAGACGTAACAAAGGGCAAAGAAGAAGGAAAATAATGATGCTATGTTACGTAAAGTAAGCTAGGCAAATACCTAGTTAATTCTTTATTTTACAAAACGATTTTCATTAGTGCACTTTTATACTTTGAACGCGCTTACGTAAAAAAGCACGGGATTTTTGTTTCATAATAAAATTATATTGGCTCTTTCCCACTATGTAGGTATAGCTGAATATAGCCTTTGTCCGCGACTTTATCGACGTGGAGTTAAATTTTTTTTTAAATCGTGGGTACCTTTTGTTTTTCTGGGATAAAAAGTCACGGATAAAAACTGTCCAGGTCCTCAACTACACTCATGCCAAAAATTACGTCGATTCAATGCTTCTTTGCTCCGTGATTGCGGAAAAACAATAAACAAACTACACTTTCGCATTTATTCTAATATATAAAATTCTCATGTCGCGGTGTTTGTTACCAAACTCCTCCGAAACGGCTGGACCGATTTTAATGAAATTTTATGTGCATATCGGGTAGGTTTAAGAATCGGCCAACATCTATTTTTCATACCCTAAATGATAAGGGTGACCCACCCCTAAATATTTTTGATGGTGGTACGAAGTAGTCGCTGGATCAGCTAGTAATATTATAGTAAAGCAATTAATATTTTAACAGGGCAATATACTACTACAAAAGTTTATAGTTTAACATGGAACGATTAATATTAAATTTCTTTAAAAAAATGGACATACATTGAACATATTATTATAATACTGTTTTACGATAATATAATTTAATAATATTATAATGTGTAGATATTGATGTTTACAAGATGGATGAAAGTATCAGCGATATTCTATATTTTCTTATTAGGGGTATTTCTACAAGAAATGCACTTCGTCATTTAAAGATCCATCTTCGGAGCGTCATTCAGTGGAGTTAGAAGCAATTACTGAGTCGAAGTGGTTATGACAGAGTCATCATGCAAATACGCTCAACGAAATTGCCAATCCGGGCAGAGCGGCTTGAGAGCTTATAACTATCTTTAGAGTTATTATATCACTACGCGGTGAGACACACCAATGTAGCGCGTAATGTACTGTTTTATGCACTGAATACTTTAGTATCTTTAGGGTCGATTCCACCAACGTAAAATAAGTCTTATCCGAGAGTAAGTTTGATATTTTGTCAGATTTTCAACACAAAAACTGTCAGAACGCCAAATTTATTCCTCGGTTAAAGGTCAATCAACGTTGGACAAATCATGTGTATTTTACCCCTTTAGGGCTTGAATTTTCAAAAATTCTTTCTTAGCAGATGTCTACTGTCTGTCGTAATAGCTACATCTGTATGCATTTCAGCCCAATTAGTCCAGTGGTTTGAGGCTTTGAGCTGTGCGTTGATAGATCAGTCAGTCAGTCAGTCACCTTTTCCTTTTATATATTTAGATATATTATTGTATTATTATATTATTATTATATGATTATAAGAATATCCCACTTTTTTATAACACCTTCTAGCCGTATATAGCGCAATAGGTAGCCGTATGATAGTCTTTCTACAACTTTTATACAGCTAACGAAAGTATAAACGTGATTTGAAAGGCCCGCTCAGCAAATTCAATCAGCGTGGATTAATGAAATTAGTCTGGCATCGGCGCTGACTTTGCTAAACTTGTGTGTACCTTCCTAACGAGTAACATCTTGTGTACCTACTTATAAATTATATGTTTATTATACTAGCTGATTCCTGTGACTTCCTTATCCACGCGGCTTCATCCGCGTGGATATATGTTTTTTATTCAAATTATTAAATTAATACCTAATTATGTATTACACCATTTTAGTGAAGGCCAACTTGCGGATTTAAATGAACTACTTACATAATAATATATAACAACCTATCTTACTTTTAAATGGGATAATAAACGTGGATAGTTTAGGTTTCTTTAAAAATGCAAAATCAAATCAAGATAGCCATCTTGATTTTCTTGGATAAAAATAGTTTACTCTCGTTATATGAGTATTGTCAAATATTGTCAAGTCCTATACAGGTAGGAAACATGGAACTAGGAATTACGACTAATGGTAGGAAAGGAAATGGTAACAGATTGAAAGATGGACATAAATAGAATAGAATAGAATAGAATAGAAATGCTTTTATTCAAATAAACTTTTTTACATGTGCTTTTGAATCGTCGATGAGTCTACCACGGGTTCGGAATGCCCTTCCTGCCGAGAAGAACATGCAAGAAACTCGGCGGTTGCTCTTTTCAAAACAAGTCTACAATTCAATAGAAACTATGCTATGTATGCAATGTTTCCACAATGGTTTCCACAAAAGCATACCTAATCATATTTCAACACGTTAAGACGGGCAGACAGAAAGCAGCCTTATTCCCGCTGGTGGCACCCGTTCATGAGCATGATGCATGATCCAGCCATTGCTTTGCTCAACCATATTTGAGGGAACGTAACAACCCACATCACACACACACATAATATATATATATATATATATATATATATATATATATATATATATATATATATATATATATATATATATATATATAATAGACACACATATTTACATTTCTAATAATAACAGTGTTAGTATAAGAATAGATAAATACTGTATTTATTAATTTCTAACGTTCAAAAATAAATGTTACAAAAACTAAAAAAGCCAATATAAATCTCCACTCGGAGACTATAAATTTTTGAAAGCGTTCCGATTTTTCTATTGCACTTTAGCCATTAATCTGCTGTATCATCACTATCGATAAAAAGAGAAAAAAGGAAGTAAAGCTTTTGGAGAGCTTTTAAAATTTAATGCTCTATATAAAACCAGAGCTACTAGCTGCTTACCATTTTTGTCTTTGTTGTATTAGGAGGTTGGTTTGTATTGGTAAATCTTTTGAAATATAACAGTTGAAAGTTTTTTTTTTATATTTTTGCGTAGAAATTAAATTTAAATAAGTGATTTGGATGACAGTTACCTGGATGATTACTATCTGATGGTAGTGGCGTATTCGCCTGTGCGGATTGAATTTTCTTAAAATCCCGTGGGATCTTTTTTTTTGATTTATCGGGTTAAAAATTACTCGCTATTCGTCTCTGGGATGTAATCTATCTCAGTGCTTCAAGAGAGGGTTAGGCTGAATACATCATCATCATCATTATCAACCTTTAGATGTCCACTGCTGGACATAGGTCTCCTGTATGGACCTCCACAGGCTTCGGTCTTGCGCCGCCTGAATCCAGCGGCTCCCTGCGACTCGTTTGATGTCGTCGGTCCACCTAGTGGGGGTTCTGCCAACACTGCGCTTACCGGTTCGGGGTTGACACTCCAACACCTTGGGACCCCAACGACCATCAGCTCTTCGAACTATGTGCCCCGCCCATTTCCACTTCAGTTTCGCGACTCGCTGAGCTATGTCGGTGACTTTAGTTCTCCTGCGGATCTCTTCATTTCTGATTTGATCTCGCAGGGATACCCCAAGCATAGCTCTCTCCATCGCTCGCTGAGTGACCCTGAGCCTTCTTATGAGGCCCACAGTTAGCGACCATGTCTCGGATCCATAAGTCATCACTGGCAACACGCACTGTTCGAAGACTTTAGTCTTCAGGCACTGAGGAATTTTGGACGAGAAGACATCTCGGAGCTTCCCGAACGCTGCCCAGCCGAGTTGGATTCGGCGGTTGATCTCTTTCTCGAAATTGGACCTACCTAGCTGGACTGTGTGTCCCAGGTAAATATACTCGTCGACAATTTCGAGTGCAGAGTTCTCAACAATTACTGGGTGGAGCGGTGCATGAGCATTGGACATGATTTTCCTCTTGCTCATGTTCATTTTCAGGCCCACCTGTTGAGAAACCCTGCTGAGATCTTTGAGCATTGTATTGAGGTCTCTCAGAGTCTCTGCCATGACTACTATGTCATCGGCAAATCGCAGGTGAGTGATGTACTCGCCGTTTATGTTGATGCCAAGTCCGTTCCAATCCAGAAGCTTAAAGACGTCCTCCAACGCAGCGGTAAAGAGCTTCGGGGAGATAACGTCTCCCTGTCGCACTCCACGCTGCAAGTGGATTGGCCTCGTAGTCTGGTCCTGTATACGTACTGACATTGTGGCGTTTTCATACAAGCACTTCAACACTTGGATATACCGGTAGTCAATCCGGCATCTCTGCAGCGACCTCAATACAGCCCAAGTTTCCACCGAATCAAAGGCTTTCTCATAGTCCACAAACGCTAAGCAAAGTGGCCGGTTATACTCTTCCGTCTTTTGTTTAACCTGCCACAGCGTATGAATGTGATCTATGGTACCAAAGCCTTTTCGGAATCCGGCTCGTTCGGGAGGCTGGAAGTCGTCAAACCTACGAGCGAGACGATTCGTAATGACTCTCGAGAACAACTTGTAAACAATCTTACTAAATCTTAATAATCTTACTAATATCTATACATATAATAAAACTGTAACTGGAAGATTTCTGTACATTTAATATATTTTGAAAATTTTAATTGGGGGATGGATTAAAAATTGCGTACAATACTCCGTTTAAATGCAACTTAAATCACTTACATTATGAAATAAAATTTCCTCTTTTATGTGACTTTATATATAAACTCACACGTAAATTCTATACGTTGAACAAGTATCATAAAAATCCCCTGATATCAAATATTTGTAAAACTAAAATCATTGATTTGCCATATATCGATAGATACGGTACGTACAAACTGCCCCATCACTTCGTATTGTTTCCGCGGGCCGATGACGAGACTGCAAGCATAACCAAGAATACCTACGACACGCCTGCACCGTGCTAAATCCCCGTTCTCGCCTGCCTTTCACTTTTGTGCGGGGAGCGGGGTGGCACTTCGCGCGACTTGCCGCTGTGACCGGTTTGGGAAGCCGCCCGAAGTGACTAGCAGTAGTAGTTATTTTTTTTGTTAGGTACCCTACAAAAAGCGAGGTACAGCTCAAGTACCTCGCATATACATATCTAGTACAATGTTATTGTAATTAATAATTATCTTGATTTAAATGTATTAGTCTTCTGCATAAAAATTTTAATAGGCGCAATTTAGCCTGTAAGTTGGTTAAATAATTAAGTTAGTGTACGCTAGTTAACGTTACATGTAATGGTTCATGACAATAAAGAATTAATAAAATAAAAATAAAAAAAAATTGGGGGATGCTTTACTATCGATACTGAGCCCAAAACAGATTTTTATTTAATTTTTGTCTGTTTGTCTGTTTGTTTGTCCTTCTTTCACGTAAAAACTACCGCACAGATTTCTACAAAATTTTATACCGTGGTAGCTTATTACTCGGGTCAACATCTAGGCTACTTTTTATCCCGGAAAATCAAGGAGTTCCCGAGGGACTTTAAAAACTAAATCCACGCGGACAAAGTCGCGGGCATCAGCTAGTTATAAATGCGTTTCTTGGTTTGTCCTTCAAGCAACAGAGCAACTTATCAACAAATTTTTTGCAACGGGTATAGTTGAGGACCTGGAGAGTAGCATAGGCTACTTTTTATAACGGAAAATAAGAGATTTCCCACGGGAATAAAAAGAATTTTAATCACGGGCGAAATCACGGGCGAATTAATCACGGGCATTATCTGCAACTGCTTATAATATTTCCGGTATAAAATGTTGCCTAGATGGCTTCTTGTATAGTTCTCTACTCTTCTTCTCTCTGATACTACTATAGCTGTAAAAGAACCAAGCATAAAAAAAAATAATTATTTAAGTTAGTGTCGATTTCACCAACGTCGAGTGACATTTATCCGAGGAATAAATTGAGCGTTCTGACAGTTCTATTCAATCAGTATCAGTATTGAAAATACTTTCAAAATATCTTTACGCTCGGATAAGACTTATTTTACATTGGTGAAATCGGTCCTTAATAAATTAAAAATATTGCTTGGATTAACGCTGCATTATTTCTTCCATACGATATTCAAATTTAAAAGCCTTCGAACACAAGGCCGTGCGGGGGGCGGGGGAAACGATCCGACTTTATCTGGGTATAATTTTTCACGTCGATGTAACTCGGTGGCGCACTGAAAAATGTACGCCGGTAAAATACAAAAGGGCGTTCCTGTAACAGCTACAAAAGAACGCCGGGATGAATAACGATCACAATAATTGTAACAATGCCTCGCGGAAGTGGGGCAATCATACCATTTTTCTATTATTAATAATAATAGGAAATAACAGTTACCGTCGATGAGAAAACATTTGTCGTTGAGGCTCGTTGCAGAGTGATGATGTTCGGAATATTGCTTTTACGTGTAATACTAACTAGCTTTTGCCCGCGACATCGCGGTCCGCGTGTCCTTTCGTACCAGGATTTAAAAGGTAGTCTATGTCACTTTCCAAGTCCTCAACTGTCCCTTGCAAAAAATCACGTCGATCCGTAGCTCTGTTGTAAAGCTTAGCGCTCTGTTCATTGGTTTGTTGATTTGTCCTTCAATCAGAAGAAAAATTTATATTATTTATAAAATTAGTAAATTATCTTATCGTACTATCCTACTAATTCCTACTTCCTATCCTACTTCCTACTTATATTGTAAATGCGAAAGTTTGTGAGGATGGATGGATGGATGTATGTTTGTTACTCTTTCACGCCACAACGAATCAACCGATTTAGCTGAAATTTGATTTTTAGAATGATGATAGCTCATACCCAGAATTAACACATCTAGGTTACTTTTATCCCCCAAAATTACAGAGGTCCTGCGGGAATCAAAAACCTTAATCCACGCGGACGAAGTCGCGGGCATCATCTAGTGAATTCTAGTGTTTAATAATATTTAATCATAATATAGTTTAATACAAGTGGCGCAAGTCTAAGACATGTGCGTCTATACCAGAGACCTATGTACGGCAGTGGACGTCTATCATTATCTGGATTATCTGGATTAAGGTTTTTTTTTAATTCGATAACAAGCTAGTCCTTGACTGCGATCTCACCTGATGGTAAGTGAAGATGCAGTCTAAGATAGTAGCGCGCTAACTTGGAAAGGGTATGGCAGTGAACATTCAACCCATACCCCTAATTGGTTTTACACGCCATCGTGCCGGAACGCTAAATCGCTTGGCGGCACGTCTTTGACGGTAGGGTGGTAACTAGCCACGGCCAAAGCCTCCCACCAGACCAGACCAGAGAAAATTCAGAAATTATAAATTCCCAAATTGACCCCGCCGGGAATCGAACCCGAGACCTCCCAGTTACAAGGCAACAGCGCTCACCACTGAGCCAGGGAGGTCGTCGAAGGTTTTTTAAATCCCGCGAGAACTCTGTAATTTTCCGGGATAAAAAGTGAAAAAATGTAACCTATGTGTTAATCCTGGGTATGAGCTATCTCCATTCCAAATTTCAGCCAAATCGGTTCATTTGTTGTGGAGTTATAGAGTAACAAACATCCATCCAAACATCCATCCATACATTCTCACAAACTTTCGCATTTATCATATTAGTAGGATGAATCATCGGACTAGTTTGATAGTGAAAAAATCAGTATCTAATTTCGAATGAATAAACTGAAGCTGTAGGTGGAACTTAAGGCGAGGAGGCAGACAAAGTTTAGGTATTTGAGGGGGTGAAGCAGGAGAAGGAGCGGAGTCGTAGTCCCGCCCACCGCGGGGCGCCCCGTGCGAAGCGCAGAAATGGCGCGAAGCAACTCTGGCGGGAAACAACTCCCGACTGAGAAAACTGGTTATTTATCTAAACTTAATAGGTACTGTAACTTATTTTCTTCGATCCTATTATACTTTATTTGGCTCAGTTAGCATGGTTCCAGTTCATGTTCATAGATAATCAAAAAAAAATTATACAGGTTCAATTCCTAACCAAATACAATAACATGCTTTTTTTAATTTTTTTTTTTTGGTTAGTCTACCGATTTCGTTCAAAATCGATATTTGGGCTTCCCTGGGGTCGAGAAAGAGAAAATGAATGCCTGCCATAATTTTAAAAAGTCCCCGCCATATTGAAATTCTATGTTATTGGGCCGATTACGTTCAAAATCGATATTTAGGCTTCCCTGGGGTCAAGGAAGAGGAAATGGGTGCCAAAATTTTAAAAAGTCACCGCCATATTGAAATTCTTTGTTATTCGACCGATTTCATTATAAATCGATATTTGGGCTTGCCTGGGGTCAAGAAAGAGGAAATGGATGCCAAAATTTTAAAAAGTCACCGCCATATTGAAATTCTTTGTTATTGGACCGATTTCGTTCAAATTCGATATTTAGGCTTCTCTGGGGTCAAGAAAGAGGAAATGGGTGCCAAAATTTTAAAAAGTCACCGCCATATTGAAATTCTTTGTTATTGGACCGATTTCGTTCAAATTCGATATTTAGGCTTCTCTCGGGTCAAGAAAGAGGGAATGGATGCCAAAATTTTAAAGAGGGAATGGGTGCCAGAATTTTAAAAAGTCCCCGCCATATTGAAATTATTTGTTATTCGACCGATTTCGTTCGAAATCGAAATTTGGGCTTCCCTGGGGTCAAGAGAGAGGAAATAGATGCGAAAATTTTAAAAAGTCACCGCCATATTAAAATTCTTTGTTACTGGACCGATTTCGTTCAAAATCGATATTTAGGCTTCCCTGGGGTCAAGAAAGAGTAAATGGGTGCCAAAATTTTAAAAAGTCACCGCCATATTGAAATTCTTGTTTACTGGACCGATTTCGTTCAAATTTGATATTTAGGCTTCCCTGGGGTCAAGAAAGAGTAAATTAATTGCCAAAATTTTAAAAAGTCACCGCCATATTGAAATTCTTGTTTACTGGACCGATTTCGTTCAAAATATATATTTAGGCTTCCCTGGGGTCCAGAAAGAGGAAATGGGTGCCAATATTTTCAAAAGTCACCGCCATATTGAAATTCTTTGTTACTAGACCGATTTCGTTCCAAATCGATATTTGTTCTTCCCTGGGGTCAAGAAAGAGGAAATCGGTGGCAAAATTTAAAAAAAACACCGCCATATTGGAATTCTTTGTTACTGGACCGATTTCGTTCAAAATATATATTTAGGCTTGCCTGAGGTCAAGAAAGAGGGAATGGGTGATAAAATTTTAAAAAGTCCCCGCCAATTCAATATTCAATTTCAATATGGCGGGGACTTTTTAAAAGTCTGGCACCCATTCCCTCTTTAAAATTCTGGCACCCATTTCCTCTTTCTTGACCCCAGGGAAGCCTAAACATCGATTTTGAACAAAATTGTTCGAATAACAAATAATTTCAATATGGCGGTGACTTTTTAAAATTTTCGCATTCAACTCCTCTTTCTTGACCCCAGGGAAGCCTAAATATCGATTTGGAACGAAATCGGTTCAGTAACAAAGAATTTCAATATGGCAGTGACTTTTTTAAATTTGCGCATCCATTTCCTCTTTCGTGACCCCAGAGAAGCCTGAATATCGATTTTGAATGAAATCGGTCGAATAACAAAGAATTTCAATATGGCGGTGACTTTTTTTAATTTTGGCATCCATTTCTTCTTTTTAACCCTAGGGAAGCCTAAATATCGATTTTGAACGTAATCCGTCCATTATCAAAGAATTCCAACATGGCGGAAAAGTGCACCTGTGTTTGCACACATACTTGAGATAGAAACTAATTTCATCGATTCGATATATCGATACTTTTTGGCACTTCATACATTGCCCTAGTTGCCAAAGACGCTTTCGCACGCGTAAGGATCTGGAAGGATCCGTGCGCATCCTTACGGAACCAAGGATGCGAAAGGATCCTTTCGCATGCGAATCGTGATCTACACTTGTAATTTTAGGCACTTTTAGGTACAAAAAAATTGTGAGCCGTCGTGGGACGCCTGGCAGATGTGAAACATCGACTTTATTTTGTAAAAGTAATATGCAGAAAAGGACAGATTGTGAGAGGAACTAAATATGTCACTAAGTATACATACTACTACTACCACTACCCCTACCCCTACCCCGACCCCGACCCCTACCCTTACCCCTACCCCTACCCCTACCCCAACCCCTACCCCGACCCCTACCCCGACCCCTACCCCGACCCCTACCCCGACCCCTACCCCGACCCCTACCCCTACCCCTACCCCTACCTCTACCCCTACCTCTACCTCGACCCCTACTCCTACCCATACCCATACCCCTACCCCTACTTCTACCCCGACCCCTACCCCTACTCCTACCCCTACACTACCCCTACCCCTACCCCTACCCCGACCCCGACCCCGACCCCTACCTCTACCCCGACCCCTACCCCTACCCCTACCTCTACCCCTACCTCTACCCCGACCCCTCCCCCTACCCCTACCCCGACCCCTACCCCTACCTCTACCCCTACCTCTACCTCGACCCCTACTCCTACCCATACCCATACCCCTACCCCTACTTCTACCCCGACCCCTACCCCTACTCCTACCCCTACCCTACCCCTACCCCTACCCCTACCCCGACCCCGACCCCGACCCCTACCTCTACCCCGACCCCTACCCCTACCCCTACCTCTACCCCTACCTCTACCCCGACCCCTACCCCTACCCCAAACCCTACCCCTACCCCTACCCCTACCGCTACCCCGACCCCTACCCTGACCCCTTCCCCTACCCCTACCCCGACCCCTACCCCTACCCCTACCCCGACCCCGAGCCCTACCTCTACCCCGACCCCTACCCCCACCCCTACCCCTACCCCTACCCTGACCCCTACCCCTACCCCTACCCCTACCCCTACCCCTACCCCTACCTCTACCCCTACCTCTACCTCGACCCCTACTCCTACCCATACCCATACCCCTACCCCTACCTCTACCCCGACCCCTACCCCTACTCCTACCCCTACCCTACCCCGACCCCTACTCCTACCCCTACCCCTACCCCGACCCCGACCCCGACCCCTACCTCTACCCCGACCCCGACCCCTACCCCTACCCCAACCCCTACCTCTACCCCGACCCCTACCCCTACCCCAACCCCTACCCCTACCCCTACCCCTACCGCTACCCCGACCCCTACCCTGACCCCTACCCCTACCCCTACCCCTACCCCTACCCCTACCCCTACCCTGACCCCGACCCCTACCTCTACCCCGACCCCTACCCCTACCCCTACCCCTACCCCTACCCCTACCCCTACCCCGACCCCTACCCCGACCCCTACCCCTACCCCGACCCCGACCCCTACCCCTACCCCTACCCCTACCTCTACCCCTACCTCTACCCCTACCTCTACCCCGACCCCTACTCCTACCCATACCCATAAAGTACCTAACTACCACCTACCTACCTTTTTTTTTTTTATTCGATGACAAGCTAGTCCTTGACTGCGATCTCACCTGATGGTAAGTGACGATGCAGTCTAAGATGGTAGCGGGCTAACTTGGAAGGGATATGGCAGTGAACATTCTACCCATACCCCTAATTGGTTTCTACACGCCATCGTGCCGGAACGCTAAATCGCTTGGCGGCACGTCTTTGACGGTAGCGTGATAACTAGCCACGGCCAAAGCCTCCGCACCAGACCAGACCAGAGACAATTCAGAAATTATAAATTCCCAAATTGACCCCGCCGGGAATCGAACCCGAGACCTCCCAGTTATAAGACAACAGCGCTCACCACTGAGCCAGGGAGGTCGTCAATTCGACCTCAATTTGATTAGCCAAACTGTACGATGTACCTATATGATGTACTTACTTTGCATGATGCATCCCACCATTATTAGATACCTTACTTGATGATGAAATTGATATTTCATGATCCATTACATTACATGTTACACAAATCATCCTTTACAAAATATTGAAATAGGTACCTACTTACTTTACAACTTCCATCATCTGCTTTTGTTATTTTTAGGGTTCCGTACCCAAAGGTTACCAACGGGACCCTATTACTAAGCCCACGCTGTCCGTCCGTCAGTCCGTCTGTCAGCGGGCTGTATCTCGTAAACCGTAATAGATAGACAAATGAAATTTTCACGTAATTATTATGTATTTCTATTGCCGCTATAACAACAAATAATAAAAATTAAATTAAATTAAAAAAATTAAATTAAAATGTTTCCATGGGTACATGGAAATATTTTAATTAAATTTTTTTAACGGAACCCTAAAAGAGCGAAGCCTGACTCGCACTTGGCCGATTTTTTTATACTGTACATTCTTAGATTTTGCTTTTTTTCGGACCCATTTTCAAAATTAGTCTACTCTACTACTCAGTCCCTACTTATTTACAACTTTTTTGATGGATAAATTATTTACAATATTAATATATACAAACTTATAATTAGGTACACTCTATTTGACTTCTCTAAAGTCTAAAATATACAAAATAATAGTTTTCAGTATAAACATAAACAATTTTCAATTATTACAATTTACGATAATATTTGATAGCCGAGCGAGCGCAGCGCGACGCAGGTCCACCTAGCAGCACCACGCCTCGGCGATCACTGTCTAATTGAGTAGGAGAGACAAAGAAGTCGCTTCTGGGAATAGAAGGGCCAAGTGACAAATTGTAATGGATAATATTAAAATTATAACAGTTGCAATAAATAAAATCTAAAACAGCCATTTGTTGTATTAAAATATGAAAAACAATTGTAAATAATTTTACCAAAATAAATGTATGCATAACAGAGAACGATGGGAGTTTATGTATTTGCAGAGTCAACTTTGCAATTTTTTTCTATCGAGAAAAGTTTGCGTCATCGTGTTTAGGAAACAGCCATCAGGCCAGAAATACGATCAATTATAACTACTTTTTTTTTTCATAATATTATGACCCATAGATTTTAAATTGGACGATCTTCATTCGGCTTGTGATATGAAGATCGTGACTGACTACAGCGCCTTAACTTATCTACAATAACAATAGTAGATAGATATAGCTACTATCTACAGTGATAAGGATATCTGTCACCGGGCATAATGGACCCGTATAACCGGGAAACTTAGTTATTTCTATCCCGGATTAACACTGTAATTGAAGACAATCTCGATTATGTTCGACTTCATGCTATCCGTGTAATTGGGATGATCACTATGTAGCTAGAGATTAAATGGTAATATTTGAACTAAAACCAATAACATAATAATTTTAGAATCTTAAAATTGTCGTAAGTGCCACTAATCATACTATTATTATAAATGCGAAAGTGTGTTTGTTTGTCCTTCAATTACGCCACAACAGAGCTACGGATTGACGTGATTTTCGCATGGGCATAGTTGAAGACCAGGAGAGTGAGTGACATAGGCTACTTTTTATTCCGGAAAATCAAAGAGATCCCGAGGGATTTTAAAAACCGAATCCACGCGGACGAAGTCGCGGGCACCAGCTAGTAAAGGATATTTGAGGACAAATATATAACGACAACTAGTGATGAAAATACAGAAAACTCCAAACTATAATCCAGCCCAAACGAATTACTGTTGGCGGGCCGTGATAACCAAGAAGGGCTCTAAATGACGCCATTTGTATTCTATGTCGTTGCCTCGATTACTATCCAGGAGTATTGAACTTTCACAACTCCCAAGCCCTATTAATGAGGTCGATTAAACTAAATTAGCTTGGAGGCGCGAATGACCAATGTCGAGTGATCTGGATGGGATTGATCCGAATTAAGTACTCGTTGGCGATACGGTTCAACGATCGAGATTTGATTCCGAAGTTAGAAATCGTTCATTAAAGTTACAGATGGATGTTATTCAGTTTGATGCCATTTGGATTTGGCTAGGGATTTGGGCTTGGGGTTGACTTTTTTGAGAATTTTGAATAGACTTACGAATTAGAAATAATTATATTGATGTATTGTGAATGTATTGTGGCCTCATATCATTTTTAGTACTGCGTCAGAAAAGACAATTCGCTTCTGAAAAACTTATTTTTAAATTGCCTGAGGCTTCAGTGCTATGCCTTAAACTGGTCAAACTGAACTTTACTTGCTGCAGGTCAATAGGTACCAATACGATGATATCCGCATCATCATTTTAATTAATAACCTTCCCCAACTTAACTCTTTCCAGTTATTTACTTATTAATATTTGAATAATTGTATTTAATATAAATAGCTTATGAAATATTATAATTAATAATGCAGAATCCATTTAACTAGCACAAAATTTAAAACTATACAGCATTAACGTTTTCAAAATGTTCCATTAAAATAAAACCGCACGCTGTTAAAGCATAAAACATAAATAAACGTAGCACTAATAAATCCATTTGATCAGAATGAATCTTCAACTCTCCAATTAATGATCCGCTGGTCAGACCATAGTCTGCAAATTCCGTAATGAATTGATTCTGAACTGAATTTCAGCTTAGCTAACTCTTTGAGACACGCTTCACTTGGCGATGAGTACAAATTGGATCCCGCCTAAACTAAGTTCAGGATTAGTATCTATAAGTTAAAGGGAGTTTAGAGTTTTGAACACATTTACAAATGGATGAAATTTGGTTAAGGCTATTTTGCAACATCATGTTAAACCATCGCCGGCCCATTACAGGGCACGGGTCTTCTCTCAAAATGAGAAGCGTTTATGCCATAATTGAAGCAGTGATAGCCTAGTGGTTAGGCCTGTGGTCTCTTATTCGGGGGGGGTCGCAGGCTCGATCCCGGATACCTCGAAATTTTCGGAATTATGTGCGTTTAAGCAATTAAAATCACTTGCTTCAACGGTGAAGAAAAACAGCATGAGGAGACCTGCACACCTGAGAGTTCTCCATATCATTCTCAAAGGCATGTGAAGTCGTCCGATTCGCATTGGGCCAGCGTGGTGGACTATGGCCTATAACCCTTATCCAAGAGTAGACCTGCACTCAGTAGTGAGCCGTTGATGGGTTGCTGATGATGATGCCATAATTCACCTCGCTGGCCGAGTGCGGATCCTCAAACTTCACAAACCTTTGAGAAAAACTCGCAAGCATGCATGTTTCCTCGCGATGTTTTTCTTCAGTTTCGTTAGAGCAACTTATGTTTAGTTTTATTTATAAGCAACACATTTTAATTCTGTTGCAACACATCAACTGATGGCCGTTGGGGTTCCAATGTACTGAAGTGTGAATGTGATGACATAAGACGAGTAGGAGAGAGCGACTGGCTACAGGCGACGTTAGACCGAGATATCTGGAAGTCCATGCAAGAAACCTTTGTCCAGCTGAGTTCGTTTATTGGTGTCATAAGATTTTTTTTTCATCAGGTTATTAGATTTTTGCAAAATTAAGAAGGATTCTAGATAAAAGGTCATATTAATATTATAGTGAAATAGAGTTCTGCCTGTAAAAATGGTGAAAAACTGCTGCACTTTGTGCTATGGATTGGCCGCCTATAAATTGAGTATTGCTTTTATATTGACGTTCATTTTAAGTGGTCACAAAAATTCGTCGGGGTAAACAGCAACTACTTATTAACGTAAAGATAAAATATAAATAAAAGACGGAAAACCATTTTACGAGCTTGAAAATGTTTTCATGTGCAAATATTGGTTCAGGATGCTAGTTTCTTTTTAAGAATCTGTCATCCGGACCTTGACTGACCTGCATATAAGTTAAGTAATTTAGCAGGGTAACGCAGCCAGTGTTCTGGGCACATGTTTGGAGTATGTATTCTGGGTGCAGTAGCTTAGATGGATTTTAGATGTGTAATCTAAAGGTAATCCTTAAGAAGGTGGCGGGAAGCGGGTGGATGAGGAAGGCGGAGGACCGAGGTTGGTGGCGCGTTCTCTAAAAGGCCGTTGTCCAGCAGTGGACGAACGCAGGCTGATGGATGAATTTAAAAGTACTATTGAACTGAGACGGTTTCTAAAACAGCCCCGCTTTCCGGAAAGGTTGATGGTTGGGTGATGAAAGGGCTGAAAATTGACGCACTGTAACCGACATATTATTTATTTATATTATCGATGTCTGTAACCGTTGTTTGACAGTTCAAATAATTAATAGTTTTACCCCGTATTGAATATCAATAATCGTGTTCAAACCATGTTTAAACCGACAATCTCTAGGCACTTTATTTCAATGATTCAAACAGTCTGGAGAATGTTCGATTTACTTGAGTGAATGACTACATTTTCGTTGCCAAAACTGCGTAGGTACATAGATACTTCCAATGTAGACTTGTGATTTGGCCAGGGTATTAAATAATTTGTGATTTGATTGCTGTTAGCTTTATTACGATTTGTAGTTACTAATTATAATTACTGAAATTGCAAGGTTCAGTAAATTTTGAGCACCTACCTATCAGTCGTTAGCAGTGATAGCCTAGTGGTTAGTACTGCGGTCTCCTATTCGGGGGGTCGTAGGTTCGATCCCAGACCTTTTAAGTTAAGTGCGACCTCTAGCTTTTCTAAGTTGAGTGCGTTTAAGAAATTCAATATCACAAGCTTCAACGGTGAAGGAAAACATCATGAGAAAACCTACATATGTGAAAGTCCTTTATTAGTTCATTGATGGGTTCCTTAAAGCATAGCATAGAAAATTGGCATAATATTATACATAATTATAAACCTACTTAAAATAAATTGACATACCTGAAAATTTACCTTTAAAAATATTTAAGGATGAATAAAAGGCTTTTTTTTTTATTTGATGGGTTGCCGATGATGATGATCACCTACCGGCTACCAGTCGATAATTTTTAGGGGTGGCCGTTCAATGATTGACGTATACCTACTCTAACGTATAATATTATGATGATTGATGTTTGCATGACCAATACTGAAACATTTTCTCCTCAATCATTAACGAAATCGACTGATGCATAAACTATCATCTAAAGGGCCTCGTTAGCTTTCAGTGAAACTCTAATTTTGAGGAATAGAGTTTAATTTCCGGATATGTTTATAAGACAGCGGTAAAGTGGAGAAAATATTTTTTTAATCACAGCTAGTTATCACATCTTATCATCCGGTGTCACCCTTACGCTAAGCTTTCCTCAATTAAAAATATAAATATACTTTCATCGCGTTAAAGATGTTAAAGCATCCATTAAGAAATTACCCACTTTTCTTAATCCGGTATTAGTGAGCTTATTCTTAAGAGCCTCCACCGCATCTTAGGATTTTAGTCTCTATTTTGCTAAAATAAATTTCGCTGATGAACCTTAACGTTAAAACTCTTTTTTCAATAAATAAACTAGTGAACAAGCGAGGTTTGTTTAATACTTTTTTTAAGGACGGTTGAGTTGAGTCTTTAGTGCCGATATCACTAAAGTCGAGTGACGTTTAACCCAGGAATAAAATGGGCGTTCTGACAGTTTTTATATTGAAAATCCGCCAAAATATATTTACGTTTGGATAAGACGTTGGTGAAATCGGCCCTAAATAGCATAAATTTAATCATCACTGTTCCCGCATCATGTGTCTCATAGTACGTAGGTATATCACTTCTCACTCACTCTTATAGGCCCTTATATAAGTAAACAAGACAGGGTACAAAATTGAGAGTAGTTTTAAGGTTTATTTTTTTAGTTTTAAGAATGGTTGTAATTTAAATAAGTAGGGTACTATAGGTCGGGCATAATCTCATGTTAATTTAAGAGATTCAAAGTCCCTTTAAAAAAATCTAATAAAAAAAAGAATAGTATAGAATTAATTTGCATTGGTGACCTTGGTTTGTACTAATGTCCTTACGAAATGTAAAGTTTTCATAATGTAACTGTGTAAAAAGTCTGTCCCTTTTCTATCTATTGGTCAAAGAAATTAGCTCTTTAACCACACAGATGGCGTACGTAGGTACTCTCTTAGAACAATTCGGTGAACTGATTTACTTACTTACAGTCAATCAGATGGACCATGCCTCAATTTCAACTGCAGTTAAGTAATATGATAAAGTAAAATAAAGTTAAGTTTCAGGTTTTATAAAAAGATCGCGGCGCCTTCTCTCTGCAGGTATACGGTATACCTTCCCCAAAATAGCTTGAACAAAATTATACACCAACTTCTGGGAAATAATTGCCAAATTGCTAATGACCATCTTAAAACTGATTTATTATGAAAATTATGAGTTGAGTAAATTAGCGTTGCTGCAGATGAGTTTATGAGTCGTTTCATAATTTAAGTTCAAGCAAGTTATGGCTCGTTTATTTTTAAAGTTCAAAGAAAATAAGCACTCAGTGCAAGGTAAACGCAAAATTAAACAAACTTTATTAAACACTAGATGATGCCCGCGACTTCGTCCACGTGGATTAAGTTTTTAATTCCCGCGGGAACCCTGTTATTTTCCAGGATATAAAGTAGCCTAAGTGTTAATCCTTGGTATGGGCTATCTCCATTCTAAATTTCAGCCAAATCGGTTCATTCGTTGTGGAGTTATATTAACAAACATCCATCCAAACATCCATCCACCCATACATCCTCACAAACTTTCCCATTTATATTAGTAGGATGAATTATATTCCCCTGTACCCTTTAATAGTGCAACGGGTGGGGTTTGAACCGTGCATGCATAAGTCCATTCGTACATGATTTTTCCCGAATAATGACGATCTAAACAGATTGTCAACACGAAAGGCGCAGGGTGTCTCTGGTTACAAGCGGCACAATATCGCCACATATGAACATCCCTACATGAGACCTACCTACGTCCAGCAGTGAACTTCCATCGGTTCAGAACGAGACGTCATGGCGACTTCTTAGGACAAATTCGTTTTCCTTCGACACATGTTCATACCCGTAGATGTTTTTATATAATTTAAAATGACGAATCACTTTTTCTCTGCGATTATCTTGTTATCCTTACTAATATTATAAATGCGAAAATGTGTTTGTTTGTTGGTTTGTTGGTTTGTTAGTTTGTTGGTTTGTTGGTTTGTCCTTCAATCACGCCGCAACAGGGCTACGGATCGACGTGATTGCATGGGTATAGTTGAGGACCTGGAGAGTGACATAGGCTACTTTTTATCCCGGAAAATCAAAGAGTTCCCGAGGGATTTTAAAAACTAAATCCACGCAGCCGAAGTCGCGGGTATCAGCTAGTTTTATTATATTAGTATAGATTTTTAAGGTTCTCTGAAGGGGATCACTTAAACAAGGCCACCTTTGCACATTATCGATAGGTATATTTGTCTATGTCAAACATTAAGTTGTTCGTGTAGCAACTTATAATTTCCTATCTAGTTGTCTATTATTTTCTTATAAGAAATTACCTGTTCCTTCCAAAATACTAAACATTCATTCCTTATGTTAACAAAATTAATAAAGGAAATGAATTCGAGGTCCGCAGTGCCGCTCTCCTTGGCTCGCGACCAACAAACGCAATGCAATGTCCCGCGAGCCGGTGGGTAATATCGTAGAGGTGCTTGCTAAAAGCTGGAAAGTAATTATGTAATGGTTGCTCTACCTTACATAAAGGCAAAGTAGTCTTCCCTGACCGCGCTTGTTTCATCTTCCGTTTTCTTCATATTTGCTAGAGCCTTTTCATTTTATCCATCGTTGGGCAAAGGCTCCTCATGTGTACTCCATTCTTTTCGGTATTGTGTCAGTGTCATCTAAGTCTTACACACAAGCTTGATAATGTCGTTGAACCAGCAGGATGGTTGCCTCCACTCAAGAACCAAGCAAGTCCATCGGTCGTCTGTCATCCTAGCAACATGCACCGCCCAAACACCACTTTGACCTGAAGTGCGATTTTCTAAAAATTGCCGATCAAAATCTTATTCATTTCATGGCATTAGCGTCAAAGTAAAATATTCCTGGACTGTATTGATTTAAAGTCACAAATTCAGTGGGTACAACCGATTCTAACATGGACAGGCGAATATATACAAGACAAATATACTATTAGAAACACCATACAAACTTGTAACATTTATCAAGCATATCCTCAAAATTTCCCACGGTCTCTGGCAATACAAGTTTTCATTTCCGCCGCCATTTTAAAAAACATTCTTAGCCTGTTTTGCCCCTACACTTTTAGTTGGGGTCGATACCTACTTGGGCTATCAAGCCGGGATCTGCTAAAGCTACTATAAACTTTTCAAAGCCTGAAAGTTCTCCATAATGTTCCAAAAGGCGCGTGAAGTATGTCAATCCGCACGCAGTCAGCGTGCTGAACTGACTTGTACTGAAGCTGACTTCTCTGAGAGGAGACTTGTGCTTAGTATTGAGCCGTTGATGGGTTATGACGGTGGATAGACCTTAATCTCAAAGAGATTATACTATCTCTTGAAAGGAGATTCGTTCCTTGTAGATAGTGGACGGCGATGGTTAGAGATTTTAGTTTGAAAGAGAAAATAATAACCTGGTAAAGACAAAAAGACGAAGTCGCGAGCAGCAGCTATTCTGTCCTAACTGGGACACAATATCTATTGTACATTTGCACTTATACAGTATTTCTGCGTCGGTGGCACAGAATAAAGAGCAGATTTCACTCGTATAACTACAATAACTATATTTTATTGCGACTATGCATAAAGTTTCCAACTTTACATACGCTAGCAGTAATGTGGAAAGTTATGTCTATACGTAGTTGCGAAGCGTAGTTTTAAAGCGTCATAATAATATCATCTGAAAACCTATTTTAATAATTTTATTCATTAAACTTACGAGTTGTTATAAAGTGAGTCTGGATATTAAGCCCTAAGATTTATTATTTTCGATTTTATAAAAATCCTAGTCAGCTTAGGTTAGGTTTTCTCCACGTTCTTTCAAGACCCACTTTTCTATAATCTATAGATAATATTTGTTAGGGTTCCGTACCAAAATGGTAAAAATGGAACCCTTATGGTGAGACTTTCTCCGTCCGTCCGTCCGTCCGTCTGTCACAGTCGATTATTTCAGTAACTATTAAAGCTATCGACATGAAATTTGGCATAGTTGTGTATAATAGTGGCCCAACATTATTGGAATAAAGAAAAATCGAAAATTATTTTTAGTTTTATTAAAAAAGGGGGAAAATCGGGGGTTTGAAATTTCAAAGTAAAACAACTATACCGAATGGGGTATCATATGAAAGAACTTTACTTGTACATTCTAAAACAGTTTTTTATTTATTTCTATATATAATAGTTTTTGAGTAATCGGCCAAAATGTCGAAAAAAATACCGTTCCCTTATCTCCGAAGTTTACCAATCGAAAAATCTGAAATAATTATGGTCAATAGAGGTTTATGTATATTTTACAGGAAAAATAAAACCAACGCTCTAACTAGCATAGTCTTTTTTTATATTAACAATAAACCTCTACAAACAAAGTTAACGATAAATAAGCAAATTAATATAATATTATCGTTTTACTTTTACTTTTGGAGTACGGAACCCTCGGTGCGCGAGTCTGACTCGCACTTGGCCGGCTTTTTTTATATGTATAGACTAGTGGTTGACTTAAATCTCACCTGATGGTAAGTGACGAAATAGCCCAAGATTTAGCGCGCTTGCCTAAGAAGACTCACCTAACTGTCTCACCAATGATCACTGGGGCAGAAGTTTTCTAGAATTGAGGCCATTTATAACCAGGTGCAGTTTTAAGATGACCTCCTATTTGTAACACCCTCGAACTTCAGAGGGTAGCAAAAAATACTGGGTAGCAAATAAAACTGGCTGGATGAGAAAGATGTGTGGTGATGTGCCCTTGGAAAGGACTATGTTGAATAGTGGATGGAGACAGATATGATGATGATTCACAGTTCATTTATATTTACTTGTGAATAGAGTTGGTTACTTGTTAAGATGATCATATTATTCAACCACAGTAAATGTGGTGTACAATATAATAGTTTTATTAAAATTTAGAGTTATTAGTTTTATTAAATGAATGTGTAAACAGGTATTGGAATAACATTGGTATTACGTGCAAATTTACAACTGCAACGTTACAACTGGTTTACGTGGTATAGAACTTAAAGTATCTAGTGAAAAATTTGCTGCGATTGCAATTCACTTGTATGCAAACAATAACAACTTGTTCATACGAGTTGGTTGACGCAAGAAAAAGCCAAATGATTTTTATAATGCCTTAAAACATTTTGATCCGATTTTGCAATTTATCTCTAATAAAACGTGTAAATATCTTTGGTATATCCATCTAACTGTACTTAGTCCTTCTGTACTGCGAAGCCTTTGGTGAGAATAGTTCCCAAGGGAATATTCAGTACGTCACTAACTAGTAACGCTGCGGTCCAACTAACTGTTGTACTTGAAGTTGCTATGTTTTGCTCTGAAATGTATATTACTGTTAATATAATGTAGAAGTTTATGCCGGTTATGGTAACGTAAATTGGCGTAACTATTCGTTGCCCTAGTTTGCCTCGACTCAACATTATTTTAATGATTAGACAATAATATTAGAACCTACTTTAAGTAATCCTACTGACTGCATTATGGCAGCTTAGATTAGATTAGATTAGATATATCCTTTGATTGACTATACAACCTCTAGTAAATATAATACGTCTATGGATATATCTCAACGGACAGAGAGCAGCAAACACATACATAAGCTCTCTATATTCCCGCACTCTGTAGTCAGATGGAACGGTAAGCCAACGATATCAAAACGCGCAGATGTAAGTCAAAAAAATCTACGAACATAAATAAAAACGATTTAAAGCGATTAAAAACAATTTTTAAAAATAAAAACTATTAGTATTGGATCATTGCTACATAACGATACTCTCTATAACATATTTACCCATAGGAAGCCTGAGAAAGAGAGCGTCATTGAATTGGGAAGTAGGTAACTATTTGAAGAGTGCATGTTCGTGACACGTGACGCTTCAGTTTTCCCATGCATTCATGCTCGTGAACGGGTTCCACCGGCGGGAATAGGGCTACTTTCTGTCTGCCCGTCTTAACATGTGTTGAATTATAATTAAATATGCTTTTCTGGAACTTCCACTCATTGTGGAAACACTGCATACATAGCATAGTATCTACTGTATTGTAAACTTGTTTTGAAAAGAGCAACCGCCGAGTTTCTTGCTGGTTCTTCTCGGCAGGAAGGGCATTCCGAACCAGTGGTAGACTCATCGACAGTTGAAAAGCACTTGTAAAAAGGTTTATTTGAATAAAATACATTTAATAATTCTATTCTATTCCATAGATCGCCAGCGCATCGATAAAAAAATACACTGCTCCTTTCTTCGTTCGTCTATTAATGTCTGATTTATGCAAATTAATAATATTAAATAGCGGGTTTTATTCAACTACAACAAAGTTGCCAGCTACGTAGGTATTCGCATTTTCATGAGCTTCTGTAATATGGAATCCTTTGTGCGAACTGCACACTAGGGAATATTTGGTACCCATGTTTCTAACTAGTAACGTTGCGGTCTCGCAAACTGTTGCTAGTTGTGTTGTTTTACTCAGAAATGTATGCAACTAAAATTAATTAATCATAATGGCCAACTTTGTCAACTTTGTTGCACTAATTAATAGTTGCCAGAAAACGAGGCGTTGGCTGCACAAAAAGTTTATGCTTACGCAACATCTACGGGTGAGCCCGAATCATAAGTGTAATTTAACCTAGAGGAATATATGCTAGAGGAATTCCGCCACAGAAATTACGTGGGAAAGAAACAAATTCACAGTTGTTAACAAAAGAATCTTTAGAAAAGCAAACTGTATGATTTTATTTTTAAACTACATTACATTACATAGTCTAACGTCTTAACAGCCGCACGTAGCGTCATTCCTTCCGATTCTTCCGTCCCATTCGTCCTTTTCACTTATAATAAGAGTCAGTTTTGCTTCTATAAGTACTACGAACTTACTAATATACACCCAGAACCTTGGTCACGGTTTCGCCATGTTTATGCGATGGAGCTCTTACATTACCTGCGCGAAGTTTCAAAATAAGCTACTTAATCTTTGTCTCAGTTTCTTTATAAATTTCATTTATGTCCTCATCTCCTTCGTAAGTGAAACTCTTAAGTAAATCTTTTAGATCAATCTCATTAGACTGACGACACTTTGTTGAAGTTTAACAAAGTTTACTAATTGTTTTTTAAAAAAAACTTGGTCCTCCCGGGATAAGATTTAACGATAAATAACTCGATTAAAAGCTGTTCTTTGCTAAGACTAAAGTTTTAAAGGTATATTGCGAAATTTTTGGGTTTTAATTATGTCGTCCTCCATTTGGAACTAAAGTCACCTTTCCGAACACATTTTCAAGTATCCCGATAAAGCGAACTTGAAGCTGGTGACTAACTGAGCAAGCAGCGATGTAGACAATGAAATCAGCTGTGGAATTGAGAAAAAATTATTGCTGACTTCAGACCAAAGTCTTCAAACAGTACAGATCCGAAACCTGGTCGCTTCCTATGAAATAAAGGAGCGTAGTGACGGAGAGAGCTATGATCGGAGTATCCTGGGGATATCAAATCATATATTAGGAGATCCATAGGAGAACCAAAGTTACCTACGTAGCTCAGCAAGTTGCGAAGCTAAAGTGGAAAGAAGAAGAAGAAGAAGATTGTTATAGAAGACTTTCTCAATCACTTCTGACTGGATGTCAATGCCTCGCTTTTGATCGCTAAATAAAAAAATAAAGTCTAATTCGATAAAGACCGTTTTTTTGAATATGAAGTTATTCACAATACCATCGAATCACCTCTAAAGCTTAAAAATGTCCATTATGTAGAGTATGTCCCAGAAAAAGATAAGCAGTGAGGGATTAATAGAAAATCAATGAGCTGAAAGTTATTCCCATTTCCTGCATAATAGGATGACGACGGGGAGTACGTCATCGTGGAGAAAACAAGCTAAAGCCTTGGTCACATAGAACTCATGACGGCAGCGTATCAAACGAGGCCCCAGACTATGACTTATCATTGACAACTGATAGCTAGACTCAGGTCTCTGAAAGGAATATCTACAAGCTGCATTCTTACGCTGATACAAGATCATTTTGTCAACCTTGTGGGGAATCTACAAACACTGCACTTTCCGCACCGCACCTTGGGACCCTAACGTCTATTGGTTCTCCGAACTATATTCCCTCCACATTGTTCGGCTAAGCGATTCTTATCAGTGACTGTGGTCCACCTACTGATCTGCAGTTTTCTAATTTGATCAGCAGGGATGCTCCGAATGTAGCTCTCTTTATCGCCCGCTGATTGACTCCAAGTATCTGGGTACTGGATTGTCGATTGACTATATTACAATCAACAAAATAAATTTGGTAGTGCTGTAGCCGAACTTGTTTGACAAAACCACTTATCGTGGCAATATGCCATTTGATACTGCTCTAGAAGCTTCACTGCTGCCTTCTTTTTAGAGTTGTAATAAATAGCTCTAAGTCTGCTGCAATTATATCTTACAGTTTTTTATGCAACAGATCTCCATGGTATAAAAGGTAAAAAAAAAATCTCTAAACGCTGATCTTACGTTCAGTGGCTTGCCTGGCTGATGTTATCGCGCGTCGAAGTCTTTCGCCATCGTTGTGTCTGACCAGAGCTTTACTAAACGAGGAAAATGGTTCAGAAATGTTGATAAGCCTCACGCTAATGAGCTACCGAGTGACTTTTTTGACGTCAGCATCCGATGTTTAAATATTTTTTACGTAAAAATCTGTTCGTTATAGATTATGTCGTATTAGTAAAATACTTCTATTTTGCTCATAAGAGTGTTCTGACGCGCACTTGATTGTTAATTAGTGAATTTCATAGAAAAAAAGCTTTGAATTTTAAGAAGTACTAGAAGGAAAATTCATGCGATGAAGGTACGGGCAAAAGCTATTCCCTTATTTCCCTTGGTCACGGCATCACGCGTGAACGTCTGGACCAGTTTTGACGGGACTTTCACTGACACACCACAGATAGCTGATGTTATAAGGAGTAACCATGGAACTATAAATTACATGGGAGTAACACAGGCTACCTTTTTAACTGACTTTCAAAAAAGAGTTATGTTTTTTTAGTTTGTACATCGATATCTCCTTGATTTCTAAACCGATTTGCGTGAATCTTTTTTAGGGTTCCGTACCCAAAGGGTACCAACGGGACCCTATTACTAAGCCTACGCTGTCCGTCCGTCCGTCCGTCCGTCCGTCTGTCAGCGGGCTGTATCTCGTAAACCGTAATAGATAGACAGATGAAATTTTCACATATTATGTATTTCTATTGCCGCTATAACGACAAATAATAAAAATTAAATTAAATTAAAAAAATTAAATTAAAATATTTCAATGGGTACATGGAAATATTTTAATTTAATTTTTTTTAACGGAACCCTAAAAGAGCGAGGCCCGACTCGCACTTGGCCGATTTTATAATCGATACAGAAACCTTGCGAGATCTTTGCGAAAATTGTGGTGATTTGTTAACTGTCGATTGTGAATAGTTGTTGTAGGTACCAAACAAAGACTACATAGTTAAATTCCAGGACACAACTCCTCAATCCTGATGCTTTAGGGGTTTGCTCACTCAAACGAAGTCGCGGGCATCAGCTTGTTGAAAATAAAATCGAAATTATTTACTTTAACTTGCTTTTGCCCGCGGTTTCACTCACGGCGGATGCCTACATAAGTATCTGTATACCAAACAGCCCGATCCGTCCAGAGATTTGAGCTGTGCGTTGATAGATTTGTCAGTTAGTTAGTCAGTCACCTTTTCCTTTTATATATTCAGATAATAAGGTGTAAGTATTTACTACCCAATTATTATAAGCTAAACTAGTAGTATCTTGTGTTTTCAGTAAAAACTCATACTACGTTTATGGGATAACGTAATTCAGTTAGAAAGAGAAAAATATTTTCGTTCCATCGCAGAACGACAATTCAAACAGGGGTGCCGCGCTAAATCAACAAAATGTGGACGACTTTGTATTTTAGTTAGACGATTGGCTACCATGCTTGTACTAGGTACTTTTCTCAGGTCTCACACCTGCATCGCGAAGAATAGAATAGAATAGAATAGAATAAAAGAAATGTTTTTTATTCAAATAAACTTTTTTACAAGTGCTTTTGAATCGTCGATGAGTCCACCACTGGTTCGGAATGCCGTTCCTGCCGAGAAGATAACAATATAAACAATAACTCAGCTTTAGACTATAAACAACTTACTTCTGTCAATAAATTGGCAAAGAAGTATGAATTTGAATGTTGCGCGGTTGAGTTTCCTAAATGCAATCTTATAATTTGCTGCCTATACAGAGTTCCGAAGAATCAAAATATTCAAAACTTCTTTAATAAACTAAATTCAATCTTAGAGATCTTAACACGCAAAGCCAAATCTAAAGTAGTACTCTGCGGAGACTGGAATATAAATGTTTTGTTAAACGATGATAAATTTACTCACGAACTCAAAGGTATACTTAGCAATTATAATTTTAATATTCACACAAATGTCGCCCATAATTGGTTTCAAAGCTATCTGAGTAATCGAATCCAGTGTACAAAAATTACTAAAATAATAAACGGTGAAAAGCGAGCTGCTCAATCTTCATTTATCACAAATTGTTATGGCGTCCCGCTAGGTAGTATTCTGGGACCTATTTTATTTTTATTGTATATAAATGATCTGCCCAACGTTACCCAACATAGATGTTTACTGTTCGCCGATGATACTTCCTTAATTATTAAATGTAAAAATGAAAAATTATTTGAATCAGATATAAATCATACTTTTAGTGAAATAGTGCACTGGTTAGAAAATAATAATCTACAAGTTAATATCGAAAAAACAAAATTTGTTGCGTTTAAAACTACACAAGCTCGAAATATGGCTTTAAAAATCGAATATAATAGTGCTATCATTGAGGAGGTAAACACAATTAAATTCTTAGGTATAACATTGGACTCCCACTGCAACTGGAAACAACACATTAGTGACCTAAGCAGTAGGTTGGAAAGGTTTGTATATGCATTGAAAAGACTTAGACAAGTGACTAGTAAGGAGGCGGTACTTTGCGCGTATTATGGATATGTGTCGTCTGTACTCAGTTACGGCATAGTTATCTGGGGAAACTCAGTAGATGCTGATAAAGTATTTAAAGTCCAGAAGAAATGCATACGTGCCATATGTAAAGCACATTTCCTAGACAGCTGTAAACCCCTTTTTAAGAAACTTAAAATATTACCCTTACCTTGTATCTATATTAAAGAAATTTGCATCTTGGTCAAAAAGAATCCTGAATACTTTGAAACTTACGGTCAGACTCGACAGAGAGTTACAAGACATAAAGACAGATTACTTGTACCTTCAATAAAACTAGCTTTATATCGGAAAAATGCTTTTGGTATGGCGATTCAAATATTTAATAAGCTTCCAATGGCAATGCAAGAAATGACCCTGCCTAAATTTAAACGTAAACTACACGAATGGCTATTGACTCATTGTTTTTACTCAGTAAATGAATTCCTTATCTTCAACGAATGGAAATATGGAGGATAGAAAGTTTACACCTAATATTATGTTATCTATGGCTTATTTACTGCTGTTTATAAATATTTATATACATTTAATATAGCAATAATGTAATATGGAATATATTGATTGACATTAAGTAATATCTAGATTTAATACTGACGTTACATAATCCAAATAATTCTGTATACGTACCTACATAAATAAATTAACGATAATGACATTTTTTAATTCCTACCTATTTGAAATAAATTATTTATTGACATTTTATAAGGTACTCCTAATTATTGTAATTGTTTTTTTTTTTTCATAATAGATTATTAATTGCATAATTGTTGCATTTGGCATTTGCTAGTTATCGATGATTTATTTGACGAAAAGTGAAAGATTTCTTCAAAAAACGCATACACTTCTTGACATATTATATGAGATATTATATTGTGTGATCAATTAAGAATATAATAAATAAATTTTAGTTTTACCCACCCATTCAATATAGAATAGTAATTGATGAATAGTTTAAGTTATGTTTAATTATGTTCAGGGCCGCGCCGCCCCTGTGTGCGAAGTGTGCGGCGCACACAGGCGCCAAGACAAAAGAGGCGCCGCGCGCCATCGAAATTATTGGGTCGTTGCACATCTCGACCGCAATAAACTCGTCCAAATGGTCGAGTTGTGATAATTCATTTTTATTAATTTTTTTCATGCACAACTCGACCGCACGCACAAAGTACAGTCGTTTACAGTTACAGAGAGGTTGGGTTGAGGTATAAAAAGTACAGTACAGGTATAAAAAGAAAGAGATAGCAAATCTCTCTCTTGGTACTTTAGCTTTCATCTAAATATATAAAAGGCAAAGGTGGCTGACTGACTGACTGACTGACTGACTGACAGACTGACTGGTCTATCAAGATAGTTATTATGACGTAGACGTCCGCTAAGAAAAGATTTTTGAAAATTCCAACCCCAAGAGGGTTAAATGGGGGTTGAAAGTTTGTATAAAAGTCCGTCATTTATAAAATTGTTTTTCATGTAATATCCATGAAATTTTAATTTTTGGGCTTTCGATAAAAAAATAAGAAAAATGTGTTTCGCAAAAGTTGAAAATTCCACCCCCAAAGACTTCAAATAGGGGATGAAAATTTGTATATAAGTGCAGATTTTTAAGTTAATTTTCAAGTAATATCCATCAAACTTGGTACTTTAGCTTTCATCTAAATATATAAAAGGCAAAGGTGACTGACTGACTGACTGACTGACTGACTGACTGACTGACTGACTGATTGACTGGTCTATCAACGCACAGCTCTAACCACTGGACGGATCGGGCTGAAATTTTGCACACAGATAGTTATTATGACGTAGACGTCTGCTAAGAAAGGATTTTTGAAAATTCCAACCCTAAGAGGGTTAAATGGGGGTTGAAAGTTTGTATAAAAGTCCGTCATTTATCAAATTATTTTTCATGTAATATCCATGAAACTTTAATTTTTTGGGCTTTCGATAAAAAAATAATCTAAATATATAAAAGGCAAAGGTGACTGACTGACTGACTGACTGACTGACTGACTAACTGGTCTATCAACGCACAGCTCTAACCACTGGACGGATCGGGCTGAAATTTTGCACACAGATAGTTATTATGACGGAGACGTCCGCTAAGAAAGGATTTTTGAAAATTCAAACCCCAAGAGGGTTAAATGGGGGTTGAAAGTTTGTATAAAAGTCCGTCATTTACCAAATTATTTTTCATGTAATATCCATGAAACTTTAATTTTTGGGCTTTCGATAAAAAAATAAGAAAAACGTGTTTCGCAAAAGTTGAAAATTCCACCCCCAAAGAATTTAGAACTTTTAAATTCAAAAAAATTTAGCTCTTTCAAAAAATACCATTCATACATAATATTGAAGTCCTGATAATATGTATGAAACGCTGATTTCATTTTTGTTAGTAATTTAATTTTACTAAACAAAATAATTTTTTTGTTTAATAATAATTTTATTAAACAAAATATTAGATACGTGAATCACTTTTTGTATTTGACTGTACATAAACAACTCAGTATTTTGCTGTTGGTCGAGTTGTGCATGAAAAAAATTAATAAAAATGAATTATCACAACTCGACCATTTGGACGAGTTTATTGGGGTCGAGATGTGCAACGACCCAAATTATTTTGGTTACACTTACACAACAACATATTCTTTGTAGTGGAGTATCGATAAGTAAGTAGGTACAATAGGCGCAACGCCTTGTAAATAACAAAACATAATTATAATGCGCTTATTGTACAAGTCTTCCAAGATAATATTCACGTGTGTGGTTTAATTTTGCGCTTTGGGTTTAAGCTTACATTAGTTACGAGCTCAGCGTTAAAATCAAAAGAACTGCCGTGAGTTTGTTTGAATGAATTATGAAATTATGAATGGTGGGAGGCTTTGGCCGTGGCTAGTTACCACCCTACCGTCAAAGCGACGTGCCGCCAAGCGATTTAGCGTTCCGGCACGAATCACGATGGCGTGTAGAAACCAATTAAGGGTATGGGTTTGAATGTTCACTGCCATACCCCTTCCAAGTTATAGCCCGCTACCATCTTAGACTGCATCGTCACTTACCATCAGGTGAGATCGCAGTCAAGGACTAGCTTGTCATCGAATAAAAAAAAACCCGATGCGATGCGTGCGACGCAAGCGGGGTCGGGTCACGGGGATTCCCCGACTTTAAGGAACGAGAGTTCCAACACAATTGAACAATCAGTGTGTGCAAGGTTTGATTGATTTTTTATAATAAGATTAAGTTCTAGCTCTAAAAACAATTTATAGTTTGTGTGTTAGTGATTGTTTTAACGTGTTTTCACGATGAGTGATAGTACTCAACATAAAAAAAAGAAATTATCTGGTTACCAGAATTTAATAATGAAAAGAAAACAAGAAGAAGAACGTGATAAAAATACAACTAAAATAAGTAAATATTTTACGGCTCTACCATCCACTTCCAAAGAATCTTTACAGACAGAAACCAGTCATTTTATCGATGAAGGTGTTATAAAATCCGATTCAAAAAACGCTTCAGGTACGTGCTTTTTATGTAATTTTCTATACAAATAAATACAACTTTAGTCTGTTTGTAATGTCAAATTAAAAAAAAAACATTTTCTTTTTTAATTTCTGTCTGTCTTTTTCTTAATCTTCGACACGCCTGCACCGATTTTGATGTGGCGGATAGATGACGTGACTGTTTTATTTTATACAAGTAATCGCTGCCGGAGGTCATGAGTTCGATTCCCACATTATATAGTTAAATATTTAAATCAGTATTATTAGAAAAGCCAGCTATTTTGTTATTAATATCTAAGTATACAATTAGATATAACAACATAAATAAAGTATGTAAAAATTTAATTCGTGTTTTATTTTTCGCAGTATTTTGCAAGCGGAAGCGAACTGGTTTTACCTATTTAGGAAAATATTATCTAAGTATATACAACTGGAGAACATTTATTTCGGTCAAAATTAAAAAATAATAAAAAAACATAAGTTGAAACATGAAGATTCGTGAAAAAAAGAGGCGCTTCATAGGTTTTGCACACAGGCGCTGTGGGGGGTCGGCGCGGCCCTGATTATGTTGCGCGCCTGACAATGGTAAACTGTATGAGCTTAATAACTGTATGAGCTGTATAATTCTACTGTGCTAGGAAGAATAAATAATTATAATATTGGTGTAAGTGAAAACTAAGTGAAAAAGGAATTGTACAATTATTGTCTAAATGTGCATCTGAAAATAGCGATAAAATCTCAAAATTTAACAAGTTGTGAACCAGTGACATTGTAACAATAACAAAAACATTACATTACAACATCATTTTACTAAATAACACTGAATAATTGCATCACTATTGAATATTGTGGACTTAATAATAGTGGAAAAAAACGAACATAACTTAAATTAAGTAATTAAAAACTATAGACACAGTGAATGGAATAATTGATGGAAGTTTCTTAAAATTATTGATGGAAGTTTCTTAAAATTATTACAATAAATGTAGGTAATCAGATAATAAAATATTTTTCTGATAGTTGTGAAAACGATGCTAAATTTCGACACAACTTTGTAAGACGATGTTGGTCCGGTGGTTCACAGACTGACTATTGGTAGCGCTGTTGCGAGTTCGATCCTTGGCCCCAAGAAGTTTTTCAATTTTTAAATTTTAAAAAATATATGAACATGGATTTTGAGAATGTTACTCTGCGGAAGATTCGCAAATCTACTTCACTTTGTGACATCACAGATATGGATACTTCAATCTTTGATACAACAGGGACAAGTTTACCTTATAACTCAATGAGTGATCAAAGCATTATCAACCTAAATGAAACTATACAAAAGCTGACTATTGAGTTGCAAAGCGCTCATCAGGAAATTGATAAGTTAAGTTTAGAAAACAGGAAATTAAAAGAAAGACAATGAGGAATTAAAGAAAGACAATGAATCTTGCAATAAAGTAATAGATTTGTATAAGAAAACGGAGTCTAAGACAAATGAGTTCCCAAAAAATGCATCTGGTAAAAACAAGAGGAAAAGAAACCCTGCAGATTCAACATCACTCGTCCATTCGTCACAAAATTCCAGCGATCACGAATCAGAAATGACTACATCATCGATATATAAAGTCCAAGATCTAAATGCAAACACTAACACGTGTATAAATAATGAAAATGTAGATAATCCAAAAGAGATGGAACCCATAAAAAATACAAAACCCTGCAAGCGATCATCGAATAATGAAGAGAAAATAGAGAAGCGGAGAATCATAGTGATTGCTGATCAACAAGGAAGGGACATTTGCCGGCAGCTCCAAGACTTAGTAGGGGACAGTTTTTTGGTGCAATGTTTTTGGAAACCAAGTGCAAAACTGTATGATATTGTTAATACTTATAAGTTGGGAATTGCGCAATTGACAAAAAATGATTATGTAATACTCCTAGGCGGAATAAATGACTGTAATCCGTTTAAGTTTAAATCTACTATCTGCCAATGGCTCTGTAGTATTAAACACACAAATGTAATTGTAAGCGAAATTCCCTATAATTACAACTTGAATGAAAAGTGTTTAAACTATGAGTTGAAATTCTTGTGTACATTGCAAAGTAATGCAGTTTTTATGGATATGGACTATACTAGAAGTGTACCAAACAGACATTGCTTTGCAACGAATGTATGTCGGTCACTATTAAGAGAAATATTAAGAATTGACTATAAATTAAAAATGGATAATTATCAGTTAAATTTACAACAGAATAAACACAATCACCTTATCGACGCATGTACACAAACCGAACTGACTTATACGGACAGCTTGGTATGCAATACTCAAAAGACAAATAAATTGATAACAGGAATTGATATTAGCAATCCCAATACTAGTACTGATACGAATGTAGTAGGAAAACAAGATTTTTTTCGTCTATAATCATTTAAATATTTTGCATCAAAACATAAATGGTCTTTTGAGTAAAGCTAACCTATTAATAACACATTTAGATGAATTTAATAACAATAATGAACCAATCGATGTTTTATGTATCACAGAACATAACATGACTTTTGCAGATCTGCAGCTATTGTATATCCCAAATTTTACTCTAACGACACATTTTTGTAGAAGTAAAAGGAACGGTGGTTCATGTATATTAATTAAAAATGGTCATAAATTTAAAACAATAGGAAACCTAAACAACTTAAGCATATCGAATATAGTTGAAATATCTGCTATTGAGTTGGTTGAACATAAGTTAATTATAGTTTGTGTTTATCGTGTACCAAATAACAAATTAAATGATTATAATGTTTTCTTCAATATTTTAACTGATATTCTGGATTCCATCTGTCTTACAAATAAAAAAATCGTTATTTGTGGCGACTTCAATATTGATATAACTAAACAAAATAATGTAACCGATAAATTTAAACAACTGATAACAGCCTATAATTTAAAATTTTCAGTTAATGAGCCAACTCGAGTAAGCAGTGGATCGTGTATAGACAATATTTTGCATAATATCACTAAAGGCAACACGGAAGTCGCAGAATTAGCATTATCTGACCATACTGCTCAGATCTTTAAATGCCCTGTCAAAAAGTCCTGCCGTATCCCACATTGGTGGGGTGTAGATGATAGGAGCCACGCTTAGGAGGGCGAGCTGAGCTATAGGGTTCCATCATAAGTCGAACCACACACGTCCCCGCAGCTGGGCTTCCTGCTCTCAGTCCAGCTTGGAGAAATCTGAGCTGGGGTGGGAGCGGGGTGCCTAGTCGTACACCCTGGGCAATATTGCAGTCAAACGAGCTTGCCCCATTTCAACATCTACCTCGGGCTGCAATAGCAAAGTGTGGTCAAGGCGGTACTGGCTGCGACAATCCCCCGTAGCACGTACGTCCGCTATCCCCCTCCTTAACCTGAATGTCCCATGAGTCCTATCCTTCCAAAAAAAAAAAAAAAAAAAAAAAAAAAAAAAAAAAAAAAAAAAAAAAAAAAAAAAAAATAATCCTTTCTACCCCCCCCCCCCCCAAAAACACAAATGGAAGCGAATCAAAAGATACAAGATGGACTACTCCAGAAGGGTACCGGAAACTCAGTTTCCGGAGAACCCCTTGCTGAGGCGACTGATCGGTCGGCCCGAACAGTCGCCTCAGGCTGCCCCTCGTATTCTGGAGAGGGCAATGTTTCGCTTGCAGGTGTGTCACACGCCGCCGGAGGTTCGGTGAATAACCTTCAAAAAAGATTTGTTAAGAGCCTCCAAGTGAGGGATGAAGAGGACCTACTGAGGTCGCCACCGCCGGGGCCGTCAGGCCAGGGCGATGGCGGCTTCACTACGGTCCGATCAAAAAGAAGTCTCAAAAGAGAGAGAAGATTAAAAAGACAGCAGGCGACGTCAGGACCGCCACCGAGCTTCCGGCAGCCATCGGGGTCCGCTCCGAATGCTGCTGGGGGGTCGGACACGGTACGACCGCCCAAATCAAAGCGACAAAGTACTGACCCAGAGGAGCAAAGACCAGCGAAACGCCGCAATCAGAGGGCCCAGGACGGACCGCGTTGCTCTGCAAAAGAGCAAAGCGATCTAGCCGTGGCTATCTATCGTGCGGACGGTGCCCTGGTCGATGCAAACCTGGCGGAAGTTATTAGGACCAGACTAAGTGGCCTTATCCTGAAGGCAATTAGAGAACAAGTAGACAGTGACAAGCTAAACTTCGCTACTTCGGGGCTGGTGGCAGAAGGCTTCTTCCTTGTGACACCTATGAACGTTCTGGCGAGGGACTGGTTACTGTCCTGCGACTTGGGTCTCTACAATGGCGTTCCGATAAGGCTAACGAGACGGGACAGAGGTAGGGTTGCAGTATGGATTCCTGGTAACAAAAGACTAGAGAATCCGCTGGAATACCTGCAAGGTCAAAATATGAAAAGAACGGAGCTGCAGATTCTTGACTGGAATCTCATTGTCAGGGAGCCTCTCCCTCTGGGAGAGCGACTGATACTGGGGGTCCCTCAAGAAGTCTGCCAATGCTTTGAAAAGGAAGGACTTTGGCTGTGTTATGAACTGACTCGGGTATACGCCAAAGTCCTAAAACCAAAGACAAAGATAGGCACACCGGACGTGGACATGAACACTACACAATGCCCACCAACGGGTGCAGCTGGTGACGGCTCGGGACAGGCATCGTCACATAAGGCGGACCAAAGCTGTGGAGGTGCCAGTGGGGATGAAAGGACCCCCCCACAGTGCCCTCCCGGTACGGGAGAGCCCGGAACGGCGGGCCTGTCACGGGACGAAACTGGTCCACAAAAGAGCCGACACATGAGTGATGCTGAGAAACTCGCGAATCCCTTCAGTGGGAGACGATGACGGACTTGGCATCGTCATGTGACGGAATAGACATAACACATAGCACACATCACTACACTCAATCACTCAAAACGAAACACACAAATACACAGATACACACTACACACACACTTAAGATCCTCCAGTTGAATCTGCACCACTGCAGAGAGGCCATGACGGAACTCTGCCAATTCGTGGTCAGCAAGAAAATAGATTTGGCCCTGTTACAAGAACCGTACGCAGTCAAAGGGCGTGTGGCGGGCTTGGGTTGTCTTGGTGGAGATGTGATTTACCACAGCAATGGTGAGTCCAACCCCAGAACATGTATCTATGCCAGTAACAGGATCAAATCTTTAGGACTAATAGTATCAGAGTATTACAGAGATCTAGTGGCGGTGGAAGCAATCATACCACTTGCTGATGGTAACAAGAAAAGAGTGGCTTTCATATCGGCTTATATTCCAAGTGAGACCGACTACGAACCACCAACCAAAGAACTTGAAGAAACTGTAATCAAATACAGAGGTAAGAGAACTCCTATTATTATTGGGTGTGACGCTAACTCGCATCATGAGGTGTGGGGAAGTACTAACACAAATAGGAAAGGAGAACTACTAATAGAATTTATTGCAAGTAACAGTCTTGAGATTATGAACATTGGGGATACCAGTACCTTTGTCACAAAATCAAGACAAGAAGTACTAGATATAACTTTAGCAACAGAAGATATTTCCAAATGTGTCAAAGATTGGAGAGTTGACCTAGATGACTCTTTCTCAGACCATCGCAGAATAACCTTCAATATCGACAGCAAGGTGGAAAAAGTAAAGGTTAGGAATATAAGGAAGACTGATTGGGAAACATTTGCTTCAACTCTAAGCAAATGGACACCAACCTGTGGCTCATACAGCAGTATAGAAGACATAGAAACAGGAGCAAAAGAACTAGAAACAGCTCTGGTGGAAGCCTTTGAGGTTGCTTGTCCGTTGAGAGAGATAAGAGCGGGAAAAGGTCAACCCTGGTGGAACAATGAGCTGAAGAAACTTAGGAAAAGAGCTCGTAGAGCTCTTAGAGTTGCCCTAAAAAAGAACGATATAGAAAGCTGGGGAATTTACAGGAAAATAAGAACTGAATTCCGTAATAAGTGCAGGAAAGAAGACAGGAATGGCTGGCACTCATACTGCGAGGGTATTACAGATTATCCTGAATCTGCCCGCCTGTTGAGAGTGCTTGCCAAAGATAGAACATGTAAACTGGGAAGTATCAAAATAGACAATGATTTAGTATCTGATCCTAAACTGATACTGTGCAAAATGATGGAAACACATTTTCCAGAGTGCCAGGAAATAGGTGTTGAAGAAGTTACCCTGGAAGTTCCCAACGCCACCTATGACTGGCTGGCAGCGGAGAACATCATAACCAAAGAACAACTAGAATGGAGCATACATTCTTTTGCTCCATACAAGGCAGCAGGGCCGGATGGCATCTTTCCGAAAATGCTGCAAGTAGCATACAAACACATTGGAGACATATTACTAGCATTATTTAGAGCAAGCCTGGCTAGTGGATACTTACCTCTCAATTGGTGCAAGGTCAAAGCGGTATTCATACCTAAGCCAGCAAAGAAAACTTATCAAGAAGCAAAATCTTTTCGATGTATAAGCCTGTCGTCTTTCATACTGAAAGCCTTAGAAAAGATAATAGATGGGCATATGAGATCCAAACTAGACTCAAGTATTCTACCACTACACATTAATCAACACGCATATATGACGGGCAAATCTACTGAAACTGCCCTCCATAATTTAGTGGTCAGAATTGAAAGATCAATAAATAGCAAGGAGTTCGCTCTTGGGTGTTTCTTCGATGTTGAAGGGGCATTTGATAAAGCGAATCGAAAAGCAATAAAAGCAGCACTTCAGAGAGACGGCATCGAGCATGCTGTAGAAACGTGGATCATGAACATGCTACAGTATCGCTTGATAACAGCTGAACTAGGTGGAGAAAAGTACACCATTAAATCTACTAGAGGTTTTCCTCAAGGAGGATGCTTATCACCTCTGCTATGGTGTCTTTTATTAGATTCGTTGATAGTCAAAATCAATGATATGAAGATTTACATGCAGGCTTACTCTGACGACGGAGTGCTCCTAGTCACGGGAAAGGACTTGACTACAGTCAGGAACATTATGAGTATTGGTATTAAGACTACAATGAAATGGTGTCGAGATAAAGGTCTAAATCTTAACCCTACGAAAACAAAGCTAGTACTTTTTACCAAACGAAGGAAAATAGCACACTTTGCACCGATTGCAATTGATGGTGTAGAAATAGAATTGGCTAAAGAAATTAAATATCTAGGGGTGTTGCTAGATAATACTCTTAGGTTTAGTAGGCATATAGAGGAACAATGCTTGAAGGCTAAAATAGCCCTCATACAATGCAGAAGAGCAGTAGGTAGAACCTGGGGTATGAAGCCGTGTGTAATCAAATGGATATATACGGCCATCATACTACCAAGAATTCTATACGGAGCGATTGTTTGGTGGCATAAAGCAGCAACATCAACAAATAGCAAAGAACTGACTAAAGTACAAAGGATGGCCACACTGATGATCTCGGGGGCCATGCGGACAACACCATCCGCAGCACTGGAGATTATTCTAGGTCTTTATCCTCTGGACTTGGCAGCCAAAAGAAGAGCGTTGGAGCAGTGGTATAGAATGAAACTGTCAAGACAATGGAAAGGCAGTTTCATGGATAAAGGACATACTGAGTTAGAAAAGATTTACGGAGATAAACTGTCTATGATAATCATTAATAATGATCTCATTAGGAGGCAGCGCATCTTCGATAAGAAATATAGAGTGCATATAGGATCAAAAGAAGAATGGAAGATCGAATCCGCCAGCGAAGGTATCATTGTCTGTTACACGGACGGATCAAGGCGTGAATCCACAAAGCTCAGTGGTGCTGGAATATTTTATAGCACCATTCCGGATAAGGACCAGGCAATCAGCCTGGGTAAATTTACGAGCATATTTCAGGCCGAGACGTATGCGATCATGGAGTGTGCTATCGGCCTGATGGACATTGTAGGTACTGATACAAAAGGAATTATTATATATAGTGACAGCCAGGCCGTAATAAAAGCTCTGGAAAGAAAGGACACCACTTCGGCTCTCGTGAAGGAATGCAAACATGCATTAAACTCACTAGCTGAAAAGACAAAAGTGACGATTGCTTGGGTTCCTGGACACCAAGGGAACATCGGTAATGAGAAAGCAGATGAACTAGCTCGAATGGGAGCAAGTATCCAATTTCATGGACCTGAGCCTTGCCTACCCATTCCGTACACGATTACCAAAAGAGTGATGGAGGGAATCGTAGAAAGAGAATCGAACTCAAGATGGAACAACTCGATTCAATATAGACAATCGAAATTGTTCCTGAAATCATTCGATAAAAAGAAGACAAGACAAATTATGTCACAAAGTAGGAACAATATTGCATTGGTAATAGGAATAGCAACGGGACACTGTCTGCTAAATAGACATCTCACAATAATGAGAATACAAGAAGACCCATCCTGTCCAGAGTGTGGTGAGGAAGAGACCAGCTTCCACTTTATAGCTGAGTGCCCTATGTACTCATTGGTAAGATGGGAACTACAAGGTAAGGATAGATTAAGTGGAGAAGACCTAACAAACCTTTCAATAGGAGACATCGTTAGGTTTACGAAAGCTACAGGTAGGTTTGAGGGGGGTAGGCTGCCTGGGCACCAGTAACCTGTGTCCAAACACGGGGAATTGGGTGGAATAGTTCCGACACAGGACTGATCACCCGCCAGGCGTTAGCAGGCGTCCCCTCCACAAATACATACAAATACATACATCCCACATTGGTATATTGAAAAAAGGGATTATTGTAAGGAGAACTTGAATAAATTTAAAGAGTGTATTGCAAGCATATCCTTCTCAAATATTAAAGATTGCAGTTCTGCTAATGAAGCATTTGATATATTTTATGATACTTTCACTTTATTTTATGATCTATGTTTTCCCATTATAAGAGTAAAGATAACTCATCATAAAAGGCCGCGCTGGATCTCTAAAGGTATAAAATTATGCTGCAAGCGGAAAAGGAAACTTCTTTGGAATTATAGAATGAACTCGAATGAAGGAAACAAACGAGATTTTGTAGACTACTCTAAACGTTTAAAGCTAATAATTTCCTTAACACAAAAATGCCAAAATACCTTCTTAATAAATAATTCTAAAAATAAGTCGAAGGCGATGTGGAATATAATTAAAGAACCACAAAATAATTATCCTAAAGAAAATATAGTACATGTAAAAGTCAATAATAAGGTAATAAGTAATCCTACAGATGTTGCAGATGCTTTTAATAATTTTTTTGTAAGTCATTCCTCCAAAAATGGTAATAGTCAAGTATGTGCCAAATCCTTACAAACTAATATATCACACTCTTTATTCATGTTCCCGATAACCACTGAAGATGTAAATTCAGTTATTAAAAAATTAAAAAATACCAACAGTACCGGCTATGATAATATCTCTACTAAAGTTATAAAATATATTTCCCATACCATCGCGCCTGTTTTGTGTTACTTAATTAATCTTTGCCTAGAGCAAGGAATGTTTCCGGATAAATTAAAAACATCTATTATTAAACCGCTATTTAAAAAACTACACAAAGATGACGTGTCATGTTACAGACCAATAGCTTTAATTCCTGTATTTTCCAAAATTATTGAAAAAATTATTTACAATAACATTTACAAATTTTTCGAAAAATATAACATTTTTGCTGCTCAGCAAATGGGCTTCAGGAAAACAAAAACAATAAACACGGCTATTTATGACTTTATTTATAAGACAATGAAAAGTATAGATAATAAACAAATTGTATCAGCGTTATTTATGGATTTGACAAAAGCGTTTGATAATGTTGACCATGATATTCTTTTGACAAAACTAAATTCCTATGGAGTTAGAGGAAATGCATTAAATTTAATAAAATCTTACCTTGAAAATCGGACTCAAGTTACACAAATAGATAGGATTGATGGAAAAACGCAAACAGAAACTAAATACTTTTCAAAAGCTCAAAAGGTGACTTGTGGAGTCCCTCAAGGAAGTGTGCTAGGGCCACTTCTCTTTCTCATATATATAAATGATCTGCCCCAAGCAACAAACTATCCTATGGTGCTTTTCGCAGATGATTGTACTGTAATATATACAAGCAATGACATGAAACAACATGAGATAACAATAAATAATAGTTTAAAGAACATAATGAAATGGCTAGATGAAAATTCCCTCACGCTTAACTTTAATAAAACAAAAATTATAAACTTTCATAATATACGAAGTAAAATCAGTTACAATATAAACATAAACTACTCAGGCGAAAAAGTTGAAGAAACAAACGAAACAAGATTTTTAGGCTTGCGAATTGATGAATACTTTACCTGGAAGAATCACGCTGATTATGTTTGTTCAAAGCTAAATCAGTTATCTTATGCATTGTACATGTTGTCAAAGAAAGTTAATGAAAAAACATTGTTAGTGGCATATCATGCACAAGTAGCTTCAATTCTTCGCTACGGCATAATTTTCTGGGGAAATACTAGTGAAATTAACCACGTCTTTATTGCGCAAAAAAGATGCATAAGAGCGATATGTAAGATAAAAAAAAGGGATAGCTGCAGACCTTACTTTAAGAAACTCCACGTTCTCACAGTTACGTCGTTATACATATTTGAACTTGCTCTATTCCTAAGAAAGAATGAAAATTTGTTTGTTCGAAATAATCGAGAACGCTGTAAAGATTTATTCCGTTATCCCACTCACAAAACCTCATTCTTCAGCAAGAGTATTTGTGTGATGGCGATTAAGGTATACAATAAAATACCTGAGCAGATAAGGAAATGTAATAATATAAATCAATTTAAAAATAAACTACGCGACTTTTTATTAGACAATACATTTTACAATATCGATGAATTTTATCAATTAAGGTATTTTTAAATTTTAAATGTAACTTCCTTTTATTGTTACCTATGTACTTATGTGAGAATAATGTGTACTTGAGCCTAAATTAATTGTTTTAAAGAAACCATTCTTTTGTATCTCTATTGCACGCCGAAAAGGCAATGTATTATGATGATATTATGCAATAAATGACTTTGACTTTGACTTTGAGCTTATTATATTTGTAAGACCTATATTGTAACACAGTTTATGCAACTTATATCAAATAAATAAATAAATAAATAAGAACCAGCAAGAAACTCGGCAATTGCTCTTTTCAAAACAAGTTTACAATATAGTATAGCAATTACTTATAGTGAAATCGAACGTGAAACTGTGACAGTCCGTGAGTAATGCAGGGCTATTTACTATTTCAAGTCACTTCGAAATAAAATTCACTTCACCTTGGTTTACCAATCTTAATCTTGGTTAATCAATCAATCAATGGAGATTTATGTGTGTGTGATTTGTTTGTATGTAGATATAGGTTTTGCGTACGTTTGAGAAAAAATGGTGGGAATCAAGCGGTGACACTCATCTTATTACAAAATAAGAACGAATCAATTATCTATCATCTTATCTGTGTTATCAATTACTAGCTTATGCCCGCGACTTCACTCACGTAAGTTCGATATTTCAAACCCCTATTTTACCCCTTTAGGGGTTGAATTTTCAAAAATCCTTTCTTAGCGGATGGCTACGTCATAATAGCTATCTGTATGCCAAATTTCAGCCCGATCCGTCCAGTGGTTTGAGCTGTGCGTTGATAGATCAGTCAGTCAGTCAGTCAGTCACCTTTCTCTTTTATATATTTATAAGATAAGATAATAAGAAGATGTCAAAATTATTCCTTTTCACATAATTGATAGACCAAGATGACATGAGTTTGCTTTCTAAGAGAGTGATATTTTAGTGAATAGCCCTGCTAAGTTATGCTAAGCTATTAAGAAAGAGCTAGTTGCCTAGACCCATAGTCAAATCTCTGCGTTGAAATAGACATTTTGCAACTTTATATTATGTATGTGTTTATGTTTCGGAACTTATGTAAGTTTATTTACTTTTAAGAAACTGTTTTCGTTTTATCACGCAGAACTGTAACTCAAATAAAGCGCACAGTCCGAATGCTAAGTTGAATCAGAATCAACAAACTGGAGGACGTCCTTTTCCGTAAAGGCTTGTACACACAACACGCGACTGCATCGCGGCGCGACAGTAAAGTTTCAATTAAAAAATAATACTTGATATTTCGTATGGGTATAGTTGAGGACTTGAAGAATTTTATAGTTTACTTTTTATCCTGGAAATACAAAGAGATCCCGCGGGATTTAAAACTCAATTTCACACTGAAGAAGTTGTGGGCAAAGCTATTAAAAAATAAAGTACAGCATATAAAATATAGTGCTTAACTATATTTTATATCATCATCATCATCATTAGCAACCCATCAACGGCTCACTACTGAGCGCAGGTCTCCTCTCAGAGAAGGGTTATAGGCCATAGTCCGCCACGCTGGCCCAATGCAAATTGGCGGACTAGACTAGACTAGACTAGAGTTTCATATTTTATGTGCTGTATTTTATTTTTTACTAGATTGAACTTCATCAGCGTGGAATTGAGTTTTAAAATCCCGCGGGATCTCCTAGTATTTCTAAGATAAAAAGTAAACTATAAAATTCTTCAAGTCCTCAACTCCTCGCACGTCACTACCCTGCCGTCCCGCTTAGTGTGTGTCCAAGCCCTCAGTGCGGACGAGTGACCGCTGCGACGGGCCTCGTACAATTTCGTGCTCCCTTTCCCAACGAGATTTCTTTTGAAGTGGACTTCCAGTAAATTTGGCACTGAATCCGCTTGCGACAAGCCACCTATTTTATTTTCCTTTGAGAAAAGATAAATCATGCTTTTTCATATTATTATTATTATTCTGTTTCGTTTCGTAAGTATGTAGGTAACTACCTCTAATTGGTTACGTTGTTTAAATAAATAAATAAATAATAATTAAACGAGAATCTAAGGATTTTTCCTGTCTTTAACTTCCTGAAATTGGTGCTTCTATTAGTTTTCAAGTATGATTATATAATAATATCATTCTAAAATAAAGAGTTTTGCACTCGTTCTTGAAGTTTCCAAATAATTTCTGTAAGAGAATAAAATAATTTAGATGAAGAGGGATATTTTTAGTATGAGATTCCAGTGATTTTAAAAAGACCCTCTTTTTTACTTTTATCGGAACATTAGCTGACTCGCAATCGTATTAGGACTCTTTAATTCCCCAAATCTATTTTTTTTATTATGTAATATAAAATAATTTTCCGAGATATACAGTAGTCTAATTTAGAATACAATCTATCCTGTCGACGAGTTTTGTCGAAATGGCTTCACAAGGGCTTCACCTTTTTATGCGTGAAAAGGTAACTGACAGAGAGAAAATTACTTTTGGATTTACTAAATTAATTTATAAGGATTGCTCAATATTGATTTTATAATTTAAATCTCTACATCTCCAAATTGATGTATAGAGTTTCATTCATGTTTTTTAAGACTCCCATAAAACGCTGCGTAAACGTGTCGAATACAAGCCACCATTGAATATTTTATTTTCATACAATAAATATGAAATCAACCAGTAACTGCGCAAACGTACCTAGACACTTTTTGTGTCCTGTGTCGGATACAAGCCACTTATTGATATGAAAATATTTGGCTTGTATCCGATACAGGACACAAAAGTGTACACGTATGCGCAGCGCCTAAATGGAGCGCAACTAAAAATTAGCGTCATGGCTCAATTATTTTGGGCTTGTTGTTGAGTATATTATAATTATATATAGTAGTATTTGTCAGACAAAACATTATGAATTATAAAAAAGGGTGATTTACACGATAGGCAGGTTAGAGATCCAAACAGGCTCGTGAATCCTCGATTGCGCCTCAAGAGGGTCCGCAAGACATTTGTGGGAATGGGCGTGACGTTTTTTAATAAAATTCCACAGTCGATCTTAGACTTGCCTTTACACAAGTTTATAATCAGTTAAAACTAATCTCATGAAAAAAGCATAATTATACAATTGACGACTATATAAATGATAAAAAAGCGTGGATATAATTCGTTCCAGCAATTCATGAGACAGTAGGTAATGATTAAAATGTAAATTCTCTTTTTCCTCAGTGTGGAAACACTATACATAGCATAATATCTACTATATTGTAAACTTGTTTTGAAAAGAGCAACTGCCGAGTTTCTTGCCGGTTCTTCTCGGCAGGAACGGCATTCGAAACCAGTGGTAGACTCATCGACGATTCAAAAGCACTTGTAAAAAAGTTTATTTGAATAAAAAACATTTCTATTCTATTCTATTCTATTCTATTCTATGGCACGCCTTTTGCTGCCTAGTGAATATATTAGCTTATGCGTAACCTTAGGTAGGAACAAGGTACGCCATCACGGTAATAAGGAATACTATGTTTGTGGGTACGCCCTAACCAAAATACTGGCAGAGTTTCACTCATGTTTATTTATTATGATCCTTTATTTTCTTTCCCCTTTAATAAAATTATTATTCTGTCTAAAACATGAACATGAGTCATGAATAAAACTGTATCCAGCGAAGATATAAATCAGACCCCAAAAAAGCTATACCTACCACGTTATACGTGGGTGGGTACTCTAGAAAAAATAATGTAGATATCGCAAATAAAAGTGGAGACATAAAATTCTTGCTAGATCTTTTTTCAATGAAAAATGTTGATACTATTCCGTTAGATTCTATATAATTTCTTTGTTAAAAACCGTGTTCATTTTTGTTAAATACGAAATGTGTTTCTAGGAGTAAATAGATTGCACATTAAACTAACTATAAAAAATACCTATCGAAAGTGTGTTAAACACAAATCTTGAGGATTCCATGATGTATTGTGATACTTCGTCTCATCTCTTCTAATCTTCTAACCAAAGCTCGAGAAAACTCGTGGAAACTCGTAGATAGATCTGAATCAACATACGTTTGCTTGATTTCAGCCAGAAGAAAGAAAAAGGTCTCAGAGCGCTCGCTCGTTACGAAAACGACACAATTGTCATAAAATATTGATAATAATATCACAATAAATGATTTTTGTTATAAAGGATAATGGGTAGGTAAGACCCAGACACAAAGTTATTGTAGTATTACGAACACAGTAACTAGATGATGCCCGCCACTGCGTCCGCGTGGGTTAAGGTGGAAGACACGGTTCTGCCCGCGAAATTCAAATTTGATTTGGTTTTTCGCAATTTGTTACCTAATACGACAAAGTAGGCTTATGGCATTCAAATTGCGACAATGGCAGTATCATCTTCACAGGTTTATATAAAAATCTTTACTTGAAAGTGTCCAGTTTAAGAAATTAATCAAAATATCGACTAATTTGTGAGTAACTCACGTCCAACTCAGTATTTTGATTAATTTCTTAAACTGGTCACTTTCAAGTAAAGATTTTTATGTAAACCTGTGAAGATGATAATTCTACTGGCGCAATTAGAAGAACATAAGCCTACTTATTAAAAAAGTAGCCTATGTATTAATCCTGGGTATGAGCTATCTCCATTCTAAATTTCAGGCAATTCGGTCTGAATTCCTTTAGACAAAAAAAATATTCGACCCTTAGATTAATAGTTCACAGTAATTATTGAATATTTTATTTCGAAAAATCAGCTTTTCTCACGAATATTTAAATTATTTTCTTTTTTCTCCAAGTGAATTCAGACATGGCACCAGCTTAGGATTCATTAAACTACTAAGGGGTAAGGAGCCCATACAAAACTACCCATTATAATTAATACTTATACCACAGAGTAAGGATACTTTCTTATACTATTTCTCAAATTCCGTACCTAATATGGGAAATTTTCATTTATATCCGTAAAAATAAAAAAACACCACCTAAATGGAATGAGTGAATGAATAAAATAGGTTGTAGCGGAAAAAAGTTTTCATAAGACTCGGAAATAGGATAGTAGGAATTCATTTCGTCCTTTGCAAAAAGGAAAATATTGGGTACCCTCTAAGTGGCAGGCTCTCGATAGAGAAGAGCTAATAAACATAAAAATAAAATGTAATAAAACCCCGTATCGGTAAAAAGCACGCGACTCTAGAAATAAGACTGCTTTTACATTATACGATCCGATATCGTCACCCGACAAAGATATATTTGTAAAATTAGTAACCAAGAACTGTGAACAAGAAATCTCTACATTCTTTTCTATTCATCATCATCATTTCATCTCTGTCACGCTGACTTTCGCGCGCTCCTGTGGCGCGCTCTAAAAAAGTGCTTCAGGTGTTTTGATGCGCTTTGACATCACATCACATGAACATTTAGGTGTGTTCCCCTAAAGAACATGATTATGGGATCATTGATCACTCATGTTTACACAATTACAATGGGGATCTCAATTATGGTGCCATGTATAACATGAATGTTTAATACGAAATCTTAATCATGTTCTTTGACGGTAATGTCTTATTTGCGACAATATCCGTGAGCACAGAATACACTGATACTCCTAATAATGTTACTACTACATAAATTAGGTACTTATTAGTAACTTCAAATTGTTAGTCATAGGAGAGCCAGATGGTATGGAGATGAGAGTTACCAGATACTGTGGACGTTGGTAAGAGAAGAAGGTTAACTGTTCAAAGGTACGTGTCCAAAATATCGGACAGGGATAAAATGTCGTATTAGAATAAAATATCAAATAGAAAAATGTAAAGTGCTCTTCACACTTCAATATTTATGAGTCCTTTCGAAAGGCTTCCAATAAGTGATAATATAAATGTATTTGACCAATAAAACGATTATCCCATGTTTATTGCATATTTTTCTTAAATATAATATTATCCCCTTGGAAAACTTATAGTAAAGCTTAGTCCACATTTTTGTACCAAACATCGAGTGAAACTCTGTCTTTTTGAATGTAAGGCTTGAAATCATACTAATATTATAAATGCGAAAGTGTGTTTGTTTGTTTATCCTTCAATCACGCCGCAACAGAGCTACGGATTGGCGTGATTTTTTGCATGGATATACTTGAGGGTCTGGAGAGTGACATAGGCTACTTTTTATCCCGGAAAATCAAGGAGTTCCAGAGGGATTTTAAAAACTAAATCCACGCAGCCGAAGTCGCGGGTATCAGCTAGTTTTATTATATTAGTATAGATTTTTAAGGTTCTCTGAAGGGGATCACTTAAACAAGGCCACCTTTGCACACTATCGATAGGTATATTTGTCTAGTCGAACGAATTTGTCTAGACGAAGTCGCGGGTATCAGCTAGTATTTTATAATGTAGGTAGAAGATAAGTAATTAGTTAATAAATACGAACAGAATATTTACAAAAATATTTATTTTTGGCTTGTTGCCTAATTAAACGGAAGAATACCGGGCGAGTTTGTTCTTTCTCAGACGGGCACGTTTAAATAATATTTCACAATAACAATTGATATTGTACACTCAGATATTATAAAGTTGTAAAGTTGATCTTTTATAGACAAACCGATGCGCTTGATCTCATCTAAATATACCTATTAAGATTTAAACTACCCGTGGGAACTATTTGATTTACCGGCCTAAGATATAATCTTATATGTGCCTCCGATGCAAGAATACGTACCTAGTTTTGTCAAAATCAGTTCAGTGGTTGAACAGGTTCAATCCTCACCTTACTTGCACCACCTTTTGCAAAACCTTTATGCTTAGTTTGGATTATCATCATCAGCAAGATAGCATTCACTGTTGGACATAGGCCTCTGTTCATCATTATCATCATCATTATCAACCGATCATCGGCTCACTACTGAGCGAGGTCTCCTCTCAGAGAAGGGTTATAGTCCATAGTCCACCAAGCTGGCCCAATGCGAATTGGCGGACTTCACACACCATCGAGAACATTATGGAGAACTCTCCGGTGTGCAGGTTTCCCCACGATGTTTTCCTTCACCGTTGAAGCATGTGATATTTAATTTCTTAAACGCACTCAACTTCGAAAAGTCAGAGGTCCCGGGATCGAACCTGCGACCCCCCGAATGGGATAGCCAGACGTAACCACCAGGCTATCACTGCTTCAAGTATTAAGGTCTCTATTAAGTAGCTCCAACGTTGCCTATCCTCGGCCTTTCTGCTCCAATCGATGCCTGCCACTTTCCGGATGTCATCGCCCCATTTAGCCGGGGGGCGCCCTACACTCCGTTTGCCGAGACGGGGACTCCACTCGAGGACCTTACGACCCCAACGTCCGTTAGTCCGCCGACAATTAATGTGACCAGCCCACTGCCATTTCAACATGCCAGCCCTGAAAGTTACGTCGGTCACTTATGTTGATTCCTCCCTCAAAGAAATTCCGAGCATAGCTTTTTCCATAGCACGCGAAGCGACTTGAAGTTTGTGGACTAGCCTCACCGTCAAGTATCAGTGTCCACCCGAACAAAAATTAAACTTTATTATTTTGTTAACAGGCAGAGCTGGTAGCTGTGGAAGGGAAAGAGATAGAGACGCACTACGTGTTGGCTCGGGAGCGCATCCGGCGCTGGAACTCCACCTCCAAGTGCTACCTCCTGGTCGAGAACCTGCCTACTCCTCTACAGGTAACTCTCTAGCGAAACTAAAATAACAAGAGATAATATTCTTAAAACATAGTATATAACTAAATATTACTACCAATATTTTAACAATGAAACTTTTGTTTATCTGTTTAGGCCGGCGGCATAGCAAGCGCAAGCGTCTGGTCGTCCTGCGGCTGCCGGCAACGTTTGTTGGCAGCAGTCACGAGCGGCGGTCGGGCGGTGCACTGGGCTGCTGTCCCAGCACCCAACCCCTCAGATAACAAGGATTTATGCCGCTTTAACCACACGTAAGTACCACAGCTGCTCTATACAATGCCGAGGATTGATCTAGTTGAAAAAAAATCATACGTGAGAAGGTAGTCTGTGCCAAGGATCTCGATCATCAGTATTAAGAATGACGATGCAAAGAACGAAAGAGTAGAGAGTATTGTCAAGGGTGTGATATAGTAAAACGTCACCGAAGTCAAGTTCTGGAATGTAGATTAAAACACGGGTCAATAATACTAATGTATCTCTCTACACCATATTTTAGACACTTTAAGCACAACCGTTCATTTTCCTGAACAAACACTTAATCATACGGTCATTCCGATCCTATGGTACAGCAACAACTATAGATCACTACGGTCACGTGATCGCAGGAAGGTTAAAGTTATAATAGACGAAACATACGTGTAAAGAAGACTGAAGATGAAGAACCTGGTACCTCAAAGCAGTTAACCTTTAGAGAAGTAGCCTACGTTTGCACGTTTATACTAATACTAGCTGACCCAGCGAACTTCGTACCGCCAACTTATCTATATAAATAAAACAAATAAACTATCCCAATCCAAAAAACTATCCTATCTTTGAAGTTGGACCAAATTACAGATAATTACGAAGTTTGATAAAAATCGGTTAAGTAGTTTAGGAGTCCATCGCGGACAAACAACGTGACACGTAATTTATATATATTAAGATGTACATCATTCTGACTCTGTTAGAGTTCACTCGACCATTCTAATGCTTCATTGAGCTGACTTTAATCAAAAGGAATTTGAAGCTGCTCTAATGAATATGTCTGCTGGTGTGACACCACCGAACGCATTGTTCAGATTTAAACTATTGTTATTATTTTGAAGGTTCCTTTAAGCTCGAACAAGTATTACTCTGTGAATAGCATCACTTCACGCAGATGCAACAGTACCCTCAGATTGAAGTTCAGGTGATCACAGAAGCTTTTGTACCTCAAACACAATAGAAAAATTTACCGCCCAAGAATAAACTTGCAAAATAAACATACCCATTCAATTCCCACGCTCCCATCTTAACCATAAACAAAAGAGAAATAAATTGTCGCCCGTAAACTTTTACAGTGTCCGATAATTAGTCCCTGAAAATTGCATTGCTAGAGTTACGGTCGCATAAAACGCGACGATAAATAAGCTCTGCCGTGGGTAATTAAGAGCATCTTTAGAGAAAAATGCCACCACGGCCCTCCTAGAGGAAGCTTTTGCCTAATTGAGATGTAAATTTTATACCCACTCTTTGGTACATTAAAAGCTGAGTTCGTTTTAGTTTTAACCTGCTGGACTGGATCTTCTTTTAATTATGCAAAACCTCTCAATCAGCATCTGGTATATTTAGCTTTTAAAGAAAACTTCAATAGGAATGTAGATTAATTTTTTTTAAGAAAAGGACCATTTGTAGAAAATGATCACAACAAGTTGGTTTAAAAAATGGCAAAATTTTGAAGGGAATTGTTGTTAATATGCCAATTCTCATTGTTTACCATACCATACCATTTTTGAAATGCTGAAACCATAATATAATACTACTAGCTGATGCCCGCGACTTCGTCCGCGTGGATTTAGTTTTTGAACTCCCTTGGGAACTCTTTGATTTTCTGGGATAAAAAGTAGCCTATGTCACCCTCCAGGTCCTCAACTATACCCATTCAAAAAGTCACGCCGATCCGTATCTGTAGTGGTGTGATAGAAGGACAAACCAATAAACAAACACACTTTCGCATTTATAATATTAGTATGAAGTATGATAGTATGTAGTACACTAATTTTAATTTATTTTATTAAATGACCAAAATATTTCTGAACGAACCAACAATGACAACCAACAAAATATTAAACTTCAAATACGCGATAATCTGGGTAATATGGAAATAATATAATAATATGTATGTTGTCGATTCAAATTACCCTTAATTCAATAAGTGCTTCAATTCGAGTGGCCCCGAGTCTACCGTACCGAGCGAAGGGACGAACGTCAAATGTTTGACAGGAAAGTAGGTAGAACAGTTTATATGGGAAAATTAAATTGTTTTTTTTTACCATCTTCCTCGCAATTTTTCCATATTTTCTCAACGTTTAAACCTTCCCTGGACTACGACAAACATTTCAAAACCAAAATCGGCTAAATCGGTCCAGCCGTTCTCGAGTTTTAGCGAGACTAACGAACAGCAATTGATTTTTATATATATAGAGATTATAATATAGTGTCAGTTAAAAATAAAATGATGCATGTTATGCAACGATCTTGTAAAAAAATTGATTTCGTAAAAGGAGTAAATTCTGAATTCCCATTCTAAGATTCGGTGGAAAGTAAAACATACTTGGACTAGACAAATATCCTGGTCGTATTCTCTTGACAAGAATCTCCAATACTGAGACAATGTCCATTCTAATAGAACAACTACAGTAACAATCTCTCAAGTCTCGGAATGTTTTGCAACTTCCTTCCCTCCCAATAGGACTTTTGTGTCAAAAAGTTTGGCGTCTATTATCACTTGGAACTGCAGCTTGGGGAGTTCTTTATAGTTCCCTTTATTCTTGAGTGGAACAAATATTGTTCTAGATTTAATGAAAATGATACTTTATGAGATAAATTTACGGATGATAAAATCAAAATATTGCTGGATTATAACGTTCCCGGTGCTTTTGTAGCACGAATTAAATGACTGTGAAAATTTATTTCGTATGCTTTATTCGGAGAATATAATACATTTATGGATGAACCCGCTAACGAGGCAGGAAGCGTATAAAAACAAAACGAATGCAATGGTACGTTATGACCCGCGAGACCCATTCATCACACCCATAATCTTGTTTCCGTCCTGACGCGGACGAATTGGACGATATATTTTGTTTATATGCTCGATGTGATTATTTTTATTGTAGTTGAATAAATTGAATTGTCACATTTATTTTCAGCGGTTACTGCAGATACCTATACCTATTATAAATTTTTACCATACCTATTGGAAAGTATACTTTGATGTCCTTGACGGTACCTATTACGGAAAAAGTAAGGGCGAACGGTCAACCATAGACAAAGCTTTACGGTCACGTTCAAATTAAAATTTTAGGGTTGCTAGTTTCGACGGAATCAATTGTGTCCACAAGTACAAGCATCCATAGGTATAGCACTTGCCCATACATCGGTCCCGTAATATTTATTATTTAAGTAAGATTATTAAGAATAAAGATGTAGCTGCAGTCGAATTTCAAGAATTTTTAAACTTTTTTGATCGACTTCCAAAAGAGGAGGAGGTATTTTTTTTCTATTTATGTCCACCGATTTTTATCATCTTGCGTTCCGGCATGTTGGCGTGTAGAAATAGATTAGGGGTATGGATTGAATGTACACTGCCGTACCCCTTCCAAGTTAGCCTGCTACCATCTTAGACTGCATCGTCCCTTGCCAACAGGTGAGATCGCAGTCAAGGACTATCTTGTCATTGAATAAAAAAATCTTTTTTAACCGACTTCAAAAAAGGAGGAGGCTCTTAAATCGTCGCAATCTTTTTTATACGCTTTTTATTAGCTTCACTTGTATGTTTGTAACAATGTTTGTAACAATGTTTGTAACCGACTTCTTTGGGCGCGATTTTGACCCACTTTAAACGGCAAGATTTCGTTCAAACTTTGTAGATTTATCGAGGACCGATGACAATACACGAATTTGATAAACAAACAAAAAAAAACTTGTATGTTTGTAACCGACTTCTTTGGGCGCGATTTCACTTGTATGTTTGTAACTTGTAACCGACTTCTTTGGGCACGATTTTGATCCACTTTAAACGGCCAGATTTCGTTCAAACTTTGTAGATTTATCGAGGACCGATGACAATACACTAATTTGATAAAAAAACAAAAAAAAAACTTGTATGTTTGTAACCGACTTCTTTGGGCGCGATTTTGACCCACTTTAAACGGCCAGATTTCGTTCAAACTTTGTAGATTTATCGAGGACCGATGACAATACACTAATTTGATAAAAAAACAAAAAAAAAACTTGTATGTTTGTAACCGAATTCTTTGGGCGCGATTTCACTTGTATGTTTGTAACTTGTAACCGACTTCTTTGGGCGCGATTTTGACCCACTTTAAACGGCCAGATTTCGTTCAAACTTTGTAGATTTATCGAGGACCGATGACAATACACTAATTTGATAAAAAAACAAAAGAAAACAAAAAAAAAAAACAAAAATCAATCAAAATTAGTTGCCGAAAAAACAGCTATTATATACTAGGAAGGTACTGCACTAGCGCCCCTGGTAAAATAAATGTACATAATATTTATAGATATAGATATATCACCATCCATGTTAATTTTACATGGATATATATAGATATATTAAAATTAAAAAAATCGGCCAACAGCGAGTCGGGCCTCGCTCTTTTAGGGTTCCGTTAAAAAAAATTAAATTAAAATACACACATCAAAAGTGTCTAGGGATCAAGCATTTTTATGCGGATTTCTTGAGATTGAGATGTGGCTTTGTAATAAATTTATGATTTTATAAATTTATATGGATCCTTTTTGGTGCATTTCATAATTTGAATCAGGAACTGTCAATCAAATTCGAGTAAAAGATGAAAATCAACTGTCAATATTTTCCCTATAAAAACATACAACGCATTGAAGACATTATTAGTGCTACTGTTTCCCTACTACTGATTAAAACCAACGTTATTATGGAGCGGCGACGTCATTTAAGCAGGGAAGAAATGCTCAGAGCCGTGGGAATGATAGAAGCTGGTTCCCGGCAACGTACTGTGGCTGTAGCTCTGAATACAAGTCAGAGTGTTATCAGTCGACTTTGGACACGTTACCGAAGCACTGGTACCGTGGCTGAGCGCCATGGAGGACGGTATCGCTGCACCACACGGAGACAAGACCGATACATTCAAATCTTAACTCGAAGAGCTCCAACAATAACCGCCATGATGTTAGCCGTGAGGCTTCATCACTCTTCAGGGAACTTAATTAGCGACCAAACAGTCAGAAACCGCTTGCATGAAGTGAACCTTCATTCCCGAAGACCGCCACGGGTACCACCTATAGCAATGCACAATCGTAGGATTCGATATCAATGGGCTCTTGAACACAGAAATTGGGCAGAAGAACAATGGCGTTTCGTGTGCTTTTCTGATGAGTCTCGTTTTGGTATGAGACCGGATACAAGACGTATACGACACTGGAGAACCCCTGGACGCCAACAGCGATTAAAATCCTGCCAGGAAGTCCATCCTTATAGTGGTGGAACCATCATGGTATGGGCGGGTATTTGGATCGGCGGAAGAACTGAGTTGATTTGGATCAGAGGCAACCTCAACGCTCAAATTTATGCTGAGACGATTGTATCAGACGTCATCGTTCCTCTACAAGTGCAAATCGGTCCCTTATTTCAGTTAATGCATGATAATGCACGACCGCACACCGCAAGAGTTGTAAGACAGACTCTCGCCGCAGCTAACATCAATGTCCTGCCCTGGCCTGCTCAGTCGCCAGACTTGAACCCGATTGAGCATGCATGGGATATGCTACAGAGAAGAGCTCTGCCGAATATGGAGGGTATCCAGTGGCAAGAAGACCTTTTTTTGTTGTTGCAACGAACATGGGCGGCCATTCCACAGCGTGATTTGGATGAACTCATTTTGAGTATGCCAAACCGATGTTCTTGTGTTGTTAGTGTTCGCGGTAGAAACACGGATTATTAATTGTTTAAGTTACCCAATAAAATTTTAAAGAAAACTGTTATTTCAGTCTTTTTTTCGAACTTTAATGTTAGTGGTTCAAATGTCAAAAATCCCTTTATTAGGAAAATGGCAAATTTCTTTATTAATGCAAAGGTGACTTGGTTTATCGTTACTGTGACAAACGAAAACACTTTATTTGATGAATCCTTAAAGAAAATTTTAATTAATATCAATCACGAGAAAAGTTATTGCAAAAATATATGTTGATCCCTAGACACTTTTGATGTGTGTATTTTCATGTACCATGGAAATATTTTAATTTATTTTTTTTAATTTAATTTAATTTTTATTATTTGTTGTTATAGCGGCAATAGAAATACATAATATGTGAAAATTTCATCTGTCTATCTATTACGGTTTACGAGATACAGCCCGCTGACAGACAGACGGACGGACGGACGGACGGACGGACGGACGGACAGCGTAGGCTTAGTAATAGGGTCCCGTTGGTACCCTTTGGGTACGGAACCCTAAAAAACAAGCTATTAAAAATAAACCAAACTAAAAAGTAGAAAATAAATAATAGTTTAAAAAAACTAAAAACATGCTTTTTATAGAAAACCAAACTAAAAAATAGAAAATAAATTTTAATAAATTTAAATTAAGAATAGGGTCCAAAAATTTCAATAAATATAAATTAATAATAGTGTAAATAAAAAAAATGTATTTTATTTTAAAAAAAGCGTGGGGTGCATGTTGTCAATAGTTATAAATATTTTATTGACAGTTATGAGTAGAGTGATTATCATTTTGATAATAATTATCTTAAAAAGCACCTTCCACCACTTTCCAGGTGTTCCCAAATAAATTTAATCGAAATCGGTCGAGCGGTTTTTAAAAAATCAACAATAAATTATATACTTTTTAGTGGCGCGGGCGTTTGAAGTCGGTTTTTAAAAAGAAATTTTTATTAAATCATATAGAATCATAACCAATATTCTATTACAGGTTTTAGACTGCAGATTTTACTATAAAGAAACATCAACGTACTCCTATACAAGAACATTACAATACCATCCTTCTTTGATATTAGTAGATAGTTGTTATTTCAACATATTCAACGCTGATCCCTATTAGTTGATAATAATTGCACCGTTGCATCTAGTTGACACGGCTGGTAAACTAATTGACCTGGAAATGGACTTGATCGATTAGCAAATTGCCTTCATGCACTTTATACGAGGGCTTATTGTCACTGATCTAGTTTGCATAGGAGCTAGTTTGTGACGCTAGGACGTAGTTTATACATGGAATAGTAGGTAAGTTCTTATATGTTACTATATCCGTGATAGACTGCAAATTCAATGTTAGAGAGTTAATCTCTTAATAACTTAATTAACTGCCTCTTTGGTCTAGTGGTTAGCTTGTTCGACTGCGGATGACGAGGTCCCGGGTTCGATTCCCGGGTCAGGCCGTTAAAAAAGTGTATTGGGTTTTTCTTCCAAAGAACTAGCCCGGAGTTAGGAAGTTGGCGGTTAACCCCCGTGCCTCGGAGAGCACGTAAAGCCGTCGGTGCTTTGCCTGATCTCTCTCCGGTCGTGTCGGATTTCCGTCCTATCGGACTATGAGAGTGAGGGAATAGAGAGTGCACCTGCTCACCTGCTGACCTCTAAGGAGGTTGGCCGCCGTGATCGGATTCGGTCGGGAGGATATTATTATTAATAACTTAATTGTGACATGGTACTATAATATAATATTATGTCACCTTAATATCTACGATTTTTTATAGAAAATTTATGTTAAGAGTAGGTAAATTTTACAAAACATTAAGATTTCAACAAGGTACGGTAGAAATGGCTTTAAGGCAGATATAATTCATAAAACGCGCAACATTTGTACCCTTGGGAATTATTTTATCTTTCTGTCCGACCTAAGGACGGTTATTATTGGTTTTTTATGTAATTTATTCTTAAAATAAAAATACATAATAATATTATCTACCATAGCACTGACATATTACAAAAGTGGATTTCAAGACTAAACTTCCAAAGTAATATTCGGTTTGATATCACGATAAATAATCGCAAATAGTTGCGATTCCTACGGACTGCGCCATTTATAAAATGATGAAGTTGGTTGGAAGTACATTCACCATTAACGAATATCTTTTAATGATCATTTAATATTTCGAAGACAATTCGCCTAAGTTTTGGAGAGTGGTAAGGGCGTTATCATCTGGTCATTTTTTAACAATATTATTAATAGGCTATAGACAATATTATTATGCTCATTACTCAAAATTATTTTTGCTGATACAAAGTTTGGTTTCGTTTCGTTTTATCAACATTGTTAGCTTTCTGTCATCGTTGCCTAATGGTCCAAGATCCCAGTGCCGCCAGACCTAAGTTATTTTCTCAGCCATGATTTATGTACGATAGAATAGTGTTCGTAAGTCCTTTCAGTGTATGCGTACCTGTTAGCTTGTGCCGACGGCCAATTTCCAGATACCAGGTGCTAAAGGTAGGTAAAAACTAGGCTAACTTATCTTAAATTCTCAGGGCTGATTTTCATATATGTTTTAAAGAATATTGTAAAAATTAATAAATTAATACTGCCAGACGCTTACCGCCGGCGGTAACTTTTGCCAGACGCTTTGAAGCTCCCAAAAAAATATATAATTTAAGTTAAGTTATATTCTCAGTTACGATTTTTATACATGATACTCAGGGAACTATTGCAATATTTTCTGTAAGCTGCCAGACCTATTGGAGGGGTCAAACATCCCCCCAGACACACATTAAGCGTCCCCATATGTATGAGCGCTAGAACATGATTCACTCGTTTACTTCTAATACTTTTTAGGGTTCCGTAGTAAACAAGGATCCCTTATAGTTTCGCCATGTCCGTCCGTCTGTCTGTCTGTCTTCATGAAAAAATTCATCCCCACTTTACATGTAGGGGAGGTACCCTAAAAAAATATTTTTCACGATTTTATTTCACGACTTTGTCGGCGTGATCGATATTTATACCCTTGTCAAATTACAGATTTCTAGTACCAATAGTCTCTGAGCTAAACAGCGGACAGACAGACAGACAGACAGACGGACGGACATGGCGAAACTATAAGGGTTCCTTGTTTACTACGGAACCCTAAAAAGTAGTAGAAGTAAACGAGTGAATCATGTTCTAGCGCTCATACATATGGGGACGCTTAATGTGTGTCTGGGGGGATGTTTGACCCCTCCAATAGGTCTGGCAGCTTGCAGATGATATTGCAATAGTTCTCTGAGTATTATGTATAAAAATCATAACTGAGAATATAACTTAACTTAAATTATATATTTTTTTGGGAGCTTCAAAGCGTCTGGCAAAAGTTACCGCCGGCGATAAGCGTCTGGCAGTATTAATTTATTAATTTTTACAATATTCTTTAAAACATATATGAAAATCAGCCCTGAGAATTTAAGATAAGTTAGTCTAGTTTTTACCTACCTATAGCACCTGGTATCTGGAAATTGGCCGTCGGCACAAGCTAACAGGTACGCATACACTGAAAGGACTTACGAACACTATTCTATCGTACACAAATCATGGCTGAGAAAATAACTTAGGTCTGGCGGCACTGGGATCTTGCTCTATAAAGAATAATTTCTTCTCACAATTTTGTAGCATCTTTAAATCTTTTCCGCGATTAAGTTGTACTTAATGGATCCATTACTAACCAAAGAACCGCCAGGCATACTTACAATACGCGAAACTTACTCAATGATCTATCGTAGTTTAACTGAACTTCGCCCATAACGGTCTGGTCCCGCCTAAAGACGTCTCTTTGACTTAAATTACTTTCGAAGGTAAACGAATAGTTTCTTAATAGCCGCATTAATGGATATTTGGATAGTGTAGGACTCGCACGTACCTACTTAGTAAAAGTAAGAACGATAAATTACTAGGCGATACGTATTTTCCGATAGGATGTTATCTAGTCACGACCGCTAGACGCACTCCGCATTTTAGGTACAAAACTACACGTACTTACCCGGCGTTTTTCCGTCCAGACGTGATAAAAAGAGAGGCAACTTGTAGGTGAATATGACTGAAGGTAAATTATCGCTGTGCGACCTGAATTACACTTTATCGTGTTGTAGCAAGAGTCACTATTCATTTAAATGATTTTGCGAAGTGAATCTTCTGTACGTGTACTAATTATATTGTATTCTATGCCACGACCAGGCTAGCTAGGCCAATTTGGATTCTTTTTGAAAATCGAATCTTGATTTCTCTGTTTATCAACCGTAGTCACTGCGCAAGGAATTATTCCGATATTTTCAATCTTGATGATGAATCGCATTTTATTAACTGTGATTGCAGCGAAGCGCCAGTTTTCCAAACAAAACGAGCAATTTCCCATTTTATTTTCCAACAGTAAAAAATCGTTCGTTTTTTTATTGAAGGTAGGCAACAGAGTGCCGGATTGAACTTTCTACAAAGTCAATAACGAACTTTTCGCCCATATTTTAAAAGCAATAAAATGCGAAGGGATTTGTCGCTAAAGCGGTTCCGAAATCAATAAATTCCGAAACGATTTACGAGGTTATTAAAAAAGGGGGATCATTAATACCTACTCGGAATGAGGACGATATAAATAACCAAAGAGCTGGTGAAAAATACACACACACACACTTTCGTCTTTATAATATTATTAGTGTGATTTTTCTAGATAATACCTATTATATATAATGGTACGATGGCATGACGAAACCGATTAGAGGTGTGTATTTAATTTAAACTGCCCCAGCTTAAGCCTTAAGTTAGCCCACTACCATCTTAGACTGCATCGTCACTTACCATAAAATAAGATCTCAGTCATTGCCCTCTTTTTGTTATAGAATGAAAAATAACTAGGAGTCTATGGAATTAGGTTTATGGATTTACCAGGTTTCCAAAGTGAAATTTTTGCATGAGTAACTACAAATTATATTTGATTACCTCGGGAAATAAAGACCAATGATCAAAGTATTCACCATCTCTTGTACTATAGATCGGTACATACTTGCAACGAGAACGATACAAATTTGGTCCATTTAATTACACGGTACGGAAGCGGGAATTGAAAATTGAGTGGGCCCAAAGAGTAATTACCGCCCTGTAAATTCGATTCAGGTTAATCCCATAGCCATTGGCGCGATTGTGTTTATTGGTGTGTGTAATGGCCTTTATTTTTAATGCGGCCTCTCTCAAACTGATTGGAATGTATTAAGTATTCAGATATTGGTTCTTAGATCGAAATGAAGTATGATTCATGCTACTCTATGCTTGCGGCGCGCGGCGGCCTGTGTTGCGACTGGGAGCGTATTGGTTCTTAGGACGGAATGAAGTATGATTCATGCTACTCTATGCTCGCGGAGGCCTGTGTTGCGACTGGAAGCGTATTGGTTCTTAGGACGGAATGAAGTATGAAAATGAAATGAAATGAAATGAAAATGAAAATATTCTTTATTGTACACCACAGGATAACAGCTTACATGACTAATACATACATAAAAAAAAAAACACAGAGTACAAAGGCGAAGTATGATTCATGCTACTCTATGCTCGCGGCGGCCTGTGTTGCGACTGGGAGCGTATTGGTTCTTAAGACGGAATGAAGTATGATTCATGCTACTCTATGCTCGCGGCGGCCTGTGTTGCGACTGGGAGCGTATCGGTTCTTAGGACGGAATGAAGTATGATTCATGCTACTCTATGCTCGCGGCGGCCTGTGTTGCGACTGGGAGCGTATTGGTTCTTAGGACGTAATGAAGTATGATACATGCTACTCTATGCTCGCGGCGGCCTGTGTTACGACTGGGAGCTTGGTATGCAACTGTTTTGTGGTTGAAATTTTGGATAGATCATGGGTTTCCTGTGGCATGTAATTATTTGTAGAGCTTTGTATAGCTTAGGACAGCTTGCGGAAAGCTTCGTAGCAATTTGCGTTGGCTGTTTATTGGGCATTTTTCCCTAGTTTGGTTGGCCAACAGTAAGACTTGTCATCCCTAAAAAAAATCGGCCAAGTGCGAGTCGGGCCTCGCTCTTTTAGGGTTCCGTTAAAAAAAATTAAATTAAAAGATTTCCATCTACCCACCTACCCATTTTAATTTAATTTTTTTAATTTAATTTAATTTTTATTATTTGTTGTTATAGCGGCAATAGAAATACATAATATGTGAAAATTTCATCTGTCTATCTATTACAGTTTACGAGATACAGCCCGCTGACAGACGGACGGACGGACGGACGGACGGACGGACGGACGGACGGACGGACGGACGGACGGACAGCGTAGGCTTAGTAATAGGGTCCCGTTGGTACCCTTTGGGTACGGAACCCTAAAAATCGTGGTGTCAACCGTAGAATGCGGGATGTAGTTGGCCTTACGAAGGAACCTCACCACTACCATCTCCCTACCGTTGACTACCGTTACCTACAAAACTCCAACGGAAATTGCTATACTAGGGCGACATGTATTCTCATCCAAAATTACTCGGTGCCTAGAGACTTCAATGGTACGATGTTAATATGCAACGGATGATAATATATGGGTTATAGTTTTTAAACTTTTTCTTGGTGAATTACATAGTACGTGCCAACTGCCAACCTACGGTAGTAAATATAGTAAGACATAAGTATAGTAAGCCAACGTCCTTTTCGAAAATGATGTAAAACCGTAAACAATAAAATAGCAGTAGATATTTATAGGCATTAAGAAATTAAATATCACAAGCTTCAACGGCTAAGGAATACATCGTGACGAAACCTGCACTCCTGAGAGTTCTTCAAATGTACTCAAAGGTGTGTGAAGTCTGCCAATTTGCTTTGGGCCAGCACGGTGGACAATAACCCTTCTCTGAGAGGAGACCTGTGCTCAGTAGTGAACCGTTGATGGGTTGCTGATGAGGATAATGATTTATAGGCATAAATACTGCAATTTTATTGCTTAAGCTTTTACACCATTTTCAATGAGACTTTTCATGAGCGCAATTTTCAGCAGAACTTTTGTTTATGAAAATATTTATGCAGAGCTGTTCTGGTAACGAAAACACGGTACACAACAGTGTTTATGAGTACGGCGAGCGGGTGACAAGGCCGTATCGGCTGTCATGTGTCGTGGCCCGTGCTGATGTTATCCATTCTGTTACATTGAACAACACGTACAGACGTACACAGTTCCATTTGAGCGTTTGGTAAAATAAACGTATATACTGAACAAATAAGCATTATTACCCGAGGTATATCATACAGGTGGTACATATTTCGGTAATATTATAAACTACATGATGCCCGCGACTTCGTCCGCGCGGAACCCTCCAAATAAGCGGAAAGCTTGTACCAGGAGTAGGTACGACAATAGTGCAACGGGTGGAATTCGAACCTGCGACCTTTCAGTTTTCACTCCGCACCTTTAACCTTTGGGCTATTGAGGCCACCGTTGGGTTATGTGGTCATGGCTATCATTGGTAAACAAACAATACCTACCAAAGACTTTGATTTCGGCAAAATTTGACAATTTACGGTACCTACTACGGTACGATTAAATAGCAAGACTTGTCTACGATTACCTCAATAAACTTTACCCGCAGGTTCCCCGTAACAGCTGACATGGCGCCGGTCAGCTCGCTGCTTGTGTATTACGTCACCGAGGCCGGCGAGCCTGTGAGTGACGTCGCCAGCTTCCACGTGCGGCTTCTGCATAAGGAGGTGAGCCTTATTAGTAGAGAGATAGAGTTTATTTTATTGAAGAACTACTTCACTTCTTTTCTCAGGTTTTTAATGTCAATCTTGAATAAGCATATTATGGAACTAGGAAAACTACTATGGAAAAAGAAAAGGCAATTGCTTTGAGTATATAACCAACAGTCACAATTTGATAACTTTCTTGTTCTATCACGCAGTCGTAATTCCTAGTTCCATGCTCTATCAAAACACATGGAACTAGGAATTACGACTACGCAAAATAGTAATTTATTTTGTGTTTTATTTTGTCATTGCATTTTTAGTGTTCCGTAGTAAACAAGGAACCCTTATAGTTTCGCCATGTCCGTCCGTCTGTCCGTCTGTCCCTCCGCGGTTTAGCTCGGAGACTAATGATACTAGAAATCTGTAATTTGACAAGGGTATAAATATCAATCACGCCGACAAAGTGCTGAAATAAAATTGTGAAAAATAATATTTTTTAGGGTACCTCCCCTACATGTAAAGTAGGGATGAATTTTTTTTTTCTCGTCTATCCCATAGTGTGGGGTATAAATTGAATAGGTCTTTCAAAAATATTGTGGGTGTGGGAACACCATTTTTCAATTCAGGGATCCGTTTGTGAAATATGATATTTTAAAGTGCTAAATTTTATTAGAGTCAAGTGTCCCCCCCCCCCCTCTGCCCGCTAAATGGTTGTATATAGGATTCAAGAAAAAATTCACAGCAGTAGTATTTATAACGAATTTTAAAGGAAAACTATCACGGCTAAGTAGGGTTCATTAGTTAAGGAGTTATATCTGTTTTTTCTAAGTTAGGTATTACACGTAGTGTAAGTTGCATATTTTGTAGTATATTATAGTATTTAAACCATGGAACTCAAAATTTATTCAATATTCATAAATAAAGTAAAAGCACTATCCTAGGTCAGCAATAATATTTGAGACTTTCAACTACGGAACCCTACACTGCGCGTGGCCCGACACGCACTTGGCTGGTTATTCAATGAATGTTTTACCTGCCTATTTTAAACTTACTTAAACTTTCAAAAAGAGAGAATAAGACTATAATATGCCTATTAAGTTTCTAATTACCTTCATTGTAATTACCCTCAGTGATTCTGTTCAGAGAGCTTTTAATCCTATTTAGCTATCACGTAGGTAACTTTGCAATACTAATGTTAATTTTATTCTAATGAATTTATTTTAATGCAACTTGGTTAAGGACAATTTCGTATTTAAAGGAGAATTTGCTCAGAATAGAATAGAATAGAATAGAAATGTTTTTTATTCAAATAAACTTTTTTACAAGTGCTTTCGAATCTTCGATGAGTCTACCACTGGTTCGGAATGCCGTTCCTGCCGAGAAGAACCAGCAAATATAATAATGTGAACTAGCTGTTTGTCCAAGGTTTTTCTACGTGGATTGTACTTTTTCTACCTTATCAACAAATTTAAAACAAAAGTTATACACATAGCACGTTATAGCTAGCTTTTCTAATTGTACTGTACAAAACATCATGCCCATGTTATTGATTTCAACTTGCTTAAAATGCTCTAAGGGTAGCAAATGTACTATCTACATATCTGCGCAGAATAGCAAGGCTGATTCTTTGCGGTACAAATGATCCAACCCTTAATTATGTCAGCAGAATTAACTGCGGTAAAATCGTAAAATATTTTGTGCAATTTTTTTCGCACTAAATCTCTATGGCCCCATTACACCGCTTACAGGATTCAGCCATTTCATCTACGGTCCAAGTTCTTCGCCTGTTTTAACAGTTACTTCATTTTTATTCTTAAAATTCTTAACAGTGATTCTTATTCTTAAAATTGAATTTACAACCTGTAAAATACTCGTATATCTACTATATTATGTAGATATCACACACTCATACACACGCACGCACACACACACACACACACACACATGCTACTGGTGGCCGGCCCGGTAGCCTGTACACGACTGGTGACGCGTGCAGTGGCTTCATGTATTTATGCGTAGGTATCTTGTATGTACCCACACTTGGTGTATAAACTTTCTACCCCCAAACCCCAATACATCACACAACCCATGATTTAATATAAAAAAATATTTTTAAAAAACCGACTTCAAACGCCCGCGCCAGTACAAAGCATACAGGTAATTTATTGCTGATATTTTAGAAACCGCTCGACTGATTTCGATAAAATTTCAATGGGACCACCTGGAAAGTATACCCTTTGAAACAAAAAAAAAGAATTTTCCAAATCGGTTCAGGCGTGTTCGAGTAATCGGTGAAAAAAAAAGATTCCGACGAATTGAGAACCTCCTCCTTTTTTGAAGTCAGTTAAAAAGGCGGTATAAAATATTTCGTGAACATTTCATTTTCCATTCATTGCTCACCGAATTCAACCATTTTAACTACACTTTATTACCTGTTTTATAGGTATTGAGACATTCTTATTCTTAAAATTCTTATGAGTGATTCTTAAAAATCTATAGCCCAAAAGATCATAAGTCAATGCCAGAATGTACAAATTATTTGTAAAAGGTTTATTTTTAGGAGAAGCTATGTTCCTCGAAATTGTACACGTAAACTAATTGTTCTAATTGTGAAAGGCGGCGATTAAATATAAAATTTGTCAGAGCAAAAGGTTCTGCGAAATAAGCCTGCTGGAGGTGCTATTAGTGCTAATTAAAAGGGACGTCGCGATTAATTCACGTTGCTACATTTTATTTAATATGGCCTGTTTAGTTAGAAATTGGTGTTCTTGGAAGCTTTTAGCCTCGATCAATTAAAGTATTGTAGGTTGTTTTGATAGAAATAAAACATTAAGATCTTTTTGTTCGATGTTCTGGAATTTATTGTTTTTAAGAAAAAAAATAGTCTCTCTCAAATAATATGTGGAAAGCTTGTGTTAGGAGTGGGTACGATAATAGTGCAACGGGTGGGTATCAAACCTAACTGACCTTTCAGTTTTCAGTCTACACGTTTAACCGAGGCTTCAAATTAGATCCCACAAATCGGATCAAGGTACAATGCTCCATTAAAGATGCTACACAATAATTATCGCACATTTTTCTGCTTCATCGGCTCTCTTTTCTTCATTTCAAATCAAAATTATTTATTTCACGTAGGCCAACCTCTGGCTCTTATGACACGACATAACTACCACCAGTTCTGAAAGCGGATTCTGCTGAGAGGAGCCGGCAAGAAACTCAGTAGTTGTTCTTTTCAAAACATAACTTTACAAATACTATTATGTAGCTATTACATTGTAATAAGTTATTATACTATTGTGAAGCAGTGATAGCCTAGTGGTTAGGACTGTGGTCTCCTATTCGGGGGTTCGCAGGTTCGATCCCGGATACGCACCTCTGACTTTTCGGAGTCAAAATATCACTCGTTTCAACGGTGAAGGAAAACATCTTGAGGAAACCTGCACACCTGAGAGTACTTCATAATGTTCTTGAAGGTGTGTGAAGTCCGCCAATTCGCATTGGGCCAGCATGGTGGACTATGGCCTATAAGTATAACCCTTCTCTGAGAGGAGACCTGCGCTCAGTATTGAGCCATTGATGGGATGATGATGATGACTATTGTGATTTGTGTGGGCAGCTGGATGCTCAGCCGAATTCTCCCATACAACTTTGTCATTAAGTAAAATAATATTAATCTTTTCATGTTCAGGTAGCAGTAGCGGTAGAAGAGAGGCGTTGGTGGTACCCGCGCGCAGCCCTTCAGCTGAGAGTGCTGGCCCCGACCGACTCGCTGATGTGTCTGATCGGGGCACGAGCACCGCCGGACGCACGTTTTGATGTTCACCAGACGTATGTATTGAAATAATGAAGGGAGATTGGCGAATTCCATAGAGTTTCTGACCCAGACGAACTGAACCGTGGGCCTCAAGCTCACGTTCACGAATGAAACTTCTCATGCTTGTTCTAGTAAACCAGTCTAACAAAAAGTTCATCAAAGTCTATCAAATAAAGTTGGGAGAAAAAGATAGTATATTCACTTGTATTGCCATGTAACGGTTGTTTATAATGTGTATATGTGAATAATTATATTTTTGATCCCCATCTTCTAAAAATATCGGGCTTACACAGAAAAATACTCTGAAAAATATTAATTAAAATTGAATGATTTCTGAATCTGAACGGTTTTTTAAAATGCTGGGTCAAAATTCGCCAACCTCCTTTAAAACGCAGATTGTTGTCACTGTTGTAGCCTGCGTCATACCAGCGTCGTCGCTCGTCAGCAACCCATCGCTGGTCCTTTACTGGGCACAGATCTACTCTCGGAATGAGAAGAAAGCGAGCAAGTTCACCAATATCACCTCTCGAGCTGTGTGCTCTCCTTCAATGTCAAATTTCATGTAGGCCAACTTGTAGCTCTTATGACAAGTCAAGAATCTACCACCGGTTCGAAAAGCTGATTTTGCTGAGAAGTGCCAGCAAGAGACTCAGTAGTTGCTCTTTTCAAAACAAAAATGTTACAAAATGTAGCTTACCAACTTATCTTGTGTATAGCTGAAGAAAAGCCGATTGCGTCCAAGCACTTCAACGTGATATTGACGAAATATTTGTGGCACGTGCGTCGTGCATGTTTCTGCCATTTGCATAAAAAGTGAACTGAAGTGACTTAGACCATAGTTCACTACGCTAGCCGAGTGTGGAGTGGTAGACTTCACACAGCTTATAGACCAATGTGAAAAACTCTCTGGTTTGCTTACCATGTTTTATTTCTTTAACAGTTTAAGCAAGTGATATTTAAGTGAAAGAGTACGAAGTTTTCTATCGAATACAATGTAAATATTAAGTAATCAATATCCGCGATGATGTTAAAACAGTTTTGCATTTATTAAAAAAAAAAAAATTTTACATTTTTTCGGCTTTTTAAATTAGCGCATACCAAGCTTATTCTGTTTGTCTAATTTTTAACTATTAATTCACTTATTAGTTATTTGTTATACAAGAGTTCAAAGTTGCTTTTTAACCGCTTGCTCAATTTTGATGACCGAGCAATGGAAGGTTTCTAATATTATATAATCCTGAGCGTTAGCGAGGGAATCAAAAGAGCACGAGGTGAAAAATCTTTGCACTCGAGTGCAACACGTAACTTTTCATCTCCCCATCGGTAGAATCACTCATTTTAGCTTTTTCATTTGTTTTCAAGTTTCGTGTTTTTAATCTAAGGTTTTAACAATATGACGTGAAAAGAAAATGGCGCGCGCATAGAAAATTAAAAAACAAGTACACCAAGAAGGTTCCGAGTCTGAGTTTTTAACAAATTAGAAAAGGTTGTATGATAAATTTGGCACCATGGAGGTAGAAGTAAATAGGTTTAATGATGTTTTGAATTCAAGTTCTTAGTGCACACGATGTTCTAAATTCAATTTACTTTATCCTCTAGCGGATAAAAACGGCTTTTGCACTCAGATATCGAAAAGCAAAAATACTTTTTCCGAGATGGGGAGATGAAAATAAAATTTTAATTTCATCTCCCCGCGCAAGACGGGGTTTTAAGGCTTGCCCCACCAATTCGATAAATAACAAACATAAACATAATAGGTATGAAAGTAAAGTAAAAAAAATATAAAGTAGTAGTAGGTCACTCTATGATACTCGAATATATTACTTCATTTCATATTTGTAAGGAGAACGCGCCGCTATCAATCTACGTAAGAGCGCATTTCGGTACTGATTAATGGCAGGTTCTCGTGCGGGGCATACGGGCATGATTCACTGCAAGCTGATACCTGATCAATATGTCATACCGCTTCCGGGATTACCTGCTAATGGCATTATATAATACTAGGTAGTAGACCAATGAGACAGTCTAGTTGACTGCCTCGTTTGTCTATTGGTTACCATGTGACATTGGTTATACATATGACGACCTCCCTGGCACAGTGGTGAGCGCTGTTGTCTTATAACTGGGAGGTCCCGGGTTCGATTCCCGGCGTGGTCAGTTTGGGTATTTATAATTTCTGAATTGTCTCTGGTCTGGTCTGGTGGGAGGCTTTGGCCGTGGCTAGTTACCACCCTACCGTCAAAGACGTGCCGCCAAGCGATTTAGCGTTCCGGCACGATGGCGTGTAGAAACCAATTAGGGGTATGGGTTGCATGTTAACTGCCATACCCCTTACAAGTTAGCCCGCTACCATCTTAGACTGCATCGTCACTTACCATCAGGTGAGATCGCAGTCAAGGACTAGCTTATCATAGAAAAAAAAAAGTTCGACTACGGTGGATGATGAGGTTTGATTCCCGGGTCGGACCAATAAAAATGCATTGGGTTTTTCTATCAAGAAATTCTCATACTAGCCCGAAGTTAGGAAGTTGGCGGTGTGTTGTCATCCGCGTGCCTCAGAGAATACGTAAAGGAGTCTTCTTGCGCCTGATCTCTCTGTCGTGTCAGATTTCCGTCTCATTGTACAATGTGAGTGAGGGAATAGAGAGTGCACATGTGGCTGGCTAATCTCTGAGAAGGTTGGCACGCCGTGACCGGATTCGGTTGGAAGGACATTACACGGCTAGTACAGTGCCTACTAATATACGATCTAATGCAAAGTCTACCCTTTGAAGATCGATTTAATCCAGATAAAATTTCTAGTAAAGCGCCCCAGCACATAGCAGTGAGCCACTGAGTACAGGCAGCATAAAACTGAGGCATGTGGAAGTCGATACAAGAGATCTTTATCCACTTATGCATGTATATTGGTTGATAGAGCAGAAGAAAAAACATCAATATAATAATTAATCCACGATTGCAATTTTATCAATTGCCAAATACTACAAATAATATAATCTGGATTAAAAATTTTGGATTAGATAGGTAGACCGGATAGATTCTACAATGCTGTCTTTTATATAATATCAAATATGGTTGAGCGAAGCAATGGCAGGGTCATGCGTCATGCTCGTGAACGGGTGCCACCAGCGGCAATGGGGTTACTTTCTGTCTGCCCGTCTTAACATGTGTTGAATTATAATTAGATATAATTACGTATGCTTTTGTGGAACTACCCTCATTGTGGAAACTCTGCATACATAGCATAATATCTATTAAGTATATTGTAAAAGTATTTTGAAAAGAGCAACTGCCGAGTTTCTTGCTGGTTCTTCTCGGCAGGAACGGCATTCCGAACCAGTGGTAGACTCATTGACGATTCAAAAGTACTTGTAAAAGTTTATTTGAATAAAAAACATTTCTATTATCTATTCTATTCTATTCTATAGCCGCTATAATTCCCAAGAAGATGAAAAAAGATGGATACGAATAAATAACAAAAAAATATAACGTAAGCCCCTATGTTTGAAATGTTATTTATTTGTCACAAAGACGTCGAGCCAAAATTAAAATACAACCCATCATACCGAGCATCATACAGTCGGCATGTAAGAACTCAATTTACCCGGATATTGCTATCTCATATGTCTCGGAAAACGCTTGATCGAACGCCTTTTATGTTATTGACAAAAGACTTATTGCGGTACAGTTGTGTCATATAAAGATGAATCCACGCCCTTCTTAACTGTGGTTCACATTAAGGATTCCTTTGAACTTTTTGTACTATAGCATTTTATTTTTTCACGAATTCCCTGGCCCACATAAAGCTCTAAGATCTTATAAGTGAGAGGTCCCAGTTTGATTCCAAGCAGGTTTAATCTGGTGAAAGCCTGAAAAACTTTGGCCATTGCTAGGAGGTAAGCAGGTAAGGTCAAGCCGCCCAGGTGTTAAATTTTATCGAAATCGGTCGAGCGGTTTTTAAAAAATCAACAATTTTTACACTTTGTAGTGGCTCGGGCGTTTGAAGTCGGTTTTTAAAAAGATTTTTTTATTATACACTGTATGAGTAATGATCTCTCTTTTCAACAGTCCAACAGAGCACGAAGAACAGCCAGGTCCAGAGTTTGTATCAGCCGGTGTGTCTCTCTTCGTTGGCGGGGGTGCTTGCGGCGGCGGCGTGCTGTACAGACAGAAGACCGCCCCCGCGTCCCACGCACCCGCACACCTTGTGCCGCCGGCTTCTCATGACCGACTGTGGATGTGGAAGTGCTTTAACTATACGTAAGTATCCTCTTTGAACTCAAAAAGCCAGCTGTGGGATTGCCTAAAAATGATTGCTACATCAATGGTTTTATTGGTGCATCAATGCATTAAACCAGCAGCGAGAAAGAACCAGCCAATTTTAACAGTGGAGCCAGGTAATTTGTCAGTGGAAGTTCTTGCGGTGGGGGCGTGCTGTACAGCTGCTGATAAAAAACCGCCCCCGCAATCCACGCGCCTACACACTTTGTGCCGCCGGCTTCTCATGACCGACTGTGGATGTGGAAGTGCTTTAACTATACGTAAGTATCCTCTTTGAACTCGAAGAGCAGCCAGCTGTGGGAATGCCTAAAAATGATGGCTACTGGCTGAATTTATGGCGTTCTTGTTGCATCAATGCATCTGAACCAGAGGTAACCAATCAAAGGTAATTTTTCGGTGGAAGCTCTTGCGGTAGTGGCGTGCTGTACAGACCAAGAGCCGCTCCCACAACCCACCCGCCCGCACACCTTGTGCCGTCGGGTTTTCATGACCGACTGTGGATGTGGATGTACGTAAGCATCCCCTTTTACCCTGAAGAGCAGCCAGCTAAAGGATTGTCTAAAAATGATGGCTACTTGCTTACCATTGGCTAAAATAAATCACCAATAGCGAGAGAGTACCAGCAAATCAGAGGTAATTGAGATTGTCACGCTGTAGCAATCATTTTAGACAATCCAACAGCAGATCCGAAGTTTGTATGAGTGTGGTCACTATTCGTCAGTGGGGTTGCTTGCGACGGCGTAAGGCAGAAAACTGCTCGACGCTTCTCATGATTGACTGTGGATGTGGAAATGCTTTAACTACATGTAAGTATCATCTTTGAGCAGCCAGGTCCAGAGTTTAAATCAATGGAAGACAAAAAAAATTAAGTGGCACTCGGGGACTGCCGCGGTAAAGCTATTGCATAGCATTTTTTATCAACTTATGCAATTATAATATTTATGCAATATTTTTTTTTGCCTAATAAAAATTATGCAAAAAAATAATTAAAAAACAAACAAACAAGAAAAGCGCACTGTCACTACTTCGCGAGTGAGATTCGAACCTGTGACATCATACTTCTTCTTCTTCTTTATCAACCTATAGACGTCCACTGCTGGACAAAGGTCTCCTGCATGGACTTCCACAGACTTCGGTCTTGCGCCGCTTGAATCCAGCGGCTCCCTGCGACTCGTTTGATGTCGTCGGTCCACCTGGTGGGGGGCCTGCCAACACTGCGTTTTCCGGTGCGGGGTCGCCACTCCAACACCTTGGGACCCCAACGACCATCAGCTCTTCGAACTATGTGCCCCGCCCATTTCCACTTCAGTTTTGCGACACGCTGAGCTATGTCGGTGACTTTGGTTCTCCTACGAATCTCCTCATTTCTGATTTGATCTCGCAGGGATACTCCAAGCATAGCTCTTTCCATCGCTCGCTGGGTGACCCTGAGCCTTCTTATGAGGCCCATAGTTAGCGACCATGTCTCGGATCCGTAAGTCATCACTGGCAACACGCACTTTTCGAAGACTTTAGTCTTCAGGCACTGAGGGATTTTGGACGAGAAGACATCTCGGAGCTTCCCGAACGCTGCTCAGCCGAGTTGGATTCGGCGGTTAATCTCTTTCTCGAAATTGGACCTACCTAGCTGGACTGTATGTCCCAGGTATATATACTCGTCTACAATTTCGAGCGCAGAGTTCTCAACGATTACTGGGTGGAGCGGACATCATACACCATACGGTAAAGAAAGCGGCCGCTCGCCCACTGCGCCAAACAGAGCCACTTGTGAATCTCTAAAATGTTGAACGCTTACTGAACGACAGTGTTAGGTTTATTTTCGTTACGGAATTTCTTGATTCGGTCGCCGCGCTCAAACTGTTTGTCCTAGTTCAAAGCCCGCGATAAAAGCTATGCAATAGCTTAAAATGTCCCCATGTAACCTGTGCTGCCGGCCTCGCTCGGTTACGTATCTAAATATCAGTCTAAACACAATGAGGAGCAAGTTAGGAGAGTTAATATTAAAAGGTAGTCGTCGATAGCAGTGGCGTGTCAGTCAAATTATGGGTCAAGGGTAGAGCGAATTTCTTAACAGCTATACTCTTTGGGTAAGTATTATGTGCAAGAAGAAAATTAATATTACTCCATTCACTACAAATCCTTATCATTCAACTCTGTTACCGTAGTTCTGTATTATTATTCATATCCTACATTAAATATTATACAAGCAACATTATAATAATTATAACAAATAAAACGCATAAGCTGCTTCTATAAATCTACCATCTGCCAACTGATCTGTAGGTTGTACGCTTTGTACGAGTAAGTTATGCGCTACCGAATGACAAACTGCGCTGTCCAACAAGGAATGTTTTTATTGGAGCAAATGTTGGGCAAATGAAAAAGCCGCGTGACGTTTGATGGAATTATGGTCCAGGAAAAGTTGGACATGACATGGTGAGTGATTAAGGTGAACCCACGTTGGAAATTATAATGAAACTGTTAAATAGGTATAATAAAATATAAAATGTTAATAGGTATGTAAAGAAAAGTAAAATTACAAAAGACGTATTGAGTTTGGAGGAAAATGCATAACAATCAATGATGCCTATTCACTCTTGCCTTGAAAGTACTGAAAATATACGGATATGATATGTGGCAAATATTATATAGCTCGCATATCGCTCAGCATTTAAGTTTGTATAGATACGTTCACGCCAAGCTATAACAGGGTAAATATTGTACGTAATATTGGCTTGATGTGTGGCGCAATAAGCTATACTTTAATAGCAAAATAGTAAATAGTATACGATAGAGTGTTCTTAATTACACTTCACACATTTTCTTACACATTTTATGTTGAATTCTATACCTACTTACGTAGTAAAAAATTAAAATAACGAAGCTAAGGTTGAAAAATCGGACTGCTAGGCCACAAAATATTATCACGTCAATCAATAAACCATAATCGCTCAATTCAATAACTCCTTGTTAATTAAAATGCAACATAATAAGCGTTAATTACCGCCATGGAAAATAGTATCAGCAACAAAGTAGCTCGCCAAAAAAGCATTTTCAATATTGCGTTCATTATTTCGACCATGTCAGTTAAACCCATCAAATTGGTTTGCGGATAATATTGTTTTTCGATAAAATCATTTCATTGTTCACTTTAATTATCATACAGTAACTGATCCTGGCTTGTAGAATGCATGTACAAAATTAACGTAATATCGTGTACAACAATTTCAGTGATCCGTTAATTGAGCTCGTTAGTTTGTTACTTGATACAAAAATAACGAACTTCCCTCATAGTTGACGATATCTGGATGCTTAAAATTAGCTGGTTCGAAGAAATGATAAAACATGTAATTGTAAAAATTGAAAACCTTAGCGGAATGAAAAACTTAATTCGGACCAAATTCAATAACTTGTCAACAAATTAAAATTTTACTAGAACGAATATCAATTAATTAAACGAACTAATACTAAGAAATTAACTATAACTTTATTTAGTGAAATTTGTGTAGTTGTGGTTGATAAAACATCATTTATATGTAAAAATTCTTAATAATTCTTATTAATTTATTCCTTTTTGGACATCGCATTCACTATTCTTTGTGTCTTTACTCTGCAGTTTTTACAGACTTTTATTTTTCCTTCCTTTTCAAGAGTCTTTCGCATAGGTATTATTTCGCATAAGCAATATTATTATTATGATGATTTAAATATAATTTATTCGCGTACAGATGTTTCTTGGTCTAACGTGCTAGGTAAATCAATAAGATGTGTGGCCAACACAAATAAGGGTTTTTGGAGGCGACTAGGGTAGGTTATTTAGCATTTCAAAAGTTGCCTTCTCGTTGTCTGATTAGTTTGAGAGTAAGAACAATTTTTTAAGGTTCCGTACCCAAAGGGTGCCAACGGGACCCTATTACTAAGCCTCCGCTGTCCGTCCGTCCGTCTGTTAGCGGCCTGTATCTCGTAAACCGTAATAGATAGACAGTTGAAATTTTCACATATTTTGTATTTCTATCGCCGCTATAACAGCAAATAATAAAAATTAAATTAAATTAAAAAAATTAAATTAAAATATTTCCATGGGTGCATGGAAATATTTTAATTAAATTTTTTTAACGGAACCCTAAAAGAGCGAGGCCCGACTCGCACTTGGCCGATTTTTCTTAAACGGCGATTATATGAATCAAGGAACGTTCTAGACGAAGCCCTATCTTCGGCCACATCATTAAATTTCATAGCATAGAGACTCTTGTGATCAAGCTTGTGCTTATCCATGCTCTTCATTGTCCACAGAACACAGCTGTCTACAGACGGTGTCACAATCGCAGCACCATCAGAAGCAGGACGTTGGTCTCTTTGGGCTCTATCTCTGTCTAACCGCGGCTTACGCTTCTCCGCACCAAGAACTATAAACGTCTTCCGACCGATACAGCTTGATTTCTTCCTTCCCCCAGCGCTGAAGGTTGGAGAAACGGTGGAAGTCGACGTGAAGATCACCAATAACATTAATAATTGCATGGATGTGAGTATTCTAATATTTCAATCGGTATCGACTTCTTTGAGCGTCGTTTCTGGCAGGCATAGCTTCCTAGGTGACATACTCTCGTAGAAATTGTGACAACAAGTGTAAATTATAAATTTAAAACACCCCCGATATGTGAATCTATAGCCGATATACCTGACATCCTGTTACCCAGTTTTCTGCTCTATCAATAGACACTCCTCCTCGATCCTCGGACCTCGATCCTCACACCTACTCATTGAGATCATTGTAATGAGCCCAAACACACCACACAACATACCTGCTGAAGTTGCTGAGGAGTTGGGCATCCCGCAGACTACTTGATGCTGCAGCATCAGCTCAAATTTACCATGCCTTGGAAATAATCCGTAAAACCCTTATTCACCCGTAAAATCATTATCCGTAAAGCTTGTATGACCCTTTAATCAAGTAGGAAATGAGTTGATGATCATCAAACGCCTGAGCAGATCTTTACAAATAAAATATAGCTAAGATCCACCTCGATTACATAAGCTTTCAAACAGAAAAACCCGCATCAAAATCGATTCATTGGAGAGGCTGCTACGAGGGAAAAGACAGATACACAGATAAACTCTTACACAGATACATAGATATTAGATGCACAGATACTCACGTTAAACTTATAACACCCCTCTTTTTGCGTCAGGGGTTAAAAATAACGCTTGATCCGACTCAGATCGATAATATTATTTGGTGCTGAATACTGTGAGTACTTTAAATTTACATTAATTGAAGTACTCAAAGGAACTGCTATATAGTATCCTTATAAATTGGATTTATTCAGAGCTTCCTGATTAAATGTAATCTTATATTATTTCCGTTACCTCGTATTGTATTTACGAATTAATTTGTACACTCCGAATGACTTCGTTATTGTAATCCAAACCTTATTCTACCTTAACATTTAGTTCATAATTGGTTGCAGTGTTGATTGAGATTATTATTTGATGTTTCTGCGCCACCTTACGTAGGTTTATTCGCTAAAATGAATTGGGTGAGGAATACATGAACTAATTATAATATGTGAGGGTGTCAGAATTTTCCAAATCACAATAATAAACGGTAACAATTAGTCGTGTGGAAGCCAATTAGAGGCGAGTCTTTAAAACCTGTGTGACTATTATGTAATACTAATACTTCTTTCAAATAAAGTAAAAAGAATTGCGGTCCCAGTGTAAACTGTAAACTAAATAATATATGGATGAAATTGTTGAAAGAACCGGGTTTCCTTTTTTTTTGGATAAAAAATAACCTTTGACACTCTCCAGGTCCTCAACTGTACCCCTGAAAAAAATCACATCAACGCCCCAGTACAGTGTGATTAAAGGACAAGCAAACAAACTTTCGCATTTTTAATATTAAGTTTGTATTTTATATAAAAAGTTTATGGAACTTTAGGTCGCCCCGCGATAAGATGCATAGAGCATGCTTGCAGCCCTAATCTGCGAGCGTGATGAAATACACAAATCTCTAAAAACGCCTAAACTCTAATGTTTCTTTCCCAAGAACTCAACAGAAAACCAACTTCAAGCAATCGCACCACTGCAAAATAAATGTCGCAAACGTTTATTTTAAAGCGACCGTAGCTATTTGTTTGCAAACTACGAGAGCCATCGAGTAAATGAGGATTTCCAACGGAAGCCTTTGCCAAATAGTCCGTTAGACACTCGTTTTTGATGTGGACGTCCTGTACGTAACTCAGTATTATTTACATTGCTTGGGATACCGTATTTGTATCAAGTTTCAGCAAACATTTAAATAAACTAGTTTTAACTGACAATGACGACTCTGGAATCCGGATGGCAAACGAATATTTATTGCGTTTTCGTAAACGTGAAGTTAGGTAGGTTCTAAAAATCTGAATGTTTGTTGCTATTTCAACAATTCATTTTAGCGAATGTGAAGTAAGGTTTTTTTAAAACCGTTAACGATATCCTGTACAATCTATTAAGTAAGTTGATCTGTTATGCCGTTGCTGCGTGATTGAAGAATATACCAACATACTACGACTTCGTCTGGATGGAAATATGTTTTAAATCCTGCGGGAACGCTTTAACTTTTTGGAATAAAAAATATAACCTACATAAATGTCACTCTGTAGGTCCACAACTACGAATATGCAAAAAATCAGGTACATCCATTGCTCAGTTATTGCGGTGATTGCCAATAAACACTTTAGCTTTCATACAATTAGCAGGAATGGTTGGCGAGTTAAATATATTGTGGTTAAACCATGCTATAGGTATTAGGTACCTATTTTGAGTTCATAATTATTTGATTGGACCTATATTATAATAATATCTGAAAGCTTCATAAACCATACCAAGAAGAAGTATGTACTCTCAGGGAGATACATACAAGCTTGCTTGTTTTTTATACAAGCTTGCACAAAACTCACGGTTTTATTCACAGGCTGTTTCAATAGAACTTCAATCGTACCAAAAACATTTGGTGGCAACAAAATCTTCATGTTATACGAGTAGTGTCCTATCCCAATATTTAAAAAATGCATTCAGGAGAGTACGTGCGTAGTGATTTGTTTGGGAACGGCGTCGTCCATCGAATTCCAATAGGGGATTTGGATTTCCATCCAGATCACATGCCAAATAGACCGTTAGACAATGTGTCCTAGCGAAGCTGTTTGCAATTCTATTAGTTGCAACGTTTGGGATTCTGTCACCAGGATTAAATGCTGCCAAACTTTTAGAGGGATGTAAATAAACATTTTTGTGAATTCTTTGTTAAGTTTTGGTTTCACGTAGTTTAAATTGAAACTTTTTTCTTAATTAATTACTAGATGACGCCTGTGACTTTATCGTGTTTTTTTTAATTCCCGCGGGAACTACTTAATTTTCCGGGGTAAAATGTTATCACTTCCAAATTTCATCCAAATCGGTTCATTCGTTGTGGCGTGAAAGATTATCAAACATCCTTCCATCCATCCATACATTCATCCATCCATCCATCCTCACAAACTTTCGCATTTATAATATTAGTAGGATTCTGCCCTTTTTGGGGCTTCATACCAAAACGCATTGATGAACTGTGGATAGCCTAAAAACCTAAAAATACATCTCTGACTTTTCCGAGTTTTTGCGTTTTAAGAAATTGAATATCACTTGCTTTAATGATGAAGGAAAACATGCATGCCTGAAAGTTCTCCATAATATTCTCAAAGGTGTGTGTGAAGAAGGTAATAATACATATTATAATACTTTACACACATGATTTTCTGCTCTAATGATCAAAACAGAAAAGCAAAAGACATAATAAAAAATAAACTTGTGAACGACAACGACAAAATTAAAAGGTATACTTCAGAAGCATCGTCACAAACTTTCATTACAAAATAAACCAACTGACTCCACGTAAAATTCGTTTTCCAAATCGCTTTGGAAACTTTCGCAATACTCCTCAAGCAGTTCCTTTTAGTATCTAATTAAGAACAAAGAGTTCGTTCATTTGCGAGATGACAAAACGTACACAAAGTTGATAAAAGTTTTAATTTCGCGAAACAAGAGCGAATTGTAATCAAGCGGACTTGTGAACTAGTTTGCATAGCCATAGTCGAAATGTGTCTCCCGGGGGTAGACTAAATTTCAACAGCTACGTTATGTGGAGCACATACTAGCTTCCGAAGTTTGTTCAGGACTCAGGTGTTTCTACTAACCGGTATCTAGTACTTGTGTGTGTATTTAAAGGTGTGTATGTAGTGTATGACTTTTGACTTTTCAGTGTTGAAAATAGGCTTTGAAAAACCTTCCTTTTTCAAATCAATAATGAGATAGTGAATTCATCTTGTAGATGAATTTGCCACCACAAATAACCCAAGATGTCTAACTACTGCTACTGCTCATTAGTTGTACAATAATATTTTGTAAAATTAGGTAGGTACCAGGTTTTTATCCTACTGTAAAATCGCTCTTTTTGACAATGGTGATTTTTGAAACATGACTATTGACTTCATAGTCGTAATTCCTAGTTTCATGATTGACTTGTCATTTTTCATCTGTGAAATTTATAGCTAAATTTTTTTCTTTCACTTGCTATGATCTTTCAAACAAGATATCTATCTATCTATATAAATAAAAATGAATTTTGGTAAGCGCATAACTCAAGAATGGATGGACCATTTCGGTTAATTTATTTTTTTGTAAGTTCCTTAAGGTCCACGGAAGGTTTTTATAAAAAAAAAAAACTAAAAAAATTTAATTTTTACTTTTAACTTTTGACAGAACGAAGTCTGTCCGGGCAGCTAGTTAGCAATAAAAACACAACTTATTATTTTTTGGGATCGATTTCACCAACGTAAAATGTCTTTTCCGAGCGCAGATTTTCAATACAATTTATTACTCGATTACCTCATGGGCGTCGTGGGGGGAATCTGCGCTTAAGCAGAAATCCACGCCTTATAGGTTGAACTTATCATGAGTAGATAATGATAAAACTGGAATAAGCTGTATCATTATCTTCTTCACCTTTATCAACCTATAGACGTCCACTGCTGGACAAAGGTTTCCTGCATGGACTTCCACAGGCTTCGGTCTTGCGCCGCTTGCATCCAGCGGCTCCCTGCGACTCGTTTGATGTCGTCGGTCCACCTAGTGGGAGGTCTGCCAACACTGCGTTTCCCGGTGCGGAGTCGCCACTCCAGCACCTTGGGACCCCAACGACCATCAGCTCTTCGAACTATGTGCCCCGCCCATTTCCACTTCAGTTTCGCGACACGCTGAGCTATGTCGGTGACTTTGGTCCCCTACGGATCTCCTCATTTCTGATTTGATCTCGCAGGGATATACCGAGTATAGCTCTCTCCATCGCTCGCTTATCATTATCTACTTATAGATATTAATAAAGCTTATTTTGACGACCTCTCTGGCGCAGTGGTGAGCGCTGTGGTCATATAACTGGGAGGTCTCGGGTTCGATTCCCGGTGGGGTCAATTTGGAAATTATAATTTCTGAATTGTCTCTGGTCTGGTATGGTGGGAGGCTTTGGCCGTGGCTAGTTACCACCCTACTGTCAAAAACGTGCCGCCAAGCGATTTAGTGTTCCGGCACGATGGCGTGTAGAAACCGATTATGGGTTGAATGTTCACTGCCATACCCCTTACAAGCCAGCCCGCTACCATCTTAGACTGCATCGTCACTTACCATCAGGTGAGATCGCAGTCAAGGACTATCTTGTCATCGAATAATAAAAAAAAAGATTCTTTATAAATTTTAAAAGTAATATTAATCGACCACAATCAAACATAAATACCTATAGTAGTTGGTAATACACATAATATAAGTAAAAAGAAATAAACAGAACTGTAACGACAGAATAATATGTAATAAGCCTCTAAGTTTAGAGTAATCTGATCTGGTTAGGGTCCAATTTACCCTAGTGGCAAATATTTGTATTTGACACGGTCTGCCGAATATCTAACAAAGGGATTCGCTGTAACCAAACAATAAACATACATTAAAATTGAAGTGAAATAATAATATGAAGGATAATATTTACCAAATGCTACTAGGAGAAAAAGGAATTGATGATGAATTGGTACCTACTTACTGGTTTTTTAAATGATAAACCGATGCATAGGTAAATTAATTAATTTGTACATTTTTATCGTGCATCAATTAAATAAACTTAAGAAATAGGGAGGTAAAACCTGGAAGCCTCACCTCCTCAACCTCATTTTCAAAATCTAATGAGCAGTTAAGCAATTATGTAAGAACCGATGAACGGACAAACACATACACTACACTGTATATTATTTAACCTTCCGAGCTCGAATAAAATGCTTGGTATGTAGAACCTCGATTATATCGACCCTTTATGAATAGACTTGACAGTGGTTAGGACTGTGGTCTCCTATTCGAGGGGTTTCAGGTTCAATCCCGGGTACGCATCTCTGACTTTTCGGAGTCATGTGCGTTTAAGCAATTGAATATCACTTGCTTCAACGGTGAAGGAAAACATCGTGAGAAAACCTGCACATCTGAGAGTTCTCTATAATTTTCTCGAAGGTGTGAAGTCCGCCAATTTGCATTGGGCCACCGTGAGTGACTATGGCCTATAAACCTTTTCTGAGAGAAGATCTGCACTCAGTAGTGAGCCGTTGATGGGTTGCTAATGATGATGATGGTGATAAGAGTAGTACCTAGGTATTTGTAACAGACAGAAATATGTTTCTTATTTTAATAGTTAATAGGTATCGAAGTACTCGTAACCTATTGAAAATAACTGTATTTAATACGTTATGAACACAAATTGTATCTTATACTGGGTATTACTTACGTTTAATGAACAATTATAGCCAATTCAGTGAATCGTGTAGTCACTTCAATAACTTAGTAGTCATGTCTACGATACTCAAGGGATACTTTCTCGGAATTAGCTCGGAGAGTTATAGCATCCACTTCATATTATCTCCAGGCACGCCGGCTTCAACTTCCAGTGGGATACCTTAGAGGAGTTTACACCTTCAATATTAAATAAGTGTGCAATATCCTAGCATCATAGCAAATAAGCTCGAAAAATCGGATGCTCATGATCACACTTCAAAGTTTCAAACCTCAAAGTTTAGAACATTGATGCAAGGTGTACAAGACAAAATTTTGGAGAGTGTGCTCAAGAACTATTTAACTTCCCCCATCACCTCATACTAACGAATCACAACACATAGGTCTGCAAATGCACCGCTACCTTGTTGGAATTCTAGGGACATGCATTAAGCACTTTGCTTCCAGCAGTAGTTACCGTAACATCATCTCAACCGCTCACTGGGTCTCAAAATGAAGAGGCTTTAGGCCATTATATTCTGCCCTACTGGGCCAAGTGAGGATTAGCAGACTTCACACACTGAGAAAAGTATGAGGAACTGTTAGGGGTGCATATTTTCTAACGATTATTTTTTCACCGTTAAAGCAAGTGACTACAAGCATTCCACAATTCACAATTCTTCTTCTTCTTCTTCTTATTTATAAACCGTTAGACGTGCACTCCTGGACAAAGGTCTCTTGCATGGACTTCCACTCGCTCTTGCAGCGCCTGAATCCAGCGGCTCCCTGCGACACGTTTGATGTCGCCGGTCCATGCACAATTGCAAATTGCAAATTGTGCATTGTGGAGTTGGTATCAGAGCGAAACGTACGTCAAGTGTTTAAAATGTTGTTTGGCGGATTATAGCAAAGGAATATTACTTTTTCTTTGACTACAAGGTTTATTAAGCAGTGATAGCCTAGTGGTTAGTACTGTGGTCTCCTATTCGGGGGGTCGCAGGTTCGATCCCGGGTTCCCGGGACCTCTGACTTTTCGTTTCAAACATCGTGAGGAAACCTGCACATCTGAGAGTTCTTCATAAAGTTCTCAAAGGTGTGTGAAGTCCGCCAATTCACATTGGGTCAGCGTGGCGGACTATGGCCTATAACCCTTCTCTGAGAGACCTGCGCTCAGTAGTGAACCGTTGATGGGTTGCTAATGCTGATGATGATGACAAGGATGACAAGGTTTATTCATTTTTTCCAGGTGACCGCTCTTTTAGCTCTCAGTGCGGGCGCAGCGTTCGCAAGCACCGGAGCTTTGTACGTCACTGAACGTTTGCGGCTCGGACCCCGAGGAGGGACGCAGTTAGTCGTGCGAGTGGCTGTTAATACTCCTGGAAGGAAGAATATTACGGGTGAGAATTAAAGTTATTTATTTAATATTTCCACACTTACACACATAATTACAGGAAAAATCCTAATACGCTAGTGTAACAGGTCATATGCAATTAACTAGTACAACACAATACAAATTTAAAAATAGGTTGTCTGTAAAGTCGGTTTACGGACGATAGTTTTACGTGATAACGTCATAAAGAAACATTGATGAAAAATTGCATACTTTTATGAATTGAATTGAATTATTATCACTGAATTATCATTATTTTGTATAATACAAAGAAGGAGCTAATTGAAAATTACAATTGTCTCTAGTCACAAGCCAACGCTTGGGCCGATCGTGCCTCTCTATCGCTTGTTCCGCGGTCTTGCTTGCACGCGCAGGCTCAGGCGGAACGTGATACTTTTTCGTGCGTGCAGCCGGTATTCATCGATTTATAAGACGTTATCACGTAAAAAAAACTATTAAAAAAGTAATCTAACATTCAAAATAAAATAATCATTATAATTGTAACATATGAACCACATTGCAATCCTTATGAGCTCACTCAGAGCGCAACAAAACAAGTCGATCCGCTCCGCCACGAAGTAAAGGATGCGAAGTTATGGCTATCCTAAACCAGTACTAACTTGAGGAATCGATAGAGCCTGATATCTATGCCATAATGAGACGAGTAGGTAGCCTTCTTCTGAGAGAGACGCTGTACATTTTTGAACAGCATTCTCAAAAGCAAGCAGTATTTTTATATATTGACTTAGATCTGTATAATTTCGAAAGAGTAATAGGAAATAAAAGTTAGGTGATTTTTTACTTCAAAAATGACCCAGCTCTTTGTCAAGCTCTATTTCACGATTGAACTTTTCTAAGTTTTCTACAAGCTATCATACCTACCTAATAATTTGTTAGGAAGTATCTAAGCAGATGTCCGCAGTACCTAATAAACCTACTCCAGACATAATTTAATACAATAATAATATTATGAACTGAGAACCTGAAGTAATATTACTCTGAAAGATCAAAGTGGATATAAATGAAATTTCTTTGTTGTTTTATTCAAAGAAGCTATTTTTGTCTTTCCTAACCAACAAAGCAAACGTTTGGAGGTATTCGTAAGACGGTAACATAAAGCTCTCATAATATACATACATACTATATAATATCTACTTACCTTAAAAGCCCTCGGAAAGCCCCAGATTTTTCCCGTCGATCCCTTGCTTAATTACTGCGTGACTGAAGAAACAATCAAGAATCAGACTTTCGCATATTAAAATATTAGTAAGGATTATTTACTAGCCAATATTTACAAAAGCGAGAGCAAAAAAACCCTTTTTGACGACTAAACATTGATGATCCCTACTCCAAAAGAGTTCGTAACATAACTGTAAGCAAAGATTCGCAATCCTCACCCAAGCAATATTTGAAGGAAAATATTTTAATGAAGTTCACGAGCCAAATTCTCGGCATCAGCCAACGTCGCCCCTAATTGTTAAACCAGAGACGCCCAAACTTTATGCCTTTATAAATGCTCGCGCAACAAAAGAATTTCTAGCTGCCTAAGTAATTATTTCCGAAGTATCAACTCGGTGTTGACTGTTGGAATAGGCGTTATTAACTCGTAAAGTTGTGCTATTTTGTTCGAAAATTTGAAAAAACAAAGTGTAGCGGTTTCGTGATTAAGAATTCTGCCTCCTTGGAGAGGTGCGAGTTTCGAATCCCATTCCTTTAACTTTTAGGAATTCAAGCATTTATGAAATGCTAGCATGATGTGTATTATATAGAGATGTTGATATTCACCAAAGGGGTTGTTTCAAAAATATATGGAGCCTGGGCCAGGTCTTTGTACAGTCTTTCAAAATGTTTGGAGTCATGAAATAGTGATTATTTTTTCTTTATTTCTCATTAAAAGGTCCTTTTTACGAGGTACAAAGCGAAATTATTTCGCAAAATAAAAGCGCAACAATATGGCGTTCTTTTTGACAATGACACGTACTTACACGAGTCAAGAAGACATTTGACATAAAAATAGCCACAATCAACAGCAATTGATATTTGACATACCAGCAATTGACGTTTTGACAAAGTACATAGACAACAAAAGCAGATGGATGCACTTCGGGAGTTGCCATTCTACAGATGTACCCAATTATCAATTTTATATTTGTACCTCTTATTCACTGTAATTCTAGAAAAAAGCATATTTTATTTCAATTTCTATGATTTAATACTATTTTTTGGTGTAGCGTACAAGTACCTGGCCCTAGAATCTAGATGAAACAACCCCTTTCAAGTTTCAACATCTCTAATACACATCATCTACGGTATTCCATAATACCCTAATATTCTAGAAATTTAAAATAAGTTATCTTACTTTATGTACCCAAACAAAGCCTTATGAAAATGTTCTTAGACAACGTGAAATACCTAATATTATGTTCCGGCAAGCATAGCTCAGGCTGTACAAAATCTCATTTCACAATGAAAGTCAACACGGCAGAATTTCCGCAAGCAATTTTACTCTTTATTGGACAAACTTCTTGAAACGTAGTGCTCATAGTATACCTGTTTTGTTAGCGAAACATATTGATCGAGTTTGTACTATATTGTGAACTAGGTGATGTCCGCGACATCGTCCGCGTGGATTTGGTTTTTAAAATCCCTCGGGAACTCTTTGATTTTCCGGGATAAAAAGTAGCCTATGTCACTCTCCAGGTCCTCAACTATACCCATGCAAAAAATCACGTCGATCCGTAGCCCTGTTGCGGCGTGATTGAAGGACAAACCAACAAACCAACAAACAAACACACTTTCGCATTTATAATATTAGTAAGGATAGCCTGACGTGAAATCGTAGTCTCGTCAAGAAGAACCGGTTGTTCGTATTAAATGCCGATTTCACCAACGTCGAGTGACGTTTATCCGAGGAATAAATTGGGCGTTCTAACAGTTTTTCTATAGAAAAACTGTCAAAATATCAAATTTACGCTCGTTGTAGCTAGTAGTGCCAATTTCACCATTCTCGAGTAACGTTTAATCGAGTTATTAGTAAGAATGAGAGCAATACATTGTTACACCTAACAATAACTACTAACAAGTTTGTTAGTTGTTACTCTGTTGACTGCAGTTATCAACTGTGTTATTTCACAGCAGCCAGCAAGGCATCGTTCTTATGTGTTACGACTGTTAAACAAAGTAATAGTTTTGTGAGGTTGGAAGGAACTATTGTTATTTATTTTCTCTATTATTTTTAAATAATATCTGTAATTAGGGTTCCGTACCTCAAAAGGTAAAAAAAGGAACCCTTATAAGATCACTTTCTTGTCCGCCTGTCTGTCCATGTGTCACCACCGATTTTCTCAGGAACGGGGGGATCTAGCAAGTTGAAATTTATACCAGATACTGAAGTCTATAGTCCCTATTAGGTGTATAAAAATCAAGGTCCTGAGTCAACACGATAAAAAGATATGGGCAGATTTTCGCGAAAACTTGTAAACCATTTACCTTAATTTACAACTTTTTTATTTTTCAGAATTTTCCCTTTACTTTTGCTGTAAAATATTGCTTTTAACCAAAATTGACAATTTCAGGTAAACCGGAAGTACCCTATAGCTTTTGGGTCAAAAACCTATATGGTAGTTCCCGTTAACCTAGAATCACGAAATTTGGCAAAAAGCAAGGCAAGAAATTTGGCACAAATAAAGGAAAAATTCCAAAAAATAAAAAGTTGAAAATTATATTAATAATATAATAGCGGTATGGGTAGGTACGGAACCCTCGGCGCACGAGTTCGACTCGCACTTGACTGCTTTTTTTAACTGTGCTGATAAATACACCTCACCCCTAGTTCTGTCTGTTTTGTATTGAAAATCTGTCAAAACGTCAAAATTATTCTTCGGTTTAACGTTACTCAGTGATGTTGAAATGGCACTTAAATATAAAAATAGTATTCGAGTTCTATTCAGGATATTTCTTTTACGGATATAAAGCTTCGTAATTACATTTTATAGAATACCTATAACAATATTGCGCCTCCATTTTATAACCAATATTATCTCTTTAATATAATTATAATGCTAATTACCATACTTTTGACGTCGAGGAAAATTGAATTTACGATTTTATGTTCGGGAATAATGTCCATCAAAATTATAATTATTAGATTTAATTCGGGCGTAAAAAATTGAGGCTATTAGTGTTTTATGTCGAAAAAATTAAGTGGCACTCGGGGACTGCCGCGGTAAAGCTATTGCATAGTATTTTTTATCAACTCATGCAATTATAATATTTATGCAATTTTTTTTGCATAGTAAAAATTATACAAAAAAAAAATATTAAAAAACAAACAAACAAGAAAAGCGCACTGTCACTACTTCGCGAGTGAGATTCGAACCTGCGACATCATACACCATACGGTAAAGAAAGCGGCCACTCGCCCACTGCGCCAAAGAGAGCTACTCGTGAACTTCTAAAATGTAGAACGCTTACTGAACGACGGTGTTAGGTTTATTTTCGTTACGGAATTTCTTGATTCGGTCGCCGCGCTCAAACTGTTTGTCCTAGTTCAAAGCCCGCGATAAAAGCTATGCAATAGCTTAAAAAAATTGTATATAAGAAAATTTTTGGCAAATCGACCGGAAAAGCCAAAAAATCGGGATAGTATTTTTGTACTAAAATCTAATTTTCTTCATTAGTAAATCGCATCCGTACCAAGCCAGGGTGGGTTTCTAGTAAATAACAAAATAATATATCATAGACGTATCTAATTTATGTAACTACCAATATCCGAAATTAACATTTAAACTGAATATGTCAGCACAATCACGTTTAATGACGTCATTCCGTGAATTATTATGCAAATGAGAGCCGCTATCACAATGCACTGCGGTATGGGGAGGATATACATTAACCTTACCATCAACACGCGAATTTTAATCTTGGTTTACCAACTATTATTATGCTATTACATAAGCAGTGATAGCCTAGTGGTTAGGACTGTGGTCTCCTATTCGGGGGGTCACAGGTTCGATCCCGGGTTTCCTCTGACTTTTCGGAGTCAAGTGCATTTAAGCAATTAAATATCACTTGCTTCAACGGTGAAGGAAAACATCGTATGGAAACCTGTACCTACACCTGAGAGTTCTTCACAATGTTCTTGAAGGTGTGTGAATTCCGCCAATTCGGCCAAAATTGGGCCAGCGTGGTGGACTATGGCCTATAACCCTTCTCTGAGAGGAGAACTGCGCTCAGAAGTGAGCCGTTGATGGCTTGCTTGATGATGATGATGATGATTATGCTATTATATTATGGTACCAATTTTGTTGTACGTACTCAATCTATAATATAATAAAACTGTAACAGGTCCAATTCTGTACATTGAAGATATTTTGAAAATTTTTGTTTGAGGGCACTCTATAATCGATACTGAAGCCAAAACAATTTTTTTTTAATCTTTTGTCTGTCTGTCTGTCTGTCTGTCTGTCTGTATCTTGGCCGCGCATCACGCCGAAACTACTGGACGGATTTAAATGAAACTTGGCATGATTTAAGTTCATACTACGAGGTATAATATAGGATACTTTTTATCCCGAAATTCAGCATGGTTCCCTTGGGAGAGGGGATGGAAATCAAAATGTGTATTTAGCTGTAATTTATTAAGGCGTATTCCGATTTCATTCATTCTTTTTTTGTTAGAAAGCGGGTACTTTAGAGATTGTCCTGTAATTATTTCAAGGTCGTCAATTTAGAAGTTCAGAAATTATAGACATCACAATCTTCAGTATAAGGTCCAAATAACTTGAACCCCGGAATCTAAAGGATACTTTGAATGTACGGCTCATCTTAAGCTGGCAAGCGTACTTTATCGTATAAGCCAATATTTTGTCAAAGTCAAACTACTCCAAAGGCGTCAGATTTTGCCAAACGATCATTATACCTACATACTATATAGTAGGTATGGATGTAATACATCGTATGGACGTAATGTTACAGTGTTTTCCTATGCAATTTAATATTCTAATCATACTAACACTAAAATGCGAAAGTGTGTTTGTTTGTTGGTTTGTCCTTCAATCACGCCACAACAGAGCCACGGATGGACGTGATTTTTTGCATGGGTACTATAGTTGAGGACCTGTAGAGTAACATAGGCTACTTTTTATCCCGGAAAATCAAAGTGTTCACGAGAGATTTTAAAAACTAAATCCACGCGAACGAAGTCGTGGGCATCAGCTAGTACTTAATAAAAATGCTGCTTAATCAACAGAATTTGCAAATCATGTTCATGAGTTTTTGCCTAAGCATGCATACCTAGATAATTATTATTAATATACTAGCTGACCCGGCGAACTTCGCACTGCCAAATTATCTATATTATAAATAAAACAAATACTACTAATACCTACTACTATAACTACTACTACTACAACAAATACAATAACTACTACTAAAACTAATACCACAACTACTTCTACAAATACTACTACAACTACTACTTTTGCAGGAATTATTGCAGGAATCAAATACTACAAAAGTGAAGTCTAAATTAAAACAAAATCTTAAATATCAAATTATTTTATTATAGAAAATAAACTATTTTCACGCCGTGATTATAATTTTTAGCGACTTACGAACTCTACCTACTATTTTCACGAAGATATCTTGCATCCACTGTTTCTTTCTTTTTTTTTAACCTAAAAATATGTAAAGTGAGTTGACGTAGACTATTTCAAATATTATGTCCCTTCCAAATTACGCACTACATCAGCAATAAAGTCACTGAATTTCTATTATGCCAGGAAATTCGAACTTGTTATGTGGTCATAAAGATTTATTTCCGTTGTTTAATTCATAGAATGTAGCGTGGACCTTCCAAACGGCTAAATCAGAACAAGTATAAATCCTTCTTTTGGAACGAAGTTCCTTATCGCACGTTGCGAAAGGGGGCTAGCAAAAAATTAACACCAAAAGTTGTAACGACACTTTTATACATTTTTTGATGGCCTAAAAAAATATCTTATATAATAATTTCAACGAGTTGTGCATCGCTCCCGTGGCGCAATTGGCTCGCGTGCGGCTGTTAACCGAAAGATTGGTGGTTCGAGCCCACCTGGGGGCGCGCAATTTTATTTTCATTTTTTATTTTATAAAATTATTTTTATTTTAATATTTTATAAAATCGATATTTAGGCTTCCCTGGGGTCGATTTTTATCGATAAAAAAATCATGATAAAAAATGTATACCCGAATAATTATTTTCTTTATACCTCGAATAGAACTTGAAATTAATATTTTTATAATAATAACTTCGTTCCTATCTGGTGTCCCACGGACACCACAAGACTTTTTTTTATTTAGTCTATGTCAAAGATGCGTACCGGAAGGTACCGGGGATAGAATCTCGGACCCCCAGAAAAAAGGCTCAACTCGTAATCACTATATTTGAGCCAAAGTCTGTACGAAATGTTAACAAACAAAGGTTTGCTAAGCAATCGTTGTCAGGCATTTGTTATGAACATATTGGAAAATTAGAATAATATTATCTTAAATTGCGTAGCAAAGAAACGCCTCCAAGCCCACTAGGACCGGTTAAATCTGAATTACAAATCGTAACCAAGTAAAAACAAAACTCTTGACTCTTAGTACAGGTCCCAAGAGAGATCTTCCTTCACCCATCTGTTTACCAAATGAAAAATATTTTTTATCGAATATTATCTATAAAAAAACAAATCGCAATTGTATTGCTTATTAAAATATATTCAAGGCTATTTTAAATAAAATAAAACTAATTAAAATTTTTGTTCATGTTTCACTCTCTTTTTTAACGAAAGAACTTACAAGAACTTAAAATTAATATTACTGGAACTGGAACATGCAAATGTTGTATTGCCTACCTTTTTCTGTTCCCTATTACCGGACAAGCAGGTATATTGTTATATTGTTGTTTTGTTTTCTAATCGATATACCTAAATATATATATATAAAAGAAAGTGGTGTTAGTTACACTATTTATAACTCAAGAACGGATGAACCGATTTGGCTGAAAATTGGTGGAGAGGTAGCTTAGAACCAGGAGACGGACATAGGATACTTTTTATCCCGTTCGACCGCGTTTCCGTTAAGTCACTATAAAACGTGGTATAACAAAAACGCATCTGACATGGAATAACAAAACGCAAATGACAGTGGAATAACAAAACGTAAATGACAGCTAAACGTAATTTTGTCTTTGGTTAAGTATGTTAAAAAATTTGACAATTATAAAAAGTGTTATAATAAAGCATTACTGATATTATAAATGCGAAAGTGTGTTTGTTTGTTGGTTTGTCCTTCAATCACGTCGTAACAGAACAGCGGATTGATGCGATTTTTTGCATGGGTATAGTAATGGATGTAGTAGTGGTTCCTCAGACCAGGAGAGCTACTTTTTATCTCGGATTATGAAAGAGTTCCCGCGGGATTTTTAAAAACTAAATCCATGCGGACGAAGTCGCGGGCATCAGCTAGTATATAATAAAATAAAGATAATTTTATTGCAAATGCGATGGTAGGTATATTGCCTTTGAAAAATTACGAAGATTACTTATAGTTTTTTTTAATTTTTTCAAGAGAATTTTACAAAAAACGCTAATAGCCTATCCTAGAACACGTAACACTTAATATAATCATAATAATGTGAACAGGAAATAAAACATTGCGTTGTATCCGAATGGGATATTACGGGAACAAATAAAATAGCTTAGTGTAGTCGTAACTAAGAGTTATTCATGTCGTGAGTGATTGAGGACGAGTTTTGCAATAGAGAACGCGGGCAAAGTCTTAAGTCAAGTTCATAAGCTTGTTAGATAAATATAGTCTTTTTCTGCGTAGCTCCCTACCTACCTACCTACCTCCTAGCTTCTTCTTTATATTTTATTTAATACCATAATGTTTGTGGTGTTTGTGTTTGCTTTTAATGTAGATATATAGTGTAGTTTATAGTACAGTAGTTAGAATACAGTGTAGTATAGATTATAGAGGAATGTGCAGCGCCCAGACAAGCCGTCAACGCTTAAGGGCGCTAAAGAAACAAAGAAAATATGTAGTAATTGTAAAAAAAAAAAAGAATGACTATTAAAATAGAACAGGTATTAGCCGGTGACTTATCAGTTTTAGTCTGCACCTTTTAAGCAATAAGCTATTGAGTTTTCTAAAGTAACGCCTATTTTATTTTTACATTAGTTTATAGTCATCTCGTAAATTAACGAATGTTTCTATCCAATTACTATACAGGTATAATAATTGGATACATGTATATTATGTATATCATCGCTGTAGTTGGAAAATTAAATCCCACTAAAAACATTTTCATGTAAAATGTTGCAAAGACAAGACCATATGGCTCGCTGCTCGCACTGTCAAAAAGTTATCAGATCTCTTGTAGAGCTAAGCTTCTAACTCTACACGCCATAACTCTACAAGCCCTAACTTCACAAACTCTACACAACTATGTTTAATAATTATTATGGTTTTGTATTCCTATGCACTTATTGCGATACCCCGTCTCTCAGTGCATAATGTTCTCTAGTACAGGTTGCCTGGAAGAGATCACTATTAGTGATAAGGCCGCCTTTTGTATTAAATTGTTTCTTTACTTATTTTATATTTTTGATCTTAATATCAATAAAGTTGTATAAATAAATAAAATAAATAAACTATTGTATAACAGAAAAGTAATGAACAGTGAATAAATTTTTCCCCTTACGCCCATGCGAATGTAGCGAAATGGCCAAGCCACATATTTTGACTAAGGTGTAGAGTTTGTGAAGTTAGGGCTTGTAGAGTTAGAAGCTTGGCTCTACATGAGATCTAATAAATTTTTGACAGTGTGAGTCATATGGTCTCGTCTTTCGCTTGGATCGTCTTTGGCGGGGACACTGCCGTGTCCCCAGATAACTGCACTTCTTGCGAAATCGACTTATTGCATTTCCAGAAATTCTAGTTAAAGCTGCATCTTTCTGTAGTTCTAATTTTTGAATATCATCATTTTTTTAAAAGATTATACATGTAAACATGTATGTACCTCTGTTTTCTCAATTGACAATTCAGTATCTAAGGTACCGTACTTGACATAGTACCTAGAAAAGCCAGACTTACTTCTCGTAGAGTTGTGGTTAAAGCATACCTAGTTTAAAAAATAAAAATCTATTACTTACTAAGTTGAAAGTTATGCTGCAATATATCTTGTCTGACGTAAAGTACGTAAGCTACTTTGTTTACTTGTACGTTCTCACATAACCGCGTTTTACGACTCGCGGTGCTATAAACACTTGCCGCCAGTGTTTATTTAGAAAATTATATGTAATGATATTTTACTACAAGACAGGCGTAAGAGAGATTTATTCTAAGATACATCTTATAAAACACTTTACCCTAGGATAGTTTATAATTTCAACTCTTCTAGCATCCTTACGCAGTGTCAGTATCGATAACAATAATTAACAAATCGTCCAACATTCGCAATCAAATTTTTAAGAAACTAGAAGATATTTTGAATGTCTGATAACATACTGGTTTTCCAACTAACAGCTCATCATTTTATATAGCAATATTTAATTACAAAACCTTTTTATCATCATTGCAATGAGTGCTTATTTAACAAACGTTGATACTTATCGGTATTTTCTTCTAATGAACTATAGAAATTATCATGAATCGAGAGGAAAACTTTCATACGTCCTCAAATGTGTGTGAAGTCTATCATTTATGAACTACCAGTGCAGTGTGGTGAATTATGTGCTGAATCCTTCTCATTCGAGAATATATGTTGGAATGAATGAATGATTTCGACAGTGTGACGATCGCAATCACATCTGCTTGGCCGATACTCTCTCACTATTGGCTAAAATCAATTGTTGCAACAACCGTGTCATAAATTCAGCCAACCAACATTTGAGACTAGGTTGACACTGTAGCAATGGTTGATGCAGCTTTTCCCCAATCGATCAGTTGTTTAACACCCAATATGATACATCATCATCATCAAGTTCAGCAACCCATCAGCGGCTCACTACTGAGCGCAGGTCTCCTCTCAGAGAATGGGTTATAGGCCATAGTCCACCACGCTGGCCCAAATGCAAATTGGCAGACTTCACACACCTTCGAGAACTTTATAGAGAACTGTTAGGTGTGCAGGTTTCCTCACGATGTTTTCCTTCGCCGTTGAAGCTTGTGATATTTAATTTCTTAAAAGCATTTAACTTAGAAAAGCCAGAGGTGCCCGGGTTCGAACCTGCGACCCTGAATAGGAGACGACAGTACTAACCACTAGGTTGTCACTGCTAACATGATACAGCTGGAGATAAAATTACAAAGTATTTCCCTATTTTTATTTCATCTTCATCATCATCAATAGCCTATAACAGTCCACTGCTGGACTAAAGGCCTCTCCCAAGGGGAGGGTTTGCCCATAATCACCACGCGGGGCAGACGGGTTGGTGATCGCAGTAGATGGTAGATGGCACAGAGGACGCTGCTATTTTATTAATACGCTATTTTTATTTGCTGGCTACAAAAAAGTAAAATTAAAAATTTTGAAAACCCCCCGACACAAAAAATCTCTAAAAACTAACAAATAATATTTTATACCTATATATAATTATTATCGTCACATATATTATGTAAGTTCAAATATTTTTATTTTCCAAGTGTCGTCGTCGCGTCGCGGGACCGCTAAATTTTATAAAGTATTTTTCCAACAGCTAATAAATTATTACGAATTACATTTAGGTACGAGCGATCTTAAGTTTCATGCATATATAGTCTACGCTCTACGTAATGCCGCGCGCGACACGTGAGGGCAGGCGACGTTGACGGTTGTGTCGATTTTGCGAATTTTTCGGAGTAAATTCTTTTGTTCCAATCTGCGACTACACCTGTATTTCTCACTTAGCGGTCCCTCGACGTGACGACGACACTTGGAAAATAAAAATATTTGAACTTACATAATATATGTGACGATAATAATTATATATAGGTATAAAATATTATTTGTTAGTTTTTAGAGATTTTTTAACAAGATTTTGTAACAAGGTACCAAATTTCAAATCGACAGGACATATGGAAGGTAGTCAGATCCCCTCATCAACTATTAAAGAGTTGATGATCTTCAAACGGCTGATCAGGTCATGGTTACCTGACCATATACTTTCAATATCATTGAAGTAACACGGTACCAAATTTCGAATCGATCGGACATAAGGAAGTTAGTCAGATCCCCTAATCAACTAGAAAAGAGCTGATAATCTTCAAACGGCTGAACAGATTTTCATGAAACATGGCTAAGAACACTCGGGATAAAATTATCTATGACACAAAAAAAACTAAACGAAAATCGGTTCATCCGTTTGGCGGCTACGCTACCACAGACAGATACACAGATACACAGACAGACACGTTAAACTTATAACACCCCTCTCTTTTTGCGTCGGGGGTTAAAAATAAATGTGCCCTATTTCTGTTTCAGTGGAAGTAACCGGATATAGTGCGGATAACTGCTCAGTGTCGTATACGTCTTTCAACAATGAGACTCTAGTCGGCTCTGTCATCCGATCTGCGAGTGTATTGGTGCTCCCCGAGGGACTGCACAGGAGTGATACGCAGAGCGCATACTTTTGTGCTAACGGTCGGTATTTATTTCTTTACTTTAACTTCAAATGCTTAAAGTGTGCAATAGTGCAAATCATAGAACATATAAACAGCTACGTATATAGTTAAATATATTTTTTGATACCAAACAACATTTATAAAAAAAGGAAAAAAGAAAAAATTGTGGACAAGGAATGACGTTATCTCTATATGAGATCTATACAACAGATTCTAGGCAAGAGAAGAAAAACTAATAGGTAGGTACAAACTGGATAGAAATTGAGATTCACGAAAAATACTTCCGACTAGACCAATGGAGCATATCAGACGAGTCACTGACTGCCATGCCGCTGAATACAAACGGCACAAAAAATGTCTGAACATTTTCTTGTGCTGCTTGTATTGTGATCTTTACAAAACAGGTCATGCGGAATATACATGAGCATTAACCAACTAGAAAAAAGCTATTGTGAGACGCAGATGCGTTTCTGAGACGCAGAGAAACCAAAACCACGCCGCGCGCTGCCCGCGCTCTCTGACCACCTCCCGCCCTTGCGTCGCCTGTGCATGCGCGCGCGTAGTTCAGCGTGCGTACATTCTTTTGTATTAAAAAAAAACCCCCAATCACTTTTGGATTGAAAATGGTTATAAGTCCTTTTATGGGACGTCACAATAATATTGATAATTTAATATAAAAGATTATTTTTAAACAACCGACTTCAAATTCCCACTTTATTACATTACACACACACTATAAAATGTATTTAATTTATTGTTGATATTTTAAAAACCACTCTACCGATTTCGATGGAAAATCCACCTGGGAAGTATGCCCTTTGAAACAAAAAAAGAATTTTTCAGATCGGTTCACACGTCTTCGAGAAGCGGTGGACATACATAAAAAAAGATTCCGACGAATTGAGAACCTCCTCCTTTTTTAAAGTCGGTTAAAAATAGTGCCACGTCTGTTGGGGGGTGGGGACAGTGCCCATACAATTTTTTTGCAGTTTTTTTTTATTATGACAAGCTAGTCCTTGACTGCGATCTCACCTGATGGTAAGTGACGATGCAGTCTAAGATGGTAGCGGGCTAACTTGGAAGGAGTATGGCAGTGAACATTCAACCCATATCCCTAATTGGTTTCTACACGCCATCGTGCCGGAACGCTAAATCGCTTGACGGCACGTCTTAGACGGTAAGGTGGTAACTAGCCACGGCCAAAGCCTCCCCCAAACCAGACCAGCACCCCGATTCAGAACATTTCGATAACTTCCCGTTTCGATACGAATAAATATCGATCTCGTATCGAAAATTTTTTGTCGTGCGATTCAGAACGTTCGGTTATAGAATTCGATTCGGTGTCGACTACGGAATCGGCTTCGATAACGGTATCGACAAGATACATTAAATTGCATGTAGATTTACGAAGTTTGTTGTTTTACCATCACTTGTTATTAAATTCATGTTAGCACTAAATAAATAGATTTTAATCATTTTCGAAGGTCATTGAAGTAATTATTTAAAATGATAACTTGTTAAATTTATTGACGGCCAATTTTCAGCCTCGTCGATAGATGGCGCTAAGTTCATGTTTCATCCCTCTGGGTTCTTATTTTATTTTGTTGTGGTGTACATAATATGTTATTTTAATGTTAAAATACGTACAATAACTACAATATGGTAAGTAAACATTTACATACCAAAATCATTCATCATAATCACTTTATACGAAAAACCAGTAAACAAAGTACGTAAACAAAAGGATACCGGATGCCCTGTAGCTTTCGATAAGTTAGCAACTAAAATTATCGGACGTTCGGAAAATCTTATTCGTTAAGGTTGTTGTGAATAGCGTTTGATAGAAGATATCGAACGATATCTACGTCGGTTCGATTCGGTTTCGATTTCGACAACTTCTCGGTCGATACGAGTATTCTGAATTGAAAATTCATCTTATCGTACGATAACAGACCGAATCGATCGATAATTATGCTATCGTAAGGTTCTGAATCGGGGTGTAGATCAGAGACAATTCAGAAATTATAAATTCCCAAATTGACCCCGCCGGGAATCGAAGCCGAGACCTACCAGTAATAAGCCAACAGCGCTCACCACTGAGCCTGGGAGGTCGTCGAGTCCTTTGTAAGTCCCCAATTTTACAGAGCATCTCGCTGTCTCATCCCGTGGTTCATGGGAGTGGCAGTGGGTGGCCGCGCCGCGGAACCGAGCCGGCCTGGTGCTGGAGCTGCGGGCCCAGGGCGCCGCTCACGTCGCGCTGTCAGCTATACGGGAGCCTTCGGATGACATGTATCGAGTCGTCTTTGAGAGGACCCGTGTGTGGATCGCTAAGGGAAAACATGGTAAGGGACCTATGAGAACTTGCACACATCATTCTTAGAATAGAATAGAATAGAATAGAAATATTTTTTATTCAAATAAACTTTTACAAGTGCTTTTGAATAGTCGATGAATCTACCACTGGTTCGGAATGCCCTTCCTGCCGAGAAGAACCAGCAAGAAACTCGGCGGTTGCTCTTTTCAAAACAAATTTACAATACAGTAAATACTATGCTATATATGCAGTGTTTCCACAATGAGGGAAGTTCCAAAAATGCATACCGACTAACTTCTATCTCAAGATGGGCAGACATAAAGTAGCCCCATTCCCGCCGGTGGAACCCGTTCACGAGCATGACGCATGACCCAACCATTGCTTCGCTCAACCATATCTGAGGGAACGTAACAACCCGCATCACACGACACCACCACAGAAATGTTTAAAGAGTGCGTGACATACTTATGCTCGACTACCCTCTAACCTGAAATTACTTTACTAATATTATGAGAATTTCTTTGTTGGTTTATTGGATTGTCCTTCAATCATGCAGTGTAGGAGTAAAGAATTAACGTAATTTCTTGTCATGGGCATAGTTTGAATATAATAGAATAGAAATATTTTTTATTCAAATAAACTTTTACAAGTGCTTTGGAATAGTCAAATGAATCTATCACTGGTTCGGAATGCCCTTCCTATCGATAAGAACCAGCAAGAATCAATACAGTTTTCAATATGTACTATGTTATATATGCAGTGTTTCCACAATGAGGGGAAGTTCTAAAAATGCATACTTACAATTCAATACATGTTAAGATGGGCAGTTGATGACAGACGTGTGATTCTCTAAAAATGATTGCTACAGATTGACGCAATCGCCTTTGATTGGCCTTTACTCTCTTGCTATTGGCTAAAATGTATTGTTGCAGAGGGAACCCTATAAATTCAGCTAATAACCACCACTGAGACTGTAGCAATGATTGATTGCAATTTTTTACATATTAATCAATCTGCTAGAGATGACATAGGCAAGTCATAAGTAAATTCACTTGACGGTTCAAAAGCACTTCGTAAAAGTTTATTAGAATAAAAAATATGTGTGGCACTCGGGGACTGCCGCGGTTAAGTTATTGCATAGCATTTTCTAGTCGCACGCACACAAACACCGTGCCGAAGTCTGCCGAACTGAAACGACGGTGTTAGGTTTATTTTCGTTAGGTACGGAATTTCTTGATTCGGTCGCCGCGCTCAAAGCCCGCGATAAAAGCTATGCAATAGCTTAAAAACTATTATATTGGATTATTATATTATATTGGATTTTTAAAAACCTAATTTACCGGAAGCCGACAAAGTCACGGGCGGCTAGCGTTTTTATAATATTTTGTTTCATCTCAAAGCGTAAAAACTAAAAGATAGATTTGAAAATTTTGAAACTATATATACAGACAATATATTCATCAGAGCCGTTTAGTTGATAAACGAATAAATTTGCTTAAAGGCTACGACGTCCACCTAGCCAGTGCAGAACAAACAGAGAGCGACGAGGAATGTGCTGGTGCTAACGCCTGGTGCGCCTGGTGGGTGTGGTGGGAAGGCGGGCGGCTGTCCGTCGGCCGAGGGGCTGCCCCGTCGGAACGAAGATTACTGGTCTGGCCACTTACGTTGGATATGAGAATCAAATACGTTGGATTCAGCGCGCTGTGGGGTGACAAGGCCGATTTTAGGTAAACCACTTCTTCTTCTGAATTTTCTGAGCTTCGGAATTGCTTTAATGGCGAAGGAAAAATTGGGAGGTTTGCCGGAGAGTTCTCAATAATGTTCTCAAAAGTGTGTGAAGTCCTCACTTGGTCAAAGTGGTGGATTACGGCCTAAACCCTTTTCATTCGAGAGGAGACATGTTCCGGTAATTGGCCGGCGATGGGTTGATGACACGGTAGATCTCTTTCAAGGTACAAAAAAGGTACCATCAGTATCCATCGTCTGGTGCACCTGGTGGGTGCAGTGGGAAAGTGGGAGAGTGTCGTTCGGCCACAACGCTACTTCATCGGACCGAAAATTACTGGTCTGGCCACTGACGTCGGATATGAGAATCAAATACGTTGGATTAAACGTATGTCTACAAAGCTTTCGTCGATTGAAAGAATTACCACTGACTACGATCTTGTGCCGCCAGTGATACCTTAAGAAGTTGGAGGCTCAAACAATTGCTGTTGCCAGCGACTTCCTTGAGGTCATCCATCTACTTAGTGGAGGTCTTGCAATGCTTCCCATTGTACCAGCACCTTGGGATCTCGATATGAGCCATGATTTGACATGACAATTGTCATCACAATGACATTGATATGAGATGATTTGAGCCATGTGCCCCGCCCATTACCTTCTATTACAGCTTTGCATATCGATAAGTTCTCCGAGCATATCGTGAGCGACCCTGTGCTTTCTTATAAGGCCCATAATATAGTAAGCGACCATATATCCTATAGTATATTTATGTATACCAATTTTTTATTAAAAAAAAATAAAAAGATTTAATAAACTTATTGCGATCTAATTAATAACCAAAATAAAGAAGTTGGATTTGAATTTGCGTCATCAACTTAGGTTTAGCAGACTACATGGCCTTAAAATTAACTTTCTTAAATAATATGTCACTTTCAGAATATGGAATTTCAACGAAGAAGCAGGTTTTTCTCAAGTCCTGGAACTAGGTCTTCCTCATGGCGTAGTTCCTGGATCCGCGAGTGGAACGCTCCTGATCTCCGGTGGCCTTCACCTCCCCCTATACAGCCTCCAAACAGATTCCCCTGACCAATGGGCAGACGTGTGGAGAGATTCCCAACTTTCAGCCGCTTCAGCGAGTTTAGCTCCGTTATTGGCCTTGGAACATATTCCACATTTAGTGGATGAGAATGAACGGGAAAGGATTCTAAAGAAGCTGCCAGAACAGGTGATTCTTTTAAGTTCTGTCACGTATCCTTATTAATATTATGTGTAAATTCGATTGTGTTTGTTGGTTAGTCCTTTAATCAGGGCGCAACGGATCGATGTAGTTTTTTTAAATGAGTATATTTTGAGGATATGCAAAATGACATAGCTACTTTTTCATAAGAATTTTGAAATTACAACTCCATGCATGCATGGAGTTATAAATATATTTTAACAAGCAAAGAAAACAAAGAAAAGAAGTTAGGTATTTCTTGTTGATATAAACTTTTAGAACAGATGTCTGTTCTACTCATGTAATCATAATCTATTATTTTCACAGGTTCAAATTCTCCTTTCCTTCCGCAAAAGCGACAATTCATTCAGTGACCATCCAGCTGTAAGCAGTCATCTATCAACGATCAAAATTCTAGAAATTCTAAATAAAATACAATCATACTATCCAGTCGATCCTAATCTCCTACAATCTATTAAACATTGGATACAATCGAGACAAAACTCTGACGGATCTTTCACTCCACTACCTGCTGATAAAGAGGTTGATTACTATCCGGTTGAAATTAAAAAATCGAATAGTTCTGAAACAGAAATTGATGTGAATGAATATTACTATTATGACAAAGACGGAAATATGACTCAAGAGGAGATAGAGTGGGAAAGAACTATTGAAGTTACAGCTGAAACTTTGGTAGCCCTCTTGGAGGTTGGAGTTGAAAATCAATTGGATGCAGATATAGCAAAGAAAGCACAAACCTACTTGGAGAAAAATCTGTACAACCTTACTTCACCGGCCGCCTTGGCTGCTACTGTCTTGGGACTTGTCTTAGCCAGGTAATTTTAATCTTTATTTAAAAAATATGAAACCAAACCTTAAGGAGATATAAGAAGGCATACTGAACATGACTAATATTCACATTTCCCGTCCAACTAAGCTTTAAGCCTATGTAGTCAGTGATTTTCATACAATTACTTATGACTTCCTAGAAAACCAGCGTTGATTTATAGACGGAAATTTTCTTAGCCATGTTCTACGTAGGTACCTATACATACCTATAAATAAAATTAAGGTCGAATCATACACTTCTTAGGTTATTTCTTATTAGATTCTGTACTTTAATCATACTTCAAACCAGATAAAAAATCAATCATTATTTTTGTTTCTGATTCCAGGAGTCCTATCGTACCAGAAGCGTTAGTAATCCTCAGAAATGCATCAACAACTGAAGAAGGGGAATTCGGATGGCCAGCGCCGCGAAAAGATGCTGCAGACTGGCTATTGGAAGAAACTTCGAGGACTATTAAAACGACTTCTTACGGTAAAAACTTATATCTACAACACATAAATAGTGATGAGTGCTAAAACTTCAGCCTCATTTATGGGGAGTCACCTAGTAGCAATTTCCATTGGGCTTTTGTAGCCAACGGTAGCCAACGTTTGGGAGATGGTAGTTGTGATGCCAACTAATTCCCTTCGTAAGGCCAACCACATCCCGCTTTCTACGGTTGGCCCCACGGTTTTTAGGGATGACAAGTCTTACTGTTGGCCAACTAAAGTGGGGGCAAAGACCCAACTAACAGCCAACACAAATTGCTACTGGGGTCCGTAATTTGAATCCCGGGCATGCTCCACTAACTTTTGGAGTTCTGTGCGTTTTAAGCTATAAAATTATCACTTGTTTAAGGGAGAAGGGAAATATTGTGAGAAAACCTTCATACCTGAGAGTTCTCTATAATGTTCTCGAATGTCTGAGAAGTCCACCAATCCATATTTAGTAAGCGTGGTGGACTATTCTTTAAGCCCCTCTCATTCTGAGAGGAATAACGTCCCAGTAGCGGGTCGGCAATTGTTTGAGATGATGATGATAGAAAAACACGTTTTGAAGGAAAATATCCATCAAAAGTATTTTATAATTTCTTTTTAATTGAGGGTCTTTATGGATCTACATATTATATAAATTTCTTTTTTGATTTTCTCTTCTTCTTTCTTCTCAACCACTAGCTGACTGCTGAGCAAAAGTCTCTTGTATAGACTTCTATAAATTTCAGTCTAGCACTGCCTAAAGCATAATCAACGGCTACCTGCGACTCGTCATTTGGATTTTATCATTAGTATAATTTCTTCCTCCAAACTTGCACACCGATAATATTCTCGAAGGTGTGTGAAGTCGGCTATTCGCATTGGGCCAGCGTGGTGAACTATGGCCTATAACCCTTCTCTGAGAGGAGACTTGCGCTCAGTAGTGAACTGCTGTTAGAATGCTGCTGCTGCTGATGCTGATGATGACATTTTCTTCACAGAAGCGGTAACAATGGAGCAGTACGTAGCTGGAGTCAGAGTTCTGCTAGCAGCGTGTGCTAGAGGCGCCCTAGCAGAAGGGGAGGCAGCGGCCAGATTCCTGTACTATCGAGCTTCGACACTACAACGACATCCGAGCCTAGCATATAGTGCCACTAAGGCCGCTGCGCAATATGCTGCTTTGGCACACGATAGGTAAAACCCTAACACACCAGTGGATACGTACGGTGGACTATCCGCGGTTCAGGTCCATAGCTTTCGAGATAGAACACACCGTTGGACCTATAAGCTAACCTGTTTTTACAGATTATATCGTTTCATTTCTACCCTAAGTATCTATGCGTTAAACAACCAGACAGATTTTACCCAACAAAAACTCTTCTCAAGCTTCCCATCTTGTCTATGAAAGGTTTCATAAAAATGGCATTCAAAAGAGGTGCTGTTTCAAATATTATCTGGGACTTAAACAATAGGATGAAATATTAACACTAGAAATCACGAAATTTAGTGTCTCCAGCACAAATGACAAAAACAAATTAAATCTCACTATTTTCTTTCTGTTTTATTTTGTACAACAAACCCCAATTTCAAACCTCGATATATTATTGTGTCATCCATTATACATTTAACAAAGTTTGATGATATCGATATGCGTTTTCTTATAAGTAAGTATAAAATAATTTCATCAACTACATTGCTCCTTTTCAGGCATCGAGCCCTCACAGTGTCCCTTGCAACAGCAGGCATGGAACTCACAGACACACTAGAACTTCGTGCCAAAACTCCGCCCAGACCATTGCAACTCCCCGGGTTGCCGACCAAAGTCTTTATTTACGCTACTGGTGCTGGTTGCGCTACTGTACAGGTACATAATTAGTCCGTGTATATCTCTGTACCTGTTGAGTAAACATAATTACAACTCGTTATCATACTATGTCAAAAAAACTTGCAAGCAACAGTAATGTCTACCAATCACAATCGTTAGAAACTGCTGGTCGAACGTTGTGGTGATTGGTTGAATTTATGGCGTTCTTGCTGCAAAAATTCATTTTAGCCAATAGAGAGGGACTGTCGGCCACTGAAAAGAGATTGCGTTCGTAGCACAGGACGTAATGCGGCGTTATTGCCGATTTTCAGTTTTGAATAATTATACATTTTCAGGACTGACGCATTTTTTATATGAAAATGGTAAACTATGGTGATTTATAGAATGAATAAAAAATAAACAATAGACGTTAGACATTTTACTCGTAAGTTCTATTTCATCGTATAGACACCAAGCATTTTTGTTACAGGGGACTATATCATATTCTACTTACACGCCAAAACCAGAAAATGCACTCTTGAACATCCGAGCTGGCATCATTGAGGAGATCCGTCCCGAGAGGAGTAGCATCGAGGACTTGCAAGGAAACTTGCCCACTTTAATCATTAAAACTTGCTTTAAGTAAGTTGTACATCGTTTGCAACATTTTTCAGTTTCAAAGATACATAATAATACAATTTTATTGTTATTACAGGTGGAAAGGGAAAGAACGGTCCGGAATTCTTCGCCTTGAATCATCACTCTTCTCAGGCTATGAATTACATTCTGTCAACCCAGTGGTACTAGACGGCGCCACTTTCGCAGATTTACATTACGGTTCGCGTGGCGAATCCGTGTGGTTTGTCTTTACTAATGTAAGTAAGGTTAATACTAAAACAGAAGCCTTCGTTCGCGTTAATTTAGTTTTTAAAAGTCCCATGGAAACTCATTAATTCTCCGCTATAAAAGATTTTTTCACTCTTCAGACCCACAACTTTACTCATGCAAAAAAATCACAACGATCCGTAGCTCTGTTGTGGCATGATTGAAAGAAAAACCAACAAACAAACACACTCGCATTTATAATATGTTACAAATTACTATATTTGCCGACTAAAACCCTTTAGGAGTTACCAAAATCTTATTCTGCTAACCATTTTAAACACCATATTTTATTTATAGATAAGCTCCACTTGTCCAGTTTGTGTGACCTATGAGGCAAGATCAAAGTTCGTCATAACAAGTCTTCGGCCAGCGTTTGCTAAAATCTATCCCTCGAGCAGACCCGACTTAGCTGTAGAAACATTTTTCCATGCAAGACCTGGTAGTCCCTTACTTCGAGGTATCACAGATGATGACTTTATTACTTGGTTCGATAAAACTCAACTTGCAAGTCTTAAGTCTAGAGCAAGTATCGACAATATTTGTGAATGTGGACGAATTTGCAGCAGAGATTATGAATTTCGAAAAGAGTATGAAAGTATTCATAGTATGGTTAATATTAGTACTGAAATCAGTAAAATGGATGGATGGATAAATACGGAATCTACAACACCACTTGTCTCACAGACTTCTGTAGCTATCTCAGAAGAACTGACCACTGCGGCTGTAACAGAAACTTTACCTCCTACTATTGAATTAATTGCTGTAACATCAAATGATATTTCTACCAGCATTTCTTCAACTAGTATTAGTTCTACGAATTCTGATATCTTGACAAGTAATTTTACTAAAGATACTGACGATCCTATTATAATTCCAACTATGACTTACCTCAACGATACTGATAACCAGGAAATCAGTAATGATATAAAATCAATTATTCCGAAAATTAATGGAGAACTAATAGTTCAAAAAATGTCTTCAGCCTCAAATTATGCAAAGAAGTTGGAATTACGAAAGAAACCAATGCCTAGACGGAAAGGTACACTCAAAGCTACTTATGGAGATAAACATGAAAGATTTTTTGATAAGTTAAAATCTTTAGATGATAATTTGAACGGTACAAATAAAAAAACAAATTTTTCACGTCTGAACAAAATTGGTGACAAAATAACAATGAAAGAAGTAATAAATATTAACGCAACAAATTCACCTTTTATTACAACTCCTGAAGGAAAGGTTGATCCTATTACGAAAAAAGCTTCAGATACTTTGGGTTTAAGTACCACTTTGAACAATTTAGAAGAGATAACTCATACCACGAAATCAAACATTATCAGTACTCAACCAGAAACAACCGCAGTGCCTCACAACATAGCGGCTATCACAAAAAGTAATATCAAAACAATACATTACAGAACAAAGAAACCAAAACCCAAAACACAAATAAAAAAGCCAAATATATTTTACAATCAAAGTAGCGAGAAACTTAACGATGACAACAAAACTGTGAAACCAGAATTGATAGTTAATAAAACAAAGACAAGAGCTATCCTAACTGAAAAATATATAACAAAACCGCTTAAATCTATCAACAAGGAAATTCATAAAATACCACCCACTCCAGTTTCTGAAACCTCGAAATCTCTTAATAGCCCTCCAAAGCCTGATATTGCCCCTGAAAATAGGGGTGGGTTTGAAATATTAGACAAAAATAGCCTGTGGGAACTGCTTAAAGAAGGCCCTGATCCGAATACAGCCAAAATTGATGACAAAATTCAGGTTCACAATAGATTAACCGACGTGTCAAATTTAACACAAAATAGTAATCGTTCTTTATAAACTCTGTTGTTATATAATGTTTAAGGCACAAAGACTTCAGCATATTTTTATAATACTCACTCCCATAATATTCCAATGAAATGTTAAAGACTTTATAAATTCCGTAAAAAAATCCATGTCAAATTCTTAAAGCACATTCATCGTTATTGTTAGATTGGTAATGTTGCACTTATTGTTCATATTTGTTTAGGATAATGCAATGTAAATACTGGAGTGTATTGTGTAATATTTGAAATAATAAAGTTAAGATTAAAAATAATGTGCTGTGACTATTTTGATGTGTGTCTTTCAGTGTACCGTTAAGATTTAGGAGCCTGTTTTGAACAATCTAGCAAATTGAGTGGATTGCCAATTAGCTTGACATGACATTTCATATTGTATTCTTTTATATAGACTTAAAATAATTTCTGTTTCGGCTAAAAATTATTACTCAAGTATAAATAATAATAAAAATAAATTAGAAACAGCTAGAATCGCCAAATTAATAAGCTACGAAAACGTATTGCATCCTAAAATGTAATTTTAAGATTTTAGAGTTCTATTATAAGATGTCGGTATAAGTCCAATGGTTGTAAAGACATTAAGTTTTAGCATAAATGAGGTAAGTTACAATTTGTATATATTTTCAAGTTGCCAAGCCCGAATACCTTCTAATTATGATAGTTTTTCTAGTCCTACGTCTTCTTAGATCTTATTCGTATTAACCCTCTAGTCATTACGAAACGTAGATTTTAGCATAATTATGCGAAGCCCCAGAATTTCCATCCGTCTAATCTATTCTTCTGTATCTATTGTATGTAACGTAGTTTCTTACTGTAGCTGTTCTTAGATATTTGTGTTCTATTTATTAGAAATTAGAATATCTGTTTCTAGTATTATACCTACATTCAAAGTTAACCTTGTAGAAACTACTTTTCAAATATTATATTTATGTTCATCTTCTATAATAATAATATAATACATATGTATTTCTAAAATAATCACTACATTCAACTTATTTTCCATATTAGATTATACGGAATCCACGTCATGTTATATCTCATGTCATGTTTATCTTCATTACAGGTATTAATATACTAATTAAAATCATGGAATATTTAATACTAAATTGTTATTAAGTAGACTACTTTAAAAAGTACTTTTTTCAACAATTATTATTACTTACGAATTTTTCTTTTAAAGAAATTTCATTGTATGGCTTGTATAATTGGATGTAGTTATTTAAATAGAAATAATGTGTAATTGTAAGGATAATTTATAACTTCGTATAAATGTACGGTTGTATGAAAATAGGTGCTTGAGCGGAAGATTCTCGTCAATTTCGATGTAAAATAAAATACAATTTGATGACTTATTGTATCAAAGTATAGTTTTAAAGTTTTAATTAATTTTTGTGCTTAGTCGTAAGCTATAGTCACTTATTATTAATAATACCTCGATGTACTGACACAGATTAAATAGAATGGATAAAGGATAACACAAACTCTAAGAGTTTTATTCCCTCTACAATTTCCTAAAGATAAGCGTCCACGGTTCCACATCGTACTCTTCGAAACCATATTAATAGGATTAATCAAGCGTAGTGCGTGCAGCATTCGGATAGCGGACGCGACAGCCTTATTAGGGTTCGGTACCTAAAAAGCTAAAAAAGGAACCCTTATAAGATCACTCTCTTGTCCGTCTGTCCGTGTGTCACCACCGATTTTCTCAGGAACGGGTAGACCTAGCAAGTTGAAATTTATACCAGATACTGAGGTCTATATAGGTCCTAATAGGGACTAGGTGTATAAAAATCAAGGTCCTGAGTCAAAACTATATAAAGATATGGGCAGATTTTTGCGAAAACTTGTAAGTTCCAAATTTACCTTATTTTTCAACTTTTTTATTTTTCGGAATTTTCCCTTTACTTGTTCTGTAAAACCTTGCTTTTAAGCAAAATTGACAATTCTAGGTCAACCGGAAGTACCCTATAGGTTTTGGGTCGAAAACCTATATTATGGTAGTTCCCTTTGACCTAGGATCACGAAATTTGGCAAAAAGCACGGTCTTACAGCACAAATAAAGGAAAAATTCCAAAAATTAAAAAAGTTAAGTAAAGCTACGCTTAGGATTCTGAAGTAGAATCCTGAGCGTAGCGAAGAATTTAATATAGGCAAAGCCCGAGAACAAAATATTTTGGCCCCGAGTGCACAGAATACTTTATACTCCTAGCGGAGTGCCTCCTGCTGGAGTGACACACACTATTTTTCATCATTACCTATGAGAATAAGCTAGGAGTATTAACCTTTTAGTTAAGTTATTACCTAAAGACCACATGGACTACCAAAACGTAACCGATCAGTAGGTATCTTCTTCATATATTATGCGTTCGACCTCTTTGGTTAACTAGTATATTTTTTCCTCTTTGGACTAGCAGCCATAATTCCGTTCGAAACTCAAAAAATGTATGGACGTTTAATTGATGGACAAATTGATCGCATGACTTATCGAAGATCACAGCTTCTCAAACATTTTTGAATTTCGAACGGAACGAGCGATCGACAGGTTTCTGCAACGGACGCAGTAGTAGTAAAAACATACTAAAGCACGAACGCGGACCAATCAGAAGAAAGGATTGAAAACTCCCATGGGCCTAAAAATTAAATTTTGCTCGCACTAACCTCTGAAGCCGATATTCGTTTTTCGATTAAGTATGATGAAAAAACCTTGTAGGCCGTTTTGTATTCCCCCGTTTAGGTATTGTATAATTGTCTAGATAAACAATCATAATAATATAATATTATTTCAGCTCCAGAAATACTTACCTATGCAAATTGTTCAAAGTGAATTCGCGTTGAATGTACAAAATATTTTACATTTGATTGATCAAAACCTTGTTTACAGAACTATGTTTAAACGAGTCAATGAAGCTTACTTTTGTTTTGCAATCATCGATGTCTATAGAGGTGCTAACTTTATTCTTTATCATTGGAAAGGACTTAAATTTATTTTTCTTTCTCTAATGTTTTACAATAGAAATAACCTAATCGAATTACTATACCTACAAATCATGGCCGCGTGGAATGGTGCCAAGAAAAATAGCCAGATAGAGAGATACGTATCTCTGACTTTTCGTAAGATGTTTTTAACCGACTTCAAAAAAGGAGGAGGTTATCGATTCGTCAGAATCTTTTTTTTTTTATTCACCGATTACTCGAAGACGTCTGAACCGATTTGAAAAATTCTTTTTTTGTTTCAAGAGGTAGGTATACTTCCCAGGTGGTCCCATTTAAATTTTATCGAAATCTGTTGAGCAGTTTTTAAATAATAATCAACAATAAATTACATACTTTGTAGTGGCGCGGGCATTTGAAGTCGGTTTTTTAAAAATATTTTTTTATATTAAATTATATTACTTCCTTTAAGGTGAACGGAAACATTGTGAGTTCTCTTTATTGTTCATAAAAAGTGTACGTGTGAAGTCTACCAATCTGCACTTGGCTAGCGTAGTGAACTAAACTAAACAAATGGCCTAAACAAATCCTTCTCATTCGCGAGGACACCTGTGCCCACTGCCCAGTAGTGGGATATTGATGGGTTGGAATGATGATAATTGTAGGTTGGATGATGATTGAAATTGGCAGGAATCCACTGGATACAGGCCGCGTAATACTGTGAAAGTCCATGGAAGAGTTCTTTGTTCAAAAGCGGACGTATATCGATCGGTTGATAAAGAAGTGAGGTCAATAATCTTACCGAAAGAATAGATGTCAAAGCGATTCTATCGTCTCACATCGAATATTTATAAAGTAATACTCTGTCGTCAAAGCTCTTCTCTGAGAGGAGACCTTCGATCAGTATTGAGCCGATGATGGGTTGCTGATGACGATGATGATGATGATGATGACTCTGTCGTCATACGTAGACGATGTTCGGACAGTTATATAAAAAGTTACAAATTCTGCTTCTTTTCCATTTGACCTTCTTGCTGCCTTAAATGTGATAAAGGTAGGAAGAATAACAATAAAAAAACAACTATTTTAAATTACTTTTTATCAATTGCCTGTATTCATAACATTTTAATGATTAATTTAATTACTGAAGGTGGAACAATTTTGTTGTTACAAACTAATGTGTATCGATGGTATCATATAAATACAAATAGTGTATGAGATACATAATCAATTGACTAGTAATAGACTTGAGTAATACAATTTTCTCATCGCTATTAGACTTGGCACATTCATATAAAGTTACACATATATAGTATACATAAATATGAAAAGATTAAGCGTCATTCATACAGAGAGAGTTTCTTATTCAATTTTTAGCTAGTGTTTACATAGTGCTAAAAACCGAAAATCTTTGGAGTCCTAAGGTGAAACGGTGACCTCGGCGGAATGCGTAATGTTGGCAGACTAGGTTGACTGATGTTATCAGAAGACTGTGGCATGTGGAAAGCACTACAAGAGACCTACTTCCAACAGTGCCCTATTGATTGACAGTGTGTATGCGTACCTAGTAAATTGTCTTCACATAATAATAATCACTTTCCTGTTTACAGGCGAAAATCAAATACTCGCCTCACCTCACTATTGATATTATTATTATTTAAAGACGAGTTGATTATTCTTTAGCGTACAGTAAATTACAGAATTTTAGAGACCGTAGAACGAATAATTTTTTTTATATATAAATAGACATGGACATGATCAACAGATGTTCAATAATATTCATGTTTTACGTCGAAGCGATACAAAAAATGGCACATATTATTATGTTTTATAGCGGTAGGGAGCCCTCAAAGTTTGGTAGGAAATAACAGTAAGTCTTGTGGGCACAGATGCAAAATCATTAAGTAAACTCTCTCTGAGTTAATGAGGCTTAAGAAAATATACATAGGTACACTTAATTTCTAGTGGTATTGATTTACGATGAAATAATGGAAACAAAACATTTTTTTACTGATGTAGAACTATAATGTGCTGCAAGGATGATAGTTTTTATTAGTTAGTGCTGACACGATGACTTTGCGGCCCTCATCTCCTGGCGTAAGCCAACCAGGCTGGTATATCCGGCTTCTGTAAGACAAGATGAAATGACATTTAATAAATTAATCATCTCTCTCCATTTTCCGCATTTTTAATTTTATTATCATAGTCCATTTAGGCCACAATTAATTTACTAAGCATTGCTTTATAAAAGAACCGAGAACGGAAGTCCATTGCCTGAATAGTTCAGTGGTTTAATACTGGTGGCGTGGACTAAATACTGAAAAGGTGATGGTTCAATCATTTGCGACTTAACATAATTAAAGGCTTTGTCATAAAAACTTGCAAGTGGCCGCAGGCCGAATAATAATCGGCTAACAATTTCGACTCAGTTCACAATATACATTTAGGGCCGATTTCACCAACGTAAAATACGTAAAAACGTAAAATTTTTACATTTTAACAGTATTTTCAATACAAAAACTTTTAGAACGTCCAATTTATTTATCGATAAAACGTCACTCGACGTTGGTGAAATCGGCACACAAACATACAAAAAATGTAAATATTAAATATTATACATTCATTCAAATAATAGCATTATTGTCTTCAAGCTATATGTGTATTATGATATTACGCAAACATAACTTTGCTTGTTTGCTCATAAATAATTTCCGGGGCTAATGTTTGTTTGATTTCGTAAAACGCTTTCGAAAGAAACATTATAGTCCAGGATCCCTAGTACATTATTTACCATTGATTACTATCAAGCTAATTTTCGGTGAGTAGCTTCATTATGATGAGACGCCCAACTTTGACTCTTACAAAAATTCTCGATAGTGGTAGCTAACAGAGGCAGCAGGGATAGAATAATATGTTGATTTGACGATTCGCAAAAAGGCATTACTAACCGTGGGTTTTTTAATTAAATCTTAAGATAAATATTAACATTGTTCAAAAAAATATTTGTCCTACAAAATGTACGGTTTGATCAAAGTGTCCCCTTCTTCCAACATGTATCAATAGCCGTAAAGTAGAAAGTAGAAAAACCACGGTCCGCTTGCGGGCCGCGCACCCACGCGCCCAGCTAGTTATTAGTATAATATAGCAGGAATCCCGAAACACAGGTTTTCTTTAACCCACATCGGGACTCCTGATACTACTGTATACAGAATTTAGTTTTGAATTAAATCATTTTCATTTTTACTTTCATATAAATATACAAATTTTTGTACCAACTCGTAGTTTACTAAAAAATTCTTTTATTCGTTATTTCAATTTCAAAAAAAGATTCTTCCACTGTATCTTTTGTTACAAAAAGGAAAACGAAAAAATTACTATTCTTGTCGGACTAATGATACATACCTGTTTTCTTGTAGGACATTGTTTCATTTGGGCAGAGAACACACTAACCTATTAGGTAATAATATTATTTGTGTCCTACAGTTAGTAATGAGAAAAATGGTCTTGTGGTTTTAACAATTTCTGAGCGTAGGACCGGGATAACATACCACGCAATTTGTAGGACAAGGTGGCTGTTAAATTATATAAATTTTAACTAAGCAACAGTGAAAAAATCAGGTGGTTAGTAATCATTTTTGATGATTTCGTAATTGATACATGTTGGAAGAAGGGGACTCTTTGATCAAACCGTACATTTTGTAGGACAAATATTTTTTTGAATAATGTTAATAATTATCTTAAGATTTAATAAAAAAACCCACGGTTAGTAATGCATTTTTGGGAATCGTCAAATCAACATATTCTATCCCTGCTACCTCTGTTAGCTATCACTATCGAGAATTTTTGTAAGAGCAAAAGTTGGGCGTTTCATCGTAATGAAGCTACTCACCGAAAATTAGCTTGATAGTAATCAATGGTAAATAATGTACTAGGGATCCTGGACTATTATGTTTCTTTTCAAAGAAAATACCGGCAAACATGAAGTTTTTAGAACTTACCTAGTTGTAATTCAGATTATTTAATATTTAGAGACCGCCTCTTAATAATAGATAATACATAATCATAACTAAGATAAAAGAAGAAATATTTACAAACCCAGGTAGGCTTTTCGCAAAAGTTTTAATAGTTTTGTGTTTTCCATATAAACAAAATAAATAATTTCCAGACAAAATCCTCCTGAGACGCGAAATCACATATATCACAAAGTATCATATTATATTCGTATTAGAGTTAAATGAAAATTCCTAAATTATAATAACCTGCGGGAATATTTGTGACGCAACTGTGGAGTGAGAGTTTTTGAATAAAATTTAGTAGATTTTTTCTCGTGCAGAGTAAAAATATCAAGTAGGTAACAGGAAGTTGAAAAAACTTAATTCATTAAAATTTGAACTAGGTACCTAATCCTTTTGAAAGCGTTTTGATAAGAACGAAACCATAAAGATATCGTGAACCATACCTATGAAATAGCCAATTTTTAGGGTTCCGTAGTAAACAAGGAACCCTTTCGCCATGTTCGTCCGTCTGTCCGTCCGTCCGTCCGGGGTTTAGCTCAAATACTATTGGTACTAGAAAACTGTAATTTGACAAGGGTATAAATATTAATCACGCCAACAAAGTGGTGAAATAAAATTGTGAAATATATATTTTTAGTAGGTAATTCTAGTAGAAATTGAAATAGATAATAAAAATACCATGAATAACGCCTCAAAGAATCTCATGTTAATGTAGATACGTCCACTAAAACAAGTCTAAAAACCAACTAAGCAGAAGTAAATGCTTAATATGTATGTAGTAAGCTCGATCGTTTCAAAGCTTTGTAGGAGAAGCGAACCGATTCTAACAATATTAACTCACAATTTAATTTATCGATACGCAGAGAAATAATTCCGTTAACTATTACCGGTGAAAACTTGTTAATGGTTTTAGCGTAATGCTATGTAAATTGCGACCTAAAAGTAAGGGTAGCTATTCGTGATTAAATTCAAGGATTAGGGTTCGTAGCTCAATTAAATTATCGATAACTAGCTGATGTAGCTCAATAGTTCAACGGTTCGAGGCGTGGACTAAAAACCGAAAGTTTGGTGGTACAAACCCCACCCGTTGCACTATTCCTATCACAAGGTACGCTTATTTGGAAGGGAAAAGGGAAAAATATATCCATTAGTTTTCTTTCCTAATATTTCTGAAATGTTCCGTGAAATATCTTTGAATTGTTTCGTGAATCTATCGAAAATAATAACGTTCTTAACAGATTTCCCAGAATAAAAGCTTCCGAAAGTCGAACTTATAAAGATCAAAGTGATTATTATTTATGTTGTCGAACACTAATTAAATAAAACTTTATCGCGATGATGAGATATTTTGAGTTTACTTAACTTATACATTACTTGATTATAACTTAAAAGTTTTGTCACGCTTGTCACCTTTGACAGTTAATTTGGTTATCTTTGTTGTGCCTAAGGTGCTTCTTCAAACCTCGCAGGTTATCGCGGAGTCATTATTCTTCCTACTAATATTATAAATGCGAAAGTTTGTTAGGATCGATATTTGTTACTCTTTCACGTCACAACGAATGAACCGATTTGGCTGTTTGGAATGGTGATAGCTTATACCCAGGATTAACACATAGGGGCTATATTTTATCCCGGCAAAGTAGAGTTCGCGCGGGAATCAAAATACCTTAAACCAAGCGAACGAAGTCGCGGGCATCATCTATTAAATTATACGAGTTGCAGGCTTGTTCAAGAATACGTCTATGTTAACATAAATAAATGTACCTACTAATTTTATAAAAGGTTAATCTCTAGATACCTACCATACCACTGACTTTGTTTTAATAACAAAAATTCTAAGCGCGTAAAACTAAAACAGCCTCCAGTAGCGTTATATGGAACTAAATATGATGTCATAATAGCCATCATAAGCATATCCCGGCGTAGGTAAACGACAGACGGAACGCAATATTGCGATTCAGAGCCGCGTATAGTGGTAGCTCAATAACGTGTAAGCGATTTTAAAATCCCTTTTCAATGCAATATCCGATAAACGATTGTTGTGAAGGATTTCTCCAGACACCTTTAAATAACGCTACTCTACGTCCTATACACCGCGAACTACTTTTAGGGCAAGGGATTGAAAGGAAGGATTGGCAAAGTTGGCTTTGAAGGTACTTTTGCCCTCAACTACGTCTATATGGTGTTTAATTTCATCATCATCATTAAAAACACATGAACGGCTCACTACTGAGCACAGGTCTCCTCTCAGAGGACCATGCTGACCCAAATGATGCTGGAAACAAGTGTGCTGATGCAAGTGGACAAGAAATTGGCAGACTTCACATAGCTTTGATCCGTAGGAGAACCAGAGTCACCGACATAGCTCAGCGAGTCGCGATACTGAAGTGGAAATGGGCGGGGCACATAGTTCGAAGAGCTGATGGTCGTTGGGGTCCCAAGGTGCTGGAGTGGCGACCCCGCACCGGGAAGCGCAGTGTTTATTTATTTATTTATTTTAAGACATACCCCGGGAGACATTACAGTTGCCCAATTCATCTCCGGGGTCTACTATAATCAGTACAGATAATACAAATAATATATAAAAAAAAAAAACATTAATTAACATTATTAAAGGAAAATAAAAGAAAAACTAAACATAATAAACAATAACATAAGACTTAAAGATAAAAATAAAGACACAAAATTAGAAATACTAGGAATATTACCTATTTTCTAATAGTAATTTTATCTTTTTCGTGAGCTGATCGGGTGGGGTGTGGAAAACATCCAGTCCCGGATTCTCGCGAACCAAATCATTGAGCAAGCGCAGCGCACGAGACACCGGCGCCTGCTGGACTAGCTTAGTTCTATGGTGTTGCAGTGCAAATAACGTGCGTCTACGCGCAACCGCATAATCATTCGGTGCGTGCAAGCGAATACACTGCAATATATCCGAGTTGCTTTTTTCCCCTTGGATTAGACTGACTATGTAAGAGAGTAAGGCTACATTGCGCCGCAATTTCAAGGTATCATAACCAGTCATACCAAGGAGAAACATGCTCGGGTATATTGTAGGATATCCTACCCAATATCCGTATTGCTTTCTATAAAGCCAGCGAATGAACTTTTTTTGGATTTTCTCCACCATGTCTATATATTTACTCTCGTGTGGGTTCCATATGATTGCATTGGCTTCAAGTCTGCTTCGTACAAAGGCATTATACAAGAGTTTTATTGCAGCAATAGAGTTTAAATACTGCGCTTGTCTAAGCACAAATCCAAGGGTTTTATAGGCTTTAGTGCAAATGTCTTTAATGTGATCGCGAAATGTAAGGTCATCAGTCATTATTGTACCTAGATCTCTAATTACAGTCACTCTCGATATACTCGATCCACACAACTTATAGTTTGCAATGAGTGGAGTTGTCTTACGGGTCAGTGTGATGACTGCACATTTTTTTTCGTTAAAAAACAGTTTATTTTGTCTACACCATTGCAACACATTATCAATATCTAGCTGCAGAATCTGAGCGTCAAAGGAATTTTCAATCTGAAAAAAGATTTTCAAATCATCTGCAAAAAGTAGGCAATTAGCATGATTGATTACACTTGGCAAATCATTGATCAGTATCAAAAACTCCAATGGGCCCAAATTACTGCCCTGGCTTACACCGGAATACGTGTAGTAGGGTTCCGAACAATGTCCCTCATACTGCACGTACTGCCTCCGATCTCTTAAGTAACTCGAGAAGAAATTAAGTAATAAAGGTGTAAACCCGACTGAAGCAAACTTACTAAGTAGAATATCGTTGTCCACTACATCAAAAGCTTTTTGGAAGTCGAAGTAAGCCGCATCCACCTGTGAACCTTTGTCAACTACACCAGTTACATAAGTCCAGAAGGTCAACAGATTAGTGCACGTTGAGCGGCCCGTTCGGAACCCATGCTGAGCTTCTGAGAGTTGGTACTCAAATTGCTTTCTTATTCGATATTCTATAATTGATTCAAACAGTTTTGCGAAAACTGACAATACCGCAATAGGCCTGAAATCACTTATCTCTGCACTCGATGCCTTTTTTGGTATGGGTACCACACGTGAGGTCTTCCAGACTTCCGGGTAAAACGAATTCCTAAAACATAAATTGAAAATATGTTGCAACGGTGAAACAAAAACGCTGTTGCAATCTCTAACTACATATGGCGGGATACCATCGGGGCCAGCGGCGCGTTTCGCTTTCAGTTTCTTAAGCGCTCTTCTAACATCGCCCTGAACAATTGAGTCTATGTGTATACGTGCACTATCCCCGTTATAAGACAAAAGAGCATCGTTGACGCTTAGCCGGGGCGGCACCTGCGCGTACACTGAACTGAAATAATTTGCAAATAATTGCGCACACTGCTCCATAGGTACCAATTCTCCATCTTTCAATACCTTCTTTTTTGTAATAGCTCGCCTCGAGTTCATATAGTCCCAGAATAATTTTGGTTCGCGCTTAATATTTGACTCAAATTTAGTTTTGTACAGCTCAAAATCAATTTTGATGTTTGACTTGACTAATAAACGATATTCGGAAAATAATTGTAAAAAATGTTGATTTTTTGTTGCTTTGAACAACCTGTGATATTTTGCCTTTAACTTAATGTTGCGTTTAGTATCATTTGAATACCAAGCCGGATATATGTACCTGGATTCTACAATTTTCCTCTTTCTAAGCGGAACACAGTCTTCAAGACATGAATTAATATTAGTATAAAAAAATTCAATAGCTAGCTGTGGATCTGAGATCTCATATAAAAACGACCAATCTATCATCGCCAAGCGTTCATAAAGTAGAGGGAAATTAGCTTTGTTGAAATCCCATTCCGGTGTAATATTAGATTGCGACAAATTTTCTATTTTTAGGTTATTTTGCCTGCATGTAGAGACAGAGACAAAGCATAGCTCGAGCGGAGGGTGATAGGCATCCGGCGGTACAAGTGACTCCTCGGCCCTCTGCACCGTCACCTCGCTCAATGATTGACTAACGAGTACCAAGTCTAAGAGTTGCCCATCGTCATTTAAAATATTATTAATTTGCTTAAGCTCACAAAAAGATAATATAAACTCGAATTGCGACTTAATATTCAAACTGGCAGAATTAAAATTAAAATCACCGCATATTAATATTTTTTGCTGACTATAAAAACTATAAATTTTTTCAATACATTCATATATCATAGAATAATTTTCATCATTTGAACCGGGAGGTATATAGATACAAACCAAAATGCACAATAAATTATTACCGCAATATAGACCGCCACAGACTATCTCACTGTTCAGAGCCTCATTCAATGGTACACTTATTGTTTGTAGCGTATATTTTGAGTGCGCTATGATAGCTACTCCTCCCCCACGGCGATTATTGCGTCTGTCACACCTAAGCATACAAAACCCTTTTGGAATGACTTCAGAGTCAGTTATGCTCCCAGTTAACCAGGTTTCGCTGATAAAATGAATATCTGCAGGAGAGGCAGAAATAGACGAGCAGAATGCATGGAGTTTTGTACGTAGGCCCCGCACATTTTGGTAAGAAATCATTATATGACGAGATTTACAGAGTCGGCCGGCTGATGTCATCGTTTTCCTTTCTCGCACGTCTGCGAAACCACTCGTTGAACTCTACATTCGGCGGCCAATTTTTAGCCAACATGAAAAAATCGAATAAGCTCTCCGGCACAGTTATTACAAATGACGCATAGTTTGTATGCTTCAGTTGTAGCTTATCTACCGAGTACGGTGCACCAGTCGAACATTTTTTTGCCATATAAGACTGCACCTGCTCTGTAGTAACATCGCTCCTCAATGAACACAGGTGAATCTGCCTGGTTTTTTCCACAGTAACTAAATCTGCATCAATTTCTCCCGTGCCTCTGATAGGTGGTTTACGCTGCCTGCCTCGAACGACGCGCCACTGGTGCGAGTCGAGCGTACTTATTCCAGATAAACCCACAGCCGACGTATCACTGGGCACTTGAAGCGTCTCAACTACTTCTTTAACAAGATTCGGTACCTTGCCAACAGGTGGAGCCACTAGAGACTCATTACATGGTGACTGCGGCTGCGACTGCGCCGGTCCTTGCGGTTGTGCTTGTTCTTGAGTAGATGTCGCCGCTTGAGCTTTCTGTCGCCTTGTTGTAATACGTACGGCGGGCTTCGGGTCATTTCGCTGCGTCGTCGTCGGAGTTCGCGAATCGCTCACAGTTGCTGCATATGATGACGCAGATTGCTGTCTCGGTCCCGCAGCTGTCCTATCGCCTAGGGAAGTTCTCAGTTTACCCTCCTTAGCCGTAGATTGTGCTGCAGTCAACTCATCTATTTTACAACTCATCTACTCTCATCTATTTTAGTGTTGGCAGACCCCCCACCAGGTGGACCGAAAACATCAAGCGAGTCGCAGGGAGCCGCTGGATTCAGGCGGCGCAAGACCGAGGCTTGTGGAAGTCCATGCAAGAGACCTTTGTCCAGCAGTGGACGTCTATCGGTTGATAAAAAAGAAGAAGAAGACATAGCTTTGAGAACCTTAGGAAGAACTCTCAGGCGTGCAGGCGTGAACTCTCAGGGTTTCCTCACGATGTTTTCCTTCACCGTAGAATCATATTATACACCGTGATATTTAATTGCTTAACACGCACGTAGCTCCGTGCCCGGGATCGAACCTATGACCCCCCAAATACACTTGCACTGCTCCCAACGCGAAGCTCCTCCACTTGTTGCGAAGAAATCAACTTTATCGGTCTCCTTTGTGGTTTTGGGTTGCACTGCTCCCGGCGCGAAGCTCCTCCACTTGTTGCGAATACATTAACTTCATCGGTCTCCTTGGTGGTTTTGGGTCGCACCGCTTCCTGCGCGATGATCCTCCACTTGTTGCAAATACATCAACTTTATAATATGTCTCCTTAGTTTTGGATCGCACCGCTCCCCGCGCGATAATCCTCAAATTGTTGCGAAGACATCAACTTTACTCCTCGGTTAAGGTTAACCATTACTTGGCGATAGCGATTAGCACTTCGTTAGTTTTTTTTTAATCTCGTGGGATCCCTTTGTTTTTCCGAGATCAAAAGTAGCAAGCAACTATCCATGTCCATAATAATTATCCCTACCCGTTCACAATAGAGTTCTGTTTGGAATAAAATGCAGTCCGTAATTAGTTAATGGTCATAAAAGCGTTTATTAAGATCAAAGACGGTAATTTGTATTCAGACTTTATATCATTTCAGTCCATCATAAAAACATTAACCAGAACGAAATGTATCTCGGCTATTTTAAGTAAGTAGGTAGGTACACCTACTAAGAATAAGCTGGACAGCGCATCGAACAAACGTCTCCATACTCAAAGAGCTGAAAATAACGCAAAGGCTTTCGTCGCTTGTACAACTGCAAATCCTTAGGTTCTTTGGGCATATCACAAGGAAGACTGGTACCATCGAACACCTCGTTGTACAAGGTCGAGTCGAGGGCACACGCCCACGTGGTCGCTCCCCTACTAGGTGGACGGATTCAATCCGCTCCGCCACAAATTTATCCGTCTTCGAGTGTTCTCGTGATGCCACCAACAGAAATCGCTGGAAGGAGATCGTAAGAGCTGCTGTGAAGGCCAAGTCATAGCCACGACCACTCTGCCAAGAGTGAACGAATAAGAAGAAGAAGAAGAAGGTAGGTACAGCAATATTCTTAGGAATGTTTTATTTTATATGTATTTTCATTATTTGCTCCATGATAGACCTGCCATTTTCTTAATCTTCTTCTTTAACAATCGGTAGACGTCCACTGATGTACTGTACATACTTTATTATTCCCTCACTCTCATGTACGGTAATCGGACAATTTCGGAAAGAGATTCTGGCTCAACTTGGGAGTACGCTACTAAATTCTCAACACCGGACTGCTATTGAGAATTTCATGTCAGAAGACTCTAACATCCAAATCTGAAAACAGCAATCAAATAAGCTACGCCATATATGTTTATGGCGTATTACTTAGTAAAACTTAGTACCGAAAGAGCCAGACCAACAACAGGATTCAATATACCTGCATTAATTAATTAAACAGACATTACCGACTACGAAACACTATACGTTTTACTAGGAAACTCGATTAAACATGAAACCCTTAAAAAGCTATACTTCGCTGCTATCCGCAACTTCGTCGGGGTTTATAAAAATCCTTAAGGAAACTTGTTTTGGGATGCGAACTATCTATAATAAGCACATTGAAAGTCTCGCCTAAATCGATTCAGCATTTAGAAGATTAGACCCTATAAAAATTTTAAATTATGTAGGTACCTGGTTGGATTATACTTGTACTTTCGTTCCAATAATAATTAATGAGCTTATTAATATGCAATTATTTCAAAATACTGACCGACGCGGACGCGTTTTATTTATTCCTATAAATATTAAGTACCTAGATACCTATAATAATAGCATAGTAGAATGTTGAAAGCAAAACACTGTAGAGTAATTCCTTATTTTGATGTTGTGAAAAAATTTCATCGCTTCCAGTTTTATGGCGGAGTGTACTTTAGAAAATGAACTTCTTTGATCCGAAAAAATAGCCCTTAATTTCGGGCGTTTGCGTTAAACAAATTGTACCTAATTCTTAATAAAAATTTGTTAGAAAAAAAGGACTACCTACCTATATACCATCCAGTCCGATTTATCTACTTAGTTAAAATTCTCAAGTAACAATCAGTGCAATGCAAATCACATAAAAAGATATTAAAAGTTTCTCAAAGATTAAATAGAGACGAGAATTTTTTGTAACAAACCCTACAGGGGTTTGTTACAAAAAATTCTCGTCTCTCTTCAAAACTATTATAAATTAACTTAGTAAATTTCTGAAATTCAATTACGAGAAGAGGTGATACCAGTTTTATAAATTACGAGGAGACGGATTGTAGAGAATCAGATGTTAGAATTTTTTTATAGTACAAAAAGCGGACTGTATGTTAAACTTTAAAGCATTCATCAAAGAGAATAATATTAAAGGTTTTCCATTTCTACCTATTTATTTAAGTATAATATTTTTGTTCGACTCCGTTATTATTCGATTCCAGGCACGCATCTCTGTCATTTCAGAGTTCTTTTTATTTTGAGCTAATAAATATCATTTGCTTTAACAGTGAAAGAAAACATTCATGAGAAAACCTGCATGCATTATAGTTTTCTTTAGAAGAAATCTATAACTTAGTGAAGCGCATTTTGCCTTATTATAGATTTTTTCTGGTTTCTGGCGGGCAAAAGAGTTTTGTTCTTCTTTGAGTATCATGGAATTCCGTAAAGTAACACCTGCATCTATCCAAAATGATCTGAAAAACTATTACTTATAGTCAAGCTTCGGAAAAACTATAACTTATAGTCAAGCTTTCGGCAAAATACTCACTTCAAGATCCTTAGCCCAGTTTGACACAGAATCGGAACGTTTGCCGTACCTGTTAACAACAAAGATAAAATTAATCACTGAACTACCCTCATGGCTCATCGGTAAAAAGGTGGGCCGAAATCCGAAAGGTACTCCATAAAAAATCCGCCCTTTGATTTTCGTCCCATTCCATATTTTTTACTATCTGAGGCCCGCGACTTTTGTTTTAATTTATTTTCACGGGAACCCTCTTATTTTCTGGAATAAAAAGTAGTATATGTGTTAATCCAGGGTATAATCTATAACCATTTCAAATTTCAGCCAAATCCGTTCAGTGTTTTTTGCATGGAAGAGAAACAAACATGCACACATATAAACTTTCGCCTTTATAATATTAGTGTAACAATTTACTAATTCCAAATGGAATAATAGTCGACCGAGCGAAGCGAAGGTCTTTGAGTTAACTAGGGCGATTTGCACTTGTCCGTCCGTCCGTCCGTCCGTCCGTCCGTCTGTCAGAGCCTTATAACTTTTGAATTACTGAACGTAATTACTTCAAATTTAGATATAATATGTAAACCGATGGCCTCCAGCCGAAAATGGCTTAAAAAGTTATAAAAATCTTTATTTCAGGGGGGCTCTCATAGAAGCGAATGCGAAGTAAAAAAAAAAATCGCGTTACATAAAATTGTTACGTATCATTTTAAAGATAATTTTGAACTGAGTACAAAAATATTTTTTTTTTAATTTTTCCCTTAAAATTGACGAAATGGGGGGCTTTCAAAGTGGCGATTTTATACGCTCGCTTGAAGACGCTCTCTAGAAAAATCCGCTATGGATTTTCAAACTGATTTTATGTTTTTAGGTCACTTATATCCTGTACTTGAACAACAAATACTAAAATTATATGAATATTATAAAGAAACGAGATTATTTAATTTTTAATGGGCGTCAGTAATTCATATAGCATCAACATAGCTTCACAATAATGCTAATAGATGGCGCAGTCAGTAACTATTCCCATGGAACTACGAGTTAAATTCAATGTTTGATAAATAATTCAATGTTTTCACTAACGTTCCCTAACCTTTACGGGCTACCTATAAGTTAGGTGATTGATGTTTTCTGTCAACTTATTTATCACGATCCTGTACGGGACACCTAAAAGGATATTGGGACGGATGTTAGGACTTAGGATTGTATTTAGGAGCTACCTACGTTAAGAGACTCCTACTTAGGGGATGATTTAGGTATGTTTGGTGAAAACGGGCATAATAATAATGTCAGTTTTGGTTATCATGTATCGATTGAATGAATAATCATGGGATACCGTTACCGCGAGGTCTCAGTTCGGGGCGAACCACTAGTTATATTGAATAAATAAAATTATACACGGAATAAAGAAATATAAATTTTTACAAACATATCTAACCTACCCTACCACATAAACAATTTTTTTTACTAAAGTGTATGTCTGCTTTCCAGCCTGTTGATCTCATAGGTACCTTTGCAAGGGGCTAGCAATAACATAGAAATAAACCTATACTACGGCCGTTCAGAGAATGCGTTCCTGATACGTCGCGATTGAACTGACGACGTAACTTTGTAATGGCGTTGCAGTTACGATAAAAATATTATTGCTGGTTGTTTACCGTTTTAACAATTGATGAGCATTAAATAGTAGATTATTAACCAGGGGGATAAAGCAGTGTCTTCTGTCGCGGGTGACGATTTAAATCGCGAGCGTAACGAAGGACTCGAGGTTTACTCCCGAGCGTAGCGAGGGTGTTAAAAACTTAAATCACGAGCGAAGCGAGGGATTTAAGACGAGTCCTGAGTGTAGCGAGGGATTTAAGTACACCCAAGACTAAGACAGCTTTATCACCGAGGAAAATACTCTACTTTTCGTACCATTTGCGAAAAAATTAACACAATAATAATATGAGATAAGTATTTATTAAAAATAATAACAATTAAAAGTAAAAGTTAACATTCGAAACATTGGTCCAATTATTGATAGAGAGAGTTACATTTTTGTTTGGTACATTTATATTGTTGATGAGTTGATTTGAGTATTTCTCTGTTCTTGCGTCTGAGCATTTTGCACTGATGGAATCCGACAATTCACTGTCACTGTCGCTTTGATTTAACATCGTAACGTATTTTTAGAACATTAACTTATTTATAAAAATAAATTAAAATAAACTTAACGTTTATGTATTTGAAGAAAACAAAAACGCGGCAAATTCCTAGACTAATATTTTTTTGTCGGAAAAGCAAAGGCATCAAGCTCATACGGCCTCGTCGGTTTTCGTAATTTTATTTAATAATCATAACTGCATAATAAATGCGTATTCCTTTTTCAAAAAGATGTTTATTGCTTTATATAAAAACTCAATGGTGTAAACACAGATTTAGTTCGGTATAAATTTCGGTAAGTATTCCAAATTTAAATCACATTCTCCCCCTAGAGGATGAATGAAATTCAGTACAATTTTCTTTCCCTGTTTTTAACAGATTAAAAATGACTATTATTATGTTTGCTTTTTGTGGCATAGAATGTCACTTTTTTGAGCAAGTGGTACGAAAACAACATTATTATATCAATAATCAATTAATGTTATAATTTTGTGACAGTTGTCGTGACTAACTGACAGGAACGCATTCTCTGAACGGCCGAACTTTATTGGTAAAATACGTGAGTAAAATGTACCTATACTTACTACCTATCAGAAGTGGGATAGCTATTTTGTTGGCTACCTACTTATTTAAAGACTTTAGTGTCTCGAAATAGAAATGAGCTAACCAATGAACCTAACCACTTGTTCATAAATTCTACTTATTTTATTTCAATAGACTGTAATTATTCACCTAGAAATAAAGCTCAAAGACAGGATTCATGAAAACATCTCGTAGAGACACCTGGAAGTGCGCGGTAACTTTAATTAGTGAACCGATGAAGTTCGAGCTACTCGGGAGTATGCTTGAGTTTCCATACAAACATAGTTTAGCTTAATTAAATACAATTGGGTGAGAGTTGAGACATCTCGAGGTTTGAAGTTGGTTTTTACTTCTTAATGTGTTAAATTAAAAGAGAAAAGTAGAGAAACTTAAAAGAAAAATAGAGTCTTTTTTATTCGATGACAAAATAGTCCTTGACTGCGATCTCACATGATGGTATTGGTAAGTGACGATGCAGTCTAAGATGCTAGCGGGCTAACTTGGAAGGGGTATGGCAGTGTACATTCTACCCATACCCCTAATCGCTTGACGGCACGTCTTTGACGGTAGGGTAGTCTCCAGTAAGTAGGTAAATTTAATAATACTTTTTTTTTTTTTTAGAATATCAGCCAAGTTGAAGTTGACTAATATCCTCCTCTCCCCTCCAAATAAGCGGAAAGCTTGTGCTAGGAGTGGGTACGACAATAGTGCAACGGATGGGATTCGAACCTGCGATCTTTCAGTATTCAGTCCGCACCTTTAACCGTTGGGCTATTGAGGCTATTATACTTTAACTGATGGTTCATTATTTATTTTTTTGACAACAAAAACCTCGTCAACACCCCTTTTTTGTCGGGGGTTAAAAAAAATGTCTCGTCGCCTCATTATAATTTGCAAAGTTTGATATCAATATAATTTACTCATATACCATTCAACCCAACTAGTTTCTAATTAAGTACTATGTTATGTTACTCTATTTAAAACTTAGTTTGTAAATATTTCCTGCAGAAAAAAAATATCTACATAATATTAGTATCTAATCATCTTTGTTTGGAAACTCGAGTTCACGGCACTTAAATGTTTTACTTGGAGTACTTAATACATTGTTTAACATGTCCTAAGTATCGACGCCTACGTTGTATAAAGCTTCAGTAAGTAATTTTATCTAGTTTCTATTTTTATTGGTGCCACTTTCGTCGTACACAAGTCTTTATAGAATAGAATAGAATAGAAATGTTTTTTATTCAAATAAACTTTTTTACAAGTGCTTTTGAATGATCGATGAGTCTACCACTGATTCGGAATGCCCTTCCTGCCTATAAGAACCAGCAAGAAACTCGGCGGTTGCTCTTTTCAAAACAATTCAATAGATACTATGCTATGTATGCAATGTTTCCACAATGAGTCCCACAAAAGCATACCTAATTATAATTATATTATTTAATTATAATTCAACACCTTAAGACGGGCAGACAGAAAGCAGCCCCATTCCCGCTGGTGGAACCCGTTCACAAGCATGACGCATGATCCAGCCATTGCTTCGCTCAACCAGGTAACGTAACAAAGTTTAAGTTAATTAGTTCTGTTTTCTATGTCCATTGTTAAAAGTATAATGTGAGTTGTGACATGTCTAGTGCCCATTTTCACCAACTTTATAATTTATCCCTTAAATAGGAGTCTCTTTACTTAGGTAGCCCCTAAATACAATCGCCTACCCACTGTCATTTTTAACTTTAAATGTTCCCTAAACGTTCGTGAAAACAAAATTGACAGAAAGCGTCACCATAGGTACCTACCTACTTAATTTAACCCCGTAAAAGTTATTATGGAACGTTGGTGAACGGCTATAGGTATCTTAAATTATTACGTATGTCTCGCTTGCAGAAACGCCGAGTTATCCTTTTAACCCAGAGTTAGCTGCTGCTGTGACAGATTTCATATAGCTTCTGTCAAAATTATAAATTTATTCCTGTTTAACATAACCCGGCGTTTCTGCAAGTGGGCCTAAGTCGATAAATGCGAATTCAAGTGTCTATTATGACAAATTATATGCGAACCCTGTACCACCGATCGAAAAAGCAGATAATAAATAATTATTTCGAGTTTTCGATTTTATTTAATAGAGTTTAAGACGTTTAAATTGTGATCATTAAGATCCACCCGGTGTGCCCTGAAGTTTCCTAATTAAAATTATTTTTAAGCTCGGCCTTAGTTTATTTGAGGGTTGGGGTGTGATGATATTTCTGGAAACATCGATATCGTACCTTGGTCGACTGTGGTAGGAGTAAATGCGGTCTAGTTTCTGCAGCTGAAGGAGCCGCACCGCGCGATCTAACGAGCCAGGGCTGAAGCTGTCCCCGTCCGAAACGTCGCGGCGGTCAATCCTGCCAATATATCGGTATCGATATGACATTTATTCACAACACTACGGGACCAAAGGTACGATAATCGACTTTTACCCATATTTTACGGACGTGACGAGTAGTCAAGTAATTCTACTTAACCTAGTAATTGCTGTGCCCCAACGGGGTTCCAATGTAAAAATTATATATTGTAAGTTGGAATGCAATGAATAAATGAAACAAATAAATGAAATAAATAATTTATTTTCTAAAAAAAAACATAGTACAGTCGAATTGAGAACCTCCTCCTTTTTCTGACGTCGGTTATAAATCTATATAGACACCGATGCAATTTTAAAGTTATATATGATGAAACAGATCTTAGACAAGGTAGGTCTGGCCGTTAATTTTATTCTGAGATTTCAAAACCGAGTAGGAGTAACTATCTAAATAAAACTAGTGTAACGTGTGTGATACTATTACGTCTTATTACGTATATAATATTATTTTGATCACACTTTGATGTTCTTTATTGACATACCTCCTATTTTGGTACGCATATACAAAGTACATGTGCAGTTATATGTGTGTGTTTAAAAAATACGCCACAACTTAAAATATATCGGTAAAAAATAAATAAAAATTATCTCGTTCCGTCACGCTTACTTCAACTAATTAGCAATATACCTATGAGTACTTTGCTTGTTCAAACTCTAATCAGCTTATCTAACGCGTAGGTAAATTGCAAAGCCGTCAGTAATCACGATAGGGCTCTACCTATCGGTGATTATGTGTCGCTCATTAAGGACACACTTCACTGATTCATTAAATGGACCACGTAGTTTACGCCAGTTGCAGTGGGCTGCACGAAGCCTGCACCCTATTTTTCAAGTAATCGTTAATGAGATTGCAATTTTTTGCAATTCAAAATATAACCAAGCTATTTCCGCTGTTGCATTGTTTTCGCTGTCTCCAAAGTGGCGTATTATTAGCAGCAATTAACGTTGCTAACTTTTTAATCGTACCAAAATCTACCAAACTGCCAAAGTGTCGCTTTTTAGGGTTTTTATTCTTTTTGTTGGTAATAGAACATAAGTTTTTCTTAGTTTTCAATCTATATTGCACTTTATAATAGGTAAATATCTTAGAACTTAGTTTTTAACTCTGATATACCTATGAAAGAAGGACAAAAAGATAAAGTAAGGAAAACAACAAATATCTTCGTTACACCGCCAACGTCTGACAGATGTTTGTAGACCGCATCTCAATGCTATGCGTCGGTTTATATTATCACGAGCGTTTCGATGGCTCGTCTATAATCCAGACCTTATGGTTTAAGCATACTACGACAACACTATTCATTGACAAAAAGCATTTATAGGTTTAATTTACACTCTTTTTGTTTTGGGCTATAATATCTCTTCCAAGTTAGATCTTTACTATCTTAAACTACATTGTCACTTACCATCAGATAGATCGTAGTCAACAGCTATCTTTTCACCGTACAAAAAAATGCTTTCGTCAATGTGAAAAATGTGCAAAAATTTAAGACAGTTTTGGCTAAAGGAAAGTAGCGTGAAACAAAAACATAATAATTCTTACTATGTCGTGAAATGACACAATATGAAAATAGGAAGCAAATAGCTGACCCAGCGAACTTCGTACCGCCACTACTTATAAATGAAAAATTAGTTAAATAAACATTTTCCAGTGGACCAAATTGTGAATCTAAACCATCCTCGAATCCCCTTGAACTCACACAAAAAATTTCATCAAAATCTATCCACCCGTCTAGGAGGAGTTCAGTGACATACACACGCACACAAGAAATATATATATTAAGATTTTGTAGAATTGCCACATGGCGATTATTTTCAAATTCATTAGGTATTCTATACAGATTTTCAAGAAGTCATTCCAAAGTTATTCACAAAATAACGCTTCAGTTTTTAAAGCATTCACTGTAAGTTTGAAAGATTCCCACTCAGTATTATAGCGTTAGCTATGGTACAAGGTATAAGTGACGTTTATTGATTCTAAAATAAAGAAGAGAAAATTAACTTATTTACACAAGAATAGAATAGAATAGAATAGAATAGAATAGAATAGAATAGAATAGAATAGAATAGAATAGAATAGAATAGAATAGAATAGAATAGAATAGAATGGAATGGAATAGAATAGAATAGAATAGAATAGAATAGAATAGAATAGAATAGAATAGAATAGAATAGAATAGAATAGAATAGAATAGAAATGTTTTTTATTCAAATAAACTTTTACAAGTACTTTTGAATCGTCAATGAGTCTACCACTGGTTCGGAATGCCGTTCCTGCCGAGAATTACCAGCAAGAAACTCGGCAGTTGCTCTTTTCAAAATACTTTTACAATATACTTAACAGATATTATTCTATGTATGCAGAGTTTCCACAATGAGGGAAAGTTCCACAAAAGCATACGTAATTATTTCTAATTATAATTCAACACAATCATGTCAAGATGGGCAGACAGAAAGTAGCCCCATTGCCGCTGGTGGCACCCGTTCACGAGCATGACGCATGAGTCATGACCCAGCCATTGCTTCGCTCAACCATATTTTAGGGAACGTAACAACCCGCATCGCACGACACCACCGCAGAAATGTTAAAGAGAGTGTGACATACTTAGGCAAGAAAATTAATACTTTATGAATGTGAAAGTGTGTTTGTGTATTGGTTTGTTGGTGTGCCCTTAAATCAGAATTCGTTTTTTTTGACTCGATGAATATAATTATTTATGGACTTAGAAAAAAATTTAAAAACCTAACTCGTAGCAAACATAGTGGTGGGCAAAAGCTAATATATAATTACTTTTACGCACCTCATTCCCGTGTTTCAAACGCCTGAAAATTGGTTTCTATAAAGCGTCGTTTATTAATATGTTTAATTCAATTATTTAGGTCTTGATTGCGATCGCAGGTGGTGTTAAATAAATAAGATGGTATGGTAAGATGGAAAACGGAGTAACTTGGAATTTAAAAAAAAAAGGAGTAGGGGCAAGTGCTGTTCCTATGAACGCTTGTACCTGTGAACACAATCGATTCCGTCGAAACTAGCAACCCTAAAATTCTAATTTGAACGCGAACTGTCAACCATAGACACTTTACGGTCACATTCAAATTAGAATTTTAGGGTTGCTAGTTTCGACGGAATCGATTGTGTCCACGGGTACAAGCGTCCATAGGAACAGCACTTGCCCATACTTTTCGCAATAGCCGCTGGCTCTTATAGCTTAAACCAGCCGTGGTTGTGAATACAATAAACTGGTCACGTAGGAAACATTTTGTAATAACCTGCTCCACCATTAGTATCATAAATGATTAGAATATTAAATTGAGTTTGAAAGAGTCATTATTGGTGAAATTGTACTCCTTGGTCTAAACTCCTGAGTGAGATCTAACGATCGTACTCTGGCTCTGTTCAAGACTCAAACACACTTTCGCATTTATAATTAGTAAGGATTTATTAGCAATACTTACTAACCTACCTTTAAGACCAAAGGGGTATTAAGCTTCGAGCTTCTTGATTACTCCTGCTGTGAAGGATTCTATGAAGTTTTGGAAGTTTTTGTACCTAAATGTTTTGTTCTTTTGCCCATTGTAATTATTTCATAAAATGTCATTAAGAGTTGAAATAAATTAAACGTGGTCTGCTTGAATTTAGTTTTATTTGTACCCTACGAACGGTATATGCATAGGGCACAAGATCTGTATTTCAAAAATAAATAAGAAAATTCTTATGACGAAGAAGGAGCTTCTCTCAACTTTACCGAGTATCTAGTAATTGGATATGTACCTACAAGTATAATATTATTACAAAGTAAAGTAAGTAGGTAAGTACAAATAGTAAGGTGGCATAAAGAAATAAACAAATGACATCAGAGTTGCAGCAACTTTGACAAAGTTGATTATAGTTCAAACAGTAATACAGTATAAAACAGTATCTACTATTTCTTGTGGTCAACAATACCCGCGTATTAAAGTTTTAAAGGAAAAACTTTTATTATTTCGAAGACACCGGTGTGGGAAAAAAAATTAAGGTCAGTAATTTCCTATCACCTTAAGACTTTATTAAGGACATGTTTTTGGAGTCCAATCTTATCCTAGCTCATAAATTGACACTGTAAGTACTCTATGCGCAGGTAAATGACAGATAGCAGGTCTTCTGATAACAAGAGAAGGTATAGAGCTGGGTTTTCAAGTGCATCTCTAGATGTGATTAGAAGTAAAGCGCTGACTTTAAATAAAACAGGAGAGTTCGCATTGTGAGGTACGAGTAAGCAGTAAATAACAATTTAATCACTTAAGCACTTATTAAGCACTTAAATGTCAGTGTGCAGTGTGCACGTTAATTTTTGTTACCCCGATATGCTTCTCTAAATCAAAATTACATAAAGCAGCTCTTCGTTATTAAATTTTCTTAATGTCGAGAATGTTTTAAGTTTTATTTCAAGAATTTTCAGTTTATTTATCGTCACTGAATATTGTGAGAAAGTTTGTCAAGTATGAATAGTAAAATTTCATGATTATTGAATTAGTTCTTTTCAATATACTTAACTGGCATTTATCTAATAATGTACAGATTATAGTGAGATACAGATTATAGTGATCGGTTAGTAGGTGCGGTTTATTAATTAATGGACAGAGTTGATGATGTTCCATGTAAGTAAAAGGTTAGTATTTCATTACGTGTATCTACTTATTTCCCCTACTTGAATATAATCCGGATAACCAAACTACAAGATCCGTAACTTGGATACCTAGTTGGAGTCATTGACAAGTGAGCTAATACCCACATGGGAACTTACTTGTATACCTAGTTGAAGTGGCGTTACCCACATAGGAACTCACACCCACGACTCAGAAATCTGAATAGAAATAACAAAGGCAGCTTTCGTAACACAACCTCAATAATTAGAGTTCCGTCAACGAGTCTCGCAACTGGTCACGCGCCTAATCATTGCTGTGACAGGGAGAAAATTACAGTTCACGCCCGTGACTTTTGTACGTACGGCTGTGCATGCCTCTGGGATCCGCGTTAATAGAAAAACGGGCACTTAGCAACTGTGGTATTAACCGTTTTACGATGTAGGCGTGCTCTGTTGATCCTACTAATATTATAAATGCGAAAGTTTGTGAGGATGGATGTATGGATGTTTGGATGGATGAATGGATGGATGGATGTTTGTTACTCTTTAACGCGACAACGAATGAACCGATTTTGCTGAAATTTGGCACAGACATAGATTATAGTCTGGAATAGCACATAGGCTACTTTTTATCCCGGAAAAGCAAACACTTCCTGCGGGATAGCATCGCTACTTTTTACGTTTTGTCCTTCAAAATACGCGCAATGGAGTTTTAGATTTACGTGATTTTTATGCACTGGTGAAGTTACGGGCCTGAAAAATGAAAAAGGCTACTTTTTATCTCGGGAAAACAAACGGTTCCTGCGGGATATTATTATGCTACTTTTCACATATTTATCTTTTAATTACGCGGCATTTATGTATGTATGTATGTATGTATGTATGTATGTATGTATGTATGTATGTATGTATGTATGTATGTATGTATGTATGTATGTATGTATGTATGTATGTATGTTCCTACTACCTATCCTACTTCCTCCTACTTCCTACTTATATTATAAATGCGAAAGTTTGTGAGGATGGATGGATGGATGGATGTTTGTTACTCTTTAACGCGACAACGAATGAACCGATTTTGCTGAAATTTGGCACAGACATAGATTATAGTCTGGAATAGCACATAGGCTACTATTTATCCCGGAAATATTACTTAATAAATGCGAAAGTTTGTGAGGATGGATGTATGGATGGACGGATGTTTGTTACTCTTTAACGCGACAAAGAATGAACCGATTTTGCTGAAATTTGGCACAGATATATAGATTATAGTCTGGAATAGCACATAGGCTTTTTATCCCGGAAAAGCAAACAGTTCCTGCGGGATAGCATCGCTACTTTTTACGCATTTGTCCTTCAAAATAGGCGCAATGGAGTTTTAGATTGACGTGATTATTTTGCACAGGTGAAGTATAGGGCCTGAAAAATGACAAAGGCTACTTTTTATCCCGGGAAAACAAACGGTTCCTGCGAGATATTAGTATGCTACTTTTCACATATTTATCCTTCAAAACGGAGTTACAGATTGACGTGGTTTATTGGATAGGCATAGTTGAGGATTTGAAAGGTGACAAAGTCTACTTATCATCCCGGAAAAACAAACAGTTCCTGCGGGATTTCCGCATGCTACTTTACACGTATTTATCTTTTTTTTTGTTCCCGCGGGATATTCGTATGCTACTTTTCACATATTAATCCTTCAATTATGCACCAACGAAGTTACAGATTGACATGGTTTTTTTGATAGTCATAGTTGAGGACCTGAAAAGTGACAAAGGCTGCTTTATATCCCGGTAAACCAAACAGTTCCTGCGGGATTTCCGCATGCTACTTTACACGTATTTATCTTTTAACTACGCGGCTATTATGTATGTATGTATGCATGTATTTATGTATGTATGTATGCATGTATGTATGTATGTACGTATGTCGCTAATATTTACGCATTTGTTGAGTTTAGATTGACGTGGTTTTTACACAGCTAAAGTTGAGGACCTGGAAAGTGGCAAAGGCTACTTTTTATCCCGGGAAAACAAACAGTTCCTGTGGGATATTGGTATTCTACTTTTCACATATACAGTTACAGATTGACGTGGTTTTTTGGATAGGCAAAGATGAGGACATGAAAAGTGAAAAAGCTACCTTTAATCCCGGGAAAACAAACAGTTCCTGCGGGATAATGGGATTCAATTATGCGCCAACGGAGTTACAGATTGACGTGGTATTTTGATAGGCATAGTTGAGGACCTGAAAAGTGACTAAAGCTACATTATATCCCGGGCAAACAAACAGTTCCTGCGGGATTTCCGCATGTTACTTTTCACGTATTTCTTTTAATTACGCGGCAATTATGTATGTATGTATGTTTGTATGTATGTATGTTTGTATGTATGTATGTATGTATGCGTCGCTATTTTTTACGCATTTGTTGAGTTTAGATTGACGTGGTTTTTTACACAGGTAATGTTGAGGACCTGGAAAGTGACAAAGGCTACTTTTGTCTCGGGAAAAAACATTTGAAAAGAAATCTATAATAAAAAATTCTATTTTTAAAACCGACTTTAATCGCCCGCGCTAATGCAAAGTATCTAATTTATTGTTATTTTTTAAAAAACCGCTCGACTGATTTCGATAAAATTTAAATGAGACCCGGGAAGTACTTTGAAACAAAAAAGAATTTTCCAAATCGGTTCAGGCGTCTTCGGAGGAGGAGTAATCGGTGAACATACATAAATAAAGATTCCTACGAATTGGGAACCTCCTCCTTTTGAAGTCACAACCAAGTACAAGTCGTAGTAACAACCATACATTCATCTATCCATCCATCCGAACGAAAAAGAATAAAATAATAAACATTAATAAGCCTTAATTAATTATAAATTAAATTAATTAAAACTAATATCTACATAAATAAAAATAATTATTAACTACATAAATTATACACAAAAAATATAGTAAAAAATAAAACGTTCAAAAAATATATTTAAAAACAATATAAAATATCCGCTATATAATATGCTTTAAAGAATATTGTATAAAAAAATAAATTTAAATATAAAACGTTTAAAACGATATTAAAATAGATAATATATAAATAACAATAAATTAACTAACAATAAAAAATAATTATGATTAACAAATAAGAATAAAATAATATACATTAGTCTTAATTAATTAATCTTAATTAGTCTTAATTAATTAATTATTAACTACATATTTTAAATAAAAAATAAAGTAAAAAAAAACGTTTAATAATATATTTAAAAAAAAACAATGTAAAAACAACAAACAAACAAAATCCTAACTCATCCATCTAACTATACTTATAATAAAACTGTAACTGGACGAATTCTGCTGGTGCTGGGTCCTGCTCACCTAAATGGGTAATGGGTACCAAGTATGAACTACGCAGAGGCAAACTGCCGGAAAAAAAAATTCGAAACTTCGTACAGTAGCTTTGTATTCTTAGATGACATCAATCTATTCACCTAATTTCACAATCGTTCGGTTTGGTTTAGGAATCACCCTCCCCCCATTGTTACACCACTGGGCTACATCATTGAACTCCAAGTACCAATTCCTCATTCTTTATGCTGCTGGGTACCGACTGAAGAAAATGTCGATTGTGGGTTGCTATTGTAGCTCTATACCACGTAGTACGGACTAGATACTGGCGTAGTGCAACGAAAAAGCAATTTTTAAAAACTTTTTCCACGCGGACGAAGTCGCGGGCATCAGCTAGTATGATATAAGATTGGGCTTGAAATACGTCATTATTTTTACTCAAGTAACGGAGGGTAAAATGGTTCGCAGTGTGTGTTTGTGGGTTCATTAGGTCCCTCGTAATTGCCATTCTACTCAAATTCTTTTCATAATCCGTGTCATAGGCTAAATGACGTCATAACAAATTCAATATGGCGGATATAACAAACAAAATACGTTAAGAAAAATAAATGTAGTTGAAATAAAATAGCGTTTGATATAAATCCGATTAATAATAAATCCGCTTATTAAAATGTAAAAAAAATTCTGCGATCTACTCGAATACGTTATTTAGTTTAAATAAACATACGTAATAATTTTGTTTTAGTATTTTGCTCTAATTGTGGTGTTATGAGCAACTAAGTTTATATTACCCTATTTCCCAAAATAGGATATAACGTTAAAATACGACGTCACCAGACCCAGCTACATGTACCTATTATTATAAGGATCCTGGACCTGCCCAAAAAGGAGACCAGAGTCTCAACTTTTAGGCACGACGTAACGTTAAAAAATAAAAAATCAATGGTTTTGTATTTAGAGGGGCAGGGACGCCCTACTTTAACAAATAGTTTCATTTTAAAGCTTAATATATCGCAAACGGATCCCTCAAACGAAAAAATGTTCATGTCATACCTCCAATATTTTTGAAAGACCTAAAGACGTGTAGGGGAGCCGGGACGTACCCAAAATAGTATTAGATTTATTTTATTATATTTTATATAATATATTAAATAATAATATTCATTAGAATAGGTTTTATTGTACAACTTTGTGGGCGTAATATGACTATTTTAAATAACAGCTCTTCTGTGCCTACCAATAGTCTCTGCGCTAGACCACGGACAGATGGACAGACGGACGGACTTAACGAAACTGCAACAAGACTACAATGTATTAATAGGATAACTTAACTTTTGTTCTTTTGTTATTTTATTCAAAGCCACTAAGTGGCTAGAATTACCTTTGCAACTTCGAATAACAAAACCATTTTCACGACGGAAGCTTTTCTTAATGAAAACTTAGCTGAGACCTATGAATACATATATGTCTAGAAGGAGTATCGCGCTACTAAAGAACGAAAAAAAACAGGCCAATGAGAATATGCTCGTGTGCGTGACGTGAGTGCCGCGCATGCGCGGCGTGGATTACTGAGCGTGCGTAATGATACCAGGTACGCAGGTGATTCCAATAAAATGGGGAGAATTATGTCATTAAAATTTTTAAACTTTAAAAATAAAATTAATATCTACTTTTTTTTTAATTTTTATCATAAAACAATAATTTTACTAATACCTTTAACTATAGTGAGTTATTGTATTTAGTATTTTGTTTTAGATAAATGGTTTCCAAAATTTTAAAAAGTCAGCTCCATACTGAAATTCTTTGTTATTGCACCGATGTCGTTAAAAATCGATATTTAGGGTCCCCTAGCGTCAAATGAGAGGAAATGGTTGCCAGTATTTTTTTAAAAGTCAGCGCTATATTGAAATTCTTTGTTATTGCACCGATGTCGTTCAAAATCGATATTTAGGGTTCCCTGGGGTCAAGAAAGACGAATTGGTGGCCAAAATTTTAAAAAGTCAGCGCCATATTGAAATTCTTTGTTTTTGCACCGATGTCGTTCAAACTCGATATTTAGGGTTCCCTGGGGTCAAGAAAGACGAATTGGTGGCCAAAATTTTAAAAAGTCAGCGCCATATTGAAATTCTTTGTTATTGCACCGATGTCGTTCAAAATCGATATTTAGGGTTCCCTGAGGTCAAGAAAGACGAATTGGTCGCCAAAATTTTAAAAAGTCAGCGCCATATTGAAATTCTTTGTTATTGCACCGATGTCGTTCAAAATCGATATTTAGGGTTCCCTGGGGTCAAAAAAGACGAATTGGTTGCCAAAATTTTAAAAAGTCAGCGCAATACTGATAATCTATATTTAGGGTCCCCAAGCGTCAATAACAAAAAATTTCAACATGGCGCTGACTTTTCAACATTTTGGCAACTATTCCCTCTCTTTTGACGCTAGGGGACCCTAAATAACGATTTTGAACTACATCGGTGCAATAACAAAGTATTTCAATATGGCGCTGACTTTTTAAAATTTTGGCAACGAATTCGTCTCTCTTGACCCCAGTGAACCCTAAATATCGATTTTGAACGACATCGGTGCAATAACAAAGAATTTCAATATGGCGCTGACTTTTTAAAATTTTGGCCACCAATTCGTCTTTCTTGACCCCAGGGAACCCTAAATATCGATTTTGAACGACATCGGTGCAATAACAAAGAATTTCAATATGGCGCTGACTTTTAAAAATTTTGGCAACCATTTCCTATTTTTGATCCAAGGTAACCCTAAATATCGATTTTGAACGACATCGGTGCAATAACAAAGAATTTCAATATGGCGCTGACTTTTAAAAATTTTGGCAACCATTTCCTATTTTTGATCCAAGGTAACCCTAAACCCTATTTCCAACTCGATCGGTGAATCGCTTAATCGCTAAAGTCATAAAAACTCTCTCCCGGTAAAATATTCGTTTAAAAAAATAAAAAAAAATTTAAGATGAATATAAGTAAAAGAAAATCAGAAACGAAAAAGTTAAAAAAAAATGAGAGGGGAATTCTTGAGTTCGATTATCGATGGAGACAATTTCGAAATTTATAATTTCTGAAATATCTCAGATCTGGTCTGGTGGGAGGCTTCGGCCGTGGCTAGTTACCATTCTACCATCAAAGACGTATCGCTAAGCTATTTAGGGTTCCGACTCGATAGCGTGTAAAAATTTAATAAATCCTAGCTTATCCCCTTCCTAGTTAGCCCGTTACGATCTAAACTGCATCGTCACTTACCATCAGGTGAGATCGTAGAACAAGGACTGTCTTGGAAAGAAAATTAAAAAATGACATTATCTGCAATCACTTTTCGAATATTATCGGTATCTACATTCTAAGGTTTCATTATTTATTAGGGAAATTTTGGGTTCGTAAACTGGCAACACACATTAAATGGCGAACTCTAATTTAATTATTTTCTACAAATTTCAATTTCTTATTTTGCAGAAACTGATGTGCTTGAATGTTATTTACTGATGGTAGGTGATGTTATTGGTTATTTTAGATCGTCCTGTTAAGTTTTTTTCACATTTTATTTACCAAAAACCGCCATTTAAAAAAACAAAATATTGGCTCTCGAGCTCCATATCTGGTGATGACCTAATTCAAACTGAGCACGGGAAAAGGGCGTGAACCACATGTGGCAGCACAAATTTTCGACGCATTCACAGCCTTTAGGCTCCATCTTGTAAATCTTTGGCTGAGACCTTGAGTTCTGAGATAACGTACGCCAGACTATTCCTATGTAATTTTTGCTATTAAGGTTTCATTTATTTTCCCGCGGTTTCATTTATTCATAAGAATACCTTATTGTGAACGACGAAGCAAGCCCAGGTATTTTTAGAGGAAGGAGCGCGCTTGCCTAAGAAATCTCTATTCACCGTTACGTTAAGCATTCAAGTTATACGTGACAGGAAACACGGTCACTGGAAAAGCGACACGTCAGCGGTTCGTTTCATAAACAATGAATTAAAGCGTTACAATTTTGTACAAAAATACGTGAAAGATAGATTCACTGTCTTCTATGATTCAAAAATAAGCTATGGTAATAAAATGTAATCGTGAACTTATTCTACTTAGACTATACTTAAGTGCCCAAAAAATAACTAAAAGAAATTAACATTTTGGAAAATTGATATCGGGAAAGTTTCAATTTATTTTTGTACTAGCTGATGCCCGCGACTTCGTCCGCGTGGATTTAGTTTTAAAAATCCCTTCCCTCGGGAACTCTTTGATTTTCCGGGGTAAAAAGTAGCATATGTCACTCTCCAGGTCCTCAGCTATACTCATGCAAAAAATCACGTCGATCCAAAGCTCTCTTGCGACGTAGGTATATGTCATTATTTTTTTTCTTTTTTTTAACCTTTTGTTTCACCGTTTAAACCTTCCCTGGACTACGACAAACATTACAAAACTAAAATCAGCTAAATCGGCCAACTGGGCCTATTCTTGAGTTTTAGCGAGACAAACTAAAAGCAATTGATTTTTATTTAAATAGAAGATAAAAGAAGATAGAAAATTTATTTTAATTCTAATCAAAAGCATAATATCTATATGCACTTTAATATCAGGAGATAAATTAATTAATACTTAATCGTAGTAAAGCATATCTTATTTTTATTAGCCATTTTATTTTTAATATACCATCGTCCAAACGGTAGGTGTGCTTTTTAGAAACTTTCTGAACCTACTATAAACTGCAAATTGCCAAAACCGCGGGCAAAATTAGTTTCGCATGTAAAAGCATGAGAATACACGTAAGGATGAACGTTAGAATAATAACAAAGACACACGAAAATTAAAGGTAAATATAGAAAGGCATGTTGAATACCCGCTTAAAATAATCAACCTCTTAATGAACTCCTATCTAATTTAAGACAGAGTGTCTTATCAAAAGGTTCAAAAAGGTATAATTTAAGAAATGATTAGAGAGTAGCTTTTTTTGGAAACCTGAAACGTTGTTTTTAAAACAAAAATCTAGGTAAGTCCTACATAATACCCACGACTTCGTCCTCGTGGATTTAGCTTATAAAAACTCCACCAACCTTTATCACGTCTGTACGGATGCAATTTAAAAAAAAAAGCGTGAGTGTCGTGGAACACTTGGTTGGAACGAATTTATATGATTAATTAATAAATAATTAAATAATAAATTAATAATAAAAATAAATAAAATAAAAAATAATATTCTGAAGTCAGGATTCGAACCCCCTAACCGGCCGGCAGTTTCACAGCAACGCTCGCTCCGCTACGCCACCAAAGTTAGTATTAAACGAAGGGAACAATTTTTATTGTCATGACGGTAAATTTTTACACTTTTTTCGTCTAGCCTCCATCGGTCAAACCGTCCGAAAAGGAACTTCGTTCCAAAATCCCTCTTTAGTATTTCATCCTTTGAAATCTCATCCACCCAGTGCGGCGGTCAGTGCTTCAGAGTCAGACAGTCACAAAACTGGCTCATTTGATTCATTCATGCGAGAAAGGTCTCCATTCGAGTGAAAAGTGTTTAGGCCATAGTCCACTACGTTGATCAATTGTAGACATGGCATTCTTTGCACAACTTTGAGAACATTATTTAGAACTCTCCAGGCGTGCAGTATTCCTCACGATGTTTTCCTTCACCAATAAGGCAATTACCTACTTAAAATGTATACTCCATAATATCATTGTATAACTCTGAATAGTATGTCTGTGATCGAAGTATTATATTGTAGACCATCGTTTATATAATTTTAAAGTATTGTAATTTTTATTGATATTCTAAAATATTATTATGTTATTGAATTTGGCCCTACAGACATAATATTATTTTATTGAATTTTTCTTTTTTTTAATAATTTTATGTATTTGCAGATAGGTAGGTACGGAATTTTTGTGCATGTCGTGTTTGCTTTAAAACGACTTTACATACTCTGAATTTTATATTATTTATTTACCTTTAAAATATTTACCAATGTGAAATCGCTAGTAAACCCAAATAAATAAATATGTAATAAATAAATAAATAGTAATAAATAAATAAATAAATAATAAATAGTAATAAATAAATAAGTAATAAATATTAATAAATAAATAAATTATCCACTATCATTGTTTCAACTTTCAACTAATAACTATTCTTTTACGGAATACCTATTTTTTAATGAATTGTTTGTTCTCCTGAGATAAATTATCCGTGTACCTAATCCATCCTCCATCCTTCCATTTCCATGTACCTAATACCTATTAAGTAGGTACTAGTTGACAAGAAATGGAAAGAAGTGGAAGCGCTTTCGAACTTTACAAAAACGAAAATTTGTTCCAGGGTGCCTACAGAACGGTACCTTCCCTACAGTAATTTAAGACTTGAAATATAATATTGTGCTTAGTGTAAATAAAAAATGAACTCAGGATTAAATTGAAGTTCAGCGGTGAGGCAATGAAGCGGGCGTTAATAAATAAAAAATGAAAACATGCTTAAGTGAAATTAAAGTTAAAATAATTCAACTGCAGGCTAATTGCTTTTTACTTCCTACAAAATGCAAAACATTGAGTTTGAAGAAAATATTCATGTACATAAAACCGTAATTTGATTTGCCAAATATACAATTGATTTAATTTAAGTTTCCCATTACAAGTGCTTACGAGCACAAATAAATACACGTTGAAGTCGGGCGGGCCTAAATAGAAACGATGAAACGAATGCGTCACGCTAGCCAAAATTTTAGTCTGTAGTCTTGGTGTACCAAGTACTATTATATTCTGTGCCTGGTAAGGTCATGGTAATATCTGTGGTAATATGTTGAAGTCGGGCTAGCGTTGCAGTTTCGTAGTTCTATTGAGGCCCGCCCGACTTCAACATACGTGTGCAAACTGAAATTATTTATACTTTTCAGTGGCGTTTGAAGTAGGTTTTTTTTTTTAAAATAATTTTTATATATTATTATTTTAAGCTTTTTAGTTTAGCTTCATATGATAAATCTACACACTCTCTGATCGCGAGCGATTTGTTTCCGTTTTATTCATTGAGGAGTTCCGTCCTCTATCACCGAAGATATTCATCAGATCTTCACAAAATTTAAAAGGGACCAACCTGACAATATGTCCTTTTAAATAAAAAAAAATGATTGGAAACGGTTCAGATTTATCGGAGTTGTGGAGTAACATCAACAATATTCATCAGATCTTCACCAAATTTAAATGGGACCAACCTGATGGTATTTTCTTTCAAATAAAAAAAATATTGAAATCGGTTAAGATTTGACGCTGTTATGGAGTAACATCGACAAAAAAAAATACGCGACGAATTGAAAACCTCCTTTTTGTTTTATTTTTTGAAGTCGGTTAAAAATCAACTTCATAAAAATGAAAGTTATTTATTTTACTTATCAATGACCGATTCATGATAATCTCGATGCCATCATCTGTTTGTCTGTCTCCGTACTAAATGACAGATTTCTGACACAGTTTACTTACATGAAAAGTTACATTGCAACAAAGGTCTACCAACGTTATAGGTATATTAAATTTACTCTGATCTGAAACTAAACTACTAAGGAAACTACCTATGTTCCCTCCTTAAAATGCCTTCGCGATTGAACTTGATATACAAATTCTAAAGTAGAAAACTCAAGAGTTTTCGTAACAAGAACTAAGAAACTCACGAGGATACTACAATATTGGCCACTATCCAAAAGTTATATTATCTGCAACTCTTTATCTCCCCTCCGATGGCAAATCGCGATAGTATAGGCTCATTAGGCAGTTTACCTATTAACACTATAAAAAGAGCTAAAGCTCGGCTTGAAATCACTTCACGGCTCAGTTTAATACTCGCATGCTTCATGATGTAGGTGCTTCGTATACATAATTATGAAGGAACGATTTGAAAATGGCAGCTCGTTCGTATAATCTCCACAAAATATCGGACATTTACATCAGCCATCGAAAACAAAGACCCATTTAAAAATTAAGTGGCACTCGGGGACTGCCGCGGTAAAGCTATTGCATAGCATTTTTTATCAACTGATGCAATTATAATATTTATGCAATATTTTTTTTTGCATAAAAATTATGCAAAAAAATAATTAAAAAACAAACAAACAAGAAAAGCGCACTGTCACTACTTCGCGAGTGAGATTCGAACCTGCAACATCATACACCATACGGTAAATAAGCGGCCGCTCGCCCACTGCGCCAAACAGAGCTACTTGTGAACCTCTAAAATGTTGAACGCTTACTGAACGACGGTGTTAGGTTTATTTTCGTTACGGAATTTCTTGATTCGGTCGCCGCACTCAAACTGTTTGTCCTAGTTCAAAGCCCGCGATAAAAGCTATGCAATAGCTTAATATTTTCTGTGACTACCGAAGAAGAAAAGTATTTATAATGATAGAGCTTGGCTTGAAATTACTTCACGTTTCAGTTTTATACTCGCACGCTTCATGATATAGGTACTTCGTATACCTAATCATAAATGAACAATTTGAAAATGGCAGCTTGTTCTTATAATCTCAGCAAAATATCGGACGTTACATCAGCCATTGAAAACAGGGACCAATATTATATTTTCTGTGACTCCCGAAGAAGAAAAGTATTTATCACGATAGTAAGTAAAAACTCGCAAAACTGACCCCTTTTAATCTATGATGATATAACACGGGATGGCTGTCTGTCCCTATAGGTACAAATATCAACTAAAATTATGGATCATTTTGAAACGCCACATTTAACATACGAGTGTCTCTGGAACTAATAATAATGTAGGCTTAGATCATAAACATGTCTTCAAAAAGAGTTCTAATAACCTCTTTTTGGTTACCATCAGGCATGCTAGTCGTTCAGCGATAACGCCTCAGCTACACACACCAATATGGCAATGAATCCTATTGAACTTCGTTCCTAGTGCAGTGACTCTATGCACATACCTGATTATAGCAGTTTGAGTTACCCACACGACTGACACTATACACATACCTCGGCGCCTCTCTACATGTGACTCCTACCGAACACTGCGCCTTGTGGAGTGACACTATATAGTTATACACATACCTCGGTCTAGCAGCTTGAAGTTACAGGGGGTCCAGCTCTTGTCGAGAGTGTCGGCCATGTCATGAGGGCCCTCCTCCCACACTTCTCTGCCCACACCGTGGCAATGACTCCTACTGAAAGCCGCACCTCGAGGAGTAACACTATACACATACCTCGGTCTAGCAGCTTGAGTATACAGACTATACAGGCGGTATAGCTCTTGCAGCATACGGAGAGCGTCGGCCATGTCATGAGGGCCCTCCTCCCACACTTCTCTACCCACTAAACGCAGCGTCTTGTGGAGTGACACAATACACATACCTCGATCTAGCAGCTTGAGTGTACAGACGGTTGAGCTCTTGCAACATACGGAGAGCGTCGGCTATGTTGTGAGGGCCCTCATCCCACTCTTCTGTACCCACATCGCGGTAACAACTCCCACTAAACATCGCGCCTTATAGAGTGACACTATTCACATACCTCGGTCTAACAGCTTGAGTGTACAGACGGTTGAGCTCTTGCAACATACGGAGAGCGTCGACCATATTTTGAGAGCCCTCATCCCACGCTTCTCTACCCACATCGCGGTAACAACTCCTACTAAACATCGCGCCTTATACAGTGACACTATTCACATACCTCGGTTTAGCAGCTTGAGTATACAGACGGTAGAGCTCTCAAAATACTGAGAGCGTCGACCATATTGTGAGGGCCCTCATCCCACGCTTCTCTACCCACATCGCGGTAACAACTCCTACTGAACATCGCGCCTCATGGAAAGACACTATTCACATACCTCGGTCTAGCAGCTTGAGTATACAGACGGTAGAGCTCTCAAAATACTGAGAGCGTCGACCATATTGTGAGGGCCCTCATCCCACGCTTCTCTACCCACATCGCGGTAACAACTCCTACTGAACATCGCGCCTCATGGAAAGACACTATTCACATACCTCGGTCTAGCAGCTTGAGTATACAGACGGTAGAGCTCTCAAAATACTGAGAGCGTCGACCATATTGTGAGGGCCCTCATCCCACGCTTCTCTATCCACATCGCGGTAACAACTCCTACTGAACATCGCGCCTCATGGAAAGACACTATTTTCATACCTCGGTCTAGCAGCTTGAGTGTACAGGCGGTCCAACTCCTGCATCATGCGTAGAGCATCAGCCATGTCGTGAGGGCCCTCCTCCCACGCTTCACTACACATGACTCTTACTGTACATCGCGTCTTATGGAAAGACACTATTCACATACCTCGGTCTAGCAGCTTAAGTGTACAGACTGTATAGCTCTTGCAGCATGCAGTGAGCGTCGGCCTTTTTGTAAGGGCCCTCCTCCCACGCTTCTCTACACATGACTCTTTCTGAACATCGCGCCTGGAAAGACACTATTCACATACCTCGGTCTAGCAGCTTGAGTGTACAGGCGGTCCAACTCCTGCAGCATGCGTAGAGCGTCGGCCATGTCGTGAGGGCCCTCCTCCCGCGCCTCGGCTACCCACACCGCGGCAATGACCACTGCGATGGCGAAGGCGATCCTCTTGCTGAACATTTTGCCTAGTGGACAAGAAAATAGATTTTATAATATTCAAATTTTCCAAAGCCTTGTTTCAATTAGTCGGTTGAGGAAAAATGCATCAATCATTGCTCAATTGATTGGAATTATTGCAGTAAGAATACCACAAATTCAGCCAACCAAGCTGTCGGCCGGCAAGTTAAACTCATTTCCTGACATTTCCTTTTTTCTTCAGTGACAGGCCCTCTCGATAGACACCAGTTTAAAATAAGGAAAATTTACAGAATATAGTTTATGTAGACATTTCAAAGTTCATTAAGTGCCGATTTCACCAAATTCGATTGATGTTTAACCGAGGAATAAATTGGGAAAAAATAAAATACTGTTAAAATAATAAATTTTCGCTTGGATAAGATATATATTTTACGCTGGTGAAATCGGCCCTGAGAATCAAGACTTAACAAAGTTTCAACAACAGTTTGTAGAAACACCAATCATCACTTTAAAACGCTAAATAACAAAAACTTTTCTGATTAGCCGATACTTCTAGTAGAAAAAAATTTTGAGAAGTAAGAATTTCGTTTCTAGAGATGTAAACTGATTAATTAGTGAAATTTTTATCAAATATTTTAAAAGTAACTAATTGTTCACCCCAAACTTTGCCTGAACTGAGCGTGAGACAACATGACGTCATAAATCTTTCGTTTTACTTATCAACGTTGAAACAAAGAAGAGCAAGAGACGATCTTCAGACTGACCTAGAAGTTTGTAGCTACTAGCCTACCATGAAGATATGGCATAGAAATTTTTGCAAGAAAAAAATATTCATTCCATTTCAGTTTGTCAAATGACTGATATTTAAATTAGTATTTTTGTTATTCAACTATTGGATATGACTATAATTATGCATAAGTTCCAGCTGTAAATGTTTAGCCGTTTTTGAGGTAGACTATGGGACGGAAGAGATCTAAAAACTCAGAACATTTAAATGATTTAAGTCTAAAGACGGCGAACCTTGCAAATTGTTAGATATATTTTAAGTAATAACTTCAAAAAAAATGGTTCTACGTTTATAAAGTACCTACATACCCCTCAAGGTTTCATCAGGGCTAAGTTAATGAGATGTGAAGGATAATAAAATTAAGTAATTAGTAACTGTTTCCCATAAATACACATAAGGTAACTTTGTAGCACGAACAATTTTCGTACGCAGCAAATTGATAAACTTTCACGTTCTCACAAACGTAAGCTCCGTTACACTCGGATCGTAATTTACTCGGATTTTACTCAAAGTACAACAAAAAAAAAATACGTACAAAAATCTGTGGCTCTTTTTGATACGTCATCAGGTTGAAAAGCAGATTCTGCTGAGAACAACCGGTAAGAAATTGAACAGTAGCTCTTTTGAAAACGCGAACTCAATCAATATATTTTTTTTAAGAATATCAGCCAATTTGAAGTTGACTAATATTCTCCTCTCCCCTCCAAATAAGCGGAAAGCTTGTGTTAATTAGTATTACTTAACCTACAATTTACCTACAACAAACCATCTTGTAGGTTCGTAACCATGTAACTTTTTCTTTAGACAAGCAAATTTTATTAAAATACTTAGAATTAAAAACCTGACTGTTTTAAAGAATATCGACTGAAAATTTATATAGCCAGTAGCACTTGGGATTCTAACGAAGCATGCATCCAAATCTGTTCAGGTATATTTAGAAGCTATGGTGGAATAAAGACACTCACATATATTATAGAAATTCTTTAATTCTACACACTATACTACCTAATAAAACTGAAATAATTATTATAAGTAATTGATACTGAAACGTGAAAAGAAAATATGCAAAGGCGTACATAAATATACATAATATCTTGAACTCTAAAAATATTACACTTCTTTTTTTGGGTTTGTAAAATTGTTTCCAAATAATTTTGAGCTAAGATTTTGGTCATTTTGCCCAACACCTGCCTAGTAACTAGTAATAAGTACCTAACCTACCTAGTAATAAGTAATGTTTTTATTTATTTAATGTATTTATTTTCATCTGTATCGACTAACTAAGCGGTCTTTAAACGAGCAGTTTATCATAAGTAGTGTATCATTGGACCCAATTCCCAGTTTGAGTTACGTATTATCAGCACGTTTGAGTTGGGATTACAGAGGAACTCTTCGCTACGTAATTAGGTACCTACGCAATATGATCACATATGATGCTCCAAACTTTTATAATGATTTTTTTTTTGTGAAATCCTTGAGTATGTTGACATTCGTGTATGAGTACCTATCTTATGAAAAATTTCTATGCTTAAAATCCGAATTCGTTACACCTACTAAAATCAAGAAGCAGTAGGCCAGAAGAAGATCATCTAGAAGCAGTGACAGCCTAGTGGTTAGGACTGCGGTCTCCTATTAGGGGGGTCGCAGGTTCGATAAAGGGCATGCACCTCTGACTTCGAAGTTGTGTGTAAATATCACTTCTTTCAAAGGTAAAGGAAAACATCGCGAGGAAATCTGCATATCTGAGAGTTCTCCATAATATTCTCGAAGGTGTCTGAAGTCCGCCAATTCGCATTGTGCCAGCGTAGTGGACTATGGCCTATAACCCTTCTCAAAGAGGAGACCTGCGCTCAGTAGTGAGCCGTTGACGGGTTGCTGATGATGATCATAACTAAAATCAATTCCTGAAGATCTATATTAATAAAAATGAATTATCGCATGAAAGATCATCACTTGAGAACGGCAGGACGGTTATATTATGATTGTTATTTTTTGGGACAAGGTTTGTATGAAATAAAATTTTTGGAAAATTCACCGGAAAAGTCGGAACTTTGGATGGTATTTTTTATATGAAATCTCACTAAGCACTTAAGCAGGGTTGCTAGTATGACAAGCTTTCGTATTTTGAGAAATGTATGAGGCTAGAAACAGGAAAAATCTAAATATCCGTAGATTTATACACACCTAAAACATGATTTATATTTCAAAAGCTAATCTGGTAAAACAGAATAAACAAATTGCGTTGGTTTAAAAACTGCAAGCCACAAAACCTTTTTCCTTTTATGTTATTACAGGCAAAATGTAGGCTTTTTAGTTTATTATACGATTATTATGTTATGACGGGTATATAAATGTCTCTAAATTACAGCATAATAGCCTAGATTACAGATAAAATGTAATCCATGTTTTCTCAACCAAATCTGGCCACGACCACGGCCAATCTACAAAGATATAGGCCATCTGCGCAGGAGATATTACCGTGCACAAGTATTTGCGCAAACACTCACTATTCCCCCAGTCTTTTAGTCCGATGATTAGACGGAAATCCGACACTACTATGTAGAGAAAGATCAGGCCAGGTCTAACGGCTGTACGTGCTCTCCGAGGCACGGGGGTGACTCACCGCTAACTTCCTAACTCCGGAATAGTAACTCCACTATATCAATTTTTGAAATACAGTGTAAATTAAACCCATATGCCTAATACTCGCGCCATCGCACCGGAACGCTTAATCGCTTGGCGACACTAACTTTCTGGTAGACGGCTAAAAACCTCCCACCAGAAAGAATAAAATTATTTATTAACGTACGAAATATCTACTACAATGTTGATAGGTACATTAAGATAACATAAAACACAGTCGGTATTATTGAGCACTATGATATAGTGAATAAGCTACCTAAGGTGCTGTAAGAAGATCAGAAAGCCAATAGATTATGTAGATAATATTTCAATAGGATGCTTGAGTGAAAATCTTATTTGTCCCGCGGGCATCTATGAAATAGAGCCGAATAGGTATTTTTGCCTATGATACTATAAAAATCATAATATATAATCTTGACCCTTTGAGATTTTGCTATAAATAAAGATATTCTCGAACTGAAGGTGTATCAATATTCTTATAATATATTATATTATCCAATATCTTTAAACGAGCAATTCTTGTATATATATATATATATATAATCTGAATCTCGGAAACGGCTCCAACGATTTTCTTGAAATTTAGTATGCAGGGGGTTTCGGGGGCGAAAAATCGATCTAGCAAGGTTTCATTTTTAGAAAACACCGTTTTATCCGCGTTTTCAGGCAATGAATAACCCCCTACAATATCATTAGAATACGAAGGTAAATTTGGCCATGAACTATAAAATCCCAGTAGCTTAGTTAGGATATAGGGCGGTCCCGAAACAAGAAGACCCTGGTTCGAGTCCAGAAGATTATTTTTTCCTTTATTGATTTTATTATTATTATTATTTATTATTTTATTATTATTTTTTTAATATATAATTTTAAAAAAACACGATTTATCAAAAAAAAAAATAACCGAGCAAATCTTGGTCACCCAGATATTTTATAGGTATTCTCGTATTATTCTATATACGTATGTACTGTATTGTATTTTATTTATTCTTCCGCATGGATTTAGTTTACTCAGTTTAGTGTTCGAACCATAAGGTGTGGTCCAATCCAAAGTTAGTATTCGGGATTACTTACATCCAAGAATTACTGTATTACAGTTCGTAAACTAGTTCATAAAATCCTTTATCTACTCCAACATCGAAAATTTCCGATTTCGAATTTGACAGCTGAATCGAAATGAACCCTCTTTCGGGTTTGCTTCTCATTTCGATGCAGCTCGTTGTATGGGAGCTGAATCGAAATGGTTATCTTCTTAAAATAGGATACCTAAAGCTAAGGCTCTGAGTTCTGGCACTTTTGTACCGTTCATACGACAGAGGCGCCACAGGCAGCTGGTGGCGGCTTACGGAGTTACTTTTTGTTACTTTATTGAGCCTACGGCGTATTTTATTAATGATTTTATTTTCCTTGTCGTAGATAAAATCTTGTATGCAACTGAACGTAATTAGTCATTTTAATTCTTGTACTATCCTATTTTGATACTCGGCAAGCCTCGTATCAAAAAACAGCACTCGAATTAAAATGACCCTCATTACGATGCAGTTGCATAAATAGCTATTTCAATCCAACTACTCCTCCGTATTTGAAAGAGCGGTTATTTGAAAGAGCGATGTATGTTTTATGTTCTTTTGTTTTTGGGTTGATTGGTGTACAATAAAGTGTATTTTCATTTCATTTCATTTCAATAAATGGCGTAAATAATAGGGTAGCTCCTATGTTAGTTGGTTCGTTGCCTTCATTAATCATTACAAACGATTCTTCTTAGGTGGAACTTGTGGGAAGTAGAGAGGAATACATAAATTATATCCCTTAATAGCACACAAAAAAAAACATACGGTCTGCGCCCCTACGGTCTCCTACTCCGGGGGTCGTGCGTTCGAACTTAGGCACTCACCGCTGACTTTTTGGAGTTATGTGCCCTTGCTCAACGGTGAAGTTAAACATCGTGAACAAACCTGCACACCTGAGAGTTCTCCATAATGTTCTCAAATGGTCCAAGATTCCAGAGCCTTAAGAAATAACTTATTTTCAAAAAAATGAAGCTTTAGGCAAACATCGGAACAGGTGAAACTAAATAAAAGCTTGTAATATACCAACAATAACTGTTACAAAACCACAGAATACGTAAAAGTACAAACAAAACAATATACTAAGGTCAACATTAATAATGATTGGCATCAGAGTAAAAATCAAAACTACACAGGGTTTCAGTCAGGTAATTGTTTCTCTTTATATTAATTTGTAATCTTTCCGAATTAATATAGAGAAACAATTACCTGTATTTAATTATTCAAGTTTACATTCGGTAAAACGGAGTTTCTAACACAATAGGGAAAACAAAAGGCTCAAAGAGGATGAAAATGAAATGAAAACAGTTCAGACAAAATCTATTTATAATGGATAAAAATGTTTGATTTTTGCCTCCTTTTCAATTAAAAAGCTATTGTAGCTTAATAATATTGTGTTTACTACTGGCTATAGGTAAATCTTTTAAACCATTCAACCCTATAAATGGTCTTAGGGTAAATCTACGTTATTGCTATCCTTAGACTTAATTTATGTATAGAACACATTTTGAGTTACGTACCACAGCAGTAAATAATAATAATCGAACTAAGTATAATATTAGTAAAACTTCGCTTGTCTGGTTTCAATCAATATAATCCTTATTATTAAATTAAGTTTCCTTATAAATATTTCCTCATACAAAAAGTAGCTTATTAAATCTGAATTTTATTTCAAACTTTAGGGTTCTGTTCATAAGAATAAATAATTTTCAATTCACAAAACTTACCAGAATCGACATAGCGGTTTGATTTTATTATTTATTTGCGCGCAATTCTTAGAAACAACATTTTCTCTTAAAAAGTCCACAAAGTTAGTCTTTCGTTTTTAGGAAACCAAAAAGATTCGTAAGTTACGCGGTGAAATGAATCGGTGAATAATGAATTTGATAAGTTTTTCATTCCGTAAATTAAGTGTTTGCTAACAATTTTGCACTGAAAGGACTATAATTTTAACCTTATATAAATATGAATAAATATTAGACAGTGTCGGAATTGTGGATGTATTACGAAATAGCTAACGATTTTATTCAAAATTCCATCCCATGGCTATACGCTAGTAAAACATTCCCATAATAAATACCTTGTACTTAAGTATAAAAACACTTCAATGTAACTTTATTATGTTTTACTCAGGCCAAAGCCGCGTATAGTGATTGACTCAAGCATTACGCAATCCTCAGGAAGGACTAGCGAGTCAAATCGTAAAGTGCCTAAGTAGTCCACAGACAAAACTCAATTCTACCAATTCGGATTTTTATTTTCGTATTTGAACCTAATATGTAATTCAAAAAGATTTGGTCTTTGCCGATTTTTAATGGCTACTCTTATAATCACATTTTGAGAAATCTTGAGCTGACATGATAAAATAATGGGCAGTCTTCCTTAAACAAAAATGTTATAATAATTCCATATTTTATTCTATTCCCTATGGATGGAACCCGCGAAAGTTATTTTACGGTTTGCCATTTCGATTAAAGAAATGTGAGCACATTTTATGAACTTAACGCGACCTAAATGCTAGAAATGCGTCATGCTCGTGAACGGGTGCCAACGGCGGGAATGGGGCTACTTTCTGTCTGCCCGTCTTAACATGAATTGAATTGTAATACTATTTTTTTGGAACTTCCCCTCATTGTGGAAATATTATATACTATTCTTTTATTTTGAAAAGAGCAATCGCTGAGGTTCTTGCCGGCTGTTCTCAGCAGAATCCGCTGTCCGAACCGGTGGTAGAGTCATAACGTATGACACGTTGATGGATTGAGGGACTATTAAGCTGGCTCTTCTCAGCAGAATCTGCTTTCCGAACCGGTGGTAGAGTCTTTGCTTATCATAAGAGCCACAGGTTGGCGTACGTGAAATAAATAATTTTAAATTTTAAATTTTGATTTTTTTTTAATTTTGACGTTAATCTGGTCAGATAAATGATGTTCTTTATTAATTTTTTTTTAAGTGACTTATGTACGTGACCTCATATGGGTGTTTTATAAGTTTTAGAAATTCCGTGCGAAGGATAAAGTTTAAATCACTCATTGATTTCCCAGGATAAAAATCATCCTTTGTCATCCGCCGATTCGTTAAGTTACTTAGGTTAATACATAATTTAAAGGTTCTTAGTACCTAGCCTTCACTGCTTATAAAATAGAAAGGTACAAATAGTACTCGTCTTAAGTACAAATTTAAGTAAGAGACGATTGGTTAAGCTCTAATTGAAATAATAATAATATCTGAACTCGGAGCACGCCTATGGTAGAACGTACCCAAAAGGCTTTCTGATCTGCCTTAAAACGCGTCGTCAAGTGCGATCGGGCGCGTTGCGTTATAAAAGTATGTTTCTGGCCTTATATCCGTATTTTTATAATTTTCTGGTCAGCTAAGCTTCACCCACGGGTGAGTACTCAGGAGAGTTTTCACGTGTCCACATGCCGTCCCTCCTCAATAAAATATCATTATTAAATAACTCTCTTTCAACTAAACTTAGGGCCACCTTCTGATAAGATTCGGATAGCTTATTCGCATATTTTGTCTTTCTCACTTGACAAAAAGTAAGAAAGTGACAAAATTTACGGTTAGGCTATCGGACACTTATCAGAAGGTGGTAATACAGGCCCTAAGTGTTTTAAACCTACAGTACTATTATATTCTGTGCCTACATTTTGTGATTTTATTTTTGTTACAAAACAATATGAAAACAAACTACCACTCAGGATGAGGCTCATGAGAACTAGAACTCATTTAGGAAAGGATTTAAAAAAAATCGGCCAAGTGCGATTCGGGTCTCGCTCTTTTAGGGTTCCGTACATCCTGGAGAAACCTTATGTCTTATCGGGATAAAAACTATTTTATATATTGATCCGAAATATCAGCCACCACCACTATACCAGATCTCATTTAAATTCGTTCAGTAGTTTTCATTTTATGCCCGGATCGCAGACAGACAAAAATTAAATAAAATTCTGTTTTGGGCTCAGTATCGATAATAAAGCATCCCCCTGTTAAAAATTTCAAAATATATTACAGAAATCTTCCAGTTAGGTACAGTTTTATTATAAGTATTGATTATAATATTATTATTACCTAGTAGGTACTTTGTTAAAATTATTCATAAGCTTCAAAAATCCATTAGTATATCAATCTCATGGAAGAAATATACTTACATAAATTATGATTTACGATAAGTATAATTTTATGAAAATTGCCACCAACTTATAAAATTAAAAGTCGAACATTTTTCTTTTCAAGCGCTAATGTTTTTTTACTATTACTTTAACTTTCATTTTATATTTTTAATATAAGTATCGGATTATATGTACTTACCTATTCATGACATTTTTGAAAAACTGTTAATATACATAAATAAATAAATACTCAAAAATTTATCAAGTTATCGATTAAAACTAAAAGAATGAAGATATTGTGTTTGGAAAACTTTGTATCGAGAAAATGTTTCTAATACTTTTTCGATTTCATAACGAATTGATATTAAAACCCCGCAAGCACATTTGAATATAAAATTTCCAAAAAATCGCTTAAATTCTCAACGGATAAAGTCTTAGAAAACGTACAAATAGGATCGTACAAAAATATGCGTTAATATGCAACATAAACGAACTTTTGGATGAAAAACTTACCTGAAGTAAACCTCGAGGTGCGTTCGGAAAGCGAATTTCAAAGTTGGGCTCGCGAAGTGCAACAAGTTCCGGCGCGACCGAGACGTTCGCATTTATAGTGGCTAGGGCGGGCGGAGGGCGGAGCCACGCACGCGTGGGCGATATTCAAAAGTAAAAATATTAACAGTTTTCCGCGAGTTTCCATACAAACGTAGATTTACTTTAATTTAGAAACTATACGTCGGATGTACCAAACTGAGTTTGTCTCGAGTGTCTATAAAAAAGTAGTTTTACTTTAATTTAGAAACTACACGTTGGATATACGAAAATGAGTTTATCTCGAGTGTCTATGCAGACGTAGTTTTGTTTAAAATTTAGAAACTATGCTGAATTACTATTAAACTTTTTTTTTATTCGTATTGTTTCCCATAGTGTACAATAAACACGAACAGAAAACATGCAAATTGCAGTTTAGTTTTATTGATGTTTTATATTTAAATCCTCCTATCCTACTAATATTATAAATGCAAAAGTTTGCGAGAATGGATGTATGGATAGGTGTTTGGTACTCTTTAACGCCACAACGAATAAACCGATTTGGCTGAAATTTGGAATGGAGTTAGTTCATACCCAGGATTAACATATAGGCTACTTTTTATCCCGGAAAATTACAGAGTTCCCGCGAGAATTAAAAAACTTTAATCCACGCGGACGAAGTCGCGGGCATCATCTAGTAAACAATAATTTTAATTGAAAATATGTTATTATAAATATTAGTACTTTGTTAACCGACTTCCAAAAAGGAGGAGGTTCTCAATTCGGCCGGTATCTTTTTTTTTTTTTTTTTTTTTTTCTATGTATGTCCACCGATTTCTCCGGGATTACTGGACCGATTCGCGTGATTTTTTTTTAATCGACAGAGTATGTTTGCGAAATGGTCCCATAAAAATTTTAACCTTCAACTCCTCAAGCCTAATGCTGCAGGCTAAAACTATGGCGATTTAGGAAATTTCGATTACGAATTGATATTGTAGGTAACAAGTATGGACTACATCATGGAGCTCCAGGTCCTACCTCCTCAATCATAGGATACTACACTTAAAAGCTTAAAATAAAAATTCTTTTCAAAAAACCGACTTCTAACGCCACTACAAAGTATAAAAATAATTTTAGTTTGTCCACGTTTGTTGAAGTCGGGCGGGCCTAAAATACAAACTATGAAACCGACTCGCGATGCTCGCTCGACTTCTACAAACGAGTCTATCATATTCTGTAGCGTCGCGCATCGGTTTCATAGTTTGTATATAGGCCCGCCCGACTTCAACAAACGTGGACAAACTAAAATTATTTTTATACTTTGTAGTAGCGTTAGAAGTCGGTTTTTTGAAAAGAATTTTATAATATAAAATAATAATAGTTGACGTAAAACTATTTTTGCAATAATAATGAGAGCGCCATCTATTAACATTATTGTGAAGTTCTATAAAAATTACAAGCTCATTAAAAATAAATAATTTCGTTTCTTTATTCATAATATTTATCTAATTTTAGTATTTGTTGTTAAAGTAACTCAAATTATACATAAGTTTTAGTAGCCATATTTGTCATTCAATTTCCACTTTGAAATTTCCCCCATTTCGTCAATTTTAAGGAAAAAATTAAAAAATATTTATATTTGTACTCTGTTCCGAATTATCGTTAAAATGATATACCGCAACCCTATGTAAGGCTATAAAAAATATTTTACTTCCCTACTTGAAATAAAGATTTTTATAACTTTCTAAGCAATATTCGGCTGAAGGCAATCGGTTTAATTACGTTCAATAATTCAGAAGTTTTAAGGCTCTGACAGACGGACGGACGGACAAGTGCAAATTCACTCAAGTAGACTCAGAGACCTTCGCTTCGCTCGGTCAAAAATTGCGACATTTATTTTATTCATTCGTCACAGATAAAATTGATTCATTTTCGTACACTAAAAAATCTTGATTTATTTCTCCAAGTGCCAATTTCACTAACATCGAATGGCGCTTATCCGAGGAATAAATTGGGCGTTCTGACAGTTTGTATATTGAAAATCTGCTAAAATATAAAATTTACGCTCGGATAAGACGTGTTTTACGTTGGTGAAATCGGCCCTTACCTAGTACCTATCTACCTACCTCAGTAGAATCAAGAGTCTTTATAACTAGGTTGTCTCATAGGTACCCTTTTTTACCGAGATAAATAAAATAATTCAAAATTATTTATTTCATGTAGGCAACCTGTTGGCTCTCATGATAAGCAAAGACTCTACCACCGGTTCGGAAAGCAGATTCTGCTGAGAAGAGCCAGCTTAATAGTCCCTCAATCCATCAACCATTGCTACTTTTCCACAGCAGGAAAGAATCAAATATAGAAAATTGGTTGTCTGTAAAGTCGGTTTAAAGATGATAGTTTGACGTGATAACGTCATAAAGATGAACAGCGTGCTGCTAGAACTAGCTCGCGACACATCCGCTAACCACAGCACGGACGCGATGACTGGCGGGCGCCGGGCGGCGGCGGTCACAAGCCAACGCTTGGACCGATCGTGCTTTTCTATCGCTTGTTCCGCGCTCTCGCTTGCACGCGCAAGCTTAGGCGGAACGTGACACTTTTTCGTGCGTGCAGCCGGTGTTCATCGATTTATAAGACGTTATCACGTCAAAAACAATTACACTTTCACATCAATAATTAAAATTATTACTTTATAATACAAATAATATGTAACTAGGTAGGTATATACAGAATTCGAATCGGAAGACCGTAAGCCGTTTTCAGGTTTTAATCGTCTTACCAAACATTTCACGTAAAACATGATGTTTTGCACGGTTTATGTACACTCGGAATTATTAATAACACATTAAAACACCTTTTTAGATTACGCTGTCACAAATCAAAAGTATTTTCGGTAGCTTTCAGTAAGGTTAAATAAATAACCGTTGCGGACCGAAAGCTTACTGTGATGTAGGTACCTACTCGTATGTGGGTAGATAATTTAATTGTATCTTTGTCTTGTCAAGTTGTTGTGTGGAATGGCAGTTGTTCGTTAATACAGGCATTAGAGCATTAAGTACGTGGTATTATTTATCCAGACATTTCAGTGGCGACGAGTATTTGTTTTGGAAAGAATTTCACGCGTGTGTAGAATATACTTAAACTTTTAACAATGTCAATTGGTAAAATCGCGGAGTTTAGAGTTGAAAGTGATAACTGGCGGTTGTACGTGGAACGTCTAGAATAGTACTTCGTAGTTAATAAGATTCCAAGTGAATTGCAAGTGCCGACGTTAATTACTGTGATAGGGGCGAATTGCTACGAGCTGTTAGTGAATTTGTGTACGCCGGACAAACCAATTACTAAAACATTTAAAGAGTTGACGGATATACTCGGTAGCCATTTGCAACCGAAACCAAGTGTGTTGGCCGAAAGATTTAAGTTTCGGCGTCGTGTGCAGAAGGCGGGCGAGTCCATATCGCAGTACGTCGCAGACTTAAAGAAGATGTCAAAGACGTGTGAGTTTGGGGCCTGGCTGGAAGACAGTCTTCGCGACCAGTTAGTTTGCGGCTTGGCGAGTGAGACGATACGACAACGTCTGTTCGCGGAAGTGGGGATAAATTTTGCCAAAGCGTACCAGCTGGCGAGCAGCATGGAGGCGGCCGAGAAGGATGCTGCGCTGGTGGAGAGTGCAGCAGTAGCCACGGCGGGTGGCAGCAGTGGTGTCACGGCGGATTGCCGGGCCATGGCGGGAGCATGGCGGGGTAAGGGCACCGCCGATCGAGCTCGGTCGTCGAAGAATCGGGAGCGGCAGCAGAGGGGGCTTACCAGCGGCAGTGACACGTTGGCGCCTACGGAGGCCGGGCGTGGTGAAAAGCGGCGCCAGAGCAGCGCTTGCGGAGCGTGTGGAAGTGAATCACACCGAACAGCCAGGTGCCGCTATAACCGGTTCGTCTGCAGGGTCTGTAACCGGCAGGGCCACATCGCCCGGGTCTGCTCGTACATGGCCCACTACAACGCAGCTACGACGGAGGTAATGGACGATAGGGAGCCATGCAGCGACGAGAGTGAAGAGGTAATTGTCGATTTTAATCAGATATCGATAGAACGTTGTAAACCTATTTTAATATCGCTCAGTGTCAACGATCATATGCTCAAGATGGAATGCGATACGGGTAGTGCCGTATCCTGTGTTAGTTATGAACTATATTTACAAAAATTTAAAAATTTGAGAATAGATGATATTATACGGGTGAGGTGATTTACCCCATAGGGGTAATACGTCCGTTGGTGAAATATCGAGACAAAAGGAAATATCTGGATTTGTACGTCATAAGAAATGGAAAGACTATATTGTTAGGTAGACAGTGGATTATGGAGCGATTCAATTACCTGTGTTAAATTGTAACAATATTGGCGCATGTGAATTTAATTTTTCGGAATTCAGTTCCAGATATTGTGAAGTGTTCGCGGACGGGCTGGGCCGGTTCACTGGCGGCGCGGTGAGCATACACCTGCGGCCGGACGCGGCGCGGGTGTTCATGCGCGCGCGGCCGCTGGCGTACGCGCTGCGGGAGCCGGTGGAGCGCGCGCTGGAGCAGCTGACGCGCGACGGCATCCTCACCCCCGTGGAGCGCTCCGACTGGGCCACGCCGATCGTGCCGGTCGTCAAAAAGGACGGTAACATACGGATATGCGCTGATTATAAATTAACGTTGAACAAAGTAATTGAAGTCGATCGTTACCCACTGCCGCGAGTGGAAGACTTGCTGACGCGTCTGCATGGAGGGGAGCGTTTCAGTAAGATTGATCTGTCGCAAGCCTATGCACAGTTTGAGCTAGATGAGCGTTCGAGACAATGCACGGTGATAAATACTCATAAGGGGCTATTTAGGTACAATAGGTTGGTATTTGGGCTATCGTCGAGTAAGGGTATTTTCCAAAAAAAGTTAGAGTCATTGTTCGCAGATCTACCGCACGTAGGTGTCTTCCTCGACGATATAATCATCACTGGATCAAATAATAGGGATCATTTGAATAATTTGCATAAAGTTTTTGAACGGCTACGGTCAAACGGGTTGCGAGTAAAGAAAGAGAAATGTAGTTTTTTTGCGGAATCTATAAATTACTTAGGTCACGTTATCAGCAAAGCGGGCGTGCACACCTGCCCGGACAAGGTCAAGGTCATCGTTAAAACTCCCGCGCCGTCAAACGTTTCGGAACTGAGAGCGTTCATAGGAATGATAATGTATTATTCCAAGTTTATAAAGAATGTTAGCACCACATTAGCTCCTCTTTATAATCTTTTACGTGTAGGGGTCGCGTTTATATGGAGTAAGGAATGCCAGGATGCTTTTTCAACAATTAAAAATAAGTTGATGTCAAGCGAGGTATTGGTGCACTATTCCGTTGAGCTGCCGCTGATCTTGACGACGGACGCGAGTAGTGTCGGAGTGGGAGCGGTGATCTCGCAAGTCACGGCGCAGGGCGAGCGGCCCGTCGCGTACGCTTCGCGCTCCTTGTCGGCCGCGGAGCGGGCGTATGCACAGATAGACAGAGAAGCTCTCGCGATAGTGTTCGGAATAAGGAAATTCCATCAGTACTTGTACGGTAGGAAGTTCACGCTAAGAACGGATCACAAGCCGTTGACGTACATTTTCGGAAACAAGGTAGGTATTCCGATTATGGCGGCTTCGCGCTTACAGAGGTGGGCGGTTCTTTTGTCGGGCTATACTTATGAAATCGAATACATCGCCTCCGGCAAGAACTGTGCGGATGCCTTGTCTCGGCTGCCGTCACAGAGTAGTGACAACCGCAAGTCGGTGAACGAAGTCACGTACGTGAATTTTGTAGAAAATTTCCTACCTGTCACTCACGATGACATTAGGAAGAATACGTCGAAAGATAAGTTGCTAAGTAAAGTAATGTCATATATTCAGTCTGGTTGGCCTGCTAGCTGTTCAGACGAGGTAATTAAGCCTTATTATTTACGGCGTAACGAGTTGTATTGTGAGCGCGGCTGTATAATGTGGGGTTATAGACTGGTCGTTCCTCAATGTCTGCAGGAGGGAATTTTAAAACAACTACATGTTGGGCATATGGGAATAGTAAAAACAAAAGCCGTAGCTCGTAGTTATGTATGGTGGCCTAACATTGATGCGGAAGTAGAAACCACATGTAAACAGTGCGTAACGTGTGCAATGGAGGCCCCGGCGCCAGCTCGGGCTCCGCCACAACCCTGGCCTTATCACGTGCAACCATGGTCGAGGTTACATATCGATTTTTTTAGGCCCTCTGAACGGTAAAACATTTTTGATACTTATCGATTCTACCTCGAAGTGGCTAGAGATATTCGAGATGTCTAAAACAAATGCATTAAATGTAATTAAGGTATTAAGGCAAACCTTTGCCAGGTTTGGGCTGCCTTTGGAGCTGGTCTCCGATCAGGGGCCGCCTTTTTCCAGCTCTGAATTTAAGAATTTTTTAGCAAATAATGGTATACGTCAGTCGTTTTCACCCGTTTATCACCCATCTTCCAATGGAGCGGCAGAAAACGCAGTCAAATTATGTAAACGCGCTATTAGGAAGGCTCAAAGAGATAATGTTGATTTCGATGCAGCGTTGCAGGCATTTTTAATGGCATATAGGAACAGTGCCCACTGCACTACAGGTGAAAGCCCAGCCGCCGTGCTACTACGCCGACCTTTGCGTTCACGTTTAGACTTGTTGCGTAGCGAACGCGCGCGAGAGGACCGAGTACGTGAGGCTCAGAACCGACAGACAGCGCTGGCGGACGGTACCGAGCGAGTATTGACACCCGGGGACTTAGTTTGGGCCCGCGAGTATGGTGCACATAGTGATAAATGGTCAAAAGGCACGGTCACCGCGAATGAAGGGTCGCGTCGATACTTAATCGATACGGGAAACGATCGCATTTTGCAAAGGCACGTAGATCAAATTAGGCGCAGATCACGCATGTCCGATGTTCCTTGTCCAACAATACCGAGTAATAACCAAGACTCATCTAGGAATGAGGATGTCGTCATACCCCCGGTGGCAACCGCAGGAAGTGAAATCTCGGTGGAGACAAGTCCTACGAATGCGGGGTCGGATATGGTAGGGGAGGAAAATAGCAATGATGGCCAAAATGTTGGAAGGGTTGCTTCTCCGCCAGAGGTTGTCACAACGCCGCCAGTGTCCCGTTCCAAGCGTATTAGGAAACCGGTCATTAAATTTCAGTAGTTTAATTTGTAATTATTATATTAATGTGTATGTTATTAATTAGATTATTTAGTGTTTAAACCTCTGTCTAGAATAAGTTGGGAGGTGTGATGTAGGTACCTACTCGTATGTGGGTAGATAATTTAATTGTATCTTTGTCTTGTCAAGTTGTTGTGTGGAATGGCAGTTGTTCGTTAATACAGGCATTAGAGCATTAAGTACGTGGTATTATTTATCCAGACATTTCACTTACCTACCTATTGAAACCACGGATTTGGAAGTTTTATAAAAGTACTAGGATATGCCCGCGACAACGTCCGCGTGGAGATATTATGTTTTGAAAATTTCGCGGGAATAGTCTGCTTTTCCGGGATAAAAGGTATCCTCTCTCCGTTACGTTACGTTCCCTCAAATATGGTTGAGCGAAGCAATGGCTGGGTCATGCGTCATGCTCCTGAACGGGTGCCACCAGCGGCAATGGGGCTACTTTCTGTCTGCCCGTCTTAACATGTGTTGAGTTAAAATTACATATTATAATTACGTATGCTTTTGTGGAACTTCCCCTCATTGTGGAAACTCTGTATACATAGCATAATATCTATTAAGTATATTGTAAAAGTATTTTGCAAAGAGCAACTGCCGAGTTTCTTGCTGGTTCTTCTCGGCAGGAACGGCATTTCGAACCAGTGGTAGACTCATTGACGATTCAAAAGTACTTGTACTTAAATGTTTATTTGAATAAAAACATTTCTATTCTATTCTATTCTATTCTATTCTATTCTATTCTATTCTATTCTCCAAGCCCTCAATTATAAGTCTCATCGATCCGATGCTCCGTTGCTGCGTGATTTTAGGACAAACGAACAAACACACTTTCACATTTATAAGATTTGTAAAGAGATTATTATTCAGACGGCTTTTGTGATTTTTAATAAAATATAATTTGACAGCCCGCTAAAAGTTGTGCTATTGGAATTTAATTTATATTATTATTAGGATATTTAAAGCATTCGAAAATTAAAATTTAAAATAAGTATGATTTTTTTGCATTCGCTTCTGTAAGAGACCATCTTGAATAAAAATTTAATAATTTTTAGTTATTTTTTATTAATTAGAGTAAAATCACAAATCGAAATTTCACTTTATTTTTTTGGAATTTATTGATTAAGAATTGATATACAAAATAAAATAAAAAAGATAATATAGACAAGAACTAAAATCTGCTCGAGGAATCAATTTCAACATAGTACCTTAATTACCTACCAAACTTACGTTATCATTTTACCAATAGAAAAATTCTTTATAAATCGCGCTGACTGTATACACTTTAGCTGCTGAAGGAATAATTAGCTCACATATTCAAAGCTCCTGTTTGTTTTTCTTCTCTATGACAAAGGAAAGTTTTTAGAAGACAACCAAATAGATAATATTATTATGATTATTTATACCTTAATCAGTTCAAAATAGCATTCGTAATAAAAATTCTAATTTTTTTTATTTCCTTTGTTAACAAATTGAATAAATTAAAATACTTATCATCATTTCGTAAAATATGTTTTACACGAGTAGGTATAGCACATTAATTACTTACTCATCACATAATATCGATACAGTAACCGCAGGTAACTAAGTCTTTGCAAAATTCTAAATTTACAGTTTGATGACCGCACCTGGACTCAAGCGAACCTACCTGTTAAATACGGTGGCTTAGGCATACGTTCCATTTCAAGCGTAGCGCTTCAGTCTTTCTTATCTTCTGCTTTTGGCTCTATCAATCTTATTAGTCAGATCCCTCTGTCTAATCCGGCTGATGTTGTAGTGGAGAGTCTTGCAGATGCGAAGTTAGCATGGGGTCCATCTTGTCCTGGTGAGAGTTTTCCTTCGGCTGTGGAATGTTAGGGTCTTTGGGACAAACCGCGTGTTGTTTTGACACATGCGGATCTCGTAGCGCAGTGTACCTCGGATACGGATAAAGCCTTGCCGCGCTTGCTTTTGAGACTCTGGGTCCATAGTTATCGGACACGAAGAATTTTATAAATGTCGTGTCCCAAAAACTGATCCACGCCTCTGGTGACCAAAGAGCTGGCGCTTATCTAGCCCATAGGCTTAGCCTCGCTATTCAAAGAGGTAATAGAGCTAGTGTTTTGGGCACCATACCCATTAGCGATTACTTGGACGGCGAGTATTTTTTGTTAATATAATTAGTACTTAGTAATTTTTAATTTATTTTTCCATAATTTTTATTTTGAATAATTTTACAGGGGAGAGATTTCAAATCTCTACCCTGTAAAATGAATCTTGAGCGACTTTGTGATGTAGATACCACTTTACCTAAACTAAACCTAGGTGCGAGTACCTAAACCTATTATAATTATGTGTAATTATTGGTTTTTAAGGCCATATCCCACGGGTCTTCACTGCCTATTAAAACGCCCGGCTAAGCAAACGTCCAAAAGTTACATTTTAGACACCCGAAAAATTGTTGAAATGGAAAATTGGTACATAATTTATATAGGTACTTAATATTGGATAGAAGCAGGCGTTACTTTGCGGAACTTCATGATTACCAAGAAAAGGTTAGAATTATTTTGCTTAATAATTATTATTAGGTACTTAATAATTATATCGCCTAATAGTGTACAAAACAGATGACCAGGGTCATAATTAATTTATGTTAAATTTTATATTAATTTGCTGAAATTTGATGAAATTCGGCGCAGATAGGTATAACCTGCAGTCTGAAGCCGGTTATATAGGTTTTATTTATTTATTTATTTTAGTTGCAGTTTACACATACCCCGTTAGGGTGTAGCAACTTGGTCTGAAATCGACCGTTCTTCTTTCTTTTTATCCCGGAAAAATGACATAAGGGAGTTTTAAGGAACTTAATCTAATTCCTGTACAATCATCAACAGTCAACACACGTCCAAACAACATCAAACGTCATCATCGTACGTCCAAGTAGACTGGCAGCAAATGCTTTTATATTTTTACAAGGTATTGTGCAGTAAAGTGAATAAAAAAAATCCAAGTCATCGTGCTTGTTAAGAACAACGGAGGGACTTATAACAAACACGGAGCTCTTGTTTAAGTCCCTCCGTTATATAACAAGCATGGAGCTCATATTATTATAAGAATAGAATATTTCCACAATGAGGGGAAGTTCCCAAAATGCGTACTAAAATTCAATACGTGTTAAGACGAGCAGACAGAAAGTGCCCTCATTCCAGCCGGTGGCACCCGTTCACGTTCCTTTGAACCGTTCATTTGAGAAGAACACCAAATTTGGTACAAATGGCAATATTAGAATACAATTTGTGGCCCAAAACAATCCTGAAAAGGGTATCACCCCAGGGTAATGTGGAGTGTGAAAATACCAACAAGACACCTACGTCGGATGTCATGTCATGTCAGCATGGAAGCCCGTCGTTTGAGACGAAGAAGACCTATACTTACTTGATTCTGGTGGACGAAGTTACCTATTAATTATTATTATTAACTATTATTAATTGCCATAAGCCATTATTTTTACCCGATTGCGCGGCGCAAAGGAGTGGTAATGTGTTTATCAGTCTATGTATGTATGTTTGTTTGTTCCTTTGTGGCACTCTAGAGACCGAACGCGTGGGCTGATTTTGATAAGTGGCACGTCGTTAGATTTGTCATGCCAGCGCGAGTGTCAACGAGAACATAAAAATTTGAAAAATTCAAAATAGCGGATTTTGGACGCCATAATGTGGGGTTCAAAAATTATTTTTTCTTCAAATCTTATCGAGTAAGGTTATCAAATTATAGGGTTTGAAAAGGTGATTACGAAAATATTATAAGTATTTATTTTGACTAATAAATATTGTGATTATACGTGAAAGAGAAAAAATAATTATTACCGAAATAAAATACCTAAGTCCACCGAATTTCGCGCTTAGTTAGAGATAACATGAAATACACAAAACTAAAAATTGAATAATAAAAAAGTTAATTAAAAATCAAAAACGCGACGTTCACGATCGATACACACATAAAATAAATAATACATTGTAATATGGAAAATAGCAACTTTAACAGTCGGGACCATCATCAAGTTACAAGGTGTGGTTGAATTAAATTCACGCATTTTTGCGAAAGTTGAAGCCATTAATGGGTTTTCTAGCCTTTCTCTTTTCTCTTTGATTTTCAGGTCTTCGTGGGGGTCTTCTGTGATGGTTTGTCCAATCCACAGAGCTTGCAGTTGTTTGCTGACCTGAATACACATAGGACCAACCGCCACAGATAGTTTAGGATAGGAGAACTAAATTAGGTGCGAGCATTGGCTAACTAATTTATATTGAATGTTAAAAAGTTAAGTACCTACGCTGTTATGAAATAAGAAACTCATAGGATTCATTGCAAAAGTTGCAAATGGTGGGCGTGAAACTTTTGAAATGGAGTTTAAAATGTTTTCATGCTGCAAATAATATTTATTATTGAAATGCATTTTGTTAAGAGACACATCTAGATTATAAGTTAAAATAGGATATTTCCAAATGGGACTGCACCGTAATAAATACATGAATTTTGGCGCAAATAAAGATAACCGTATAAAAATTGAATAATAAAATATTAAAATGATCTAATTTAGAATTTAGCAAAAATTCGATTCAAAAGTTACTTAAGTGCTTAATGTGAGAAGTCAAAGCAAATAATTTTAAGTTAAGGGCAAGTATCATACGAGTAATAACCATCCATAGACGTTTTCCTAATTTTTAGGGTTCCATACCAAAATGGTAAAAATGGAACCCTTATGGTGAGACTTTCTCCGTCCGTCTGTCCGTCCGTCTGTCACAGTCGATTATTTCAGTAACTATTAAAGCTATCGACATGAAATTTGGCATAGTTGTGTATAATAGTGGCCCAAAATCATTGGAATAAAGAAAAATCGAAAATTATTTTTAATTTTAATAAAAAAAGGGGGAAAATCGGGGGTTTGAAATTTCAAAGTAAAATAACTATATCGAGTGGGGTATCATATGAAAGGCCTTTACTTGTGCATTCTAAAACAGTTTTTTATTTATTTCTATATATAATAGTTTTTGATTAATCGGCCAAAATGTCGAAAAAAATACCGTTGCCCCCCCCCCCCTTATCTCCGAAGTTTACCAATCGAAAAATCTGAAATAATTATGGTCAATAGAGGTTTATGTATATTTTACAGGAAAAATAAAAACAACGCGAAAATTATTTGAGTTTGATTAAAAAAGGGGGAAAATCGGGGGTTTGAAATTTCAAAGTAAGATAACTATACCGAGTAGGGTATCATATGAAAGACCTTTACTTGTGCATTCTAAAGCAGTTTTTTATTTATTTCTATATATATAATAGTTTTTGAGTAATCGGCCAAAATGTCGAAAAAAATACCGTTCCCCCCCCTTATCTCCGAAGTTTACCAATCAAAAAAATCTGAAATAATTATGGTCAATAGAAGTTTATGTATATTTTACAGGAAAAATAAAATGAACGCGAAAATTATTTTAGTTTAATTAAAAAAGGCGGAAAATCAGGGGTTTGAAATTTCAAAGTAAGATAATTATACCGAGTGGAATATCATATGAAAGGCCTTTACTTGTGCATTCTAAAATAGGTTTTTATTTATTTCTAGATATAATAGTTTCTGATTAATCGGCCAAAATGTCGAAAAAAATACCGTCCCCCCCCCCCCCCCTTATCTCCGAAGTTTACCAATCGAAAAATCTGAAATAATTATGGTCAATAGAGGTTTATGTATATTTTACAGGAAAAATAAAACCAACACTCTAACTAGCATAGTTTTTTTTATATTAACAATAAACCTCTACAAACAAAGTTAACGATAAATAAGCAAATTAATATAATATTATCGTTTTACTTTTACTTTTGGAGTATGGAACCCTCGGTGCGCGAGTCCGACTCGCACTTGGCCGGCTTATTAATATTTATAGTGTGTGATCTTGTGGAGATGATTATAATGTCTTAAATCGTTATTTTATTAGTTTTATTAGGTGCAATTACTACGTATTCTGTATTGAAGCTTATTACATCCAAAAGATTATCCAAATAATAATTATAATAAAAATTAACGTGTGTAAGTTCCCTATGGAATGCAAAACGGCTGGACCGATTTTGATGAAATTTTCAGGCAATCTTCATATTAGCCCAGCGGGTGATTCTGTGAATCGGATCAACATCAATTTTATTTTTTGTTTTTTTGGCTATTGCTACCTTTGAGTATTAAACCAACACTTTAATACTCAAAGATTGCTACCCGTACGTCCCGGGGAGGGTCGCTACTCGCTAGTTAATTATATCATCATCATCATCATTATCAACCTTTATATGTCCACTGCTGGACATAGGTCTCCTGCATGGACTTCCACAGGCTTCGGTCTTGCGCCGCCTTAATCCAGCGACTCCCTGCGACTCGTTTGATGTCGTCGGTCCACCTGGTGGGGGTCTGCCAACACTGCGCTTACCGGTGTGGTGTTCGCTACTCCAGCACCTTGGGACCTCAACGACCATCTGCAGCTCATTAGTTAATTTATCTGCAGCTCATTAGTTAATATGTAATATCCTTATTATTCGCTTAGTATACATTTTTCATTCGATGATAAGTTAACTCTTGACTGCGATCTCAATTGGTGGTAAGCGACGATCACTAAAACGGGTTTATATCATCATCATTATTATTATATTCATTATTTGCACCACCCAAAACAGCAACAAATAAATTATAGTTTAAATAACTAAAAGAACACGCTTTTGTAGATAAGTAGAAAATAATCCTACTTTAATATTAAAAATGCGAAAGTTTGTGAGGATGTATGGATGGATGTTTGTTACTCTTTAACGCTACAACGAAAGAACTGATTTGGCTGAAATTTGCAGTGGACATAGCTCATACCCAGGATTAAAACATAAGCTACTTTTTATCCCGGAAAATAACAGAGTTCCCGCGGGAATCAAAAAACCTTAATCCACGCGGACGAAGTCGCGGGCATCATCTAGTTTTCAATAAGTTTAAAATAAGAAAGAATAATGATTAACAAAAAAAAATTATTGTAAAAAAAGCGTGGGAGCCAATTTTATTTATTTAAGTATGGATACAATAGGTATCTACAATTAATTGTATTCTTTTTCTATACTTCTGTAGAGAAAGGTAAAAAAAACTTATCACAATTTCGTTTACAATCAGCATAAAATGCTCAACGATTCTTACTTCCACTCAAATAAAGAGCTACTTTGCTAATTTGCAAACCAAAACGGATCAGGTAATTTTTAGGGTTCCGTACCCAAAGGGTACCAACGGGACCCTATTACTAAGCCTACGCTGTCCGTCCGTCCGTCCGTCCGTCCGTCCGTCCGTCTGTCAGCGGGCTGTATCTCGTAAACCGTAATAGATAGACAGATGAAATTTTCACATTATTATGTATTTCTATTGCCGCTATAACAACAAATAATAAAAATTAAATTAAATTATAAAAATTAAATTAAAATATTTCCATGGGTACTTACATGAAAATATTTTAATTTAATTTTTTAACGGAACCCTAAAAGAGCGAGGCCCGACTCGCACTTGGCCGATTTTTTATTTAAACTCTTGCTAAAGTGCTACTACAAAACCTTTTGTAATTAGTGAGAGGGTAGACTGACTACGTTTAGCGGCAGCGATCGGCGTTTTTTTGGTTTTGCGTCGCTGTTCGAAAATACTGTCAAAACGTCAACATTATTCATTAACGTTTACAGGCATATACTTAACATATTTAAGGGTTGAATAGTCAAAGTTTACAGGCCCTTACTCTAATATTTTTAGGGTTTCGTACTCAGTATTAAAAACCGGCCAAGTGCGTGTCGGGCCACGCGCAGTGTAGGGTTCCGTAGTTGAAAGTCTCAAATATTATTGCTGACCTAGGATAGTGCTTTTACTTTATTTATGAATATTGAATACATTTTAAGTTCCTTGGTTTAAATACTATATTAAACTACAAAATATGCAACTTACACTACGTGTAATGCCTAACTTAGAAAAAACAGATATAACTCCTTAACTAATGAACCCTACTTAGCCGTGATAGTTTTCCTTTAAAATTCGTTATATATACTACTGCTGTGAATTTTTTCTTGAATTCTATATCCAACCATTTAGCTGGCAGAGGGGGGGGGGACACTTGACTCTAATAAAATTTAGCACTTTAAAATATCATATTTCACAAACGGATCCCTGAATTGAAAAATGGTATTCCAACACCCACAATATTTTTGAAAGACCTATTCAACGACACCCCACACTATGGGATAAACGAGAAAAAAAAATTCATCCTCACTTTACATGTAGGGGAGGTACCCTAAAAAAAATTTTTTTTTCACAATTTTATTTCACCACTTTGTCGGCGTGGTTGATATTTAAACCCTTGTCAAATTACAGATTTCTAGTACGAATAGTCTCCGAGCTAAAGCGCGGACGGACGGACAGACGGACAGATGGACGGACATGGCGAAACTATAAGGGTTACTACGGAACCCTAAAAACGGAACCCTCGTGTCAAAAAATCAGTAATAATATTATAAAAATTCAACGCAGGCGAAGTTGTGGCCAACCGGTATTCGGTATCCTACTAATATCCTTATTCCTATTATTACTATAAATGCGAAAGTGTGTTTGTTGATTTGTCCTTCAATCACAGAGCTACAGATCGACGTGATGTTTTGCATGAGTATAGCTGACGACCTGCAGAGTGACATTCGGAGTGTGATCAAGACTCAAGAGACCCCTGGTCAAGATAAAAAAATCTATTCTTATTTTCTTTTAAAAATATTCGCTCCGGTTGCTTTTTTTGAGTGACGGAGGACCTGAGGGAAATTACTCGCCAATTTTAGGGTAAAAATACAATTTAGAAAAACGCGGGAATCATAATAGATATATTAATTTATGGTGAACGAGATGATGCCCGCGACTTCGTCCGCCTGAATAATCCCGCGGGAGCTCATTGTTATTTCTCTCGGGATGAAATGTTGCCTATGTGTTTTAATTGTAGCTATTTCCGTCACAAATTTCAACCGAATCGGTTCATTCGTTAAGGCGTAACAAACATCCATCCATCCATCCATCCATACCTACATACACACTCCTCACAAACTTTCGCATTTCTAATATTAGTATGATGCATGCTATTATTCTGTTTGTTAAAATAATTAAGGTGAATATTATAGGTATCACCTAAGTACTTAGTACATACGTCAAAAGTTACCAACCTGAATCCTCTCTACCTAGAACCGATAGTTCCGCCCCGTCGCATATCGAAGCCTCCCACTCTATCGTTAATTAGTAAACGCGTAACACATTTTGTTTAACAGCTATTCCTAGCACCTAGCATCTTATTTAGCGAAGCGAGAGATGAGGTTAATTAAGGCAGTGGTGAACTAAGGGAGAAGAATGGGGGAGCGGTTGGTTTTCCCCGGGCCTAGGGGCTCTTCCAAATCTTGAGGAATACCATCACCATCATCATCATCAGCAACCAATCAACGGCTCCCTACTGAGTGCAGGTCTCCTCTCAGAGAAGGGTCATAGGCCATAGTCCACCACGCTGACCCAATGCAAATTGGCAGACTTCCCACAAATTTGAGAACATTAAGAAGAACTCTCAGGTGTGCAGGTTTCCTCACGATGTCTTAATTCGCCATTGAAGCTTGTGATATTTAATTCCTTAAACGCACTTAACTTAGAAAATCCAGAGGTGCGTGCCTGGGATCGAACCTGCGACCCTTCGAATAGGAGACCGCAGATTTATTAGTAGGTTCGGGTCTAAGGTTACTGTTTTCTATTTTTTCTTACTATTTTCTATTATTACTATTTTCCATTGGTTTCCGAATTAAATGAGCATCGATTTAATAAAAAGTATGAATAATATATATATCTATATCTATAATTTATAATAAAACTGTAACTGGACGAATTCATATATTTAAAAAAAATTAATTGGAAGACGCTTTTGTATCGATACTGAGCCTAAAACATTTTTTTTTTATTTTTTTGTCTGTCTGTCTGTCTGTATCTTGGCCGCGCATCACGCCGAAACTACTGGACGGATTTGAATGAAATTTGGTACAGTGATAGTTGATACTCTGCTTCAAAACATAGGATAGGATCGAAATTAAAGACAGATATTTATTGATGTATCTGCGTGTAGTTTTAATGAGATAACAGCAGAACAAGATTCCGATAGGAAACGAAATTACTGCTTCAAGTTAGACATACCGAGCTTTGAAATCGCACCACGTAGCGACAGACTCCAATTGGATAATAAACTGAGGAAATTAGATACAATTCCAATAGTTACTTTGCGTCCAACTTGAACGTGCAAACTTGCTCTTACTGTACCTACATGTTACTTTTCACCTCTCATGCTCTAAAAAGATGTCATTATAGCTTAGTGTAGAAGGGACTTGATCTTTTTCTATTATGTGTTCTGTGCCCAAAGCCAAGCTATAATGACTCATTTTAGTCCCTAGAACAATAAAGTAATTTTTAAGCTATTGCATAGCTTTTATCGCGGGCTTTTAGCGCGGCGACCGAATCAAGAAATTCCGTAACGAAAATAAACCTAACACCGTCGTTTCAGTTCGGCAGACTTCGGCACGGTGTTTGTGTGCGTGCGACTAGAAAATGCTATATAATAGCTTTACCGCTGCAGTCCCCGAGTGCCACAAGTATTTTTTTATTGTTTTTCATTCGTCTCTCTTCAGGACAGGCAAAGATCCATGACCAGGTTTCTTGAGTTTTGTAATTTTTATAGTCGCAATCCACAGACTAGGTACCAAATCAATGCGATCCTATACAAAAAACAAAATAGAAAGTACTCATCGAATAAGTATCAATCTAATTTTAGCTTCCGGCGGATCGACGTAATTTTTTTGCATGGGTATAGTTGAGGACCTGGAGAGTGACATAGGCTACTTTTTATCCCCGAAAATCAAAGAGTTCCCGAGGGATTTTAAAACTAAATCTACGCGGATGAAGTCGCGGGCATCAGCTATTATTAGTATGATTTTTTAAAAACCGCTCGACCGATTTCGATAAAATTTAAATGGGACCACCTGGGACCCCTTTCAAACAAAAAAAAATCCTAATCGGTTCAGGCGTCTGCGAGTAATCGGTGAACATACATAAAAAAAGATTCCGACGAAATGAGAACCTTTTTTGAAGTCGTTTAAAAAAGGGGATTAAAAACCCCGGATGAAGTCGTATGCAAAAGCTAATCAACAAATAGAAAATCAAACTAGGCACATTAGGTACGTGGAACCGATAGTTTCACCTCAGTGCGTATCGAGGCATCCTACCGATCCGCTTTAAACGAAATCAGGCGAAAATTGCAACGCCTAACAGATATTAGTATACCGGTACCTACTTAGAATTTCCAAGGGCAATTTTAAATCATGCTACCCCTACGAGAAGTTACCTTCTTATAATAATTATAACTGGCTGATGCTCGCGACTTCGTCCGCGTGGATTTAGGTGGTAAAAGCATGCGACAGGCGATTTTTGGTGAGCTTTGTGAGGAAAACTATAAGTTCAATTTGAATAATTTCAAAGTAATATGTAATCTGGGTCTCTTATCTAAATTTACTTTGAGGTAGAAACACGATTGGAAAAAAAATTCTCGATAGAAAGTTTTCCCAAACTTTGCTCCAATAATCTCCTTTTTTTTCGTTTTAATCGGAAACGGTAGGTTTTTTTCCTGCTATTTTTTTTATTTGTGTTGATATAAATATTTACTAAAAGCGGTTTGAACTATTCTTTGATAATTAGCATTCATAATTTTTTTTAATCAATTTAACACTTATTAAAGATTTTTTCAATTCCCGCCTCCTGAATCTATAACTTCCATCTCTTTCCTAGCACTGCAAAGTATATAGTCCCATCACTATCGTACAACCCGCCCATTTTTAACCAGTTAACTGAAGGCTATTGCCAGCGTTGGACGTGTGTCCGGATCCGCCAGGATAATATGTATTTTTTTTCGGTTAGGAAAAAATTAAAAATGCCTTGATGGCGCTTGAAAATAGCAGGTTGTAACTACTCGGCGACCAAAAAATAAAATACGAAGCTTTTATCGTAAAACTTTACGTTGAAGAGCAACTCCATCTATTGGTCATTGACTAAACGACTAACCAACATGATATAAAATTGGTTTGTTAAAAAGTTCGACGGAAATATGATTTGCGTGATGCCTTCGATTATTTCACAGACTTCTCCGTAGAGTGTCTAGTGTGGTGGCGAGGGTGACGGAGTGAATCCAATTGTTCAGGGTTCGAATTCTGACTTCAGATTATGTCTTTGTTTGTTTTTTTTTTTATTTACCTACCATAATAAAATAAAATTGAAGTTTCTGCTTGTATAGTCAAGATTTATATAACTAAATGCATATTATGAAAGTAAATATGGTACTCTATGTGAATACTTAGTCTAGAAGGTGTGTCGCGCTACTAAAGAACGAAAAGAATCGGCCAAGTGCGAGTCGGGCCTCGCTCTTTTAGGGTTCCGTTAAAAAAATTAAATTAAAATATTTCCATTATGGAAATATTTTAATTTAAATTTTTTTATTTAATTTAATTTTTATTATTTGTTGTTATAGCGGCAATAGAAATACAAAATATGTGAAAATTTCAACTGTCTATCTATTACGGTTTACGAAATACATTCCGCTGACAGACGGACGGACAGCAGAGGCTTAGTAATAGGGTCCCGTTGGCACCCTTTGGGTACGGAACCCTAAAAACAGGCCAATGAAAATATGCCAGTGTGCGTGACATGAGTGCCGCGCATGCGCGGCGTGGATTACTGAGCGTGCGTAATAATACCAGGTACAAGTAGTTCCAATAAAATGGGGACAATTATGTCATTAATTTTTTTTTAAATATTATATAAAAATAAAATTAATACTTTTTTATTTATTATCATAAAACAATAATTTTATTAATAATATTAACTCTAATGACTCATAGTATATAATATTTTGTATAAGGTAATTAGGGTTTTGTATTAGGTTTCCAAAATTTAAAAAAATCAGCACCATATTGAATTTATTTGTTACTAGCTGATGCCCGCGACTTCGTTCGCGTGGATTTAGTTTTTAAAATCAGGCAGGAACTCTTTGATTTTCCGGGATGCCTGTCACCCTCCATTCTCAACTATACCTATCCAAAAAATCACATCAATCCGTAGCTTTGTTGCAGCGTGATTGACGGACAAACCAACAAACAAACACACTTTCGCATTTATAATATCACTCGCAGCATTGTTAATGATGATTAAAAGAGAAAACATATTACTGATGATATTATCAATTACGTTTAGCTATCATTTTTATAATTGTCATTTTTAGGGTTCCGTACCCAAAGGGTACCAACGGGACCCTATTACTAAGCCTACGCTGTCCGTCCGTCCGTCCGTCCGTCCGTCCGTCCGTCCGTCTGTCAGCGGGCTGTATCTCGTAAACCGTAATAGATAGACAGATGAAATTTTCACATATTATGTATTTCTATTGCCGCTATAACAACAAATAATAAAAATTAAATTAAATTAAAAAAATTAAATTAAAATGGGTAGGTGGGTAGATGGAAATTTTTTAATTTAATTTTTTTAACGGAACCCTAAAAGAGCGAGGCCCGACTCGCACTTGGCCGATTTTTACCATACCTAACCAAAGACAAAATTACGTTTAGCTGCAAATTACGTTTTGTTATTCCACTGTCATTTGCGTTTTGTCAGATGCGTTTTTGTTATACCACGTTTTATAGTGACATGACGGAAACGCGGTCGAACGGGATAAAAAGTATCCTATGTCCGTCTCCTGGTTCTAAGCTACGTCTCCACCAATTTTCAGCCAAATCGGTTCATCCGTTCTTGAGTTATAAATAGTGTAACTAACACCACTTTCTTTTATATATCGACGGCAGAAAGCGGAAATGTCGTATCTCAAAATTTGGGCTAAATGACTTTTTTTACTATATTGTTGATAAGCGAAAAAAGCCGCGTCGAATGGTATATGTCTCGTCTTTCTACGATGAAAAAATTTAATGATACGCCATTGAATTTGTTCTAGTTTTGGTACTGCTTACATGACAAATTGCTGTAAATAGAGGAAAAATAGCTATTTTTGAAAATAAAATAGATACGACAACACGTCCAACATAAATAACAGTTACACCATTATTTTACCCTGACGGACATTGATTTCAAAAGAGATACAGCATTTCAGCCGCCCCAAAATTTTACGTTGACAAGGATACAGCAATATGCTTTGAAGTGGTGAGTGTTTATCAAACAGTTACTACATTTCAAACATTTAATTTAAGAGCAAATATCTTACTTACACCATAATATTAGAGTATTGTTTTGTGATGAGTAATCAATACGCCACTCTAGATAGACCCGCACCCCTCCAATCCCGAGGTGTTTGCTATATACGCCATTCTGATCGCGCGGCATCTGATGCGTAAGCGCCGATAGTGAGAAAGCGTATTTGTTGTTAACAAAAATATTATTTTAAAAGATTGTTAACTTATCGTTTACGTTTTATTTACGTGTTTAAAATTAATTATTATACTTCAGGAGTTCGGGTAAGTAAAAGAATATTAAAATTTAACCTATTTTTAGTTAAATGTTATTTTTTAGTTAATTGGAAGTCTGTATGTTTACCATACCTACTATATCTAATAAGCAAGTAAAGTTTACAACCTTACCTGCTTATATTTTACGTACCTATCTTGATTGTTAAGAAACATTAGGTAGGTACACAGTAAAGAAAGTGAGTGATGTTTTATATAAATATTTTTTCACTTCAAAAATTATGGATTTCAATGCAAACTTTCATCCCCTTTTCCATCATTTTCTTAAGACGCCTAAAAATATAGTATCATGCATTTCACTTCGAAACTTCATCATCATTACATACCAAATTAATCCCCTTTTTCACCCGTAAAGGTAGAATATTTGAAATCGCTTGATGGCTTTTTAAGTTTATGCATTTCGTTTAAAAAATGACCAAACTCACATAAATGTTTCATCCCCCTTTTCATCCCCTTAAAAGCAAAATTATTACTTATTTATTATTATAGACGAGATGCATTAAACGCATATAAATAAAGTTTCATGCATTTCACTTCAAAAATGACGCACTTCTGTACAAACTTTCATACCCTTTTCACTCCCATATGGGTAAAGTATTTAAAAAGGCTAGTCCAAGTGCTTTATTATTACCAAATAGACACCCGTTAATAAAGATTCACGCATCATACTCCAAAAATTACCGAACTCACTTACAAACTTTCATTACTCTTTTCACCCCCATAAGGATAGAATTATCTTAAACACTGAAACACGTAGATATTAATTTTATTAATGTTAAGAGCTAAAAAAGCGTCAACGTTCAACAAATGATGACAAATGTTCAACGTGATTCTTTAACTGAACAGTTAAATGTTCGACGTGATTCTTTAAATTGACATAACTTTTTTATTTATGAACTATATTGAAGTAAAACAAACACTGAGTTTGAAGTGAAGCTTACCACAACACCGTAGCCGTTTCTGAGATTAGTGCGCACTAACGCAAAGACATACAGACAAAAATTCTAACAATCATTGTTTTGGGTTCTGTTCTGTTGATAAAGGCCCCTAATAAGTTTTTCTCATATATCTTCACTGTACAGACAACGATCAGTTACAGTTTTATTATAATATATCATGTACTTATAGATAATTTATAATTCAGAATGTAAATCAAACATTTTATTTTTATAAACTTATTTAATTAAAATCACATACATCAAAATGGCCATGTTTCGAATAGCAGAATATTTGAGATACAGCAGATCGTAGCACGAAAACTTGTATCTACTTATTTTAATTGGTCATACATTTCACCTTACAGTTACAGCTTTTCCGCTGCTCGATATTTAAATATCAACTGCTGTAACTCGTAAAAAATCAATGAAGCAGTAACTTTAGGACATTCCTAATAACTGTATCAAATAACGTTTAGATTCATAGAAATTTCTTGCAAATTTAAACATTCTATCTTTATTAATTTACGAGTTATGATTTTTTCAAATAGTTTTTGGCTCTGGTGTAAAACTGGATTTTTTGAGATACGCCAGTTCCGCTTTCTGCCGTCGATATCGTAAAAAATCGGCCAAGTGCGAGTCGGGCCTCGCTCTTTTAGGGTTCCGTTACAAAAATTAAATTAAAAGATTTCCATCTACCCACCTACCCATTTTAATTTAATTTTTTTAATTTAATTTAATTTTTATTATTTGTTGTTATAGCGGCAATAGAAATACATAATATGTGAAAATTTCATCTGTCTATCTATTACGGTTTACGAGATACAGCCCGCTGACAGACGGACGGACGGACGGACGGACGGACGGACGGACGGACAGCGTAGGCTTAGTAATAGGGTCCCGTTGGTACCCTTTGGGTACGGAACCCTAAAAACGAACGATTAAAATTTTGGCAACCACTTCGTCTTTTTTGACGCTAGGGGACCCTAAATATCGATTTTGAATTACATCGATGCAATAAAAAAGAATTTCAGTATGGCTTTTTTTTTATTTATTTTTTATACATTATTATAGGCACACGCTTGACCACTATCACACCTGATGGAAAGTGATGATGTGGCCTAAGTTGGAACGCGTTTGCCTAGAAGATGCCTATTCACTCTTGCTTTAATGATACCCAAATAAGTCTTCGGTCTTGCGCCGCTTGAATCCAGCGGCTCCCTGCGACTCGCTTGACGCGTCGGTCCACCTAGTGGGGTTGTTGTTTGTTGTTGTTGGCAGACCAACACTGAGTTTCCACCCCACTCCAGCACCTTGGGACCCCAACGACTAACAGCTCTTCGAACTATGTGCCCTGCCCATTTCCACTTCAGTTTCGCATGGTTTCGTGACTCGCTGAGCTATGTCTGTGACTTTGGTTCTCCTACGGATCTCTTCATTTTATTAAGTAGGTATAGTAATTGTTAACCAATTTACTTGTGACCTTATGTTATTCTTTAGATTTCTCATCTTCCAGATTGTGTATTAAGCTGATACCTTCTATTTTCAAATAGAATAATATTATACCTACCTTTAATAAACCGTCTCCTGTATACGATAAAAATTGAGTATTTATATATTTTGTAGGTATGTATTAAAAATATTTTTAAACAAAATAGTGCTTTTCTATATCAAATATTATTAAACATAAAAATGAAAGTTATTTATTTTTACCAGCGCCATCTATTTTATCTACGTGACCTCTTAGTACGTGAAGGGGATGCGCCCCGCGGATGGGTTTTGGCCCCGCCTATTTTTATAAAGTACTCTCCAAATTCGAAACAATTTATTTTCCGTTTAGCGTCTTAAACCCCCTCGGGAACTCTTTGATTTTCCGAGATTAAAAGTACCTAGCCTATGTCACTCTCCACTTCCTCAACTATAACCATAACCCATGCAAAACATCAAGTCGATCCGTAGCTCTGTTGCGGCTTGATTGAAGGACAGACCAACAAACAAACACACTTTCACATTTATAATATTATAGTACGATTTTATTGTGACATAACTGTAATAGTTAGACAATTTTATAGTATCGGAGACTTTTTTGTGGATATTGATGTCCTCTATAAAACTGTAGTACATCACTTTGCTCTATTGTCAAGAGTTTCCGCAGCGTACCTACGCGAAATAAGGATTTTTTTTTTGGTATTTTTTTCACACCTTGGGTTATATTATCGAAGTTTTCATACGGATCCCTAACTTTTTGAAAATACTCTATCGCCTATGTTCATCAAGGATAATGTAGGATTCTAATGGTGAAAGAATTTTTCAAATCGGTCCAGTAGTTTCGGAGCTTATTCAATTCAAACAAACAAACAAACAAATCTTTCCTCTTTATATTAATATTAGTGTAGATATGGAGCAGTGTTAGACACTATAGGCTAGGACTGCGGTCACGGGTTCGATACCGAGCACGCACTTCTGACTTTATTTATTTATTTAATAGGACAGTCAACGGGTATACAATAAATCATTAAAAACAAAACAACATATTTTACAGTACTGTAGACCCACTTAGAGACTGTCACAGCTTGCGAAATAGAAAAAGAAACTAGTTAGTTGGAGAAGAACGAAAAAGAAAATAGGTGTTATAAGATCCAGCAAGCTGTGCGGATCAACTAATTGGATCTAGTGCCACGAACAGGAAAAAGAGACATAAGTTAAAACTAAATTAAAAATGACACCAAAAACTTAAATTATGAATATACTTTTCGGAGTTGTGCGTAAATTATATGCAATTATTAAATATCACGTCATGCTTCAACGTTGAAGAAAAACTTGCTCGAGTAGATATTCCAGAGTTCAAAGTTGAGTCTAAAAGACTACACGTACTTCCTTTTAGGCTTTATCATGTTTAGGTGCCTACCTACTTTACCTTCACTTAACTCTGCCCTTACTTAGCTAGATAGTTGTTAAAACAATCGACAGATAACGTGATAATTAAGCCTCTATCTGTCAAGCTCTCGACGAGTAGGTCATTACTAATAATACTACCTATCCAATTAAACGCACTTTAACTGTCCCTAGGGTTTAATTAGGTAGGTAATTAGCTATCTTATATACCCAGCCTAGCTTTAATTAGCGTTGCCAGACAGCCGTGTTTAAAAATACACTAGATAAAAAAAAAATAAGTTGTGTCGTGGAACACTCGGCTGGAAGTTCCGAAGTTCCTTGTTATAATAAATCCTTAGTATCCTTACTTTAATATTATAAATGCGAAAGTGTGTTTGTTTGTTGGTTTGTCCTTCAATCACGCCGTAACAGGGCTACAGATCGACGTGATTTTTTGCATGGGTAGGTATAGTTGAGGACCTGGAGAGTGACATAGGCTACTTTTTATCCCGGAAAATCAAAGAGTTCCCGAGGGAATTTAAAAACTAAATCCACGCGGACGATGTCGCGGGCAACATATAGTTAATAATACAAATAAATAAAATAAAAAATAATAATCTGAAGTCAGGATTCGAACCCCCGCGCCGAGCCGATATAGTTTCACTCCTAAAGACATTCGTCAGCCTAAAGTGTACGTGAACAAGTGTTATTTTTAATATTTAACCAAAATATATTATTATTAAATTATAAATAATAATAAAAATAAAATAAAATAAAAAATATTAAATTATAAATAATAATAAAAATAAAATAAAATAAAAAATAATAATCTGAAGTCAGGATTCGAACCCCCGAACTTAACTTCGTTAAACCGTTACGCCACCAAGGTTATGATGCAACGTGTGTAATAAACGAAGACAACAAGGGTCGTGACGGAAAATTCTTACACTTTTTTCGGCTAGCCTCCATCTGCCAACCGTCCGAAAAGAAACTCCGTTCCAATCATTGGACTTTAGAAAAATTGCTTTTGTATTTAAACTAGCGGCACGCTATGATGGCCGGTTTGACGTTTGTCCGCTCATGAAGTTCCGTATTAATTGATAACGACTTTGAAGGAAATAATTGTATTACTTTATTGACGATAGTGATGTGCAGAGATTCATAAATTTTATCGAATGTAGTTTTAGGTTTAGGACTCAAAATTTATTTATTAAATTGATTTCTAAAATGTATACAAGTGTAGAAAAATCAGTTTGCACCATTTAAGGGGTGAATGTACTTGTGAATATGAACAATTTTCACTATGTGGACAAACCTCTGAAATCGCAAAAAAATATCAGCTGTTTCATACAAAAGGTAAAATTTTTATTTTTATATGATATATACCACAACTCGGCATTTGGTTTTCTAAATTGAAAATTTTTAAAAATGGAATCTAATACGATCGTCACATAGGATCGCTGGCTAGCACAACTACTACCTCCGGCAAACTCGCGTCAATGCTCAATGCAAAACAAAGCAGTTTCGAATTGACGTTGCTTCGAAAAGTATAAACTGTCAGTGCAATGCGATTGTGATATAGTTTTGACCTGGCTTTGGATTTCAAATATTGATACTGCATTACTGTTGACCCTTGCTCGTTAATTTGGACTCTGTTCATATAAAGTATGTATATTCATTTTCATTCAAATATTCAGTTCGTTCAAATAAATTAAATAAACATATACATTTTTGTTTTATTAAACCTATTTAATCAGGTACAAAAACAAAACTTAATTGTTTTTTGTTCGAGAATAAATTGACATTCCACATCACTATTGTAATGTGTCAAACCGGCCATCATAGCGTGCCGCTAGTTTAACCATAATTTATGCATTTCATGCACTAAAGTTAGTTTTGTTTCGCTAAGATAGCTATAACTTCTTCAAATTAGCGAGTCCAGTCGAAACTTTGCAGCTGCCCCCCCTCGCGAGTCGCTAGCACTAGCTAGACCATTAATGATTAATCTGTGGTATTAATAAACAAGTCATTGAAACATTAAAGCAAATTACCAACAAAAGAATTACAAATGTTAACATAAGCATATTGGCATTTGATGAGATGTCAATAAGAAAAAATTTGAGTTATAATGTGAAGCTTGATCAAATAGATGGGTAGGTACCTACCAGGATCATGCTTTTCAAGGTCGGACATCAGAAATCGCAAGCCATGCTTTTGACTTTTATGGCTATTGGACTTCGCAAACCTTGGAAGCAACCAATAGCCTTCTACTTCTCTGGAGATTGTGTTACAGCAGATCGTTTAGCTGTTCTTATTAAGGAGGTAAACTAGCTTCTAATAATTTGAAAAGATAAAGAGAAATAGTAATTTGTTATTATTATAAAAATAATCTACTACAAGACTTATATCTCAGTCACCAAAATGGATTTCATTTATACCATGGAATTTATAATTTAAAGACCTTTGTAACATTTGCGTAATTATATTATATTATTTATATAATATTTAACTCTTCAATTTGCGTAATTATATTATATTATTTATATAATATTTTGCGTAATTATATTATATTATTTATATAATATTTAACTCTTCAATTTGCGTAATTATATTATAAGGAACATTTTATTGATGAAATTTCAATATATAATGACATCGAAGAATTTGACATACCTCAACGTTCTGGAGAAATGCAAGCATGTGCATATGTATGCGGTTTTATTCTCAAAAATTTACATGTTCATTGTGAGCAATGTAAAAAACTCATGCTTGCTGATCCAAACTCTGAGGTATGTCATTTATTTACATCATTTAAAGAATATGATGATGTAAAAAAGAGTTTAAAATACATCCAGCCCAGTTTCTGCAAAATGGTAGAAAATGCTGCAATAATAATCAACGATTATTTAAGAGAAAATTCTCACAAGGAGAAAATTAAATTCAATTTGTTGAAAATTTGCAGCAATTTGAATAAAAATTGGGCGAAGGGGTGTGAAGAGCACTTGGAAGCAAATTTCAAAAAAATAATTGATGCTACTATTACAATATGCCTCAAACGGTTTTGTACAGTAAAAAATAGGGGATTTACTGAAGAAGCATCGAAAAAATCTAATAAGAAAAATAAATATATTGAAAAACATTTAAAATCTTGTTTTATTTGGTATCGTATACGCATTTTTGAAAACATAAAAATAGCCGATTTTTCAATCAAATAATATTAAATTCTAATTGGCGATTGAAAAATCAACTCTTCAATTTGCGTAATTAATCTTTAAATTGTGGTCAATTCTGTTGTACACAATCTATAAACTAAACTAAAATGATAGGTCTTACTGTTTTTCGTTTTTTAATGCATTAGATTTACCTAGACCTATTTTATTAGTTTAGTTAAGAGATTGTGTACAACAGAATTAGCCACAATGTAAAAATTTAAAAATCCTGTACCTATTCAAATCTCCCGCGATACCGGAAAGTTACCGGTGGCATACACCGAACCGCTAGAGAGCACTTGTAAGCTTTTCTAAAAGTAGGAAGTTGTCCTTCTTCTCCGCCAGGAGTAATAGTGTTCTGTGGTCGCTAGGGATAGGGAATGTTTTACTATTTTTAAGCAAAGCATCGCCACCTAGTTAGAGCGAACTATTGTATATTTTTCTAACCACTAGATACCGCGAGATGTTATGACGAAAAACAAAATTTTATTAGGTCTTAATTATTATTAACAATAATTTAAAGTCTCCTAGACTTAAATATTAAACAAGAAAAAATAATTTATTGTAGATTATTTATGTAAATATTTTATTACATATTTTGTTCTTGAACACAGACGTAGATTCTTGAAGGACTCTGACCAAAGACTATCAGAGATCAGGCACACACATGGAACTATGAATTACCATGAACCTTTGTTTACTAAGTCCATGGGAATTACGACTAAGCACACATTACATGCGTAGCTCGAGTGCAGAGACATGCTATTCAAAGCTCGCGTGAAAGCTCGCGTGAGTTTGCAATGGCAATGTTGCCACTGAGTATAATATGAAGTTCATAACCCTGTTTTTAATAAAAGATATTGCAATTAATTTAAGTGCAATATGTGATCATTACATGGAGACACTACAACTCACGTGAGGTACACGTTTTTCATGTCTTCTCGAGCTACCTATGTACTTGTACCTGTGCTTGTACTGTGTACATAGCATCCATTCCATCGTAGCTCCTAGTTCCATGAATATGTTCCATTCTAAAATGATCTGTCATATCATCTGACACCAGTGTTGCCAATTTAGCGACTTTGTCGCTAGAAGTGACGACTTTCATTCAAGTCTTAGCCACTAAAATAAGATTTGATTACAAAAATGTTTTAGCAATTGATCTGAAAACTTTTGGATTACAAATTATAGTTTGTAAAATATAGCTTGAGTCCTGTGACAGTTGTCAGATTGACTTGAATAGGGCTGCACAATGTTGAAAATCCATCATAATGATATCGATATCATCAAACAAAAGGATAAAGGCTTCAAATTAAGCAGTGGTGCACAGCACAACCCAAATCATTCTCACTATCATCACATTCAGAGTCGCTGGAGCAGTCCTGTAGATTAATTATTATAAATTCTTCATCATTCAAACTGTCGAAATGAACATCATGTTCCCAATCTTCTTTTCTTCCAATTCCCAAGGCGTTTGCACTCATACTACCTTGCAAGTGGCAAACACAAAGTGGCAGTTTATGACTTGTTAAACCCCACTACTCACCTAACCACTACTTACCTATATTATTGTATTCAGTGCTGTAAGCCCTAAAATCTGTTAATATTACCCAAATTGTTTTTAAGTGACTTTAAATAAAACCAGTGGATTTAAATTGCTGTCGTTTTGCAATTAATAATATTAATAAAATGTAAATAATAAGATTTTTAATTTAAAAAGCAACAACTTATTCCGCTTTAAAGTACATCTAGTGCACGTAAGTTATAGACTTTGGTTACGATAACAAAAGGAACATCACTATGTGCATAAACCAATGAAGTATGATATTTTTCACGTATATTTTTCATACATTAAAATACTGAACTTCATAGGCGTCATTTGGGTGACATCTGTCACAGGACTCATGCTATATTTTACAGAGTGTAAAATTATTTTAGGGTTTGTAATAAATAAATTTGTTAACTTGATTCATGAAACAGAATTATATTAAAGTGATCTATAAAATGGAAAAAGCAAACGCGCTTGCGTGCCATATTTTTTTTTACTCCATATTCCTAGATCCATGTTTGACTTATATAACGACCTTTGCTTGTGATTACACACCGGTTTAAAAAAAACTTGAAATTAACATTTGTCTATGTAAGTTGTCAATGTCAGGTGATTGTCAGGAATTGCAGGAATTTCATTTTCGACAATTTTCGTATATTATCGAATGTCGATTATTTTGGATAGTAAAGCCCGTAGTAGTAATTCCTAGTTCCATGGTAAAGCCAAAAAACGACAAGATTACCTATTTCCTAGTGCCATGGTTCAAAATGACATTTAGGTGACAGTAACAGGTGCCCAGATTTGATAGATCAAAAGAAAAAGTTTTTAGTGTTGCCATCCATCAAAAAATATTTTTTACAAACGATATTTTTCAAAATTAATTTTAAGAAAACCGAGGATTCTAAAATTATTATTTTTATGGCGTTTAATTTTATTTATTTTTCTCTTTCACGTGATGGCAGCTTGGTTCAAGTTCATGGACACTCGGAATAAAAAACCACCCTTCATACTGAACTGGGACATGTCTATTGAGTGCAATTTATAGTTTGAAATTTATATTTATTTTTAAGAAATTAAAATTATCTTATTTATTTATTTAAAATTATTTCTTAATCTAATTAGAATTCTTTTTATTTTTTATTTCAAATGCAATTGCATGCTTCTAGTATTTCTGGCAAATTGTCATTGAAACAACAATTTTATTGTGATTGTTACAATGATGGTAATATATTTAAATATACATAATATGTATTTTTTTTTTTTAAATTTTCAAGATGAAAAATAAATTTTTATTGGATCCTTAAGAAAAATTCATATATACAATACTATATTAAACCTAAATTTAATTCTAAAATTAAAACTAAAATAAAAACTAATTAAAATCTAAGACCCCATCCAAGCCACCGCAGTGTGGAATAGTACCCAAGATGCTGGCAGCATTACCTCTTTGGATAGCCAAGCTAATCCTTTGGCCAAGGTAGCTGCCAGCTCTTGGATCCCCGGTAGACTCGATCACTTTTTTTGATATCTCTAAAAAAAGTGCGCGAGCCTCCGGGCCCCACGGCCCCAGGGTCTCTACACCAAAAGGCGCAAATATGAAACCACTGTCAAGTTTTTCATATTTGCGCCTCTTAGCCTGTTCGGCGCTAGTAGCCGCTGCACCCGCCACAGAGGAGGTCGCATGGATGTGGGAAGCAGCTAGAGTATCTACACAGGTGGCATCCCACACAAGCGACCTCCCTGTCCTCCAAGGAACAAGCGTCATACCATCAGGTCTCTTGCCATCACTACGTGCCAAACCAATAGGTTCTAATACAGCTGGCACGTGAGCAGTAGCAAGAGACCTGCGGATGATGTCGTTGAGGGCATTGTGGCGGGAGAAACGACCAGCGCTCTTCGAACGAATATGTATTTGTAAATGTATTTAAATTATAATTAAATTACCGCCACTAACCTCTATGCCCCTCCCAGAACAAAATCCTGAGTCCGCTTCCTGGTAGAATCAGTATTCAGTATATTATGCGACTTTCTGGCGACTTTTGTTATTGAATCTAGGGACTCAAATTTATAAGAGTTGGCAACACTGTCTGACACTTCGATCGACGATCACTCAAAAGCCAAAACATTCGATTCGAATGTGTTTGAATTGTAATTGAAATTTGAATTACGAATTGCAACGGAATATCAATAGTTTTTTTTTATTATACTTAAGTGATAATTTAAGTGCCTAAAGATTTTTTTCATATATTTACTATGGAGAGTTTATTACAACAAATTTTAGAAAGTTATTCCAAATATGTAATAGAGAAACAAAAAAGCCCTAGTTATGTGGAAATGTACACACGAGAAAGTAATGAAGTAATTATTGTTTACGCCAAAGTATGTACCTACTAGTACCTATTTTGTTTTATTCTTAGAAAGTATTTTTATCCTTGTTCCTTAAAAGAAATTGCACATTTTTTAATTACTTTTTTACTATTTTAGGCGAAACAATCGAGTTCCTTGGACAATAATAAAATCAATAACGATAAAGGTAAAATTATTGCTACTATGACATTTTATTAAATTAATAGATGTGTTTTTACAACTTCTAAGGTGTTCTTTTCTTTTTGATGAACTAAAATACTTAATTGTTTTGGTACCCAGCCTAAGTATGACTTGCAAAGTTCATCTGTGCCCCTGAAGCTTTTTAAAGGTTCAGCTCAAAGACTAATCTCCAAGTTTAGTAGGAACATTGTCACTTACCATCAGGTGAAATCGCAGTCAAGAGCTTTCTTGACTTGACATTAATAAAAAAAATCCCATTCCAGAAGAGTTAGACTTAACAGGTTCTCCGCTTAAATTGGACTTGAGTTTGCATACAATACTTGATGAGACTTTGTTATCTGATGAACCGCAGCTATGGAGAAAGGAAGAGATCATGCATGCACCTGTAGATGTGGAACATGCAAGGTAAACTTAATTTGTTAAAGATTTAACAAAAATTATTATTAACTAGTGGTTCGCCCCGAACTGAGACCTCGTGGTAACGGTATCCCATGATTATTCATTCAATCGATATATGACGACCAAAACTGACATTATTATTATGCCTGTTTTCACCAAACACCTAAATCATCCGCTAAGTAGGAGTCTCTTCACGTAGGTAGCTCCTAAATACAATCCTAAGTCCTAACATCCATCCCAATGTCGTTTTAGCTGTCCAGTACAGGATTGTGATAAAGAAGTTGACAGAAATCACCTAACTTATCATAGGTAGCCCGAATAATATCATATAAGCCAACTTGTGGCTCTCATAACAAGTTAAAACTAAACCCTTGTTTAGAATACAGATTCTGTTGAGTAAATTAAGAATAATAATAATAATGAATCATTCTAATGTATAAAATACTTCTTTCCCAGAGACATCCTAAACCTTTACAACAGAAGTTGTAGCACAATATCCAAAGAAGACTCTGTACCTATGTGGGTAGTCTGCAAATCTGTGGAGCCTAAAGTATTATTGATAAATAGCCATTCCAATGCAGAGGAGTTTGCTAGAGGCATAGTTACATACGAAGGGACAGTGGTGCTGGAAGAGGTTGATGTGGAAAACTTAGTTGAGGAGTTTGCATCTCAAGAATGTATTAGTGAGGATTTGGTAAGTTAGGGCAATAACAGGACATTAAGAGGACTATTACATTTCGCATCCCTCTCTCTCAAATGTCAGATACTTTTGACAAAATGTGATCAATTATTATCTTTGACAGTTCAATTATGGTTATTTTAGACATTTTTATTATCATACTAGATGATGCCCGCGACTTCGTCCACGTGGATTTAGCTTTTAAAGTCCCTCGGGAACTCTTTAATTTTCCGGGATAAAAAGTAGCCTATGTCACTCTCCAGGTCCTCCACTATACCCATACAAAAAATTACGTCGATCCGTAGCCCTGTTGCGGTGTGATTGAAGGACAAACCAACCAACCAACAAACAAACACACTTTCGCATTTATAATATTAGTAAGGATACCTAGTTTTTTATAGAGAATAAGAGCGATAAAAGTTAATAGCAGTTTTCGCCGTTTTTCTCTATCAAAATCTAGGTATGTCATAATAAAAATATATCTAAAATATCTGTAAGTAATTTAATTGTTGAAGATAATAATAATCGACCACATTTCGTCAATAGTATCTGAGATTTGTACAATCATTGAAAATATTAGAAAAAGAGAGAAGATGTGAGATGTAATATTATAGTCCTCTTAAAGAAGCACCAATCTTTTTAGGTTGTCTCTTACAAAGATTATTGCAAAGATTACCATAATTAAAGACCTCCCTGGCTCAGTGGTGAGCACTGTTGTGTTATAACTGGGAGGTCTCGGGTTCGATCCCCGGCGGGGTCAATTTGGGAATTTATAATTTCTGAATTGTCTCTGGTCTGGTCTGGTGGGAGGCTTTGGCCGTGGCTAGATACCACCCTACAGTCAAAGACGTGCCGCCAAGCGATTTAGCGTTCCGGCACGATGGCGTGTAGAAACCAATTAGGGGTATGGGTTGAATGTTCACTCCTATACCCCTTCCAAGTTAGCCCGCTACCATCTTAGACTGCATCGTCACTTACCATCAGGTGAGATCGCAGTCAAGGACTATCTTGTCATCGAATAAAAAAAATAGCCTAAAATCGTCTTTCTAGCTGGTAGAGTGTTCTCCAAAGCTGCCATTAGCAGTATGAGGCTGCCATTCAAGTTCGGGACCCTCAACTTATAGGACATTCCTCTATAAGGAACATGTATGAGTGATGAGACACCAAAACATCCTGCACAAATGTACTGGTGTATCTTTCTGATGTACAGATTATATCAAGAGTATTACAGTCTCCTCACAACTACCTGATGTTCTGCCTACCTGGATTGCTTGCTTGTATTCTGGAGTCAGCAGTGATAGCCTAGTGGTTAGTACTGCAGTCTTCTATTCGGGGGGGTCGCAGGTTCAGTCCCGGGCATACACCTCTAAGTTAAGTGCGTTTAAGAAATTAAATATCACACACAGGCTTCAACTGTGAAGGAAAACATCATGAGAAAACCTGTACACTTGAGAGTTCTCCATAATGTACTCAGAGTCTGAAGAAGAGAGTGTGTGAAGTCTGCCAATTTGCATTGGGCCAGCATGGTGGACTATGGCCTATAACCCTTCTCTGAGAAGAGACCTGTGCTCAGTAGTGAGCCGGTGATGGGTTGCTCATGAATGAATTAATTTTGGATTAAGTTGCTGTCTGGAGCTACACCAAGTAGCTCACATAATGGATGAATAACATCTTGAATGTAGAAAGTAACCCTGGATAGAAAAAAATATTTCTTGGACATAAAACCAGTTGGTCCTATAATACTACAGTGACATTACAAAGTTTTTCTTTGTATTTTTCAGGTCACAATTTCCATAGACTGCAAATACACAATATCAGGGATATCATACAGCTCTCACACCATGGAAGAGCAACTTAATGCGCCACACGGAGGTGTTACAGAGTTATACTGCGAGTGGACGGCCAAAACTTTGCTCACACCATTTATTAGCTGTAAAGTGCATTTTGTAAGTATGTTTACTGTTTTGTTCCCTGTCAAGGGTCAAATTGGTTAGTTTAATTCATTTTTCTTTTAATGGCACACATTTCACCAAATGGTTGTAATTTATGGTTCCAAGTCATCATCATCGGTAACCCATGCTGAGGGCAAGTCTTCTCAGAGCAGGATTATGGGTCATAGTCCACCACGCTGCCCCAATTTCTATGTAAAAAAAACTTTTGTTATTAAGGACATTATGGTCAAACTCCTGAAGCAGTGATAGCCTAGTGGTTAGGACTGTGGTCTCCTATTTGGGGGGTCACAGGTTTGATTCTGGGTACGCACCTCTGACTTTTCGGAGTCAAGTGCGTTTAAGCAATTAAATATCACTTGCTTCAACGGTGAAGGAAAACATCGTGAGGAAACCTGCACACCTGAGAGTTCTTCATAATGTTTTGAAGGTGTGTGAAGTCCGCCAACTTGCATTGGGCCAGCGTGGTGGACTATGGCATATAACCCTTCTCTGAGAGGAGACCTGCGCTCAGTAGTGAGCCTTTGATGGGTTGCTAATGATGTATGATGATGATGGTCAAACTCCTGAACCTATCTTGGTGAAATGTGGCACACAGGTAGCCTGCAAAACGGAGAGGGACATAACTTCTTTTTATTCGAGGAAATTAAACAGTTCCCACAGGATTTTTAAACAATCTGAATCCAATCATGGGCAATAAACAGTAATTAATATAATTAGTTCAAAGAGCTGATGGTCGTTGGGGTTCCAAGGGGCTGGAGTTGGCAGACCCCCCACTAGGTGAACCGACGACATCAAACGAGTCGCAGGGAGACGCTGGATTCAGGCGGCGCAAGACCGAGATCTGTGGAAGTCCATGCAAGAGACCTTTGTCCAGCAGTGGACGTCTATTCATTAACAAAGAAGAAGAAGAATATACATCTATTTCAAAAGCACTTAGTAAAAGTTTATTTGAATAATTAAACTTTGTCTATTCTAGGAACAAGAAGTGGCAATAGGGCACTTGGCTAGCCCTTGCAATGCCATATGGAAGTCGGTTACCGCGTTGCACAACATCAATCAACTCTTAGTTGATATGACTGCCGCTGGACTCAACTCTGTCAACTTGGAGACAGCTGTTATTAGGTAAGTCTAGTCCAGACAGATGGGCTGCAAAACATTGTTGAAGTGCTCACCTCCTATATCCGCTATTTTTTGTGAAGTTTACTCAAAGATCATATTCACATTTTTCAGTAGATACTTCCAATGTACACTTTAATCATAACAGAATTTATCAAATTTAAGTTTTTTAACAATTTCAACATTTAACAATTCATTTATTTGTCGAGATTTTTTTTTTCACTACTGTATAGGTAAAATGTTGATGTCGGAAGTTAGGAGGTATTGGCACTTCAACGACGAAATGTTGAAATTGTTAAAATTTTGAATTTGATGAGTGCTGTTAAGTACATGTAATTTATTATCATTTCTTTATCATTTCTTTACAACTGCGAATTGTGGAAAGTGACCATCGTCACTTTGCTATTGCCAATTGTGGAGTCAACATCTCCTGATGATGTTCCGGTGTTGGAGCGAAACGTACGTCTAGTGTTAAAAGATTTATTCTGTTTGGCGAATTATACCAAAGAATATTAATTTTTCTTTAAATCTCTTCCAGGTTCTTTTTTTTTTTAATAATATTAGTAGCCAAGCTGAGCTTAAGGTTGATTACACGGGTCTGCCCGCGAAATTCAATTTTAATTTGGTTTTTTGCAATTTGTAAACTAATACGACAAAGTAGGCTTATGGCATTCTAATTGCGACGATGGCAGTATCATCTTCAGAGGTTTATTTATAAAACCTTTACTTGAAAGTGTCCAGTTTAAGAGATTAGTCTGAGTTGGACGTGAGTTACTCACAAATTAGTCGATATTCTAAATTATTACTTTGTCGTATTAGTTTACAAATTGCGAAAAACCAAATTAAATTTGAATTTCGCGGGCAGACCCGTATAATATCAACCTTAACTTACATTCTCCTGTCCCCTCCGAATAAGCGGAAAAATTGGGATAGTAGTGGATACGACAATAGCGCAACAGGTGGGAATTGAACCTGCGACCTTTCACTTTAACCATTGTGCTATTGAGGCTTTTAATCCTGATGATAGGGATGATTTAAATTTTTAATTTACATGTCTGTTACTTCCAGAAACATCTTCCAAGGAATGAAACGTCTAAACAACTCGAAGCGTCTCAGCAGCTTGCTCAACGAGACTGAGACATATACATATACCGCGGAGTGCCCCGCCGGTGGCTGCGTGTGTGTCACTGAAGACACCACCACGTTAAGACAGTGTATGTCTGTTATGTCCACTCAAGGCTCGAGCAATGACTTTACTTACAAACTTTGGGATATTTTAAGAGGTAAGCAATAATAGCTAGTGGTTGGGACTGTGGTCTCCTATTCGGGGGATTGCATCTTCGATCCTGGGCACGCACCTGTTACTTTTCTGTGTTAAGTGTGTTTAAGCAATAATATCACATGCTTCAACGGTGAAGAAAATCATTGTGAGGAAACCTGCACGGTGGCTGATGATGATGATGAATATAATACTGTGTCTTCAAACTCTCTTGATGATGATGAAAACCACGTTGAAATTCATATAGAAGTTTAGAAGCTACAAGTAAATACAGATAATTACGATAATAATACAACGATAATTGGGTCTATGAAGTGAACAAAAAGTGTCATTTGGACCTTTTAGTGTGCAAAAAGTGCCATTTGAAACTTTAAGGTAACGCATTGATAAACTATTGTTTCAAAAAATCGAGTACCGCTCTCACTCTCGCACTCCCGCTCACCCTGACAAATTTTACGCGTCGCACTCGACCGGTCCGTGCCAGCGGGTGACTTTGACTGGGTTTTTATTTAATTACTCATAACATAAGCATAAAATAAAATAACTTCTCGGTCTATGAAATAGAATAGCGGTCTGGCTATTTTATTCGTAAAAAATAATAGGATGTTGTCGCTGATAATTCCAAGCATTTGAACTTTTTTGGTGTGAAGTTTGTACTTTTTTTTTTAAATAAGTCAGACTATTTTTAAAAATTGTGTCCGATTTAAGAAATTATACAGGTTTTCCCCTTTTTTACGATATTTTTAAAATTCTAATTATATCATTCGTTGCACTCACACTACGCATTCAAAAGTACTGGTTTTCGTGTTTTTTGGTCCAAGGCGTCATCTTAAGCGTGTAAAAGAGGCTACTTTTAAAAATCCCTCGTGAATACTCCGTTTATCCAGAATAAAAGTTAACCTCGCCCAGAGCTCAACTATACCCATTCAAAAAATCACGTCGATTCGTAGCATTCGTACCACACAAACAAACTTCCACATCATACTAATATTATCAAATGCGAAAGTCTGTTTGTTTGCTGGTTTGTCTTTCAATCACGCCGCAACAAAGCTACGGATCAATGTGATTTTTTGCATGGGTATAGTTGAGTACCTGGAGAGTGACATATAGGCTACTTTTTATCCTGAAAAATCAAAGAGTTCCTGAGGGATTTTAAAAACTAAATCCACACAACGAAGTCGTGGGCGTCAGCTAGTTTATAATATTACTATTGTCAGTTTATAATAGTCCAGGTGGATTAAGGTCTTTTGATTCCCGCGGGAACTCTTTACTTTTCCGGCATAAAATGTAGCCTATGTGTAAATCCTGGGTATGAGCTATCTCCATTCCAAATTTCAGCCAAATCGGTTCATTCGTTGTGGCGTGAAAAAGTAACAAACATCCATCCATACATCCATACATCCTGCTAGTAATGGGCTAGTAGTAGTATACTTTCTGCTAGTAATGGGAAAATTTGTGAGGATGGATATCCATCCATCCTCACAAACTTTCCCATTACTAGCAGAAAGTAGGATTCAACTCTCAAACATTGTGCCAATAATAAATAAAGGCACTGATTTAAAGAGGCAGTTGTAGCAGTTTTGGTAAGTTAAAAATTATAAATGGCACGTTTAATAACTAGTTCAGCAGTTAAAACTAAGCAGTAAAGTAAACAAAAATGAGTAATAAAAAATAATGAAATGGATCAGTGAATATATACTTGAGCAGGAAAATAATTAAATGGGCGGTAAAAATTATTGAACGAGCGGTTATGTGTGGGCAGTAATAAATCGGAATTTGTCGGTAAGAAAAGTGCGTCAAGTTCGGTACTTTTGTTTCGATCACCCGCTCCTCCCGCGCCCCTCAGGTTTTTTAAACTTAAGTTAGGTACATTGACCCAATACAACCTAAGTGCCCGGCCTGCGGCCGGGCACCTGGCTGTTCCTGTATAACCCTAACCTAACATAACTTTAGATTTTACCAAAATCGAACCGCTCATTCCATCATTTTCCGCTCATTCAGTTATTGGACTGCTCAATTATTTTTAGAATTGACATTGTATGATAAAATAACCGACTAATTGATTTTTTATTACTGTCCATGTTTTACTGTCGCAATAATTAATCAACCGCCATTAAATTAAATAACTGCTCAATATGTTTTTGAACTGATCATAATAGCATCTCGAATATTTTAATAACAGCTCAAAAAATTAGTTCCCATAAATAAAATTATTCTATGATGTGCACTGTATAATATTATATTTACATTTTACATGCCCATTACAGCAGCGGTGAAAATAAATTGAATAATCACTTTTCATTTATAATACTATAATGTAATTTTAAAATGTATTTTTATATTTAAATAAATAATAAATAAATTTCAGAATGTGAGACTGCTGAAGAACTCATTACATTATTGATGCAAGCCCTGAAATTCATATCATCCGGGAAAATACGGCCTTTTGTAAGTATTCTTTACAGTATAAATTGGATTCCTTTTTGAACAGTTTGGCGGATGGAAGCTAGGCGGAAAAAAGTGTAAGACTTTTCCGTCATGACACTTGTTGCCTTCGCTTATTACGCACGTTTTATTATAGCTTTGGTGGCGTAGTGGATACAATATACATTCATGACGGAGTGAAACTATCGGTTTGGGTGTTCGAATCATAACTTCAGATTATTATTGTTTTTTTTTATTTACATATTATTATTATTAAAAGGCACTTCGTTCCAACCGAGTATTCCACGACACTCACGCATTTTTTATTTATTTCATGTTGGCAAACCTGTGGCTCTTAAGACAAGTTATGACTCTACCACCGCTTTGGAAAGATTCTGCTGAGAAGAGCCGGCAAGAGACTCAGCACTTGCTCTTTTCAAAACAAAATGTTACAATGTTAAAATGGGTAGATAGCCCGTAAAAGTAAGGGGACGCTGGTGAAAACGGACATTATTTTTATAGGCATTAAGTGTTACCTCTTAGCAAAATTATCATGTCATTTAAATCCTGTATAATATTGAATTTGACAGATTGACGTGAACAATAAGAGCTACCTATCAAAACTAGTGCTGAAACTATCCCGTGGTCACTCCCAAACGGCTAAGGTGCTGAAGAACCTCCGCGAAAGTCCGCCGCAAGCGTTATCACTCGTCGCTCAGGTCGGGATTGAGAAGACTATGTGGGAATACACAAGAGTCATGTCGCTTCTGGAACATTCCTTCTTTATTGCCGGTATCTGGAATACAGATGCAAGGTATTAATAAATTTTTTTATCTATCTCACCTTTTCAATAGATTATTTTTGGTGTGAAACACTAATAAGTATGTAGTATGTATGTAGTAGTATGTATGCATGTAGTATGAAACAGTGTTGTTTACTACGGTACACGTAACCTGTCATCATCATCATCATTATCAACCTATAGACGTCCACTGCTGGACAAAGGTCTCCTGCATGGACTTCCATAGGCTTCGGTCTTGCGCCGCTTGCATCCAGCGGCTCCCTGCGACTCGTTTGATGTCGTCGGTCCACCTGGTGGGGGGTCTGCCAACACTGCGCTTCCCGGTGCGGGGTCGCCAAACCAGCACCTTGGGACCCCAACGACCATCAGCTCTTCGAACTATGTGCCTCGCCCATTTCCACTTCAGTTTCGCGACTCGCTGAGCTATGTCGGTGACTTTGGTTCTCCTACGGATCTCCTCATTAACGTAACCTGTAACTTACTTAAAATAAATAATTTTAACAATAAAAATATGTCTGATAGTGATAGTTTAGAAAGTGAAAGTGGTCAGTCTTTTGCAAAGAAGGCAAATTATAAGGCCGCAACAGAGCTACGGATCGATGTAATTTTTGCATGGGTATAGTTGAGGACCTGGACAGTGACATAGGCTACTTTTATCCCGGAAAATCAAAGGGTTCCCGAGGGATTTTAAAAAATAAATCTACGCAGATGAAGTCGCGGGCATCAGCTAGTAATAAATAAGTTTTAAATTATGTAAGAACATAAGGATTGTTTTCTAGGTCCCATGAATCCATAGAGCAAATAAATCAAACTATAAACGACATGACTATGGGTGGGGACTTCACACTAAACCCCTTCGAAAACATCGCTTCATCGGAACATTCCATACGAATTGACGCCGAGTCGTTTTGTATAGAAGACCCGAACGAGCTCACCCTTGATGACTTTGCATCTTTGAAGAAACACGGACTGGTGAGCGAGAAGAAAGATGTTAATGAGGTAAGTGCGAAAGAGATATCAACATAATCATATAGTACGCATTGCTGCTAAATTTTTTGAGAAGTCTGAAAGAGCTAACTCGTGATGATTTTACGTCCTTGAGAAACACGGGTTATTGAGCGATGAGCGAGAAGAAAGATGCCAATAAGGTACGTGCGAAAGAGAGACTACACTGGACCCGTTTCGTTTTGTCCCACAAGCTTTGATAACTGCATCTTTGAAGAAACTAGACTAGTGAGCGAGAAGAAAGTTTATTTCTTCTTTGTCAACCTATAGACGTCCACTGCTGGACAAAGGTATCTTGCATGGACTTCCACAAGTCTCGGTCTTGCGCCGCCTGAATCCAACGACTCCCTGCGATTCGTTTGATGTCGTAGGTCCATCTAGTGGGGGGTCTGCCAACACTGCGCTTCCCGGTGCGGGATCGCCACTCCAGCACCTTGGGACCTCAACGACCATCAGCTCTTCGAACTATGAAAATGTTAATTTAGGTGTTAATATAAACAGATGGCATGTAGGATCCGAATACGGGTAAGGGTAATTTAAACTGCCATACCTTTTCAAAGTTAACCTGCTACCGTCTTAGACTGCATCGTCACTTATCATCAGTCATCATTTAAAAAAAAATTGGCAGTCATAGGGACTGCCGATAGAAGTGAAAACTAGATTTGCTAATAATTAAAAACAAATAAGAAAAGCGCACTGCTACGATTTCGTGAGTGAGATTCGAACCAGTGATCATACATTATACGGTAAAGAAAGCGGCTGCTTGCCCGCTGCGCTGTACAAGGTTGCTTGGGAACTTTTAAAATGTTGAACGCTTACTGAAATCTCATATCAACAGTATACATATGCAAAGCGAAAGCGTGACGCGTGACGGTTACGATTATGCGAAATCAATGTTTTTTTTCTCACCCAAAAAAGTTCTCAACGCGCCTAAAGAAGTTTTCACTTCAAAAATCATGAATTTTAAGCTATTGCATAGCTTTTATCGCGGGCTTTGAACTAGGACAAACAGTTTGAGCGCGGCGACCGAATCAAGAAATTCCGTAACGAAAATAAACCTAACACCGTGGTTCAGTAAGCGTTCAACATTTTAGAGGTTCACAAGTAGCTCTGTTCGGCGCAGTGGGCGAGCGGCCGCTTTCTTTACCGTATGGTGATTGATGTCGCAGGTTCGAATCTCACTCGCGAAGTAGTGACAGTGCGCTTTTCTTGTTTGTTTGTTTTTTAAATATTTTTTTGCATAATTTTTATTATGCAAAAAAAATATTGCATAAATATTATAATTGCATAAGTTGATAAAAAATGCTATGCAATAGCTTTACCGCGGCAGTCCCCGAGTGCCACTTAATTTTTTTACTTCTTCCAGGTGCCATTGATAGCGGATGAGATAGACATCAGCCCGTGGAAGAACTTTCTCATGAAGTTCGCTCAAGTGCACGTTTGCTTGGAGCATCTGTACCGCGCCGAAATGTGCCTGAGAGCGGATTTTGGTAATCTTCCATACTTATACAAGCAAAATATTTATAAAAAAAAGGATTGTGCGGTTTTATGAAACCACGGTAAAAGTGAAACTTTTTTTCACATTATAGACATTTAAATAGGCGCCGCCATATTGGCCTTGGCTGCTCTGACGAGCGCCTTTCACTTTATCCCTACTCCGCGGCCGACCGTCACGCGACATGCAACACACAGCCCAAAAAGTTTGAGACGATGTAATAAAAGTTTTAAAAGAATAAAACACCCGACTGCTTTAAAGAATATCGTTAAAAATATCAATTATCAAACTTATGAGAAAAAAAAATTAAAAATATATTTTCGTAATCACCATTCATTCAATTAAAGGGTTTGAAACCCCTTTAATTTGATACTCCACTCAATAGGATTTGAAGATGAAAAATTTTTGAACCCCACATTATGGCGTTCAAAATCCGCCATTTTGAATTTTTCAAATTTTTATGTTAGCGTTGACACTCGCGCTGGCATGGCGAATCTAACGACGTGCCACTTATAAAAATCGGCCCACGCGTTTGGTCTCTAGAGTGCCACAAAGGAACAAACATACATAGACTGATAAGCACATTACCACTCATTTGCGTCGCGCAGTTGGGTGAAAAAGACTTGTCATGACTGACTGGCTGACTGATCTATCACTTTTATATTTATTTATTTATTTATTTATAGCCTCTTTTCGGACATGACAGTGTTTTCTTTATTTTCGTAGATCGATCTTTTTCTCCACTTTTGCGTGTCCGTTTGCCAGGTGGCAAAGGCCTCCTCCAATCTTCTCCATTCTGGCCTTTCTATGGCCACCACCACCAGGTAACCATTAAGAAAGGATTTTTTGATTTCACGCACAAGGTGGTTAAATAGGGGATGAAAGTTTGTATGAAAGTCCATCATCTTTCAACCTTGAAACTTGGTATTTGGGTTTTCTGTTAAAAATTAAGAAATACTTCTCCACTCCACCTCCAAAGGGGATGTTTGTATCAAACTCCCAAGACAAAATTATCATTAAGTGTTTCTTCGTTCTTTCAAATACAGGTAGTTAGTTAACTTATTAAGTTTTATTTTTGGTATTTAAGCGTCGTGGTTTTATTTTTTATTTATTAATGCATATTTATACTTTTCCCACAGCTCAACTGAAGCCCATAGCATCAAAGCTTCTAGAACATTACGTGTCAGAGAAATCTCCCATCAAAACAGTGGGGCAGCTGATGAGCGAGCCAGTTCAGAAGATATGCATTCCCATAGCGAATAACGTCGTGCAGGATCATTTGAAGTGAGTAAGACGTTCTGTCTATACCGGTATTCAGAATAGATTATTATTTAAATAAACTTTTTTACAAGTGCTTTTGAATCGTCAATGAGTCTACCACTGGTTCGGAATGCCCTTCCTGCCGAGAAGAACCAGCAAGAAACTCGGCGATTGCTCTTTTTAAAACAAGTTTACAATAGGTGCTATGCTATGTATGCAGTGTCTCCAGAATGAGGGAAAGTTCCACAAAAGCATACCTACCTACTTACAATTCAATACATGATTAGACGGGCAGACAGAAAGTAGCCCCATTCCCGCCGGTGGAACCCGTTCATGAGCATGACGCATGACCCTGCCGTTGCTTCGCTCAACCATATTTGAGGGAAGGTAACGTTCGTATTTAGATAGCCGGTAGGTTTAAAGAGTTAATTGGGTATTTGACTGTTGTCCAAATGTTGATATTCATTTCATTCATTCATTCATTCATATTCAGAACATAAATCGGTCAAAAACAAAAAGGTTTAAATTTTTTTTACTGCAACTGTATCTGTCTCTTTTTAAAACGTAATTTTCTATGAAGCGTGTATGGAACTGCTGACTTGTGACGTCACACTTCAGTAGCGCTCTCTCTTTCTCACAGGAAGCTCTATATTTCCGGAACTAGTTAAGATATTAAAAAAAGAAAAATGCCATTGCGTTTATAACATTTTAAACTTTTATTTTAAATATATAAAAAATATCAGTCAAATACCCTATTCTCTAAAAGTACAAGCTGTTTACTTAAAAGTTTTAAACATCCGCTAACGGCCGGTATTATGAGGTCTAAAAAACATGCTGTTTGCTTAAAACTGCTTAAGTGTGTGCTTATAAGTGACCTTAAAAACTATGGCACTGTTATTATGCATGTTGAAACGGTAAAATTTTAGAATAGGGTCAATGAAAAACTATAAAATACAACAATCCGCCCTATTGGATTTGAACACCAATCAGCCAATTTGCCTTGGGCCAGCATGGTGGACTATGGCCTACCCATCTCTTAAGAGGAAACCTGCGCTTAGTAGTGAAACGTTTGTAGGTTGCTGGTGATCTATCTCTTTGTGTTTAAAGTAAGTAAAAAATACCTATGTCACACTCTCTTTAAACATTTCTGTGGTGGTGTCATGTGATGCGGGTTGGTTACGTTCCCTCAAATATGGTTGAGCGAAGCACCGGCTGGGTCATGCATCATGCTCGTGAACGGGTACCGCCGGCGGGAATGGGGTTACTTTCTATCTGCCCGTCTTAACATGTATTGAATTGTAAATTTTTTGGAACTTTCCCTCATTGTGGAAACACTGCATACAATATAGCATAGTACCTATTGTAAACTTATTTTGAAAAGAGCAACCGCCGAGTTGCTTGCTGGTTCTTCTCGGCAGGAAGAGCATTCCGAACCAGTGGTAGACTCATCGACGATTCAAAAGCACCTGTAAAAAATTTTATTTGAATCAAAAATATTTCTATTCTGTTCTATACAAACAATTACTGTGTAACAGAAAATCGGCGTTTTGGTACCGAATGGAGCTGAAGAAGAAAGCGAACTGTTCCGAAGGCCTGCCCAGAGAGTGCAGGGTGACCTACGTTTACTCACAACAGCCCGTATTCCCACCACAAGTGTGGCAGCACATAGGTAAGGCCCGAATAAATTTATTTTATTCGTTTACTAGCTTTTATCTTTGGTTTTTGGAACGAATTGCCTTTTCGGGCGGTTTGGCGGCTGGAAGCTAGGCGAAAAAAGTAAGAATTTTCCGTCACACATGTTCCATCATTGCTTTGGTGGCCTAGCGGCTAAACGAAGGAGTGAAACTATCGGTTCGGGGATTAGAATCCTAACTTCAGATTATTTTTTTATTTTTAATTTATTATTAAAAAGAACTTCGTTCCAATCGAGTGTTCCACAATACTCACACATTTTTTATTAGATTTATAAAAATCCCGCGGAAACCCTTTGGAATAAAAGTTAGCCTACGTCACTCGCTAAGTCATAAACCTATGCCCATGCAAAAATCACAACAATCCGTTGTTCCGATGCTGCGTGATTGGAGGATGTTAGTCCTTAACACATTTTGAAAGAAGAAAGAAAATAAGTTTATTAGCTTAAACATGCTTACACATGGATACAAATTAAGAAACACATAAAAATAAACAGATTTAAATTTGACTTTTGCATACATATGTCACATATAAGAAAAAGGTACAGGCTCAGCAAGTCAGCATTATTGCTACAGGTTTTAGGAAAAACCTGAGCTCTGGTATTCTGCCGGCACCCGTTCGAGTGAGCATCCTTATAAATGCTAATGTGTGTTTTTGGTTTGTCCTTTAATCACGCCGCAAAATAGCTACGGAAACACGTGACTTTTTGCACGGGTATTGTTTGGGACCTGGATAGTGGCAAAGACTACTTTTTATTCCGGATTTTTAAAACCTAAATCAAAGCAGACGAAGTCGCGATCATGAGCTATAATTTATTTATAATACTAGTAAGTTCCTTCCAGTTATATTAATTTTTGCTATGTTTTATAGACCCTCCCACCGAGGAAGTCGCCGAGGTGACATCAGCAGAGGAGTTGCGGTTTCACTGCACCAAATACGTGTACTTGAACAACCAAGTCTCTAGAAAACTGGATTTCTTGAAGAACATTTGAATTATGCAGTTTTCTCTAGTGTTGGATGTACTAATTGTATTGTAAAAGAGTATCAAAAACTCATTCTACAGCTATATTTTGATATCATTTTTTATTATTATTATGTAAGAAAAATAATTGTGATATAAATAATTGTAATTTTATGTTTGTATTAAAACTTACAAAAGACTGTCAGATATTTTATTTGAGATAATAATATACATCATACATATTATAAATTATTTATCTAGATATTTGTAATGAAACCTCCTTACATTTTTGTTGGCTGCCGATTTTCGGATATGAAAAAAAAATATAATAAAAAAAAATTTACTAAAAATAATTTAGGGGACACCCGGGTTTGAACCGGGGACCTCTCGATCTGCAGTCGAATGCTCTAACACTGAGCTATATCCCCTGTTGAACTTAGCGATCAGCTCAAACGAAAATCATTTACTCAAGTAGGTAGGTAGATAGTAGTAGGTTGGCAGTCCTCGCCAATATTAATGGAATGCCAGACCCAGAGCATTCAAACCATGATTCATAGTTCAGAAACCACACATATTATGGTAAAATCCATATTGATAAACGAGCTCGAACTTGTGCATGATTAAGTCCACGCGTGGGGGGCTTCCCGCTACCTATGTACTACCTACGCATCGAAATGTAGGTAAGTATGCATATAGTACACTGACCTCTGTAATTAATATTAATAGGTACTGGACATATTTTTCTATTTGATTGACGCCATTTTGCACACATAATACAATATATTCACAGGGAGATTTTGCCGCTGTAAACAGTTAAGAGTTTCCAAGGAACTAAAATTAGAGAGGGAACTATTTGAAAACCATGGAACTAGGATAACGACTACGTCTTCCTACTTCCATGTTGAAAACTGTTATAATTATTGATACTTTTTGGCACTTCCTGCATCTCTTTAGTATTAGTTCTAGAGACACTCGTAAGTCAAAGGTGGCGCTTCAAATTGATCCTTAATCTAAGCTGTGATTTGTATAAGGACAGTCAGCCCAGTGCATGGAACTAGGAATTACGACTACGTGCCCAGTGTGAATCATAGATTAGGTAATTAAAGAGTTCAGTGATATACTACATGGTAGGTATTTCCTAGTCCTACCTTCATGATATACTATTTAAGACGTAGTCGTAATTCCTAGTTCCATGACTAGATATATCCTTAGATCATAGACAAGTAGGTATAGGTATATAACTCTCTCAGAATGCTTATCTCTGACCAGGATAATGTGAAGTCTAGATCTTGCTCACGATCTTTCTTCCTACGGCGCTACAACCCTTTGTAGGTCTTGATCTCCTTTAAATTTTCTTCCATTTATCAAGAACGTTCGGACCAACCGGACATTACTCAATTATCGGATAACATAATCTGCCCATTCTACTCGTTTATCGACAGTTCAAACTAGAAACATAAATTACATAAAACTTCAAAGGCCATTCAGCATACGTATACATGTTGCCGAGGAAAAAGCATTGTGTCAATAAATAGGTGGTCATGTTACAAACGCGCACTTTGATCTGCGAGGTTAATAAACCGAATCGATTCTCGTTTGGCCCACATTTTGTGAATGAGTGTAGGTAGGTATACAATTAACAAATCCACATCATTCAACAGAGAAATGGAAAATATCGTGGTGGTATTAATGTAGGTGCCTAATTAAGTATAATTTACTCCAATATGAGAAGCAGTGATAGCCTAGTGGTTAGGACTGTGGTCTCCTGTTCAGGGGGTTGCAGTTTCGATCCCGGGGTACGCACCTCTGACTTTTCGGAGTTAAGTGCGTTTAAGCAATTAAATATCACTTGCTTCAATGGTGAAGGAAAACATCGTGAGGAAACCTGAACATCTGAGAGTTCTTCATAATGTTCTCGAAGGTGTGTGAAGTCCGCCAATTCGCATTGGGCCAGCGTGGTGGACTATGGCCTATAACCCTTCTCTGAAAGGAGACCTGCGCTCAGTAGTGAGCCGTTCATGGGTTGTTAATGATGAATGATGGCTGCAATATACAGTTTTCATTCAAAAATTTTACATTTTATAGATAACAAGGATTTCTATTGGTATTTTTTTCACACCTTGGGTTACATCATCGAAGTTTTCATATGGATCCATAAATGAAAATATTCTATCGCCTATGTTCATCAGGGATAATGTAAGATTCTAATGGTGAAAGAATTTTTCAAATCGGTCCAGTAGTTTCGGAGCCTATTCAATTCAAACAAATCTTTCCTCTTGTGTAGATTATAGTTGAAGTGTTGAAGGAAGGACTTGACATAGGTACCTGATTATTATGAAATTTCTATGTAACTAGGTACCTAACTACCTAGGTATTTATGATAAAAACCCATTCAAACATAGATTTTGAAAATCACTAATGATTTAGGTACCTTTACCTACGGAAAGTCTATGAAATAACTGGCCTTGTAGGTTGGTGCCGATCCCATACTTACCTAACATTTTTAGACTAAAAAATTCTTTTCAAAAAACCGACTTCTAACGCCACTACAAAGTATAAAAATAATTTTAGTTTGTCCACGTTTGTTGAAGTCGGGCGGGCCTATATACAAACTATGAAACCGATGCGCGACGCTACAGAATATGATAGACTCGTTTGTAGAAGTCGAGCGAGCATCGCGAGTCGGTTTCATAGTTTGTATTTTAGGCCCGCCCGACTTCAACAAACGTGGACAAACTAAAATTATTTTTATACTTTGTAGTGGCGTTAGAAGTCGGTTTTTTGAAAATAATTTTTATTTTAAGCTTTTAAGTGTAGTATCCTATGATTGAGGAGCTAGGACCTGGAGCTCCATGATGTAGTCCATACTTGTTACCTACAATATCAATTCGTAATCGAAATTTCCTAAATCGCCATAGTTTTAGCCTGCAGCATCAGGCTTGAGGAGTTGAAGGTTAAAATTTTTATGGGACCATTTCGCAAACATCCTCTGTCGATTAAAAAAAAATCACGCGAATCGGTCCAGTAATCCCGGAGAAATAGGTGGACATACATAGAAAAAAAAAAAGAAAAAAAAAAAAGATACCGGCCGAATTGAGAACCTCCTCCTTTTTGGAAGTCGGTTAAAAATTATGTAGCATAGGCTATAATATTTTACCTGATTTAAATAACAGCGCTGGTTTGCCGCATTGTTAACACCTGAACGATTAACGTACCTACCATTTCCTTAGGGTGAACTTCCACCATCTGCCAAATTGACGTAGTCGTCGTTGTCAAACGATAGAGCCCACTTTTGGACATTGCTAGTCATTCTAGTCATTCATAGCTAGTCTCCTTTTGTTGTGATTGGCTAGAAAGCATTCTTGCATTGATTTTAGCCAATAGCGCGAGAGTGTCGGCGAGGTGCCTGCGATCGTCATTCTCTGTAGTCTCCTATTCGGAGGTCGCAGGTTCGATCCCGGGTACGCACCTCTGACTTTTCGAAGTCAAGTGCGTTTAAGCAATTAAATATCACTTGCTTCAACGGTGAAGGAAAACATCGTGAGGAAACCTGCACATCTGAGATTTCTTCATAATGTTCTCGAAGGTGTGTGAAGTCCGCCAATTCGCATTGGGCCAGCGTGGTGGACTATGGCCTATAACCCTTCTCTGAGAGGAGACCTGCGCTCAGTAGTGAGCCGTTGATGGGTTGCTAATGATGATGATGATTATAAGCTGAAAAGCATGGCGTTCATTGAAGAGGCCTTAGAACTTTGTCCCACAGTGCACTGCAACAACAAAGTTGATTATAATGAGTGACCGTGATATTTTACAAAAATACAGTCAGTGGACGATCAGCATTAATTGGGTGGTCATCAACAGGCCGTAATTTTTGGCCATGTGCTTTGTGTCAGGTAAGATACTTCTTCCTGTATAGCGAGAATTTCAAATTCTCAACATTTTTTCTATAAAATCATAGAATTGTTTTGTATTTGGTCTTTTCCTTGGGAAAAACTTACTTGGAACTTCGAACTATGTGCATCGCCCATTGCCACTTCAGCTTTGCAACTCGTTGACTTACATCGGTAGGATAGAGTCACAGGACTTTGGCTACATCAGACAAGTCGTAGGGCTGCCGAACTGAATACAGGCGAGGCAAGACCGAGATTAGTAGAAGTCCACGCAATATAGCAGAGTTCTGCAGTTGGTTTCTATCGGCCGATAAAGAACAAGAAGAAATAATATGTCCCTTGATTGCAATTCCACCAGGTGACGATGCAGTTTAAGATTAAGCGGGGTAACCTGGAAGGGGTATGACATATTAATTTTCACTTAAACGATTCCACGCGACTTTGTACTGGAACCCTTTATTGCTTGGCGGTCTTTGCCGGTAGGATGTTAACTAGTCTCGACTGCAGCGTCCCCACAGACCAAACACAAGTTAAAAATTAAACCCAAGACCTTTCACTAAAGCTTACCACTGTGCCAGGGAGCTCGTCAAAAGTCTTTTATGCAGCAGTTACAAGTAAATTCTAAACTGTACGAATTCCTGCAAATGTTGATTGTTCTAAAAACCACAATCGATATCGTTGCCAAAATAACAAAACTTCTATGCTGGAACCGAAATGTTTACAAATGTCTCACAGAACCCGTTATTTCGGGCACGTTCGCAAAACACATGCTTGTGGAAAATTAAAATATCGACGAAAGTGCATTAAGTATGGGTAGGTATAAAGCATAAATATTTTATATTTCCCCTGTCCTGTTACCCCAATTTCGAGTTATTAATGTATGATGCCTAAATACAATGAGTGCTGAAACTTTGTTTGATAATAAATTACCGTTGGGAAAAAAGTTTAAAAAATGAGATCTTTGGAGAACCAGCCATCACTCATCGAATCACAAAAAGCTGAAGTGGCAATGAGCGGGGGGGACATAGGTATAGCAAGAAAGACTGATGAACGTAGGGGTCCCAAAATGCTGGAATGGCGCAGCATTGTAAGGCCACCCGGTTGGAAGACTAGATGGAGGGATCTCAAGAGAGTCCCTAGCAGCTGATGGATACGTACATGTAGTACAAGATCGTGTTCTGTGACCTTTCAAGAGACCTAAGAGACTACTATTGAAATGATGAGCATAACGATTCTTAATCGAAGCGAGAAGGGGAATATTTAAAATATATTGTTATCGGAAACAATATTGCCCTTACCTACTACCCTAGTAGCAATTTCCGTTAGGTTTATGTAGGCAACGGTAGCCAACGGTTGGGAGATGGTAGTGGTGATGCTGACTAAGTTCCTTCGTAAGGCCAACCACATACCACATCCTGCTTTTCTACGGTTGGCACCAAGATTTTTTGGAATGACAAAGTCTTACTGTTGGCTAACCAAACTAGGGAGAAATGCCCAACTAACTGCCAACGTTAATTGCTACCTAAATGAATCAATTAACACCTCCAGTTTAGGCCGCTGCGGGGGAACATAGGTACATTACCTACTTACATACATAATCGGGAATATAACTTTTAAATAAGTATTTAGGTACATTAATTTGGGATCATTTTTTAACCGACTTCAAAAAAGGAGGAGGTTATCAATTCGTCGGAATCAATTTTTAAAGAGAATTTTTTAAGTAGGTATATTAAATTATTTTCTGTCTGTACCGTGTCGTGTTTACGCGGCAGAGGGCGCTCGCGGGCCACGTGCGCTAATTAGCGTGTATTACTCAATCTTAATGGGCTATTCGCGGATTGTTTAGATATTCGTTCCGGTCGGCTGTTAGATGGAGTCTTCACGATAAAGAGATCTTTTCTGCTCGACGACTAAAAAGGTCGACGGTTCACGTTCAGTATAATCCTTACCAACATTATAAATGCGAAAGTCTGTTTGTTTGTCCTTCAATTAGGTACCTACCTAGCAACGGAGCAACTGATCAACGCGATTTTTGCTTGGGTATAGATTTGGATCTGGAGAGTGACATGCTACCTTTATGTCGGAAAAAATAGAGGGTTTAAGATATTCGCGGGAACTCTAATTCTCCAGGGTAAAATGTGGTGTGCTAGTTCTGGATGTGGCGTTATAAAGAGTAATAAACATCCAAACATTCACTTTTTAGGGTTCCGTACCCAAAGGGTACCAACGGGACCCTATTACTAAGCCTACGCTCTCTGTCCGTCCGTCTGTCAGCGGGCTGTATCTCGTAAACCGTAATACATAGACAGATGAAATTTTCACATATTACGTATTTCTATTGCCGCTATAACAACAAATAATAAAAATTAAATTAAATTAAAAATATTAAATTAAAATATTTCCATGGGTACATGGAAATATTTTACTTAATTTAATTTTTTTTAACGGAACCCTAAAAGAGCGAGGCCCGACTCGCACTTGGCCGATTTTTTAATAATAATACCTATAGTTAGTAAGATTAATTCCAAAGCCAGAATCAGGGCATCCCTCTACAATGTAGAGGGATGCCCTGAGGGATGTAGAGTCTACTTAACTATCCTTATTTTTGGTTTATTGGTTTGTCCTTCAACCATGCTGCAATAGAGCTACGGATCGACGTGGTATATTGCATGGATTTAGTTGAGGAGCTCGAGAGTAACATAGGCTACTTTATCGAAGAGTTCCTGCGGGATTTTAAAAACAAAATCCACGCGGAAGTGGCGGATATAATAGTTCTTGATATTCCATAGGCAATTTTCAGGAATGGGTTCATGATTATAAATTACTTGACATTCTCGTTATAAATATTGTGTGTCTGTATGCTCACGTGAACAGAGCATAAACTGCAATATTCCTACCGCCTACCGACTTGTTCAGAGCATTGTGGATTCGACATGTGACATGACAGGCACGTGATATGAATCCATACAGCATGCCTACCTAGTAGAAGAAAAGATTGACAGTTTAATTTAGAGCTTCAATATTAAGCGGATAAGCGCGGACTGAAAATTGAAAGGTTGACGGTTCAATCCCCACCTGTTAGGTACACTATAGTCGCACCCACTTCTAACACGTTATACTTAGTTTGATGGTAGAGGACAATATTAATTCAGCATGGCTAATCTAAATCTATATAAATAAAAATGAATGTTGGTAAGCGCATAACTCAAGAATGGGTGGACCAATTCGGTTAATTTCTTTTTTTGTATGTTCCTTAAGTTCCACGGAAGGTTTTAATACAAAAAAAAACAAAAACTAAATTCACGCGGACGAAGTCGCGGGCATCAGCTAGTATATAATAAAAAGAATTGACGTTTAATAGTCTCACAAAAACTCGAGAACGGCTGAACCGAGCCTAATTTTGGTTTTGAAATATTAATTGTAAGTTATTTCCAATTTAGTATTTAGTTATTTATAAATTAAGTCCAAGGAAGGTTTAAAAGGTGAGAAAAAATTGTTAAAAAAAAGTATATCAATATCTCCGTGATTTCTTAACCGATTTGCGTGAATATTTTTTAATCAATACAGAAACTTTGCGGAGGGTCCTGTTATAACTTAGATTCTAGTTCTAACTCCTCAATATTGATACTGTAGGGGTACTGCCCACCTAAACAGTTGTGATTTAATAACTGTAGATTATGAATAGTTGTTTTATATACCAAGCAAAGACTACCTACATAGTTAAATTCAGGGGTTAAATGCCAACGCGGACTAAGTCGCGGGCATCAGCTAGTATTCTTTAAAAATAAAGAAAAATAAATTATATAGCGTAAGGCTGACCTTAAGCTATAAATTTACTCAGGGCCGCTGCGGCGATGGAGAGAGCTATGCTCGGAGTATTCCTACGGGATCAAATCTGAAATGGGATTCGTAGGAGAACCAGAGTTACCGACAGCTAAAAAGTAAAAAGTTAGGTAAAAATAAATATTCTGGGTCTCTAGCTACTGTTTTTTTTAACATAAAAGTTTTAACTGCCGCCTATACTACCAACGCTTGAGCCCAAACTCGATGGGGTTACGTCGTTTTACTACAGAGTTCCCATAGCCGTCTTCCGCCTCCACCATCAGATCAGCTCCATGTCGCAATAATATTGTATTGTCATCCGAATTAATTATTGGCCAATCATTTGTATGAGATGTAGCGATAGCGATTCTTTATAGAATAGTTAAATTCTATTCTATTTTTTCGAACGAACTGATAACTTAGCCACGATTTTTCTTTAACCACGTGACATAGCGATAACGTTATTAGAATTCCCATATACTGTTTCCTTAGTTTCTATAGCGTTTTATAGATACTCTACTTGGGAAAGTTACGTTCCCTCAAATATGGTTGAGCGAAGCAATGGCTGGGTCATGCGTCATGCTCGTGAACGAGTGCTACCAGCGGCAATGGGGCTACTTTCTGTCTGCCCGTCTTGACATGTGTTGAATTATAATTAGAAATAATTACGTATGCTTTTGTGGAACTTCCCCTCATTGTGGAAACTCTGCATACATAGAATAATATCTATTAAGTATATTGTAAAAGTATTTTGAAAAGAGTAACTGCCGAGTTTCTTGCTGGTTCTTCTCGGCAGGAACGGCATTCCGAACCAGTGGTAGACTCATTGACGATTCAATAGTACTTGTAAAAGTTTATTTGAATAAAAACATTTCTATTCTATTCTATTCTAAAGGCAGGATTATTAGATAGGTACCTATGTACCTAGATGGATTTAGAATTGGTAGCATATAGGTGCGAAGCGAGCACCAATCCTCCAGTCTATGTGTACTTGTAGGTACCTACCTCGATAGATTAATGGATATTGACCTAATTCCATTTCAGTTAAGCGGTAAAGCAATCCTATAAATTAATAGATTGGATTAGCTGCCATTTAATCCTTTTATAGAATGAACTACATTCGTCTGATTCTTTTCATCAAGTTGTCTACATAATACAACCTTGTCACATTGAATTATAAAGGTTCGCAGTCCATTACCTACAGTTTGTTTCGATTTACAAACTCTTGCGACCGTTCGAACCGCCTTTCTCCAAAAAGACAAAATGTTTTGCTAACTTGTAAACTGAACACACGCTAATTACTTACCTGTACAATCATATTCACCTAGAAATTGCCTCACTTTCTATCGCATAACTAATATCCCTTCGCAGTCGCACTACGTTAGCCCATTGCGTTGGCCCGTCCGGACGGAACGACGCCGGGTATTTGTAGCATACCTAAAATGCGGAGTGCGCCTGGCCTGGCCATACCCTTATTAATTTTTTTACTGGGAAATAGTCGTAAAGAAAATAATTTACTACTTAAATATAAAAAATTATTTTTGAAAAACCGTATTCAAACTCCCGCGCCACTATACAAAATATATAATTTATTGTTGATATTTTAAAAACCGCTCGACCGATTTCGACTAAATTTATATGGGACATCCTTTGAAACAAAAAAAAAAAGAATTTTCCAAATCGGTTCAGGCGTCTTCGAGTAATCGGTGAACATACATAAAAAAAGATTCCGACGAATTGGTAAACTCCTCCTTTTTTTGAAGTCGGTTAAAAATCAAAATCAAATCAACATATTTGCTCATAGTAGAAAGGCTGATTGCATGATATTAGTTGTACCTGTTGGTACTGAAAAAAATCCATACTCTTAATAATAACTATTGTTTTCTACACGTTATCGTACCGGAAGCACAGCGCTCACCAATGCCCCATGGAGCCTGGAGGTCGGCACAGGTCTTAATAATCCTAGCTATTTAGTCGAAGACTTACAGAGAATTACCAACAGATTATTGAACTGGTAAATTGATTTTTTTTATTGCGAGATAGACTCGCGCGTCGCTTCCTATGCGGGGGGGTCGCAAGTTCGATTTCGGGCACCTCTGACTTTTCAAAATGTGCGTTTAAGCAATTAAATATCACATGCCTAAGGAAAACATCGAAAGGAAACCTGCAAGCCTGAGAGTTCTCCATAATGTTCTCAAAGGTGTGTGGAGTCTGCCAATTTCGATTGAGCCAGCATGGGGGCGACTATGGCCTAAAACTCTACTCTGAGAGAATACCTGCGTTCAGGATGCGCCGTTGATGGGTTGCTAATGATGAGGCTTGCGCTTGACGACAATGATGTAAAGCACTGACAAAGTCTAGGTTGATGCGAGCTTGTGGACGTGAAAAAAATAAATCTCATTTAGGTCCCAGACGTCAGCTGATATAAGGTACGCCCACAGATTATTATATACATAGTAGTCTTCATTTGTGCTGATTGTAGACTGGGTAGTGTAGTAGGTAATTAGATCAGGTCAGAGGTGGCTTCTGACGCAACAAGAGGCGCACCAACCTGCTGACTAATATAGTTAGTTCGTGAGAAATTATTTTATTAGCCAACTTACACACAGAACTTAATAGAATTAAGTAAACGAATGGCGAAGTTTCACAGTGTTGATAATAATATTGAGTTAAGTTTATAAAATAAATTAATATCCATTAGAACAGATTATTAAGCACATCAGGGTAAATGAAATCCGTCAGGAAATGATGGAGTTATAGCTAGATAAGTGTAGTAATCACGAAGTTTCATAGTGTTGATAATAATATTGAGTTACAAAAAAAATAAAACATTCATTAAAACAGCTAATAATTTTAGTACACAAGTACATAAGCGCAAAAATTTTATGAAATCCGTCAGGAAATGATGGAGTTATAGCTAGATATTATGTGTAACAAAAAATAAAACTTAACGCGGAATTGTCGCGGAGCGAGGCATGTGACGTCACGCACCCATTTTCCTTCAGCCAACCATCGCCGCCAACGATGTTATTTTTACTTTAGGAGATTTACACACTATTTACTTTGCGGTGCTTCGGTGCTTCTCCTATCAGGTATCCATTCTTCCTTCAGCCAACATTCTTTTGTTACTTAAACAGTTTTTACGATACTTCGGTGCTTCTCGGTGTAATATATGATACCTAGATTCCTTCCCATCGATATCCATCGGCATTACTAGGATGGCCTAGTGTAATCGCCAAATTGGATTTCAAAAAAGATTGAGACTGGGTTTCCACGGCGCGGTTCGCCCCCCGCGCCCGCAGCGGTTGCAGTACCGTTGTTACCGCGCCCGCCGCGGGCGCAAACCGCGCCGTGGTAATTGCTACTTCATTTTCCATACAAATCTGCATTCTGCGGAGGCCGCGGGCCCGCAACCGCTGCGGGCGCGGGCGCCAAACCGCGCCGTGGAAACTCAGTCTTAGTTGTTAAAGAAAAGTGTAATTAAAACTTTTTAATCAGGTTATCCTCGATAACAGACTCATTTGAACCATAACGTCTCCACAGCCGGACCCCCCTATTCCAAATACACAGCAACATTCACCCCATATAACCTTGACACGCCAAAACTGGGTGTTCAACAAAAACTCGGTATCAAATTGCCTTAGCCCCTAAATTGGCCATGTCGGGGAAGCCCCGCAAGCTATCCGTGTTAATGACGGCTTAAGGATGTCGCTACAATTACCTAACCTATACCTTTACCCTCTTGCTTCCTATACTTAGAGTTAGGGCTCCATACGAATTACGAGCGCGGTATTATTACACCGCCAGTGTAGTAGGTATCGAACTACTTGCTTCCATGAAAAAACTCATATTACCTAGGTTATTAGGTTACTTAACGTTCCATAATATATACCTAATACTACATCAAAACTAAATTTATTCTAAAATTAAAATATAAACTAAATAAAATTTAAACCCCATCGAAGTCACTGCAGTGTGGCATAGTACCCAAGATGCTGGCAGCATTACCCCTTTGGATAGCCAAGCCAATCCTTTGGGCAAGGTACCTACCTGCCAGCTCTTGGATACACGGTAGACTCGATCACCCTTTTTGATAGCTCTACAAAAAGCGCCCGAGCCTCCGGTCCCCACGGCCCCAGGGTCTCCACACCAAAAGGCACAAATATGAAACCACTGTCATGTTTTTCATATTTGCGCCTCTTAGCCTGTTCGGCGCTAGTAGCCGCCGCACTATTTGTATAAGTGGGATGATATTAAATGCAGGTATGGGTTTAATTAAACTGACCTACGCCATTCCCTTTCCAATTTAGCTCGCTTCCATGTATCACTTCTTCGTCACTTACCAACAATATGAGCACGCAGTCAAGGTTGACCTAACTTGTACCTAGTAGAGTATAAAAATACATAATATAAGTATATCAATAAACTGCTGGGTTTTGTTAGTCGTTTAGATATATACCTTGCTAGTGCAAGTGCTAAGAAACACATACAGACATACATAAGAAGTACATACAGTAGGTACATAGCTATAAGTTCCATGTAGTACGGTAGTAGGTACCTAATGAAATAAGCAATTTCCAGTGAATAGTAATATTTAAAAACCGTCGATTCGCGTGAGGGCGAAACCGGAGAAGTGTTATTCAATAGAACTGGGGCAAGAACTACCTTAATTTATACTTACAGTAGCTACTTAAACATTTATTTACTATCATATTGCATAAGTATAGAAATATACAATATATAAACATATAATTATTTACTATTGCATAATCTATAATATAATAAAATTATAGAAATATAAGCAGTGATACTCTAGTGGTTACGACTGTGTTGTCTCCTATTCGGGGGGTCGCAGGTTCGATCCCGGGTACGCATCTTTGACTTTTCGAAGTTAAGTGCGTTTAAGAAATTAAATATCACATGTTTTAACGGTGAAGGAAACATCGTGAGGAAACCTGCACACCTGAGAGTTCTCCATAGTGTTCTCGAAGGTGTGTAAAATCCGCCAATTCGCATTGGGCCAGCGTGGTGGACTGTGGCCTATAAACCGTCTCTGAGAGGAGACCTCGCTCAGTAGTGAGCCGATGATGGGTTGATAATGATGATGATGATGATGATAGAAATATACACCTGACTGAAGACTGAGGTGACTGAAACCACCCTAACAGTTCCACTATCGTCGCAAATATGTTAAACGCCATATTAAAAACGCCGATCGCTGCCACTAAAAGTTGCCAGTCTGCCCTCTCCCTGAAAGGATTTCTTTGTGAATAAACTAACAATCAACAAAGGATATTTTATTTATTCAGTCTGACTTAGACGAGGCAACGAACGATGCGAAACGTTAATTTCAAACACAAACATCCAATCGTAGAAAACTTGTGTAGGAAAATATGCCAGCGCCGTTTTCAAGAATATTCAATTCAAGAAAAACTTTTTACATCTCAAGTTGTTGACTGCCGAGTCATCGGTTAGAACATTTTCTTCATAAAACTTTGAGCGTAAAAACGAGAAACTCGCCAGTGAAGGAAATAAAGTACGAACGAGCGATTATTCGAATAATCGCTCGTAGCAATCGATTGCTAGAAAAATTTTGACGCTGTTTGCTGTTGAACACAAAAAGAGGGGTGGTTTAACGTGTGTATCTGTTTGTCTGTTCCCTTGCAGCTCCCCCAACGAATGAACCAATTTTGATAGAAGTTTTTCTTTTCGAAAGCTGACGTGCTCGTTGGTCCTTACTTTCTTAGCTATGATTGTTTAAATGAAGATCTGTTCAGGCGTTTGAAGACCATGAATTTTTGTACTGTTACTGCGGTGGTATTTTCAAAATATCAGCAGCATCAAGCAGTCTGAGTCTGAGTTGCCCTCAGCAACTTACGGCAGATATAGCGTGTTTGAGCTTATTAGAATGGTCTCAGTGAGAAGGTGTTAGATTGATGATGATCGAGGCCCCATGGTGGAGGGGTCTCAGAAAGGAGCCTCATTAAGGGGTTACAGAAAATTCCAAAAGCCCAATTGATTTGAAATTTACAGTCGAGGGTGTTTTCAAAATCTAACTTACACTTTTCATAAAAAAATGGAATTTATAATTATTTAAAAAAAAATTATCTCGCTATGTCTACTGGTGATACTCAATGCATAAAGTCATGTACGGCACAGAATAAATAATATGGCTACAATACAGTTTTATTGGCAGAGATATTCGACTGAAAATTTCTAACTCAGAATTCAGGCGATAACTTTAGAATACCGAAACTACATCAGCCCCTGATTATATCCAAACAATACGTGAGTCGAATAAACAACACTAAGAGCATTGATCGTGAAAACTGGTCCGTTCGATGTGACCTCTATTGTGCAGAATGTACCGAGCCCCAGTGTGCCCGATCTACAATTGGGTTAAAAAATCTTGGCTAAGGAATCTGTCCCATATACAGCCTCTACAGCCGGTTGCTTACGACGTTAAATGTTAAGTACATTTGTCTTCTTTATAATTTATCGCCAGCACAGTCGTCTTCTTCATCAATTTATCGCCAGCACATTCGTCTTCTTCATCAATTTATCGCCAGCACACTTTTGGGCAAGGGTCTTTTCTGAAAAACAAAAAATTGTGAGCCGTCGTGGGACGCCTAGCAGATGTGAAACATCGACATTATTTTGTACAGGCAATATCGAGCTTAGTACACACATAAATGCACACTCTTTCTAATCTTTCACTCACAGACATATCTTACGTCTAAGACACAGGTTACGTGTACCGTAGTAAACAACACTGTCTCGTACTACATACATACATACTACTACGTACATACTACATACACACTGTTGGCGGTTGTAACAGTCGGTCTGACCCGCTATAGAGGTTTCACATCAAAATAAGAAAAGCGCACTGTCACGAATTCGTGAGTGAGATTCGAACCTGCTACATCATACATTAAACGGTAAGGAAGGCGGCTGCTTACCCGCTGCGCTGTACAAGGTTGCTTGGGAACTTCTTACATGTTGAACGCTTACTGAAATCTCATATCAACAGATGACGATGGTGACGATGATGCGAAATCCATGTTTTGTGCTCCCCCAAAAAGTGTTCAACGCGCCTAAAGAAGTTTTCTCTTCAAAGTCCTGGGGACTGCTGACAGAAGTTAAAAATCGTCATACTTAGTGGTATTCTCTAAAATTGATTGCATCAGTGTAAAGATCACAATGAACCCTGATTGGCTGGTACTCTCTGGCAATTGGTTAAAATGCATCGATGCAACAAGAACTCCATAAATTCAGCCAATCAGAGGTCATTACACTGCAAAACATTTTAGAGAATACCACAACCTGATTAATAGTTTTTAAATAAGATTTTCCCTTACCATAAATTGGATTAGAAGACTAAACATTCCTTGAACATTATAGAGAGCTCTCAGGCATGCAGGTTGCAGAATTTCTCGATACTTTCCTTTACCGTTAATGCAAGTGATATATTTAGCTTTTAAACGCATAATTGTCGTGTACACTGTACATGTTAATTAATCCTGCATAGTCATTGTACGCTTTGTTCCCGCAGGACAGCTTTGGCCAGCTGTTGACAAAGTTGAATCTAAGGAATTGTTGAGCTAACTTGAAACACTGGAGTTTCGACAATTCAAGTCAAGAATAACGTGCATTAGCATTTTACTATATTTATTTCTTTATTCTTTACTAGCTGATACCCGCGACTTCGTCCGCGTGGATTTCATTTTTAAAATCCCGCGGGAACTCTTTAATTTTCCCGGATAAAACTTAGCCTTTGTCACCCTCCAGGTTCTCAATGCAACAACCCATGCAAAAATAAATCACGTCGATCCGTAGCTTTTTTGCTACTTGATTGAAAAACAAACCAACATACAAACACACTTTCGCATTTATTATATTAAAAAGTATCCTATGTCCGTCTCCTGGTTCTAAGCTACCTCTCCACCAATTTTCAGCCAAATCGGTTCATCCGTTCTTGAGTTATAAATAGTGTAACTAACACCACTTTCTTTTATATATATAGATTTCTTTATTTCTTTATTTATTTGCATTCATGTATCCACTTCCACTTAATGATATAGTTAGATTACATGAGGGCGTTGCAAAGTTACATTTACAAAGTAATTAGGTTAGGTTAGTATTACTATAAGGCGAGTATTTTATCGAAACTATTTTTGACCGAGCGAAGCGAGGTCTCTGAGTTTACTAGAGCGATTTGCACCTGTCCGTCCGTCCGTCCGTCCGTCCGTCCGTCCGTCCGTCTGTCAGAGCCTTATAACTTTTGAGTTACTGAACGTAATTACTTCAAATTTAGATATAATATGTAAACCGATGGCCTCCAGCCGAAAATGGCTTAAAAAGTTATAAAAATCTTTATTTCAGGGGGGCTCTCATAGAAGCGAATGCGAAGAAATTTTTTTTTATTTGCGATTCATAGGTTTTCTGTGTATCATTTTAAAGACAATTTGGAACAGAGTACAACCGTATTTTTTTTTTAATTTTTTTCCTAAAATTGACGAAATGGGGGGCTTCCAAAGTGGCGATTTAATACGCTCGCTTGAAGACGCTCTCTGGGAAAATTTTCTATATATTTTCAAGTTGTACTTATTTTCTTACTTCACTTGTATCCTGTACTTGAACAACAAATACTAAAATTATATGAATATTATAAAGAAACGAGATAATTTAATTTTTAATTTTTAATGAGCATCAGTAAATTTCACATAGTTTCACAATAATGCTAATAGATGGCGCAGTCATTAACTATTCCATTGAACTAGGAGTTACGACTACTTATACTACTTATACTACCTATACTATTTTTCCCAAAAACAGTTTTGCGTCGACCATTATTATTTAGGTACATAATATAATAACATATTATTCAATTAAAATTATTCTTTAGTTAAATATCATTTTGTATATTTTCTATTCGCGTCGATAGATGACGATTTGTACAGATGCCCCTAACCCGTTATCACTCGTTAGTACCTACATAATAATTCAATGTTTTCACTGACGTTCCCTAACCTTTACGGGCTACCTATGATAAGTTATGTGATGATAACTGTCAACTTCTTTATCACGATCCTGTACGGGACACCTAAAAGGACATTGGGACGGATGTCAGGACTTAGGATTGTGTTTTGGAGCTACCTACGTAAAGAGACTCCTACATAGGGGATGATTTAGGTATGTTTGGTGAAAACGGGCATAATAATAGATAATAATGTCAGTTTTGGTCGTCATGTATCGATTGAATGAATAATCATGGGATACCGTTACCGCGAGGTCTCAGTTCGGGGCGAACCACTAGTTATTTCAGTATTTTTATTTTTTGGTATTAATTAATATTGATAGTGTCATATGTAATTAATAAAATTAATTAATAATAATATTATGTCATTATAAAAATATTTTCGATTTCATGTTAAATAAAAGTCGGAATAATATTATTCATTAACAGATTGGAATACAATATTATAGGTTAACGATTTGAATTTCTAGGAAAATGATAATCAATCAATATGTCATTCAATAATATGTCAGTGTACGTGACCAAGTTGACGTGTATATGACCAAAAGTGTAATTACACTAGAACGAATTATAATTAACAGGTACAATACCCACGTTCCCCGTTGGCTTCCGACCTCATTTCGGCAGATTGTATGCGACTTAATGCATACATTTTTTTAGAAAAAAGAAACCGTCACTGCGGCACGTATAGCGCTAACATTTAAAATAAAATTTTCTGCTGACGCGTTGCTTCATTGCCGAGTGTAGGTACACTCTGTGCGGTGTAGCACGCTGCGGCATAGACAATGATAGTGGTGGTAATTTACTACTTACTACCACACTAGCTGATGCCCGCGACTTCGTCCGCATGGATTTAGTTTTTAAAGTCCCTCGGGAACTCCTTGATTTTCCGGGATAAAAAGTAGCCTAGATGTTATAGTAATAATCTACCACGGTATAAAATTTTGTAGAAATCTGTGCGGTAGTTTTTACGTGAAAGAAGGACAAACAAACAGACAGACAGACAAAAATTAAATAAAAATCTGTTTTGGGCTCAGCATCGATAGTAAAGCATCCCCCAATTAAAATTTTCAAAATATATTAAATGTACAGAAATCTTCCAGTTACAGTTTTATTATATGTATAGATTACTCGTGTGTTATTACTCATTCCGTGAAGCGTGAAGCAGTGATAGCCTAGTGGTTAGGACTGTGGTCTCCTATTCGGGGGGTCACAGGTTCGAACCCGGGTACGCACCGCTGACTTTTCGGAGTCAAGTGCGTTTAAGCAATTAAATATCACTTGCTTTCAGGAAGGAAAACTTCGTGAGGAAACCTGCACATCTAAGAGTTCTTCATAATGTTCTCGAAGACACCTTCGAGAACATTCGAAGTCCGCCAATTCACAATGGGCCAGCGTGGTGGACTATGGCCTATAACCCTTCTCTGAAAGGAGACCTGTACTCAGTAGTGAACCGTTAATGAGTTGCTGATGATGATGACTCATTACGTATTTTATGACCGTGATAAATCACGGGTGCAACGGGTAATTAGGGTGCAACTGCAATTAAGTCTAAATTTGTAAATCGCGGCAACGAACAAGAGTGAAAAGGAATGGCTCTTCTTTATTTTCACCCGCACCATCGTTCTCTATGTCGCACCATGCTACACCGCACAGAGTGTATACACTCTGTAAATAGAATGTAGGTGTTTAGGTTAACTGTTAAACTAACACCTACATTAACTACAGTTAACCTAAGTCTTCTCCTTTATCAACTAATAGACGTGTAGACGTCTGCTGGACACAGGTCTCTTGCATGGACTTCTACAGGTCTCGGACTTGCGAGAGCTTTTCTTATATGCTTTAAGTCTACGGTCGACGAGACTACGAGGTCAAATCAGGAATGATAAAGAATATAGGATTAAGAAGAAGGTTGAGGGTCTTTTTAAAAAAACTCTGACTTGTTCTGACTTGTACATCTACTCGTACATAAATCAAAATCAATTGCTGTTCTTTAGTGTGGTTAAACTCAAAAACTGTTTGACCTATTTGAATATTTTTTTTTTTTAATTTGTTTGCCTTCTTGTTTGTTTGTTGTTAAGATGAAAGAATGAAAAATTAAAATTGTTAATTTTGTATAGGAATCACCACTTCACTTTTAATAGACAGCTCTAACGAAGCTGCAGGTAATTTTGATATTATTAATTAATCTTTTAGTAGATAAATCGTCTACAATTTCGATTCGCAAGTTGGTTATGAGCATAATCACGTGCACTTACTGTTTCATATTTTAAGCTATTGCATAGCTTTTATCGCGGGCTTTGAGCGCGGCGACCGAATCAAGAAATTCCGTAACGAAAATAAACCTAACACCGTCGTTTCAGTTCGGCAGACTTCGGCACGGTGTTTGTGTGCGTGCGACTAGAAAATGCTATGCAATAGCTTTACCGCGGCAGTCCCCGAGTGCCACACGTATTTTTTACATGTTTATAGACCGGAAAAACTCGAAAAGCGGCAAGCTCATTCAGCCACCCGCTTGAGCAAAAAATTGCCACCGTATTCCGGAGTTGTGCTATAAAAACGTAGCGCATAAGGTCATTTTGAAATAATGAAGCCTCCTTTGAACTCTAACTCTAAGAAAGTAAGTTTAAAAGTAACAAAGTTGCTCTCCAAACGTAGGCTCAAAACAAGCATTGATGTCTGAGTGCCATGTAATTATTTTCTGTACTGGTACTGATAATCACGTTTTTGATGGATATTGTGTTGAATTATGACACCCTTTCACAGCACAGTAAGAACGTCATTTTTTAATAATTTTTCTGCGAGTTCGTCGTACGAACGCGACGATACTGCGAACGGATTCTTTAAAGGCTTACTAAAAATAGGTTATCAATCACCGCTTCGACTATTGCGCTTCTAAGAGTTAGAGTTCGATGGAAACCTCTCTAACTACGGTGGCCATTTTATTCTCACTAGCGTTTGATTGCAACCCCGAGGCTATGGGGGAAATTTTATTTTTAAAAAAACTTTTCTAAATGGGCGTAATTTTTAGATTATCCCACTTTGATGCTTTAGAGGCTTTGATGTTATTCAAAGGTTCCATAAATACCTACCTACCTAGGTAGTTTTTTTTTTAAAGAATATTAGTCAAATCGAAGTTGACTAATATCCTTCCTATCCCCTCCAAATAAGCAGAAGGCTTGTGGTAGGAGTGGATACGACAATAGTGCAACGGGTGGGATTCGAACCTGCGACCTTTCAGTTTTCAGTCCGCACCTTTAACCGTTGGGCTATTGAGGCTCTAGTTAACCTATTAACTTACCTGCATCTTCTTAATTTTTAACCCTCCTCCTTTTTTTGAAGTCGGTTAAAAAAATCATTTTAAACAGGCCATAATAGATCATCGTCAACATCATAATGTTCCAATACGTTCAGTTTTGGATATTGGTCTCTTCCACACATTCCAAACGTCGCGTTCTTGTGCCGTTTGTATAATAAAGGATTACTCCTAACTTGCGACATAATATCTATTAATTATGTTATTTCTTACAGGTTAATAATTATTTGACATTGCTTGCTTTAATATTTGCCTAGCGTCTCACCCCGAATTCGCAAGGGTGTTTAGTAATCAAGAAATTGAGATTTTTATAAAGAAAAATACCCATCCAAAATTCCCATTTTCCTGTGGATTTCCCAAAAATGTTCTTTCTGATTATATAAACCTTGTCCTGATAATAAATACGAACACAATAAAAAATCAGCCAAATCGGTTGAGCCGTTCGCAATAGATTTTTCATGCATGCAATTGATTTTTTATTATTTAAATATAGGTAAATGTATACTAATTAGCAACTAAGGGAGAGGGCAAACTGGCTACTTCAAGCGGCAGCGATCGGCGTTTTTATGGCTTTTAGCGATGCACTCGCATAATCGCTAGTCTGCCCTCTCCCTAAATAATTATATACTTACTTAACATAAAATATTAAATTTTTTATAAGGGGTCACAGAATGCACACCTAATATGAGATAACGGGGGATTATTTTAAAACTATTACAGGGGATAAAAAAAATAATCTCTTTAAACACAACCTTCGCACTGACATTGCTGTATAGGGCATAGGCTTGGGGTTTACGTGGACGAATCTCTACGCAGTGAAGCTTATGCGTCATACAAAATATTGCCCTAACAATATTATCATTAGTACGCGGGTACATACGTTAAATAAATGAGGCTTCAAATAACTCGATTTGCAAACCTTCCTGACGCTTCTAGTAAGGTTTCATTTCAGTAGACATGCTGTAGTGTCGATATCGATAAATGTATACGTAGGTACTTATATCGATACCTTATTAAAAATCAAAAACTGCCTCTTTGGTGCAGTGGTGAGCAAGTTTGACTGACGTTGACGCGGATGACGCGGTCCCGGTTTCGATCACGTTTTTCTGTCAAGAAATTCTCAATAGGTAAGTTATAGCCCAGAGTTAGGAAGTTGGCGGTGTGTCACCCCCTTGCTTCGGAGAGCACGTAAAGCCGGCCCTGCGCCAGATCTCTCCGGTCGTATCGGATTTCCATCCAATCGGACTATGAGAGTGAGGGAATAGATAGTGCACCTGTGTTTGCGCACACACTTGTGACTATAATATCTCCTGCGCAGATGGCTCATCTCAGTGGAGATTGGCCGCCGTGGCAGGAATCGGTCGGGATTCGAGAGGCCATTATTATTAAAATTCAACATTCAAACTATTACAATTTTATTTTCTAACAAAAACACAATTATTATCTGTGTAACTGTGTGGTCTGTGACTCTGTTCCCTCGTAGCTCCCCAACGAACGGACCGATTTTGATGCGGTTTTCTCTGTTTGAAAGCTAAGGTGATCGAGGTGGATCTTAGGTATAATTTATGAAGATCAGATCCGATACTGTGCCAATTGTAACGTTGCGTGGCAGTAGAATAACTTTGTATTTGTTACCAAGCGACCATACCATGCATAGGTTTAATGGCGACGAATCAAAGTATCTAATCAAATTATTGTGTCAAGGTTTGTTTGTTCCGCTTTCACTTAAGGACGGCATAACTAAGCCATAATAGCATATTACTTATTAGGAACTTTATTAGCAATTTTAATAATAGGCTCTTGGAATATTTATACGTAGGCTGTTATATTATTGTGACTGAACGAATACATAACGTTGGCCTACATTTGGCCTAGCAAAAAAATAATTTAGAATTTTGTTTTCACTAGGTATCATTTTAGAAAACTAAGTATGTACTTTCTTTTCGAGCTATTTTAGCAATTGTAACTATTGCATATAAAATTGCCAATGCCCAAGCATTGGCTATTTTGACCAATCAAACAATGTTGAAAGCAATAAAGTACCCTCACATCGTACATTAATGTTTCAAACGACGCTATCTTACTTACTAACTTAATGGAACACTTATGTGTCTTAAGTAAATCTCAAGTGACTAATGACACTAATATGCTTTACTTAGTTAGGTACATTGATGACGTGTCTAATGTCTATACAGACAAAATTCCTTTCAACTCTAAGCTCACTGCAGTTCGGATGCAGTTAAACAACTATGGCAGTTGAATTAACTGCATCAAAATCCAGTCTAACTGTTTAAAGTTTAAACTAAAAGGACAATGGGGCTTCGAAAAGGTCTATAAAATCTCACTAATATTTGATTGTATTCCAAACCGGTGGTAGAGTCTACTTGTCATAAGAGCCACAAGTTGGCCTACTTGAAATAAATAATTTTGAATTTGAATTTGTATAGGTAAGCTGGGAGCCGCTGAATTTAGGCGCCGTTGTGGAAGTCCATGCAAGAGACCTTTGTCCATCTGTGGACGTCTATCGGTAATTGACAAAGAAGAAGAAGAAGAAGGTTAAATCAATGTGGCGTCAATGTCTTTGAATGATATACCATGCTAAACATAATAATTAGTAAGTGTGGTAATTAGTTAATGATGGAAGCCGGAAAGTGCATGTAAATGTAGTATCTATGCATGGTGCAGTATCAGCAGTATAGTGATTTGAATCTCATTTACTTTGCATTTATCTATCTACCGCAACTACCGTATACAGTAGGTATATACCGTATATTTACTCTGTTACATAGAAACTTTTTTTTTAAAGAATATTAGTCAAATTGAAGTTGACTAATATCCTCCTAAGGCCTCCAACTAAGCGGAAAGCTTGTGCTAAGAGTGGGTACGACAATAGTGCAACGGGTGGGATTCGAACCTGCGACCTTTCAGTTTTCAGTCCGCACCTTTAACCGTTGGGCTATTGAGGCTTTGTCAATAGACTTCTCGATTCGAGCCAGTAAAATGTCTCATTTATGAAAAATGTATTTTATTGTTCCCTAAGCGAAAGTAAATCGTCAACGCGCTGAAAGGAGACCCATTTTTTATTTTCCTATGAGACTTCGACCACAGAAAAAAAGCTATGAGATCTCATGCTCACATAACGACACTGTCGTAGAACAGAGTTGCTTCTACAAAATTGCTAGTTTACGGGAGCGCAGTTTAAAATTTTAAACTTGGTTTTTCGGCATTCTGTAGAACAATGTTGGTTCATATTATACGACATGGTTTTTTTAATTAAAATCAAAACATACGAAAGGCGACGGCTTTCCAACTAACAAAATCGCAAGTGACAATCAACTGGCGGCCGCCGGCATTTGACAAGTTAGCGACAGCAAGCAGCGTTCTTTACAAGCGACATTTTTCTTCGGAATGAGTTTCAGATAAGACTTTGTCCGATTGAATATCTCCAAAACTACTGATTTTTTTTCTTTTGTTGAGGTGTTAAGCATTGTTTATAAAAGTCGTTAGTCTCAAAACCAAGATTTCGCTGTATATTCATATGCGACAGTGTTCTACGACAGTGTCGTATATGGATGGTTAGCTGATGGCCCCGACACGTTCACGTGGATTTGGCGAAAGCCACGGTATATTTTCATACTTGGTTCGCACAGCTTTGTTTATCAGCCATAGTAGGTTGTGTGAGCTAAAGCTAAGCTAAATTAGCTTATTTCGCAATGTGGTTTGCGCTAGATTTTGAAAATCCCGTGGGAACTCTTTGATTTCCCTGGATAAATTATTATTTTATTAAAATTTTCAGACCACTGGATCAGGAAAACAAAAAAGTTGTAGTTGTAAAGACTTAAATAAAAATTCTTTTATAGCTTTACTATTTAGTTAATTTAATGTCCTTTTTAACCGATTTCAAAATAGGAGGAGGTTATCGATTTCGTCGTCGGTTTTTGTAATGTATGTTCACCGATTACTCGAAGACGCCTCAACTGATTTGGAAAATTCTTTTTTTTTTGAAAGGGTATACTTCCTAGGTGGTCTCATTGAAATTTTATCTAAATCGGTCGAGTGGTTTTTAAAATATCAACAATAAATTATATACTTTGTATTGGCACGGGCATTTGAAGTCGGTTTTTTAAAAATATTTTTTTATATTAAATTATAATAAAAAATGTCGAATGTCTATGTACCTAAAAAAACTGCGTAAAAAGAACAAGTTGCAGAAGCTGTAGTCATTCTGAACCGGAACCTTTTAAAACTAATTTAATTAATGGAGGACTCTCAACATATTTTTCAAGACGATGCAATACAACGCGTATTTCTTATTTTTGTATAATTAATAGCTTATAATATTGAATTAACAAACAAATAATCGTTTAATGTCGTCGAAGCTCATATAACACCGAGTTCCAAACGACCTATACACAGTTAACACAAAACAAATTCCAGCAATTAAACATCGTGTTTCATTTAGAACGAGATGCTCTTAAACGGGCTATAAAAGTTGCATATTACTGTAAGACTTGCTGACAGCTATAGCAACTATAAAATATCTGTCACAATATTCTTGGCAATTACTAACTTGCTCGAATTAACTCGGATATAATACACCTATACAGTAAGTATACGTATACTGCAACTGTAAGCAACTAGTCCATAATAATTACTTATTATCTTAAAAAATCAGTGACTTCACATTTTTCAGTAATGAAAGTGTGAAGAACGTCAACAGAATCGGCTATACTATTACTAGTGGTTCGCCCCGAACTGAGACCTCGCGGTAATGGTTTCCCATAATTACTTATTCATTCAATAGATACATGACGATCAAAATTGACATTATTATTATGCCCGTTTTCACCAACCATACCTAAATCATCCCCTTTGTAGAAGTCTCTTTACGTAGGTAGCCCCTAAAATACAATCCTAACATCCCAATGTCATTTTCACCTTTAGTTGTCCCGTAGAGGTTCGTAATAACAAAGTTGACAGAAAGTGTCAACTAACTTAACATAGGTAGCCCGTAAAGGTTAGGGAACTGTTATAGTGAAATCCTCAAGGCCTCAATCAAACTTAGGTATAGTTTTTTGGAACATTCAAATTAAATTACTCGTACACAGCGTCAACTATCGACACGATCAGAAAACATGTAAAAACAAACTGCAACGTGAAGTTTTATAGATGTTTGCTAAATGACTAAATAATAATTTTAATTGAATAATAATATGTTACATATAGCTGCATTTGCTATATGAGATGAGAGCGCCATCTATTGACATCACTGTGAAGTTCTGTTGTTGCTGCTCATTAAAAGTAAAATAATTTAGTTTCCTTATTACATTTATCTAATTTTAGTATTTGTTGTTCAAGTACATGATATTACGCTAAAATTATAAAACTTTCAAGCCCCAGCTTTCAATGGTTATTCCGTTGTGAGGTCAAATATAATCTCCACTTTGAAAGCCCCCCATTTCGTCAATTTTAGGAAAAAAAATAAAAAAAAAATACTTTTGTACTCTGTTCCAAATTATCTTTAAAATGAGGTACTGTAACCCTATGAAACGCAAAAATTTTTTTTTTCTTCGCTTTCGCTTCTATGAGAGCCCCCCTGAAATAAAGATTTTTATAACTTTTTAAGCCATTTTCGGCTGGAGGCCATCGGTTTACATATTATATCTAAAATTGAAGTAATTACGTTCAGTAATTCAGAAGTTATAAGGCTCTGACAGACGGACGGACGGACGGACGGACAAGTGCAAATTCACTCAAGTAGACTCAAAGACCTTCGCTTCGCTCGGTCGATAATGCCTGAGCAGAGGTCACGGAATGTTGATGGTTGATATATCAGCAAAGGACCGTGCTAACGTCATCAGTTTTGTCCGAAGATCCCGTTGCGGCTAACTCTTGCTGCTGACGTTAAACGCATTTGCAGTAATTAAGAATACATTGCGTGTACCTTCTACAGACGAGCTGCAAGCTTTTAAATCTTCGAATAATTTCACCATAATATATGTTTCCCTTCTCTGAAAGGAGACCTGTGCTCAGTAGTGAGCCGTTGATGGGTTGATAATGATGATGATGATGATGAATATATGTTTTGATATTGCAACTTAGAGCCAGAGTAGGCATCACCTTTAGGTAATATTCTAGAAGTTTAAAACTCTAGCTCAGCAAGAATGTTTCTTTGATCTTGCCAGATATACAATTGGGTATTTGACTGATATTTTTTCATTTATTTAAAATAACGTTTTTAAATATCTTATTACAATACCATTTCTCTTTTTTTAAATATCTTTACTAGTTTCGTAATTATAAGCTGTTTTACTGTGATTGTATCTGTCTCTTTCTAAAACGATATTTTCTATGGATCGTGTATGGAGCTGGTGAATTGTGACGTCACACTTGAGTAGCGCTCTCTCTGTGTAACAGGAAACTTTAAAGCTCTATATCTTATTTGTTTTTGGGCCGATTTATTTTCTGTTTTTACAAATGTTATTCTCACATGTTACATTTTCGATTATAAATAATAAATATCAACATTTTGACTACACTCAAATACCCAATTGCATCAAGATATTTCTAAAAGTTGCCCGTTTACGAGAGCTTTCAGAAGTAAGAGCGCAATAATTGCGGACCGTCGCGCTCGAAGATGGCAACACAGTGAATTGCGCGGCCAGGGCTGGGGAGGGGCGCCAGGCTCCGGCCGTAGCTTACATAACGCTGGGAAAAGCGGATGTACAACCCCGGCCATTCGCCGTCCCTGTCGCGCGTTGTAAGGTCGGGGGCGGACCGGACGGGAATTTTCCGATGCATTGTTTTTTTTTATGCTAAGTTATCGCTTGAGTACTTTTTTATTTATTTATTTTATTAACAATTAGTACATCTTTGTTTCCTTAGCGCCCTTAATCGTTGAGGGCTTGTCTGGGCGCTGCACATTACTCTATAAACTATACTATAATTATTATAACTACTATACTATAAACTATACTATACTGTAGTCTGTATACGCCTGTGATATTGATGTGATGGGCGTCATAATTGATAAGTCACACCCTCAAACGGTTTATAAGTGGAAAATAATTGGTGAAGTGAAATTGGGGAAGATCTAATTTTTGCGTGTGTGTTTGTAATATGGCTATAACATTATTTATAATTAGAATAACTGTGGTTAAATGCTAAATACTTAGGTGCACTTCCTAAGTTCTTGCTGACTCTTCTCGGTTGAAACGGCATTCCGAACCAGTGGTAGATCCACTTGACGATTCAAGAACACCTTGTAAAAGTTTATTTGAATAAAAAACTTTTCTATTCTAAGTTATAAGTTAAAGACATTAAATTAGATGTTATTTTAGGATATTATCCAAATCAACCATGTTTGTTCAAAAACAAATACGAGTATGATAATCAAATTAAGAACATTCTCCCGAGCGTCGTCATGAATCGATCGTCAGTCACAGATTGCATAACAGTGCGACTCGAGAGCCGCAGTCGGAACTCGTAGTCGTCGGGAAAGCGGACACAGCGTGCACGCCGCATTACCTCGCCCCGCACATGTGCCGATTGCGCTGACATTTACGTAGTGAGGCTCGTGCCGCCGCTTAGACGCGCGTCTGTACCGACATTAAAAATACCACACCGAATTTCGAACGCAATTTTTTTTCCGCGACACGTTTAAATGAGGTGCTTTTCATGTCCGGATTAATTCGTGATACAGTGATTTTTTTTTTAATAAAAACGAATTAAGTTTCACGTATTACGAAGTTTTTTTTTAATGAAAATTGTTGGAAGTGGATGCTTGACTTTTCCCGGGATTGCTATAGCAACGGATGACGTCAAGTTCAGGGGCGGTTGGTGCATTTTGGTTCAATAATCACCCTTCGTGCTGCTTTGTTCCCGTCTCGTTTTTGTTTACGTTTCGGATATAAAGGTTTGTTTTTTTTTTCTACATTTATTGAAAAGTATATAAAATCTTTATACAATGAAAAACTCATTGATCTGATGATTCATTGTGTTCGATTTTTAAACGTCATTAATTGAGCTAATCGTTTATGTCGTTAAAACAATTATTATTATCTAAGCGACTTTTATAAGACAGTTTTGTTTCGCAACTAAAAATCAATTTGCTTTACGATTTATGGAAGTGAAAGGCATCTATGTATCTCTACAAAAAAAATTGTTTTATTGGAACGTAGTTCCTTATCGCGCGGCGCGGAAGGGGTCTAGACGGAAAAAATTAAGACAAAATTGAACAGACACTTTTTTGAATGTGAATTTGGCATTGTGTTCAATATTTTCACAGTACAATATAAGATCTCGGTAGCCTTGTGGTTTATACAGTCGCTAAACAGTTAAAAGTCGATGGTTCGAATCCCAGCTCGACAGACTGAATTTTCTATTTTCAATTTTATTTTAAATAATTTCTACATGTGAACTTATAATAAGTTATAAAAAATTAGGGAAAAAATAAATAATAAAAATTCCACATGTAGAAATTATTTAAAATAAAATTGAAAATAGAAAATTCAGTCTGTGGAGCTGGGATTCGAACCATCGACCTTTAACTGCTTAGCGACTGTATAAACCACAAGGCTACCGAGATCTTATATTGTACTGTGAAAATATTGAACACAATGCCAAATTAATTAATCGAAAGGAACTTCGTTCCATCCGGGTGAACCTTGACACCTCTCAAGTTTTTTTTTTTTACTTTTTACTTATAGATTTATTTTTCCGTAAAACTATGAAAAGTATTAAGTTTAAGTAGGTAGGTAGTAACTACTTTTCAATAATTAATACTGTAACTAGCTGATCCCATGACTTCGTCTGCCTATATAGTTGCGTAGGTCTAAATCAATTAATGAATCGAATGTATCTAATCTAATCTTTGAAGCCTCAATCCTCCTCCTTTCGTCGTATTCCCCATTACTGAGGGTCGTGACCCCTTCCACCAATGATCTTTTTATGGACGATGTCGCGCCATGTCGTCCGGTTCTCTGCGACATGGAGAGCTTCGTGGATCCTCAATAGCTCAACGGTTAAAGGTGTGGACTGAAAACTGAAAGGTCGCAGGTTCGAATCCAACCCGTTGCACTATTGTCGTACCCACTCTTGGTACAAGCTTTCCGCTTATTTGGAGGGGAGAGGAGAATATTAGTCAAGTTCAACTTGGTTGATATTCTTTAAAAAAAATGTAATGTATTTCCACTGTGAAAACCCAGCGGAAATTCTTATAGTAGGTAAGGTAATTTTAGAGATAAGCGAGTTCAAACGGTCATACAAACAGACAGACAAAGTTTTTAAATAGTGTAATTTTGTATTCTGTTACACTCCCCACATTACCCGCAATCAATTTTTGTCAAATATTTTCAATATACTTACAGACACGACGGTTCTACAGTTTGATTATATTATGTACTAGCTGATGCCCGCGACTTCGTCCGCGTGGATTTAGTTTTTAAAATCCCTCGTGAACACGTTGATTTTCCGGGATAAAAAGTAGCCTATGTCCTCAACTATAGTACCCATGTAAAAAATCACGTCGATCCGTGGCTCTGTTGTGGCGTGATTGAAGGACAAACCAACAAACAAACACACTTTCGCATTTATAATATTAGTATGATTAGAATATTAAACTTGTAAACACTGGTAAACACTGTAGCATTAAGTCCAAACGATGTATTACATCCATACCTACTATGTAATATGTAGGTATAATGATCGTTTGGCAAAATCTGACGCCTTTGGTATAGGTAGTTTGACTCTGACAAAATAGGGCTATCCACGATGGCTATATACGATAAAGTACGTTGCCAGCTTAAGATGAGCCGTTCATTCAAAGTATCTTGTAGATTCCGGGGTTCAAGTTATTAGGACCTTATACTGTAGATCGTGTTGTCTATAATTTCTGAACTACGAAATTGGCGACCTTGAAATAATTACAGGACAATTTCTAAAGAACCTGCTTTCTAACAAAAAAAGAATGGATTAAATCGGAATACGCCTTAATGAATTACAGCGAAATACACATTTTGACTTTCATCCCCTCTCCCAAGGGAACCGTGCTGAATTTCGGGATAAAAAGTATCCTATATTATACCTCGTAGTATTAACTTAAATCGTGCCAAGTTTCATTTAAATCCGTCCAGTAGTTTCAGCGTGATGCGCGGCCAAGATACAGACAGACAGACAGACAGACAGACAGACAAAAAATTAAAAAAAAATGTTTTGGCTTCAGTATCGATTATAGAGTGCCCTCAAACAAAAAGTTTCAAAATATCTTCAATGTACAGAATTGGACCTGTTACAGTTTTATTATATTATAGATTATTATTTATTAGGTATCTACGTTCTTTCTTCCTACTAAGGTATACATATATAAGCTATACATTCACCAACTATAACTTTGAAGTTTTGACAGATTGCTCAAAGTGCGAACTCTCTCTGTCAACTGTAATTTTAGTAACTTAAGCTTAATGTTTACTTGACGGTGGTGAAACGGGGCCTAAAAGTATCGCTCATCTCTGGTTATGTACATCAGTGGTTGTCAAGGGGTCGGTCGGTAGCTTATAATATCTCGATTTACAATTTATCGGCAAAGTCAAAGTTAAGTTATTAAGGCTGTAATTAAAATCCTCGTGGGTGAAGACTACCGCCCAGTAAAATTGAGCTTTAAAGCGAGTGTGTAAAGTTTGTTTTGTACTTTCAGATATTAGTGTAGCCCGAATGAACTTTTGAAATCCTAACTATGTTTATCCTTTACTAATGTGATAGAACATGACCATTAATTTGACAAGATATCGGAAACAAAACATTATGTACTGTGATCATTTTATTTGGTTAATTAATGATTTATTTCAGCCAGCGTTGAATTAGGCCTACCTATAAGTAGGCCTAGTATACCTAGGTTCTAACCTAACCTAAATTAACAATTATTGTAAGCTTAATAATTTTTTTCGGTGATTTAAAAATTAAAGTAAACTATAATAGTTTTCCTTTCTATAGTATTAGTATTTTTTGGTATCGCAATTTCTTCAGTTTTTCATCGTTTATTATTGATGGATCGGAAATGGTTTAGCAATTTTAATCAATTTCATAGCTGCTTTGAACTATTTTGAACCAGTGAAACCTGCGATAAGTAGATTATATTATTATTACTATGTACCTATAAGTAACGATGAAAATGATTCAGCGTATATTGTAGAAAATGTCGTGGTGAAATCGGCATTGGGATGACCAGTAGGCGAAAATCGATAGGTATATAACTAGGTATCTATACAAACTGTACGATTTACGCTATTGCAAACCCTCAAGCAAGCTCACGTACCTAGGTATTTACTACAGATGCAGGTTTTATTGGTCACAAGATAGTCTTTGACCTCACCTGACGGTAAGTGACGATGCAGTCTAAGATAGAAGCGGACTAACTTGACCGGGTATGACTTGCTTTGTTATTAAGATTTCTATGGGTATGACAGAGTAAATTAAACCCAATCGCTACACCATCGCATCGTACAGAACCTCTACGCTTGACGGCACGCTTTTGACAGTAGGCAGTTAAGTTACGTTCCCTCAAATTTGGTTGAGCGTAGCATCGGCTGGGTCATGTGTCATGCTCGTGAACGGATGCCACCGTCGGGAATGGGGCTGCTTCTCGTCTTAACATGTATTGAATTATACTATGTATGCTTTTGTGGAACTCATTGTGGAAACACTGCATACATAGCATAGTATCTATTGAATTGTAGACTTGTTTTGAAAAGAGCAACCGCCGAGTTTCTTGCTGGTTCTTCTCGGCAGGAAGGGCATTCCGAACCAGTGGTAGACTCATCGACGATTCAAAAGCACTTCTAAAAAAGTTTATTTGATTAAAAAATATTTATATTCTATTCAATTCTATTCTCTGTAGTTATTACTAACCAGGGTCAAAGCCGTTACACAAGGCCTTGTTACTTACTTTACGTACCAGTACGTCTGGCATTGTATTTGAAGTAAATACGAGACCAGTTACCAGTTTATACTGTACCTACTAGTTAGACAAGTCGCATCAGAACTGACACAGGCGTGCAAGGTCGCATCAAACAATGAATCACCTAGAATTACGTTCCAAGTAGGTACATGCTTTGTTAAACAATATTAGATGCAGGTAGGCTATTATGTGCAAGAAGTAATAGGATCTCAAGTACACAGTGGGTTTCACTTTTACAGGAAAGACATCTCTAGTACGTCCAGTACAAATAAAATTTTGTTATTTGATTATCACAATATGTATGGGCAAGTGCTGTTCCTATGGACGCTTGTACCTGTGGACACAATCGATTCCGTCGAAACTAGCAACCCTGAAATTCTAATTTGAACGCGAATTGCCAATCATAGACAAAGCTTTACGGTCGCGTTCAAGTTAGAATTCTAGTTTCGAACCATCAATATCAAACCGAGCCATCAAGCGTCCATAGGAACATTGGCCATAACCTATACCCAAAAAACTCAATGTTTTAAGGGCGTACCTAAAAAATAACCACATTGTGGTTGTGGTTTGTCAGATTTCACTAAAATCATTTAACTTGGGTGACTCATCTTAAGAAGATTCTGATGATTCCGAAGATTTTTCCGAGGGACTCAGCTAGGTCTCAGCAAAATGCGAGAAACCGAGTCCACCGAACTGGTGGTAGAGTCCTGACTTGCCATAAGAGCTACAAGTTGGCTTACATGAAGTAAATAATTTTGAATTTTGAAAATCTCTTCCACCGACTTTTCCAATAGACTTCCACTAGACACTGGGTGGATCGACGACATCAAATGCCGTAGGGAGCAGCTGGATACAGGTCAAGACAAGACGTGTGGAAATCCATCCATGGGACCTCTGTACAACTGTCAGTGAGCGTCGGTTTTCGGTTGATAAAGTAGAAGAGAAGATACAACGCCGTGACGATTTTCAAAACGATCAGTCCCTCCATTCGAAGCAATAAAATCTGTAATTTGTAAGCTGAAAGCTAAGAAAGAAAAGCGATTTTACGTGCTCTCTCGCGTAATGCCTTTGGGGCCACTTATCGGCATAAACTTTTAATTTAGGTTTTTTCTCGACGTGATAATTCTTTTCGCCTGATTGTGCTGATTTTGGATAATTAATTAAAATTTATTTAAATAAAATCAAATTTGAATTTTGAAAACAACTTGGATTTTCTTTTTTGTTGTAATTTTGATTTAAATGTTATTTTAATTGTAAATATAGAACCTAATAAAAAGGCTTATACCTATTATAAGCAACTTTTTATTTAATATATTATAACTTTGTTGTTGAGTTGTCAAGTGAATTTACCACTACACTATACTTACACAGACACTACACTATGAATAGTATTAAAAAGAGAATACCTATATAGCTGGAATTAGAAAAAAAACAAATTATCATTTCACTTAACGTCAAGGGAAACAACTTGGTATATGTACTTCGCGGAAAATCTTTATAAGTACAAGTACAAAATGACTGTACCTTATGACTAATATCATTTTCAATCAAATAAATAAGTATTGACTCATTCATCAATTATTATTTTATGAGTGTGTTCATTATACATAATCAATAAATCCTGTGACTATTCCTTTTCCTCGCTAGTTATGTTTTTATTTGGCTGCTTTTTCGTAATTGTAACAAAAATACCTTTTATAGGTAATTTCCGATTACAAAGTTCGAAATCCATTCGCAACAACAACCAAAAAACCTGCCATAAGAATTCTCATAGGTATGTCGTCATCACTATTAGCACCAATACTTAGCATTTGACTTACTTACTTTGCTAAATAAAAATAAACTTTAAAACTTGACTGGCAAAGCTTATTTTTGGTCCATTAACATTTTAAGGTGCTATCATGACTATAAAATGCCAAGTAACATTGAACTTTAAAATTTTAAATATAAGGTTGAATGTAGTAGAGGTGAGTTTTAGAGATTTGGTCGAGGCCTTATTGCGTAATGTGTGTTGACATCGTACAACCGATGGTGCGTGGATGGTGGGAGTGGTTGTACCATTTGTTCTCGCATTGAACATGCGTTTGAATGAAGTTTATAAATAACTAGTAGGGCGCGTGGGTGCGCGGCCCGCAAGCGGACCGCGGTTTTTCTATCGTCAAGTGGACTTTCAGGTCTTGATCATTTTCTATCAAAAAACCACTCTTCTATCTTTTATACTCTCCGAGATAGACACCGTTGAAGTTTGTATGGCCGCCATCTTGAATCCGCCATTTAGGATTTTTTTCAGCTCACTGCCAATTGGATGAGGTTTCGAGTGACTTTTGTTCGAGCACCCCCACCTATCGTCATTACCATGGCCGTGCTCCTCACCCACCTTCCAAACCCTCGATCATCATATCTCATCATTTGTCAGAATGAGAATTCTTTTATAAAAACAAATTTTGAAAAGAAACCGTATCAAAGTCTTGCATAGTTCTCAGCTTCAAGTCTATTCAATATTCGCCATATATTTTGTATGGAGAAAAAAAAATTCCGCCATGTTGGATTTTTTTCTATTCATCAAATAGATCTTTGGGTCCTGATCATCTTTTGCCAAGAAACCACTCTTCCATCTTTTATACTCGCCGAGATAGATACTGACGAAATTTGTATGGCGGCCATCTTTTTTCCGCCATTTTGAATTTTTTTTCAGCTCATTGCGAATTGGATGAGGTTTCGAGTGACATTTGTTCGAGCACCCTCCACCTATCTTCGATACCCTGACCGTGCTCTTCACCCGTCTCCGAAATCCTCAATCATCAGCTCTCTCCATAATTTTCCTCCGAATGAATTTTTGTCTTCTATACGAAACCATAAGTGAAAAAAAAATTTTTCATACAAAATTTTACAGGAGAGGTGATCAATCAGTCAGTGAATCAGTGAATCAGCACGAACAGCTATATATATATTAATATCAGAACAGGATTTTTTATCTTTCAAATACTACTCAGACGGACGGATAATAGAAAGAGGCTAATCAAAAAAAAAACTTTTTTATCGTGACAAAATTTTGCTTATTATTATTATTTACCTAGCCCATATAACATATTTGACACAAGTCAGTCCTTTTCTTTCTATATAAGGTACTTGTAACTTTAATAAGTCAAAGTTAACTAAGTTTTCGAACGTTAAGATGCGACGCCACAACCCAGAAAAATATAAAGACAGTCATAATAATATTATTATCTTTCTTATTTCAGTGTTAACTCTCTAAAAAAATTTTTTTTCACATTTTTGCTAAAAATCGGGATCGTAATAGCCTCTTCATCGTTTTAGCGTGATATGACTAAACTAATAAAATTTATATAAATGCGCAAGTAGATTTGTTTGTTGGTTTGCCATTCAATCATGCAGTAACAGAGCAACGGAATTTTTGCATGGGTATAGTTGAAGACATGGAAAGTGACAAAGGCTACTTTTATCCTGAAAAAACAAAGGATTCCCGCGGAATAAAAAAATAACTTCCACGCGGACGAAATAGCGGATAAAAACTAGTAAAGAAATAAATAGACAAAAAACTTGAGAGGTGTCAAGGGACACCCGGATGGAACGAAGATCCTTTCGATTAATTAGTGAAGGAATTGTAATAAACTAGTGGTGTCATCTATTTAGTATAAATTGATTAACTACGATGAATTATATTTAGTTTATTTCTATTGCAGCAATGTTACAAAACCAAAGAGTTACTCTGGTTTTTTAACAGATGGCGTTGGTAGTACAATAACATTTTATCCAATTTATACAATAAAAAAATTAGGGAAAAATTCCACATGTAGAAATTATTTAAAATAAAATTGAAAATAGAAAATTCAGTCTGTCGAGCTTGGATTTGAACCATCGACTTGTAACTGTTAAGCGACTGCCGAAGCCACTAGGCTACGGAGACCCAATGATGTACCGCGAAAATACCGAATACAATGCAAAATTCACATTCAACAAAAAAGTGTCGGTTTCAAAAATGTGTCGAGTGTGTCGGTTCCTTAATTTTTTCTGTCTAGCCCCCTTCCGCACCGCGCGATAAGGAACTTACGTTCCAATATTACGTGCACTATTTTAAATACTAGTAGAGAAGAAAAAAAAATAGATAAGTATATAATTCGATATACAACCCACTACTAGTTACGTTTTATTGCATTTACACAAAGGATTGTACCGTGAAGCAGAGAGTCATAGTCATAGCATAGTACACTAGTCATAGTAACCACATAAAATTTGACCTCAATCACGTAGAGGTACGTTAGCTGTGCGGTTGTGAATGGTAAACGCTTGGCAAAAAATGTCTACAATCAATACGTGACTCTAACAATAATTCGTAGGTATACACTAGGTATACTGCATTGGCGTGGCGTATGTATTATTTACTTGCCTAGATTTCAGGGTATTCTGTTGATTTGGGTACATTGATGCAATTTGGTGAGTATGTACATAACTCTATTGTCTACGAACCTACCTACTTACGGCTTACCTATCTCTGCAAACCTACAGCTTAGAGAATGACATAATGTTTTGCTATGAAATACCTACTTATAGGTGACTATTTACAGACATAGTTTTTAGACTTAGTTAATGATAAAATAGTAAATACTTAGGTAAGTGAAAAAAGAGAGTTTGATAAAAACCTAAAATTGAAAATTGAAAATTTGAAAATTATTGTTCAGAAAATTCCCGGACAAATATTGTAATGCGTCATTACTCATTACCTACTATGATTGGGAATTGGAATGTTGCTTAAGTTAATAAAAAATCGGCCAAGTGCGAGTCGGGCCTCGCTCTTTTAGGGTTCCGTTAAAAAAAAATTACATAAAAATATTTCCATGTACCCATGGAAATATTTTATTTAATTTTTTTAATTTAATTTAATTTTTATTATTTGTTGTTGTAGCGGCAATAGAAATACACAATCTGTGAAAATTTCAACTGTCTACCTATTACGGTTACCGAGATACAGCCCGCTGACAGACGGACGGACGGACGGACGGACAGCGTAGGCTTAGTAATAGGGTCCCGTTGGTACCCTTTGGGTACGGAACCCTAAAAATGAATAATCTTGTAGTTTGTACCGATGATTATTATTAGGTACTTATACAAGTAGATTATCGACCGAGCGAAGCGAAGGTCTTTGAGTCTACTTGAGTGAATTTGCACTTGTCCGTCCGTCCGTCCGTCCGTCCGTCCGTCCGTCTGTCAGAGCCTTATAACTTCTGAATTACTGAACGTAATTACTTCAATTTTAGATATAATATGTAAACCGATGGCCTCCAGCCGAAAATGGCTTAAAAAGTTATAAAAATCTTTATCTACTCCAACATCGAAAAGTTCCAATTTCGAATTTGACACCTGAATCGAAATGAACCCTCTTTCGGTTTTGCTTCTCATTTCGATGCAGCTCGTTGTATGGGAGCTGAATCGAAATGGTTATCTTCTTAAAATAGGATACCTAAAGCTAAGGCTCTGAGTTCTGGCACTTTTGTACCGTTCATATGACAGAGGCGCCACAGGCGGCTGGTGGCGGCTTACGGAGTTATTTTTTGTTGACAGAGGCGCCACAGGCGGCTGGTGGCGGCTTACGGAGTTACTTTTTGTTACTTTATTGAGCCTACGGCGTATTTTGTTAATGATTTTATTTTCCTTGTCGTAGATAAAATCTTGTATGCAACTGAACGTAATTAGTCATTTTAATTCTCGTACTATCCTATTTTGATACTCGGCAAGCCTCGTATCAAAAAACAGCACTCGAATTAAAATGACCCTCATTACGATGCAGTTGCATAAATAGCTATTATTTCAGGGGGGCTCTCATAGAAGCGAATGCGAAGAAAAAAAAATTTTTTTGCTTTTCATAGGGTTATAGTACGTCATTTTAAAGATAATTTGGAACAGAGTACAAAAGTATTTTTTTTTAATTTTTTTCCTAAAATTGACGAAATGGGGGGCTTTCAAAGTGGAGATTATATTTGACCTCACAACGGAATAACCATTGAAAGCTGGGGCTTGAAAGTTTTATAATTTTAGCGTAATATCATGTACTTGAACAACAAATACTAAAATTAGATAAATGTAATAAGGAAACTAAATTATTTAACTTTTAATGAGCAGCAACAACAGAACTTCACAATGATGTCAATAGATGGCGCTCTCATCTTATATAGCAAATGCAGCTATATGTAACATATATTCAATTAAAATTATTATTTAGTCATTTAGCAAACATCAATAAAACTTCACGTTGCAGTTTGTTTTTACATGTTTTCTGATCGTGTCGATAGTTGACGCTGTGTACAAGTAATTTAATTTGAATGTTCCAAAAAACTATACCTAAGTTTGATTGAGGCCTTGAGGATTTCACTATAACCATAGACGAATGATATTTACTACCGTACTATAACAGTTCCCTAACCTTTACGGGCTACATAATATGTTAAGTTAGTTGACACTTTCTGTCAACTTTGTTATTACAAACCTCTACGGGACAACTAAAGGTGAAAATGACATTGGGATGTTAGGATTGTATTTAGGGGCTACCTACGTAAAGAGACTTCTACAAAGGGGATGTATTAGGTATGGTTGGTGAAAACGGGCATAATAATAATGTCAATTTTGATCGTCATGTATCTATTGAATGAATAAGTAATTATGGGAAACCGTTACCGCGAGGTCTCAGTTCGGGGCGAACCACTAGTTATTAAAGAGTAGAAAGAGAGAGAGCTTTTAGTAAAATTTCCAAAAAAGAAAATATAATTAAAAAATGTGTTCTTTTTGTGATAAAGATAATATCGATTAAACTACAAAAAGTGTTTATGATGTCACAGTCACTATTTTTCATACAAGCTACCGTTTTGACTGTGGTTTTGACGTTAGACAAAGAATTGAATGGGTTGATTAGTTTGCGACATCCCATTGTTTGTCTGTGACATCGTAGAAAATTTCTTTCTTTCATAGATTTACTGTAATCTTTCTTTTTTCTTCGCTCTCACTTTACTGAGTAGATATTGTCACGTAACTCGTGGATTACCCACCCATTACTCTCGCTACTGAGATTTTCATACTTTCTCTAAATATAACACACATGTACAAAAAATACCTCATAATATATTTTTTAATTATCTTGAGGAAAGGAAGGAACTTTAAGTAGCTGTACAACAACAACAACATAAACTTTGCCTCACGGCCCACGATGTCTCAACTGAGTAAGCCTTTGAAAAGTTATGAGTTAACTGATGAGGCAGACAGACATCTTTTCAAACGGAAGACGCTTCGAAAGGAAACTGATTCGTACTGACAGGGTGGCGTTTCAGAATATCCCTTCATTTGATTTTATAAGGCAACTATAGCTTTTACCCGTGACTCCGTTCGCGTGGAGTTGGGTTTCCGGTTTAAAATATAGCTTATGTCACTCTCTAGGTCCTCAACTATATCATTACAAAATATAACGTTGATCTATAGCTTCCATTTCTAACACTTATTCTTAACACTTAGTTAAATCGGCCATTTAACCAAGGTAAAATAAATCTTATCCAAGCGTGATATTTTGACAGTATTTTCAATACAAAACTGTCAGAACTCCCAATTTGTTCCTCGGATAAACATCACTCGACGTTGGTGAAATCGGCACTTGAAAAAAAATGAAAAAAATGAAAAATGATTTATTCAAGAAAAGTTACATAAGTAAAAATATTAATCCGTCGTTGGGACATCCTTTTAGGTAAGTATACCTGTGCCAGGATGTCCCGCTCTTCCGTAGAAAATATAACATAGCATAACTTTACAGAGAAATAAAATTTATATAATCAGTGGTTTAAAATAATCAGTGGTATAAAAGTTTGTGTGGGTGTGTGTGTGTTGGGTGTTTATGTTCGTGTGTGGGTAGGTGTTTCTGTTTGTGTGTGTATGGGTGTGTGTTCGTGTGTGTGGGTTTGTGGGTGGGTTTGTGTGTATGTTTGTGTGTGTGTGTGTGTGTGTGTGTGTGTGTGTGTGTGAGATTGATGTTTGATTAGAGGTGATTGATTCGAGTAAAGCCTATTTTCTCTTCATTTAGTTTTATGAGCCACATAGTTAGAGACTTTTTAAGCGCGTAAGTATTTAATGAGTATATTATTTTTAACAAACTGTTTACCTACTTACGGGTAAGACTAAGTTATAATTATTTTAGTTATGATTCCAAACCATGACATTCTTCTCGCGAACTCTAGCAAGCAGTTTTCACCATATTTTACGTATAAAGTAGCTCTCCGTGCTCTGAGATTTTTATTTTTCTAACCACTTTAAACATTTACAAAATAGTCTCCATAAACAAGCACATTGTATATCACGCCAATACTTCGTCGTCGTTTTATACAACAGCCAACGTCATAAACTTTGCCGCGATATGATAGTTCAACTGAGTGAGCCTTTGAGAAGTTCGGAGTAACTGAAGCAGACTGACATTTTGCTTTCGGAAAATGTCTGATTTATATCAAGAGGTTTGAGTTACCTTCTTGTGATTTTTAAAGAGTTCTCAACTTAATCAAATTCTAGTGTATTGTTAAGTTTTTCAGAAAACCCATAAATACTTTACTGAATCTATCCATTTCTTCTAGTAATTATCTCTAGGTACTACTGATCAGGTATGAGTTAGGTTAAGTTTAGCCTCTACTGTTGAAATTGTCTTTCTGGGTTTAGTGCCTGGTACCTACTATTCCCGTACCACTAGGTAGGTAATGCTAAGAAAGTTTAAGAAAGGTTCTTCTTCGGTCAGATCATCCTGTGCCGAATATTGGATTTTCTTTTATTCAAATGGCTCCGTCATATACCTAACTAGCTTTTGTATGCGGCATCGCTAATCCGTTAGTAGCAATTGCCGTTGGGGTTTTGTAGACGACGGTGGCCAACGGTTGGGAAGTGGTAGTGGTGACTGGTGATGCTGACTAAGTCCCTTCGTGAGGCTAACCACATCCTGCTTTTCTGCGGTTGGCTCCACGAGTTTTAGGGATGACAAGTTTTACTGTTGGCGAACCAAACAAGGGACAAAGGCCCAACTAATAGCCAACGCAAATTGCTACTAGGAATAATAATACATAATCTGCGATGACAGTAAGTAAATATTATTGCTTTAAAAAAATTTTTTTTTGTTTTTAAATTAACGCATACCAGGTTTATTTTATTCGTCTAATTTTTAACTATCAATTCACATAAAAATTCATCACGCATGACGGGGCTTTCAATTTTACCGGCTTTCGGACCCTAATTACCATAAAACAGTTTGAGTTTGTCATACGCATTCTTAAGTTTTATTCAAGGTCAAAAAACATCGTAATGTTTTTAACGAAAACTTTCACGAATCAGTAAGCAGCACCTGCATTGCGTCAGAATGTCTCAGAATTGGTAAAATTGATAACAATTAACTTCGGCGCCTTAAGTGTCATCGTCGCAATTATGAGGTTAACAAAGTGAACGGAAATGACATCTGCGAGATATAGGAAGTTACTGCAATATGTGACTAATCAAATAAAGTAGTACATTTATGTGCAAATCCTACCTATTCTAATAAGAATATTATTGTTATTTATTCCCAATATTTTCATTTCCTTAGTAGCTATGATTTTTTTTGCTTGCGCTTGCGGTTGGAGCGCGCTTGCCTAGAAAATGCCTATGATTCATTCTTGCTGGTAGCTACTGATGATAAGTAGTGAAGTCAGGCGGTTTCACTTCTAGGCGGTTTCTTAGATAATATTATTATAAATATTTTTACGGCTATGGGACAAGACTTACAAGGGGGCGTTGCAATCGAGTTTTTAAATAGATATAATTATCATTTTTCTGAAAAACTACTTGGCCTACTTTGATGCAGCTTTTTTCATTAGATAATAATTATAATTACGCTCACTCACTATCACTAAGAGCAGGTTCTTGGATATGTTTTGTTATAAAAGCCACCAGTGAGCGCTGTATACATCGATGGCTGTATATAATATCGTCGTGGGTTTCAAATATTTTAATTTTATGTCTTGTAGAACAATTTGTGGCTCTTATGGAAAGTCAATACTCTAGCACCGCACTATTTCGGTAAGCAGTTTAAATAAATCATAAATGGCTCTGAGATAGAGACAATAATATAGTCTCTATGATAATATTACTTACAGTCACCAAGGCACCACCTTAGAAATAGTATCTAACAAGTAACAACTAAAGAACAGGTTATATTAAAGTAACAGGTTTTATTGTTTACATTAATAAATAGTTGTTACGATGGTAGGTATGTACCTACTACCTACCTACTATCAATTCTGCAAACAATAAATTATTATGCGCGGCTATGCGCGGTAAACATTGCCTAAGCAAAAATATTTAGGGCTAGTTCACACGGCGGAAAGAATAATAATTATAGGTAGGTACGCAAAACCATGATTTAGGTAGGTACTATTGGATCCCTACTCATATTATGAATTAGTTCCAGATATAAGTAAATAATATTGGCTCAAATTTTTACCTAGTATTTTCACGAATCGTTTTGAGGCATATATAACTTAGCTTTACAAAGAAGTTAGAATAACGACCCGTCTAGATATAGTACCTATAAGTGCACAAGTAAATAAATTATTATGATCACGATTGACCTTAAATAATAACAACAGTAGGTAAGCTACAATCGATTTTATGATCAAATCATCAGGATGTATAGAATAAAATAAAAGTAATAAAACACACATCTGACAGAAGAGACTCTGCCCTGACTCGTTCATTATGAGCAAGAAACGTGCGTCGCTTCTAAAATACATTCCATATATCGTATAATCAAAGCATGCACTGAGAAATTATTATCATCAATTAACCTTATTAACCCTTAACTTCATCAACCAGTGGAGACCCATATCATAACAGTAAAGTCTAATGGAGTAAATGTTGACCTGCGCCGGAATAAAATAAATTAAAAAAGTAGAAAATACTTTACTTCTTAATTTATCTTACTTTTTAGGGTTCCGTACCGAACGGGACCTATTACTAAGCCTCTGCTGTCCGTCCGTCCGTTCTATCTGTCCGTCTGTCAGCGGGCTATATCTCGCAAACCGTAATAGGTAGACAGTTGAAATTATCACATAGTGTGTATTTCTATTACCGCTATAACAACAAATAATAAAAATAAAAATTAAATTAAATTAAAAAATAAAGGGGGGTTCCCATACATGAAAAAGAAGTAAAAAAAAATTATTTTACTACCCTGGCGTGTGGGATATCATTGTCTAGAGTAGAGTTCAAATTTATTTTTTATTATTTTTTAGCTACAAAAAATTTAGTATAAAAAATTCTTTTAATATAAAAAACAACCGACTTCAAACTCCCGCTTTACTACATTACACACACACTATACAAAGTTTTAATTTATTTTTGATATTTTAAATACTGCTCGACTGATTTCGATAAAATTTATATGGGACTACCTGGAAAGTATGCCCTTTGAAAAAAAAAGAATTTTTCAAATCGGTCTACACGTCTACGTGTAATCGGTGAACATACATTAAAAAAAAGATTCCAACGAATTGAGAACCTCCTCCTTTTTTGAAGTCGGTTAAAAATTAAGAAATGGGGGGCCGTCAAAGTCGTCGGTTTTAGACCATTTTTGTTAAGGGGTCTATCTCAAAACCTAAACTAGTTAGAAATTTGAAATTTCTTTATACATATTATGTAATAAAAATAGTGTATTTATTCAACAAATACTGAAAACATTGATTTATAATGCGGTTTGTAAGTTGTGACCATAACAAACGAGCACTTTTTCCCCATATGCTAATTTAGTACCATTTAAGAACTAAGATATATCTAAATAGTAAATATCTAGCGAAAAAAAAAGTTATTTGGTCATATACGGAACCCTAAAAGAGCGAGGCCCGACTCGCACTTGGCCGATTTTCATTATTGTTATTATGCTTACGGAAGTAAGGAATTCTATGTTTATGGTATTATGCGATTGTAGGATTAATCTCTCAACAAAATGTTTTTAGTCCTATGTCCCCCAAGTGGGGCAGAGGACATCCACAGTACTAAGTACGCCATACCGACCGGTTTTGAGCCACAGGCACAGCCTTGACTTCGTTCCACGTCATCCCTATCCTCGCAACCTCCGCCAGAATAATAATTTCTCAACAAAATGGACAGGTTTAAACGTTATGCAGTCTACGAGTTCCTAACTAACCATATTTAAATGGAAGCGCTACAAACCTGCAAGCGGAAAGGAAATTGTTTTTAATCGAATTTTACGCGGTTTTGCGTTACACCTGAACGCTAATATATATCTCCCTACTTTTCGCGACTCAGCTTTGCCTGTAGGGCGAAAAAAAAAGTGTGTGTGTCAGCTCCGACGCACGACTGGAGTTTACTCCTTAAAACGTCGTAATGCATTCGCGGCGCTCGCTGCGTCTCGGCGCCGCTCGGACCCGATCGGTACGCGGTCGGCTTCCCGAAGCGAAAGCTCTTTCGCATTCGACAACTCAAGCGAAAACCAACCTTATTTACTCAATGTTAGGGTAGAAATTTGCATCGTTGTGAAAAACGTAACGAGGGCATTTGACAACTCAAGCGAAAACCAACCTTATTTACTCAACGTTAGGGTAGAAATTTGCATCATTGTGAAAAACGTAACGAGGTCATTCATAAGTAGATTTTACTCCTCGAATTTTTCTCATACCGGGCGCCTAAAATCGATTCTTAAGGAGTAAACTCCAAAAAAAATATTTCCAAGGAATCGAAGCCGGGACCTATCACTACATATTATAAAACAAAATTCCCCGCCGCGTCTGTCTGTCTGTCTGTCTGTTCGCGATAAACTCAAAAACTACTGAACGGATTTCAATGCGGCTTTCACCAATAGATAGGATTCATGACGAAGGTTTTAGCTTATAATTTGTTGATATTTTGTGTAAATTGGTTGAAATATGACGATAATTGTTGATGATGGCGGAAAATTTAAGCCACCTGGGAGCTTTCATCGAAAACGCTGGCTACGTACGTAAATAAGCCTCCGTACCTACTTTTCAATATGCTGTTCAAGGTATAACTTATGGAACATTCCAAGGAGTTTGCAAAGCATAGGCGTAATATTATGCTCTACTACCCATGCGAAGCCGGGGCGGGTCGCTAGTAACTTATAAAATCGCTCAACACTACACCAAGAACATCGTCGCTGAAACGTACCATAACCTAGTACAATTGTAGAAATAGGTAAAACTTTATTATGTTCTTTAAAGTTAATACATCTATTATTATAATAACAATATAAATACCTATTATCCGAGTACATAATACAATAATGCACGCATCTTCTCTCTCTGTCGATGAAAAACACTCAAATGGTTTTATAAAGGGCCCATCTTTGTAAGTACAACCATGTACAACCCACTAACCTATATTCTACTTAGTTGGCAGGCAACAATATAAAAAATCTATACAGGGTGCTTTTTTGATCGCATGTCAGCTACCCTAGTTCTAATCCGATAATAGCAAGATTTGTGAATGAAATTCTATTTAGAGTTGTTTTATCTTATAAAATATAGAGTTTGTAAAAAGCTTTATTTTTACGTAGACGTTATCAATAAAGTTTTGTAGTCGCATTTTTCTCAAGTTTCAACTGACTTGATAAAAATTAAATAATATAAATTTATAACTATAATATCATAATTTATATTATTTTATTTTGGGAATATGGTACGGTCAAGGATATTAACATCAAAATTTTGTTTCTACTTCTACTTATGGCACATAATATAGGTACCTATAGATGAAAGAGACCTACTTATAGCATGTCTCTTTCAAGAATGAATTTTAGAGCAAGGTTTTACTATATCATTTAGAGCCCTAGTGCCGTGTGAAAGCTAAGTACTTGATAGGTTCTAAGCCTACAATCTATCTTACGGACGCCTTAAGTACAATTCGAATCTAATTGACAATGCAATACCATATCTAGCGGAACCTAATTGAAAATTCAATACCATAGAGAAACTTTTGACGTTTTAGTTCATTCACATGTGCTAAAATACGCCATATTGTGTTCCATGTGAAAGCAGCCGTAAATACTCATGGATGGCACTAGCAAAAATATAAAAATTAAGTGGCACTCGGGGACTGCCGCGGTAAAGCTATTGCATAGCATTTTTTATCAACTTATGCAATTATAATATTTATGCAATATTTTTTTTGCATAATAAAAATTATGCAAAAAAAATTTAAGAACAAACAAACAAGAAAAGCGAACTGTCACTACTTCGCGAGTGAGATTCGAACCTGCGACATCATACACCATACGGTAAAGAAAGCGGCCGCTCGCCCACTGCGACAAACAGAGCTACTTGTGAACCTCTAAAATGTTGAACGCTTACTGAACGACGGTGTTAGGTTTATTTTCGTTACGGAATTTCTTGATTCGGTCGCCGCGCTCAAAATGTTTGTCCTAGTTCAAAGCCCGCGATAAAAGCTATGCAATAGCTTAATAACAATTTAGAATGATCAAATATAGGTCTCCCACTCAGCATCGTGATGCAGCAAGCTGCAGCGCTGGTTTGATTACTGACTGTAGTAAAGCTAGTGACAGTCCTACCAGTCAGCTGCCTTGCGAAGCCTGAAAGTTCACCCTCTATAAGGTACTCGTATATTTATAGAACTGATATGCTTTAATAAATCGCGCTTAATGATCTAATACTTTGTCTGTCGGTTGTTCCACAGCCCACAGTAATCTCATTTTATGGGTCGCCCTAATTCTATAGGCCCTGGCGACGATTGGAAAACCTCCAGTTCCATTTTCTCACATTCATCGGAAATCCTTAGTAATATTCTGTAATATTATACTTAAATGCGAAAGTGTGTTTGTTTGTACTTCTTGACTCCACGAAGACGAAGTGGGAAAAAGCTTGTGAAAATTAAAAACTATGCATTTTCATTCATTTTACATTTATTGCACGTCAATGAATATTTTAATGTGCTTAAATGAAAATAAAGAAAACGTGAATTCAAACTTTTTTATTTTTAATAAATGTAAAACAAATGAAAATGCATAGTTTTTCATTTTGAAGATTTTCTAACCGACCCTTTTTCTTTGCGGTCCAGTTTATCTAGGAATATCTTACTCTATCTCTATTTGCGTTTATAATAATATTATTTTGTGTCGAATCGCGAAGCAGAATTGGCTTTGGGTGTAGTTCGAAAAGCCAAGTCGTTGGAGTCCCAAGTCGGTGGGGTGCTGTAGTGGCTAGTGGCGACCTCGCACCGGAAAACGCAGTGTTTGCAGACCCCCTACCAGGAACACTGACTGACTGACGACATCACAGTCAGACAAGTAACAGGGAACCGCTGGATACCTACAGGCGGCGCAAGACCGGGGCACGTGGAGGTCTATGCAAGAGAATTATGTCCAGCTGTGGACATCTATCGGTTGATAAAGAAGAAGAAGATTTTATTATTATTATTTTATCACGGTTTATGTATGTATAGTATTTTTGTATTTTATCCCGGGCTTCAGACTGTTTGGAGTTATGTGCGAGTAAACAGTTATATAATACAGTTATATAATACATCTTGAGGAAACCTGCACGCCTGGTAATATTCTCAAAGGTGTGTAAGATCTGCGAATTTGCATTGGGCCAGCGGCAGCGTGGTGGACTATGGCCTATAACATTTGAGCATTCTAAAGCTACCATAGACAAGCCATAGACACATATCGTCCATAAAAATATTTTCCTAGAGGCGAAGTATATCTTTGGTTTTATTATTCAATCACGATGGTGTGGGAAAAGCGGAATAATAAATCTTATAGAGATCTAATAAAACAATACTTTGAAAGGTGGTCGCACCCTCGTCAACGACGAGCTTATAGACCACCACTTTGTCACTGCCCCCGGATATTACTCGTTAAAATGAATATCATTTTATTAAACACATTTTTTTACTTATTTTGTAATGATTTTTATCAAAAATAGTCAAGAATTATAAAGTTTGTAGATTAAATAAATACATAAAAGTACCTTTTCTTAGTAAGTAGTAGTATTAAAATCACATAATTACTTCATAATTAGTCTTAAAGGGGTCCCTATATTCAGAGGATAGAACCAGTCCACAACGCTGTTATTTTGTCAGAGAAGTCCGAGTTCTTATTTACTTAAAATTTATAATTAAAAACCTAAAGTTACTCTAAAATTAAAACTAAAATAAAAACTAATTAAAATCTAAAACCCCATCCAAGCCACCGCAGTGTGGCATAGTACCCAAGATGCTGGCAGCATTACCCCTTTGGATAGCCAAGCTAATCCTTTGGCCAAAGTAGCTGCCAGCTCTTGGATCCCCGGTAGACTCGATCACTCTTTTCGATATCTCTAAAAAAAGTGCGCGAGCCTCCGGGCCCCACGGCCCCAGGGTCTCTACACCAAAAGGCGCAAATATGAAACCACTTATTTATAATTGAAGATAAAATATTATAATGTACGGAGAAGTATGTATTCCAATAATAAGGTCATCAAGAGGATATTAATGAAAAAATAGTGAAAGATGATAATAGTTTAATATTTTTCCAGTAAGTCAAGCTAATATAACTCAAGATATGAAAGACAAAAGGAATTGTAAAAAAGCAAAGGTTTGTTTAATGAAATATTCATTCTTTCGAATCATTTTATAAGCAGCTGGATCTTTGGATATTTTAATTTAAATCTTCGATATAACATTGGGATTCGTTAATATTCTACACACATGGATTTTTTCTTTTTCCTTTTAAGAAAAACCTGTTTGTCGTATAGAACGACGCGGAGACTTAGACAAATACGACAAAAAGTTATACAAACATAATGTTACGTCATTGGATCCTAAAAGTATTAGCAAACTTTTTATGCTTGTGCAATACCGAATGCTTAAGATTTGTCGAAAATCATTAGAAAGAAGGCACAATAAGACACGTGTTATGTAGATGAGTAGGACTACCAGCATGCGTTAATAATATCGATACTGTCGTAGAACACTGTCGCATATGATTATACAGCGAAATCTTAATTGTGACACTAACGGCTTTTATAAACAATGCTTAACACCTCAGCAAAAGAAAGTAGTTTTGGAGATAATTATTCAGTCGGACAAAGTCGTATCTGAAACTCATTCTGAAGAAAAACGTCGCTTGTAAAAAAGCGCTGCTGTCGCTGACTTGTCAAATGCCCGCGGCCGCCAGTTGATTGTTGTTAGTTGGAAAGCCATCGCATTTCGTATGTTTTAATTTTATAATCATAATTAAGAAATACTTACTCAAAAACTATGTCGTATAATATGAACCAACTGCGGTATGCCGAAAAACCAAGTTCAAAACTTTAAACTGCTCTCCTGTAAAGTAGCAATTTTGTAGAAGCAACTTTGTTCTACCTATGTTCTACGACAGTGTCGATATGTTTATTTCCAATTATTGAAATATCCAGTCCCGTCAAAGTCGGTTCAGCTGTTCAGAAGAAAATACTGCGGCGGCAATCTCGCAGCAGTTTCTAAAAATTGTTTATATTTATGGTGACCATTGCTATCACCGACAGTGGGCGACACTTTCTCCCTTTTAGCTAAAATGCCGCAAGAATGCCTCTAATCACACAACTGAGAGTGTCGCGATGAATATACATCAATCATCGCTTAAGATTGAAAATATATCATTTATGCTATCGATCGAAGATCTGCCTTTGTTCAGACACTTGTCGCTCAGTGATCATAATAAAGAGATATTATATTGGGGTGTCTTTGTGGTCCTAATAATAATAATATATGACCTACTTAACTTGATCATCCAAGGCAAAAGAGGTGTGGGACTGAGAAGAACATAGGTACTTGCAAAAGAACTAGTGCAAAATATACGAGTAAAAAGAAACTAGAAAGCACTCAATCTGTAAAAAGTTGTTACACAGAGCGTGAGTGTTCAGGATATCAAAATGATCACCCGATTTCATAAGAGGCTCACACTATAATAATATCATTGAAATCTTAGCGTGATTGTTTAATACAATCTACAGTGTATGTTCCGAGACTCGAACGAATAAACTCGAACGAGATTATTATATAAGTATTTATGTCAAACCGAAATCTCATTTTAACCATTATTTGATAGATAATAACAGATACAATAAAGATTTAGTGGCACTCGGGGAATGCCGCGGTAAAGCTATTGCATAGCATTTTTTATCAACTTTTGCAATTATAATATTCATGCAATATTTTTTGTTTTGCATAATAAAAATTATGCAAAAAAAATTAAAGAACAAACAAACAAGAAAAGGGAACTGTCACTACTTCGCGAGTGAGATTAGAACCTGCGACATCATACACCATACAGTAAAGAAAGCGGCCGCTCGCCCACTGCGCCAAATAGAGCTACTTGAGAACCTCTAAAATGTTGAACGCTTACTGAACGACGGTGTTAGGTTTTTTTCCGTTACGGAATTACTTGATTCGGTCGCCGCGCTCAAACTGTTTGTCCTAGTTCAAAGCCCGCGATAAAAGCTATGCAATAGCTTAATAAATAAAATATGAGGCAGTAATTTCAAAATCACAGATGGACACTTCACTTTTATCTACGTGCAAAATACATCATGCGGCAGTGCGCTCATAGTTGCCATTTAAGTTCCTTTGGCATTAATCCTGGACGTGCCTAGTTTCATTTTGCGCATACTTTGTTTTAATCGCTCTCATGCCTTCCCGCGCGCCCGGAGCCTCCCATAGAATTCCCCCATTGTGTGTATTTCATTTGAAAAGGCCGCGTGCCTCCCGCACTTGCTGCGAATTTTATTTTTATGAGTCTTCGCTGGAGTGGGTTGCAAATTAGGTCGGTTACCCTGCGAAATTTCAGAAGCCATTAAGAAAAATTGCCAAAAGAAAAGTGGATTACAGATCGTTGGCTGTAGCGACCTGTGTTCCTGATAATATTTTTCTTATCGTTAACAAGAAATCTTTCAATTATCTATAAACACTTTGTAACCTTTTGTAAATCGTTGTCAAAAATGGGGAAAAAGACAAACTGTTTTGATTATTAAAATTATAGATATAGGAGGAGGAGGATTGCAAGGCTTTTGAGTACCTTCCATTGTTTACTCTACCTACCTGTACAATAACCTCAATTCTCATCATAGTAGAATAGAAATATTTTTTATTCAAATAAACTTTTACAAGTGCTTTCGAATTATCTAATGAATCTACCACTGGTTTTTAATGCCCTTCCTACCGAGAAGAACCAGCAAAAACTCGGCGGTTGCTCTTTTTCAATACTGTTAGGTACTATATATGGAGTATGCAGTGTATGCAGTGTTTCCGCAATGAGGGGAAGTTTCAAAAATGCATACTTACAACTCAATACATATTAAAATGGGCAGACAGAAAGTAGCCCCATTCCCGACCATGACGCATGATCCAGCCGTTGCTTCGCTATACCATATTTGACACAACGTTGGTCGTAGAAGCTCATCTATAAGCAAATCTCAACGAAGTAATATGACAAAATTCTTTAATCACATGCTTTCATTCCATTACTATTCAGTCGACACAATAAACTCGAAACAACATAACATTCTCATCATTTTTAATATCACAGTGCCATTGTGTTTAATATGTTAGCGTCTCGTTGAAGAAAACAGACAGATAAAAATTCAATTTTGAACCCTATGACAGTAGTTTTAAAGGTGACGCAGAAATAATGGGATGTACGAGTATCTACAAGACAATTCGACCTCAGTGTTTCTTATGTAACTCACGAAGTCTGACATAGGCCCTTCTTTTGTATAAAAATATTCATGGGCAGGCCTGTAATACCCACTCTACTCTACTAGGAATTTGTTATTGTCTGCGAGACAAGATACATATTCGATATTAGTTTCGTAAAGATATCTTTATTGATATTAAAGCAGCTTTATTAGAAGAAGGTATATCTCATCACAGATCTTTTGTCTTACAGCGGCTCCATGCGACTCGTTTGACACCATCTCTCCACTTTGGAAGCTTGGGATCCCAACATTTATCCCAACGTTCTTTGTATTATTTGTTCTGTCGCTCGTCACTTTAGCTTTGCAACCTGATAAGCTATGACGGTGACTCTGGTTCTAATACGGATCTTTCTCTTTTCATCGCTCACCTAAGTGATCTTATTGATGGGTCGACCCACTGGGACTACTGGTAAACGCCCGATTGCTACTCAGCCCAGTTTTTACTCGGCTGAGTAACAATCGAATCTCAATTACAGGTTAAGACCATTGTCTTATATGTAGGTACGGATACCTACTTTTTGTTTTTATATTTTATTAAAATGTTACAAAAAAAACTTACAGCTAAACTAATCTAATTACTATTGTGCTCTGTGAATTGTGCTCGTGGCACAGCGGTGTTCCCAATCTGAGACCTAGAGCCACACGAAAACTTTCGTTATCGAGAAGAGTGCCGAGATTTTTGGATGGCAAAGCAAACCTACCTACTTATATTTAGCTATCTCATTAGTCATTATCCTTATCTAGAATGAATTAAAACTCCAAAGAGTAAGTAAGTTTAGAGGATGATCATAATATAATCATCAACATGTGAATTGGAAAACATCAACTGGATCATGACGTGAAAAGGATCCATCAACAGAAATGCTATTAGAATGGAGTGAACTAGCCATCAGAAAGGGGCTCCTGTGAGAGGATTATTAGAATTAATGTGCTCCAAAATAGTTCTATAACATTTCTGACAGAGTTGACACTTTTCTCATATAACAATAAGGTTATCGTTAGACATTCCCCAAGTTTGTATTAAAATAAATGTACAGTTAGCTCAGCAGTCGGCTAAATCCAAGACGAAGTTCCTAGGATTTCAATGATAAAATTATGCAAATGCGTCGAGGCGTTAAGCTTAGCTACGACAAAGTTTTCTGCCACTATTGCGTTTTGTCTCCGACTTTAATTAATGAAACCATTTATTTTTATTTCTCCATAGTGCTAACTTACATTTTCATTCACGATACAGACATAATTTCTCTTAAGGAGTAGGTAGGTACAAGTATCAACTAGATGTTGCCCACGTCTTCATCTTCATGTTTAGGTTTTAAAATCCCGTCTTAACATGAATTGAATTGTAGTACGTTTTTTGGAACTTCCCCTCGTTGTGGAAATAATATATATTCTATTCCAACAAAGTTGCATGGGTTAAATCGGCTTGGCATCCAGCTGCCCACAAGATAGTATAAAAAACTTTTACAATGTAATAGCTACAAAATAATATTGTAAAATGTATGTGTATGTATTTTGAAAAGAGCAACTGAGGACTTTCTTGCCGGCTTTCTCAGCAGAATCCGCTTTCCGAATCGGTGGTAGAGTCATGGCATGTCATAAGAGCCACAGGTTGGCCTACGTGATATAAATAATTTTGAATTTTGAAAAATCCCGTCGGAACTCTTTGATTCCGGGACACATGAATTATTCTAAAAATACCGATTTCATACACCAAAAAACAATAGGTACATACCAAGTAAGTGAAGTAAGTACCTAATTATACTTAAAAATATATTTTTTTGTTCACGTATCTTGAAGTCGGGCCAGACGCGTCGGTTTTGTAGTTTCTTTTTGTAATATTAATCGACCGAGCGAAGCGAAGGTCTTTGAGTTAACTAGGGCGATTTGCACTTGTCCGTCCGTCCGTCCGTCCGTCCGTCCGTCTGTCAGAGCCTTATAACTTTTGAATTACTGAACGTAATTACTTCAAATTTAGATATAATATGTAAACCGATGGCCTCCAGCCGAAAATGGCTTAAAAAGTTATAAAAATCTTTATTTCAGGGGGGCTCTCATAGAAGCGAATGCGAAGTAAAAAAAAAAATCGCGTTACATAAAATTGTTACGTATCATTTTAAAGATAATTTTGAACTGAGTACAAAAATATTTTTTTTTTAATTTTTCCCTTAAAATTGACGAAATGGGGGGCTTTCAAAGTGGCGATTTTATACGCTCGCTTGAAGACGCTCTCTAGAAAAATCCGCTATGGATTTTCAAACTGATTTTATGTTTTTAGGTCACTTATATCCTGTACTTGAACAACAAATACTAAAATTATATGAATATTATAAAGAAACGAGATTATTTAATTTTTAATGGGCGTCAGTAATTCATATAGCATCAACATAGCTTCACAATAATGCTAATAGATGGCGCAGTCAGTAACTATTCCCATGGAACTACGAGTTAAATTCAATGTTTGATAAATAATTCAATGTTTTCACTAACGTTCCCTAACCTTTACGGGCTACCTATAAGTTAGGTGATTGATGTTTTCTGTCAACTTATTTATCACGATCCTGTACGGGACACCTAAAAGGATATTGGGACGGATGTTAGGACTTAGGATTGTATTTAGGAGCTACCTACGTTAAGAGACTCCTACTTAGGGGATGATTTAGGTATGTTTGGTGAAAACGGGCATAATAATAATGTCAGTTTTGGTTATCATGTATCGATTGAATGAATAATCATGGGATACCGTTACCGCGAGGTCTCAGTTCGGGGCGAACCACTAGTAAGCTTTTTAGAATCAGGATTGAGATTAAAGTAGTACCGCAGCTTAGCTAAATCTCGCATAAACCAAGCGGCCTTTCCAGTGACGAAATTATCCAATAGACCAGGTTAACCTTTACCTTTTGGCCTTCCATAACTTTTACGACCCCATAAATTGGCCTTAATTCCGCTAGACGTGGACTAAACGGGTCCGATCTATTCATTTCTCGCTGGGATTAATATGAAAATTTATTATGAGAACGTTAAATCAATGTATATTATAACAGAGAAAAATTAAGTAGCAGAATTTTAAACAAAATACCCTAGAAAGCAAATTTAAAAAATACTTTGAAATAAGTATTTAAACTTAGTAAGGCGCGGTGATGCGAATACTTCGTATTTCAAGGAAAGGGACTTAAGTAACATTATAAAAACACTTATACATTTATGCATTATTTTATTATTAGGAGCTCATAAACCAAATCTAACCAGAATTGACAAAAATTGATTAAATGTTATAAAAAAAAGCTTCCAATATTCTACCTACCTAATAGAGATAATTTTAATACACCCAAGAATAATTAATTCCCTTTATAATAATTAATTCGGGTAATAATTAGATATTATTAAGTATCTGAAAGAGCATTTTTCGGCTAAAAATAGCATTTTCCTCTATGAAATCACACTAATATTATAAAGGCGAAAGATTGTGTGTATGTTTGTAACTCTTTTACGCAAAAACTACTGGATGGATTTGGCTGAAATTTGGCATGGAGATCGATTATACCCTGGATTAACACATAGGCTACATAAAGGGTTCCCGCGGGAATCAAAAAACCTTAATCCACGCGGTTGAAGTCGCGGGCATCATCTAGTCTTACAAACAGATATTAATAAAACTGGCGAAAACGATGTCAAAGTGAAAGAAATTGTAAAGCGTCAGGAGTTTCTCGTGAAAAGGATGACAACAGTTTGAAATATCGTCCAAGAGGACAGGGTCCACAAAACTTCCTCGAACAGCTTAACGAGGCCGATAAAAATGATTTATAAGAGAGCAATTAGTGAAGATTGGAGAGTTGGCCACAGTGAAGTATTTCAAAAAGCGCATAGATGCCTGTTCATTTAATTTTTAACTGATATCAAAAAGGTTTCCTCTCGGTGAACTTTCTGAAAAAGCTATAATAAACTAAATATATTTTTCTAGTTTCTGGATATTATTGATTACCTAACTGAACTAAGTATATAATAATATGTAAAAATTATTATATGTATATTGATATAAAAAATATCATCCAAACCTGCGTTACCGTGCCGAATGGTCAAACTTAAATATTATTTTGGCCGAGGTGTTTTATTAAAATTTTCCCTAACTGCCTCGTTGGTCTAGTGGTTAACAAGTACAACTGCGGATGACGACGTCCCGGGTTCGATTCCCGAGTCGGGCCAAAATATTTATTGAGTTTTTCTGACAAGAAATTCGCAGTACCAGCCCGGAGTTAGGTAGTTGGCGGTGAGTTACCCCCATACCTCGGAGAGCACGTAAAGCTGTCGGTCCTGTGCCTGATCTCTCTCCACTCATGTCAGATTTCCGTCCTATCGGACTATAAGAGTGACGGAATAGATAGTGCACTTGTGTTTGCGCACACACTTGAGCACTATAATATCTCCCGCGCAGATGGCTTATCTCTGAGGAAGGTTTTTAGGAGAACATTATTTTTAAATTTTTCCAAAGCTTGTGCTGCTTTCGAATAGTTAAGTGAATTGTACATGTACCATTTACATTGATTCCGACTTACTATTTAGAGGAACAGAAACAGCAAAATCTATTGAGCGATTGGTTCGTTTGGCCTTTAGGTCATGCTTCGGTACAATGATAGATCCCTGCTAGCGCCAGCCAAATAGATTTACCAGATTTTGACTGAAAATGGAAATCCTGCCCTAAATAGGCATTTGCGTCGCTTCCAATATGTATTCTGAAATTGAATTTGTGGAACAGACTTAGATGGTAAATAAATGTAGGTAACAGAGTTGTGTATTTTATCATAATGTTCATTTTAGTTCCCCTAAAGCTTATTATTGAGCCCCTCAGCAAGATTTTATAAATGCGAAAGTGTATTTGTCTGTTTTGCAAAGTCTTGGGTAAACCATTATTAAATAAATAAATAAAATGTTGTTTGTGTGTGGATCTTTTGCACTAATAAAGCCTTTGCACTAATCTACTTGACGATACTTCTATGGAAAAGTCGTTTGTTAATGAGTTATTCAATATTGTTGTTTCGACCTTTCTAATATAATCACTAAGATTTCAAGGACTGACATATCTAGCAAAAGTTTTTGTATATAAATCTATTCAAATCACCTAGCTAACTTAATAATTATTATAATAACAAAATACTTGAATAATGTATTTCTATTATAAATTACGTTATAAAACCATAATGAAAAACAAAAATATGCAATGTACCCACTGCCTAGATGCTTGTTGCAAGGTCGGTGTCAAGGTGTCAATTCACTCAATTGCATGATTGCTATACAACTAAACTAGCGGCACGCTATGATGGCCGGTTTGACGTTTGTCCGCTCATGAAGTTCCGTATTAATTGATAACGACTTTGAAGGAAATAATTGTATTACTTTATTGACGATAGTGATGTGCAGAGATTCATAAATTTTATCGAATGTAGTTTTAGGTTTAGGACTCAAAATTTATTTATTAAATTGATTTCTAAAATGTATACAAGTGTAGAAAAATCAGTTTGCACCATTTAAGGGGTGAATGTACTTGTGAATATGAACAATTTTCACTATGTGGACAAACCTCTGAAATCGCAAAAAAATATCAGCTGTTTCATACAAAAGGTAAAATTTTTATTTTTATATGATATATACCACAACTCGGCATTTGGTTTTCTAAATTGAAAATTTTTAAAAATGGAATCTAATACGATCGTCACATAGGATCGCTGGCTAGCACAACTACTACCTCCGGCAAACTCGCGTCAATGCTCAATGCAAAACAAAGCAGTTTCGAATTGACGTTGCTTCGAAAAGTATAAACTGTCAGTGCAATGCGATTGTGATATAGTTTTGACCTGGCTTTGGATTTCAAATATTGATACTGCATTACTGTTGACCCTTGCTCGTTAATTTGGACTCTGTTCAAGCCCTTTGTTGTGGATTTCGTCGATATGACCGAACGTACGCAGAGAACTGTTCTAAATAGTCAGACACGTGAGTTCGTAATACGCCTTCGTAACTATTTCGATCGTGAAGCTCAAAATGGAGGGCCAATTTTACCTATAACGTCAGTGGTTGAACGCGTAGCTGATGCGCTTAATATTGGACAACGAACTGTTAGACGGATAACTAAAAAAAAATATGGCGAGACTGGCACAGAAGAAAATAAACTTCACACACCAAAAAAGAGAAAACGAGCAAAACGTCAGTCGTAGGCATCGATAGCTTTGATGCCGATGCTATCCGAAGACATGTTTACGGCTACTATTTACAGAAGGAGTATCCAACAAGAAAAAAGTTGGTGCATTCACTGAAGGAAGCTGGATTATTCTTCGGTGGGGAAAGTTCTATAACGAAGATTTTGAAGACCATTGGATTTCGATACAAAAAATGTAACAAACGCAAAATATTGATGGAAAGATTTGATATAGCGATGGCAAGGTATACTTTTTTACGGCAAGTGAAAGAAATCAAAAATTGGCAAAATGTTGTGTTCTTGGATGAAACATGGCTTAATGCTAACCATACTGTAGGCCGTTCTTGGAACGATGACACAGCAGCATCTACTTCCAAAGTTCCTGTAGGAAAAGGATCGCGACTTATAATTTGTCACGCCGGAGCCATCAACGGGTTTGTCGAAGGTTCTCTCATGGCTTTTGCGTCAAAAACCACTGGAGACTATCATGAAGACATGAATGGAGAAAAGTTTACTGAATGGTTTACCTCAATGTTGTGTAGCCTCCCTGAACCATCTATTATAATTATGGACAACGCCCCATACCACTCGATGCAAATTGACAAGCCACCTGCCCAATCCCAAAAGAAAGCTGATATCGTCGCATGGCTTCGTAAAAATGGCGTAGATGCAAACATGAATATGTTAAAAGCGGAATTAGTACGTCTTTTAAAAGAAAACAAACCAACCAAGATCCGATACGTCATTGACGAAATAGCATTAGAACATGGGCACAGAGTTATACGGTTACCGCCTTACCATTGTGAGTATAATGCGATTGAGTTGGTGTGGGCTCAAATTAAGGGATATGCTGCAAGACACAATACAGAACCCCCATTTACCACAAAAAAAATGCTAAAATTATTAGAAGAAGCTTGTGAACATGTGACTAAAGGAGACTGGGAAAAGGTTGTGAATAGAACTGTTAAATTAATAAGGGAAGATTATGAAAGAGATGTGAAAATAGATAATATTATAGAAAACGAACATATAATTATTAATGTAGGTGATGATAGCAGTGACGACAGTGAAAATAGTAGTATGGACGAATCTGATTAATTATGGCCTTTTGTGGCACCTTTTTTGGTATCTTTTGTATTCATATGTTTCTTGTGTGCATATAAAGTATGTATATTCATTTTCATTCAAATATTCAGTTCGTTCAAATAAATTAAATAAACATATACATTTTTGTTTTATTAAACCTATTTAATCAGGTACAAAAACAAAACTTAATTGTTTTTTGTTCGAGAATAAATTGACATTCCACATCACTATTGTAATGTGTCAAACCGGCCATCATAGCGTGCCGCTAGTTTAGGCATAAATTGCTTTACAGCATGCATTAATTGTATTCTAAACAAAAACATAATAAATGTAATAATTATATTTAACGGCACCCCTCTCGCCGAGCGTCTAATAAAAGTACCACGAATTATCTCAGAACAGAACATCATTCTCAGTAATCACCTTCTTTCAATAATAATATTTACTTACAAAAGAAGTACATTGTAATCTTTACATAACAACTTACAAGTATGGAACCCAATATTTTCATATCTAACTAGTTACTAGACAAACCCGGCTAACTATTCTAGCCTAGATGCAGCCTCCACCATTCCCTGCTAGCTGCCCTGTCTGCACCATTGAAGACCCTAGCTTTCCTTTCTAACTCGCTCATGGCCCATCACTAGGCAAAGAAACACTATCACGGTAACATCATTAACATTGCAACAACCTCATCAAATAACCAATTCAGCAATAGTCATTCACAACGACTGATCAATCTTTCCGCAGCATCACCAATTACACAATCAATCACTCCAGATCTTAAATCCATCGACGATAAAACAGCGCACTGCACCAACGCCATGACCAAAAGCCTACGACCATGCCGGCGAACCCAGCAGCTACTAAGTAATATCCACATTCGCCAGTAACTCTCCAACAACAATTGCATAATCACTCTACACTATCACATATCACTATCAAAATCACTAATCTTAATCCTCAAATCTCAAATTCAACAAATTAATGACAATAATAATATAATTTCATAGGATAAATCTACACATTCTCTGATCTCGAGCGATTTGTTTCTATTTATTGATTAAAACTAATCCATACACTTCATAGCTGCTATTATTATTTTAAGAGTGAACTAGTGTGTTAGATATCCTGGCTGCAGCATCAGCTTATCGTGTTGCCACCATTGCATTCTATGTAGAATCAAGTACTGATTAAAACGAATCCAAACACGACATAATTATGTGCTATTTTTTTCAAGACTGTACTAGTGTGTTGCATATCCTGGCTGCAGTTTCAGCTCCATCATCAGGGCCATTCCATTTATATCATTTAAGACTACTTATCAATACAATTAAAACGAGCCCAAACTAAATATGGTTACGTAGTTTCATTACAGAGTGCTCATAACTATCGTTCAGCTTCATCATCAGACCCTGGATATTATCTAGGACCAGAGTACTTCTTAACACGAATTAAACGAGTCTGAACTCCATGGTGTTACATCGTTTTACTACAGAATTTCCATAGCCATCTTCCACCTCTTTCAGATCAGCTCCATGTTAAAATAATATTGCATTGTAATCCGATTTACATGTACATGCACATTTTCAGCACAATCGGAAACCGGGAATGGTTCTAATACACCTTGCAAGACTTGACCTAAATATACATTGCAAGACAAATAAAAGCTTGTAAAAATAAGATGATAAATAGAAATTTAGCTACCTAATGTATGTATGTTATGTAGTAGGCATGGTTAAAAGTCTACACATACTCTGATCGCGAGTGATTTCCTCTAATTCATTGAGGAGTTCCGTCCTCCATCTCTGAAGATATTCATCAAATCTTTACCAAACTTTAATGGGACCTACCTACAGATACGCCCTTTCAAATAAAAAAAATTATCGAAATCGGTTAAGATTTGAGGGAGATACGGAGTAACATCGCCAAAAAAAATAATAAAAATACGCGTCGAATTGAGAACTTCCTCTTTTTGTGTTTTTTGGAAGTCGGTTAAAAATGCTAAACAACACCTGCGACCTTACGTAACAGAATTCCGAATCATCGACCATGAACACTAGAATAACTGACCACAGATTCACATAGTTACACAGACACCGAGACCAGCATCCCCGACAAATTCCACCATAGACTACAAACATTAGGGAATGCGACACGAAACAACCGTCCACAGATCAATCGATAATACATGGAACTAGGAATTACGACTACGTCTAACAGATTGTGCCTTACAAATATCCTATTATATACTTATTTCGTTTTATTTATAAATATTATGGTTGTTGGTTTTACTCTTTGTTGAATTAGAACTGCGTTTACATAACTAAATTCATCATCATCATCTTTATCATAAGTTTTCCTCAAATCGAAGATTGATATTTGGTATGCATAACGCGAAAAGCTTCTCAATTTAAAGCCGCATCTTTTATTTTTGCGTAACTAAACCCTGTCCACCCCTTTGGCAACTCACGTTGGCAACTTTTTATTAGTAAGTTACTGAAAGTATAAACTTTTACCACTTGTACTGTACCTCGTACAGGTACTTGACAGGTACGTAAATATATTGGTTTTATAAAGTTCGAAAGTAGATTTCGCACGAGAGATATTTCATGTAAATCGGTACAAAAGAAAGTTCCCCCCGAGTTGTGATTTAGATTGCAAAGTTAAACGTGGAACTCGGAATTTTAAACTCTTCCTAGCTCTTGCATTTTTACTCAACGTGAATATATAACGACCATTATAGCCAAGTGACGATTTTCCTGTGATGCCACTGTAACCTTTGCATATACAAATATATTTTTTTATTCTGATATTTCTGAAATTATAAATTAAGTGATTGTCCCACAACTGCACTAGAGAGATGCACTCTTTATTTATTGTTTCCATTTTTGAAGTGAAACTTCTGTACCAGATCAGAAGACTAATTTAAAATAATTTAATATAAAAAAATCTTTTTAAACAACCGACTTCAAACTCCGACTTTACTAAATTACACACACACACTATACCAAGTATTTAATTTATTATTAATATTTAAAAAACCGCTCGACCGATTTCGATAAAATTTATATGGGACCACCTGGGGAGTATATCTTTTCAAACAAAAAAGAATTTTCCAAATCGGTTCAGGAGTCTTCGAGTAATCGGTGAACATACATAAAAAAAAGATTCCGACGAATTGATAACCTCCTCCTTTTTTGAAGTCGGTTACAAAAATTTTAAAGAAAAAACACTAGTGCAAATAATGGAATGGAACTCTTAAAACCTACTCCTTTGTGAAGTCCTAGGAATGCGCTAATTACCATATATGCCAGTACGAAAGTAAACATAGTAGCAAAAACCTTGGAAAGTAAATCGCGTTAGAGGAATCCCTTCAAAGAAACTCACAACCTAATTGCAGCCATGTTATTGTTTACTGCCTATATTTCTTTACTTTTGTTTAATATGAAAGAGACAATAAGCATTATATTAGTAAAATGTCTATCAGAAGTGATAGTCAGGCTATTTTACGGTTAGATAATAAAGCTCATAAAGTGTATTTCCATTTTATTACTTACAAGTGACTGTTATATATTCTGTGCTAGTGACCCGCCCCGGCTTCGCACGGGTAGTATAGCATATTACGCCTATGCTTTGCAAACTCCTTGAAATGTTCCATAATTTATATTGAACAGCATATTGAACAGTACGTAGGCTTTTAAAAGAAGTATCGCTCGGCTTATAATATAGCAATGTCAACTATATAATATAACAATGGCGCGGGGGTGGTCACTGGTCGCATCACGTGAGCGAATCCCGTCATCGCCATCGGGTTGAAATCCGCATATTTATTTTGGCGCGCGTTCGTTTTTATTTTGCGATAACCCCTAAGATATTCATTTAAATTGTGTGGTGTAAGGCATTATCATAATGTGCATGAAATGCTTATGGGAACTAACGGATTAATATTGTATCCGTCTAAATAGATTTCCAATTACCGCATGGTATGTGACCATTTTTTCAGAAGTTAAAATGGGTATAGTGAGCTATCCTTCAAAGATAGATATATGCCAGCGAGGACTTTTCTGTTAAGACTTATCCCACCATTCCACCACCATTAATTGTTTTGTTATATCTCAAATACGATCAATGGAATAACTATTAGACAATCACACCGCAGGTACCTATTCGCTAATCAGCGTTTAAAAAGTTTTAAATAACCTCTTTTCAAAAAATGTGTTCATAATAAACAAGATGCTTCGTAAAATTTCAGTGAACTCGCAAAGTATGGGTGAAATTTAATAAAACCGCCCTGATCTTAAGCACCTGGTCCCTTGTAACGAAGCCAATTTTACGCTTCCTTTTAATATCATCGGGCTAAGTGGTTCATAAGTGCTATAAGATTTTCGTCGGCGTCTGTGTCATGCTTGGTTATACTTTAATATCAATGTAAGGTTGCATCAAGGGTGTTTTCTTTGAGGTTAGCTCAGAAGAAGTTTTGTCTGATTAAGTTTGTTGCCTCTATTTGATTGTTAATTTTTTTTTAACTCAAAAGTTTCTTGCTGTACTGGAAACTCTTCTTTTGTATTGAGTCACGCAAAACTTAGATGTTTTCCTTTCGGTTTTATTTTTATCTATTGGTTGTTCTTTTGTACTGAATACAAAGAGAAATAACTTAATACAAGAATAATATAACTTGGGTAACTTTAAATCAAGAGTGAATAGGCATCTTCTAGGCAAGCGCGCTCCATCTTAGGCTCCATCTTAGGCTGCATCTTCACTTACCATCAGGTGAGATTGCAGTCAAGCGCTGGTCTATATATTTAAAAAAAATATATATTGTATTTAAAATATTATCTTGCCAATTTTGATATGTAGAGAGAGATATCAGAAGATGCATTCCGGATGCATTCTCAGAAGATGTCTACATCTGAGAATGCTACGGTGTCTTATTCAGACGTGCGTAGACGTTTTGGGGTGAGTTGTTACGTATAGTCCCTATAGTATTGCATACGATAAACACCACTACAGGGAGTTGTGTGGTGTTAACCTAATAGTGCAGTGGTGCGTATTTGCTTGTTTGATTGCTTGCTTTTTCTGCAAATCTAGAATAGAATAGAATGGAATAGAAATGTTTTTTATTCAAATAAACTTTTTTACAAATGCTTTTAAATCGTCGATGAGTCTACCACTGGTTCGGAATGCCCTTCCTGCCGAGAAGAACCAGCAAGAAACTTGGCAGTTGCTCTTTTCAAAACAAGTTTACAATATAAAAGATACTATGCTATGTATGCAGTGTTTCCACAATGAGGGGAAGTTCCACAAAAGCACACCTAATTATAATTCAACACAATATTTTAAGACGGGCAGAAAGAAAGTAGCCCCATTCCCGCTGGTGGTACCCGTTCACGAGCATGACGCATGGAGCTAGCTTTGGGGGGACCGGAGGTGTCTGTCTGTATAGTCGTACTGCACGTTGTACGGTTGTACCATACAGATCTACCTGGTTTAGCGAATTGTAGGTTGTAGGTACTAAAATATGTGTCGTGGTTTCTTTTTCGAAGTAAGTACTTTTAAAACTTATCTTAGAAATTATCGTTCTTCCTTTATTATATTTAGGTGTCGAGTTTCTTGTTTCTTATGGGAAAAACAAACGCTACACTTTATAACGACAAAGGTGGAACTGCGGGAGTCAAGAGCTTTTAAATTGTGACCTGAAAGGACTACCGGTTCATACACTTTTACTTTCTCCTCAAGTAGTGTAGAGAAAAGAAAGAAAAGCCGTTCTTATTTCCCCGCAGATATAGAATAAGCTCCGCCTGTTTCGTATATGTATTAATAATAACTAGATCATAGTTAAATACGGAAATAAATGTATTTTTTAATTTGCTTCTTCTACGTGATGAAAGTATATCGTAAAGTTGAATTTGCTTCACAAAAACTTATTTTGTACGTTCAAGAAATCTTTGGTATCGATTTGTAGTCACATTTCTGGAGAAAATAAGGAGAATTCGTACAGATTAGTTTTAGACTACTCATTTATTTATATTATAGTTTTTCAAAACTGTACGAATTACCCAATAATAAACGCCGTACAGGGCGCATACTCGGAATTGCTGAGCTCTGACGACAGAGCCCATGGCTGTTTTCAGTTTTCTACTAAAGCCTGTGCCTGTGCCTGTGCCTCTGCCAGTGAATATGTCTGTGTCTGTGCCTGTGCCTGTGCCAGTGCCAGTGCCTATGCCTGTGCAACAAAACATGACCCTGTTTTTTTACCAGCACTTGAGTCCCTCATGCAAAACAAGTTTGCATACTAATAACGCACGGAGGTATATCTATGTACATATATACACAGTAAACATATTATAGCTCATGGAAAGCGTGACGGTGACGGAGACGATGCTGACGGTGACGATGACGCGAAATCCATGTTTTTTGCTCACCCAAAAAAGCGCTCAACGCGCCTAAAGAAGTTTTCACTTTAAAAACGCACCTCCATACGCACCATGTGTTCAGTCAATAAAATGACGGAGCTTACCTTGAAAGTGCAGGTCACGGCGAGAAGTGCAAAAGCCCAGAACATTTGGCCCAGTTCCGTCGGCCAATTTATTTGTGTTGCCATTCAAAGCGCCCATTTACAATCGCGAGTAGATTCCCCGACAAGTATATTAACGTATTTGTTTATTGTATCTACAACCGCTTCCGCGATGCTCGATTCGTTTTGGTTGAGATTTCAAGGCCCTTTCTGTAAGTTACGTAATTAACTATTGGTAAGAGTATGAAATTGAGAAGCAGTGATAGCCTAGTGGTTAGGACTGCGGTCTTCTATTCGTGGGGTCGCAGGTTCGATCCCGGGCACCTCTGACTTTTCGCAGTTATGTGGGTTTTAGCAATTACATATCACATGCTTCAATGGTGAAGGAAAACATCGTGAGAAAGCCTGCACGCCTCCATATTGATCTCAAAGGTGTGTGAAGTCCAACAATTTGCATTGGGCCACCGTGGTGGACTATGGCCTTTAACCCTTCTCTGAGAGCACGAAAAGGTTTATAGGCCATAGTCCACCACGCGCTCAGTACATGGACATCTATCAGTTGATAAGCTGATGGTCTATAAAAGAGAGCTTTCAAAATCCACCAATTAAAATGCTTTTAATTAATAGTAATTAATTATGGAACAGAGAAATTCTACTAATATCCTACTATCCTACTAATCTATCTATCCTATCCTATTAATATTATAAATGCGAAAGTTTGTGAGGATGTTTGGATGGATGGATGGATGTTTGTTACTCTTTAACGCGACAACGAATGAATCGATTTTGCTGAAATTTGGCACAGACATAGATTATAGTCTGGAATAGCACATAGGCTACTTTTTATCCCGGAAAAGCAAACAGTTCCTGCGGGATAGCATCGCTATTTTTTACGCATTTGTCCTTCAAAATACGCGCAATGGAGTTTTAGATTAACGTGATTTTTTTGCACAGGTAAAGTTAAGAGCCTGAAAAATGACAAAGGCTACTTTTTATCCCGGGAAAACAAACGGTTCCTGCGGGATATTAGTATACTACTTTTCACACATTTATCTTTTAACTAGCTGATGCCCGCGACTTCGTCTGCGTGAACTTAGCCTTTAAAATGCCTCGGGAACTCTGACTTTGCGGGATAAAAAGTAGCCTGTCACTCTTCAGGTCCTCAACTATAGGTACCCATGCAAAAAATCACGTCGATCCGTAGCTCTGTTGGGGCGTGATTGAAGGACAAACCAACGCACTTTCGCAGTTATAATATTTCACCATATAAAGTGTAAGTGCATATAGTCAACGTGGTTTTTAGGGTTCCGTACCCAAAGGGTGCCAACGCGACCCTATTACTAAGCCTCCGCTGTCCGTCCGTCCGTCTGTCAGCGGCCTGTATCTCGTAAACCGTAATAGATAGACAGTTAAAATTTTCACATAAGTATTTTGTATTTCTATTGCCGCTATAACAACACTTAAAAATTAAATTATATCAAAAAAATTAAATTAAAATATTTCCATGGGTACATGGAAATATTTTAATTTAATTTTTTTTTAACGGAACCCTAAAAGAGCGAGGACCGACTCGCACTTGGCCGATTTTTTTTACACAGGTAAAGTTGAGGACCTGGAAAATAACACAGGCTACTTTTTGTCCCGGGAGCATACATTTAAACGCCCGCGCCACTACAAAGTATATCATTTATTGTAGATTTTTTTAAAAACGCTCGACTTATTTCTTAAAATTTAAATGGGACCATCTGGGAAGTTTACCCTTTGAAACAAAAAAGAATTTTCCAAATCGGTTCAGGCGTCTTCGAGTAATCGGTGAACATACATAAAAAAAGTTTCCGTTGAATTGAGATCCTTCTCCTTTTTTGAAGCCGGTTAAAGTGATAATAAGAATTAGTTCAAATTTAACGAAGTTATGGAGTATAACAGTCAAAATAGTTCAACCCCTATCTCAGAGAACATACATCCATCCATCCGTATACGACATCTACACAAACATACATCCGTAGACATCCATCCTCACAAACTTTCACATTAATAATATTAGTGGGATAATATGAGTAATAATAAGTAGGATAGGATATAGTTAAAGTATTTATTGTTAGTAGGAGGAGGATACAAACATACATAAATACATGCATACACACATACATATATACAAACATGCATGCATGCATGCATGCAAGCATACATAAATACATACATACATACATACATACATAAGGACATACATACATTCATGCATGCATACATACATACATACATACATACATACATACATACATACATCCCGCGGGAACTGTTTGTTTACCTGGAATTAAAAGTAGCCTTTGTCACTTTTCAAGTCCTCAACTATGCCTATCCAATAAACCACGTCAATCTGTAACTCCGTTGGCGCCTAATTTAAGGACAAATATGTGAAAAGTAGAACACTTATATCCCGCGGGAACTGTTTGCTTTCCCAGGGTAAAAAATAGCCTTTGTCACTTTTCAAGTCATCAACTATGCCTATCCAAAAAACCACGTCAATCTGTAACTCCGTTGGCGCATAATTAAAAGATAAATGTGTGAAAAGTAGTATACTAATATCCCGCAGGAACCGTTTGTTTTCCCGGGATAAAGCCTTTGTCATTTTTCAGGCTCTTAACTTTACCTGTGCAAAAAAATCACGTTAATCTAAAACTCCATTGCGCGTATTTTGAAGGACAAATGCGTAAAAAATAGCGATGCTATCCCGCAGGAACTGTTTGCTTTTCCGGGATAAAAAGTAGCCTATGTGCTATTCCAGACTATAATCTATGTCTGTGCCAAATTTCAGCAAAATCGATTCATTCGTTGTCGCGTTAAAGAGTAACAAACATCCATCCATCCATCCAAACATCCTCACAAACTTTCGCATTTATAATATTAATAGGATAGGATGATTATGCGCCAACGGAGTTACAGATTGACGTGGTTTTTTGGATAGGCATAGTTGATGACTTGAAAAGTGACAAAGGCTATTTTTTACCCTGGGAAAGCAAACAGTTCCCGCGGGATATAAGTGTTCTACTTTTCACATATTTGTCCTTAAATTAGGCGCCAACGGAGTTACAGATTGACGTGGTTTATTGGATAGGCATAGTTGAGGACTTGAAAAGTGACAAAGGCTACTTTTAATTCCAGGTAAACAAACAGTTCCCGCGGGATGTATGTATGTATGTATGTATGTATGTATGTATGTATGTATGCATGCATGAATGTATGTATGTCCTTATGTATGTATGTATGTATGTATGTATTTATGTATGCTTGCATGCATGCATGCATGCATGTTTGTATATATGTATGTGTGTATGCATGTATTTATGTATGTTTGTATCCTCCTCCTACTAACAATAAATACTTTAACTATATCCTATCCTACTTATTATTACTCATATTATCCCACTAATATTATTAATGTGAAAGTTTGTGAGGATGGATGTCTACGGATGTATGTTTGTGTAGATGTCGTATACGGATGGATGGATGTATGTTCTCTGAGATAGGGGTTGAACTATTTTGACTGTTATACTCCATAACTTCGTTAAATTTGAACTAATTCTTATTATCACTTTAACCGGCTTCAAAAAAGGAGAAGGATCTCAATTCAACGGAAACTTTTTTTATGTATGTTCACCGATTACTCGAAGACGCCTGAACCGATTTGGAAAATTCTTTTTTGTTTCAAAGGGTAAACTTCCCAGATGGTCCCATTTAAATTTTAAGAAATAAGTCGAGCGTTTTTAAAAAAATCTACAATAAATGATATACTTTGTAGTGGCGCGGGCGTTTAAATGTATGCTCCCGGGACAAAAAGTAGCCTGTGTTATTTTCCAGGTCCTCAACTTTACCTGTGTAAAAAAAATCGGCCAAGTGCGAGTCGGTCCTCGCTCTTTTAGGGTTCCGTTAAAAAAAAATTAAATTAAAATATTTCCATGTACCCATGGAAATATTTTAATTTAATTTTTTTGATATAATTTAATTTTTAAGTGTTGTTATAGCGGCAATAGAAATACAAAATACTTATGTGAAAATTTTAACTGTCTATCTATTACGGTTTACGAGATACAGGCCGCTGACAGACGGACGGACGGACAGCGGAGGCTTAGTAATAGGGTCGCGTTGGCACCCTTTGGGTACGGAACCCTAAAAACCACGTTGACTATATGCACTTACACTTTATATGGTGAAATATTATAACTGCGAAAGTGCGTTGGTTTGTCCTTCAATCACGCCCCAACAGAGCTACGGATCGACGTGATTTTTTGCATGGGTACCTATAGTTGAGGACCTGAAGAGTGACAGGCTACTTTTTATCCCGCAAAGTCAGAGTTCCCGAGGCATTTTAAAGGCTAAGTTCACGCAGACGAAGTCGCGGGCATCAGCTAGTATATACATATAAACTAGTAGGGCGCGTGGGTGCGCGGCCCGCAAGCGGACCGCGTATTTTCTACTCGTCAAGTACACTTTCAGGTCTTGATCATTTTCTATCAAAAAACCACTCTCCCATCTTTTAAACTCCCTGAGATGACACTATAAAATTCTTATAGCTGCCATCTTGAATCCGCCATTTTGAATTTTTTTTCAACTCACTGCCAATTGCATGATGTTTCGAGTATTTTTGTTTGAGCAGCCCCCACCTATCAACAATAAACTATCACCTATCTAAAATACCCTGGCCATGCTCCTCACCCATCTTCCAAATCCTCGATCAGCATTACTTTCCATATTTTTTCTCCGAATCATTTGTCAGGATGAGAATTCTTCCTTAAAAACAAATTTTGAAATGGAAACTTCCTCTTGCATAGTTAGTATGGAAAAATAAATTTCGCCATCTTGAATTTTTTTCTATTCATCAAGTAGACCTTCGGGTCCCGATCATCTTTTGCCAAAGAAGCACTCTTGCATCTTTTATACTCTCCGAGATAGACACCTATGAAATTTGTATGGCCGCCATCTTGAATCGGCAATTTTTAAGTTTTTTTTCAACTCACTGCGAATTGGATGAGGTTTTGAGTGACATATGTTCGAGCACCCCACACCTATCTTCAATACCCTGGCCGTGCTCCTCACCAGTCTCCGAAATCCTCAATCATCATAGTTCATCATTTGTCATAATGAAAATTCTTCTATAAAAACAAATTTTGAAAAGAAACCGTATAAAAGTCTTGCATAGTTCTCAGCTTCTAGTCTCTTCAATATTCGCCATATATTTTGTATGGAGAAAAAAAAATTCCGCCATCTTGATATTTTTTTCTGTTCATCAAGTAGACCTTCGGGTCTTGATCATCTTTTGCCAAGAACCCACTCTTCCATCTTTTACACTCCCCGAGATAGACACCGACGAAATTTGTATGGCGGCCATCTTTTTTCCGCCATTTTGAATTTTTTTTCAGCTCACTGCGAATTGGATGAGGTTTCGAGTGACATTTGTTCGAGCACCCCCCACCTATCTTCGATACCCTGGCCGTGCTCTTCACCCGTCTCCGAAATCCTCAATCATCAGCTCTCTCCATATTTTTCCTCCGAATGAATTTTTGTCCTCTATACGAAACCAATGGTGAAAAAAAATTTTTTCATAGAAAATTTTACAGGAGAGGTGTTCAATGAGTGAGTGAATCAGTGAATCAGTGAATCAGTCCCAGCAGCTATATATATATATTAACTAGTAGGGTGCGTGGGTGCGCGGCCCGCAAGCGGACCGCGGTTTTTTTACTCGTCAAGTAGGCTTTCAGGTCCTGATCATTTTCTATCAAAAAACCACTCTTCCATCTTTTAAACTCCCTGAGATAGAAACCTATGAAACTCTTATAGCTGCCATCTTGAATCCGCCATTTTGAATTTTTCTTCAGCTCACTGTCAATTGGATGATGTTTCGAGTATTTTTTGTTTGAGCAGCCCCCACCTATCTTAAATACCCTGGCCATGCTCCTCACCCATCTTCCAAATCCTCGATCAGCATTACTTTCCATATTTTTTCTCCGAATCATTAGTCAGGATGAGAATGCTTCTATAAAAACTTTTGAAAAGCAACCTTCGTCTTGCATACTTTGTATGGAAATAAAATTCCGCCATCTTGATTTTTTCCATTCATCAAATAGACCTTCGGGTCCTGATCATCTTTTGCTAAGAAACCACTCTTCCACCTTTTATACTCCCCGAGATAGACACCAACGAAATTTGTATGGCCGCCATCTTGAATCCGCCTTTTTAGGAATTTTTTTTAGCTCACTGGCAATTGAATGAGGTTTTGAGTTTATTTTGTTTGAGCACCTCCCACCTATCTTCAACACCCTGGCCGTGCTCCTCACCCACCTTCCAAACCCTCGATCATCATATCTCATCATTTGTCAGTATAAGAATTCTTCTATAAAAACAAATTTCGAAATGAAACCGTATCAATAGTTCCCAACTTCTAGTCTCTTCAATATTCGCCATATATTTTGTATGGAGAAAAAACATTCCGCCATCTTGGATTTTTTTTCTATTCATCAAATAGACCTTCGGGTCCTGATCATCTTTTGCTAAGAAACTACTCTTCCATCTCTTATACTCCCCGAGATAGACACCGACGAAATTTGTATGGCGGCCATCTTTTTTCCGCCATTTTGAATTTTTTTTTCAGCTCACTGCGAATTGGATGAGGTTTCGAGTGACATTTGTTCGAGTACCCCCCACCTATCTTCGATACCCTGGCTGTGCTCTTCACCCGTCTCCGAAATCCTCAATCATCAGCTCTCTCCATATTTTTCCTCCGAATGAATTTTTTTCCTCTATACGAAACCATCAGTGAAAAAAAAATTTTTCATACAAAATTTTACAGGAGAGGTGATCAATGAGTGAGTGAATCAGTGAATCAGTGAATCAGCCCCAGCAGCTATATATATATTAACTAGTAGGGCGCGTGGGTGCGCGGCCCGCAAGCGGACCGCGGTTTTTCTACTCGTCTAGTAGACTTTCAGCTCCTGATCATTTTCTATCACAAAACCACTCTTCCATCTTTTATACTCTCCGAGATAGACACCGTTGAAGTTTGTATGGCCGCCATCTTGAATCCGCCATTTTGGATTTTTTTCAGCTCACTGCCAATTGGATGAGATTTCGAGTGACTTTTGTTCGAGCACCCCCACCTATCTACATTACCATGGCCGTGCTCCTCACCCACCTTCCAAACCCTCGATCATCATATGTCATCATTTGTCATAATGAAAATTCTTCAATAAAAAAAAATCTTGAAAAGGAATTGTATCAAAGTCGTGCATGATTCCCGGCTTCTAGTCTCTTCAATATTCGCCATATATTTTTGTATGAAGAAAAAAAAAATTCCGCCATCTTGAATTTTTTTTCTGTTCGTCAAGTAGACCTTAGGGTCTTGATCAGCTTTTGCCAGGAAACCACTCTTCTATCTTTTATACTCTCCGAGATAGACACCGACGAAATTTGTATGGCCGCCATCTTTTTTCCGCCATTTTGAATTTTTTTTCAGCTCACTGCGAATTGGATGAGGTTTCGAGTGACATTTGTTCGAGCACCCCCCACCTATCTTCAATACCCTGGCCGTGCTCCTCATCCGTCTCCGAAATCCTCAATCATCAGCTCTCTCCATAATTTACCTCCGAATGAATTTTTGTCCTCTATACGAAACCATCGGTGGAAAAAAAATTTTTCATACAAAATTTTACAGGAGAGGTGATCAATCAGTCAGTGAATCAGTGAATCAGCACGAGCAGCTATATATATATTAAAGAAAGTGGTGTTAGTTACACTATTTATAACTCAAGAACGGATGAACCGATTTGGCTCAAAATTGGTGGAGAGGTAGCTTAGAACCAAGAGACGGACATAGGATACTTTTTATCCCGTTCGACCGCGTTTCCGTCAAGTCAATATAAAACCTGGTATAACAAAAATGCATCTGACATGGAATAAAAAAACGAAAATGACAGTGGAAGAACAAAACGTAAATGACAGCTAAACGTAATTTTGTATTTGGTTAATTATGGTAAAAACAATTATAAAAATTATAGTTTAACGTAATTGATAATATCATCAGTAATATGTTTTCTCTTTGAATCATCATTAACAATGCCGCGAGCAAGACGATCAAATGTTTCCTGCTAAAAAGCTACGGATTGACGTGATTTATTGGATAGGTATAGTTGAGAACCTGGAGGGTGACAAAGATTTCCCGCGGGATGTTATGAACTAAATCCACGCAGACGAAGTCGCGGGCATCAGCTAGTATATTATAAATCCTACTAATCCTACAAATATAAATATTATGAAAGTTTGTGAAGATGGATGGATGGATGTTTGTTCCTCCTTCATGCCACAACGAATGAACCGATTTGGCTGAAGTTTGGAATGGAAATAGGTAATACCCAGGATTAACACATTTAATCCCGAAAAATTAACTGAGGACCATTTAAAAAACCTTAATCCACGCGGACGAAGTCGGGGGCATCGCGTAATATTTTTTTTATATTTTCTTTTGAGTTTTTTTATACTTACTTAATAAATAAATAAAAATCTTTAGGTTGTTATTTCAAAAGATTTTTATATCAGATACTACCATTTCTGATATAAATAATTTACGTTACGTTAATACAATTATTTTCCCTCGAAAGAGGTTTCCATAGTGGAAAATTTAAAATGTAAATTAGCCCGATTGCGAATGTGACTGCCATGTTTTTGCTTGTTTATGTGAAGTGAAAATTATACATTATTACTATGTATTTTATTTATTCATGAGTTAATACTTAAATATTTTATAGGATTAGGAAAAGAAATATGTAATAATGATTGAAGTGGCCAAGCTCTAAAGTAAAGTAAAAAAAAATGAGAAGACTGTTGGCAACATAAATTAACTTGATCTGCGCACATTTTGGTTTTTAAAATACTGGATTCTGATTTTCCTGACAGGTTAACAGCCACGTAGACAGTATAAATTCAAATGCAAAATAAGTTTAATTCAGTGCATTGTTAGGTTTTTGTACTCATTAAACTTATTAATTGTATATACTTTTTATTTTTCTATCTTGTGTAACTAATTACCAGAATATAGGTAACCTTTGCCCAAAGTACCTAAAGTTTGACCATTTTATTTAAATGTACAAAATAAGTAGATGCATATAGAAGTAAATAAGTAAGAATAAATCTTTGATGTATTTTGTATTAAGTAAAAAATTTAAAACTAAAAATGAAAAGGTGATTTTGAAACACCCTTAAAATCCACAGAGGGAGGGTATCGTCCACGTGATTTGGGAATTTATAAGTAAATAGGTATTCGACATGGCTCAGCAAAAATCCTTGGGATTTTCTAGAGATTTCTTCTGAAATAACGTATTTATCAAAGCTTTTACGTACCTAACTGGAAGCATCGTAGATATTTGGTAAAAGCTTATTTGATACTGCCATTTCAGATTCCTGTGAGTTCAACTGTGTCAAAGAAGCTCTCGTATCAAGACCTGCTTGAAGCCTTGGCACTATTTGACTAGATATTGGCAATAACTTTGCTCTACCTTCGTATGTGCTCCTAGTACATATAGACGTAGCTATAGAGTAGGTATAGACTATCTAGGTTAGGTATTTCATTGGGTGCAGCGAGAGAGTTGCGTGTCCGTATCTGTATGTATGACGTATTATATAAGTAGAAAAGGCGGAATCCTTACTACCTAATACTTATAGTATGTGAAAGTGTGTTTGTTTGTTGGTTTATCCTTCAATCACGCCGCAAAAGAACTTTTTGCGTGGGTATAGTTGAGGACTTGGACAGTAACGTAGGCAATTTTATCTCTGAAAATCAAAGAGTTACCGCGGCATTTTAAAAGATAAATCAAGGTGGACGAAGTCTCGGGCGTCAGCTAGTCCTTACTAATATAATATTATAAATGCGAAAGTGTTTGTTTGATGGTTTGTTGGTTTGTCCTTCAATCACGCCGCAACAGGGCTACCGATCGACGTGATTTTTACATGGGTATAGTTGAGGACCTGGAGAGTGACATAGGCTACTTTTTCTCCCGGAAAATTAAATAGTTCCCGAGGGATTTTAAAAACTAAATCCACGCGGACGAAGTCTCGGGCATCAACTAGTAATACATAATATCATCAGCATCGGAGCAACGGATCCACGTGATTTTTTTGCATAGGTATTTGTTATAATTAATTATTTATTTATTAATTGTTTACTGGCTGATGTCCGCGACTTCTTCCGCGTGAATGTAGTTTTTAAAACTCTGCGGGCATTCTTTGGTTTCCCGGGATTAAAAGAAGCCTATGTCTCTTCAAATACTCAACTATAATATTATACCCAATACCCAATCACGTCAATCCGAAGCTCTGTTGAAGCGTGATTGAAGGACAAACCAACAAACGTATTTTATTTACAAAACAAGTTACAAAGACTTCAGTCAATGTTTAAAGCAGCAAATCGACCGCCCGAAGCTTTTAGCTTGTCTTTTTCGCTTCACTATCCCTAAATGGACTAAACAGTGATCCGTATTTTTAGATTTAGAACATAATTACGTTTATTATTGTCGAATGTTTAATTTAATAAGTTTTATTTTTAAATAAAAATACGTGTGACACTCGGGGACTGCCGCGGTAAAGCTATTGCTTAGCATTCGTCTAGTCGCACGCACACAAACACCGTGCCGAAGTCTGCCGAACTGAAACGACGTTAGACGATGCACGGCTTTCAACGCCGCGCCGTACCGCTGTGCCGGTCGGAGTGGGGGGTGTTAGGTTTATTTTCGTTACGGAATTTCTTGATTCGGTCGCCGCGCTCAAAGCCCGCTATGCAATAGCTTATAGGGTCATAAGTAATGATACTGATCAGAATATAGCTAACGAGGCTTCTTCATAACATCATAAAGTAAATAAAAATCTCATCTTGCATGACACACAGCGCTCGGTACAGCGCTGTTATAATTTATAACAATATTCTGTGTATAAAACTCCGGCGGAAACAGGTTGATTGATAGATGGCGGGTCATAAATTAGGGTCGGTTATGCGTCTAGCGTGCGTTTGATCGTTTACAAAATATCGATGATTTAGGTACTTTTTAACACGTTCTCTTGTTACTGTCTGTATTGAGTATACGCACCTCGGTTTCGTAATGACCCCTTTACATTATAGCAACTCTAAAGCATAATATAATAATTACATCGTTTATCGATAAACAACATTGTAGGTGATTCATAGATATAAAATGCAACTATACTCAGCACCAGCAGTGCTTCAGCACTACACTACAAACAATAAAATAAAATCAGCGAACTTTTCCGTTGTCCCCTCTTCAACAACTCTTCTTCAGTTCTTCTTCTTCTTCAGTTCTTCCTTCATTTCTAATAATCGTGGTCTTGGCCAGATTTCAACCACACAAGTCCACAATCGAATAGATCACTAATTAGGGTTCCGCACCTCAAAAGGTAAAAAAGGAACTCTTATAAGATCACTCTTGTCCGTCTGTCCGTGTGTCACCACCGATTTTCTCAGGAACGGGTGGAACTAGCTAGTTGAAATTTATACCAGATACTGAGGCCTATATGTTCCCTATTAAGTGTATAAAAATCAAGGTCCTGATAAAAAGATTTATGGGCAAATTTAGATTTTCGCGAAAACTTGTAAGTACCAAAAACTTGTAAGTACCAAAATCCTTTTTATTTTTCGGAATTTTTCCTTTACTTGTGCAGTAAGTAAGACCTTGCTTTTAACGAAAATTGACAACTCTAGGTCAACCGGAAGTACCCTATAGGTTTTGGGTCGAAAACCTAGGTAGTTCCCGTTGACCTAGAATCATGAAATTTGGCAAAAAGCAAGGTCTTACAGGAAAAATTCTAAAAAATAAAAAAAGTTGAAAATTATATATACTAATAATAATATAATGGCGGTATAATGTGTAGGTACGGAACCCTCGGCGCACGAGTTCGACTCGCTCTTGACCGTTTTTTTCCTTCAGTTCAGATAGGTTCCAGCCGCAGACCAGTGTGGTTCTATAGAACCTGTGATAGAATGCTCCAGGCACAACTATCTTAAGTTTGTAGGCTATGTGTAGTATTTAAAAAGTAAGTCTTGTCAGCAGAATCTGCTTTCCGTACCGGCGGTAGAGTCATGACTAGTCAAGACCCTACCACAGAGCCACAATTAAAATAAATAAATTTGAATTTGAATTTGAAATCTCTATCAGACATCTGAAGCTTCAGGGCCATGTCCTTCGCCAGAACGCTTAAATCTAACAAAATATCTATACTAACTGCAAGTTTAAATGAATAAATTAGACAACGTACCAAGGTTGTTCAAAACAAATTTCTTTCCCCGGTGGATTTCGAATGAGAGAGTTAGCTTACTGTGGACTACTTTGGAGTTAAATTATTATCTTATCACAGTGGTATTTCGCAAGATACATTTTTTTTTATTCGATGACAAGCTAGACTGACTTGACTGCGATCTCACCTGATGGTAAGTGACGATGCAGTCTAAGACGTTAGCGGGCTAACTTGGAAGGGCTATGGCAGTGAACATTCAACCCATACCTACCCATAATTGATTTCTACACGCCATCGTGCCGGAACGCTAAATCGCTTGGCAGCACGTCTTTGACGGTAGGGTGGTAACTAGCCACGGCCAAAGCCTCCCACCAGACCAGACCAGAGACAATTAAGAAATTATAAATTCCCAAATTGACCCCGCCGGGAATCGAACCAGAGACCTCCCAGTTATTATAAGACAACAGCGCTCACCACTGAGCCAGAGAGGTCGTCAAATGTGTTTCACCTTCCAAGATATTTATCCATATTTCATTAGGTACGAAATGCCGCGGCCGATTCAGTCGAAACGAGTTTGTAGGCACTGCAAATAAAAATAAAAAAAAATAAAATATTGACTGACTTCAAAATGGACACATTCTCAAGTTAATCAGTGTATTAAGTAGTCCAAAATTCAGCGTCAAATCGAAATATTTTTTCAGTCGAAAGTTTATTGTCAGGTTGGTCGTAGCTACGCAGCTTCGTACCAATGCGCAAAAACAGTTGAACTCTCTATTCCCTCACTCCCGTAGTCAGATAGGACGGCAATCCGACACTACCGGAAATAGTAGCACAGGCCCTACTTCTCTAAGTGCTTTCTGAGGCACAGGAATGTACCTACACGTCGCAAACTTCCTCCGGACTGGATAACCTTCGATCATGATTCTAAGGTTTAGGCCATAGTCCACTACGATAACCATGTGCGGATTGGCAGACAACTTGTGATAGGACAAATTTAGACCAAGAGAAATACGAGCACAGTAGCCTATTTACCAATAAATAATGAATAATGAGATTGTAAAGGAAAACTGAAAGCTACGATTTTTGTTATAATTTTATTAATTGTTCTCTGTATTAAAATAAAATATACAGAAACGCTAAATTAAACATAGGTTTTCTAGTCTTTTAAAACATCCTACGTTCTAGTGTTATAGGCCAAATCTCTAATTTTAAAAATATGTTAGGTCACTCCGAATCTCATGGCCTCAATTATTGTAACGTATTCATACCATACACGTAATTTTTAGAATTAGAAAGAATCATTAGTTATTATTATTAGAATTATTAATTTCAAGTAATTTAAATAATTTTTGAAATGATTTAATACTATCATTGTTTTAAGAACTGTCCTATAAATAAACATACAAAAGCTTATAATGCAAAAAAAACAAACTGAATTCAATTTGCTTTTATTTCAAATTAAAATCCTATAATAAACAATTTTGTCACAGCGTAGGTACCTACTTTTCAATTTAGGCCATTACAAAACCGAAGCCCCTTGAATTTCCTGTTCATCGGAACTGGAGTTCGGGGGAGGAAATTAGCAGCAGCGGAATTAATTATTACCTGTGGGATTTCACGGCAGCGCATTTGTAGAGCTTCTTTTCGTGGAGTGCCTTTAGGTTTACATCTAATACGGCTAGGCTCGTTTATTTGCATGCATTTATTTCTCGTTCCATTCATGTTTGTAGGTTAATTAATTTTAAAGCTATTGCATAGCTTTTATCGCGGGCTTTGAACTAGGACAAACAGTTTGAGCGCGGCGACCGAATCAAGAAATTTCGTAACGAAAATAAACCTAACACCGTCGTTCAGTAAGCGTTCAACATTTTAGAGGTTTACAAGTAGCTCTGTTTGGCGCAGTGGGCGAGCGACCGCTTTCTTTACCGTATGGTGTATGATGTCGCAGGTTCGAATCTCACTCGTGAAGTAGTGACAGTGCGCTTTTCTTGTTTGTTTGTTTTTTAATATTTTTTTTTGCATAATTTTTACTATGCAAAAAAAATATTGCATAAATATTATAATTGCATAAGTTGATAAAAATGCTATGCAATAGCTTTACCGCGGCAGTCCCCGAGTGCCACTTAATTTTTTTATTAAATGGGTTAAAGGTTGCATATTTATAAATATAACGAGATAATTTCAATTGTATTATATCTCTACATTTTAAGAAGGGAGGAGATTAGCAGCTTAATTAATTACCTATTACCTATGGGACTTCACGGCAGCCCATTTGTAGAGCCTTTTTTTCATGGAGCATTTATTTAGGTTTACATTGCACTAATGGCTAGGCTCATTTATTTACATGCATTTATTTCTCGTTCCATTCATTTTTGTAGGTTAATTCCTTTTTTTTTATTAAACGGGTCAAAGACTGCATAATTAGAAATTAAAATGGATGGTTTACATTATTTATCAGGTAGGAATATTATTATTATCTACAACTAGCTTTTACCAGCGGCTTCGCCTCCGTCGTTTATTAAAACTGTTGTATAGTGATTCCTATACAAAATTACCACTTTTAATTTTATCGATTCTTCAGATTTTTTTAGTTTTTTTAACCGCCCCTGTATTAGAGCTAACAAAACAAAAAAGTAATATTCAAATCGGTTAAGCCGTTTTCGAGTTTTAGCCAGACTAACGAACAGCAATTGATTTTTAACAGACTTCAAAAAAGGAGGAGGTTATCAAGAGCTACGGATCGACGTGATTTTTTGCATGGGTATAGTTGAGGACCTGGAGACTGACATAGGCAATTTTTTTTTTTTGCATTTTGTTGCTACCAAAATCAAATAATTTATTATTACAATTAAGTAGTTCACTTTAATTCATTACATTATATTTATCATGGAAAATCCAAGAGTTGCCGTGGGAATTTAAAAACTAAATCCACGCGCATGGAGTTGCGGGCATCTGCTAGTTATATATATATTTTCAAGTAGAATTTACGTTTAAATTAAATGTACTTAAGACTAGCATATACATAGTAGGTATGCGTCGTAAAACGAACGACGAACGTCACACGAGACTCGAGAGCAAATGAAACGCGCCAACACTTACTCGTAATTGTTGTAATTACGAATTACAGGCAACATTCTACCTGTCTGACGCTGCTTTATTGCTAGGTTGATCAGCTATTTGCGTCGTGGCACATACATTTTACCTGTAATTGAATTTAAGCTGAAATGTATTGCAGACACTTGCGAATTATAGGCAACATTTTAGCCGTCCTATAAGCTTATCAGTGATAGCCTAGTGATTAGGACTGTGGTCTCCTATTCGGGGGGTCGCAGGTTCGATCCCGGCACCTCTGAATTTTCGGAGTCAAGTGCGTTTAAGCAATTAAATATCACTTGCTTCAACGGTGAAGGAAAACATCGTGAGGAAACCTGCACACCTGAGAGTTCTTCATAATGTTCTCGAAGGTGTGTGAGTCCGCCAATTCGCATTGGGCCAGCGTGGTGGACTATGGCCTATAACCCTTCTCTGAGAGGAGACCTGCGCTCAGTAGTGAGCTGTTGATGGGTTGCTAATGATGATGATGAATGATGATAAGCTGTATTGACTCTTGAATTGCGGTGTAATATTTTTTTGTATACTTACTTACTCTGTTTTTTAGAAAAGGGTTTGTTTATTACTTAATTAATCACATCTTGTAATAATACACTTGATATACCTATATCATACACTTGTTCGAACACGATAACGCAATTTAGGGACAAGTGAAACTGAATATTATATCAATAAAAGTTATAATAATATATACAGTCAGAAAGCGCTGTGTTTGAGCCCTGAGGGAGGTTGAAATGTTTAGATATATTAGGTACTAAGATATTATTATTTATTTATATAACAATAATTAACTAAGTACATAATTAATAGTAGGTACCAATTGCTTAGTACAAAAAACCGGCCAAGTGCGTGTCGGGACACGCGCAGTGTAGGGTTCCGTAGTTGAAAGTCTCTACATACATTTTGAGTTCCATGGTTTAAGGCGCTGTAGTCAGTCACGATCTTCATATCACAAGCCGAATGAAGATCGTCCGATTTAAAATCTATGGGTCATAATATTATGAAAAAAAAATTAGTTATAATTGATCGTATTTCTGGCCTGATGGCTGTTTCCTAAACACGATGACGCAAACTTTTCTCGATAGAAAAAAATTGCAAAGTTGACTCTGCAAATACATAAACTCCCATCGTTCTCTGTTATGCATACATTTATTTTGGTAAAATTATTTACAATTGTTTTTCATATTTTAATACAACAAATGGCTGTTTTAGATTTTATTTATTGCAACTGTTATAATTTTAATATTATCCATTACAATTTGTCACTTGGCCCTTCTATTCCCAGAAGCGACTTCTTTGTCTCTCCTACTCAATTAGACAGTGATCGCCGAGGCGTGCTGCTAGGTGGACCTGCGTCGCGCTGCGCTCGCTCGGCTATCAAATATTATCGTAAATTGTAATAATTGAAAATTGTTTATGTTTATACTGAAAACTATTATTTTGTATATTTTAGACTTTAGAGAAGTCAAATAGAGTGTACCTAATTATAAGTTTGTATATATTAAGATTGTAAATAATTTATCCATCAAAAAAGTTGTAAATAAGTAGGGACTGAGTAGTAGAGTAGACAAATTTTGAAAATGGGTCCGAAAAAAAGCAAAATCTAAGAATGTACAGTATAAAAAAATCGGCCAAGTGTGAGTCAGGCTTCGCTCTTTTAGGGTTCCGTTAAAAAAATTTAATTAAAATATTTCCATGTACCCATGGAAACATTTTAATTTAATTTTTTTAATTTAATTTAATTTTTATTATTTGTTGTTATAGCGGCAATAGAAATACATAATAATTATGTGAAAATTTCATTTGTCTATCTATTACGGTTTACGAGATACAGCCCGCTGACAGACGGACGGACGGACGGACAGCGTGGGCTTAGTAATAGGGTCCCGTTGGTAACCTTTGGGTACGGAACCCTAAAAATAACAAAAGCAGATGATGGAAGTTGTAAAGTAAGTAGGTACCTATTTCAATATTTTGTAAAGGATGATTTGTGTAACATGTAATGTAATGGATCATGAAATATCAATTTCATCATCAAGTAAGGTATCTAATAATGGTGGGATGCATCATGCAAAGTAAGTACATCATATAGGTACATCGTACAGTTTGGCTAATCAAATTGAGGTCAAATTGACGACCTCCCTGGCTCAGTGGTGAGCGCTGTTGTCTTATAACTGGGAGGTCTCGGGTTCGATTCCCGGCGGGGTCAATTTGGGAATTTATAATTTCTGAATTGTCTCTGGTCTGGTCTGGTGGGAGGCTTTGGCCGTGGCTAGTTATCACCCTACCGTCAAAGACGTGCCGCCAAGCGATTTAGCGTTCCGGCACGATGGCGTGTAGAAACCAATTAGGGGTATGGGTTGAATGTTCACTGCCATATCCCTTCCAAGTTAGCCCGCTACCATCTTAGACTGCATCGTCACTTACCATCAGGTGAGATCGCAGTCAAGGACTAGCTTGTCATCGAATAAAAAAAAAAAAAAAAGGTAGGTAGGTGGTAGTTAGGTACTTTATGGGTATGGGTAGGAGTAGGGGTTGGGGTAGAGGTAGGGGTAGAGGTAGGGGTAGGGGTAGTGGTAGTAGTAGTATTATTATATGTATACTTAGTGACATATTTAGTTCCTCTCACAATCTGTCCTTTTCTGCATATTACTTTTACAAAATAATGTCGATGTTTCACATCTGCCAGGCGTCCCACGACGGCTCACAATTTTTTTGTACCTAAAAGTGCCTAAAATTACAAGTGTAGATCACGATTCGCATGCGAAAGGATCCTTTCGCATCCTTGGTTCCGTAAGGATGCGCACGGATCCTTCCAGATCCTTACGCGTGCGAAAGCGTCTTTGGCAACTAGGGCAATGCATGAAGTGCCAAAAAGTATCGATATATCGAATCGATGAAATTAGTTTCTATCTCAAGTATGTGTGCAAACACAGGTGCACTTTTCCGCCATGTTGGAATTCTTTGATAATGGACGGATTACGTTCAAAATCGATATTTAGGCTTCCCTAGGGTCAAAAAGAAGAAATGGATGCCAAAATTAAAAAAAAGTCACCGCCATATTGAAATTCTTTGTTATTCGACCGATTTCATTCAAAATCGATATTCAGGCTTCTCTGGGGTCACGAAAGAGGAAATGGATGCGCAAATTTATAAAAGTCACCGCCATATTGGAATTCGTTTTTTATTGGACCGATTACGTTTCAAATCGATATTTAGGCTTCCCTGGGATCAAGAAAGAGGAAATGGGTGCCAAAATTTAAAAATGTCCCCGCCATATTGAAATTCTTTGTTATTCGACCGATTTCGTTCTAAATCGAAATTTGGGCTTTCCTGGCGTCGAGAAAGAGGAAATGAATGCCAAAATTTTAAAAAGTCACCGCCATATTGAAATTCTTTGTTACTGAACCGATTTCGTTCCAAATCGATAAAAATATCGATTTGGAACGAAATCGGTCTAGTAACAAAGAATTTCAATATGGCGGTGACTTTTGAAAATTTTGGCACCCATTTCCTCTTTCTGGACCCCAGGGAAGCCTAAATATATATTTTGAACGAAATCGGTCCAGTAAACAAGAATTTCAATATGGCGGTGACTTTTTAAAATTTTGGCACCCATTTACTCTTTCTTGACCCCAGGGAAGCCTAAATATCGATTTTGAACGAAATCGGTCCAGTAAACAAGAATTTCAATATGGCGGTGACTTTTTAAAATTTTGGCACCCATTTACTCTTTCTTGACCCCAGGGAAGCCTAAATATCGATTTATAATGAAATCGGTCGAATAACAAAGAATTTCAATATGGCGGTGACTTTTTAAAATTCTGGCACCCATTCCCTCTTTAAAATTCTGGCACCCATTCCCTCTTTCTTGACTCCAGGGAAGCCTAAATATATATTTTGAACGAAATCGGTCCAGTAACAAAGAATTTCAATATGGCGGTAACTTTTTTAAATTTTGGCACCCATTTCCTCTTTCTTCCCAGGGAAGCCTAAATATCGATTTGGAACGTAATCGGTCCAATAACAGCGAATTTCAATATGGCGGTGACTTTAAAATTTTGGCATCCATTCCCTCTTTCTTGACCCGAGAGAAGCCTAAATATCGAATTTGAACGAAATCGGTCCAATAACAAAGAATTTCAATATGGCGGTGACTTTAAAATTTTGGCATCCATTCCCTCTTTCTTGACCCGAGAGAAGCCTAAATATCGAATTTGAACGAAATCGGTCCAATAACAAAGATTTTCAATATGGCGGTGACTTTTTAAAATTTTGGCACCCATTTCCTCTTTCTTGACCCCAGAGAACCCTAAATATCGAATTTGAACGAAATCGGTACAATAACAAAGAATTTCAATATGGCGGTGACTTTTTAAAATTTTGGCATCCATTTCCTCTTTCTTGACCCCAGGCAAGCCCAAATATCGATTTATAATGAAATCGGTCGAATAACAAAGAATTTCAATATGGCGGTGACTATTTTAAATTCTGGCACCCATTCCCTCTTTAAAATTCTGGCACCCATTCCCTCTTTCTTGACTCCAGGGAAGCCTAAATATATATTTTGAACGAAATCGGTCCAGTAACAAAGAATTTCAATATGGCGGTATCTTTTTTAAATTTTGGCACCCATTTCCTCTTTCTTCCCAGGGAAGCCTAAATATCGATTTGGAACGTAATCGGTCCAATAACAGCGAATTTCAATATGGCGGTGACTTTAAAATTTTGGCATCCATTCCCTCTTTCTTGACCCGAGAGAAGCCTAAATATCGAATTTGAACGAAATCGGTCCAATAACAAAGAATTTCAATATGGCGGTGACTTTTTAAAATTTTGGCACCCATTTCCTCTTTCTTGACCCCAGAGAAGCCTAAATATCGAATTTGAACGAAATCGGTCCAATAACAAAGAATTTCAATATGGCGGTAACTTTTTTAAATTTTGGCATCCATTTCCTCTTTCTTGACCCCAGGCAAGCCCAAATATCGATTTATAATGAAATCGGTCGAATAACAAAGAATTTCAATATGGCGGTGACTATTTTAAATTCTGGCACCCATTCCCTCTTTAAAATTCTGGCACCCATTCCCTCTTTCTTGACTCCAGGGAAGCCTAAATATATATTTTGAACGAAATCGGTCCAGTAACAAAGAATTTCAATATGGCGGTATCTTTTTTAAATTTTGGCACCCATTTCCTCTTTCTTCCCAGGGAAGCCTAAATATCGATTTGGAACGTAATCGGTCCAATAACAGCGAATTTCAATATGGCGGTGACTTTAAAATTTTGGCATCCATTCCCTCTTTCTTGACCCGAGAGAAGCCTAAATATCGAATTTGAACGAAATCGGTCCAATAACAAAGAATTTCAATATGGCGGTGACTTTTTAAAATTTTGGCACCCATTTCCTCTTTCTTGACCCCAGAGAAGCCTAAATATCGAATTTGAACGAAATCGGTCCAATAACAAAGAATTTCAATATGGCGGTGAGTTTTTAAAATTTTGGCATCCATTTCCTCTTTCTTGACCCCAGGCAAGCCCAAATATCGATTTATAATGAAATCGGTCGAATAACAAAGAATTTCAATATGGCGGTGACTTTTTAAAATTCTGGCACCCATTCCCTCTTTAAAATTCTGGCACCCATTCCCTCTTTCTTGACTCCAGGGAAACCTAAATATATATTTTGAACGAAATCGGTCCAGTAACAAAGAATTTCAATATGGCGGTAACTTTTTTAAATTTTGGCATCCATTTCCTCTTTCTTGACCCCAGGCAAGCCCAAATATCGATTTATAATGAAATCGGTCGAATAACAAAGAATTTCAATATGGCGGTGACTTTTTAAAATTTTGGCACCCATTTCCTCTTTCTTGACCCCAAGGAAGCCTAAATATCGATTTTGAACGTAATCGGCCCAATAACATAGAATTTCAATATGGCGGGGACTTTTTAAAATTATGGCAGGCATTCATTTTCTCTTTCTCGACCCCAGGGAAGCCCAAATATCGATTTTGAACGAAATCGGTAGACTAACCAAAAAAAAAAAATTAAAAAAAAATAATTAAAAAAAGCATGTTATTGTATTTGGTTAGGAATTGAACCTGTATAAATTTTTTTTGATTATCTATGAACATGAACTGGAACCATGCTAACTGAGCCAAATAAAGTATAATAGGATTGACGAAAATAAGTTACAGTACCTATTAAGTTTAGATAAATAACCAGTTTTGTCAGTCGGGAGTTGTTTCCCGCCAGAGTTGCTTCGCGCCATTTCTGCGCTTCGCACGGGGCGCCCCGCGGTGGGCGGGACTACGACTCCGCTCCTTCTCCTGCTTCACCCCCTCAAATACCTAAACTTTGTCTGCCTCCTCGCCAATACTATAATATACTACAAAATATGCAACTTACACTACGTGTAATATCTAGCTTAGAAAAACCGATATAACTCCTTCACTAATGAACCCTACTTAGCCGTGATAGTTTTCCTTTAAAATTCATTATATATACTACTGCTGTGAATTTTTTCTTGTATCCTATATACAACCATTTAGCTGGCAGAGGGGGGGGACACTTGACTCTAATAAAATTTAGCACTTTAAAATATCATATTTCACAAACGGATCCCTGAATTGAAAAATATAGAGATATATAAGATCAATTGTCAATAATTGCGTCGATAAAATTACCTAGCTGACCCAGCGAACTTCCCTGGGTTGGGTTGGTTGGGTTACCCTTATCATTTAGGGGTATGAAAAATAGATGTTGGCCGATTCTCAGACCTACCCGATATGCACACAAAATTTCATAAAAATCGGTCCAGCCGTTTCGGAGGAGTTTGGTAACAAACACCGCGACATGAGTATTTTATATATTAGATTTTCCCGCCGAATCTATTTAGTTGAATGTTCAAGTATTATTATTTTGAAATTATAATACAATAATAATTAAAAGAATTTCCTAAGTAGTATCTCGAAGGAGGTTTCATAAAAAGATAAGCACATATTTAACGCAAGAGTGAATAGTTATCTTCTAGGCAAACGCGCTCCAACCTCATCAGTACTTTTCATCATTGATTTGATTGATTTTCGTCAAATGCAAGCCAAACTCGCAAAAAAAATTATTCTCTTAAATCTTTTACAAGGTTGTGCTTTAATTACAATCCGTGGTAATTAAAAACGCCCTGTTTTAATACTATAAATCCGTTACTGAGCCATGAATGTACTCAACATAGGTATAGGCCCGATTGAGAACTACCCGCAACTTTTTGCGCATGTAACCAACCAATGCGGAACTTTTCCCTACATTTTCTATTACCTATTGTTTTTACCGCAGACGGTAGACCATTGCGATTTCGTACTTTAGAATAGAATAGAATAGAAATATTTTTCATACAAATAAACTTTTTTACAAGTGCTTTTGAATCGTCGATGAGTCTACCACTGGTTCGGAATGCCCTTCCTGACGAGAAGAACCAGCAAGAAACTCGGCGGTTGCTCTTTTCAAAACAAGTCTACAATTCAATAGATACTATGCTATGTATGCAGTGTTTCCACAATGAGTTCCACAAAAGCATACCTAATTATAATTATATTATTTTATTATAATACAACACGTTAAGACGGGCAGACAGACAGCAGCCCCATTCCCGCTGGTGGAACCCGTTCACGAGCATGACGCATGATCCAGCCATTGCTTCGCTCAACCAAATTTGAGGGAACGTAACAACCCGCATCACACGACATCACCACAGAAATGTTTAAAGAGGACGTGACATGCTTAGGCTACCCATGTTAAGGCATCGAATTGATATTCAAATACTCATTTTAAGACATGATTTAAAGTTTAACCAGAAGCTTTAATAGTTAAACACTTAGGGTGAGCTCTATAGATGGCACACTCACTCAGCTTAGACTCAAGACTGAGTTAAAACGGGACAGATTTACGTCAGGACATATTTGTGTCTCATTTTAACTCTATCTTGAGTCTTGAGCAAAGCCAGAGTACGATCTCGAGATCTCAGCATGGCTAAACATAGATTTAGGATTGATAGCGCAGTTGCGAAGCGATTACCAATCCCAACCGACAAACCCAATTAATTTTTAGCCTGATCTAGGAATCGAACCCGGGACCTCGTCACTTGCAATCTAAACATGCCAACCATTAGACCAACGAGGCAGTTATTTATAAATAAACACAATAAAGCAATCTCCGTGTCCCATTTTCACGTCCATTTCGTCTTTCAGGGGCTGACCGAGCGGCGAGCGGCCCGAATGCTGTTTTATGGAGAAGTGCACTTACAACTACAGTCATGGTGAGTCTTTATGAAGTGATAATGGCGGTGGAAACTCAAATATGGGCGCGGGGAAGTGATAAATTGCTTGTTTATTTAGATCAATACCGTAATAAGTAGGTACTACCCTTACTCTGTGATGATACATAGTTTGCAATAAAATATGTTGCACACCTAGATCAAAAGCCAGACAGGTCAAAAATAGGTAGGTATGTTGTGAAATGTGACCTAAAATAAAATTGAGTTTCAAGATTTTTTTTGTTTTTTGTTTTTGAGATTGAACAGGGACCTTATTTAAGTTGTCTGTGTGCGATATTTATTATTGAGGTATTATATCCATCATCATAATGATCTCAACCAATGAACGTCCACGGCTGGACATAGGTCTCTTCAAATTATCGCAGCATTACCGATGGGCCGATTACTGGGCCGCCTGTATCTAGTGGCTGCCAGCGACTCGTCTGAGAACCTCCTTCCACCTAGTGGGGGGGTCTACCAACGCTGCAGCTCTCGGTGCGGGGTCGCCACTCGCCATCCCAGCACCTTGGGAGCTCAACGCCTGTTATAGTTCTTTGAGTCGAGCCATATAAATAAGGTATATTAGTTATGGGCAAGTGCTGTACCTATGGACGCTTGTACCTGTGGACACAAACGATTCTGTCGAAACTAGCAACCCTAAAATTCAAATTTGAATGCGACCGTACAGCTTTGTCTATGGTTGACACTTCGCAACAAACGCATTCTGCTTGCTGTTTTCTTCGTGGATAATGGACGTAGTCGTAATTCCTAGTTCCATGGGATAATGCCTCTAGAGCAATGATTTATTTCCAAAAGATCTAGTTCTAATTAATTCGTGCCTCTAGCATTTCCTTTTTTCCAAAACATAATCTCTAAAAGAAATATGATAACCCAAAAACCCAAAAAACAGACGACTATCAGACAAGTTTGATAAGTTTTTAACAAAAAAGAAAATAATAGAAGCATAGATATACTTTTCCTCTAAATTTTGATATAAAAATTTTTGAGATCTGACCAGTTTTGAAGAAGGAAACAGAAGAATGCGAAACGTCTTTTGGTCAAGGCTTTTGTAGGTAAAATCAGCCTGAGCTGCAGTTGTTCCTTTTCGTAGTTTACGGGGACAGGTTGGAGGTAGGTGCGACGGTAATAGTTTCTTCAAATACCTATTTTTCATATTCCTTGGGACTAGAGTTCCCTCTTAAAAACGTTATTTTAAATAAATAAAAAATATCAGTCAAATACCCTTTGCAAATATCCAATTTGTTGCCACAACACATATAAATAAAAAAATTATTTATTATGTTCTGTGTTTGTTGCAGTGCGGCGGTAGCTACATGATCAATCAATTAGAATACTAATTAACTAACAACGTAATATAAGTAGGTATTATATCCACATTATCGCAGCGTTGGCCTTTTTACCCCACTACGGCAAACTGGTAAAGTGGTGAGCGTTGTTATATTAGGTATAAGTTCGAGGTCTCAGGTTTGATTCCCAGCGGGGACAATGTGGAATGGCAAAGTACTCTGCTATACCCATTCCAAGTTAGCCCGCTACCGTCTAAGACTGAATCGTCTCTTCCTTCGAGTGAGATTGCTTTGATTGATTAATAAAATAGCCTAAATAGTCGGCAAGTACTTAATATTAATATAAATTATTATACATCTTACCATCATCTTACAATACTAAGGCCCGATTTCACCAACGTAAAATAAGTCTTATCCGAGGGTAAATTTGATATTTTGTCAGTATTTTCAATACAAAAACTGTCAGAACGCCCAATTTATACCTAGGATAAACGTCAGTCGACGTTGGTGAAATAGGCACTTAGAGATCCAATCTTTAGGCTTCTTTTATAATAGGTATCTACACCCGAAGTTCTCCCTAAGCTCTAGCCGTATTTCTATTTAATCGACTCCAAAATGTTTCATCTTTTTGTCTACACATACCTACGTCGAGCAGCTGGATTCTGTCAGCGTTAATTTTGTGGTGAAGTAGATGATAGGTGAATTCAGTTTTCAGGTTCCGATGAATATCGTGTATTTTAATGTGCAAGGGATATGACTGATATTATTTACTAGATGATGCCCGCGACTTCGTCCGCGTGGATTGAGGTTTTTGATTCCCGCGGGAACCTTTTAATTTTCCGGGATAATGTACCTATGTGTTAATCCAGGGTATAATCTATCTCCTTTCTAAATTTCAGCCAAATCCGTTAGGTAGTTTTTGTGTGAAAGAGTAAGAAACATAGACAGACACACATACAAACTTTCCCCTTTATAAAATTAGTGTGATGAAATTTATTATATAAACATTAGAAGTAGAACTCATAATTATTAGGAAAAAATTGGATTTTGTTAATAAATTATAGTGAAGTAATAACGTGCAAAATAAATGCAATTAAAATAGTATCTTTAGGTACTATAAATAACCCATGCTCTCATACCTTTGCTTTGTGAAAAAGCTTTCGTTATTTCCATTTATATCTCTCAACGCTCAGTTAATAGGCCTCTAGCTCATTATGTTGTTATTTGTATGAGATTATGTAAAAATAAAATGGTTGTGAAAAACAGGCGAGATGAAAGTATTGGTATTTTAATGTAACGAGCCAAACCCTATTTTTAGGCAAAACTGAAGTTGTTAAGTCTGCCAAGTGCGCTATGGTATGAGACCAAGGCCTATACTAGCAAGGCTCAGCAATTTTTTGACGTGCTAACGTCAAAAAATTCGACATCGCGGAACAAGCGATAGAGAGGCACGATCGGCCCAGGCGTTGGCTTAGAGAGCTCCCTCCGCCGCCCGCCAGTCAACGTCAATGTTTCTTTATGACGTTATCACGTAAAACTATCGTCCGTAAACCGACTTTACAGACAACCAATTTTTTATAAGTGCTTTTGAATCGGTCGATGTGTATACCACTGGTTCGGAATGTCCTTCCTGCAGAGAAGAACCAGCAAGAAACTCGGCGGTTTTTCAAAACAATTTCTTCTCAATCAACTCCTTACTTTCTGAAATACTTAAGTACTTAGGGTGAGATCTATATAGATGGCACTCTCACTCAGCTCAGACTCAAGACAGAGTTAAAACGAGACAAATCTATGTCAGGACATATTTGTATCTCATTTAAACTCTATCTTGAGCCTTAAGCAAAGCTAGAGCACGATCTATAGATCTTAGAGTGAAACACACCTAATGAACAAGACGATGTAGAATATCGCACTACAACAGTTAATGGTAAGAAGATTAAACGCTGAGCTCGTAGCTTAATAAATAGTTCAGGTATTACCTCGTTTAAGTTGCTAAGATATTACTATCTCTAAGTAGTACGCGTAAGTGTTGTATGTAACTATGTAGGTAACTAACTAGTCTTACTTATACTAAAACACGTGTTGAGTTCGTTGTACTAAAAATGTTGAATGTGTGCTGGTTTGTCTTTCAATCACGCCGCAATAGAGCCACGGATCGACGTGTTTTTTGCAGGGCTATAGTTGAAGACCTGGAGTGACATACGCTACTTTTTATCCCGGAGAATCAAAGAGTTCCCGAGGGATTTTAAAAACTAAATCCACGCGGATGAAGTCGCGGGCATCAGCTAGTATCATCATCATCATTAGCAACCCATCAACGGCTCACAACTGAGCGCAGGTCTCCTCTCAGTGAAGGGTTATAGGCCATCACGCTGGCCCAATGCGAATTGGCAGACTTCACACACCTTCAAGAACATTATGAAGAACTCTCAGGTGTGCAGGTTTCCTCACGATGTTTTCCTTCACCGTTGAAGCAAGTGATATTTAATTGCACAAACGCACTTGACTCTGTCAGAGGTGCGTACCCGGGATCGTACCTGCGACCCCCCGAATAGGAGACCACAGTCCTAACCACTAGGCTATCACTTCAGCTATATTATAGCTTTAATATAAATTAGAACTTAGAACCTGATAGTATTTTGATTTTAGAGAAAAGTGCTTTTTCGCATAGCCCGATAAAAAGCGGGCTTATTCTGTAAAAGCTGCATCAATCATTGCTACAGTATCAAAGCTGTGCTGATTGGCTGAATTTATCGCGGACTTTCTGCAACAATGCCTTTTAGCCAATAGCGAGTGAGTATCAGCCAATCAGTGGCGATTGTAATCGTCACACTGTATAGCAATCATTTTTAGGGTTCCGTACCCAAAAGGTGCCAACGGGACCCTATTACTAAGCCTCCGCTGTCCGTCTGTCCGTCCGTCTGTCAGCGGACTGTATCTCGTAAACCGTAATAGGTAGACAGTTGAAATTTTCACAGAGTGTGTATTTCTATTGCCGCTATAACAACGAATAATAAAAATAAAATTAAATTAAAAATAAAGTGGGCTCCCATACATGGAAAAGGAGTCGAAATAAAATTTTATTTTTTTACCCTAGCATGTGGGGTGTCATTGTCTAGAACTCATTAAGTAGAGTTCAAATTTATTTTTTATTATTTTTTAGCTACAAAAATGAAGAAATGGGGGGCCGTCAAAGTTTTCGGTTTTGGACCACTTTTGTTACGGGGTCTAAGTATCTCAAAAACTTAACTACTTAGGAATTTGAAATTTTGGTATATTATATTATATAGTGTATTTAAACAACAAATAATGAAAACACTGGTTTATAATGGTTTGTAAGTTTCCAAAACAAACGAGCATAATTTAGTACTTTCTAAGAACTAAGATATCTAAATATGTATCTAGTTTTAAAAAATGATTTTTTCATATGTACGGAACCCTAAAAGAGCGAGGCCTGACTCGCACTTGGCTGATTTTTAGAGAATCGCACCAGTCTCATACCCGCAAGAGTCAAGACCAACACATAAATGAGGAGCTCCGTGACTTCGTAGGGTGTAGTCTATGTCATTGGGTATGAGTGACAAAGACATTGCTGTACGAATCTGAGGCTGGCTAATTCTCTTTTTTGGGATTGATTTGTAATATTATATAACGACTAACGTAACTAATGTACCTACTTATTTAAATTAATTGCATAAAACTTCTTTGAAGTTTAATTTCGAAAAGCTTTACATGGTTATAAGTAGGGACCAACAAACCGTTAAACATCTTACAAATTGCTCGCTCTTTTAAAAAGCGCTTACTAAGATTTACTCACTTTTGTGATAGCAGTTAATAATTTTTAAAAATCCCGCCTTCAGCCACAGTGACTGGCAAAACAAGCGCCTTTAATGTTTATACTTCCTTCCTTTCTTACACTCGAGCTAATCCGAGAACACTCTTAGCAAATGAAAGACTGTTGTACACAAAGAGTTATAATGAAGTTGCGTCTAGAGATTTATTCTAAAGTTTTTCATCTTCTCGTCTTTATCCTGGGATTTGTTTCCTTAAGTAGGCCAGTCCGCCCGTTTTGCGTGCATAATTATTAACTGATTTAAAATTAACATTGGCTTATTTTATGGTACTGTTTGATACTTCAGAAGGTCAAGCTTATTGCATAGCAAGTTTTAGCGACATTGCTTTTACTCAAAGTATATTTTAAGAATCATCATCATTAGCAACCCATCAACGGCTCACTACTGAGCGATGGTCTCCTCTCAGAGAAGGGTTACAGGCCATAGTCCACCACGCTGGCCCAATTGGCGGACTTCACACACCTTCAAGAACATTATGAAGAACTCTCAGTTGTGTAGGTTTCCTCACGATGTTTTCCTTCACCGTTGAAGCAAGTGATATTTAATTGCTTAAGCGCACTTGACTCCGAAAAGTCAGCGGTGCGTACCCGGGATCGAACCTGCGACTCCCCGAATAGGAGACCACAGTCCTAACCCCTAGGCTATCACTATAATATGTATGTATAATTTAAGCATAAATAGATATAAAAGAGCTTGTGCTGAGAGTTTATAGTGAGAGTGGTAGCTTCTAAGTGTTTAAAATAGAATCAATATTTTTACTTTAGGTGTGAGTTAGTGACATTATAAATATTATACGTATTAACAACATAATTATATTATTATCAACTTACGTTCGACTAAAGTTCAACTAAATATAGCAAAGGTCCACATAATTACAAAGGTAACCTTTCGCACCTCCGAACTGACATTTTACGAACTAATGTTGTAGAGTTAATCAATAGAGTTGACGTACGTTCCTTTGATACAATACAAGTTTCATTCAATGAAAAGCTATTTAATTTCAAGATAATCAAACATATTGGCTAATTTATAGAACTATTTTATGATCGGACTATTTATTCAGGAACTCCCTTAACTCGAAACCTTTGTGATAGAGGCAATCGCTCTTGTCTATTCTTCTGGTTTGGAATGCTGATTCTACCGATAAAAGTCAATAGATAGGGGCTTACCAACCCTCTTTGTAATATTTTTTCCATTACGAAAAACTATCAACCTACTTTCCTACTTTTCAATAAAATATCGAAAGTGTTTAGGGGTACTTACCTACGTACTTACCTATATCTATATTAATAAAAAAATGGAAATTTGTAACTATTAGGGATTTAATTTTAGCACAAATGCATGCCTTGTTATAATATAACTACACAATGGTAAGGTATATAATAAGGTATATAATATTTCTATTACGAAACTAACTACATTTACATCTTATTGAACAAAATATTTCTGTAAATTAAAACAAAGGTCTATTATGTATTATGAACTTATTCTCACCAATCTATATATATATAAAAGAAAGTGGTGTTAGTTACACTATTTATAACTCAAGAACGGATGAACCGATTTGGCTGAAAATTGGTGGAGAGGTAGCTTAGAACCAGGAGACGGACATAGGATACTTAAAAAAAAAAAGAACAGAACAGCGGATTGATGCGATTTTTGGCATGGGTATAGTAATGGATGTAGTAGTGGTTCCTCAGAGCGGGAGAGCTACTTTTTATCTCGGATAATGAAAGAGTTCCCGCGGGATTTTTGAAAACTAAATCCATGCGGACGAAGTCGCGGGCATCAGCTAGTATGTATATAAATCTGAGTGTATGTCTGTTTGTTTGTTACTTTTGACATCTCAGCTTCTTACCGTGAGTTCTAGTGAGTCCTAGCCAACTCAGAGCACACTCTACAGATCTCAGCCAAAAAATAGAAAAAAGTTGTAGAAAAGATAAGAAGCTCAGGTGCAGTCGCGGGAAACAGTTAGTAAACAAATTAATATCCGCTGACCTATAAAACTGAACGTTAAGCTGTGATTAAACTACGAAATATATTAAACCGCTGCTCGTTATCCCGACGTTTTAATTATAACCACAGAAATCAGGATCGCTTTTCGTATTCCACGTACTTAGTAATAGGAACCTACTAAGCCGCTTACGGACTCATCGAAAATTAGATTTGCGCTTATCATTTTAGTTATATATAGGTAAAAAGATTATTTTAACATTTTATATAACACACAGTAGGTATTAAGTTTTATGTAATAAATATTTTATTATTATCTGCATTACATAATGTAATGCAGATAATAATAAAATATTTATAAAATGAAATATGTAATTTAAATTGTAGGTACCTACTCTACCGTAAATCTATATTCTTATTTTTCTTTGTCAACCGATAAACGTCCGCTGCTGGACAAAGGTCTCTTGCATGGACTTCCATAGGCCTCGGTCTTGCGCCGCCTGAATCCAGCGGCTCCCTGCAACTGGTCTGATGTCGTCGGTCCACCTAGTGGGGGGGTCTGCCAACACTGCGCTTCCTGGTGCGTGGTCGCTACTCCAGCACCTTGGGACCCCAACGACCATCAGCTCTTCGAACTATGTGCCCGCCCATTTCCACTTCAGTTTCGCGATTCGCTGAGCTATGTTGATGACTTTGGTTCTCCTACGGATCTCCTCATTTCTGATTCGATCCCGCAGGGACACTTCGAGCATCGCCCGCTGAGCGATCCTGAGCCTACTTATGAGGCCCTTATAGTTAGCGACTATATGTCTCGGATTTTTATATTAACTTACAAAAAATATTATTATTATTATTAATGTAGCTACCTGAAAAATTAACACACGGAAATTCTTAAAAAAGCATTACTTTATAAAACACTAGTAGGTATATAGTGAAAAAATATTTCTCCATTTAAAATATGGAATATAGTTTGGAAAACTGGACATACAAAAAGCGTTCATTCCTTTTATAGCCGTTTGATATAAAACAGCTTTTTCATACATTGAACATTCTCTAAGCTTGCTCTTTTAAAGCTTTTAGTGGAATGCAGTACCTACCAACCTATATACCTATCTTGATTTTTAATGGCATGTAGTAGGTATGTAGGTACCTTGATTTTTATTTAAAGGCAATGTAAGTATGTCATACAATTTATATGGCGTTTATTTGCATCAAATGTGCCTGTTAATCTGTTTGTTTGGGCTATGTCCTTTTCACGGTCTAAACGCTTAACGACCTTAAAAATTCTTACAGGATAGCTTGCATCCTGAATTCCTGAAGATCGACATAAAGCTTACAGGTCAAACTGTTAAACTTTAAAACACCCCTCATATCAGTCGGTGGTTATAAGAGGACAAACCAATAATAAATAATACTTTTTAGATTGAGAATTCGTCGACAAAGGTTCTGATCCGTTTAGCTCAAGCCGTAGAAAATCGTGACTTCCATTTCAATGTCAGTGAAGGCCGTCCAACAATCAATGTTGCAAAACTTCAGCGATTGGCTCTCCAAACTCATATCAAATTTCGCGAAGCGTTTTCTCCCGGGCCACTGCACATTCTCTTGAAACGTTAAGCCTGGACCATACAAGGTTAAAGGTGCGGACTGAAAACAGAATGGTCGACGGTTTGATCCCCATCCGTTGCAGTATTGTCGTAGGTACTCCCTCCTAAGACAAGCTTAGATGGAGGGGAGAGGATAATATCTCTCTCTCTCCTGGTGTTGTTGCAACCTCGTGCGGATTAATTACTTCCGTCGGCTTCTATCGCAGGCCAGTCTCGCAATTGTGTGAAAGGAGATGGGCGAATTCCATAGCGTTTCTGACCCAGACGAACTGAACTGAACACTGAACGCCCACGTTCACGAATCAAACTTCTCATACTTGTTCTAGCAAACCAGACTAACAAAAAATTAATCAAAATCTATCAAATAAAGTTGGGAGAAAAAAGATATTCACTTGTCTTGCCATGTAACTGTTATTTATAATGTGTACTTGTGAATAATTATATTTTTGATCCCCATCTTCTAAAAATGGGGGTTTACACAGAAAAATACTCTGTAAATATTAATTAAAAATTAAATGTTTTCTGAATCTGAACTTTTTTTAAAAATGCTGGGTCAAAATTCGCCTACCTCCTTTCCACTAGGATTCCCTCAGCTGGTCTGCCCATCTGGTTGGTGAGCGGCCTCTCGATCTTTTGCCCTCGGTGCTGCCTGTCACATTAAGTAAGAGGATAATATTACTTGGTTAATATTCTTTAAAAAGCCGCACGAGTAGGTAAATAATATTATTATGCCCTACGCGGCTTCTGGAAGTTTCAGTACAATCCCACTTTCAGTTCGCTAATGGTGTAATTTAGTTTAGGTTTAGTAGTACCGTGTATTACTTATTACTTATTCCCTAATAATATCCTTGCTAATATTATAAATGCGAAAGTGTGTTTGTTTGTTGGTTTATCCTTCAATCACGCAGCAAAGGAGCAATGTGATTTTTTGCATGGGTATAGTTGAAGACTTGGAGAGTGACATAAGCTAAAATCTAACTCCATCTGCTAAAGTTGCGGCTACATTATCGTGCGAACATTCGTATCAAGTTGTCGCGATAAACCGCTGTCTCATTCTATCACCGCGGCTACATAATCGTGCTAGTTCACCCGAACAAGACCCGAACTCATTCGCGACACAACGAACTACTACTAGGGTAATAAGAAATAAAACAATCACTTTGTATCCTTCCAACTAGTTCTTACATTCATTTCACTAACTCAGTGATATTAAAGCTGCCGTAGATTGCTGGAAAACCTCAACGATTGGTTTTCGAATCTCGTTTCAAATTTAAAGGAGTTGTTGGTACAGTTTAACTGCACTTGTTCTCGGAAGGTTATACACAACCTCCGCAGGCAAAATTGATTTCGCTTTTTCAAGTTGCATTCAAAGATTCTACCAAAGAGATCTATGTATATAGAGCGGCCGCGGCAATTCGAAATAAGAACTGTGTCGCAGATTGTGATTGCGCGGGCTGAGGTAGAGAGGGGAGCCGGCATGGTGAATAAGGTTGCAAATCGTCATTAAATCAACGCGGGCGCGTGTCGCAGAGGCGTGAAGGGTGTGCTGGGTGCGGGAGGAATAATTTTTTATTTTTTATCTAGTGTAACGAATAGCGATGTTGTTAACTAACATTCATTTAGTAACTATACTTTTTTGTTACTTACTTGAATATGGAATTTAGAATTTGTGAAGAAATTCTTTAACCACAATATAGGCATTGTTGGCTTTTCAATTCGCAATTAGGTACCTAAAACCTTAGGTAAAATCCTACCTAAAAAGATTTATCGCATAAATAGCGCCCGCGTCCGTACATTTCGCGAATGCCACGGCCACTCTTACTGTAGAGAACAGAATTCAGTCAGAATTCAGTTGAACATGTTAAGTGTTCATATCCAGTAGGTACTACATATACATCAGTGGATTCTACCCGATGCCTGTTTGTATAGTCGAATGAGTTTGTATGCTCGGTGTATGTATAGTGTATGTACCTACTGTATAGTGGGGCACGTGGATATAAGCGAGTAATGGGTCAAGAATTTTCACCTTGACATTGCTTGGATGTGGTTCGTTCATTTTCTTTTTGCGGCCTACCTTTCAATAAATAGAAAGAGAAACGAGCGTCATACATACCTACTGCTGATGTAGCTTTTCTATATTCTTGAAAACTACGTATTTAGACAGTAATATGGATGGATAGTAGTTTTAGTCATAGATTAAGGATTGGTAGTCGCTTCGCACCTACTAGATGCCTTCGGCGTAATAGTGAATTGCGGCAAAATTAATAGTCGGCCTGAACTTATGTTCCCATAGTCTCGTAGCAACCAATGTTTGACGTTTTCAAACAAACTGTGATATAACATTGCCGCATTTAAGGAGCTATTGTTTGTAGGGAGGGCGGTATCTAGTAGCGACTAAGCTACCAATTCTAAATATGGTTTTAGTTGAGTTCCTAGCTTTTGCCTGCAACTTCGTCCGCGTGATATGTAAGAATCCCGCGGGAAGCTCTGTTAAGCTATTGCATAGCTTTTATCGCGGGCTTTGAACTAGTAAAAACAGTTTGAGCGCGGCGACCGAATCAAGAAATTCCGTAACGAAAAAACCTAACGCCGTCGTTCAGTAAGCGTTCAACATTTTAGAGGTTCTCAAGTAGCTCTATTTGGCGCAGTGGGCGAGCGGCCGCTTTCTTTACCGTATGGTGTATGATGTCGCAGGTTCGAATCTCACTCGCGAAGTAGTGACAGTTCGCTTTTCTTTTTTGTTTGTTTTTTTGCATAATTTTTATTATGCAAAAAAAAATATTGCATAAATATTATAATTGCATAAGTTGATAAAAAATGCTATGCAATAGCTTTACCGCGGCAGTCACCGAGTGCCACTTAATTTTTTTTTAAATAGGATATTATATGTAAAATAGGATATTTCCTGCTTCACTCTCCAAGTCCTCAACTGCACTCATGCAAACATTCACGACGATCCGTTGCTCCATTGCTGCGTGATTGAAGCACAAATCAACAAACACTCTTCCGCATTTGTAATAAAATATTTAAATATTAGTAGGTACAAAAGGATGGGCCTCATAAGAGAGTTGAGTCACTGCGGGCTTTCCACTATATGCTCGAAATCTCTGTACCTACGTGATCGTATCATGATTGAAAAATTAGGAGGTAACCTACATGCTCTACAAGGTGCGCAAGCTAGAAGTGTTAATTGGAAGGGCATATAGTTCGAAGGTGCAAGTCCAAAGGTGCTGCAATGGTGACCTCGCAAGTTGAAGCGCAGTGTGAGCATACCACTCGTACCAGGCAAACCTTCCACTGACTTGGATAGACGACATCTAACAAGCTTTAGGGAATCACTTAATACCTACAAGCGGTGTAAGACCGCGCCATGTGAAAGACCCTTTAAAAACCTATATCCATAGCTGGACATAATCTATCGATAGACGATATCTCTCAACATATCGACATCCACTTCTGGACGTAGGTCCAAGGCACACTATCTTCAAGTAAAGATTTTTATGTAAACCTGTGAAGATGATAATTCTACTGGCGCAATTAGAATGCCATTAGCCTAGTTTTTCGTATTAGTTTACAATTTGCGATTAACCAAATTAAATTTGAATTTCGCGGTCTGACCCGTATAATCATCCTTAAGTCTTCAGACTTCACAGCACTTATCGGAAGATATATCCTATTCAAGCAACATGCATCCATCATAATTAGTAGGTAAGTATGTCGGTTAATTTTCCACAAAATTATGTAAAAAAGCAAGGCCTAACCAAAGAAATAAATTTTATTGAATTTAAATGCGAGTCTTGCAAAACATTCAGAGCTTGCCCAAATTTCTCGACTTGCCAAATTAATTTCACTGAGTTCAGCGTTATTTCACCGACCGAGGTTTTAAGAGTTGCCCATTGTGTTTAGGAGAGGCCGCCGGAAAATTAATTTGCTAACGTTTTTTATTTTTAACCCACAATTTAAGGAAACTTCACTGTCGTTTCGGCAAACAGCTTAATGGAAAGATATAATTTACTAGAAAAAAGCAATAATTTATAAACGACTAACGAAAAAATACAAAAAGAGGAGGTTCTCAAATCGACGCGTATTTTTTTTATTGTCGATGTTCTACTCCATATATCCATCAAATCTTAAGTGATTTCAAATTTTTTTTATTTGAAAGGGCGTATACAGATACGCCCTTTCAAAGTATTTTATTTTTTATTTAAATGGGACCTACAGAGGTAGGTCCCATTTAAATTTGGTGAAGATCTGATGAATATTTTCGGAGATGCAGGACGGAACTCCTCGATGAACCTGAAATCCGAAAATCGATCAGAGTATGTGTAGGCTTTTGACAATGCCTAGCCTAATGCTTACCATACATTCATAAGCTGAATTTCTATTTATGGTACAGGTACGTTGAAGTCGGACGAGCGTTGCAGTTTCATAGTTCTATTGAGGCCCGCCCGACTTCAACATACGTGTACAAACTGCAATTATTTTATACTTTTCAGTGGCGTTTGAAGTCGGTTTTTTTAAAAGAATTTTTATACAATATTATTATGTTCTGATAACTGCTTAAGATATTGAGTTTTTTTGACGTGATAACGTCTTATAAATCGATGAACACCGGCTGCACGCACGAAGGGTGCAAGCGAGAGCGCGGAACAAGCGATAGAGAGGCACGATCGGCCCAAGCGTTGGCTTGTGCAGCCCGCCAGTCATCGTCAATATTTCTTTATGACGTTATCACTTATCACGTAAAACTATCGTCCGTAAACCGACTTTACAGACAACCAATTTTTTTTCATACTGTGTATGTTTCAACCCTTAAAATAATACGGGCAGCGGTTTCAATAGAAATTTCTTTTACTGCCTTTTTATATGCGAGTAACTGGTATCTGCATTCGCAAAAGGAAAAATTTTATAAATATGAAGCGAAGCAGGATAATGGAGTTTTGCTGAAAATCCTTAGTAATGATAATGTACCTACCACGCCAGTAAAATTCGTTCGGCAAATTGACGACAGACTCAGGTACTTAAATATAAAAGGATCTTTTGGCGATCTTATTGCATTTGTATTTGCTTTTAGAGTCGACAGGCAAAGACAATCCGACCTGCGTCTGTTCTACACTACAGGTTCTACAATGTTGCAACAAAATACCTAAATGTTAGCTACCTACTCCACTTAGGACACCATGTCATTTTACACACTTTTATTATATATTCTGTGACTATGTCTATTGTATGAGGTCCACATTGTTTACTAGGTGATGCTCGCAACTTTTTAGTTTTTAAAATCCAGCGGGAACTCTTTGATTTTCTGGGGTAAAAAGTTGCCTAGTTATCTGTTCTGGTCCTCAACTGTACCTACTTATGTAAAAATTACGTCGATTCGTAGCTCTGTTGCACCATGATTGAAGGACACGCCAACAAACCAACAAACACACTTTCGCATAATTCTAATATTGTTTATAAATACGAAAGTGTGTTTGTTGGTTTGTCCTTCAATCACGCCGCAACTGAGTGTTCTACGGATCGATGTGATTTTTGGCATGGGTATAATTGAGGACCTGGAGAGTGACATAGACTATTTTTTATCCCGGAAAGTTCAAGAAAGAAAGTAGTATCAACGAGTTCTCATTCTAGAACAGACCTGAGGCCAGTTGTGGGCCAAAGTTGGGTTAAGATGAACGAATGTATGACTTTTTGGAACTAAGTTCCTTATCCCGATAAGGAACTTAGTTCCAAAAGGTACGGACTTGGAGGATGGGGCTAAGCGAAAAAAATTGTAAGAATTTTTCCGTTACGACCTTAGTGTGTTGCCTTCGTTTATCACACACGTAACACGTTCCGTCATAGCTTTTGTGTCGTAGCGGCTAAACGAATGAGTGAAACAGCTATCGGTTCGGGGGTTCGAATTCTGACTTAAGATTATTATTTTTTTATTTTATTTATTTTAATTATTAATAATAGACATTAAAAGGAACTTCGTTCCAACCGAATTTTCCACGACACTCACGCGTTTTTTATCTTGTTTCAGAGTTTGATGGCTATAGTCAAGTTCGGATACACCTTAGTGGTGGTGTCGTTCCTGTTAATGATATGGGCGTCCCTAGCAAGGGCGTTAGAAGTAAGTGTTACTGTTTATTATACATCATCATCATTAGCAACCCATCAACGGCTCACTACTGAGCGCAGGTCTCCTCTCAGAGAAGGGTTATAAGCCATAGTCCACCACGCTGGCCCAATGCGAATTGGCGGACTTCACACACCTTCGAGAACATTATGAAGAACTCTCAGATGTGCAGGTTTCCTCACGATGTTTTCCTTCACCGTTGAAGCAATTAGTGATATTTAATTGCTTAAACGCACTTGACTCTGAAAAGTCAGAGATCGATCGCGGGATCGAACCTGCGACCCCCCGTTTAGGAGACCACAGTCCTAACCACTAGGCTATCACTGCTTCATTAGTTCAGTAGTAGTAGTTTATTATACGCGTAGTAATAAAATAACAGTATTGGGTCAGGCCCCCGTGGTTTAATTAAAGTGTTTGCACACTTTCAGCCGTGGGTACCCACCCTTAGTTTTAAGTAAAAAAAAGAATATTAGCCAAACTGAGCTTGACTAAAATTCTCCTTTCCCCTCCAAATAAGCGAAAAGCTTCTGTTATGCGTGGGTAGGTACGACAAAAGTAAGAAAACGGGTGAGGATCGAACCGTGACCTTTCAATTTTCAGTCTGCACTCTTAATCGTTGGGTTAAATTGATGATGCTCCCATTTGACTGTACTCACGTATAATCAAATGTATTGAGGCTTATTTGCCTACTCGTAAAGAGGGATCAGATATCTTTTGAGCCCGTTCTTGTCTCTGTTCATGTTTTCATACGTTTACGATTCCAAGAATTTGGTACTTAACTAGCAGAAGTGGTTGGTATTTAGTTTAAGCTGTGAATACATAATATAAAGTTCAAAGTGCCAATGATTGTGGGGGTGTCAACTTAAGTACCACTTCATCTAAATATAATATATACCAACTATTTTCATGCCTATTTTCACCAACCATGCGTAATTCATCCCCTAAGTAGGAGTACCTTTGCGCAGGAAGCCACTAAATACAATTCCTTACCCAATGTCATTCTCACCTTTAGGTGTTACCCAAAGGTTCGTGAAGACGAAAGAAGGTTTGGCGAATTTTGACCCAGCATTTTTAAAAACCGTTCAGATTCATAAAACATTTAATTTTAATTAATATTTTTCAAAGTATTTTTCTGTGTAAACCCCATATTTTTAGAAGGTGGGGATCAAAAATATAATTATTTACAAGTACACATTATATATAACCGTTTCAGTTCAGTTCAGTGTTCAGTTCAGTTCGTCTGGGTCAGAAACTCTATGGAATTCGCCAATCTCCTTTACAGAATGCGTCACTCAACTTAGCTAAGGACCTAGGTTGTCTGTAAAAGTTAGGGAACGCTGCGCGCTGGTGAAAACGGGCCTTAGTATACCTATATTCTATTTAGGATATGAAACACGAGCTCGTGATTTCATTTCAGAACCAAACAGTTTTTTAGCGTACATTTCCTTTCAGTTACACGTAGACACAGGCCATCCGCCATGCCTGTTCCAAGCTCTGTGCACATGCTCCAAACCAGCGGGTGACCTCGGCATCGTCACCTGCAAGTACGTGCCCATCCTGCGCGTTCCAGCTGCTGTCAACAGCTCGAAGGTCTTCACACTGCAGCTTACCGGGAACAAGATAAGAGATCTTGAGCCTCAGTTCTTTCAGGCTACAGGTGGGTTTAATAATGTAATGACACTCCCACTCAGCTCAAACTCAAGACTGAGTTAAAATAGGACAGATTTATGTCGGGACATATTTGTGTCTCATTTTCACTCTACCTGTCTTGAGCAGAGTCAGAGTACGGTCTGTAGATCTCCGCCTAACCCGTATGGGTTTATATTGATTAGTTGTAAGAATTCCTCTCTCCTAGTCTTTGTTTCTGGTCTTAAGCTATCCATTATGTTTAAAGCATAAAAAAATACGCGTCGAATAGAGAACCTCCTCTTTTTGTTTTTTTTTTGAAGGCGGTTAAATATAATTGGGTATTTGACTGTTGTCAAAAAATTTATATTCATTATTTATAATCGAAAATGTAACATGTAAGAATAACATTAATTCTAAAAACAGAAAATAAATCGGTCAAAAAACAAATAAGTTATAAGCTGGTCAACATTGACTGTATCTGTATCTCTTTCTAAAACAACATTTTCTATGGAGCTGCTGACTTGTGACATCACACTTCAGTAGCGCTCTCTCTGTCTAACTGGAAACTTTAAAGCTATATATTTCCGAGACTAGTAAAGATATAAAAAAAAAGAAAAATGGCATTGTGTTTAGTTAACAATTAGAAACGTTATTTTAAATAAATAAAAAAAATACCAGTCAAATACCCAACTATTAGGTATCATCTCTACCTTCTCATTTATTTATTTATTTATTTAGGTTTACTAGCGATTTCACATTGGTAAATATTTTAAAGATATTAAAAGTAATATTATAAAATTGAGAGTATGTAAAATAATTTTAAAGTAAACACGACATGCACAAAAATTTCGTACCTATACCTATCTGCAAATACATTTTTACCAATATTTTAATTTTATTTCATAACAACAAAAAAATACAAAGACATTGCAGTTTGGTGTAAACATAAACTCATTCGAGTTATTAAGTTTGTTAGTTGGTTGGTTTATCCCCGCAACAGCACATGTATGTATGAGTAGTACATAGTACATGAGACTACTGTTGCGAGGTAAAAAGACTTTTCAATATGATGAACTGGATCAGGTAATATTGGAATATAGATAACAGGGATAAACGCCGGTCACTGGACGTTCTGAATAATAAAATGGAACTCGTGACGTCCCATTAGGGGGATTGCACGTCTCTATCGGCATTGACGTACTCATATCCATTGGCCAAATATATCATCTCAGTGATGTCGATGAGTGATTACACAGAAATCTCTATCGGCTTTATTTGTGTCAGGATTTATTTATTGGCTTTTTCCTATGATTTGTATGCGATCATTGACGTAGGTACCTATATACTGAGTATGGAGTGGCCCTTGCTAACTAGCAAAATTGCATCGACTCGTTGGTGCGATTTCATCTGCCTAGGAGCAATGAATTGTTTAGTGGATTGCTAAGCGATACCGATTACCGTACCATGTACATACCTAATTGTTAATAGAACCGTAAATATTTTTATTCGGATGAGCTCTTCCATACGTAGCCATTAAAAATTTCAATTGTATTGTATGAGATTTATTTTTTATCGCGATTTAGTTTTTAAAATCCCTCGGGAACTCTTTGATTTTCCGGGATAAAAAGTAGCCTATGTCACCCTCCAGGTCCTCAACTATACCCATGCATCTACCGTGGCTCTGTTGCGACGTGATTGAAGGACCAACCCACAGACCAACAAACAAACACACTTTCGCATTTATAATATTAGTATAATATAGGCATACAAAAGGCGGGCTTAAGTATTGATGACAAGATAGCCCTTGACTGCAATCTCACTAGATGGTAAGTGATGATGCAGTCACTACGAAAAGGGGTTTGATAGTGTACATTTAACCCATACATAAATCGGTTTCTACAAGCGATCGTGCCATAACGCATCGCTTGGCAGCATGTCTCTGACGGTAGGGTAGATGTTAACTATACTAGCGGCACGCTATGATGGCCGGTTTGACACATTACAATAGTGATGTGGAATGTCAATTTATTCTCGAACAAAAAACAATTAAGTTTTGTTTTTGTACCTGATTAAATAGGTTTAATAAAACAAAAATGTATATGTTTATTTAATTTATTTGAACGAACTGAATATTTGAATGAAAATGAATATACATACTTTATATGCACACAAGAAACATATGAATACAAAAGATACCAAAAAAGGTGCCACAAAAGGCCATAATTAATCAGATTCGTCCATACTACTATTTTCACTGTCGTCACTGCTATCATCACCTACATTAATAATTATATGTTCGTTTTCTATAATATTATCTATTTTCACATCTCTTTCATAATCTTCCCTTATTAATTTAACAGTTCTATTCACAACCTTTTCCCAGTCTCCTTTAGTCACATGTTCACAAGCTTCTTCTAATAATTTTAGCATTTTTTTTGTGGTAAATGGGGGTTCTGTATTGTGTCTTGCAGCATATCCCTTAATTTGAGCCCACACCAACTCAATCGCATTATACTCACAATGGTAAGGCGGTAACCGTATAACTCTGTGCCCATGTTCTAATGCTATTTCGTCAATGACGTATCGGATCTTGGTTGGTTTGTTTTCTTTTAAAAGACGTACTAATTCCGCTTTTAACATATTCATGTTTGCATCTACGCCATTTTTACGAAGCCATGCGACGATATCAGCTTTCTTTTGGGATTGGGCAGGTGGCTTGTCAATTTGCATCGAGTGGTATGGGGCGTTGTCCATAATTATAATAGATGGTTCAGGGAGGCTACACAACATTGAGGTAAACCATTCAGTAAACTTTTCTCCATTCATGTCTTCATGATAGTCTCCAGTGGTTTTTGACGCAAAAGCCATGAGAGAACCTTCGACAAACCCGTTGATGGTTCCGGCGTGACAAATTATAAGTCGCGATCCTTTTCCTACAGGAACTTTGGAAGTAGATGCTGCTGTGTCATCGTTCCAAGAACGGCCTACAGTATGGTTAGCATTAAGCCATGTTTCATCCAAGAACATAACATTTTGCCAATTTTTGATTTCTTTCACTTGCCGTAAAAAAGTATACCTTGCCATCGCTATATCAAATCTTTCCATCAATATTTTGCGTTTGTTACATTTTTTGTATCGAAATCCAATGGTCTTCAAAATCTTCGTTAAAGAACTTTCCCCACCGAAGAATAATCCAGCTTCCTTCAGTGAATGCACCAACTTTTTTCTTGTTGGATACTCCTTCTGTAAATAGTAGCCGTAAACATGTCTTCGGATAGCATCGGCATCAAAGCTATCGATGCCTACGACTGGTTTTGCTCGTTTTCTCTTTTTTGGTGTGTGAAGTTTATTTTCTTCTGTGCCAGTCTCGCCATATTTTTTTTTAGTTATCCGTCTAACAGTTCGTTGTCCAATATTAAGCGCATCAGCTACGCGTTCAACCACTGACGTTATAGATAAAATTGGCCCTCCATTTTGAGCTTCACGATCGAAATAGTTACGAAGGCGTATTACGAACTCACGTGTCTGACTATTTAGAACAGTTCTCTGCGTACGTTCGGTCATATCGACGAAATCCACAACAAAGGGCTTGAACAGAGTCCAAATTAACGAGCAAGGGTCAACAGTAATGCAGTATCAATATTTGAAATCCAAAGCCAGGTCAAAACTATATCACAATCGCATTGCACTGACAGTTTATACTTTTCGAAGCAACGTCAATTCGAAACTGCTTTGTTTTGCATTGAGCATTGACGCGAGTTTGCCGGAGGTAGTAGTTGTGCTAGCCAGCGATCCTATGTGACGATCGTATTAGATTCCATTTTTAAAAATTTTCAATTTAGAAAACCAAATGCCGAGTTGTGGTGGTATATATCATATAAAAATAAAAATTTTACCTTTTGTATGAAACAGCTGATATTTTTTTGCGATTTCAGAGGTTTGTCCACATAGTGAAAATTGTTCATATTCACAAGTACATTCACCCCTTAAATGGTGCAAACTGATTTTTCTACACTTGTATACATTTTAGAAATCAATTTAATAAATAAATTTTGAGTCCTAAACCTAAAACTACATTCGATAAAATTTATGAATCTCTGCACATCACTATCGTCAATAAAGTAATACAATTATTTCCTTCAAAGTCGTTATCAATTAATACGGAACTTCATGAGCGGACAAACGTCAAACCGGCCATCATAGCGTGCCGCTAGTGTAGCCCAGGCCAAACCTTTTCACCAGATTTGCTAAAGAATTTTCTCCCGGTCTACCTTTTGGACGTGAAACATAAGACGTAAGCCTAACTTTTCGTACCTAGTAGTAAAAAAAGTATTTTAGTACGTAATTTATGTGGGTTAGACAATAAAATGCCGTATTTTGTACCTAAATCCTAACCCACGAGGGAAATTTCTCGTTTCAATCAAAGTTAATTCTCGTTTTTTATGGATTTTTATTTGTTCTAGGTAGATTTGGTTTCTTGTCAGCTGATTTTTGGTAGTTGGAAAGCGGTGATTGCCAGGGTGCCACCCCAAATGATATTTTTGTAAATTTTAGTCCCAATAAAAAAATTATGAACAAACGCTTCTAAGGCTCTGTTTTGCTATGCTATACAACCTGCCCAAAATGTTAAAGAGACAAAATGTAATTTGATAGCAAACAATTTCCCACTAAAATCCACGCAAAGCTTGCAGCCTCCGACCAACGACGTACATGTTGCTAGGATATCTTAATTAACTGTTCAAACATGAGGCAGGTGGCCGTGACAGCACAATCTCGGTGACAAACTTTGATAGTGTTCACTTTACCGTAATAACGCTGCAGTTCAGTTAGTTGGGTCACAGCTTCAGTTTGTTAGAGGAGATTCGGCCTTTGATTGCATATTATTTTAGGGTTTAAGATGGTTTACACACACGGTACTACAATACTTTTGTTTTCGTATACCTTTTGCACTTTTCTATAATTTAGATAGGTACCCTTTTTGGCAATTTTGCCAACAAAAAGAATCTTTAATATTTGACCATTAAAAAGAAAAATTCGATTCAAGGGGAAGGGTTAGATAAGGCTGCCTTTTTAATAATAGTTATCTCAATTTTTGTATTCAACATTAAAAAGTTCAATGCACAATTTAAAGACATTTATTTCCAAACTTCTAATGTCACTGTTTCATATTTTCCTTGTAAAGTGTTTTAACTCTGCCATAAAACCCATTTCATCTTCGATTTAAATATGAAATCGCCTCGTTGTACATTTCTACAATCTACTATTTACGAAATAATAAGTGCAGGATTTTTTTCTGTATTAAGTTTCTCAAATTTTATAAATTCCAGGTTTATATAGGCTATCAATAAACCAGAACCCGCTGGAAAGTATCCATGAAGAAGCGTTTTACGGGCTTGACAATACGCTTTGGGAGTTAGAACTGAAACAAGACAAACTGACGGCGGTGCCGAGCCGTGCGCTGAGATACCTGCAAAAGTTGCGGCTGCTTGATTTGACAGGTGATTAACAATAATAATCAGTAATATTAAGCATTTAGTCTTAATAAAATAAAGACAGATTTTAAATGATGTCTTTATTTTATATATCTAAGCCTCGCTTGCAGAAACGCTGGGTTATCTTTTTAACCCAGATTTAGCTGCTGCTTTGACAGATTTGTTATAAAGCTTCTGTCAATATTACAAATTTATTCCTGGGTTAAACCTAACCGGGCGTCTCTGCAAGCAGGCCTTAGAGTATGTTTATAAAAAAAAATAACAGAAATATATTTATACATTCAATAAACGCACAAAGAAGAAGACAACCACAAGAAGTTTCCACAAGAAGTGGGATACAAAATGTGACCTTTCGCTTAGTAGGTACTGATATCTACCAGAATATTATAATAAAATGCACAGACATTGAACTAGACACAACTACTTATTTAAGCTAAATTGCATATTCTCTCGGACATAAATAAGATCATTAGTGATATTGTCAAAGTAAACTTAAAATCAAAAAACAAAAACACATCGAAAAAAGCTGAGGAACATTTGTTACTAAAAATAACCTACAAGCCATTCCGTGAAGCGAATGCCTGCTAGGTCGTGCAGGGAGCTTGTTATTTGCGCAAAGACCCCAAAGGAATTTAATAAGGAAATATTAAATCATGCCATATTGGCCTCTTCAATAAGCGATCTAAGCCAACGTACTCCACTAATTGATTGGTTCATTTAAAATTCCTTAGCAAACTCGTGTTTTCATGCTTTGAAATTTTTCGTAATTTCGGAATAATATTTTCCTTTATTGGTGAAATTATGCAAAACTCTGATTTTTCAGAGAGCTTCTTCATTTTTTGACCGAGCGAAGCGAGGTCTCTGAGTTTACTAGAGCGATTTGCACTTGTCCGTCCGTCCGTCCGTCCGTCCGTCCGTCCGTCCGTCCGTCTGTCAGAGCCTTATAACTTTTGAATTACTGAACGTAATTACTTCAAATTTAGATATAATATGTAAACCGATGGCCTCCAGCCGAAAATGGCTTAAAAAGTTATAAAAATCTTTATTTCAGGGGGGCTCTCATAGAAGCGAATGCGAAGAAATTTTTTTTATTTGCGATTCATAGGTTTTCTGTGTATCATTTTAAAGACAATTTGGAACAGAGTACAACCGTATTTTTTTTTTAATTTTTTTTCCTAAAATTGACGAAATGGGGGGCTTCCAAAGTGGCGATTTAATACGCTCGCTTGAAGACGCTCTCTGGGAAAATTTTCTATATATTTTCAAGTTGTACTTATTTTCTTACTTCACTTGTATCCTGTACTTGAACAACAAATACTAAAATTATATGAATATTATAAAGAAACGAGATTATTAAATTTTTAATGAGCATCAGTAAATTTCACATAGCTTCACAATAATGCTAATAGATGGCGCAGTCATTAACTATTCCATTGAACTAGGAGTTACGACTACGATTTATCCCAAAAACAGTTTTGCGTCGACCATTATTATTTAGGTACATAATATAATTATATAATAACATATTATTCAATTAAAATTATTCTTTAGTTAAATATCATTTTGTATATTTTCTATTCGCGTCGATAGATGACGATTTGTACAGATGCCCCTAACCCGTTTTCACTCGTTAGTACCTACCTACATAATAATTCAATATATTCACTGACGTTCCCTAACCTTTACGGGCTACCTATGATAAGTTATGTGATGATTACTGTCAACTTCTTTATCACGATCCTGTACGGGACACCTAAAAGGACATTGGGACGGATGTTAGGACTTAGGATTGTGTTTTGGAGCTACCTACGTAAAGAGACTCCTACATAGGGGATGATTTAGGTATGTTTGGTGAAAACGGGCATAATAATAATAATGTCAGTTTTGGTCGTCATGTATCGATTGAATGAATAATCATGGGATACCGTTACCGCGAGGTCTCAGTTCGGGGCGAACCACTAGTATATTTGGGGTCAGGTTTTAAATAAGTTGTATTTTAGATTGAAAGGGTTTTGTGGTCAGCTTTCGGTATAAATTCTATAAGTAGATACCTACCTAGTTTTATGTATGTAACTTTATTTCTCGAAACGGGGTTGGCTACCACTATCAGAGAATCTACAATATTCTACACTCCAAGAGGAGTAGAAATGCAAAGAAGTATGCAAAAAGGTTTAGGTTCCTTGGCAAAGTAAACTAATTCCGTTCCTTTGCTTTTGCTTTTATTTGTCTCTAATAATACAAATTGTGCTCATCGTACGATATAAAACTTATTTCTTGTTTCATGACATAATTATACCTAATACCATGTTATACTTAAATACATAGTACGTACCACGTTAAATGTTTTCGTAACAATTGAATTGAGTCCAGTCGTGACGTTTATCCATGGATCAAACATGAAACATGAAACATCGACATTTTCACCAAAACGTTTATCGTGGTACCCATCCGTTTATAGTAGATTATAAATAAATATGTCCTCTTCGTTTTCTTCTACGTGCTTTTCTAGTTAGACGAGATCCGCTGCTATTACGTTTACGACACGTATTCCGCAGTTGCAATCTTTTTATACGAGTTCCGTATTTATCATATTATGAACATCAGTAGATATATTTAATTACAAAAGGACCATGCATAACATCAGTATCGCTATCAGCAAAAGTAATCCCTTTGTAAAACAAACTTTTGCACTTATAACGTCCGTTTGCATCAATTAATACTTTGCTTGTCTACTTAACTTGTAAATTGTTCTTGTTTAAGCAGTATCTACATTATGACGCCTTTGTTCCGAAGTGCCATTAAACTTGTCGAGTAATTAATTCCACAAAGCAACGTGTACGCCAACTGCGGCAGATATAATTATTGAGCTTTTGAATTGCAATAATAATTGTTTTCAAAGAGTTAAATGCATGGAATTTAATTAAGCGTTTTCAATATTTTTATTTCCAATTCAGAATTTTATATTTTTCTCTAACAAAAGGAGCCTAAAGAATGAAATAAAATAAAGTATTGAAATAAAAATAATTTCGATAAAATAAATTACTCGTTTTATATTAAAATTAATAAATTACCTAACCTACTTTGTAAAAGTTTGCAATGCTCTGACGTGGCCTCATGTAATCTAACCCGATAATATTATTAGATGTGTAAGTAGATACATGAATGAAAAGCCTTTTTTCCTTCGTTTTGACACACATACCTAATCCAATACTGTCGTCCTAAAGCTAAAATGTAGTTAACTATCAAAACCAAGTTGATCAAGCTATCATCCAAAATGTGGGAATTTACAAAGGATTGACGCCATTTGATAACTAATAAACGTATACAAAACTTGAAACTATGAAAACTTTATTATAAAGAGCACGTCTAAAAGCAGACATGCCGACAACGGTATAAGAACGTCCGTGTATGTAACCTAATCTAACCTTACTAGTTTGTGTGCTTAAAACTATAGACACAAAATATATAATAGTACTACGCTATAGATAAGTTTTTAGGTCATTAAATTTTGTAATTGCCTACTAACATAATATATTTTGCATCATTCTATGCTTTGATGTCTATAAAAATAACAGAACAAAATATTTGAACCCAGTTTGAACCACATCATTACTCCCTATTCTGGTTTTACTCTACCCCCATTGTGAAGATCTTAATGGTACATAATACCTTTACAAATTGCATTCTAGGAAACGAAATAACAGATATAACAGGAGACAACTGGCTGGGCTTGGAGAACACTCTACAGACACTCATCCTAGCTGACAACTCGATAGCCAATTTACCCCTGGACGCGTTCTCTGGACTACCGATGCTAGAAACATTGGATTTACACGGGAACCATTTATCTGTAATCGACGGTGGGGTTTTTAGAGATGGTATGAGCAGACTTAGCAAGGTACAGTATACTTTCAATGTTCATAAAGCAGACTTTAGGTCAAGTTGTAAGTATATTGGATAGAATGCTTAGACCATTTATAGAATGTCACACATAGGTATAGGCTATATATATACAAGGTAGGTTAGATTAGGTATATATATAGCTAATCGAAGGTAGAAATATCATTTGGTAAAGTGATTTAATCATGATGAACGCACAATGAAAGGAACAGACTGGGAACAGACAAAATATAAAATTTTATAATTAGTGTGCAGGATTCCAGCATCCTAAAATATTGAGGATTCAATACATGGATGGTGTAAAAATACGTACATTTTTTTACGTAAAAGTTTTTAAACCTACAGATTTTTCTGAAGACTTTATTTAATTCCTGCCTCAAAGTAACTACAAATGAGCATTAAAATACGATATAAAAGAAAAAATATTTGAAAATTTTCCTCTACAACCCCTGATAATGCAATATAAACTGCGAAATAATGAATTCTAAAAAGTTTTGCTCGTTTAAATTGGGAGGGAGAGCGGCTTTACGCGGAATCGTATTTTAGATTTTATTTCTAGCGCCGAAATTATTTTGTGAAAAATACAGACAACGGAGAGTTTTTAATGCTTTTTGTTTTGGAAATTGTAGAGCTAACGGATTCCATGAATATGTTATCAATTGTAACGTGAAATAAATTCACATCCGTGAAACTATTTATGTTTTATTTGGAAACTGTTTCACTATAATATAAATCTATTTTAGTACAATAGTTTCCAAATAAAATTAAAAAAAAATGCTGATTAAATGTTGTTAGAAGGAAAGTTTATTTTCAACAAAATAGTACATTGTTCAACGAGGGGTGAAAGTGACCGATTACATACGAGGGTGTGATTTGAGACCCGAGGCGCAGCCGAGGGCCTTAATACCCGAGTAAGGAATCGCACTTTCTCCCGAGTGATACATAGTGCTTTATACTACACCTACGAGGAAAATAATAGACAAATCACATAATTGAAATTCATATATCTATTAATTTACAATTCTCAAACTCAACTCAACTCTAAAAAACTCATGGTAGAATTTTTTCTCGCTTTTCCACTGTAGTAAATCTTCATAAAATGCTTTGTTGTATTTATCGATTTCTAGATTTCTCGGGACATTCATTTTTCACTATACACAGATATTTTGAATACACACTGCTATCACCAATAGACATTTTGAGAGTCTTAATATAGAGTTTATGGTTTCTACTAAAAGCTTGTAAGTAATTTTATAAATTCAACATTTAGATATAACAAAATAATGCGACTCGCGCGAAATTTTTCATTTTTTTTAATACGTAGGTATGACTTACAGAAAACGCAAGTGGCCAGTAACCACAGACCAGGAACAACAAGATAACAATTTGTTTTTTTTTTTAACTTTGTAATCAGTTTTATTTTATTTCATAGAATATGGAACCTCGTTTACTTATTTAATATAATATATAATCCTTTTTATAAAGATTATTATTAGTTATAATTTAGTCACTATTTTATATATTTTTCTAATTATTTATTTATTAGATACTTACTATGAAAATAAAGAGTCTTGTTTGTTGAAACAGATTTCTATTTTTTTTATATACTTTTTTAAGTTGGTATTACTGAACTGATTTTATCAAAAATTAAAAAAAAAACCAAGTGTGTAATGGATTTTCATACAACTTTTCAGCCCGCTAAAGCACGTAAGTAATGAAATTTCATACATTTTTTCAGCCCGCTGATTTGTCTCCACGTTAAGACGTATTTTCTTTCTCGCTCTTTTTCGATATGACACAAATCAGAAGGTACTTTCCGAGCAGGTGTAGTATAAACTATTTTTGTACGAACAACATGAACTGCATGTTTAGTCCAGAAATTAGAACGTATTGTACGAATCCTTAGTATAAGTGGCGATAACTGTTCTATCTCGATATTTAATTTTCAACACACTTGCTCGTAAAGTTGCTATTTTTTCTTTGCTCTTACGCCCGGAATGCGGTTTATTACACACTAGTGCGTTTTACTTTTCATTGCCGCACTAGTGTTTTTCTTATTCCACTTTTTTTAATATCCGTAAAGAGGTTGTTACCAAAAGATTTATTATTTTGTAAATAAATAAACTTGTTGTAGTCAAAATCTGATAAGATAAGATTATACTTCATCTAATTATCTATTAAAGCATTTAAAAATACAATATTTTAAATCATTAATTACCGTAAATTCTTATTAGAAATACATAATTATTTAGTTTAATATATTGTGGCTGAATGGCGGTGTTCGGTGCCTCTGGACTTAACCTGCGCGCGCATAGTTATTCAACCAAAGATACGGCGCGCGAAAAAATAAACCTCCGCGCCATTTTGTGCAAACATTTGTTCGTTTATAATTTGCTGATTTGTGACTGAAAAATGTCGAGTACAAGTGACGAAGTACAGTTAGATTTTGATACGATTAAAATGTATTTTATACCTACCTAATTGTTTTTTTCCTCGCAAGTGTGTTGAAAAACGTCGTATGATACTCGTGTGCTTTGTTCATTACAGTCTTGGCTCTATTACAGCCCTCGCCTTGCGGCTCGGGCTGTGCAATACCACCTCGACTGTAATGACCAACTTCGCGCACTTGTATCATAATGTACTATTTGTTGGGGTTTATTAGTCTTTTAACAACATTTTTATACGAGCTTCAATAAAAAAAATCTCTGATAGACGAGTATAATTTCAAATTATTTCGCCGTTTTATTACTAATAATGACTAACAATGTTAACCTCTAAACCTTAGTCTTATACAGGTTATATATTACATGCTTTTGATTTTGTACGAAACAATTGATTCCTCTAATGTGTAATTCAAACCAAGATCAATAACAATAGGTTGGAACCTATTGTAATTGATCTTGGTTTTGAATTTTATCCATAACATAATGGTTGCAGCTTCTCCTTGGAGACAATCAGCTCACGTTGATTCCTTACGAGGAGCTCTCTCCACTGCGACAGTTACGTGTTCTGGATCTTTCCAACAACCTTATCAAGCAGATACCTCCGGCTCACGATTTGAACGGCCTTAAACTGTCATTGGATCTTTTAAAGTAAGCGATTAACTGAGCAACTTGTTTATTAAAAATGTAATGGAAATAATTAGATCAATTAATAATAATTAAATTGAAACAATCTCTCTCAATGAATTAGATTGAATAATTTTCTGTTGGAAGTACGATGTCTGTTTTACTAAGCTAACCTTTGGAATTTTCAGATTGGATGAAAACAATATAAGGATTATACTACCGGGTTCATTCAAGCATTTTAATGTGTTGAACACAACAACACTTGATGGCAATCCAATATACTCAATAAGAGTAAGTAATGATTATATACATTTTTGTTTCTTGTAGGTTTCAAGGAAGATTACATTTTTACCAATACCAAAAGCCTGTGCGGCTAAGTAAATGCTTACACATATTCGAGATTAACTTACCAATATAGATATTAACTTCTTAAGGAAACTAGATAAACTAAGAAGGCTATAGCATAATATTATTAAATACATAATCAATTATACAATTCCAGGAAGACGCGTTTCGCAACGCAAAGATCAAATCGTTATCCCTCCGTGATTGCGGCATCTCCGATCTGTCTCCAGCATCCTTCGCCGGCCTCGAGAACAGCCTGCAATACCTTGACCTCTCGGAGAATAACTTGACAATGTTATCCCAATTCATGCTGAACAAACTGGACTCGTTGCGGTTCTTGAACCTGAGAGAGAATAAGGTTGTTATATTATTGAGTTTACTTGCTTAATTATCTGGCCCAGCGACCCAAAAATGATCTTTTCCTCCATCACCAGAAGTATTTTTGTCCCGCGCAGCTTCTCACCAATAGGGTTTTAAAGGGCTTTCCCTGGATCCAATACCTGGGTTTACCAACTGAGCGTTTTCATTGTTTATAGCACAGATAGAATCTAGGATATCAACAGCGCAGCCTCGAAAGCGCAGTAGTGGGAGTGTAAAATTATTTGCTGATTTTGGTAGTTCATATCGTAGAACTCTTTCTATGAAATTCTTTAAACTTATATCAACGGGTCCCATAAATCAATAATTACTCATATTTCTAACGTTAATTTCAGGTTGACACCAATTTACTTGCAACGAACAATCCGCCAGATCAGTATCAATCACCAGCTGTTAATCATTTTCAATTCAAACTCTTTTTTTTGGACATAAGTGGATCATCTTCTTTAGAAATGAGCTTACAAGATGTGAGAAGGTTTGTATTAAACATAACATTATTGAATAAAAACAAATAAATAATAGTTATACCAGTAGATTAGAAAAGATTTAAACTAACAATACATTAAAATTTACACAACCTAAAAACTGTTTCCAGTTGTTCCGATTAAAACTAGAAGGTAAAGTGAGTGTGGATGTTATCAGTACTAAGTATGTTTTATAGCTTGTATTTTGATCTGTATTTTGGCAATCTTCGGCCTGATATTAGGCGAGAAAATATAATTTCGACTGCTACTTTCGATTCCGTCGCAATCTGTTTATGTAGGTGTATACATAGGATTTTTTATTATTATTACAACTTGCTTAATCTCATTCGAGGTATTTACATACTTACCTTGTTCATTTTTTGTTTGATCGATAATATGTATTATAAAATTGGTTGCAAATAGATTGTCCAAAAATAAATTAAAATGTCTGTCTAGTTTTAAAATTACTAGTTCTATTATGTCTTATTAACAATTTTTATCTTTCTTTTATTCACATTTACTCTTCTTCACCTGCATGCAATTCAGCACGTATATTGAAAACTGCATAGCAATTGATATTTTCCAAAAATTTATGTAGTTTTATTTTACTATATTATTAAATACTTTATTGAATGTACTTGTAAATTATTTGGTAAATACAGCTTGACCATTTTTCGATTTTCGTAGGTAGGTTGATAAAATAAAAATTTAGTGTAAAGATTTTTCTCTAGATATTTAGCTTCGTACAAGACTGCTATTACATTTTTATTGCAGAAACGAGTCTGACATTGAATTTTGCCGCTATCAAAGCAAGTAAGTTATGGTATGTTATTTGTACCAACTCGAGGCTTTTTCTGTTGTATATTGCGTTATCGATGGAAATATATATGTCGTAGAACTTGCTTTTTGTCGTTCCATGCAATTAGTTTTCGCACGTATTCATATTTCTTTAAATAATATTGTCTTTTTTTGTTAATGATTAATCACAATATTTGGATGTCTTCGCTTATATTCAGTTTAGCTGGAGTACATAAAAAACATATGTTTGTTTTACAAATTTTCATCTTGTAGGTAATTTAATACATCGTAGTAGCATTCAGTTTTGTATGTTTCTTTGAGAACACTATCACTGTCATATTCTTTACATTAGATATTGAAGGTATTTGAATTCATTTTATTGTTTTTCTGCTTTGATTTAATAGTAATGATGCGTAATGATGTTTTTGTTTTATTGGTAATCATTCATTTGATACTATTGTTATGGTGATATTTTAGTTATTATTGTACTTAGAATGTCGCAAGCAATTTTTAGGTTGTGTAAATCCAAACCAATAACTTACACCGGAGTGTTTGTATTATTAACTTAAGTATATGGATTTTTGGTCATTCCTTTATGAAAACTATTTATACAATTTTGCTTACATTTTTTTCATTTCAGGATGCGCTCACTTCGATACCTATCAGTCAGTAAATTAATAAGAAGGAGTATAACTTCAGAAGATTTTCTAGAATTTGGTGTAGATTTAGAAGATCTAAAAATAATCGGAAGTACGGTTAACAGAATTGAAGCCAGCGCTTTCCAACACGTTCGTACGATAAAAACGCTAGACCTCTCAGAAAATAATATTGAATACATCGATCCATTCGCGTTTGCCGAGGTAAAGCAATTTTGTATTATACAAATATTATATATAAATAATAAATAGGTAATGTTGATTGTTTATGACATTAAATATATATATACTTATTTAATATATGTGTTGTAAATTTCAGTTACACAGCTTAACGACATTGAAAATGGCCAATGGTTTGGCGGATACTGTAAAAATATTACCTTTTGAACCATTAAAAGCCCTCATAGAGTTACAAGATCTTGACATGAGCAACAACAAATTAAAAAATGTACCCGATACATCATTCCACTTTTTATATAAATTGAAAACGCTTAACTTGCAAGACAACTTTATTGAACATTTTTCGAAGGGAACTTTACAGGTAAATTGATATGATTTCCATATTTTTAGACAAAAGTACAATGTTTTCTTGTTTTGAGGTTTTGATTCATTTAAATCTTGTTTAGACTGATATACATCGCGAGCTCGAAAGTGTGTACCTGTCGTTGAATCAAATGCAAAGAATTGATATGCATACTTTCGTGAACTTGAAGGAGCTACAGGAAGTTTTGATTGAGGACAATTTAATAGAAACAGTCCACAGAAGAGCCTTTACAAGTTTAGACAACTTAAAAGTCATCAAGTTGAGAGGAAATATCATAACTCAAATCAGTGAAGAGGCATTTCAGAATTTACCAGCTTTGAAGGAGTAAGTTAAGAACCTGAAACAAAAAATTTGCAAATTGACTTGAAAATCTAAAAATTTGAAACCTTTTAACAAATGCAATTTTTTTTTAGATTGGACATATCATTTAATCAGTTAGAGACATTCAAATTCTCAATATTTGACCAAGTGGGATCCGCCACGGCATTGAAAGTCAACGTTTCCTACAACAGAATAATTGCATTGTCCGATTCAAATGCCCCTAGCTTCTATTCATCGAATTTTTATCCCCCACCTAAAGCGCAGAGTAAGAATGAATGCTGATGTTGTTTCTATTTGTTTTACCATTTTAATTATTCATCAACTGTATTAACTAACCTTTTAAGCTTTAAATACTCTATATTGCTTTAATTTTAAAAATATTTACTAATATCATACTTATTTCCTATGCACGCCAGCTTTCTTAAATATTTTGCTTTTATCACAGGACTAGTATCTGAGGATCCCAGTCCTCTACGTATAGAAAGAGGTGATTTTGTATTTTGCTTTTTATATTTATTTGTTTTCATTTGTTATTTTGTTCAAAGTTAAATCTATCTATACTTCGAAAATACATTCTGTTATAGTATTTATGAATTTGTAATCTCTATTAAATATATAAAATGTAAATTACAAATCACAAAGATATATGCCTGCGTGACATCTACGCAGGCATATCTTTGTGATTTGTAATTCCGCTCCTCAGACGAGATAACTCTATTCTGAGCTAAAGAATATTGACGACGTAACTTATAGTTATGGTTTTAACGTATGCTCTTAAATTTGTAAAAAATTTAAACCTTTCAGGTCTTGGTACTGTATCAGTTAATATAAGAGTAATGGATTTATCACATAACAACATTTCTTACATAGCACCTTATTTCTTCAGGTAAACATTTTACCGTCATTTGAATATCTATAATTTAATAAAACTGTAACAGGTCCAATTCTGTACATTGAAGATATTTTGAAAATTTTTGTTTGAGGGCACTCTATAATCGATACTGAACCTAAAACAATTTTTTTTTAATTTTTTGTCTGTCTGTCTGTCTGTCTGTCTGTATCTTGGCCGCGCATCACGCCGAAACTACTGGACGGATTTAAATGAAACTTGGCACGATTTAAGTTAATACTACGAGGTATAATATAGGATACTTTTTATCCCGAAATTCAGCACGGTTCCCTTGGGAGCGGGGATGAAAGTCAAAATGTGTATTTTGCTGTAATTCATTAAGGCGTATTCCGATTTAATCCATTCTTTTTTTGTTAGAAAGCAGGTTCTTTAGAGATTGTCCTGTAATTATTTCAAGGTCGTCAATTTCGTAGTTCAGAAATTATAGACATCACGATCTTCAGTATAAGGTCCAAATAACTTGAACCCCGGAATCTACAAGATACTTTGAATGAACGGCTCATCTTAAGCTGGCAATTGTACTTTATCGTATATAGCCATCGTGGATAGCTCTATTTTTTCAAAGTCAAACTACTCCAAAGGCGTCAGATTTTGCCAAACGATCATTATACCTACATACTACAATATAGTAGTTATGGATGTAATACATCGTATGGACTTAATGCTACAGTGTTTTCTTATGCAATTTAATATTCTAATCATACTAATATTATGAATGCGAAAGTGTGTTTGTTTGTTGGTTTGTCCTTCAATCACGCCACAACAGAGCCACGGATCGACGTGATTTTTTGCATGGGTACTATAGTTGAGGACATAGGCTACTTTTTATCCCGGAAAATCAAAGTGTTCACGAGGGATTTTAAAAAATAAAACCAAGCGGACGAAGTCGCGGGCATCAGCTAGTTTTGTAAATATTGGAGTAGATCTAAATATTTTATGATAATAAAAATGTTTTAATTTCCAGACATGCAGATTTAACCTTATCAGAACTCTATTTATCCTATAATCTGATTAGAAATATTACAAGGGAAGTTTTCGGTTCAATGCTTATGTTGCAATACCTGGACTTGTCACATAATCAAATATACCATATGGAGTATGATTGTTTCAAGAAAGTAAGGAATTTACAGGTGTGTGGTAATATAGAGAACATATTAAAATTAATTTAATAATATAATGTTATCCGTATAATTAATTTGTACGTAATATTTCAGATAGTAGACCTTTCTCATAATTATTTGATCGAAATGCCGGTAGAAGTATTCCATGACATGCATGGCCTAACTTCGGTAGACCTTTCAGATAATAATATCAAAAATATAGCGGATAATCTGATTATATCACCGGCTTTGGAAAGGTAATATTTTAAGTTTCTTCAATAAAGTATCGAACAATAGGTATTTTAATGAAGCATTGGGCAGTATATTCAACTATCAAAGTGTGAGATTAATTATTATAAACGCATACATTGCTTGCTACCCAAAAACTTTAAATTTTCATTTACATTGAAATTGTTGAAGATATTATTGTCTATGTGTGTGCATTTTCTAAAGAAGGACACTTTTTCACTGTAACGGTTTGAATTTGACCAACAGATTAGATCTGTCTGATAACGAATTGTCAAGAATACCGACAAATTGCCTGTCTCCTGCTGCAGCCATTAATCTTGTTGAACTAGACCTAAGTGGAAATAAAATACCAAATGTGGCTATCGCGGATCTGGTCCAAAGATTTAGAGTAAGTCCATTTTTAATAAGTTTGATCCTTCAATACAATAAAACAGATTCAATCACTTTATTTTGACGTAGTTTTGATACTAACTGCTTGATTAATAAAAGATAAGAAAAGTTTTGCCTTATGATAATAAGTAATTTATGGTTTATTAAGGTAATGTATTTGAATTGAGTGGATTGAGATTTGTACTATGATATATTTTATTTATATTGTGATATATGATTGTATTTATCTTTATCTATTGTAAAACAAAATAATTAGATATCATTAACATAAATTTTGTTTGTTTAATATCCTTTACGTTGAATTCTAAGTTAACTGTTGCAGACTTGAAATTAATATTTTTTATTTGTAAAGTCCATGTTCAAAGTTATTACTTATATTATGTGTTAGTAGGACTATATATATTGGAGGATTATAGTTATTTTTTGAAGTTCGGATTCAATAAGTCTCCTTTAAAAATTATCTAATTTAGTAAAAAATATGAAATTTCCCCAAGGAATGCGCGGGCAACCACGAGGATTCCCAGATTTACATCGCACATGCAATTTTGAACTTTTAAAGTCAAGAAATTATACCTATATTATATATTCAAAATTTCTTTAAAGCATTGTCTGACGCACTCCTTGATTTGAACCTTACTTCCATCAATATCTGATTCCATCTAATCCCTAGTAGACAGGAAAGTCTGAAACATGACGTACAGGATATAAAACAGAACGTAACACCCTCAGTGAACGTTACTAACCAATAGATAGCAGTTGTTATGTGTTGCCAGTGTGAGGTGTGAGGTGTGTGGTAGATGCTAATGTGGAGTGTCACGCATGTTCAGCACGAACCGGGCGACTACTGGCCAGAGGAACCCGACTACAGTGACGAATACATGTACCACACCGCTAGACGAGATCACACCAGAGTGTTCCACCAAAAAAAGCAATACCCGCAGAATATATTGTTTAAGGTAGACCGCCCTATGTACATTATTCAACTACTGCCCGCCAATTCTGTAACTTATTTTGATATTTAGCAATTCTCGCTCAAGATTCATTACCGTACTAAAAATCACAATAGGGTATGTGCTTGTATTTTATTTATATATATTTTTAATTCATTCATCACCATAGCATAGGAAACATTGTGTACCTTATCCCTCATAAAAATGTAGCTATATCAGAATCTAACGATTGTAATTGGCTGACACGCTATGCATGGTGGCATGTTTTTAACGTCATATTTCGTTTAATAATGTGTGTTTTGCAATTTTGAGTGACCCGCAAAAATTTGAGCTCTAGTTCATTAAATTATGTAGGTATTTTTTATAATATATTTAAATAAAAATAGATGATTTAGGTATCATGACGATAAAAATATTACTGCAGAAAAATATATTTGAGCCACACGCAAATTCTCTATTTTACATTAATATCAAAGCTGCCCACACATTAAATTTTTTGTATACTTAGGTATAGATGGAAAGTTGTGACAGGATTGCAAAAATTTCAAAAAGTAACAGATTCTGGACCGCGGGCACTTTTTTCTACGACATTCAAATCGTATTAATCTTGAAACAGCAATATGTAACAGTTCTTGTATGTCAAATTCATTTTGCGCGTAGTTAAGTACGATTTGTATTTCGTAGGACCTAAGACCGCATCGAACTTTATTACGTTCAATGATTACTGAAACTGAAGCCGGAGTTGCATTAGCAGTATTAAATTCTTTCGCAGCTATTTTTCTCGTTAACTCAGAGCGTTTTATAAGTTCGGCGCGATCCATACCATTTTAAATTTCATAAGATCTTATCTCACCGCATGCTTTCGCCGTCTCTTCGTTTTTGCTTTGAAAATTACTATCGAAACCACGTTATTTTAAATTAAATTGTGTACCATGCAGATGTAAATTAAATTACGTCACTGGAGGTACCAATTTTGTGAATTTGAAAAGTTGAAAACGTGCGGCGGGATACGATAATCTGAACTCAGAAATGATGTGTACTATTACTTGGTTCAAATTATGCACTTATTTTGCTTGTTACGTAGTCAGTTGCTTGAGTTCTAAAGCCTTGCACTAAATTTAATCACTAATTTGTACTATGCGCAGTAGAATTTATTTTTACGTTCGCAAATTTATTTGCCTCAACACAAAAATATAATATTTTATTTTAATATAGTCTGAAATGTCATATCTTTCAAAAAAATATACTCAAAGTTACTGTTACAATTTATTTAACTTTCATCCAAATAATCGAGTTATTTTCTGATACGGACATCATGATACCATGATACTTGACATGATGGTTGAATAATTTATCCTTTTTGATTCCAGTCTTTGGCCTGGTTGGACCTTTCTGACAATCATTTGGTGCGAGTTGAAAGCGGTTCATTTGCAGCATTGCCCAGACTTCGATGGTTAGACCTGGGCATGAATACGCCTTTCCAGAACGGTGAACGGGGTGGAAGTATCTTCAAAGGATTAGAAAGAAGATTATCACATTTAGGTCTTAAAAACGTCAGTTTGACAATTGTAAGTTTGCATTAACTCTATATACCTAACATAAAATAATCATGCGAATCGTTTGAGAAATCCCGGTGGAAATCAGTGAAAATACATAGAAAAACATTATCAACTGAATTGAGCACCTCCTCCTTTTTTGAAAATCGGTTAAAACCAGGATGTATTTACACGTTGAGGCTCCTATTATTTTAAAATAGCAAGCTTTAAAAGGCTAGTTGCTATTTTATTGTAACAGGCGCTATTATTTTTGCGCAATTAATTTTCATATTTTCTTTACAAGTTTAAATTAAATAAAAGTATTTAAACTACCATACCATTTAAATGAAATCAGGAATAATAGTTTAATTTTATTAATTATGCAAGATTAATATTATTAATTATATTATTAATAATATTAATAATATTAATTGATATTATTAATATTATTAATATTAATATTATTAATACGGTGCAGCCCCATTTGGAAATATCCTGTTTTACCTTATAATCTAGACGTGTCTCTTAAAGATACTCTTTGCAAAATTCTAAATTTACAGTTTGATGACCGCACCTGGACTCAAGCCAGCCTACCTGTTAAATACGGTGGCTTAGGCATACGTTCCATTTCAAGCGTAGCGCTTCCGGCTTTCTTATCTTCTGCTTTTGGCTCTATCACTCTCATCAGTCAGATCCTTAATCTGTCTAATCCGGCTGATGATGTAGTGGAGAGTCTTGCAGAGGCGAAGTTAGCATGGAGTGCATCTTGTCCTGGTGAGAGTTTTCCTTCGGCTGTGGAATGTCAGGGTCTTTGGGACAAACCGCGTGTTGTTTTGACACATGCAGATCTCGTAGCGCAGCGTACCTCAGATACGGATAAAACACGTATTTTAGCCGTATCCGAAAAGGAGTCAGGTCACTGGCTACACGCTCTGCCATCTCATAGCCTGGGGACGATTCACGACAGGACAGCGCTTCGTGTGGCCGTTTGCTTACGCTTGGGGATTAAGGTATGTGAGCCACATCGCTGTCCTTGTCCTCCAGCCAAGTGGATCGTTTTGGTGACCATGGACTCAGTTGTTATCGGAGCGCGGGCCGCTTTTATCGCCACGGTGCTCTCAATGATATAGTCCGTCGCGCTCTGGTCACTGCCTCCATCCCTGCACAACTGGAACCCTCCGGTTTGTTCAGGGATGACGGCAAGAGGCCGGACGGGATGACTATAGTACCGTGGACGATGGGTCGCGCACTAGTGTGGGACGTGACTTGCGTTGATACGTTGGCTGCGTCCCACCTACCGGGCTCGTGCCAAAAGGCGGGTGCAGCTGCCGAATCCGCTCAGTTGCTTAAGCGCCGCAAATACTCTGCCATTTCTAAGGATTATATTTTTGCGGCGCTTGCTTTTGAGACTCTGGGTCCATGGTCATCGGACACGAAAAATTTTGTAAATGTCGTGTCCCAAAAATTGATCCATGCCTCTGGTGACCAAAGAGCTGGCGCTTATTTAGCCCAAAGGCTTAGCCTCGCTATTCAGAGAGGTAATAGCGCCAGTGTTTTGGGCACCATGCCCATTAGCGATCACTTGGACGGCGTGTATTTTTTGTAAATATAATTAGTAGTAATTTTTTCGCTTTTATATAATATGTAGTTCTACTTATGTGAAAAGGGAAAAGTAAAATTTATTTCTATATTAAAAAAAAAATTATGCAAGAAGACTCATTATGAAACTAGAGATAATAATATCTTATGGTACTTCCATCGGATTTATAGAAAAACAATTCAATTTCTTGAATAATCTGGTACTTTGATGTTTTGATTTAAGGTTCCATCAATGCCGCTTCCGAAGTTGAAGAGTTTGGATTTATCATACAACAATCTTCCATCAGTACCAACAGACATAACAGCCAACTTGACTCGTCTTCGAGCATTGGACCTCTCATACAATGATTTGACAACCGTGCCCGTGGTAAATTTAAACTATTATTTTTAATTCAATTTAGCAACAAAGTTTGCGTGTAAGTTTAAACAATTTATTTTTTTTAAATTCCAGGCCACGCACTCCTTAAGCGAGCTACGCTGGCTTTCACTGTCTGGTAATCCTATACCAGCTCTTATGAATACAAGTATGTATGGAGTATCACCACGCCTGGAATATCTCGATGTTACCCATTTACGGTTAAATATTCTGGAGGTTAGTTGACTTATCGTGAACTTTATGACATAATATTATAGTCGTGACTACTCTGACATCGTGTGTATTTTCAAGTAAACTTTAATATAAAATGTAGTCGTATGTGAATGGAGTAGTGCATCTCCAAAAAAAAGTTTTTCTTTTTGCGTCTTCAATATTGTGTATTTTTGAGTCATTGACCGAGCGAAGCGAGGTCTCTGAGTTTACTAGAGCGATTTACACTTGTCCGTCCGTCCGTCCGTCCGTCCGTCCGTCCGTCCGTCCGTCCGTCCGTCCGTCCGTCTGTCAGAGCCTTATAACTTTTGAATTACTGAATGTAATTACTTCAAATTTAGATATAATATGTAAACCGATGGCCTCCAGCCGAAAATGGCTTAAAAAGTTATAAAAATCTTTATTTCAGGGGGGCTCTCATAGAAGCGAATGCGAAGAAAATTTTTTTTATTTGCGATTCATAGGTTTTCTGTGTATAATTTTAAAGACAATTTGGAACAGAGTACAACCGTATTTTTTTTTTAATTTTTTTCCTAAAATTGACGAAATGGGGGGCTTCCAAAGTGGCGATTTAATACGCTCGCTTGAAGACGCTCTCTGGGAAAATTTTCTATATATTTTCAAGTTGTACTTATTTTCTTATTTCACTTGTATCCTGTACTTGAACAACAAATACTAAAATTATATGAATATTATAAAGAAACGAGATTATTTAATTTTTAATGAGCATCAGTAAATTTCACATAGCTTCACAATAATGCTAATAGATGGCGCAGTCATTAACTATTCCATTGAACTAGGAGTTACGACTACGATTTATCCCAAAAACAGTTTTGCGTCGACCATTATTATTTAGGTACATAATATAATAACATATTATTCAATTAAAATTATTCTTTAGTTAAATATCATTTTGTATATTTTCTATTCGCGTCGATAGATGACGATTTGTACAGATGCCCCTAACCCGTTTTCACTCGTTAGTACCTACCTACATAATAATTCAATATATTCACTGACGTTCCCTAACCTTTACGGGCTACCTATGATAAGTTATGTGATGATTACTGTCAACTTCTTTATCACGATCCTGTACGGGACACCTAAAAGGACATTGGGACGGATGTTAGGACTTAGGGTTGTGTTTTGGAGCTACCTACGTAAAGAGACTCCTACATAGGGGATGATTTAGGTATGTTTGGTGAAAACGGGCATAATAATAATAATGTCAGTTTTGGTCGTCATGTATCGATTGAATGAATAATCATGGGATACCGTTACAGCGAGGTCTCAGTTCGGGGCGAACCACTAGTCGTTAAATAAGTTAATTGTTACAGCACGGTGCATTTAGTAAAATGTATGGCCTACGGACTTTAAAGATTTCGGTGAATGGCAACATAAGGGATTTCAACATACCCAGAATTCTTACACATAATCATGCCTTAGAAAATTTGTACATTCAAGTGGCTAACAACCAAATCGATCTTGGTAAGGAAATGTACGGCCAGCTGCCTTCGAAACTGAATAATATTACGATAACTGGAAGAGCTCTGAAGTTCCTTTCACAGAATATTTTGAGCGTAGGTACCCAATATTATTACCAACTTCTTTCTAACATATTATACTCAGTGTTAATTCTTGAGTCGAATTTAACGTAGAACTTATATTTAATTTATAGGTATTTTTATTATTTTTCCCCTGAGTGAACTATCACCATTACAGGAGTGTCCCAATTCAATATTAGCATTTTAATGTTATTTTCCATTTATTTTCTATTTAAAATGTTGATTCCAATCCTCTCCGACTGGATCTCACATAACAGTCCACTGACTTTCAGTTTAATATCCAAGTAAAATATAAAATCAATTAATTGTATAAAAATGTCGAATATAGTTAGTATTTAGCAGTATTAATTTTTTGAATTTTTTCAAGGGTGTCATGTCTCAGACGATGACGTTGACAATCTACAACACAAGCATCGAGGAGATTGAAGGAGAAATATTCTGGAGACCAGGTCGCATCGAGAACCTAACTTTGGACTTGAGAGATAACTTCATCACAAGAGCGCCTAACCCCGCTAGGAACGAGTGGCCGGGTGTTCCCAATTCATTGTTCCTGCATGACATATTTGTGGCAGGCAATCCTCTCTACTGTGACTGTCGTATTGGGTAAGAAATTTTTAGAAGAAAATATGTTAATACAGTTTTATTAAGTTTTCCTTTACTGACACTTTTCTGAAAACTACTTTAAACTTTTTAAATAGGTGGATTCAAGCATGGGATCGTAAACGAAGACAATACCTTTGTGACAGTCCATCAGAATGTGTTGCAACGAGAGACGATGTCCGCTTTGCAAAATGCCCATCACATTACAACAGGACATTTAGTGATGTAAGTTATCACTGCAATTATTTTTGTTTAGTAGTTATGCCAAAAGTTAACCTAACAATAACTGTATCTAGAAATCCAATGATATCCAAGAAACAAGTACCTAAGTCTGTGTACTTAATTCATTTACAAACACTTGACTGCAATCTCACCTGATACTTAGTGAGTTTTAGATGGAAGCACAGCTAATTGTATCTAATCGAGATCGCTTTTTCGTACGATTTTGCGGATAGGGTGGGATGTAGCTGCTTCCTTATCATTTACCATTTACCTGATAATTTATTTCTAAATTATCAGGTACCTTCACCAAATTTTTGGTTTTACCAAATTGAATTCATCAGGCATCAAACTCGAGATCAACCACCAGTAGCAGGAAGTGTAAATAAATTTTGTTTATCTTATTTTCCGTAGGTTATTGCAAAAGATTTGGATTGCAGTTGGAGTAAAGGATTTTGGAGATTCCCTAATTTCTACATTGTCATAGGAATGGCAGTTCTAACGTGCCTCTACATTTGAGGGTTGTTTTGGCTCTTTAGAATCTCAGAAGAATTCCACATAGTTATGGCAAAAGTGTATGATGATTAGACTCGTAAGAGATAAGCAAGCAAATAAAATGATTTTTAACTAAAATGAATGGTTTTTGGGTGGTTATCGGAGAGCGTCTAAGTAATTTCTACGGAAAACTTTTGAAAGTGATTTATACTTAGCATGTTCAGTGAAATTGTTAAAAATCAGCTTGCCCATAAAAATATGATGAAGAAACATGAGTGTGAAGGTGTAGTGATATTTCATTAACTCCTTATACTGTACCTGTCAAGTGGCCTACTCGATTGTTTCGAGACGATACTGATAGCCAAATCCTAGACAGTGTAGTGATTTTGGAGGTATTTGCTGTAAGAGTTGACGGTAAACTACGAAAGATGTTCGTGAATATTACTAATGAACTGAGGAAGCCTACTAAATTATTGTGATTTATCAATATTCTGAAAGCGATTTGTGATCTCAATGGATTGTTTATAAAAAGTTACCGTTTTATGATAAAATTTGGATTATTTTTGTTTATGTACCTTATAGCTTTCCCTCCGGAGTAGCAATAATTTTATAGATTTAATTGTCTTTTACTTATTTAAATATTAAGGAATTAATTCTATTTTACGTATAACCTTGCTATGAAAATGTGTAATTTTTCACATTTCAAGTGAAATTTAATAAGCATTGTGAGTGAAGTGCACTTAATGTGATACAGCCGCAGTTTGAACTTATAAAAGTTCATTTAAAGCAATGACATTCATTAAATCGTCTGAATAGACTGCATTCGCATTCGCTCGAATGACATGTGTTCGTCCATATTATTATTAAGATTGATATTATTTATATGTGTTTGTGTATTAAACTAGCGGCACGTTATGATGGCCGGTTTGACACATTACAATAGTGATGTGGAATGTCAATTTATTCTCGAACAAAAAACAATTAAGTTTTGTTTTTGTACCTGATTAAATAGGTTTAATAAAACAAAAATGTATATGTTTATTTAATTTATTTGAACGAACTGAATATTTGAATGAAAATGAATATACATACTTTATATGCACACAAGAAACATATGAATACAAAAGATACCAAAAAAGGTGCCACAAAAGGCCATAATTAATCAGATTCGTCCATACTACTATTTTCACTGTCGTCACTGCTATCATCACCTACATTAATAATTATATGTTCGTTTTCTATAATATTATCTATTTTCACATCTCTTTCATAATCTTCCCTTATTAATTTAACAGTTCTATTCACAACCTTTTCCCAGTCTCCTTTAGTCACATGTTCACAAGCTTCTTCTAATAATTTTAGCATTTTTTTTGTGGTAAATGGGGGTTCTGTATTGTGTCTTGCAGCATATCCCTTAATTTGAGCCCACACCAACTCAATCGCATTATACTCACAATGGTAAGGCGGTAACCGTATAACTCTGTGCCCATGTTCTAATGCTATTTCGTCAATGACGTATCGGATCTTGGTTGGTTTGTTTTCTTTTAAAAGACGTACTAATTCCGCTTTTAACATATTCATGTTTGCATCTACGCCATTTTTACGAAGCCATGCGACGATATCAGCTTTCTTTTGGGATTGGGCAGGTGGCTTGTCAATTTGCATCGAGTGGTATGGGGCGTTGTCCATAATTATAATAGATGGTTCAGGGAGGCTACACAACATTTAGGTAAACCATTCAGTAAACTTTTCTCCATTCATGTCTTCATGATAGTCTCCAGTGGTTTTTGACGCAAAAGCCATGAGAGAACCTTCGACAAACCCGTTGATGGTTCCGGCGTGACAAATTATAAGTCGCGATCCTTTTCGTACAGGAACTTTGGAAGTAGATGCTGCTGTGTCATCGTTCCAAGAACGGCCTACAGTATGGTTAGCATTAAGCCATGTTTCAACCAAGAACACAACATTTTGCCAATTTTTGATTTCTTTCACTTGCCGTAAAAAAGTATACCTTGCCATCGCTATATCAAATCTTTCCATCAATATTTTGCGTTTGTTACATTTTTTGTATCGAAATCCAATGGTCTTCAAAATCTTCGTTAAAGAACTTTCCCCACCGAAGAATAATCCAGCTTCCTTCAGTGAATGCACCAACTTTTTTCTTGTTGGATACTCCTTCTGTAAATAGTAGCCGTAAACATGTCTTCGGATAGCATCGGCATCAAAGCTATCGATGCCTACGACTGGTTTTGCTCGTTTTCTCTTTTTTGGTGTGTGAAGTTTATTTTCTTCTGTGCCAGTCTCGCCATATTTTTTTTTAGTTATCCGTCTAACAGTTCGTTGTCCAATATTAAGCGCATCAGCTACGCGTTCAACCACTGACGTTATAGGTAAAATTGGCCCTCCATTTTGAGCTTCACGATCGAAATAGTTACGAAGGCGTATTACGAACTCACGTGTCTGACTATTTAGAACAGTTCTCTGCGTACGTTCGGTCATATCGACGAAATCCACAACAAAGGGCTTGAACAGAGTCCAAATTAACGAGCAAGGGTCAACAGTAATGCAGTATCAATATTTGAAATCCAAAGCCAGGTCAAAACTATATCACAATCGCATTGCACTGACAGTTTATACTTTTCGAAGCAACGTCAATTCGAAACTGCTTTGTTTTGCATTGAGCATTGACGCGAGTTTGCCGGAGGTAGTAGTTGTGCTAGCCAGCGATCCTATGTGACGATCGTATTAGATTCCATTTTTAAAAATTTTCAATTTAGAAAACCAAATGCCGAGTTGTGGTATATATCATATAAAAATAAAAATTTTACCTTTTGTATGAAACAGCTGATATTTTTTTGCGATTTCAGAGGTTTGTCCACATAGTGAAAATTGTTCATATTCACAAGTACATTCACCCCTTAAATGGTGCAAACTGATTTTTCTACACTTGTATACATTTTAGAAATCAATTTAATAAATAAATTTTGAGTCCTAAACCTAAAACTACATTCGATAAAATTTATGAATCTCTGCACATCACTATCGTCAATAAAGTAATACAATTATTTCCTTCAAAGTCGTTATCAATTAATACGGAACTTCATGAGCGGACAAACGTCAAACCGGCCATCATAGCGTGCCGCTAATATAGGATAATCATCACTCATTATTTAACCTGGCTTGTCATATTGTTATTTCATTGTGTACCTTTCTTTCTTATCCAGTCTTTATAATTATTGTAGCTCTTCAAAAAAGAATTCCTTTTTTCTCAAAGTCAAATAAATGTCATAATATTGTATACAAAAAGCTTTACCTATACACTTTAGTGACAAATTGTACTTCTACGCAGAGTCTATCTTGAATAAAATTGCGTTTAATGTTTATGCTCTTTTGAATTGTTTCTATTTCAAAGTCTATCCGGTTATCTCTTTTAAGAAATATTTTATCATCTAAACATGATTCTACTTTATTAGCTATTAATGTATCGAATATATTATACAAATCATGTTGTAAGATATTATGTCATTAATTAGGATTATACTGACTGAATTTGATTACTCCAGTATATAAAAATACTATGTATTTAGTGCTTAGTTACGTGATGTTCGATCTTCGCGACCACATAATATTAGTGTTAAAATGAAACATTTAGGCGCGCTTGCAGAAACGTCGAGTTACCCTTTTAACCCAGAGTTAGCAGCTAACTCTGGGTTAAAAAGACAGATTTGACATATTTCGTATAAAGCTTCAAAATTACAAATTTATTCCTGGGTTAACTAACCCGGCGTCTCTGCAAGCAGGCCTAAGTATTATATTCCACTTCAGTTATGTTTTATCAAATTTCTCACTCAAAGCAATTTAATATCCTTAATACACATTATTAGTTTTTCAATAAATTTTTGTCTCTAGCCAATTGCATGTTAGTAAGTAGCTTGATTAACCTCTAATATATTGAGTGAATAAATGGAATACCTCTTTCCCAGTGGTCCATAATGAATGGTGTCAGGCCTACATGTTGAATTTTGTTTTCAATACCATTATAAAGCATTCTAACATTATTCTATGTGTTTCAATTTTTTTTTTAATAAAAGTAACAGTAGTTCTTAAATCATGTTTTCTATTTCAATTCAATAGATATATAATTTTTACCATAATTTTTTGCCGTAATTACCTAAGAAATATTTTAAAGTTATATAAAAGCCATTAGCAAGTTAATTTTAATTATTGCTTAAAGTGGTAATGAAAACAAAAAGTTATCGTTTGTTGTGACAATGAATATATTTTGTGATATAATCTTTATTCCTTCTATTTTTGATAAGCCTACAATGAATATTGCTAATCTTTATGGGAATTGTATAGCAGGAGATAAAATGGTTACTAATATATAGTTGATACAGCTTATAAGATTGTAGATTCCTGAATAGCATGTCAATTTTATTGAAATTGCCGGTTTGTAAAATAAATTTGAAAATAATTCCATACGAATAATGCATAAAAGTATAATATGATTCATAAATAAATGTGTAATTTTCAATATTTGATCTATAATTACCTACCTATTGCAAGTTTCCTCTTTATATTTTTTTTAATCAATCATTCTTCAAAGCAAACTCGGCAATTTCAGGTAATATTAGTTAGTAACTTGTGCAAACACGTACCAAAAAGTTTTATTTCTTACCTAGTATAGTATTTGTTCTCTTCAAAGATACTTATTCGTTCGAATTTGATATTGTAATTTAATATCTGAACATAATGTTCCGTAATTGTTTGAATATTTTTGCTAGACGTCAAGCTACGAGTTATTATTTGAGGTTCCATTTCTGCGACTGTGTTGTACTTGTTTTAGAAATTTCAATATTATTTACGTACGCAAGATCCGAATGTGATAGTAATTAGATAGTGCCAACAAATAGTTTACATAAAATAATAAAACTGTAATTTTAAATATATTTAAAAATTACTATTTTATTCTTTACTAAATACTCAGAAAATATTATTTTTTTCGATAGGAACTTCCTATTTATTCTGCTCTGAACTATTATTATTATTCGACGTAATTACTTACACCACATCAAAATACCATGGAATTTTAACCTAAGAGTTCAGACTTCTGTTAGAATTACAGAACTGTATTGTATTTTCGACTATGTACTTAGTCATCCAAAATAAAATACATATATAGGTACATTGTTATTATAATATGTAGTAATCATGCTAATTCTTAGTTGTCAACGAAAATGAATAAATGAAATAATGTATAAAATTAACGTACCATTTATTTTGCAATGTAATTTTTTTAACCCGTATGTGAATAAAACAAAAATAAAAAACTACCCGCAACAGAATTTTTTTAAGACCATATTCATTTGGTTCCTATCGAGAAACATAACAATTGGCTCTATTATTAATATTTTTAATAATGTCTATGAATGTTGTAAATAATGAACCTACCGACAGAAAGTCTCGATGTATCGATGGATTTGTCGTAAATGTACCTTTAAAAGGATTAGGACAAGGATCGTAATGTCTTCACTACTTAAAACAACTCTTTAAATAGTGTGAATTTAAAAATAATCATTGAATTATTAGAATATAAATAAATTATTGAGTTAATATACATTTGTTTAATTTTTCCTTTGAGGTAACTTTCTCACTTTTGGAAATATTTCTATTTTTTATTCGCCAAGTCTAGTTTCGTAGACTCTTCTAACCAAAATAATCAAGTGAATTGGTAAGTTCAATGGTGGAAGAAAACAAAACCTGCATTACTGAGTCTTCCCATAATGTTCTTGTTGCTCATGATGATGATGATGATGGTGATGATAAAATAGAGAGATAATCCATGCCTTAAATACATTATATAATCATAATATTATGTACTATAAAATATCCTTTTCTATTATCAGTTGCTTGAAAGAAATCGCTAGGTAGCGAAAAGGCCGCCAAATTATTATTCATACCTACGTTGTTATGCTTCCTATTTTTTTTGTACTTTTTTCTAGTGTAGTATTATGTAGTGTACAATATAATTATATTCATTCTGAATACAGTTTGTGAAATAAGCCGTAATAGACACTTCTTCCGACCGACAAATGGCGGTATAACAATTTCATACTGGCTAAACTGAGCAAATGGCACAGGCTTGTGTCGGGCAGCAGCGACACGGGTACGATCAGTTTAGCCCTGCGATGACCAACACGCCTAGCCTGCCCAGCGTGGTCATTATGGGCAAAACCTGTTATGGATATTCGCACAAGACCATGGCCCCTAGTTCCCGGCTGCCTCGCTATTCCTGATCCTGGCAGCGGTCACGGTAATGGCGGGGCAGGGGGTGCTAAGAATCTCCGGACGAGATTCCGCTGCCAACCCCGACGACTGGACCTGGTGACGTATAACGCACGCACTTTGAGGACCGACGAAAAGATCATCGAGCTGGAAGAAGCAGTGAGCAAGCTGCGCTGGAATATTATAGGATTGTCTGAAGTCCGAAGAGAGGGGGAGGACTCGATAATCCTCAATTCCGGCAACTTGTTTTACTACCGGGAGGGCGATCAACAGTCCCAGGGTGGTGTCGGGTTCATCGTCCACAAGTCTCTCGTCAACAACATTGTACAAGTCAAGAGTGTGTCGAGTAGAGTAGCGTACCTCATACTCAGAATCACCAAACGGTATTTGCTGAAGGTTATACAGGTCTATGCACCGACATCGACACATTCTGACGAGGAGGTAGAGGCGCTGTATGAGGATATATCAAAAGCCATACACGCCTCTACCACTCAATACAGTGTTGTGATGGGGGATTTCAATGCAAAGCTGGGCGAACGAAGCAGCGCAGCGACGAGAGTGGGGCATTTTGGGTATGGGCGAAGGAACCAAAGGGGCCAAATGTTGGCCGACTTCATGGAGAAGGAGGGCCTCTTTATGATGAACTCCTTCTTCAGGAAGCGGTCACACAGAAAATGGACATGGTTGAGTCCCGATGGTTCCACGAGAAATGAGATCGACTTCATTATGTCGACCAAGCGGCATATATTCAATGATATCTCTGTGATCAATATAGTGAAAACCCTATTGATCACAGAGACATCTGTGATCAATAGGGTATTAATGTAAAGCTGGAAAGGGCCAGACTGGTGAAGTCCACTCTCCGACCTTCTCGTGCTCATATCCAAAATCCCGAAAACTTCCAACTCGAACTGCAGAACCGATTCGAGTGCCTAGCAGACTGCGTTTCTGTGGACGATCTAAATAACAGGTTCTTGGAAACTGTCCATACTGTGGGGTCTAAATTCTTTAAGACCCATCGCAGGAAAAGAACCGAAAAGTTCTCTGACCATACTCTCAAGCTAATGAAGGAGAGACAAGAGATGAGGCTGCAGTCATCGGCAGACGCGGCTGCCTACCGGCGGATTAATAGGCAGATCTCTAAGGCACAAACTCGCGACCTCCGTGTCTTTAATACCAAGTGTATTAAAGATACCATTGAGCGGAACAAAGGCTCAAAAGTGTTCGCGAGAGATCTGTCTATTGGACAGAGCCAGCTGACGCGGCTGAAAACTGATGACGGCCGTCTCGTCTCTTCTCGACCTAAGGTCTTGGGAGAGGTTGAGAAGTTCTATGGACAGTTATATACCACGACACAAAAACCTGTTGAAGATTTGGCGAAAGATCCCAGAGCCAAACTGATCCGACACTATACCGAAGATATCCCGGACGTCAGCCTATACGAGATTAGAATGGCTCTCAAACAGCTCAAGGACAACAAGGCGCCAGGTGATGACGGAATCACTGCGGAACTCCTGAAAGCGGGTGGAAAACCGGTACTTAAGATCTTTCAGCGATTGTTCAATTCCGTCATCCACGAGGGCACAACGCCGGAAGCATGGCACAGGAGCGTGGACCGTGGTGGTTCTGTTCTTCAAAAAGGGTGATAATACCTTGTTGAAGAATTATAGACCCATCTCGTTGTTGAGTCATGTTTATAAGTTGTTCTCGAGAGTCATTACGAATCGTCTCGCTCGTAGGTTCGACGACTTCCAGCCTCTCGAACAAGCCGGATTCCGAAAAGGCTTTGGTACCATAGATCACATTCATACGCTGCGGCAGGTTATACAAAAGACGAAAGAGTATAACCGGCCACTTTGCTTAGCGTTTGTGGACTATGAGAAAGCCTTCGATTCGGTGGAAACTTGGGCTGTGTTGAGGTCGCTGCAGAGATGCCGGATTGACTACCGGTATATCCAAGTGTTGAAGTGCTTGTATGAAAACGCCACAATGTCAGTACGTATACAGGACCAGACTACGAGGCCAATCCACTTGCAGCGTGGAGTGCGACAGGGAGACGTTATCTCCCCGAAGCTCTTTACCGCTGCGTTGGAGGACGTCTTTAAGCTTCTGGATTGGAACGGGCTTGGCATCAACATAAACGGCGAGTACATCACTCACCTGCGATTTGCCGATGACATAGTAGTCATGGCAGAGACTCTGAGAGACCTCAATACAATGCTCAACGATCACAGCAGGGTTTCTCAACAGGTGGGCCTGAAAATGAACATGAGCAAGACGAAAATCATGTCCAATGCTCATGCACCGCTCCACCCAGTAATTGTTTAGAACTCTGCACTCGAAATTGTCGACGAGTATATTTACCTGGGACACACAGTCCATAGCTAGGTAGGTCCAATTTCGAGAAAGAGATCAACCGCCGAATCCAACTTGGCTGGGCAGCGTTCGGGAAGCTCCGAGATGTCTTCTCGTCCAAAATTCCTCAGTGCCTGAAGACTAACAGTGCGTGTTGCCAGTGATGACTTACGGATCCGAGACATGGTCGCTAACTAAGGGCCTCATAAGTAGGCTCAGGACCGCTCAGCGGGCGATGGAGAGAGCTATGCTCGGAGTGTCCCTGCGGGATCGAATCAGACATGAGGAGATCCGTAGGAGAACCAGAGTCACCGACATAGCTAAGCGAGTCGCGATACTGAAGTGGAAATGGGCGGGGCACATAGTTCGAAGAGCTGATGGTCGTTGGGGTCCCAAGGTGCTGGAGTGGCGACCCCGCACCGGGAAGCGCAGTGTTGGCAGACCCCCCACCAGGTGGACCGACGACATCAAACGAGTCGCAGGGAGCCGCTGGATTCAGGCGGCGCAAGACCGAGGCCTGTGGAAGTCCATGCAAGAGACCTTTGTCCAGCAGTGGACGTCTATCGGTTGATAAAGAAGAAGAAGAAGACACTTCTTCTTCGACTTAATTTGAATTTGCCTAACCTTGTTCTTGGTAACAAGCAAAATTTTCCGATTCGTCTGGATCAGGGATGCCCAAATTGATCGATATCGACCCCTTGGGGTCGAATTGGGTTTCCCTGGGGTCAACATAAATGAAAACTGATTTTGGGGGTCGACGAGGTCTAAAAAGCGACCCCTATTAATTAACACAAGTTCTTATTTGAAACTTTCAAGATACTGTATAAGTTGTGTTACATGAACCAACTTGTTATAAGAATGACTATAATAATATTTTAGTAGGAAGTATCATTATTGTGCGTTTTACGTAATTTGTATTAATAATAATTACACTTGATATTTACTAAATTTTATGTAAGTATATTTATTTAATTTTGATGAGAAAATGATGTAAAGTTTATTCAACCATTGCGGTTGGTTCAGTAAGCTTTACACAGTTTTTAAATTGGTACTAAGTAAGGAAAAAAATTGAGATAGAATTTTTAAAGTAATTTGACTATGGTGGTCTGAGGTATCATTCATTTTGGAAAAGGGGCTCTTGCTCAAAATAGTTTGGAAATCCCTGGTCTAGATAGTCCGTTAATCTGAGACTTTATCACAAAGGATAAAGAAATATCTTTACACAAAGAACCAATTACTTGTTCCATCGGTTTTGTTCACAATTATTGTAACATAAATAGTGATTAAGTACATCATGTAATCGTGTAAGTAGGTAATAGGTAGAATAGTAGGTCTGTTTAGATTGTTTTATTGTTCTTTGTTTAGTAATTATTACCTACATTATTTTGGATATCATGATCGTCTTTTAGTTATGTAGAATAATTATGATTGTACCTATAAAGCCATTGCCATAGTTGCTAAATTTATTTATTAATCTAGAAGACGACAAATTGAAAAACCAGTAAAAGAAAATTGTTTTTTTATTTTTATTTAAATGATAGCCCTGCTCGACGGTCGCAATCACAATTGTGTTATTTCTTACTTACATTGGCCGATCCTATCACTATTGACCATAAAGTATGTTGTTGCAGCAAGAATGCAAATTCAGGCGTCATGGGTGGAATGTAGGTAGGTATACCTATTCTCAAGAGCTGCAAAACATTTTGTAGAAAAAATATAAATGCGCAAAGGTAACTAATATTCATGAACAAACAATGTACGACACACGATTTTCTTTTATGTAGGTAAGAAATAACACAATGTCGCACTAGTAACATAAAAATTTATTACCGACTATGTAAAATGATAAAGGGCGGACAAGTCTGGAATAAATGTGAGCTAAACGAATAACGAGACGATAACAAATTGAGTAGGTAGGTATGGTTACGTAAGCTTTCATTGTTTCAGTAAAATTGGACATTTAAGAATTATTATTACTAGTGGTTCGCCCCGAACTGAGACCTCGCGGTAACGGTATCCCATGATTATTCATTCAATCGATACATGACGACCAAAACTGACATTATTATTATTATGCCCGTTTTCACCAAACATACCTAAATCATCCCCTATGTAGGAGTCTCTTTACGTAGGTAGCTCCAAAACACAACCCTAAGTCCTAACATCCGTCCCAATGTCCTTTTAGGTGTCCCGTACAGGATCGTGATAAAGAAGTTGACAGTAATCATCACATAACTTATCATAGGTAGCCCGTAAAGGTTAGGGAACGTCAGTGAATATATTGAATTATTATGTAGGTAGGTACTAACGAGTGAAAACGGGTTAGGGGCATCTGTACAAATCGTCATCTATCGACGCGAATAGAAAATATACAAAATGATATTTAACTAAAGAATAATTTTAATTGAATAATATGTTATTATATTATGTACCTAAATAATAATGGTCGACGCAAAACTGTTTTTGGGATAAATCGTAGTCGTAACTCCTAGTTCAATGGAATAGTTAATGACTGCGCCATCTATTAGCATTATTGTGAAGCTATGTGAAATTTACTGATGCTCATTAAAAATTAAATAATCTCGTTTCTCTATAATATTCATATAATTTTAGTATTTGTTGTTCAAGTACAGGATACAAGTGAAATAAGAAAATAAGTACAACTTGAAAATATATAGAAAATTTTCCCAGAGAGCGTCTTCAAGCGAGCGTATTAAATCGCCACTTTGGAAGCCCCCCATTTCGTCAATTTTAGGAAAAATATTTAAAAAAAAATACAGTTGTACTCTGTTCCAAATTGTCTTTAAAATTATACACAGAAAACCTATGAATCGCAAATAAAAAAAAATTTCTTCGCATTCGCTTCTATGAGAGCCCCCCTGAAATAAAGATTTTTATAACTTTTTAAGCCATTTTCGGCTGGAGGCCATCGGTTCACATATTATATCTAAATTTGAAGTAATTACATTCAGTAATTCAAAAGTTATAAGGCTCTGACAGACGGACGGACGGACGGACGGACAAGTGCAAATCGCTCTAGTAAACTCAGAGACCTCGCTTCGCTCGGTCAATTATATTAAATTATATATGTCATGTAGGCCAACCTGAGGCTCTAATGACATGTCAAGCTTCCATCATCGGCTTGGAAAGCAGATTCTGTTGAGAAAAGCCGGCAAAAGCTCAGCAGTTGTTCCTTTCAATACAAAATGTTAGTTCTACTTTTACCGACTAAATAGCTATTAATACAATGTGCCAAGTTATCACACTATCTTGTGGGCTGATGGAATCTGGATGCAAAGCCAGTAGCTCCCATTAAACATTGTAACTAAAAAAATAATGAATTGGATCGTTTATTAAGAAGAGAGTGCATGACAACAAGGTCTAAGGAAATCTATTGCTAGGAACGAAATAGCAATATGTAAAGTTGTAGGTATACCTATCTCACACTATTATACTGGCTTTCTTTAAAGTCTCGTAACATTAATTTTGATTCGTAAGTTCCTAATAAATATTATAGATTCGACTTGACACATTTAATTGCAAAATTAAACGTACAATAATACTTAAACTAACTGCAGCACTTATACCGAATCGACTTCTTAACTGTATTTGGCTAATATTTTTCACAGATGGGTCGTTTTCAGAGCAAAGTTCAATTACTAAGTGCTTAGTAATTAAGTGCTTTATTAGCGTGGCACCTATAGTCAGTAAGCCCCTCAGTGATTGTTAGCTAAATGACAATGACCATGGATGTATGAAATCCTGCCCATATGCTGCTTCAAATCCAAACTTGTTTTTTTATAGTCTACTAGCTGACTCGGCGAACTTCGTACCGCCAACTTACCTATATAAATAAAACAAACAACTACTAAAACTATCCTATCTTTCAAGTTGGACCAAATTACAGATAGTTACGAAGTTTGATCAAAATCGGTTAAGTAGTTTAGGAGTCCATCGCGGACAAACAACGTGACACGTAATTTATATATATTAAGATGTTTCCCATATTAACTCCTATTATTTTTTTAATAAAAATCCGGATTCCGAAGTTACAAACATTGTTAAAATCGGCCAAGTGCGAGTCGGGCCTCGCTCTTTTAGGGTTCCGTTAAAAAAATTAAATTAAAAAATTTCCATCTACCCACCTACCCATTTTAATTTAATTTTTTTAATTTAATTTAATTTTTATTATTTGTTGTTATAGCGGCAATAGAAATACATAATATGTGAAAATTTCATCTGTCTATCTATTACGGTTTACGAGATCCAGCCCGCTGACAGACGGACGGACGGACGGACGGACGGACGGACGGACGGACGGACAGCGTAGGCTTAGTAATAGGGTCCCGTTGGTACCCTTTGGGTACTGAACCCTAAAAAGCCAAGCTGTAGTTGCGTCACTCGTGCCTCTAACTGTTAATATAATAATATTATATGCAAAAAAAATCTTTTAATTTATAATTTCACATAATATTCTTAATTTTGCTCATAAATTGCACACCTCTATGTAATTTACAATAACGTACCTTATCGTTTCGGCACTTGGCCGGACCCACCAGGCGTCGACATTTTCACTTGCACAATAAAATACACTAAATAAAATAAACAAGTTTACCATCACCATATTATTATTCGACTACCTACCTCACGCGAATCATAGACCACGAACACTAGAATAGTTCATAGTTCATAGTTCATAGTTCATAGTTCATAGTTCTTTATTGCATTTCACATGTAACAGGTAGGTACATATACACATGAGACCCTGTGAGGGTATGGCAAACAAAAAATATTACATTTAAAGATACATACACAGGAAATAAAATAAAATAAAATAATACAATGTCAGTTAAAAACTGGTTAAAAGTAGTTAAGTTCAAATTTCAATTAAAATATTAATAAATCCCAAAAAGTCATGTTAATTACAATCATAAAAAGTTTATTACAGTCTATGTCTTTATATAATATTAATTATTATTACACTAGCGGCACGCTATGATGGCCGGTTTGACGTTTGTCCGCTCATGAAGTTCCGTATTAATTGATAACGACTTTGAAGGAAATAATTGTATACTTTATTGACGATAGTGATGTGCAGAGATTCATAAATTTTATCGAATGTAGTTTTAGGTTTAGGACTCAAAATTTATTTATTAAATTGATTTCTAAAATGTATACAAGTGTAGAAAAATCAGTTTGCACCATTTAAGGGGTGAATGTACTTGTGAATATGAACAATTTTCACTATGTGGACAAACCTCTGAAATCGCAAAAAAATATCAGCTGTTTCATACAAAAGGTAAAATTTTTATTTTTATATGATATATACCACAACTCGGCATTTGGTTTTCTAAATTGAAAATTTTTAAAAATGGAATCTAATACGATCGTCACATAGGATCGCTGGCTAGCACAACTACTACCTCCGGCAAACTCGCGTCAATGCTCAATGCAAAACAAAGCAGTTTCGAATTGACGTTGCTTCGAAAAGTATAAACTGTCAGTGCAATGCGATTGTGATATAGTTTTGACCTGGCTTTGGATTTCAAATATTGATACTGCATTACTGTTGACCCTTGCTCGTGATAGCAGTGACGACAGTGAAAATAGTAGTATGGACGAATCTGATTAATTATGGCCTTTTGTGGCACCTTTTTTGGTATCTTTTGTATTCATATGTTTCTTGTGTGCATATAAAGTATGTATATTCATTTTCATTCAAATATTCAGTTCGTTCAAATAAATTAAATAAACATATACATTTTTGTTTTATTAAACCTATTTAATCAGGTACAAAAACAAAACTTAATTGTTTTTTGTTCGAGAATAAATTGACATTCCACATCACTATTGTAATGTGTCAAACCGGCCATCATAGCGTGCCGCTAGTGTATATTAAATTAAAGAAAAAGTTAAAAGAAATAATAATTTACAATGTCAGTAAAAAGGTAGTTGAGTACAAAAATTTCTAATCAATATTTGTAAATCCTAAATGTCTTAAATGTCCTAAATGTCCTAAATGTCTAAGTATAAAAAGTTCATTACATATTACATACAAACTATTTTTTTATACAATATCAATTATTTATCTTCTGACAAGTATTCATTTACAGTGTAATAACATTTTTGTATGAGAAAATCTTTTAATTTGCGGTAAAAAATTGTATCTTTGTCAATTTTCTTAAGACCGTCCGGTAGTTTATTAAATATATATACTGCTCTTGAGTGTGGACTTTTGGTGAACATAACCATATTACCCTTTGGTATCGCCAATCGGGTTTTATCCTTATTCCGAGTATTGTAGTTATGATTTCGTGTGATTTCATTAAAAATACCTGGGTTTTTGCGTACAAAAGTCACGATTTCATAGATATAGATACATGGCAAAGTTAAGAGTTTTTCCTTGATAAAATATGGTTTACAACTTTCACGTCTTGTTATATTTACCAGAATGCGGAGACATTTCTTTTGGAGGACGAACAGTTGGTTGAAGTTTGTACTGTCTCCCCATACTACTATGCCATATCGAAACCAGGCGTATGCGTACGCGTAGTATGTTGATAGGGCTGTCTCAAAATTCGTTTTTCTTTTTATAACACTCAAGGCATAAATAAATTTGGAGATCTTATTTTTTAGGTTTTCTATATGGTCTTTCCAGTTTATATGTGTGTCTAGTGTTATTCCTAGTAATGTAAGGTTGTTTACTTCTTCTACTTCTTCTCCATCGGACTGCAAATTAAGACCTAGCGGTAGCTTTTGATAGGGCTTAAATTGAATAATTTTAGTTTTTTTGAAGTTAATTTCTAAATTTATATTAAGTAACCATGTTTTGACGCTACTTAACGTTTCACCTAGGAGCAAGTTAGCATCGTTAGTATTTGCACATTTGAATAAAATAGAAATATCGTCAGCGAACATAATGCATAGGCCCTGCTGTACTATATTTGGCAAGTTATTTATATAAGTTAAAAAGAGGACGCACCCTAAAACGCTTCCCTGCGGTATTGAGGTATTAGTCATTATTATATTGGATGCAAAATTAATGAATTCTGATTTTTCTGTATTATATTCTTCTATTTCTACGAATTGCTTACGGTTATATAAATAAGAAGTAAACCATTTATGAGTATTTCCACGTATTCCCATTTCAAATATTTTGTCGAGTAGAATTTTGTGGGAAACGTTATCATAAGCCTTTGTCATGTCGAGTAGTAACCCTACTGCATATTTTTTATCATCTATATAGCTAAGTATTTCTTGCACATATTTTATCACTGCAAGCGCGGTCGAGCGATTTTTTCGGAAACCATACTGATTTTCGTTAAGTAGTTAAAATTTTTCGAAGAAATTGTATATCCGATTTGCCATGGCTTTTTCAAAGATTTTAGAAATAGCTGGGAGTAATGCTATGGGTCGGTATTGGCTAGGGTCCTTCGAACTTCCTCCCTTCTTTAATATAGGTTTAATTTTTGCTATTTTCAGTAAATCCGGGAAAATGCCTTCTTCAAAAGACTGGTTTATTAGTTTTGTTATCGGCGGCGCTAGTTGCAACAAACATGCCTTTATTAAAGAGATAGGAATACCATCCCACCCGAAACTATTTTTATTATTCATATTTCGCACGATGGCAATGACTTCCGCTTCGGTCACCGGTCTGCAATAAAATGAGTTTACGGCAGACGCAGAGGCGTGAACTTTCTCTTTGGAGTGACTGTTCTGAATGGCGAGGGGCGTGGTTATCTTATTTTATTAATATGAATGCCGTCCACAGATCCAAATAGATACACAGACACCGAGATTAGTACCAGTCCGAACCAGTGCTAGACTCATCGACGATTCAAAAGCACTTGTAAAAAAGTTTATTTGAATAAAAAACATTTCTATTCTATTCTAGTGTCCACGATAAATGCCACCATAGACTACAAACATTAGGGAATGCGAGATGATACAACCGTCCATAGACCAATCGATAACAGATGGTGCTTCACAATTATCCTACATACTCTTTGGTTATTATTTATATTCTAACGGAAATGTGCATTGATATGAACTATCTTTTTAAAATTAAAATAAAAATCCCGATAGGAAAAATCAAATTCTTGATGCCAAGGGTTGTAAAAATTATGATTTTTTTTCCTTGTTTTGGTTTTGAAACGCAAGAAAACCTGGTACCATCCTTGGTCAAGATCCTTTCTCTTGGGTACATTACCCGGGTATGCGCGCACGGGCAACTTAGTTGCTCGGCGATTTATTTGTCTCTTGATTAAGTCTAGGAGCTAGTATGAAAGTGCGCGCACGTAGCGACGCAACTCTGGGCAACTATATTGTTCGCGGGGTCGGAGACAAGCCCGCGACGCAACTGTCTCCTTCCCTATTGGTTTCTATGCCTTGGCGCGCACGGGCAACAAAAAAGTCGCCGACCGGCCAGTTGCCACTCGACCACCGCGGCGTGAGTTTGTCTGTACTTGCAGTGTACGGACGGATACGCGCGCGCATTCTATGTTCCGAGATGCCAAGTAAAATGCCGGTCGAAGAAGATATCGATAATAGTAGACTAATTGAAGAAGTAGAAAGCAGACCATTACTGTATGATAAAAAATTAAAAGAATACTCAGACGTAAATGCCAAATCAAGAGGCTGGGAGGAAGTTTGCCAGCAGCTTTTCCAGGTTTGGGGTCAGCTGTCAGCAAAGGAAAAAACAGAGGCTGGTAAGTTTAAAATAACAATATATTTTGTAATAATTATTTATTAAGTTAAATCTACGCATAAACAATATAGACACTATATTTTATTATATTGACAAGGAACAGAACCTCGTGTGGAAGTAAAATATGATGCCAAGTAGTTACGTATGTTTGGCGCTGTAATCCTTATATCAGCCCGATTTGCAGAAATTGATTGCAGTGGACAATCATAAGCAGTGTCAGCAAATCGAATACCATCTCTGCAACGCACGTAATTATGTAAAACGCAGGCACTCTTGACTATTATGTCACAAAATTCAAGATTAACATCAAGTGGCCTATGAAATATTCTCCACTTGTTAGCGAGTATTCCAAACGTGCATTCGACCATACGTCGTGCTCGACTATGCCGATAGTTATATATTTTCTTTATAACAGTCAGCGACTTTCGTGAAAACGGTCGTAAAATATTTCTTGACAATCCAAATGCTTCATCTGCCACTAAACAAAATGGCATGGGTTTTCCATTATCATCATTTGGCAAAGATTTGTCATCTGGTATATTTAACAGATTTTGCAGTAAGCGTTTCCCCATCTCTGAATTTTGAAATACGCTGGCATCGCCGGCTGCTCCATTTGCACCCACGTCAATGTATACAAATTTATAATCAGCATCAACCCAGGCCATGAGAACGATAGAGAAATACTTTTTGTAATTGAAGCATTCTGAGCCACTCCCGGCTGGCTGGATCAGTCGAATATGTTTTCCAGCTATAGCCCCGATAATATTTGGAAAATCTGTTCTTTCATAAAATTGTCTTGCAATTATCAGCCAATCCTCTTCACTCTTCTGTGGCATATAAAAATGATGCATAAGTATCCAAATTTGCGTACACGTCGATTTTACTATTTCTCTTACTGTAGTAACACCCAGAAGATAATCAAATGATAGACTGTAGAAGCTTGCACCAGTCGCAAGATATCTGAAAATAAAGAAAATAGACTAATTAGACAACTATCGAATTCTCACATATCTACAGTTTTTTTTTCTTTTTCAGGTAAATTAGTACAAAAACGATGGAAAAATATTCGAACATGTTTCTCAAGGGAGCTACGGGAACAGAAGCAAACTAAGTCTGGTCAAGCAGCGAACAAAAATCGACGAAAGTACAAATACTTCGATGAACTGCTGTTCTTAATACCGTCAATGGAGACACGTGAAACATCTGGAAATATACCCAATGTTACCGACGGTGATGATGATAGTGACAACAAAGAAAACGTTAGTGGAGAAGAAAATATTCGTAAAAGACCAAGAATAAGAAAATCCACTGCTGAAAAACCAAAATCTTACGAAGAAAAGCTTTTGAACATCTTACAAGAGAAGAAACAGGCCAACACATCGACACCATCTACTGATAAGGAAACACATTTTGCCCTTTCTCTGGTACCTCTATTAAAACAAGTCCCAGAAGACAGCCAGTTAGATATACAAATAGAGATATTGCAAATTTTCAAAAAAGCACTACAGAAGAACAAAGGACTCCAAACATCATCATCACCATTAACCCTTCAAGCGCCGCGGCCATTTTTTGTGAGGTAGTGGCTTCTGCCACGCCTGTCGCGTTAATATAAAAAAAAAATTAAAAAAGATCCGCTTTATTAAAAAAATTATTTCTCTAATATTTTATATAGGACTTAACTATGTATAAAACTTATATTGATGGAATCGTTATGAATTAATTTTGTATGTAATATATACTTATCCGTACATATTACTGACAAAGAATTAGCAAAATCTCATTTAAAAGTAACGAGAGCTATATTTTGTACAATTTTATCATAATTGATGAATTAATGAATTTGGTGCAAAATTGTTATTTATCTACATGTATTTTACTTAAAAACTGTTTATTACGTACTCTTCCATTGTTTTCACTATGATTAACACCAAAAAACACATCACAGGAATAAATATGAACCTATTTATCACTACACTCGGCACGGTCGACGCGAGTACTGAGTGCCAACGCGTTTTTAAACATAGACTATGTCAATGTGTTAAGGTTCAAAATTGTACAAAAAAAGGCATAGAGACCTTCAAGGTTGAACTTTCGATAGAAATAAGTAAGAGAAGGCTGGGTATATTGTTTACTAGCAAATTAAATGCAAAACCACACGAGTCGAAACAGGATAGCTAATATCGGGAGCCGATAGGGCGGCAAATGTCCGGTCTTTTTAAATCTGCGGGAGCCGGGGAAAGGGCGCTTGAAGGGTTAAACTACAACCAACCAAGTAGATCCGGTATCAAATTTAAAATAATCCCACAGAAACCCAAAATAAGTGACGCAAGATACACAATTATACGGCCACGTAAAGCTTCTACCAGCCCCCAAACATTTCTACCAATAATTTCTACCACCAGTTTGCTTGCCACCAGTCTACCGAAATCCCTGCCTGCAACCAGCCCACCAGCGTGTTTGCCTGCCTCTAGCTCACCGATGTCACTGCCGACTGAAATGCCCCAAAATGCAGACCATTTCTCATGCCCTGCACTTCCTAATCCTTCTCCAAACAGCAACAATAGTATAAATGAGACATTGCAATCATACTTGTCTAGTTTTAATGACAGCGATGAATCAGAAATTTATGACGTATGCTACAAATAAAATAAATTCATTTTAAGACTTGTTAAAGACTGTTAATCATTTAGTACCAAACAATAAAAGAATGTGATTCATAAACTGTTGGTTTTTTTAGTATCACTAGCTATTTGACCGAGCTTTGCTCGGTATTCGATAAAACACAAATAAAATGACATTTTCTAAAAATGATTCATAACTAGATCGATTTATCGCCCCCGAAACCCCCGATATACTAAATTTCATGAAAATCGTTAGAGCCGATTCCGAGATTCCAATTATATATATATATATATATATATATATATATATATATATATATATATATATATATACCTAGAATATATATAAATTATATAAATATATATTCTTGTATATATATATATATATATATATATATATATATATATATATATATATATATATATATATATATACAAGAATTGCTCGTTTAAAGATATATAAGATACATTCAAAGCAAAACAAAAACAATAACTCAGGAATATGTCCAAATAATGTACCGGTGAAACGGGGTGTATAGAATTTGCGGGGTGAATAGAAAAAAAGTTGGGGTAAATAGAACTGTAGTATGGGTTTAATAGAAACCCATACTACAGTTCTATTTACCCCTAGAAATGTGTTTTTCTAGGTCATTATCTATCAGTCGTACAACTCGTACTTAATTAACAAACATGCATACCTCAGCGTGACGGCCAGTCTTTCCTCTGGTGAGACAGCTAATCTCATATTTGTATCTTCATGAACGAGGCCAGGTCGTAAGATTCTGCACAGTTCATCGAAACTTTCGACACTCATTCTAAAGAACCTAACTAAAAAATTTTTTTGGGTATGCTGTCAATTTCATAAACATAGTATGAAATTTCCCGAGAGTCAGCCGATCGCTCCATAATGGATGCACCCAATATTCTATTTTTCGACGCTTTCTTCGGTTTTTTATTGCGAGTGCAACGACCACAGCCGTCTCGACCAAATCCATGTTGATGACTGTCTAGAAAAAACTGAAAAAGTCGGGTTGCTACGCTCTCGTGCGCGCACCCCGGCGACATGGCGATTATTTTTTCGAAAGAGACAAATAAATCGCCGAGCAACTAAGTTGCCCGTGCGCGCATACCCTTAGGCCTCGCAATTTGCATCCCACAATCGGATGAGTGGTGAGTGGATGACATTTTTATATCATCATGGTCAAATAACTCATTAGGTATACATAAAACCTTTACATAATATATTACACTTTATTAGCATAAAATTACGTGCATTAATTTCATAGCGCCTCTAATTTTACTCGGAAATCTATTCGAAATTAGCATAGCCATATTATTTTATGCGATATAATAGGTTCTACTAAATAATAAGAACTCGTAGAGAAAGATTGGGAAAATATTGTACTTAACATACCTACAGTAAATATCGCAGTAGGCGAAATCCTAAAACAATGTTTACTTAACATAGTAGGTACCTAAGTATGGCATAAATTAAGTTATTACCACAAATTATGTTCGGCTTTGTTATTATTTCAGTTCAATATCATATAGTTTTGTAAGTTTTCAATTTATCTCTATTATTTTCCAAAAAAAAAAACAGATCACAGTTGGGTCGCAGTAAATGAAAAAGGTTAAGAATTCTTGTTATTAAATTATATTCGCGGAGTTCATTAAAGGTTGTTTTATTACGCAAAATATTATACAATGTTGTGAAAGAAAAAGAGTCAAATAAGGTTTAATCGAAAGAACAAAGCTCGCAGCGGGCACCTAATTGAATAAGGTATCCTGCTGGCTCGCAATAAGATAAAAACCATAAGTCCATCATACTATGCTAGATTAGTTGTACAAAAATGTGGATGTAGATACGCTATGTCAATCAATGTCAGGAGGCATTAGGCTAATTTTATTTTAGTCGCAAAAGATTCTTAAAAACATGTCATCGTGACCATTATTTCTTACATATTTTATTCTCGAATGATTTTATTTATTCGTATGAATTAATGAGAAGTCATTAAAAAAACCCATAAAAACAAGCGCCTGTCACTTTAAGATTGCAATTCCATGAAAGTTTGTTTGCTATTTAATTTTATCAGGCGCAGTTAATGATTGGGTATTTTACACAAATAATATCTACTATATGAGTGATCGATTGTGGGCGCGTTTTATCGGCACCTAATTGGATGAGGTGTCCTGCTGGCTCGCAATGACATAAGGACCATCCGTCCATCAAACGCTAGATTATTAAGTATCTGCTATCAACAATTTGTCATGTTATTATGTTTTTATTAGTACCTACTTAAATACCTATATCATTTATTTTCAAGTTTATGGTGGTAAATGTATACTAATATCACCTCAAAATTCAAATTGTAGTTGTAATACTTTCGTTACTCAAGATTATTAACCTTTAATTAAACGTATAGTAGTAAGACTATTTTTATCACCTAGTTACATTGGAAATGTTCGTTTGCGTCGTCAGAAAAAAGCAATGCTCAGACACTCAGGCAAATAAAAAAAGTTTGCAAAAGTCGGGTGTTTCTTTCTTGTTTATTTATTTATTTTATTTACAATAATTACTACATATTTTCTTCATTTCTTTAGCGCCCTTAATTAAGCCTTGTGAGAGATTTGTGTGTGAGGATATTGTTCTTTGAATAATTTTATGCTAATTATTCTTTGTGTACCCAATGGTGTTATTATAAATATTGCATGTTTTTTTGCCATTCAATTTGGATGATTTAAAAAGCTACACCGCCTTTTTCCGGGCTTTCTAAGTTGATGTCAAGCATCAGAATTATAATTCTTATGTTTAACCCAGGAATAAATTTGTAATATTAACCCGGCGTCTCCGCAAGCGCGCCTTAAATAATTACCTACTTAGCTTACGATTGTGATTGGTGGACAACAGTTGTTTCATGTTTTCTGACGTCATGTATTACGCTTTAATAATTTTTAAACGAAATTCGGCCGGTATCTGTTTACCTATGTTAAAATGGATGGTTTATGTAGGTAGTTTAGATAATATAATTTTGTACCGATTACAGAAAAAATATTTGAACTAAAATATTATATATATTATAAGTATTATTATTCAAAAAACTTTTCAATGATTTGATCCCTGGATTCCATCTTAGCAAAACAATTACTCCGTCTACCAATTAGGGAAATGTATTATATTACAGACAGTATTTCCGGCGCTTTCCGATAGATTAGAACAATTTTTGGGTCTCCCAGTTTCCCTAATCGGATTACATCTGTCTTTTCGTTGATTTATTAGTGACTCAGTAATTAATATCAGGATGGTAGTAAAATAATTAATTAGATTTTTATTAAAGAATTCTTCTAGTATGGACAAAGTATTAAAAAAAAAATTTGTGTGTGTCAGCACGACGCACAACTGGAGTTTACTTCATACTCAACGTTGAAATTTCTACCCTAACGTTGAGTAAATAAGGTTGGTCTTCGCTTGAGTTGTCGAATGCCCGCGCTACGCCTTTCACAACGATGCAAATCTCCACCCCTAACGTTGTGAAAAACGTGACACGGGCATTCGACAACTCAAGCGAAAACCAACCTTATTTACTCAACGTTAGGGTAGAAATTTCAACGTTGTGAAAAACGTAACAAGGTCATTGATAAATTGATTTTACTGTCCGGATTTTTCTCATACCGGGCTGCTAAAATCGATTCTTAAGAAGTAAACTCCAATAAGTTAGTGTGGGCAAATAATTTTTTAATTTAATTAAAATGGCCTTACACGTAAAATATTGATGATGAAGAAAGAAATATCCAAACATATCTATTTAATCTAAGATCCAAACGCGCAAATTATTGCAATCAACTTTTCCCTAGAGCAACAACTTCAATATGGTCTATGACTCTATGAGCGACCGCATCAGACCGTAGACAAGTTGGCCGACTATCGTACAACTAAGTTGCGTACTTTTATTAATTTTCCTAATAGGAAGGAATTTCGTCAGTTATATAGTTGGACGATTTAGCTGGTGAAGAAGTGCCATAGAAAAAGGAAGACTATAGTCGGAATTATAATTCGATTCCACGTTTGACATTAGCTACTGTCATTTTGTAAAATAATGATACCACATATAATAGTGTAGTGATGAACACAAAAATCGATAAACAATCGCGATTTATGTTTATGTAATCATAATATTGGTGTGCCAATTAAAGACTAAATTACTGATTTTTATTTAAATAAATACATAATTACTCATAATAATTATTTATTAATTAGTAACCGCTGCTTTATTTTATAAAAAGTTAATATTTTTGTTTTTTATATTAAAAACAAAACTTATAATAAAAGAACCTAGATAGTTTTCTGTATTGGCAACCCGTGCGCGCTCGTGCAGCTATCGCCATTTTGTTTATCTTGTCATTCGGCTTCATTCTCCCAGTCTGACTGCACGAATATCTTGTTTCATTGCGAATCGATATTTTGTTATTTTGTTGGGTTTTTGTTAAAGTTTTGTTACGTTGTGTTTGTTGTTACGTTTATAGTTTTTTGTGAACTTTGAGTGAATCTATTTGTTTTGGTTTTCCATCAAAATGGATCCTCAGCCAAGTACATCACAAAGAGACGTGGATGTTTTCTTGTCCCCAAGAAAAAAACGTCCACGAAAAGCTTTCACTGTTACTGAAAAAGTAATGATCCGCAATGCCTACAAGTACGTGAAAAATGAAAATTTTGCGCAATTGGAGGCCTTTGAAGTAGTGGAAGAAAATGAATGTATGAGCAAAGTTGCTGACATATTGGGAATAACCTCACGCTCTGTTTGTAACGTTTTGAAGGCAGTAAATAAAGGTGCGGCGCCAACTCCTCCTAAAAAAACTGGACCAAAGCGAAGTTTCAAAGACAAAATTGATGAATTTACATTCTCCGCAATACGAAGACTTGTTCATCAGTTCTTTTACCGAAATGAACCTCCAACGATTGCAAAGGTTAGTCAATCAGTCAGACAGTATTATTTTATACCTACATCTTTTATATATAAGTAATGATTCCAAACTATTATAAAATTTACTATTTTAGATTTTACAAGTGATGAACGATGATCCAGAAATGCCCAAGGTTTCCAAAGACACCCTCAGAAAAATTTTGAAGCATCTTAATTTTAAATTTGTTGCACGGTCATGCAAGAGCACACTTATTGATCGAAATGATATAATAACATGGCGCCAGCGTTACTTGCGATCTATATGTCAATTTCGACGAGAAGGGAGACATATATATTATCAAGATGAAACTTGAGTTAACGCAGGTAAGCCTAACATTTTGAATTTATATACATTTTACATTAAATTTAATAGTAATATTGAATGTTAATGTACTATATTTATTTTTAGGTCATACTGTAAAAGAAGCTTGGGTGGACAAGAAAGTCACATCATCTCGGCAAGCGTTTTTGGAGGGACTGACCAGTGGATTAAAAAATCCATCTGGAAAAGGCAAACGTCTCATAATTAGCCATATAGGTAGTGAAGAAGGCTTCCTGGAAAAGGGGCTCATGATTTTTGAAGCAAAGAAAAATTGTGAAGATTACCATGATGAGATGAACGCAGTTTGTTTTGAGGAGTGGTTCGCTGGAGTCTTACCAAAATTAAGACCAAACTCAATTGTGGTGATGGATAATGCACCTTACCACTCCCGAAAATTGGAAACGGCACAAAAATGAGCTGGAAAAAAGCTGCCATTCAAGACTGGCTTTTAAATAAAAATATTCATTACGAACCAGATTAAAAGATTACCAGTTAAAGCTACGCTTTTAGAACTGGTTCCACATAACGAGTCTTTTAATAAGTACGCTGTAGACGAAATGGCAGCACAACATGGGATCACGGTTTTAAGACTGCCCCCTTACCATTGCGAGCTGAACCCTATCGAATTGATATGGGCGCAGGTAAAGGGGCATGTAGCTCAAAATAATAAAACCTTCAAATTGACAGACGTGAGAAATTTATTTGAGGAAGGCATTCAAAAAATTACGGCTACCGAATGGTCTAAATGCGTATCCCATGTTGTCAAAGAAGAGGAAAAAATGAGTAGGCTAGATATTTTAATTGACAATATCACAGACACATTTATAATACATGTTACAGAAAGTGACAGCGATAGCGGTAGCGAAGACGGCGACGATTTATAAAATAAAATATTACCATAATACATCTATTTGTGTTATTTCTCATGTTCCTTCATGATCACATTTTTTTATTTATTTCACACACAATTATTAAAGAAAACTCTCAGATCCTTAATAAAATTAATCGTCATAACTAAATTATCCGTTCAGAAATATTTAATTTCCTGATATACTTAGTTTCTATTAAAGTGGTAGTTGTTTAGATATACTACTATAAACGAGAGGAATCGATTCGGAAATATTCCATTTCCGTATCGAATAATTTCGTAACGTCACTATTTAGTACTTGTCATAACGTTGCAACACTGAAATTGTCAAATCTGGAATCGAATTAAAATTCCGACTATAGTCGTAATTCCTAGTTCCATGAGAAGTGCGGGCTACAAGAAGCTTAAATACCTTAGTGGTGTAGGTATTTAAGCTTCTTGGCGGGCTACCATAAATAAGTCTTTTTAAGTCACTAGCCTATTAGTGGGTATATTCTCCGATTTAGTTGTTAAGTCTGCGAATATTCGGGTATGCGCGCACGGGCAACTTAGTTGCTCGGCGATTTATTTGTCTCTTTCGAAAAAATAATCGCCATGTCGCCGGGGTGCGCGCACGAGAGCGTAGCAACCCGACTTTTTCAGTTTTTTCTAGACAGTCATCAACATGGATTTGGTCGAGACGGCTGTGGTCGTTGCACTCGCAATAAAAAACCGAAGAAAGCGTCGAAAAATAGAATATTGGGTGCATCCATTATGGAGCGATCGGCTGACTCTCGGGAAATTTCATACTATGTTTATGAAATTGACAGCATACCCAAAAAAATTTTTTAGTTAGGTTCTTTAGAATGAGTGTCGAAAGTTTCGATGAACTGTGCAGAATCTTACGACCTGGCCTCGTTCATGAAGATACAAATATGAGATTAGCTGTCTCACCAGAGGAAAGACTGGCCGTCACGCTGAGGTATGCATGTTTGTTAATTAAGTACGAGTTGTACGACTGATAGATAATGACCTAGAAAAACACATTTCTAGGGGTAAATAGAACTGTAGTATGGGTTTCTATTAAACCCATACTACAGTTCTATTTACCCCAACTTTTTTTCTATTCACCCCGCAAATTCTATACACCCCGTTTCACCGGTACATTATTTGGACATATTCCTGAGTTATTGTTTTTGTTTTGCTTTGAATGTATCTTATATATCTTTAAACGAGCAATTCTTGTATATATATATATATATATATATATATATATATATATATATATACAAGAATATATATTTATATAATTTATATATATTCTAGGTATATATATATATATATATATATATATATATATATATATATATATATATATATATATATATATATAATTGGAATCTCGGAATCGGCTCCAACGATTTTCATGAAATTTAGTATATCGGGGGTTTCGGGGGCGATAAATCGATCTAGTTATGAATCATTTTTAGAAAATGTCATTTTATTTGTGTTTTATCGAATACCGAGCAAAGCTCGGTCAAATAGCTAGTGATACTAAAAAAACCAACAGTTTATGAATCACATTCTTTTATTGTTTGGTACTAAATGATTAACAGTCTTTAACAAGTCTTAAAATGAATTTATTTTATTTGTAGCATACGTCATAAATTTCTGATTCATCGCTGTCATTAAAACTAGACAAGTATGATTGCAATGTCTCATTTATACTATTGTTGCTGTTTGGAGAAGGATTAGGAAGTGCAGGGCATGAGAAATGGTCTGCATTTTGGGGCATTTCAGTCGGCAGTGACATCGGTGAGCTAGAGGCAGGCAAACACGCTGGTGGGCTGGTTGCAGGCAGGGATTTCGGTAGACTGGTGGCAAGCAAACTGGTGGTAGAAATTATTGGCAGAAATGTTTGGGGGCTGGTAGAAGCTTTACGTGGCCGTATAATTGTGTATCTTGCGTCACTTATTTTGGGTTTCTGTGGGATTATTTTAAATTTGATACCGGATCTACTTGGTTGGTTGTAGTTTAACCCTTCAAGCGCCCTTTCCCCGGCTCCCGCAGATTTAAAAAGACCGGACATTTGCCGCCCTATCGGCTCCCGATATTAGCTATCCTGTTTCGACTCGTGTGGTTTTGCATTTAATTTGCTAGTAAACAATATACCCAGCCTTCTCTTACTTATTTCTATCGAAAGTTCAACCTTGAAGGTCTCTATGCCTTTTTTTGTACAATTTTGAACCTTAACACATTGACATAGTCTATGTTTAAAAACGCGTTGGCACTCAGTACTCGCGTCGACCGTGCCGAGTGTAGTGATAAATAGGTTCATATTTATTCCTGTGATGTGTTTTTTGGTGTTAATCATAGTGAAAACAATGGAAGAGTACGTAATAAACAGTTTTTAAGTAAAATACATGTAGATAAATAACAATTTTGCACCAAATTCATTAATTCATCAATTATGATAAAATTGTACAAAATATAGCTCTCGTTACTTTTAAATGAGATTTTGCTAATTCTTTGTCAGTAATATGTACGGATAAGTATATATTACATACAAAATTAATTCATAACGATTCCATCAATATAAGTTTTATACATAGTTAAGTCCTATATAAAATATTAGAGAAATAATTTTTTTAATAAAGCGGATCTTTTTTAATTTTTTTTTTATATTAACGCGACAGGCGTGGCAGAAGCCACTACCTCACAAAAAATGGCCGCGGCGCTTGAAGGGTTAATGGTGATGATGATGTTTGGAGTCCTTTGTTCTTCTGTAGTGCTTTTTTGAAAATTTGCAATATCTCTATTTGTATATCTAACTGGCTGTCTTCTGGGACTTGTTTTAATAGAGGTACCAGAGAAAGGGCAAAATGTGTTTCCTTATCAGTAGATGGTGTCGATGTGTTGGCCTGTTTCTTCTCTTGTAAGATGTTCAAAAGCTTTTCTTCGTAAGATTTTGGTTTTTCAGCAGTGGATTTTCTTATTCTTGGTCTTTTACGAATATTTTCTTCTCCACTAACGTTTTCTTTGTTGTCACTATCATCATCACCGTCGGTAACATTGGGTATATTTCCAGATGTTTCACGTGTCTCCATTGACGGTATTAAGAACAGCAGTTCATCGAAGTATTTGTACTTTCGTCGATTTTTGTTCGCTGCTTGACCAGACTTAGTTTGCTTCTGTTCCCGTAGCTCCCTTGAGAAACATGTTCGAATATTTTTCCATCGTTTTTGTACTAATTTACCTGAAAAAGAAAAAAAAACTGTAGATATGTGAGAATTCGATAGTTGTCTAATTAGTCTATTTTTCTTTATTTTCAGATATCTTGCGACTGGTGCAAGCTTCTACAGTCTATCATTTGATTATCTTCTGGGTGTTACTACAGTAAGAGAAATAGTAAAATCGACGTGTACGCAAATTTGGATACTTATGCATCATTTTTATATGCCACAGAAGAGTGAAGAGGATTGGCTGATAATTGCAAGACAATTTTATGAAAGAACAGATTTTCCAAATATTATCGGGGCTATAGCTGGAAAACATATTCGACTGATCCAGCCAGCCGGGAGTGGCTCAGAATGCTTCAATTACAAAAAGTATTTCTCTATCGTTCTCATGGCCTGGGTTGATGCTGATTATAAATTTGTATACATTGACGTGGGTGCAAATGGAGCAGCCGGCGATGCCAGCGTATTTCAAAATTCAGAGATGGGGAAACGCTTACTGCAAAATCTGTTAAATATACCAGATGACAAATCTTTGCCAAATGATGATAATGGAAAACCCATGCCATTTTGTTTAGTGGCAGATGAAGCATTTGGATTGTCAAGAAATATTTTACGACCGTTTTCACGAAAGTCGCTGACTGTTATAAAGAAAATATATAACTATCGGCATAGTCGAGCACGACGTATGGTCGAATGCACGTTTGGAATACTCGCTAACAAGTGGAGAATATTTCATAGGCCACTTGATGTTAATCTTGAATTTTGTGACATAATAGTCAAGAGTGCCTGCGTTTTACATAATTACGTGCGTTGCAGAGATGGTATTCGATTTGCTGACACTGCTTATGATTGTCCACTGCAATCAATTTCTGCAAATCGGGCTGATATAAGGATTACAGCGCCAAACATACGTAACTACTTGGCATCATATTTTACTTCCACACGAGGTTCTGTTCCTTGTCAATATAATAAAATATAGTGTCTATATTGTTTATGCGTAGATTTAACTTAATAAATAATTATTACAAAATATATTGTTATTTTAAACTTACCAGCCTCTGTTTTTTCCTTTGCTGACAGCTGACCCCAAACCTGGAAAAGCTGCTGGCAAACTTCCTCCCAGCCTCTTGATTTGGCATTTACGTCTGAGTATTCTTTTAATTTTTTATCATACAGTAATGGTCTGCTTTCTACTTCTTCAATTAGTCTACTATTATCGATATCTTCTTCGACCGGCATTTTACTTGGCATCTCGGAACATAGAATGCGCGCGCGTATCCGTCCGTACACTGCAAGTACAGACAAACTCACGCCGCGGTGGTCGAGTGGCAACTGGCCGGTCGGCGACTTTTTTGTTGCCCGTGCGCGCCAAGGCATAGAAACCAATAGGGAAGGAGACAGTTGCGTCGCGGGCTTGTCTCCGACCCCGCGAACAATATAGTTGCCCAGAGTTGCGTCGCTACGTGCGCGCACTTTCATACTAGCTCCTAGACTTAATCAAGAGACAGCTCCTAGACTTAATCAAGAGACAAATAAATCGCCGAGCAACTAAGTTGCCCGTGCGCGCATACCCACAATTTTCCGAAGACCAAGTAACGGCCGCTAAGAAATCATAGACTCGTAACCATCTTGTTTTTAAAAATGAAACATGTTTAACAGCTGGCACGTAGAGTTGCCGTTAAAATGACGTTTACAAGTAATTATGTCATGTACGCATATTTCAATTTTAGATTTATTAAGATATAATTAGAATAATTTTAAATAAAAGAGATAAAATGACTAATAATGTGCCCTATATTAAACGCCCTTCGTTACCGGTACCCGGCCCGTCTAATCATCCTGTTGCTTCAGGAACTTCTGAAGCAACAGCAGCAACAGAGCCACCGAAAGAGTCTTTGAGAAAACGCTGTTGCCGTTATATGTACGATAGAGACAAGAAAACGTTTTGCGGCAGATCGTGTAAGAGCTGGTTTTATATGATAGTATACGTAATAATGTACTTGATATTTTTGGCCACTTACACATTAATATTCCTGTACTCGGCGTTATCGGTAATCAAACTCATTGACGATTATCAAACAATTGAAAAGACGGAGCTTCTGACATATCCAGAGAAAGGTATTGGGTTATCAGCAACACCGACATCTTTGTATTCAGTGCCTCTGATTTGGTACAGAAATGACTCGCAAGATTATCAAAAATACGTCAGTGGCTTGGAGAGTTTACTCAGTAAGAGAAGGAAAAGAGATGTGAACAATAATATCCCTGATTTAGGACCTTGTGGCGAGTACCCGTTTGGATATGGAAGTAAACCTTGTGTCATCATAAGGATAAACAAACAACTGAAATGGTCAGCGAAACCTCTGAATGCAAACTCTACGAAAGCGGATCTTCCCACCCAAGTAAGGAATTACTTGAGGTTGGAAAAACAGAAGCTTTGGTTGCATTGTGACGGCTACCATTCATATGACAAAGAGCATGTTGGAAAGATTAAATACTATCCCGATCCTCCCGGATTCGATCCTGAAGCGTTCCCTTTGGACAAAACCAGCTATTCACCGTTGATAGCGATACAAATTTCTGAGTTCACATTAGGCTTATCATTGGCTATACAGTGCAAACTATGGTATGATGGCGGTATATCGACCACTGAGTTTATATTGTATGTGACGCCCAAGAGAAAATAAGTGAAAGATATCATAAAAGAATGATATTTTAGGTCTTCTTCTTCTTCTTTATCAACCTATAGACGTCCATTGCTGGACAAAGGTCTCCTGCATGGACTTCCACAGGCTTCGGTCTTGCGCCGCTTGAATCCAGCGGCTCCCTGCGACTCGTTTGATGTCGTCGGTCCACCTGGTGGGGGGCCTGCCAACACTGCGTTTCCCGGTGCGGGGTCGCCACTCCAACACCTTGGGACCCCAACGACCATCAGCTCTTCGAACTATGTGCCCCGCCCATTTCACTTCAGTTTCGCGACACGCTGAGCTATGTCGGTGACTTTGGTTCTCCTACGAATCTCCTCATTTCTGATTTGATCTCGCAGGGATATACCGAGCATAGCTCTCTCCATCGCTCGCTGGGTGACCCTGAGCCTTTTTATGAGGCCCATAGTTAGCGACCATGTCTCGGATCCGTAAGTCATCACTGGCAACACGCACTGTTCGAAGACTTGAGTCTTCAGGCACTGAGGGATTCTAGGTCTACCATTTTGTAAACATAATAAACGCTAATAATATTCTGCTTGTATATCTTTAATTTAAAATCAAAGTAGAAAATCAGTTTAGCAAATCAGAAACGGTAAATCTTGTATCCAGTCACCGACAAAGAGCACTGAAGTGAATTCAATGTAATGTAAAAAGTAATACACGATAATATTATTGAACTTTCAACTTGTAGAGCTTGCGCACGGGCAACGAATCAGTTTCATTCATTAACCCGAATATCGGATTTGTTTAACCGGTTTAGGAATGGAAGCGTTTCTAATTCATTAAAAAACTCAATTCACAAAATGCAAAACTATGACACGTCATGACTCTATCTCCGGTTCGGAAAGCGGATTCTGCTGAGAAGAACCAGCAAGAACCTCATCAGTTGCTCTTTTCAAAATATTCATTTTCCAATAGTATTATGTAGCTATTACATTGTTATAAGTTTTTTATACTATCTCATGGGCAGCTAGATGCCAAGCCGATTTATCCCATGCAACTTTGTAAGAATAGAATAGAATATTTCCACAATGAGAGGAAGTTCCAAAAATGCATTCTACAATTTACCCAATTTACCCTATTTATCTAGTTTATCAAACATTAAATTCAGTTCTTATTCCGCGTGGGCTGCGATGTGTCGAAGAAAAGATCATCACTCAATATCAAACATTCAATATCTGTGAACGGATGATGAAGTTTGTTCAATCGTTAACCGTTTTTACCAACAATATATTTCATCGGTAACTAACCAAAATTTCCGGAAAATAAGAAACCCAGTTTCAAGCCCTAGTGCGCGAATGGCTGCACTGAAAGGAATGTAATATCGAGCCTGAATTTTATTTGCTTTTGCTATCAATGCATATTATTGAGTAGAACTCCTGTGAGGTTATACAGGTGGGCTACTATTAAAAGTTCAGTTTTACACCAAATACCTAAATACATATAATATTAGACCATCAATAATATTAACTGGTTCGATAAGCGATATCCCTTTTCTCGAGTGATAAATATCACAGTATCAGTACAAGTATCAGTACAATCACAAGGAGTGATCGTAATTTTTAAATTAAAAATTACGATCACTCCTTGTGATTGTACTTTTACTGTCGAAACAAAAATCTGACGAAACGAATTTCTGTCAAAACGATAAAAACTCGATTAAAATTATAAATGTGAAAGTAACCTTTTGTCCGTCTCTCTGTTACCTTTTCAGGGATCTTGATGAAATTTGACATGGAGATGCAACGTGAAGATGGACACGGGATACTATTTATCCCAAAATAGTTAGAACAGCAGATTTAAAACAAAAACCACGCGGATGAAGTCGGGGACATCAGCTATTAGTATAAACAATTTATTTTGTCATAAGTAAGGTAAGTAGGATCTCAGTAAATCACTCAAAATTAAGGGATTTTCTCTTGGAAATAATTTCGTTTGAGATGTCTCAATAAATCACGCTGAGTCCACTAAAAAACAGCGATTTATTTAAATTGCTTTAAATTATACTCTTCTTATCCCAATAAAATTGTTGATTAATTTTATTTATATCAATAAGGTTAACCTATACAAGTAAGATTTCTACCAGTCATGATTTCATTAATAAAAATAAAAATATCGCCCTATCCTGCAAAAGATGAATTTTATAGGACGCTCCCCTGTTTTGAAAGCATAGAGAAATAATATCTGGTACATTACGTACTACTGGTACATTAATGGTCCCACTATATTAATAAAAAACATTATTAATGTTTAGAGAATCCACGCTTGCATTTTGATTGGCGATGGAGCGAATAGTAACTAGTGTTTTCCTGCGGGATATTATCGGACATGAGTCGATCCATGAGACAGGACTTGCTGACAATAATTCAGTTATGTCTGCAACTCAGAACTTAAATTTCTGTCAAAATTCAGCTCTAGCATAATTCGAAGAGCTGATGTTCGCTGGGGTCCCAAGGTGCTGAAATGGCGACCCCACACTGGAAACGCAGTGTTGGTAGATGGCCCATTAGGTAGACCGACAACATCAAGCGAGTCGTAGGGAGTTGCTGGACGCAGGCGGCGCAAAACCGAGGCCTGTGGAAGTTTTTGCAAGAGACATTAATTGTTCAACAATGAACGTTGATAAAGAAATTCAGAAACAGAATTCAGTTCTGGTATTGAGTCACAAAGCTGAAGTAGCACTGAACGGGGTACATAGCCCGTAGAACATACATTCTACGGGCTATAGCTACTCTCGTAGGTGAGTTCTACGGCGTAGAACCGATAGACGTTCGGTGTGGTTGGTCCGAGTTTTAATTCGTTTGATCGTAATAGCTATGAAATTAGCATCAAAGTAAAATGGACCATATAGTCCATTGAAATGTTACATTTTTTAGGCCTTTTTCATTTTTTCGTAAAATGATTAAAAAAAAGTTATATCGAAAAATATAATCTAATATATAAAATTCTCGTGTCACAATGTTCGTTCCCGTACTCCTCCGAAACGGCTGGACCGATTATTATGAAATTTTGTGTGCATATCGGGTAGATATGAGAATCGGCCAACATCTATTTTTCATACCCCTAAATGATAAGGGTGACCAACCACTAAATATTTTTGCTGGCGGTACGAAGTTCGCGGGGTCAGCTAGTATAATATAAAATATAAATTTTTTCTCGAATTTCTGAACATTTTCGCTTATAACTTTTTTATTTATAGTTCTACGACAAAAAATTACTGGACCAAAGTTGTAGAGAATTTAATTTGCAACAAAAAATACAAACAAATTTTTTTTAACAGATAAATAGTTTAAGAGATATTTCGTAAAACCATATCGTAAAAACCATTTCAACCCCTATTTTCAAGATGGCGGCCGTGGTACAAGGGTGGCGACCCCACAAACTTGGTTTTAGCTTTACACTGACCCTCCCTACACATCAAAAAATAAAATTGCGTCCTCTAAAAAATCGGCCAAGTGCGAGTCGGGCCTCGCTCTTTTAGGGTTCCGTTAAAAAAATTAAAATAAAAAATTTCCATCTACCCACCTACCCATTTTAATTTAATTTTTTTAATTTTTTTAATTTAATTTTTATTATTTGTTGTTATAGCGGCAATAGAAATACATAATATGTGAAAATTTCATCTGTCTATCTATTACGGTTTACGAGATACAGCCCGCTGATAGACGGACGGACGGACGGACGGACGGACGGACGGACGGACGGACGGACAGCGTAGGCTTAGTAATAGGGTCCCGTTGGTACCCTTTGGGTACGGAACCCTAAAAACGCAACCCCAAATGTAACTTTTCAATGGACTAATAATAGTATCGATTAAAGTCACTTTAATACAGACGATTTTAATTTGTAGCGTTTTCGTTACGTAAACGTATAAGAATACATACACGAAATTGAGCTCTATCTCAATACTGTAATGGTTTATTTTACTTTGATGGTAATGTCATAGTTTACTGTTCATAGTTAACTATCCAATCTTGTACTAATCCTACGGGTGACAACTCCAAAGGTGCTCGAAATCGGACTGGAAAGCGCAGCGTTGGAAAATCCACACAAAGTTGAAAGACCTCAAGCGCGTTGTTGGCTTGATGCAAGTAGCACAAGATCGTGCTCTGTGGCGATATTTGCAAGAAACCTATCTTACGTACTTACAATTGTATTATTTATTAGAAAACTTAACCACTGATGTTTATCATGATATTTTTATCCTCAAAATATTTTCACTTGGGGTTGGCAACTTTTTTTATTAAATAAATAAAGTACAAGAAACTGTAGGAAAATAAACCGCAGTGTGGAAGCGCTGACGTCACTCGTCTTTTGCGACTCTAAAAGCTCTTGGGACGGGTACGATTCAAAATGATAGCAATCGATTTAAAATGCACATCGCGTATAATACTTAGTATTAAAATTTTATGACAGCAAAGTTGCGGTAGATAACTAGCTATTTTCTAGGAATATCTTTAACAGTATTATACTCTCGACTGTGTATAAAAATATGGCCTTGTGTTGAGGTGACGGTATTAAGTCCCCGCTGCGAGCGATGCATTAGTTTGAAAGGCAATCCTTGTTAAGCTTGCGCCAGTAGCGTGTTCCACATGAGATCGGACGCTGGGGACCACCATATTATACACAATATCTATACCGTATGAGTAAATAACTGAGTAGAGACTATTATTTTTTATAAAAGTATTAACCTACACTTAAGGAAATATCACAATAAATTAATAAACACATATCAAAAATTTGCTTCATATCAAAAACAGTTGCTTAAACTGAAAAAAGTAGACACATATCACTAATTTCGATGCTGACGTGTGTGCGGCCATGGTGTAGCGGTAACACACTGGGGCGCGATTCCCAAGAGATGTGGGTTCGAATCCCGCTGGCCTCGGAATTTTTGATATGTGTTTATAAATTTATTCTGAGTAGAGACTAAGCTTCAAACAACCGTACTCTAATAGGATAGGTACCAAGTACTACAAGTGCGTGTCCAGTAATGGACCATAGTGCCCTGTACGTAATGTACATAGATGGGTTTACGCCTGCTCACCCAAATGGGCAAGGACCCCGCGTTGAATTCAGGTTTTTTAATTAATTTAATTTTGAAAATCATGATGTCTCAATTTAAAAAAAATGCGTGAATATCGTGAAACACTTGGTTGGGACGAAGTTCCTTTTAATAATAATATTAATAAAAATAAATGAAATAGAAAATAATAATCTGAAACCAGGATTCGAACCCCCGAACCGATAGTTTCACTCCTCCGTTAAGCCGCTACGTCACCAAAGCTATGAGGGAGCATGATTAATAAACGAAAGCAACACACAAAGGTCGTGACCTACGAATTCTTACACTTTTTTTTGCCTAGCCCCCATCCGCCAAGTCCGTATCTACCGTCTGATAAGGAACTTCGTTCAAAAAGATAGATGAACATGAATTTTGGTGACTGGTGACAACCCTACCAAAAAGTAAGGTAGCCTTTTTAGCCGTCAGTTGTACGGATGCCTCGGATGCGCAAGAAATATTTTCTGTCAAATTTTGTGGTCCCCGCCGCCTGCTCTGAATATGCGCAATTAATTTGTGTACTGGCACAAAAATCTGTGCTACGACGACCGAATACTTAAACAATTTACCCAGACTTCAACCGCTCTTGATATGCGCATCAGAACCGACGAAAGAACTCTGCTACTTATCTACGATCTACAGATGATCTCTAGAAGCTTCGCTTCTGCTCGGTTATTTAGCCATAGGGTCAATGTGGGTAAATGTAAACAGAGGTAAGTGGAGACACGCCCGATAACTTCGTCAATTTTGCTCACAAAAAAATGTGCGCATAACGAAACGCAACTATTGTTTATGGTCTAGGGAGGCCATTTTGAAATGTCACTGTCAGACATAAATAATAATTGCGTTTCGTTATGCGCACATTTTTTTGTGAGCAAAATTGACGAAGTTATCGGGCGTGTCTCCATTTACCTCTGTTTACATTTACCCACATTGACTATATTGTGTCTATACTGGAAAATAATAAATACTAAACTGGGATAGAGTGGCATGCAAGCTGTAGCACAGTAAAAGCCTTTTAAAAATAATAAATTGGGATGATATTACAATAGCCGATATACGATATTGACAATTGGGTATTTGACTGATATTCTAAACGGCCAAGTGCAAGTCGGACTCGTGCACCGAGGGTTCCGTACTCCAAAAGTAAAAATAAAACGATAATATTATATTAATTTGCTTATTCATCGTTAACTTTGTTTGTAGAGGTCTATTGTCCATATCAGCATTGGTTTCCTATAAAATATACATAAACTTCTTTTGACCATAATTATTTCAGATTTTTCTATTGGTAAACTTCGGAGATGGGGGGGGGGGGGGGGGGGTGGTATTATTTTCGACATTTTGGCCGCTTAATCAAAAACTATTATACATAAAAATAAATAAAATCCTGGTTTCGAATGTACAGGTAAAGCCCTTTCAAAGCCCATTCAGTATAGTAACTATAGATTTGATAACTGTTATCTTACTTTGAAATTTCAAACTCCCGATTTTCCCCCTTTTTTAATTAAACTAAAAATAATTTTAGATTATTTTTAAATTCCAGTGTTGTGGGGCGGGGCTATTATTATACACAACTATTCCAAATTTCATATCGATAGCTTTAATAGTTACTAAAATAAATAATCGACTGTGACAGACGGACGGACGGACAGAGAAAGTCTCACCACAATGGTTCCATTTTTACCATTTTGATACGGAATCCTAAGAATATGTTTTGACATAAATCTCTCTTTTGAGAGTAGTGTGAGTCTAAGCCGAGTGAAGTGCGATCTAAAGATCTCAATCTAAAAAGGATGCAGATTTAATTATTATAAATGTACTTAGTGGGTATGGTATGGCAGGTTTATAAGATACCTACTAGCTGATGCACGCGAATTCGTCCGCGTAGATTTAGTTTTTAAAATCCCTCGAGAACTTTTTGATTTTCCGGGAGAAAAAGTAGCCTATGTCACTCTCCAGTTCCTCAACAATACTCAAGCAAAAAAATCACGTCGACCCGTAACTTTGTTGCGGCGTGATTGAAGGACGAACCAACAAACCAACAAACACACTTTTGCATTTATAATATTAGTATGATATCCCTAATAAGTTTAACTAAACTAAACTAAATAAACTTTTACAAAGTGCTTTCGGAGAACTCTCCGAAAGCACTTTGTAAAAGTTTATTTGAATAAAAAATTATTCTATTCTATTTCTATTCTTCAACCAGACCGGACCAGAAAAAAATTATTTATTCCCAAATTGCACTTCCCGGGAACTGAGCCCTGTACCACATCCGGGACCTATTAGACCACACAGGGACAATACGGGACGCTAGAGCTCACAACTTTGCCAAATCATCAAAGGATGAGCGGATGATATGATAAACAAGCCCTAAAAACTACAGAATAAGGTCCGAGGAGATTGGCGAGGTCATTTTATATTCCTTAGCTTAGCGTACCTAGGTATATGTATACCGGGCCATAGCAAAGCTCACGAAAGCTTTTTATTAAGGTTCGGACCGTAAATGAGACGCGTTAATAAAATAAAACATCAATAAAAAAACCGGCCAAGTGCGTGTCGGGCCACGCGCAGTGTAGGGTTCCGTAGTTGAAAGTCTCAAATATTATTGCTGAACTAGGATAATGCTTTTATTTTATTTATGAATACTGAATATATTTTGAGTTCCATGGCTTAAATACTATAATAAACTACAAAATATGCAACTTACACTACGTGTAGTACCTAACTTAGAAAAAACAAATATAACTCCTTAACTAATGAACCCTACTTAGCCGTGATAGTTTTCCTTTAAAATTCATTATATATACTACTGCTGTGAATTTTTTCTTGTATCCTTCATACAACCATTTAGCTGGCAGAGGGGGGCGACACTTGACTCTAATAAAATTTAGCACTTTAAAATAGCATATTTCACAAACGGATCCCTGAATTGAAAATGGTGTTCCCACGCCCACAATATTTTTGAAAGACCTATTCAACGACACCCCACACTATGGGATAGACGAGAAAAAAAAATCATCCCCACTTTACATGTAGGGGAATTAAAAAAATATATTTTTCAAAATAATTTTATTTCACCACTTTGTCGGCGTGATTGATATTTATGCCCTTGTCAAATTACAGATTTCTGGTACCAATAGTCTCTGAGCTAAACCGCGGACAGACAGACAGACAGACGGACGGACATGGCGAAACTATAAGGGTTCCTTGTTTACTACGGAACCCTAAAAAGAGAAATTAATGAAGATTTATCAGTGTAGAGATCGAAGGGGTAACTAAAAATTTCCTTCCTACTCACCATGTAGGTAATGCTGAAATAAAAATGTGTACACTACTTACCTATGACATTATTTTGATCTGTATTTTTGGCAAATAAATATAGGTTTTTATAGTATTTGAGTCAAGAGCTATTATACTCATATTTAAGTCAGCTATAAGTAGCAAGAGATGATGCATGAGCCCATAGATTTTGAGGACGTATTCTTTAACAGCTGAAAGTTGGTACACCTCAGAAATTGTGAATCCCTGTGAAACAGATAGCTTCGTCTCCTATGGAATCCCTGTGAATGCTAGCTTCGTCTGCTATGGCATGATTGGCACAATAATAATAATAATAATATCTAATGATTTCGGCTGTGAATGTCACAGCTGTACAGGTCGGGGGGGTCGCCGGTTCGATCCCGGGCACACACCTCTGACTTTGTGGAGTTACGTGTGATGTAGTAAGTAATTAAATATCACATTCTTCAACGGTGAACTTTGGCAGACTTCATACACTTTTGAGAACATTAGGAGGAACTCTCAGGCATGCAAATCGATGTATCCTTACGATGTTTTTCGATGTTTAATTGCTTAAACGCACATTTCTCCGAAAACTCAGAGTTGCATAGCCTAGAGAGGCCCAGCGATCCCCGTTCATCACGCTCATTAATATTTATTACATACTAGCTGATGCCCGCGACTTCGTCCGCGTAGATTTAGTTTTTAAAACCCCTCGGGAAATATTTGATTTTCCTGGAGAAATAGTAGCCCAGGTCACTCGCCAGGTCCTCAACTATACCCATGCAAAAATCACGTCGATCCGTACCTTTGTTGCGGCATGATTGAAGGACAAACCAACAAACACACTTTCGCATTTATAATATTAGCATGATTATAATTATAACCATTCACGTTGCAAGCTCCAATCATTCAAATTGTATAAAAACAAAGTGATGTTTATAGCGGTCGCAGAGCTATGGTTTCGTAGTTACAGTGGACTTGAAGTCTACTGTGGGAGCGTAAAATAGGAAATAACGAGGTCTTGGCCCGGAGGATCGAAAATGTTTATTTAATGACTTTGTTAAACAAACCTTAGTTACTGCCGTTTTCCTTGGGGAATAATCACGATGTTACGCTCAATTTCCTTTAGTTTAAACTGTTATTTGGCACAGCTCAATTTATAGTTATATCAACACTGTCGTAGAACCAAGTTGCTTCTACAAAATTGCTACTTTACAGGATAGCAGTTTCAAGTTTTGAACTTTTTTTTTTCGGTATTCCGTAGAACAATGTTGGTTCATATTATACGACAATGTTTTTGAGTATTTCTTAATTATAATTAAAATTAAAACATACGAAACGCGACGGCTTTCCAACTAAGAACATCGCAAGTGACAAGCAACTGGCGGCCGCCGGCATTTGACAAGTTAGCGACAGCAGCGCTTCTTTACAAGCGACGGATTTCTTCGGAATGAGTTTCAAATACGACTTTGTCCGATTGAATATCTCCAAAACTACTGAATATTTTATGGTTTATAAAAGCCGTTATTGTCAAAATCAAGATTTTGCTGTATATTCATATGCGACAGTGTTCTACGACAGTGTCGATATAGTTACAACTGCTTGGCTGGGCAGCGCATGGGAAACTTCGAGGTATCTTCCTGTCCAAAATCCCTCAGCGCCTGAAGACATTTTGTAGCACTTTTGTTTTGAAAAGGGAATCTGCTGAGTTTTTTGCCGGTCCTTCTCATTAGAATCTACTTTCCGAACCGGTGGTCTCTTGTCTCGGTGAACACGACTTGTCATAAGAGCTTCAAGTTGGCCTACGTGAAATAAACAATTTTGAATTTTGAATTCTACACCAAAATCTTCAACAGGGTGTTGCCAGTGACGACAAACGGCTCCAGTGAGACACGGTTGATAACTCTCTATATGCATCGTATTCGTCATAGCTTAGGGTCGTGACCCCTTTTCATTATTCATATAATGATAGGAATTTTCTCTGGATAATAATACGGTGAGTTCTCATATCCGTCCGCATACGATTCGACTGATAGACCGAGATTTCCCTTTGATCTTGCCATAGCAGTCAGGGGTTACCTAGTCATGTTACCGAATTTAAAATAAATGTTTGCATCATTTTGGAAAAGATGCATTTTCCTAGCCATTGCTGACCCTTTTGTCAGAGTCACAACGCTTAACACCGTGGTTCTAACCAAAGGGCGTGGGTTTTTCACCTCTCGTGGACGTTAAACAACCATTTTACATTCTAGGCACAATTACATGTCGTAAAAGATAAAAATGTACACAGCTTTGTAATACTCTCGTAAAAGTCTCGCTTCAGGTCTGCCCAATCTACGAAAGTACCAAATTAATAAGAATTTAGTGGCTGTGATAGGTCTAACGAGAATGCATGGTTTACGTCTTACTTTTAATGTCACTTCGGCTATAATCTTCTGGCGCGGGTAAATTAAGACTTATGTGTGATTTAATAAAGAAAGGTTACGACAAAGTAGATATAGGTATAGGTATGTATTATCTATTATTCCTTAGCTATCTTAAAAGATCTCAGAAAATTTTGATTCACCAAAACCGTTTGGGAATATTCACGATGTTACGTTCAATTTAGTTTAGTTTAAACTTAGTCGGCACAGCTCAAATGCGTATTAGGTGATTATCCTTACTAATATTTTAAATGTGAAAGTGTGTTTGTTTGTTGGTTTTCCCTTCAATCACGCCGCAACTGAGCAACGGATTGACGTGATTTTGACGTTTTTTAAAACTAAATCCACGAGGACGAAGTTGCGGGCATCATCTAGTAATTTTATAATTATTTATTAGTCTATTTATTAATTAACTAATAATTTACAATTATCTATGTAAATTGTAAGTGTATCTTCTGAAGACGACAGTGATTAACATGCATTGCAAAATAAATACCCATATCAACAGTCCAAGACCAGCACATAGGAATATTATCCGAATATTTTTTTTAAAGTAGGTAGATGTATATTAACACCAATTTCGTTGCTGATGTGTAGTTCGTTCTTGGCTGTGGTGTGAATTCAACACACTCGGGCGAGACTCCCAAGAGATGTGGGTCCGAACCCCGCCGGCCTCGGATTTTTTGATATTGTATTAAAAATTTATTCGGATGTTTCCTAACACTTGAATAAAAAGTACTTAAATAGTAATATTATCCTACCATAGGTCCACCAGTGACAGCTTAGTGGTTAGAACTGTGGTCTCCTATTCGGCAGGTCGCAGGTTCGATTCCGGGTACGCACCTCCGACTTTTCGGAGACATGTGCCTTTAAGCAATAAAATATCACTTCCTTCAACGGTGAAGGAAAAACATTGTGAGGAAACCTGCACATCTGAGAGTTCTCTATAATGTTCTCAAAGGTGTGTGAAGTCCGCCAATTTGCACTGGGCCAGCGTGGTGGACTATGGCCTATAACCCTCTGAGAGGAGACCTGCGCTCAGTAGTGAGCCGTTGATGGGTTGCCAATGATGATGATGATGATAGGTCCACCACTATATTCAATTTGTACGTGAAAATAAAAATAAGAAAACTCATTATTTAAAATAGATTCCATATGGGTTAGATCCCCAAAAACCCTTCCCATTTAAGCAGGTATTAGACATAAATAAGTTGTCGGAGTAAAATCAGCACCACATCAGGACCGCGTCGGTACATCGAGATTTATCACAAATTGGGTATCGACCCTTTGCCGAGTCTGAAGCGAACGGCTGAACATCCCCCGGGCAGATATGCGTCGATTCTATCAAATGTAGATAGTTTGATTTGATTCCGAATGGAATAGCTCTGATTTTATTACCTTACATTGCCACGTTTGCTCTCAAATCATTTATAACGCAAGTGAGTAAATTCTTCTTCTTCTTTGTCAACCTATAGACGTCCACTGCTGGACAAAGAACGTCTCCTGCATGGACTTCCACAGGCTTCGGTTTTGCGCCGCTTGGATTCAGCGGCTCCCTGCGACTCGTTTGATGTCGTCGGTCCACCTAGTGGGGGGTCTGTAAACACTGAGTTTCCCGGTGCGGGGTCGCCACTCCAGCACCTTGGGACCCCAACGACCATCAGCTTTTCGAACTATGTACCCCGTCCATTTCCACTTCAGTTTCGCGACTCGCTGAGCTATGTCGGTGACTTTGGTTCTCCTACGGATCTCCTCATTTCTGATTTGATCTCGCAGGGATATTCCGAGCATAGCTCTCTCCATCGCTCGCTGAGTGATCCTGAGCCTGAGTGAGTGACTGCAGATCGCTTATTATGGGCCTCATAAGAAGGTTCAGGGTCTTTCAGCTGGCGATGGTAAGAACTGCTGAGATGAAAGATTATGCTGCAGAATTATGGGGAAAACCACAGGAATACCGTGAGTTATTGCAATACTTAGCTCATAGAGCAATAGTGGCTTTAGTGGGGGCACATAATTCCAGGAATCGATAGACATAGACGAGCAATTATGCGGTCCTGGAAGATCCTTGCACTAGTTGAACAAACGATATCAAGCGAGTCGCTGGAGCCTCTAGCTACTAATGGCACAAGACCTTATTCTGTGGCAATCCTTGCAAAAACATAACATTATAAAGACGCGGTTGAGACGACAGAGGGTATAAATCAGTCCCTATCGCCATCTGAACCGATAGACGTCAATTTTTGAAAAGATCAATAATATCAATAAATAATTTCAATTAAAATAAACTTTTACTAGTGCTTTCGAATCGTCAATCTACCAAAAAGCAACCACTGAATTTCTTGCTGATTCTTCGGTAGGAAGGGCATTCCGAACCAGTGCAGTACTGGTTCGGAATGCCCTTCCTACCGAAGAATCAGCAAGAAATTCAGCGGTTGCTTTTTTTCAATACAATTTACAATAGGTACTATGCTATGTATGCGGTGTTTCCACAATGAGGGGACGTTCCAAAAATGCATACTTACAATTCATGTTATGTCCACTTAAACTATCAGTACAGTACCTTTTTATATTGAAAGCGGGCAAATCAACATCTGATAAATAATATATATCTACCTACCACCGCCTAAGAACAATCACCTGCAGAAGAATTGCATACATCATGCCGGCATATTATGCTGGAATTTGTTTATGCCTCCCCTTATAGTGGGCTGTTCCAAAAATTGTTAGTGACGAGAAAAATAGTGGGAATGTGAAAAGAGTTTATTTATAGCTTTTCAAAATATTCCCCTGCAACCCTTATCCAAATATGCATTCGGGCGAACCACCTTTCGAAACATTTAAAAAAAAAAAACATCTTGAGGGAGCTCGAAAAATAAACTTCCCGCGAGACGTCCATTGTTGCAAACATAAGAGTGACATATTTACTTTTCTTAAATTTATTTAAAAAACAAACTACACATAGGTGGCCAATGATTTTCAGCAAAGAGATTTGTATCGAAATTTGCCGTAAATTCAGAATCCAAGGTAGGTACCCGAGAAATGAGGATGAAATTAGTTTTTGCGTTGTAACATGAGAAGAGTAAACAAAGGAAATGATATCAATTCTAACAACTCTTCGAAAAGAGAAAACCATAATATAACAATAGAAACAGGAAAAAACTTTTAGCTTCGAACGTAATATACGTTACTTTGATGAAGACAAGTACCTACTTATAAATAAAATAAGTATACTTAATAGAAACCGGAAATATTGATTCAAAATAGGTAGGTACCTCGATAAGGTAAACCTTCCACCAGAACAAACGAGATAAGCACCTAATGTAAAATTTAAAAATTCCCAAGAATTACCACAGCTGGGCATCGAACATGGGGATAGTTAAAATCACGCCACTGATGCGCTTAGGGTGGTAACACGCATAGACTTAATATAATTTAGACCCCCAGACAGCCGCAAAACGCATAACCGATTTTGGTTTATCAATAAGTGCAACTTCTAGAGACTTCTTATTTTTGCTTTGACAAATGAAGTTTATTCGTCTATGTATTTTTGCATGACCAAAGTGACGAATTTGTCTTTGAAATTTGGTCATTTCGATATAAGATTCGTTTCCTATCTTTAGGTATTGATCCTTATGAGATTTTTTCGCTCCTCACTCCTTTGCATGCAAAGGAGAAGACATAAGAACGAAAGAAAAGAAGAAAGACGTAAGAAGACATATCTTCTTACGGTAGTAAATATATTAAGACTATGGTAACATGACTAAATCCTTCCACCAGAACATGCAAGAGATAATAAAATTAATAAAATAATCATTATCATCAAAATTCAATAATAAATTCTAAATTATTTATTTCACGTAGGCCAACCTGTGGCTCTTATGATACGTCATGACTCTACCACCCCGGTTCGGAAAGCGGATTCTGCTGAGAAGAGCCGGCAAGAAACTCAGCAGGTGCTCTTTTCAAAATAATCATTTTACAATATTATTATGCAGCTATTACATTGTAATAAGTTTTTTATACTATCTTGTGGGCAGCCGGATGCCAAGCCGATTTAACTCATGCAACTTTGTTAGGATAGAATAGAATATAATATTTCCACAAAAAAGCGTAGGTACCTACTAACTACAATTCAATTCATGTCAAGATGGTGATGGATGATGTCATCATCAACCCATCAACGGCTTACCACTCAGCGCAGGTCACCTCTCAGAGAAGGGTTATAGGCCATAGTGGACCACGCTGGCCCAATGCGAATATACGAACTTCGCACACCTTTGACAACATTAAGAAGAACTCTCAGGTGTGCAGGTTTCCTCACGATGTTTTCTTTCACCATTGAAGCTTATGATATTTAATTTCTTAAACACACAAATTAGAAAAGCCAGACGTGTGTGCCCAGTATCGAACCTGCGATCCCCCCGAATAGGAGACCGGAGTAACTAACCACTATACTACTAGGTACTAAGCATCACTGCTTCAGATAATAAAAACTTATAAATTTCCAAGAATTTCCACTGCTGGAAATCAAAGTCAGAACGCTTTTGACTGCGCCAGGAAGGTCGTCGAAACCTGAAGTACGATGTAAATGTGAAAACAATTTTCCACCCTTTCAGTTTTATCCAGTTTTGTACCAGTAGCTTTTCAGACGCGACAGGGAACGGGTGTATCCATCCCTTCTCACTGAGTCGAACTTTACGATGAACGGGTAATATAAGCACGTAATAATTTCGTTATAAATTAATTGATGTCATTATTTTCGTCCTGTGATGTGACTGACACTGATCGGATTGAGTTTCAATGCCCGGTAAGCCTTAACGGTTTTATTTGTACCAGCTTTATACTTCTATATTCCATTTAACTAGCTGATGCTCGCGGCATTGTCTACGATGGATTTGGGTTTCCAAAAAACCGCCTGGAAATTATTCGATTTTCTGGGATTGAAAGTAGTTTGAATCATGTTTGTTTTTAATTTGTAATTTTTTTTTATAATTTAACGTCTTATTTCGTTCAAAATTTGAAAATACATAATAATAATAAAATGCGAAAATAATTTTGTTTGTTAGTTTGTTCTTCAATCACGCTGCAACAGAGCTACATGCAATTTTTTTGCATGAATATATATGAGTGCAGAGCATAGGTTACATTTTATACCGGCAAAAACCCTAACACTACGTGGATGAAGTCGCGACCAAAACTTAGTTGTCTATATCAGTCAAAACTCATAACCGGTTAAAACCACTTTTGACTGCGAAAATCTGGCAAAAATGGTTTTGCCTGATTTAAAGTTCAGTTTTATCACTCAAAGGTGCTTTAAATCCAACGTTAAATTCCGTTTCTAAAAAAAATTCTATGTGGCTATAAAAAAAAATAACCTCGAAGACTGGCACAGCCATCTAACGTGAGCCACAGTGAAGATTTCCGGGTGCAAGTTTCTGTTTCCATTTCTGGGGGTATAACGCACTTTTAACTGCAAAAATATTGATTTACGCATTTCAAAGTGGTGTTGACCGTTTATGAGTTTTGACTGAAACATTATGGTCGATTAAACTACCTATTCAGAAGCAGTGATAGCCTAGTGGTAAGTACTGCGGTCTCCTATTCGCGGGGTCGCAGGTTCGATCCCGGGCCACTGACTTTTCTATGCGTTTAAAAAGTTATATAACACAAGCTTCAACGGCGAAGGAAAACATCGTGAGGAAACCTGCACACCTGAGAGTCCTCCATAATGTTCTCGAAGGTGTGTGAAGTCTACCAATTTACATTGGGCCAGCGTGGTGGGCTATAGCCTATAAACCTTCTCTGAGAGGAGACCTGCGCTCAGTAGTGAGCCGTTGATGGGTTGCTGATGATGATGATGATGTTACTAAAAAGCTTAACATAATAACAGGGATATAAAAATTATTTAAAATAAAACCGACCAAACGCCACCAAAAAGTATAAAATAATTTGTTTGTACAATATTGAAGTCGGGCGGGCCTTAATTGTAACGATGAAACCGATGCGCAACGCAAGTCCGCCTTCAAATATTAATTGTAATTATAGTATCTTTATGATTCTCTGGTCCGCATATACCATTCACGTAGAACGTAAAAATCTCGTTTAAAACGTGCTCCTATTATAACTAGGTTAAGCTCTGCACTTCATGTTTGGCTTTGCATTTTTACTAAGGGAAGTTGTGCACTTATTCCAATACGAACCCGAGAAAATAAGCATCTAGCTAATTTTGTACATAGGTAAACGATATACGTGATAGGTATTATTGTCGGTACATTAGTAACCTGAAGAAACTTTATTGATGTTGTAATGTACCTATTACTCAAAAAATAGCATTTTTCGAAGTTATGTTACATGAGTACTTATTCTAAGTTTGTGTCATTGATATTGAAAAACCCTATTTTTCGATGTTTTTGTATGGATTGTTAGGCTAAGGGTAATAATTAAAACGCCATAATTTTACTCTCTGGTATGGAATATTGTTTTACTTGACTTGCAAGTTGTAACATATTATTTAAAATGGTTATCAAACTTAAAACTAACAGTGGACATGTATGTACATATTTTGGAAGACCCTCTATTGAATAAAATCAGTAAGAAGTAGCAGTTATAGCCTAGTGGTTAGGACTGCAGTCTCCTATCTGCGGTCCACGGGTTTGAGCCCGGGCATGCACGAGGTATCACTGCTCAACGTTTATGTAAATTACGGGAACCATGTGAATTAATGTACTTTATTAATTATTGGAGTGAATATTCATTTCAAGAGTAGCTTAATATAATATTGTTAATATATTGTTAGGTATATGTAACTTAATATGTACCTAGTTAATTGAACGTTTATGTAATTTAAGCTTTGCTAACTATTGTGCGGTCCATAGAATATAACTACACAAGATTGATGTGGGAGGTTACATAGTTAACCTATGGAGTTCGCACACGCCCGCAAGACTCGTAGAAGCCGCAAGAGCCGAAAGATGCACATTTCCCATTCTCAGTGTTGTGCATGTATGTGATGTTTGACGCAACGTAAAATCAACAGCCGCAAAAGCCACGAGAAAACCACCAGAGCCAACATAACAGTAAAAGCCGCCAATCCTCAAGTGCCGCCTTAGGCGCGAAAGCCGCTAGAGCTTAGCCTAGGTCGACACTTGACGTGACCTTATCCTATATATGTATATGCAAAGCTAATCCTTACGTAACTTTTAATGTTATAAACATCATAATACTTCAATGGTTATAAATGCAAAATTATGTTTGTTTATTGGTTTGTACTTCAGTCATGACCTCTGGTGTCGTCATCAGCAATTCGCCGAACTGTTAGATTTGAAGGATGCAGCTGTTGATTTTATATATGTATTAGACAAGGGTTTTGGAGCTCTGGTGTCTTTTATTTTTCTTTCGGCTTAGTTGGCACTTGATGCTTTGGAGGCTTTTACAGTTCTACAGCTCTGGTGGCTTTTGACTTCTGATTTATTTTTCTTAGGGATTTAACGGCTCTTATGCCTCTCGATGGATCTAGCGTTTATTGCGGCTCTCATAATCCTTGCAGCTTTGAAACTTTTGCGACTCTTACATCGCTTACGGCTCTTGAACCTATTGCGGCTTTTGTGGCTCACATATTCTTAATGAAAGGTGAACGTGGCTACGTTCATCTTTAGGCGAAGCTAGAGGTAAATGTAAACTGCTACCTAACTTTATTAGATCCTTCATCGAACCGTCGTCGGTAATCAAGCATAGTCTGATTAAATTACATGGGCTTTCAGGTAATTAGATGGATACTTTCTTGATATACTTATCAACATTATTTAAGAAGTGATAGCCCAGTGGTTAGGACTGTGGTATTCCTATTCAGGGGCTCGCAGGTTCGATCCCGGACACGCACCTCTGACTTTTCGGAGTTATGTTTGTTTACTGCTTAAGCAATTAAATATGCTTCAATGGTGAGGGAAACATCGTGAGGAAACCTGCACATCCGAGAGTTCTCCATAATGTTCTCAAAGGTGTGTGAAGTCTACCAATTTGCATTGGGCCAGCGTGGTGGACTATGGCCATATAACCCTTCTCTGAGAGGAGACACGCGCTCAGTAGTGAGATGTTAATGGGTTGCTCATGATGATAATGATAATTATGATTATTTTAGTCTGTTTTTTTTTTTAGAAAATGTAAGTACCTAGGTATTTCTAGCCAACTCGTCTCGCGTCGAGATTGGCTTAAGGTTTCACTGTTTAACCGATAGACGCGCATAGCTGGACACTACATTGGTCCTCTTGCGAGGTTCGCCACAGTAAACGATCTTTTGTCGCTTGTATCCAGCGGCTTATAGCAACTCGCTTGAGATCATACTCCACCTGGAGTCTTGCGAAGCTGCGATCCTGCGAGCTTTGTTCAAGTTGATTTAAGTTTTTTAAACTTCACTGAGAACCGTTTTTCCCCCGGAAAAGAAAGTAGGTAGGTAATTGTTCTGTTTTTTTATAGGCTTGAGCTTGATGACTTTCAATGATGGAAACTACTGATGAGGTCTAGATTAGACTCCGGTTGTTTTCTTTTCCAGTTAATGTTTAAGCTTTTTCGTTAAATTAAATCGAAGGGAGTCACAAATAAAGCAACATAATACCTACCTTTTTTTTTCCCACTTAATATTGTGCTTTTATATAATTAAACATGATTTAAATATTGGATAGAAGCAGGCGTTACTTTGCGGAAGTTCATGATTAGCAAGAAAAGGTTAGAATTATTATTTTGCTATAATCCGCCAACAGAAAAAATCTGTATGGTCAAACATGCAATTAAAAGCTAAGCACCACAAACCTACCCAGCCAAGCAAAAAAGCCAAGTTCCCAAGCAAGCAATAATAATAATAATGATAATAATTTCATTCAGTCAGCCTTTTTTTGACTTCGCATAGTTTGTTAGGGTAAATATTGAGAATTTTGTTAATTTTATTATACAAGTGTGCAGATTTTTTGGTGTACTGGTTGCGAGAAAAAGACGTTTTTGATGGAGGCACGTTGATGATATTAATTAGTTTCCGTCTTCTGTGTATGATAGTAGGTTCAAATTTAGGTTCGAATTTAGTAGATTTGTGTACTTTTAAAATAGTTTGTAAAATATATAACTGTCTAACAGTTAAAATCTGGCTAGTTGAGTAAAGCAAGTGTGTTTCTTGTGACAGATTCCCTATCTGTAAGGTTTTTGATACATAACCTTCAGCAAAGATCTTTGAGCTCTCTCTAGATCAATGAACTTTGTTTTAGCCGCACCGCCCCAAACTGGAATGCAGTAGCTTAGTATGGATTGTGCTAGAGCAAGGTAAATTTTATATAATAGGGTTTTGGGAGCTATGTATCTGAGAGTTTTGAAAATCCAAATGAGTTTACGTATCCTACCACTTAATGCTTCTATTTGACCCTGCCATGAAAGTCTCTGATCTATAATAACGCCTAAATATTTAATCAAATTTACTCTGTTGATGCTGGAGCAATTATCACAAGTACCATTACAGTCTGAAGCATGCAATGTAATGCAATAGTTACTTTTCGGCTGAGAGCTATTGTAAATAGAAAAACAAATATAAATTGTTTTTTCCGTGTTAAGAGTTAGTAAATTAGTCCTCAGCCAAAGAGCGACTCTTGCAAGTCCTAGTTCAGCTGCTTTTTTAACTTTATCCCACGTAGAATCCGAAAAGACGATGGCAGTATCATCTGCATAAGAAAAGATTTTGGCATTTTCTATTTCTAAATTACAGAGCTCATTTATGTAAATTAAAAACAACGTAGGTCCTAAAACGCTACCTTGTGGTACACCATAAGAGATATTGAGGTCCTGGCTAGTGTAGTTCCCAATTTTCACTCTCTGCGCGTACGACCACAGAGGTAGTCCTTAAACCTTTTTGAATATATATAAAAGAAATCGATTTATTGCTGAGTATCGAGCGAACATTTTAATAACACGAGGATTTTTATCTACTTACTTTAATGCTGTGTCAATATTCAGTGATAAGGCCGATAGCAATCGATTTTACAAACATATGCCTTCGCTGGGACCACAGATCACGGAATTCCGTGATCTGTGGCTGGGACTTACCTAATGTTGATTTTTTCCTAGGTACCTACATACCTACTTGTGCAGTTGTCTCATCGTTTCAAGACCTTACTGATGCAGACTTTGTAAGCGCTGTATGGCATTTTAGGTGTGTGGTATCGCACCCTTGGGTTCGATAGATTGTCATCTCGACTTATCGTCAGTCCACTCTTGGGCGCGGATCTCCTCTCAGAATGAAAAGGGCTTATGGCTATAGTCTACCACGCTAATCGAGTGTGAATTGGGTATTTGACTGTTGTCAAAATGTTGGTATTCATTATTTATAATCGAAAATGTAAGAATAACATTTGTAAAATCAGAAAATAAATAAGTTAAGTTTCCTTCGAGAGCGCTACCTACTGAAGTGTGAGGTCCCAATTCATAGCTCCATACACGCTCCATAGAAAATATCGTTTTAGAAAGATACCTACAGTCACAAAATTTTTTTAAAAAAGATGAATGGCATGGTGTAATATTTAACGTTATTTTAAATAAATAAGAAAATATTAGTCAAATACCCAATTGCTAGACCTCATACACCTTTGAGAACATAATAGAGAATTCTCGCATGCAGATTTGCTCACCATGTTTCTCTCCAATGTCCTCTAGTTAAACCAAATGATATTTAAAAGTAATTGCTTAAAACCATACATATTTACTACCGTAAGCTTAAAACGCACATAAATCAGAATTTAAGGTTTCAATTCCGAACTTTCCGGAAAGGAGGTCGAATAATAATATGTTTTAATAGGTTCTATACCTAGTTGTAGAGTTTTCAATTGATATTTTTAAGATAGTCGGAAGAACCATGTTAGGATGTCGTTTAATACCTCCCCGTAGTAACTAGTAGATATAGGTTTGCCAGTCCTATAAGTAGCTACATGTATACCAATACATGTAGGAGTTGGCAACTCTACATCTAATCTAGTCTTAGGCCACAATTACACTTGTAAGTTTTATGTAAGTATAACTTACATAACTATCATTAGCAAACGATACACGATTTACAGGACTGTTAACCTTTTGTAAGTTACTCTTAAGTGAGTAAAACTTACAAGTGTAAGTTAGGTATTGAAATATATTTATTTTTGAGTAATTTGTCTATTTATTTAGAAATATTAGTGGTATTTATATTATTTATTTTTGGTATTTATATCTATTTATCTTTAGTTAAGATATTAACTCTACCTAATTATTATTTGATCTTTTATTCTTTTCTTGTACAGATTCTTCCCAAAATGTATGTTTTTATGTTCTTTTTTGTTTTGTATCGATTGGTGTGCAATAAAGTTTATTTTCATTTTCATTTCATTTCATTTAAAGTATATTGCGGCCATAGAATATCTCCTTGTCCTCCCAGTGATCAACACGAAAGCGATGTGGTCTCGCAAGCAGTCCGTGTGCAGTGCAGTGAGCGGCGCGTCGAAGGGCGACGAGCAAGACGCACCGCTGCCCGCTGGACTGCGCATCTATCCGTTTGCCACTGCTCTGCGGGTTAGAGTTCTACAAGTAAGTGTTACCTACCCATTATAGTGTCGTGTGATGCGGGTTGTTACGTTCCCTCAAATATGGTTGAGCGAAGCAATGGCTGGGTCATACGTCATGCTCGTGAATGGGTTCCACCGGCGTGAATGGGGCGGGGCTACTTTCTGTCTGCCCGTCTTAACATGTGTCGAATTATAATTAGGTATGCTTTTGTGGAACTTCCACTCATTGTGGAAAACACTGCATACATACCATAGTATCTATTGTATTGTATACTTGTTTTGAAAAGAGCAACCGCCGAGTTTTTTGCTGGTTCTTCTCGGCAGGCAGGGCATTCCGAACCAGTGGTAGACTCATCGACGATTCAAAAGCACTTGTAAAAAGTTTATTTGAATAAAAAAAAATTCTATTCTATTTTATATTATCTTATATTATATTTTATTATTGAAGTCGGTTAAAGACTCAACCGTATATAACCGACTATACCGTATCTAAGCTAAACTTCACAATTATATGTTTGTGGTAAACTTATAACAATTCTTACTTACAACTTTATGCAAATATCATACAAATGGGCTAAGCTAACAGCTAAGCTATCATCGGAAGATTGTGTGGTTTAGATGCTGGATCACACTATGTCCTTACTGGCTTTTGAATTCCCTTCGCGTGGAGTTAGAATTTTAAAAATCTTGGCGGGGTTTTTTTTTATGTTTCAGAATAAAAATAAGCCAGGTAAATCATTCTCCAGGTCTTCTAATAAACCTATATCAAAAAATCAAAAACTCAGTTGCAGCGTGACTGAAGGACAAACCAGTAAGCAAACATACTTTCGCATTTATAACATTAGAAGGGAAGTAAGGATTAGCTTTCGCAAAACGACACAACTTTTGCCGTCCGATCGATCGATTAACCCGACAAAATTCATTAATTATAGTTGAGAACCAATGGTTGGCCTACATGAAATGCCTAAATAATTTTCAATTTTGTATACTTATCAGCAAAATATTATTATTGCAGAAAATGTTCGACTTCAAATCAGTCTGTTATTTGTTTGGGAATGAATGTTACTCGGAATTGTGGTCGGGTATAAATAGAGCTTTAACAACAGTTAGTTGGTAACAACCAAGTGCTTCAGAAATCACGACAATTTATTAAATACTAGCTGATGTCCGCGACTTCGTCCGCGTGGATTAATCCCGCGGGAACTATTGGTGAAATAATGGTTCAAATTGGTCCAGTAGTTACAGAGCCTATTCGGCACAAACAAACAAACAAAAAAATCTTTCCTCTTTATAATATTACTTAGTATAGATATAGGGACTACAAATTGAAATGAAATTGAAGGAAAACATCGTGAGCAAACCTGCACACCTGAGAGTTCTCAAAGGTGTGTGAAGTCTGCCAATTCGTATCGGCGCGCGCGACGTGGTGGACTATGGCCTATGACTCTTCTTTGAAAGGAGACCTTTGCTCAGTAGTGATCCATTGATGGGTTGCTGATGATGATGATAGGGGGCAACAAAGATTCTGATTTTTGTCATAAATGTGAGCAGGATAGATTTACCCATTTATTCTATCCCCCTATTAGCGACAGGGGGACAAATCGAACTTTTTTATTCCTATCTGTCCCCCTAAGAAAACATCGGGGGCACAGACAGGAATTAAAAAGTTCGATCTGTCGCGGTCGCCCAGTTAGCGACAGGGGGACAGATCGAACTTTTTATTCCTATATGTCCCTCTGAGGGGACAAATCAGGGGGACAGATAGGAATAACCCATTTATTCGCCTTCGTATACAGAGCTACCGATATAGCTCATCGAGTCGCGAAGTTGAAATGGCAATACCACAGAATATATAATAGTACTACGTGTAGTTCGAAGAACTGATGGTCGTTGGGATCCCAAGGTGCTGGAATGGAGTGGCAACTTCGCATTGGAAAGCGCAATGCTGACTAACCCTCCACTAGGTGGACCGACGACATCAGGTCGCAGAAGCCACTGGATACGGGCGGCGCAAGACCGAGACCTGTGGAAGTCCATGCAAGAGACCTTTGTCCAGCAGTCTGTCTGTTGATAAAGAAGTGGAGTGAGATATAAAATAATACCTATTAATGCAAGGTAGTGTACCGCCAAATGAGCAAAAATTAAATTTATTTAAAAACTAGCTGATGCCCGCGACTTCGTCCGCGTGAATTTAGTTTTTTGTTTTTTTTTTGTATTAAAACCTTCCGTGGAACTTCAGGAACATACAAAAAAATAAATTAACCGAATTGGTCCATCCATTCTTGAGTTATGCGCTTACCAACATTCATTTTTATTTATATAGAAGATAGATAAACTATGATACGAAGAAAAAAACCATTACCTACTATTTTGTTATCAGAAGTAGTAAGTACCTATCTTAAGGAATAAGCCCTAAATCTGAGTTACAGGTTTCCGATTAAAACTAAAAAAACATGACTTTGGAGAAATTTTTCTATGTCTATTTTAAGTCTTTTTCTAAGTAGGTACTTTGCGAATTACGATTGAAGACACATTTAATTACGAAATTCTCTTGTCCCTATAGTTCTTAAGCTATGGCATGGCCATAGCTTGAAAACTTTAAACGTTTTTATAACTTAAAATTTCATGTTATAAAACCTGACTCTCATGTCCCCTAAAAAAACCGAAACTTTTGTGTGTGCCAAATTTTATTTTGAGGCGTTTATCTCTAACCATAAGATATTAACTGCCTGATGTGTAACTGACCTTACCAAAATTTCATCCTCAGAATATTCCTATTCGGGCTAATTTTACGACTGTTTGTCTGTTTGTTACTCTAGGGATTAATCGGGAACGACAATTCTGACTAATGCCCTCAAGGGTTATAGATAACACTAGCTGATGCCCGCGACTTCGTCCGCGTGGATTTAGTTTTTAAAATCCCTCGTGAACACTTTGATTTTCCGGGATAAAAAGTAGCCTATGTCCTCAACTATAGTACCCATGCAAAAAATCACGTCGAATCGTGGCTCTGTTGTGACGTGATTGAAGGACAAACCAACAAACAAACACACTTTCGCATTTATAATATTAGTATGATTAGAATATTAAATTTCATAGGAAAACACTGTATCATTAAGTCCATACGATGTATTACATCCATACCTACTATGTAGTATGTAGGTATAATGATCGTTTGGCAAAATCTGACGCCTTTGGAGTAGTTTGACTTTGACAGAATAGGGCTATCCACGATGGCTATATACGATAAAGTAAGCAGGCCAGTTTAAGATGAGCCGTTCATTCAAAGTATCTTGTAGATTCCGGGGTTCAAGTTATGTGGTCCTTATACTGAAGATCGTGATGTCTATAATTTCTGAACTACGAAATTGACGACATTGAAATAATTACAGGACAATTTCTAAAGAACCTGCTTTCTAACAAAAAAAGAATGGATTAAATCGGAATACGCCTTAATGAATAACAGCGAAATACACATTTTGACTTTCAACCCCTCTCCCAAGGGAACCGTGCTGAATTTCGGGATAAAAAGTATCCTATATTATACCTCGTAGTATTAACTTACATCATGCCAAGTTTCATTTAAATCCGTCCAGTAGTTTCGGTGTGATGCGCGGCCAAGATACAGACAGACAGACAGACAGACAGACAGACAGACAGACAGACAAAAAATTTAAAAAAAAATGTTTTGGCTTTAGTATCGATTATAGAGTGCCCTCAAACAAAAATTTTCAAAATATCTTCAATGTACAGAATTGGACCTGTTACAGTTTTATTATATTATAGATTATAGATAAGATAGTACCTACCCACTTGTATGTAGACTGACAATGTAATAAGGGCTTCAACGCAAATGTGGTTTAACCCCAAGAGGAGAAAATAAACTTTGTAATTTAAGATAAACTGAATTGTACCTACTGCTCTAAGCTCTGAGGGTTAGTACTTATACGTAAACCCTTACTAACGAGATCTGAACTCTGAACAAAGAACAACAGTATTTCAAAAATATATAATAATAGTCCATAATGAGCTTACTTTTATTTTTTTGTATGTATTCGTCCCTTTCCCATTCAACTAAGCTTGAACTAGATGTATTGAAATGTTAGTAAGCAGAAAATAATAAAAAAAAAAATATTTCATGCATTGGTTTTTTTTTTCATAAATTTTCAAAGTTTCATTTCGGAGATATCTTCAAAAAACATAAAATGTCCAATTGGACTCGAAGATGGTTGACATTTGCCTAGGGGTCAAAATGGGTCAAATGGTTGCAAATTACCTCCCACCCAGAATAATTATAATAGAAATATTTTTTATTCAAATAAACTCTACAAGTTTTTTACAAGTTTAAATCGTCGATGAGTCAACCACTGGTTCGGAATGCCCTTCCTGCCGAGAAGAATCTGCAAGAAACTCGGCGGTTGCTCTTTTTAAAACAAGTTTACTATACAATAGACACTATGCTATTTATGCAGAGTTTCCACAATGAGGGGAAATTCCACAAAAGTATACCTAATTATAATTCAAAACATGTTAAGAAGGGCAGACAGAGAGTAGCCCTATTCCCGCCGGTGCACCCGTTTACGAGCATGACGCATGACCCAGCCGTTGCTTCGCTCAACCATATTTGAGGGAACGTAACAACCCGCATCACTTATGTATTATGTACATATATTACAAGTTAATTAAAAGCTTGTAAAACATCCCTCATACATATACCTAAGCTTATAAGATAAAAAATAGGACCGCGATTGAAGGATACTGTGTGGGGGCAGCAGGGTACTGACTTTCTCAACTTTGGGTTTAGGGTTTTGGGTTGAAGCTCTGATTCAGGTTACCGTTTATAACATTTCTATCTTTTCCCTAGATAGTCTGTGGCATCGGCGGATTGGTCGTCGGCGCTGTGGGTTGGCTGGAAGAGAAGCAAAAGCCTGAGCTTGGACTTGGCGTTCCAGCGGGAGCAGTCACTGTACTTGCTGCTGGTAAGTTACTAACTACTTCACTTCCTGCTGGTCAGTTACTAGCAGTACGTACTAGTTTTTGCCCACGACTTCGTCCCAAGTGATTTGGGTTTAGTAAATCCCGAAGTAACAATATGATTTAGGTTTAGTAAATCCCGAAGTGACAATATGATTATCCGGGATTAAAAATAGCAGCTGCCTCCAGGTTCTGAAATAGTTCTGTTCAACCATGTAGCTTAATAAATTAATGAACCTGCATGAACACTGTATTCTTCCTTTTATTGAGCCTAACAAAGGCCTTGGTAATAATTTTTATCTGAGTAAGTAGATACTTTTAATGGCCAATAACTTTATAATAGTACTTAGTTATTTTGGCCTTACATATTAACATTTGAAATGTTTTTGGGTTCCGTACTTAAAGGGTGCCAACGGGACCCTATTACTAAGCCTCCGCTGAACGTCCGTCCGTCTGTCAGCGGCCTGTATCTCGTAAACCGTAATCGACAGACAGTAGAAATTTTCACATATTGTGTATTTCTATTGCCGCTATAAAAACAAATAAAAAAAGTTAAAGTAAATTAAAAATAAAGGGGGCTTCCATATATGGAAAAGGAGTCTAAATAAAATTTTATTTTTTTACCCTGGCATGCGGGGTGTCATTAAATGGAATTCAAATATATATATTTTTATTTTATTCCTAAACCTGGTAGATTTTTTGATACCTATTAACAAAAAAGTGTGTGTCAGCTCCGGCCTCCGACGCACGACTGGAGTTTACGCGCGGCCGCGACGCTACATCGGGTCCGAGCGCGCCCCGACCGACTTTCGCTCAACCTTATTTACTTATTAACCAACCTTATTTACTCAACGTTAGGGTAGAAATTTCAACGTTGTGAAAAACGTAACGAGGTCATTGATAAATTGGTTTTACTGCCCGGATTTTTCTTATACCGGGCTACTAAAATCGATTCTTAAGGAGTAATCTCCAAAAACAGACACATTTTCAGTTCTATAATTAACAGGTAACTAAGTCGTTTTCTGACGTTGTTGCCTGGTGTGGTGCCTTTCACATATTGATTGACGTAACAGTTAAGTCAAAGTGACCCCTCCCGCACTTCGCAGCTCTACAAGTACTTCAGGCACACATACTTCAGGAACCCGCACCGTGCAGATTCGTAGGATAACTAGTTTTTTCCAAAATCAGCGTCTTTTATATGCATGTTTTCCCTGATACGTTACGCTTACGTTGAGTTTTACATCCTTTCCGGGTGGTGTCACAGACGATTAATGTTACGTTAGTAGGTATATCATTTGTTTGTATGTGACACCATTTCTGAGTAAATGTGTTTTCGTTCATTCTATAGCTCAGAAAAAAGCAACGGTAGGTTTACATAAATAAATAAGGATTTTTCTTTTGCTGCCAGTATACGTTTTTGTTAAAATCTTATAGGTATTATTACTGTAATAGCTACGTGATGGGGATACAAGATATATATTTTTTATTCGATCTATCAAGATCAAGAACTATCTTGTCATCGTCACTTACCATCAGGTGAGACCTACCTACCTTGTCTCCAATCTCACCTGATGGTAAGTGACAATGCAGTCGAAGATGGTAGCGGGCTAACTTTGAAAGGGTATGGCAGTGAACATTCAACCCATACCCCTAATCGGTTTCCACACGCCATCGTGCCAGAACGCTAAATCGCTTGGCGGCACGTCTTTGATGGTAGGGTAACAAGCAACGACCAAAGCCCCACCTGAACAGACAAGAGACAATTTAGAAATTATAAATTTCCCCCGCCGGGAAACGAACCCGAGACTTCCCACCTATAAGACCATAGCACTCACCACTGCGCCAGGGACGTCTTAAATATTATAAAATAAAAAGTTTAAATATTATAATATTCAAAGTTTCAAAGTTTCATCATAGTTCAATGTTTCCCTTCAGCGTTTTTCAACTACATGTTTGAATAAGCTAATCCTAGCTAGCTCTATAATATTTTTCCTTCAATAAAAGGTTCATAAGTTTGTCAACGACTGGTTTCAGCTTTTACGATCTCACCTGAATGGATTTGGTTGTAAAACGTAGTCTATCGATAAAACTCGCTCATCTGAATAAAATATAACTTGCTTGGTAAAAATCTCCCGAGCATTATCCAATTGTAAACATAATATTATTATGTAGGTGCCTACATAGAATGTGTCTGAGAGGATCTGACATGATAGAGTATAGTGGTAGAAATGCCTTTTCTGGATTATAAATAATAATTCTTAGTGGGAATGGGAATAGAATAGGACAGGACTAATTTTGCAAAAAATAGACAAGCTGGTTTCCTTTTTTGTTTGAGAGCACAAATGGGATTGCTTTATTTTTGAAAACTATTTTAGCCCGATTTAATAAGCTAAGCTAATAAAGCAATCCTCTCTACAAGCAGTCGCACAAATTGCTCGCCACACATTCTTGTAAACCTTTGGTGAAAAGCAAACATAATTTTTAAGTACTTTTGAATTAAATTCAATTCCCAAGTAATGGCTTTTAGGCGTGCCAACTGGACACAAATCTTTTCGCCAGTGTCACGTTGATGGAGAAGGCACGAAGGAGAAAGTAGTTTTGAAAATGGCTCGCAAGCACGGCTGACTAACCTATAATAGCCTCAATAGCCCAATGGTTAAAGGCGCGGACTGAAAACTGAAAGGTTGCAGGTTTGAATCCCACCAGTCGCACTATTGTCGTACCCACTCCTAACACAAGCTTTCCGCTTATTTGGAGGGGAGATGAGGATATTCATCATTAACAACCCATTAACGGCTCACTACTGAGCCAGGTCTCCTTTCAGAGAAGGGTTATAGGCCATAGTCCACCACGCTGGCCCAATGCGAATTGGCGGACTTCACACATCTTAGAGAACATTATGAAGAACTCTCAGATGTGCAGGTTTCCTCACGATGTTTTCCTTCACCGTTGAAGCAAGTGATATTTAATTGCTTAAACGCACTTGACTTCGAAAAGTCAGTGGTGCTTACCCGGGCTCGAACCTGCGACCCCCCGAATAGGAGACCACAGTCCTTAACCACTAGGCTATCACTGCTACGACATGATGAGGATATTAGTCAACTTCAACTTGACTAATATTCTTTTAAAAAACTAAAAAAAAAAATTACCTTTCTCTGAAATGAGACCTGCGCTCAGTAGTGAGCCGCTGATGGGTCGTTAATGATGATGATGAGGAAGATAGAGCTGAGTCTTTCTTAATACCCGCGTCAAAAGGACTATGTTTTTTATTCGACGATAAGATAGTCCTTGACTGCGATCTCACCTGATGGTAAGTGACGATGCAGTCTAAGTTGGTAACTTACTTGAGACCTACCTACGTTGTCTTCAATCTCACCTGATGGTAAGTGACAATGCAGTCGAAGATGGTAGCGGGCTAACTTGGAAGGGGTATGGCAGTGAACATTCAACCCATACCCCTAATCGGTTTCTACTCGCCATGGTGCCGGAACGTTAAATCGCTTGGCAACAAGCTTTTGACGGTATTTTTAACCGACTTTAAAAAAAGAGGAGGTTCTCAATTCGTCGGAATCTTTTTTTTTATGTATGTTCACCAATAACTCGAAGACGCTTGAACCGATTTGGAAAATTCTTTTTTTGTTTGAAAGGGTATACTTTCCCAGGGAGTCCCATTTAAATGTTATTCAAATCGGTCAAGCTGTTTTTTAAAAATCAACATAAACTATATTATACTTTGTAGTGGCGAGGGTGTTTGAAGTCGGTTTAAAAAAAAAAATTATTAAATTATCCAAATTGCCCCCGCCGGGAATCGAACCAGACCACCCAGTTATAAGACCTAAGCGCTCACCACTGCCTCAGGGAGGTCGTCAAAGCTAGCTCACTAATAGACGTATTCCTTACCAGCTACATCAGTCTACTACAGCCGAGGTTTCGGAGGCTGGATGTCGGCTCGCTCCAGAGCCCTGCGGAGCTGGGGGGCGCCGTGGCGAGTCCTCGGCCCTTCGCCCTGCGCCGCCGTGCCGCTGACCCTGCTGTGGACGTTGGCGATAGCCGCCCACGTAGCCATGCTTGCGTTCTGCGTCAGATCGTTAATGAATATTGGGTGAGGAAAAACAATTATCGATACTCGGCTGGGCAGCGTTCGGGAAGCTCCGAGATGTCTTCTCGTCCAAAATTGCTCAGTGCCTGAAGACTAAAGTCTTCGAACAGTGCGTGTTGCCAGTGATGACTTACGGATCCGAGACATGGTCGCTAACTAAGGGCCTCATAAGTAGGCTCAGGACCGCTCAGCGGGCGATGGAGAGAGCTATGCTCGGAGTGTCCCTGCGGGATCGAATCAGAAATGAGGAGATCCGTAGGAGAACCAGAGTCACCGACATAGCTCAGCGAGTCGCGATACTGAAGTGGAAATGGGCGGGGCACATAGTTCGAAGAGCTGATGGTCGTTGGGGTCCCAAGGTGCTGGAGTGGCTACCCCGCACCGGGAAGCGCAGTGTTGGCAGACCCCCCACCAGATGGACCGACGACATCAAGCGAGTCGCAGGGAGCCGCTGGATTCAGGCGGTGCAAGACCGAGACCTGTGGAAGTCCATTCAAGAGACCTTTGTCCAGCAGTGGACGTCTAGATCGGTTGATAAAGAAGAAGAAATATTTTTTACTAGATGATGCCCGCGACTTAGTCCCGCGGGAACTCAGGGATTTTTCGGAATAAAAAGTAGCCTATGTGTTAATCCTGAGTATAAGCTATTTCCATTCTAAATCAGCCAAATTGTTTCATTCGTTGTAGCGTGAAAGAGTAAGAAACATCCATCCATATATCCTCACAAACTTTCGCATTTATAATATTAGTAGGATTCAAATAAAGTTTTATACTTAAGTGCTTTCGAATCTACCACCTGTTTCAGAATGAATGAGAAAAACCAGCAAGAAACTCAGCGGTCGCTCTTTTTTAACACAGTTTACAATATGTACTAAGGTATGCTATGTATGCAGTGTTTCCACAATGAGGGGAAGTTCCAAAAATGCATACTTACATTGCATCAATCAATCCATTCAATTCATGTTAAGATGAGCAGACAGAAAGTAGTCCCATTCCTGCCGGTGGCCTTTATCAACCGATAGACGTCCACTACTGGACAAAGGTCTCTCGCATGGAATTCCACAAGTCTCGATTTTGCGCCGCTTATGACAGCTCCCTCCCTGCGACTCTGATGCCGTTGATATTTTTTAAACAATTAAGAAAAATATAAATTAAATAAAAAGAATACCTTGACTGATGCATTATTAAAATCTATAGATAGCTCCTACTATTGTGATTGATGTAAAGGGGTTACGAACCTAGTGATGAGTAGTAATACCTACGACTCAGACAAAATTTTACCTGCAGCCGCAGACAAATAAACTGACGTTATTAAAATGCCGCAGGAAAAATATAAATTAAATAGAAAGAATACCTTGACTAATGCATTATTAGAATAGAATAGAATAGAAATGTTTTTTATTCAAATAAACTTTTACAAGTACTTTTGAATCGTCAATGAGTCTACCACTGGTTCGGAATGCCGTTCCTGCCGAGAAGAACCAGCAAGAAACTCGGCAGTTGCTCTTTTCAAAATACTTTTACAATATACTTAACAGATATTTGACCGAGCGAAGCGAGGTCTCTGAGTTTACTAGAGCGATTTGCACTTGTCCGTCCGTCCGTCCGTCCGTCCGTCCGTCTGTCAGAGCCTTATAACTTTTGAATTACTGAATGTAATTACTTCAAATTTAGATATAATATGTGAACCGATGGCCTCCAGCCGAAAATGGCTTAAAAAGTTATAAAAATCTTTATTTCAGGGGGGCTCTCATAGAAGCGAATGCGAAGAATTTTTTTTTTATTTGCGATTCATAGGTTTTCTGTGTATAATTTTAAAGACAATTTGGAACAGAGTACAACCGTATTTTTTTTTAAATATTTTTCCTAAAATTGACGAAATGGGGGGCTTCCAAAGTGGCGATTTAATACGCTCGCTTGAAGACGCTCTCTGGGAAAATTTTCTATATATTTTCAAGTTGTACTTATTTTCTTATTTCACTTGTATCCTGTACTTGAACAACAAATACTAAAATTATATGAATATTATAGAGAAACGAGATTATTTAATTTTTAATGAGCATCAGTAAATTTCACATAGCTTCACAATAATGCTAATAGATGGCGCAGTCATTAACTATTCCATTGAACTAGGAGTTACGACTACGATTTATCCCAAAAACAGTTTTGCGTCGACCATTATTATTTAGGTACATAATATAATAACATATTATTCAATTAAAATTATTCTTTAGTTAAATATCATTTTGTATATTTTCTATTCGCGTCGATAGATGACGATTTGTACAGATGCCCCTAACCCGTTTTCACTCGTTAGTACCTACCTACATAATAATTCAATATATTCACTGACGTTCCCTAACCTTTACGGGCTACCTATGATAAGTTATGTGATGATTACTGTCAACTTCTTTATCACGATCCTGTACGGGACACCTAAAAGGACATTGGGACGGATGTTAGGACTTAGGGTTGTGTTTTGGAGCTACCTACGTAAAGAGACTCCTACATAGGGGATGATTTAGGTATGTTTGGTGAAAACGGGCATAATAATAATAATGTCAGTTTTGGTCGTCATGTATCGATTGAATGAATAATCATGGGATACCGTTACCGCGAGGTCTCAGTTCGGGGCGAACCACTAGTCTATGTATGCAGAGTTTCCACAATGAGGGAAAGGTCCACAAAAGCATACGTAATTATTTCTAATTATAATTCAACACATGTCAAGACGGGCAGACAGAAAGTAGCCCCATTGCCGCTGGTGGCACCCGTTCACGAGCATGACGCATGACCCAGCCATTGCTTCGCTCAACCATATTTTAAGGAACGCAACAACCCGCATCACACGACACCACCGCAGAAATGTTAAAGAGAGTGTGACATACTTAGGCTACCCATCTTAAGGCATCGAATTGAAACTAATATTCAAATCAAATACTCATTTTAAAATATGACTTGTTCACAAATAAAGTGGAAACTCTGAATAGAATAGAATTATTTTGATATACAATTATACAGGTTAATCAATACCTACTGTCTCATGAATCGCTGGAACGAATTACATCCACGCTTTTTTGTCATTTATATAGTCTTCAATCGTATAATATGCTTTTTCATGAGCGTAGTTTTAATCGATTTCTTAAACTTGTGTAAAGGCAAGTCCAAGATCGACTGTGGAATTTTATTATAGAACGTCACCCCCATTCCCACAAATGTATTTCGGACCCTCTTGAGGCGCAGTCGAGGAATCACGAGCCTATTTGGATCTCTAACCTGCCTATCTCGTAATTCACCCTTTTTTTTGTAATTCACAATGTTTTGTCTGACAAATATTATATTGTTATAAATATATTGTGAAGCTACTGTAAGAATGCCTATTTCTTTAAATTTTTCTCGAAGCGAATCCCGCGGCTTTAAATTATAGATTGCGCGAATCGCCCTCTTCTGCAATACAAAAATTTTTCCAATATCGGCCGCTTTACCCCATACTAAGATTCCGTATGACATAATACTATGGAAATATGCAAAATAAACAATTTTTGCAGTTTCTATGTCAGTTATCTGTCGAATCTTCCTAACAGCGTAAGCAGCAGAGCTGAGCTTGCCAGCAAGTACTGCTATATGGGTGCCCCATTGCAGCTTTGAGTCCAGGGTTAATCCCAAGAACACTGTGGAGTCCTCTGTTTTCAAGGATTCATTACTTATCTTTAAATTTTTACTGACAGTTCTGGTGTTAGGCAATAAAAACTCAACACACTTTGTTTTTTTAGCATTTAAAAGTAGATTATTTGCCGTAAACCATTCAGAAACTTGAGATAATGCATTATTTACATCGTCAAAATTGTCTTTTTTCCTATCGACTTTGAAAATCAAAGACGTATCATCAGCAAATAGTACAATATCGCAAGTATTTTGGACAAAATATGGTAAATCGTTTATGTAAATCAAAAACATGAATGGACCTAGAATAGAACCCTGGGGTACACCCATTACTGAGGCTGATCCGGATGATTTTACATCATTGACACACACTCTTTGAACACGATCCCTTAGATAAGACGCAATGAGGCTAAGTGCAATATCTTTAATACCATAGTGGCTCAGTTTAAGTAAGAGGGTCTTGTGATCAACGCAGTCGAAGGCTTTTGATAAATCACAAAAAATACCAATGGCAATCTGTGAGTTATTCCATGCATCGAAAATGTGTTGTAACAGCGTTGCGGCTGCATCGGTTGTTGATCGACCCTTAGTAAAACCGTACTGCTCAGGGTGAAGAAGTTTATTTAAGTTAAAGTGTAGAAGCAGTTGGTTGAACATTATTTTTTCGAAAATCTTGCTGAGAGTTGGCAAAATTGAAATTGGTCTGTAGTTATTCGGGTCAAATTTGCTTCCCGATTTATAAAGAGGTATTAATTTGCTACATTTCATTAGGTCTGGAAAAGATCCAGTATCTACAGATTTATTAAAAATTAAAGCAAGATAAGGCGCAATAATATCAATGATATTGTGAATTAATTTAACTGATATTCCCCATAGATCTCCTGTTTTTTTATTTTGCAATGATTTAAATGTTTTGATAATATCATATGGGGTAACGTGTTCAAACCTAAATAGTTTATTGCACTCAGAGACATTGCCTCTTAGAAAATTACAGGCTTCTGTTGGCGAGGAATTTAGAGAACTGGTCGTGGTTACTGGTATATTTTTGAAAAAGTTCTCAAATGTATTTGCAATTTCTATATCGGAGTCAATTACAAGGTTATTAAGTTTAAGCTCCAGTTTATTATAATGCATCTTGTTCTTACCCATTTCATCACCAATAATGTCCCATACTGCTTTTATTTTATTATCTGAATTGACAATTTTTTGTTTTATGTGAAGTGACTTTGCTTGTATGCACACGTTTCTAAACAATTTGGAGTAATTTCTTACATATTCTATAAACGCGGGGGTATAATTATATCGTTTTTCTGCATACAAGTCAAACAGCTTATTTCTACTTTTATAGATGCCAACAGTTGCCCAATCACTAAATTTTAAATTTTTAAATAATCTTTTGTCTATTACCTTAAAGATAGAGTTAAATTGAGAGTTTAAAAGATCAAAAAACTCACTATAAATTTCATCCGGACCACCCTGTGCAATATCAAGCGTCGGCAATGCAGCTGCGATATTTTGTTTAAATAGCCTTACTTTTTTTGTGGTAACTGGCCTATATTTTACTACTTTTGTTGTATTCTGCTCACTGCTCGGAATAGATATCATTTGTCCGCAATGATCAGATCTTAAATAAGTGATAATCTATTTTTGGATAATTTTACAATCACAGAAGATGTTATCAATACAAGTAGCTGAATTAGCAGTTATTCTCGTAGGTTCAACAAAAACATTTTCAAGGTTAAAACTTTTAAACAAATTAAGTAATCTACCTGTAAAAGGCGTGTGTTACAGGCTATCTATGTTGAAATCTCCACAGATTACTATTTTTTTTTATGTCCTACATAGCCGCCCTAAGGCGTCCTCCATGACCTTCTCAAAATGAACAAAATCGCCCGAGGGGGGTCGGTACACGCAGACTATAATATATCGGTCCAGCTCAACACAAGACAGCTCAATAATGCGTTCCATAGAAAGACTAACAATGTCTTTTCGCTCTTTGCAATTAATATTATTGCACATTATTATCAAAGAACCCCCGCGTATAGCAGTCTTTCTGGAGAACACACTTGACATTAAATAACTATCAAAATGCATAACTAACTGATGAGAGTTGAGCCAATGTTCAGTGAGACATAAAATGTCAATATTAAACTCTTTAATAAATAACTCAATCTCATGCTCTTTGCCAGATAAGCCCTGTATATTTTGGTGTACAAGATTAATTATACATTGCTTATCTGTTGTCTTATTATTTAGTTTAAAATTTTATCACAGGAATTTTTCCTGTTAGAATCTGATGTCAAAAAATCTGAATTAGTACTACTACTAATTATGTCTATATCACTTGTACAACATGTACCTTTGTCGATTGAATTTGAGTCATTACAATTTGAAGTCAAAATACTTGAATTAGTTTTATTACTAAGTCAATATTATATGTACAACATGTACCAGAGCTATTCAAGCTAAAAATAGCTGAATTTTGTATATTGTATGCTACTAATGTAGCAATTTGTTTTTTAAAACTAGAGGGTAGATACATAGTATCTCTTGTCAGTTTAAATTTTTTTACAAATTTATTTGTGTTAAAAAAGTGGAAATAGTCTCTATGACCATAAGTTAAATTATGTATTAACATGTTTAGCTTATAAATATGATTATTTTGTGCAGAGGTCAGTGTGTTTGAGTAGGGAAAAGCACATAGTATAAACTTACAACCTGTCCTTTTTTGTATATTTAATAAATATTCAAAACTTCTTATTACATCTTTTTTAAGAATTTTCAAACTGTCCCCTATCAACAAGACAACTGTACTATGTTCATTTAAGTCAGATTCTTTAATATTTTCAATTATGTAGTTATATGAAGCCCCCGGGTTACATATGTTGAGGACCTGTTGGTGTAATTTATTACTAAGTAAATATCCGAAGTCTTTTCCCATCTCATCGGAAACAACAAATGTTTTTCGCTGTGAATTATATAATGAAGTATTATTTTGTTGGTTCCTGCACTGACCATCTGCGGGCACAACTAAGGGTGTATTATTTGGGTTTATTATTAACATCTATATATAACTCCTACCATTATGTGATTAATTTAAAGGGGTTACGAACCTCAGTGATGAGTAGTAATACGACTCAGACAAAATATTACCTGCAGCCGTAGACAAATAAACTGACGTTATTAAAAGGCCGCAGGGGTCGCACGTACCCACACCACAACTTTAATAACTTTAAACTAGAAACTCTCACTAAAATAGTTTTTTGTTTTTGTTTAAAGTATTTTAGTTTCAGTTTTTATTTTCTCAGATGTAGCAGTAAAACCTGTATAGGAGTAGCAGCAGCGCAACTGTCGGTGTCAATAACAACTTTGGCCGCGGCTTTCTTCATGGTTCAACTGGATATGAGGTTCGACGCCGCGTTGTCACCACCGCGGCCTTCCGACGCGAATATTTGTACTGCTGTATCTATGGTTAGTAAGCCTCAATATAAATGTAGTACCTACTATAGATATGAGGTAACCAGGTTCAACTAAGTTGCACTGATGTCTGAACACTAGTTGTTAGTATGGCATGGCATTCGCGACGTACGGACGCGGACGCTATTTATGCGATAAAACTTTCTAGGTCTGTACCTAATTGTGAATTGAAAAGCCAACAACGCCTATATTCAAGTAAGTAACAAAAAAGTATAGTTATAATAGTGAATAATTAAATAACAACATCGTAATTCGTAACACTAGATACGAAATCAAAATTATTTCTTGATTTATTCAAATACTTTTATTAATACGAACGACCGAGCGATATTTTCAAGGACGTAATTTGCCTCCCGCACCTCGCAAATCGTTCACGCCTCTGGGAGCCGCGGCCGCGTATGATCATTGACGATTTGCAATGTCGGCTCCCCTCTCTACCTCAGCCCGCGCAACCTAAAATGCAACACAGTTCTTATTCCGAATTGTCTGTCCATGGGTACACGTCTTTGTTAGTAGGTATAAAATAAGAGAGTTATACGTTCCTTGGTATAAAATACTAAGCATAATTACTTACGATTAGTTGGAGAGAAAAGGGGACTACTTGTATATAGAATCTCATTTAAATTACGCAGAAATCACGATACGATCATGCCCATATCGTATGCACAGTCATTCACAAAAGCCCTAGTAATTAGCGAAGCCATATTCATTTGCACGAGCAACGAGCCAATATTGAACCCAGTGTTGTTTGTACAACCTTAATCGTCGTTTGATTGATTTTCAGGGACTATCGATAGCTTTTGATAGCACCGATAATAATGAGGTAGGTACGCGTTCAATGCAATAGCTTGTCCCTTCCCAAATTGATATTTTTCTCAGATAATCTCAGTCAAAATGCCTAATAATTAATTATTATGAACTCGAATCCCGCTATTTAAAACCACCGATAGAAATGTAGTTTGTTTAAAACCTTTTCTTTTTTCAATACAAAGTCTCGCCGTTTTTAGGGTTCCGTAGTAAACAAGGTACCCTTATAGTTTCGCCATGTCCGTCCGTCTGTCCGTCTGTCCGTCCGTCTGTCCGTCCGTCCGCGGTTTAGCTCAGAGACTATTTTTGACTTTTGGTGATTGACTTTATAAACAAGGATCTTCAATTTCAACTTAAAACTGCTCTGTTTTCACAATTTGCGGTTCCTTTCGAACTCTAAACCAAGTAAGTAGAGACTAGAAATGAAATATGAAGCAGTCAGTACAACCTTCAGTCAGTACCTACCTTCGAGACAAAAGGAGCTGCCAGTAATTTTATATGAGATTAACGCAGACTCCGACAATTCATAGCAAATGCCTCTCACGTATGAAACCTTGTACACAATAGGAACTTTAGGTAGGTACCTACTGGGTTCATTCAACTGAAACATGATCTTTATTATCAGGTGAATAAGATCCACAAAAGATTGTGTTTTCAGACGACAGGAGAGATATCCCTTAATTACTCGTGAAAATTATAGCAGAGGTGTGCAAATATAATTAAATGCGGCAATTCAGATATAGTGCGTGTGTGGAATTTGATGTAGGTAGGCTTCGTAGAACGTCGCCTCTGTCACGTTTTGACGTTTTGTCGCATCTTGCGACGGACCCGATGCTCTGCGAAGCCAAAGCCACTTGATTTTCAAAGTATACCCTTTGAAACAAAAAAGGAATTTTCCAAATCAGGCGTCTTCGAGTAATCGGTGAACATATATAAAAAAGACGGGTTGCACTCCGGGAGTGCCGGCAGAAGTGAAAACTTGATTATTAACGTTGAGCATGTTTGATATTTTGGAATGGTTAGGGAATAATTTTGCACCAATTGCTTTATCAGTATAAAAGTACTATCATTTATGTGGTAGAATACAATATTCATTTATTGCGCTATCGTACACAAACATGACAATTTATATTACATTAAAAATTTAACACTTTAAAACTATTACAATTATTTTACATTAAAAAGTTTATCTCTCCGAAAAATCAACTTTCATCCATAATTTCAACGCTTTTTTCACCATCATCATTACCAGAACTATCATCGCCAATCTCTAAAACTGATACGATAGGTTTATGGTAGCTGAAGTAAGAAACGAACAGTTTTGATTCGAACCTATTTAAATGTCTAATAAAGACCGCATCAATAGTAGTTTTGTATTTCGTTGTGTTAAGATTGCGATCATTCGACATAGTTAAACCAAATTCATTATTTAAAAATTCAATTAATAGTTGATTTTTATCGTCTGCGAAGTTTATGTTGAAATCTCCACTCAAAATCATTGGCAATTCATCAAAGCTTTTTCCAATTTTTTTTTAAGCAATGCAGATGCATCATGAGAATAAATGAATAAATTTTCATACAAGAAGTCTCGTATAGCACGCAATGACTTATCTGGAGAGATGTAAACGGCAACCATAATTATGAACTGATTATCACCAGAGTGGCAACGACTTATACAAATATCACCGATATCAGAAACAGTGGCATTAAACATGCTGTTGTATTTCACATGCACATCCATATAATTTGTGCAATAATGAACTGTGTTCATATTTTGATAAATAGCTACTCCTCCCGCGGGACGATTATTTCTTCTGAAACTCGCAACAAAGTTGAAATTCGGATTGTCAATTATTTCATTGTTACCCATATGAGTTTCTGATAAAATTAACACATTCATCTTTTTAACAAGAGCGTCAATTGCTAGATCATCTACATGCGCACGTAAACTCTGACAATTGAATGAAAAAATAGACAATCTATTATTCTTAGAAATAAAATCTACAAGTGTTTTGGTGATGGTTTGCAAAGGATTTTCACGTAAACGTTTCAATTCAATTGATAAATCTTCTCGATGAGTTATTGATCTCTTTTGATTTTTTGTTGCGTTTGAATCTTCCACCTGTGCGTTTCCTACTCTGCCATGATGAAATTTCCAGCTCGCCCTTGTGTCGTCTTCAGTGACTAAGAACAAACCTTCTATACTAGTTACTCTTGATAGCGCAACGTACACCAATTCTCTTGAATGAGAACGATTGTATTCATAAACGATAGCATCAAACGTACCTCCTTGGGATTTATGAATTGTCATCGCCAAAGCCGAAATCAGTGGAAAATGTTTTCTTTTTGCCACTATAGTTTTATTTCTGTTGAGTGGTATTGACGATGATTGTAAAGAAATTGGAACAGCGTCTTTGTCGATTTTCAAGCGTGCAATGTCGCTTCTAAATTTTGTTGCACGTTTTTGACCAATGGATTTTGAGAATTTGAACCAAAGTCTTGTGATTTCATCATTTTTATCAGATTCTATGAGTAGTAATTTTCCTACAGTGCCATTAGATAAACCATCAGCGACATCTATGTTTATGGTTATCATATAGGGTCGGTTAGGAACTAGAACTAGTTCATAAGGTAATCCACCAGTCTCGTCAGGTTTCATTTTATGTAACTTTTGCCTTACAAAATTTTCTTGTTCTGCATTATGACAACCAACGAAAATATCCGATGCCAATGAAACAATTTTATTTTCAAAACTGTTCAAAATTGTACTGTTGTATTCATTAACCTTATTATTCGTGAACATAAGTCTCGTTCCTTCCGGACATTCTGATTGTGCGTGTTCTTTAGTTACAAATCTCGATTCTATCATATTTAATTCTTCTTCTGTTAGAATGAACCCATCACCGATTTTTGTTAAAATGGCAGAAAAGAGTCTATTTTCTTGGCGCATTACCTTCTTGAGTTCGAATTGATGAAATTTTCGCCAAATTGATTCACCAGTAATTTTTTTTTTTAATTTGCTTAAAGATCGGTGTAGCTTTTACAGGAGGTAATTGGCGCAAATCTCCGATAAGGATCACGTCCAATCCACCAGAAGCTTTTGTGAACAAGCCAGTGATTTGCTTCAAACGTTCATTAATTTGTTCTAATAATTCTGCTGAAACCATGCTTACTTCGTCAATGATAATAACCTTAATGAACTCAAATAGCGCTCTGTATTGATGAGCTTTTTCGATGTTGAGTGGCAATAGCCTTGAGAGTGATATACTTAAAGCATTATGCACCGTTGTTCCACCTATGGCTGTAGCAGCTTTTCCAGTTGAAGCACAAGCAATGTATGCGTTGAAAATTCCATCCGTGTCAGAAAATCTATTATAAATTTCCATGAGTGCTTTTATTACAAACGTTTTACCACTACCAGCTGGTCCAGTCAAATATATCAACAATGGTTGTTGCATTGGCTCGTTGTTTGATATTAAATGATGCATAGTGTGAAACAAAATTTCTCGCTGTTCCTCGTTTGCTTTGCACATAAGCCCATAAAATTCTGGATAAGGTAAGATATTATCTTTCTTTTTAGCAATTGATCCAAGCTTATCAAACAACGCAAGGCGTAAATCATCATTTAAATCTGCGTTTGGATTTTGATGTAATTCAGCAAATGGGTTTTCATTAGGAATTCTACCAACTACGTCGTTTATCTCCTCATCATCATCGGAAACATTTTCACGACATAACTCCCTGCAGATTTCCAATGTTTTTTCGATGTCAAGATTTGATTCGAACTCTTTTCTTCGATCTAGAATAAGTGCCTCATTTTCTTCGTATAACTGAAGATATCGCGATTCTGCAAGAATTTCCGATTCTTCATGACGGAATGGAAGGTGCAAAGTAACCATTTCTCTCCGATACTCATTGTAGTCTGTACCCATATCATAATTGCGATATCGTATAACTTTTGGTTCTTCCCTGAGTACATAGTCACCCTTGTTATTTTTATAATATTTAGCAACAAACTGAGCAAGAGAAATACCTGCTAAATCTTCAGGTCTCTTCTCATACTTGTCGAAAAAATTTTCCTTCCATATGTCGGTTGAATCATCTTCTAGTTCACTTAATTTTTTCATTGTCTTCTTTATTCTATGCCTTTCGACTGGCCAAATGGTTGGTATATAGACAATAACAGTTGAACTTTTTGACATTGGTTCTCTCAATAAGTACCATGCAGCCTCTTGACTCGTCATCTCAGTGTGGTTCAAAAGATTAATGCTAATATTTTTAGTAATGTCAAATAAATTAAACTCAGGATGTTCATCCATTATTTCAATTATTTGTCTTTGTAAATTGCTAACACCTCTATTAGTTTTGTTAACATATTCGACCACGTAAGCTGCACAAGAATATTCTTCAGTTATAAATTGGAAATCAGTGTTGGATCTAACAACGTTGAATATGAAGGGATTAAATGGATTATTCCACTTTTCACATGGTTCACGTTTTGGAAAAACTCGTGGTCTATTAATTCCTGCTCGAATAATGTTGACATATTCGTCATCTGAAGCAATATTATTTTCATCGTAGAACGATTGAAAACCATTGTATTCGTATTTTTCCAAGTTTTTTTGGATTAAATTATATTTAGCCTTGTACCGTTGGAAACCATTTTCTGTATCTGGCATAGGCGTCAAAATCATGGTTTTCTTAACTGGCATAAACGGAGCGTCAAATCTACATTTTTGCTGTCGTCTTGATGCTATACCTTTATAGCAAGTAAAAGTATGCTTATGAGTTTGTAATCGGATATCACCAGAAGCCTCGGCAGCAGATACTGTATCAGAAAATCGATAAGATCGATAGCTTCATTATAATCTCTGTTAAGGGCGTCTTCTGGGGCATTATCTAACCAAGCTAAAATATGCGCATGTGGACTACCTCGATGTTGGAATTCAATTCTTTTAAAGTAATGCATAATCCTGTATTTTTTGAAAGGACTGTGCCTTTTTGATTGTAATATTTTTAAAAGAACTACGACTAACTTATTGAAGTATATAGCACATGTTACGGCATCTTCATTAATAAGAGTGCTTTTCTCAATAAAATGCAAATCTGCAGCCTCTTCAACCGATATTTCCGCATTATTTTTCAAATTATGCAACAATTGTAATAATTTAGGCCATCCAATTTCATTAGCACTTATGGTAAAGAAAACAGTTGGCTTACCGTATTGACGAATCATAGCAAAAAGATCTCTTTTTCTTTCTGCCCAATAGTATGCTGAATTCGGAATAGAACGAAGGAATGCCAAATTAGTTTCAATGCAGCCGTGAATATAATCATCAGGTTCTATTTGCTCTTTAGTTATTGCAATACCTTGGCCGACATGCTTAAATGCAATGTGAAGAGAGTCCTTAATTCTAATTCTCATTATTTTCATAGCCATGTACAATAAGTGTTGAGGGGTTACTCCGCGTCTATCAGATCTTCTTAATTCACTCGTAGCCATCATGAAGGGTGTGACCGCATTCCTAAATTCTCTGAAATGCCCCAGATATATTTGTGGAAAAGATAATTCTTCAGCATGTTCATCAAACAGCAAACTCTTTGGAGCATTACCTAAAAAAGAAAGCAAAAGTAAATCATATATATTATGTATCTTCTTGTTCAATAAATTAAAGAAACATAAAAATAAAAATAAAAAACTACCTTCGCCTGGAGCGATTCTCAAGTACATATCGTCGTTCCACATCAATGTTTGCTGCTGTGCTATTAAACTTGGGTTCCTCGATGGGTATTTGTTCTAAAAGGTCATTGTCGCCATCTTCATCAAAGATGATTTCATCTTCAACGTCATAACTTCTATCGTTTAAAAAATCATCGTCAACTAAAACGCCGTAAGACTTGTAAGGAGGAGTATCCTTTAAATATCGTAACCACACTTTTATTTTTCTCTTGGTCACTATACCATACACGTAGCTAGATTTGTGAATTTTTTTCCTTTTAATGTGAACTGTTATAGCATGATCATCATCCACTTGTCTTGGTAACTGACGCACCATTGTGTTTATTTCAATTGGAACATTTATCACCTGCCCGTATATTCCATATTGACCGTGAACATGCCGAAGCCTTCGAATTTGCATGAATGGAATCCTTGGCGATATAAGTCTTTCAGTTACCAAGTCCAAAGGAAAGTCTTTAAGACAGTCTGGAAGTGGTGGATATTTGAATCCATTGTAAACTGATAGTTGTGGGATACATTGCTTTTGAATGGCTTTAAAGCAAGTCAAACATATTTTTATTGTCAGTATAGCAATGTTCGAGAGCAATGTTCTTATAAATTCAATTTTTGGAGTTGCATCGTTGTTTTGCAAATATTTCAAATCTTTTCTAAACCACAGTCTGTCACAAATGTCGCAAGCATGACCAAATTCATTTTTAACAAAATCATTTTCAAACTGTTGATGAGCAGAAGAATTCTGTTGAAAAGCAGAGTATGTTTGAAGATGTATATTAGGTGGAGATGATTCAACATCTTGAGAAGGAAAATGCCTTTGACGCACTTCGATAGAATTGTAGTTAGAATGTATTGATGGACTTGAAGGTACATCTCTCGACAGTAAATCTGCAATTTGGGAACTACAAATAACTGGTGGAACATATGGCACACCTCCGGTGGACGGGTCTGCAATTTGTGAAGTATGAATGACTGGTTGTACATCCAACACATCTCCGGCGGACGGGGCTGTTTGTATATTTGATGTTCTTTTTTTATCTCGATACCGCTTAGAATATTCTTTGTTCTTCTGCTTTTGTTTTCTTTCATCTTCTTTCTTCTTTTCATCATCAGAGAAGTAAGGCGTAAAGTGTAGCTCACGAAGATCAAGATGAATCCAATTCTGTGTATCATTTGCTTTAAAATGACAGAATCGAGTATCTTTATTTTTTGAAATTACGTTGAAATAGTGGTAATGCACACAAATATTTTGATTGTAAATTTTTGCAAACAAATATAAACAATCCAAATCTCCATATTCATTGTTACTTGAAAGTATATTATATGCTTCTTGTGGATTGTGGCAGGAGTTTAAATAAGGTGAATCACGTAACTGTCTTCTCAAATTACAAGTCGAAATTTTAAGTTGCAGAACATGTATGAGTGAATGGAAAAGACAATTACCATCACCTGGAATATCTGTAGTTCTATGTAAAATGACTTTGGGGGTAATACATTCGTGACTCTCTTCATATATACGAAGTTGTTGGGTGAGGAATTGGTTTTGTTCGAGCTGTACATTTTCTAAATTTCGAAAATGCTTCTTCTGCTTTTGTTTTCTTTCATCTTCTTTCTTCTTTTCATCATCAGAGAAGTAAGGCGTAAAGTGTAGCTCACGAAGATCAAGATGAATCCAATTATGTGTATCATTTGCTTTAAAATGACAGAATCGAGTATCTTTATTTTTTGAAATTACGTTGAAATAGTGGTAATGCACACAAATATTTTGATTGTAAGTTTTTGCAAACAAATATAAACAATCCAAATCTCCATATTCATTGTTACTTGAAAGTATATTATATGCTTCTTGTGGATTGTGGCAGGAGTTTAAATAAGGTGAATCACGTAACTGTCTTCTCAAATCACAAGTCGAAATTTTAAGTTGCAGAACATGTATGAGTGAATGGAAAAGACAATTACCATCACCTGGAATATCTGTAGTTCTATGTAAAATGACTTTGGGGGTAATACATTCGTGACTCTCTTCATATATACGAAGTTGTTGGGTGAGGAATTGATTTTGTTCGAGCTGTACATTTTCTAAATTTCGAAAAGCCCTGCATTGCAGAACATTCTCTTGGTCTTCATTACTTTCCAATTTCTTTTTTTTTCCTGCGAAAAAAAAACAAAGAAATCATAAAATAAAATAATACCAATAAAAATACATAATAAAACAATAAAATATATGTATATATATATTTATACTAGCTGATGCCCGCGACTTCGTCCGCATGGATTTAGTTTTTAAAAATCCCGCAGGAACTCTTTCATTATCCGAGATAAAAGTAGCTCTCCCGGTCTGATGAACCACTACTACATCCATTACTATACCCATGCAAAAAATCGCATCAATCCGCTGTTCTGTTGCGACGTGATTGAAGGACAAACCAACAAACAAACACACTTTCGCAGTTATAATATCAGTAATGCTTTATTATAACACTTTTTATAATTGTCAAATTTTTTACCATACTTAACCAAAGACAAAATTACGTTTAGCTGTCATTTACGTTTTGTTATTCCACTGACATTTGCGTTTTGTTATTCCATGTCAGATGCGTTTTTGTTATACCACGTTTTATAGTGACATGACGGAATCGCGGTCGAACGGGATAAAAAGTATCCTATGTCCGTCTCCTGGTTCTAAGCTACCTCTCCACCAATTTTCAGCCAAATCGGTTCATCCGTTCTTGAGTTATAAATAGTGTAACTAACACCACTTTCTTTTATATATATAGATATATATATTACAATATTTAAAATATGAAATCAAATTACATTTGCAAATCATCTAATTGCTTTTGGAACAATTCTTCTACATTTTCGTCATTTTCCTTTAAACCTTTTGTACGTTGATAATATGCTCTTTGATTCTCACAATGTCTTTTTCTTTTTTTTTCTTCTTTTTCCTCCTTCGAATCTTTTTTCTTCAAATCTTTTTTACGCTGACGCCATGCCTTTTGGTATTCTCGATTCCGTTCTTTTTTTTTTCTTTTCTTTCTCTGAAAAACGGAGATTATTTATTATCATTTTATTTCATTTATTTTCATTCGAAATTATTTGTTTGGTAAACCTACACCGCACATGTGCTTATTGTGATGTTATGAAAATATAGGTTAATGCTATAAAGTATAAACATATTACAAATATTACATTTATACTATGTAAGTTCATATGTATCTAAAGGGTGTAAAAAGAATACATGTACAATAGACTACATTTTATAATGTTGGAACGCTTCACGTAATAATTATCCGTAACTCCTATTCTTTCCCGCTTCACAGCATTATTTAGTTTTTTTTTTTTTTTAAATGTGGAACGCTTCACGATTTTGCGTGTCATCCATCTGTTTGTACTGGGAATACAGTACGATAGACTCGATCGAAACCTAACCTTAATTATAAAATTATATTAATGAATAAATGAAAATTAATTAAACCTAACCTAACCTGAATAATAAAATTATATTAATTAAAAATTAAAACTTATTAAATTTTCATCTAGTATATTTTTCATCTAGTATATTTATAAAGTACTCACTCATTTTCTTTCGCTATTTCTTCATCACTTTTATCATTAATAGATGCACTTTATTCAATTTCCATATTTTAAGCACTTTACATTCACGAATTTTACGAATACACAACAATGTGATCACTACACAGACGGTCGAGCCATCAGCTGTCACCATCCATGGATGCGCGTGGCACGCTGTAACATACACGAACATTCGCGCAAGCGCCCTGCGCTGCCTAAACGAAACAGTAGGCCCAGGCATACATTTTCGCCGCGCCGTAGAGAGGGGATAGCTGTCTACTCTCCATCCGTCTTACGCTTTTTCGATCAGGTCACGTGTCCTGACGCGAGTTTAAGATTTTATACCCATTACAGAAAAAGTGCTCAACGCCGCTAAAGAAGTTTTCACTTCAAAAACAAAAAAAATAAGTGGCACTCTGGGACTACCGCGGTAAAGCTATTGCATAGTATTTTTTATCAACTTATGCAATTATAATATTTATGCAATATATTTTTTTGCATAGTAAAAATTATGCAAAAAAAATAATGAAAAACAAACAAACAAGAAAAGCGCACTGTCACTACTTCGCGAGTGAGATTCGAACCTGCGACATCATACACCATACGGTAAATAAAGCGGCCGCTCGCCCACTGCGCCAAACAGAGCTACTTGTGAACCTCTAAAATGTTGAACGCTTACTGAACGACGGTGTTAGGTTTATTTTCGTTACGGAATTTCTTGATTCGGTCGCCGCGCTCAAACTGTTTGTCCTAGTTCAAAGCCCGCGATAAAAGCTATGCAATAGCTTAAAAATCCGACGAATTGAGAACCTCCTCCTTTTTTGAAATCGGTTAAAAATACCTTTATCGTTGCCAGGTGCCTCTAACATCGGTGGCGATCAACAGCGGTAACAGCGGGGACGGGGCTCCCGAAGGCAGCCCGCTCAGTAAGGAGAAGAACCCACCGCCCGAGCCGCCCACTTGATGTGGAATGTACAAATATGGACTGTAAATAACTGACTGTTTAAATGTGAACTACCCCTAAGGCTGTCGTCCAACGGAGCAGCCACAGCGGACTGGAGCGGAGTGGAGTGGATGTGTACGACTTTTGAGTATTAAACCAACACAGGAGAAGAATTGACGCGCGTACCCCTCTGTAAATTGGGTATGACCAGTGGTCATACCCGTTATATAAAACTGTTTGACTCGAGTCACGCGCCTGTCAACTACGTATGGTTAGCGGGGAATGAGCTCCGCTATAAATGCCGAATATGAGAGTATTTTCTTCTAAAAAAATATTTATAAAATCCAGTTTACTAAAGGATAACATTTATTTACTTCTGATGTATTATTTTATCCAAATAATGCAATACTTATGCAGAAAACTTAAGAAAACTGTCGATCTGAAAATGTTGCTACTTAATCGTACATGAAATAATTTGGGGAAAATATTGAAAATTAATCTTCCTACTTACTATTCGTTTAGAGACCTTTTTCATGAACTGACATGAAGGGGTGAACGACTAATTTATAAGCTTTAAGTAAAATATGACTAGATATATAAATACGAACTTTGATCGTCTGTGGGATTATCAAATAATGATAAAAAATTCTTTCTATAAAACCGACTTTAAACGCCACTACAAAGTATAAAACAATTTTAATTTGTACACATTATTGTATGTTGAAGTCGGGCGGGCCTAAATATAAATGATGAAACCAATGCGCGACGCTAGCCCAACTTTGCCCGATCGGCGTATGAAGTCGGTTTTTTAAAGATATTTTTTTTACATTATTATTTTAAGCTTTTTAGTAGTAGGGGAGCCCAAGCGGGGATTTCGGGATTTACTAAAGCGCGGCAGATTAATATACAGGGGGATACCTTGTACCCGGTAAAGTACCTCCACGAAACATGAGGCACATATATAAGGCCGCCCGTGAAGGATACAGGATCAGATTAGTAAAAAAAAATTGACCATCAGAAATTCTCGAGCGCGTCAGATTAAGGTAGGGTGAGTTAATTACATCCTAAAAAGTATATATTCCACTAATCTGACAATTTGAGAGTGACGTAAAGAAAGGGGAGGGCAACAAAGTTGTAAAAAAAAAACGTTATCTCGACATTCTCGAGCGTAGCTAAATTTTTTTTATTTTGAAGGAAATAATTCAAGAATAATGAAAAATATATAATCTGACGATTTCCGCAAGCCGAAATAACAAAAATTCGTCGATAAAGTTAAATGCGTGCAGCTGCGTGATGCCTACATTTCCTTCTCCGCGTTTCTATTCCTCTCTCACTCTTTCTCTATCTATTACTCTCTCACTCCGTCCCCACTCTGGTTTCTGCTGCCATGACGCCATCACAGCTGATCATAAAGACTCGTTCGTAGCATGCTGTTTACAACGTGTTTCCAACGTTTTGGCTTTTTTTGTTATTTTAATATTTTTTGTGTGAATTAAAAGTTATAAATATTTAATATGAGTGATATAAATTTAAAATGTGTATTTTGTGGTGAAAGTACCTCACAAAAAACAATAAAATTTACAGTAAAAACATTTAAAAAAATGTGTAAATATTTTGGAATATCGTCGAAGCAAGCCGGTTTTCCGACAGTCTCGAGGAACATATGATGACCTCGAATTGTCGATGGAATCATCATTAAATGATTTATATCACGCACAGTGCTATAAATTATTTACTGCAATTAAAAATAGTGTTCTATGAAACTTCTATCAGACTTTCGAGCTGAGAGAGCTCAAATGCATAGAAATATTATTTCTTTGAACTCAGCGAGCTCAAAATATCACATAAATTATATTTTGAGCTCAAAAATGTCATAAGTACAATTTTAAGCGCCCAGGAATGGAATTAGCGGGAAGTTGCAGGGATGGCCTTTAAGGTGAACCGTTTTTCTAATTTTTTTTGTCAGATCAGTCGAATCCCTCTAGATAATCGTCAGATTATGAGACAGTACGTTTAGAACATAAAGATGAACCATATATATCTTAATCTGACGCGCTTGAGTATTTCAAAATGGCGAATTTTTTTTGCACATTATGAAAATGGCCGCGAGTCTGCGTCCCATCGAAATTGTCAGATTAGTGAATGAGAGCTTTTTTTTGGTGCACTTAACACTCCCTTAGAAAATCTGACGCGCTCGATTAAATTTTTTTTTTTTCATTTTCAACCCTTACATACAACCACCCGCATCATGCAAACGATCAGATTAACATACGTACATTATTAACAATACGTAGGGGATTGATGCTATCAATATCTGACGCGCTCGAGGATGTCCATGCAACAGTTTTTTTTTACATATTTAAAAATCTATAGCCGCTTCCCCCACCGATGTAAAGGTATATATCATATAACATTTTTTTCTTCTTATCATCTAAGCTTTGCAACCCAATAGGTCTTTACGACGCTCGAGTAAATCCCCATTTAGCATCGTGGGCTCCCCTACTATAGTGTATATCTCTGATCGCGAGCAATTTGCTCTTAATCATTGAGTTCCTTCCTCCATCACCGAAGATATGAATCACCTTCTCTTCACCTTTTAAATAGGCCCAACCTTATTATGCGTTCTTTCAAAAAAAATTGAAATCGGTTCAGATTAGACGTAGAGTAACATCTAACATTATATCAACAAAAAATTATATGGGAACCACCTCTGAAGTATGCCCTACTAAACAAAAAAAAATCAAATTCCATTCATTATTTGGCGGAATAATTGCGTAACAAATAAACAAAAAAATTCGAATTGAGAACCTCCTCCTTTTTTGAAGTCGGTTAAAATGATTGCATTATTATAACGATCGCCATGGTGTCTGATTGGCTGGTACTCTCCCACTATTGTTTAAAATGCATTGATGCAGCTAGAGGCTAGAGCTCCATAAACTCAGCGAATTCATAAAATTAGTTTTTTTTCTCAATTATTTCAAAAGTTATAGGTATATATTTCCATATAGCCAGTGTGATATAATTTTCTAAATATATAAATGAAAAGGTGACTGACTGACTGATCTATCAACGCACATCTACTATGACGTAGGCATCCGCTAAGAAAGGATTTTTACAAATATAATACAAAAAATAATGAAAACGAGACTAAAAAATTGTTTAATAATAATGATAAGTTCTACGTAAGTCTTTCTTACTCGAAAATTAGGACTTTAATTTTATGAAGTCGGCCACACCGCAATAAAATTAGGGCTGGACAGCAAGATTTCATATGTCGATATTGGTGGGGGGATTGTATAAATTATTTATACCGAGATATTTTTATCGTCTTACTAATGGTTCATTGACGAAAAAAAAATTAAAATTCTATACATATTTGGTTCATTAAAACTTGGCAATTGAATTAAAGTACCCATACTTCTTATTCATCCCGCTAGGTTTACCGGAAAGCTAAATAGCTTGGCGGTGTTTTATTACAGATGGGGTGGCCACTATAGCCATGGCGGCAGCCTAGCATTACAAACAAATATATACACTTCGTTCAGATGAAGTAGATGAAAAAAATAAGCCTTCCAAGTAAAGTATGTAGGTACAAGTTTTAACTTACCAATCATAACTTTAAATAAAATTTTTTTTTAGTGTTCAGTTTTTACTTTTTATGTTTCCTCCATGCTGGACAGAGAGAATATTATTCAACGCTGGAAAACGATCTTGTAAATCGAAAAAGGGAACTTTAAACCAGAGCCAGTAACGTTTTAAAAAATCATAACAGCTCATAATAAGCTATCAGGAGCAGATTTTTTCAAAAAGCATATTTTTTAATGTAACACATCAGATGATACTAATTATATAATTCTAAAGTAGAATTACTTTAGTTTTATACATTAGTTTTATATCAATTTTGACTTATAGTTTTTCAATTTCAAGAAGCAATGTTGCTGTAACTTGGTATTTGAAACATATGAAACCACGAAATAACTCTAAAATCTGAAATGCTGATTATGCTGTATCTATTTTTAAGGAAACATGATGTAGTCCTAACAGTTTGTACTTAATAATTAATATACTATTTAGAAATAGATACATCGTAAATTTTGCTTTAAACATAAATAAAACAAATGATGTTTCATTAAAAATGCTGTATGTTTATTTAAACAAGATTACTTAAAAATCAATGTGTTCAATATTAATACCCACTACGTATTCAAATAAAAATTAAATGTCTCTCAACTTAATAAACAATATTATTAAAAATTATAAAACCCTATGACAAAGTACAGCACTCCCTGGTGGCTTATAACCTTAAATCATAACTAAACAGCTGCTCTAAGGTGATATACTGTGGTACCTACAGCATGCTTTCAGCATGAGATTGAGAGTATAGTGATGGAGTAAATACCTTGGTATCTACAAAATCTGTTAATAATCAGATAATCTTAAGTCCTTACAGTACACCTAAGTGCACTGCACTGCTAAAAAGCATTGATAACTTTTTTGAAGTATCTGTATAATATTGAAAAATAGATTGTGTCTTAGTATTTACAGCATTTTTGAGTACGTTTAAAAATATCAATAACAAAAAATATATACTATAAACATGCAGAGAAGGTAAACATAGTATCTTAGAAAAATAATGTCATAGGAAAACGAAAATCCGACAATCCGACGCAGTATCTTTTTCTTCCAAATATGTAAAAAAGTCATTTTGTTATTTTTCGAAATAAGCTAGATCGCTTTCCAGCGTCAATATAGTCCAAAGTTTCTAGCTGTATCTTTACGCAAGTACTAAATGCCTACAAAGAGTCAATCTAATAGCAAAGGCATATTATGACTAAAATAACGGCAAGAGCCTCGTTTCCTAGCGCTTCTATATACCTACCATGTTAAAGATCTCGAACAAAAAAATTTACTCTCGAAGTTACTTTAAACTCTGTTGTAAATAATTATTAGAAGAACTTATCGAACTAATCGATAGTGTCAAATCCCTAAAATGCTTACACATATGATGCGATTGTTTCATGTAATGATAGAGCGTCCCTCTGTGTGAATGTGATTGTGTGCATATACTTTAAGGTATTGTTTGCTAATTATTATTGTGTGCGTGCATAGCGACGTGATGGAAAAATGCACCTATAGTACGCAAGTTTTCATATGTGCTACCTCGCCCCCCACCGTAATTGACAGACTTTTTTGCACATAAATTGGGGGTCAAGTCCTCTCCTGTGTTGGTTTAATACTCAAAGTGTACGACGGACCAATGTCATTGGTCCACTGAACACTGGATCGTGATAAAATTATCGCGTCATCTATCATTGACCTGGGAGCCTACTTTGATGGTACCTACTACATGTTCAATTCGAGTTGGCCCCTACCTAGTCTCGTTTTTATCTCTGACTTATTTCGATTAGTAGATGCTCTTGCATCTAGGTCGTTAAGTTTGATAGAGAGTTGTGGTAGCAACCATAACCTAATCAAGTAGATATATTGCCTGTTGGCACGTGTAATCAATTAATTAAAATTTAGAAAACTTTTGATTGCAACCCTCACGTTCAGATGGTGGTTTGTATGTCGTGCTGTGGTTATTAGCTGAGTGGAAAGGGGCCGTTATTGGGGATGGTTGGAGACGGTTTAGGTAGGGTTTCAGCGTTTTAAGAGATCATATTCTCTTACGACGTGATTAGTTCACTGAGTAATATGAGTTGTTAGTGTGAAAGGACAGTGTTTGAATCTTTAGATCAGTGAAATTCTAACAATCCACGCACCGCACCTCAAGTCAGACCCACATAGTACTGATAACAACGTACCGTTCAAGATTGTCACTACCGTGTTTTTTCAAACTTTTGTTATTGTTAAGTTTTAATTAAGTAAGTAGTTATTTATTGTTGTTGGTTACTATTGTTCGCGTGTAGTTTTCTACGATTAGTAAAAACGAAAAGTTTTGGATAGCGCTGACTTTTTCGACCGAGCGAAGCGAAGGTCTTTGAGTCTACTTGAGTGAATTTGCACTTGTCCGTCCGTCCGTCCGTCCGTCCGTCCGTCCGTCCGTCTGTCAGAGCCTTATAACTTCTGAATTACTGAACGAAATTACTTCAATTTTAGATATAATATGTAAACCGATGGCCTCCAGCCGAAAATGGCTTAAAAAGTTATAAAAATCTTTATTTCAGGGGGGCTCTCATAGAAGCGAATGCGAAGAAAAAAAAAATTTTGCGTTTCATAGGTTTACAGTACCTCATTTTAAAGATAATTTGGAACAGAGTACAAAAGTATTTTTTTTTTAATTTTTTTCCTAAAATTGACGAAATGGGGGGCTTTCAAAGTGGAGATTATATTTGACCTCAGAACGGAATAACCATTGAAAGCTGGGGCTTGAAAGTTTTACAATTTTAGCGTAATATCATGTACTTGAACAACAAATACTAAAATTAGATAAATGTAATAAGGAAACTAAATTATTTAACTTTTAATGAGCAGCAACAACAGAACTTCACAATGATGTCAATAGATGGCGCTCTCATCTCATATAGCAAATGCAGCTTTATGTAACATACCTATTATTCAATTAAGATTATTATTTAGTCATTTAGCAAACATCAATAAAACTTCACGTTGCAGTTTGTTTTTACATATTTCTGATCGTGTCAATAGTTGACGCTGTGTACAAGTAATTTAATTTGAATGTTCCAAAAAACTATACCTAAGTTTGATTGAGGCCTTGAGGATTTCACTATAACAGTTCCCTAACCTTTACGGGCTACCTATGTTAAGTTAGTTGACACTTTCTGTCAACTTTGTTATTACGAACCTCTACGGGACAACTAAAGGTGAAAATGACTTTGGGATGTTAGAATTGTATTTAGGGGCTACCTATGTAAAGAGACTTCTACAAATGGGATGATTTAGGTATGGTTGGTGAAAACGGGCATAATAATAATGTCAATTTTGATCGTCAATTATGGGAAATCGTTACCGCGAGGTCTCAGTTCGGGGCGAACCACTAGTATTAGTTTAATTAATGACTTAGAAGAGTAGAAAAATAAGAAATTTAAAATCAAGTCCCTCGACATTCAAGACGTCATTGCCATGAAAAGCATTGCCAGAAAAGCAGATTTATTTCCCATGGTCCGTAGTCCCTGGAAGGGACCACGGGGAATTTTTTTCCCCGTCACAGTCGTGGTAACAGTTAAAAATATAATAATTTTTTATGTCAACGCTACAGTATAACGTATAAGTTTGTAACGGTCGTCGAGGGCCAACTTGAATTGAACCGGTAGTTGTAACCTACGTAAAGTAGTAGGTAATATTTAAATCATATTTCAATATTGTGTTGACATTTAATACAATTGTATGACGTCAGAAGAACAATATTGAAATACTACCACTTTTATGGTCATTGGTCATACGAACTACGAAGCACGTCTCCGCTTCGCTTCAGTCGACAGGCAACCACCGTAGTTTGAAACCTACAATACAGCTAGCTGTGGATTGTCAAAAAATCCAGTGTGACGATCGCAATCAACTTTGATTGGCTGCTACTTTCTCACCATTGGTTAAAATGCATTGACAGCAAGAACTCCATAAATTCAGCCAATCAGCGGTCATTGCGATCGTCACAGTGATGTAATTTATTTTTAGATGTTTAATTTTTAAGAAAATAATATAAGCTGAATAAAACACAACAACAAAATAAATAACAAATTCTCTCTGAATACAAGATATCTAAGACAAAAATCAAGGAAAAATCACATAAAAATTATTATCTCCGTTTACAGTAGATTTGGTATGGGTAAGCACAAAACTACTAAATACGTCATTGGATCATGACCTAAGTAAGATAATGTGATAAATATATTTTAACTGTATTACGCTTAAATCATTCATTGTTTGTTTGTAAAATAATGTATCATTGTGTTATTTATAGAGATCATAGGTAGGTACCTAATTTTATTTTATTACTACGCACCTATCTGGGCTCAGAATGATTTTGTTAACCTATTTGAGCGCAAAAACAGCACTCGGCACGTTGTAGAAAACTCAAAATGACACGTTAACTTATTGACCGAGCGAAGCGAGGTCTCTGAGTCTACTAGAGCGAATTTGCACTTGTCCGTCCGTCCGTCTGTCCGTCTGTCAGAGCCTTATAACTTTTGAATCTGAACGTAATTACTTCAAATTTAGATATGATATGTAAACTGATGGCCTTCAGCCGAATATTGCATAAAAAATTATAAAAATCTTTATTTCAGGGGGCTCTCATAGAAGTGAATGCGAAAGAAAACTTTTTTTGTTGCCTTTCATAGACTTGCAATGTATCTTTTTAAAGACAATTTTGAACCGAGTACAAAAATATATATATTTTTTTAAAATTTTCCCTTAAAATTCACGAAATGGGGGGCTTTCAAAGTGGAGATTTAATACGCTCGCTTGAAGACGCTCTCTAGCAAAATCAGCTATGTATTTTCAAGCTGAACTTATTTTTTTATTTCACTTGTATCCTGTACTTGAACAACAAATACTAAAATTATATGAATATTATAAAGAAACGAGATTATTTAATTTTTAATGGGCATCAGTAATTTTCACATAGCTTCAAAATAATGCTAATAGATGGCGCAATCATTAACTATTCCATGGAAATAGGAGTTACGACTACGATCTATCCCAAAAACAGTTTTGCGTCGACCATTATTATTTAGGTACATAATATAATAACATATTATTCAATTAAAATTATTCTTTAGTTGAATATCAAACTTCAATAAACTATTAATTACTACATTTTGTATATTTTCTATTCGCGTCGATAGATGACGATTTGTACAGATGCCCGTAACCCGTTTTCACTCGTTAGTACCTACATAATAATTCAATGTTTTTACTAACGTTCCCTAACCTTTACGGGCTACCTATGATAAGTTAGGTGATGATTTCTGTCAACTTCTTTATCACGATCCTGTACGGGACACCTAAAAGGACATTGGGACGGATGTGAGGACTTAGGATTGTATTTAGGAGCTACCTACGTAAAGAGACTCCTACATAGGGGATGATTTAGGTATGTTTGGTGAAAACGGGCATAATAATAATGTCAGTTTTGGTCGTCATGTATCGATTGAATGAATAATCATGGGATACCGTTACCGCGAGGTCTCAGTTTGGGGCGAACCACTAGTTCATATAATCATTATCTAAGCAAGCGCACTTAAACCTAGACCTCGTCATTACTTTCCATCAAGCATGACTGTCGTCAAACGCAAGCATATTTTGAAATAAAATACAATAAAGCAGATGAATGCATTCAGATCGTTCCGAATTTTTCAATTACCATGAAACTTATTATTTGGTGTTTCTGTTTGAAGACACCATAGAAAGGTTTCAGATTCGCTTACAAAATAATAATATTTTTTTTTGTATGTTGACGAACATTAATTTAGCTATGTTTAATATTCCAGACCAGTATAACAGTGCAAACTATACATTCATTATTAAAAAGAGTTTGTTTGTGTACCTATAGTTCTCGCCAAAGTCTATGACTGCTCTGAAAATAGCAGTGTTTTGACGCGCAAAACATAATATTATTTTCGGGTATTCTTCCTTGCACACACCTTGCACAAACTCTGCCACTCGCAAATGTATCGTGTCCAAGTTCGATCTCGTTAATTTGGTCGACGATAGAACTCGACAGGTGTTCAGAGTAGCCATAAATATTGACGAGGGCAGTACTTTTCTTAGAACAGCACAAACCTCTAAAGCTGAAACTGTCAAATTGATGTGCCTATAGAGACTAGATCTGTTTATTAAGTAAGCAATGATTTTTCGAATCTACACTTTAGTTTTAAATAAAAATTCAATCAATAAAAGTTTGTATCAAGAATTAAATAGTTTTCTGAAAGTTTTCCATACCATTTGAAAGATACCTTAACATTATTTTATCTGCTAGGTAGGTACTACTATAACTACATTACAACATCAAATATGGTTGAGCGAAGCAACGGCTGGGTCATGCGTCATGCTCGTGAACGGGTACCACTGGTGGGAATGGGGCTACTTTATGTCTGCCCATCTTAAGAGATATATTGCATTGTTAGGTAGGCATTTTTGGAACTTCCCCTCATTATGGAAACACTGCATAGTATCTATTGTATTGTAAACTTGTTCTGAAAAGAGCAACCGCCGAGTTTCTTGCTGGTTCTTCTCGGCAGGAAGGGCATTCCGAACCAGTGGTAGAGTCTGACGATTCAAAAGCACTTGTAAAAAGTTTATTTGAATAAAAAATATTTCTATTCTATTCTATTCTACATTGCATAACCTTAATAGCCCAACGATTAAACTGTAAATTGAAAGGTTGCAGGTTCGATCCCTATCCGTTGCACTATTGTCGTACCACCTCCTAACGCAAGCTATTTCCACTTATTATTCGGAGGGAAGAGGAGAATATACCTACCTAAATAAATTTCAGCTTGGCTAATATTATTTTGAACAAAAATATCTATTTGGACCAAATCTTAGGGCCCAAACATGATTTATCTATTTATTTATTAGACACACAACAGATTATGACAGTAAAACAACAAAAATAATACAGCAATGATAAGAACTAGCCACTCTCCAATACAAAATGTGTCTACAAAAGCAGCAAATAAACGGACGTGTCTTAAATTAAAACTAAAAAAAAAACTTAAACTAAACAAAGTTTTACATGACTATCACTAATTGTAATTATAGATATCAAAAAGAAAATTAAATACAAAAAAAGTAATGAAAATAAGATAATTAAAAACAAAGTATACATTCACACAATGGACAAAGCATCGCAGCAGACAAGTGATTTACCAAAAGCAACAGATTTATTGTTAAAAATGTCAATATTGCTAGAAGAAACCAGCTCATTATACAAACGGCACATGCGAACCACTGTGTTATAGTAAGATGTATTATTTTTATAAATGTTAAGAGAGAAGATTTTACATTTCTTAGGACAACGACTTATCTTCATGGGATACCTTGTATTAATATTAATTAAAGATAATAGCACGGGGGAGTCAATATATGAGTGCAAAATTTTGTGTAAGTATATCAACAGTGAGATATCCCTCCGAACTCTTAAGGATTTGACCTTAAAGTATTCTAACCTAAGTGCATAGCTTGATAAATCTGCTGTAGGCTGTTGAGGAATTGGGTTGAGTAGGTTGCAGACTCCTTTGTTGCAGCATCCAGGGAAAAAAGGAGCCAAGGGATTTGAAAAAAACACGCGGGCTAATACCAAGTTAGTAAAAATAAATACAAATTCTGACAAAAGAGTAATCTACCGAGTGGAACCGACCGCCCATTTTTTATTAAATTCGTAACGATGCCATGTCCGAAGTCCACGACAATTGTTAAAATGAAAAAAAGTTTTTATTACTGAGAAGCACTTAGGACGTCCACTGTTTTTAAATTTTTTACAAGCTATTAACCAAGATTATCCTCGTGGATTTGGATTTGGAAAAATATAATTATCTTCATTCTTCATTTCGGAACCTTTTCGTATTTTTAGGGATAGAGTTTCAATAATCCCTCATCTGCTCAAGGAATCCTCCACAAATCTCTTTTATTACTTAGTATGTACTTTGAACTTTACTGTCGTATATATATATATATATAAATGTATTCCAATTTTACTAGATACTAGCATAGCAGTAAAATGTGTCCCTTGAAAATAATCTAAATATCATGAAACAGATGAAAATCTTCGAAATCGAAAAAGTTGCGAACCCTTTATAATATGGACTTGAAAAGATTTTGCCAAAGAATATTTAAAGTTATTCTTATCTTAAACTTGTTTCAAATCTTCAAGTTGGTTTTATGATATTTTACCAAGTCCTAAATAGAAAATTCCCTGAATTTTGATGAGAAAACGTACTTAGGTAAACAAAATTTAGAAAGTGTTTATATTAAAAGTTTATATCATCAAAATTTATTTAATATTGTAGGTATAATTATTTATTATTGATTGACTCTCCTTGTTAGGCATTTTAGCTTGAATTTAACAAATCGAAACTGAAAGAGTCACATGACTAAGAAACTATGCCGAGGGACTCTCATCTAAAAGGAACCGCCGTTTAAGATACTTAACTCTAATACCAACAGTAACTAGTACTCAAAGTAGTGTAGGCTCCTGGCACATAGCCTCTATAGGTATACTTTCGACATGACCGCTCTGCTCTGTTACCACAGTGTACTAAGTTCGATCTGTCCCCCCTATTAGCGACAGTGTGACAGATCGGAATTTTTATTCCTATCTGCCCCCTGAGGGGACAAATCAGGGGGACAGATAGGAATAACCCGATCATAGTACGACGTGTAGGTAAGGACGACGCCTATCCACAAATAAGCTCCACAAGACTTCCTTACTTATTTTATAAAAATTCTACTGATATTATAGGTACTTCTAAGAAGAATCCATCTTGAAAATGTTTATTGTGCGGTTCAGTGGGTCTCTTAAATACCTCCTGTGTGCCGAATAGAACTTGGTTTGGAAGCACACGTAGGTGGAAGATTTGCATTCCAGCATGCAGACCCACCCGGAGGCATAACTTCTCATGTTGTTTGCAAGCTATTGGTGAATGTAAGGTTCTGGGTACATAGTGGGCGTTGGCACATAATATCCTTCAAAAACAATCGATAGACCGATCCATTTACCGTGCACCGCCGATGATTATACAGTCTTTGCCCTGTACACGACGAAGTCGAATGGACATTTGCATAAGTGTCTCTTAAGCTCCACAACAACTAGTATAGGATTATGAAAAAAGAAGCACACTGTGTCTTAAAAATCTCTACTGTAATATTTTAATGTATAGATAATATTTTAATGTAATTATTCACGATACTTACAAGAGCATTCATTTTGAATGTGTATAAGTAAAAGTTTATTTCCAGACTGTGAAAAAATCTACGTCACACCTATTCAAATGTCAATAAAGAAAATCACTGAATTGCTTTTATTTAGCGTTCTGCATCCTCTGCGATTGTGGTGTAATAATTCGGTTTTTCAGTGGGTCTCTTCAGATACCTCCTGCGAGCCGAACAGAACTTGGTCTGGAAGCACACGTAGGTGGGGGACCTGCATTCCAGCATGCAAGCGCACCCGGAGGCACAGTTGGTCATGTTTGCGGGGCAGTAGCGCGGGGGAGCGGCTTCGGGACACGGGCCCACGCAGACGGGTGTATCGCACTCCATGAAGTCTGTAATATTATTATAATAATAATGATTTATTTGCCACAAAAATAAAATGATTTATTTGCCACAAAAAAATGTACATTAGGAACAATAAACGTAATGCGGCCCTGAGTAACAACAATCAACATAAACTTTTGTGGCTCTGTGGGATTGCTTGTGAGATTTTCCGGGATAAGAAGTATCCTTTGTCCCAGGATGTCTTCCATCTCCAGGATGCAAGTAAATTTTGTGCCAAAAGAGATGTCCCAGAATGGTATTGTAAAATGAAGAATGATGAGTTATGAGGGATAGAGATCCCAAATTATCGCAGTTTATCCTACTAATATTATATGGATGGATGGATGTTTGTTACTCTTTAACGCCACAACGAATGAACCGATTTAACTGTTTGGAAGGGAGATAGCTCATACCCAGGATTAACACATAGGCTACATTTTATCCCGGAAAATTACAGAGTTCCCGCGAGAATTAAAAACCCTCAATCCACGCGGACGAAATCGCCAGCATCATCTAGTAATAAATATTATTAGAATAATATTGCAATGCTTAATAAGCATAAAAATTGATATGTTTTCTAGATGATCATCATCATCATTAGCAACCCATCAACGGCTCACTACTGAGCGCAGGTCTCCTGTCAGAGAAGGGTTATAGGTCCACAACGCTGGCCCAATGCGAATTGGCGGACTTTACACACCTTCGAGAACATTATAGAGAACTCTCAGATGTGCAGGTTTCCTCACGATGTTTTCCTTCATCTTTGAAGCAAGTGATATTTAATTGCTTAAACGCACATTGACTCCGAAAAGTCAGAGGTGTGTACCTGGGATCGAACCTGCGACCCCCTGAATAGGAGACCACAGTCCTAACCACTAGGCTTCTTTGTGCCTTCTGCCTTCCACGGCTTCTTTCTTTGTTTTCTAAATGTTCTGTATTAAAATTGTCCCTTTGCCTCTTATACGACCTACCACTACATTCGAAGACTTTGGTCTTAAGCAAGTCTAAGGCGCTACGCAAACGTAGACAATCTTTTTTCCAACATGGGACACCATCACAAGAAATCTTTGTTGCTGTGTCCGGTGTCAGCAACCGGACACAGTTGCCAGTCAACAGTCTCCGGTTGCTATTTCTGCTGCAGATCGGTACTTGGTTTCCGTCGGTTTCTGTTGTTGTGTGTTAGTAGCTATGTATATTGTAAAACACAGGCTACTGTGTGCAACTCGTCCAAATTATATCGACGGCAGAAAGCGGAACTGGCGTATCTCGAAAAATCCAGTTTTACACCAGAGCCAAAATACTATTTCAAAAAATCATAACTCGTAAATTAATAAAGATAGAAAGTTGAAACTTGCCACATATTTCTATCAAACTAAACGTTATTTGATACAGTTATTAGGAAAGTCCTAAAGTTACTGCTTCATTGATTTTTTACGAGTTACAGCAGTTGATGTTTAAATATCGAGCAGCGGAAACGCTGTAACTGTAAGGTGAAATGTATGACCAATTAAAATAGATACAAGTTTTCGTGCTACGATCTGCTGTATCTCAAATATGAACTATTAGAAACATGATCATTTTGCTGTATGTGATTTTAATTGAATTATTTTATAAAAATGAAATGTTTTTAAACATTCTGAATTATAAATTTATTATCTATACATGATATATTATAATAAATCTGTAATTGATCGTTGTCTGTACATCAAAAATTTATGAGAAAATCTGTTATTGGGGGCCTTTATCAAAACAATAGATCCCTAAACAATCATTGTTAGAATTTTTTTCTGTTTGTCTGTGTGTCTGTGTGTTTGTGCGCGCTAATCTCAGAAACGGCTAAACCGATTGGGGTGCCGTTTTCACTAATGTGTTGTGGTAAGTTTCACTTCAAACTCAATGTTTGTTTTATTTCAATAAAGTTCATAAATAAAAAAATATGAAACTTAAAAAGCCATCAAGCGATTTCAAATATTCTACCTTTGCGGGTGAAAAAGGGGATTAATTTGGTATATAATGATGATGAAGTTTCGAAGTGAAATGCATGATACTATATTTTTAGGCGTCGTAAGAAAATGATGGAAAAGAGGATGAAAGTTTGCATTGAAATCCATAATTTTTGAAGGGAAAATTTATTTGCGGGTGTTAATTTAATAAAAAACAAGTGAAAAGGAGGATAAACTTTTTTATGTGAGTTCGGTCATTTAGCAATTTTAAAATTCGAAAATTAATCTTAAAATGGCGGGCAGCAGCTAGTAAAAATAAAATACTGTAACTTTTGCATAATGCTTTTATTATAATATTCAGAATGTAGGAAATGACACAAAAAAATCAGTCCGCTATTTACCTAATTACTGAGCCTATCAAATATCTTCAGACCTAGTCTAATATTTAGGTAAGTTATAAAAACATCACTCACTTTCTTTACTGTGTACCTACCTAATGTTTGTTAACTATCTACTTATTTGAGACCTTAAGATACTGATAAAAGAAACAATCAAGGTAGCTATGTAAAATACAAGCAGGTAAGGTTGTAGTAAGCTTTGCTTGCTTATTAGATATAGTAGGTATGCTAAATATACAGACTTCCAATTAACTCATTTAACAAAAAATAGGTTAAATTTTAATATTATTTTACTTACCCGAACTCCTGAAGTATAATTATTAATTTTAAACACGTAAATAACACGTAAACAACACGTTAACAATCTTTTAAAATAATATTTTTGTTAACAACAAATACGCTTTCTCACTATCGGCGCTTACGCATCAGATGCCGCGCGATCAGAATGGCGTATATAGCAAACACCTCGGGATTGGAGAGGGGTGCGGGTCTCTCTAGAGTGGCGTATTGATTACTCAACACAAAACAATACTCTAATCTTATGGTGTAAGTAAGATATTTGCTCTTAAATTAAATGTTTGAAATGTAGTAACTGTTCGATAAACACTCACCAGTTCGGAGCATATTGCTGTATCCTTGTCAACGTAAAATTTTGGGGCGGCTGAAATGCTGTATCTCTTTTGAAATCAATGTCCGTCAGGGTAAAATAATGGTGTAACTGTTATTTATGTTGGACGTGGTGTCGTATCTATTTTATTTTCAAAAATAGCGATTTTTCCTCTATTTACAGCAATATGTCATGTAAGCAGTACCAAAAATAGAAAAAATTCAGTGGCGTATCATTAAATTTTTTCATCGTAGAAAGACGAGACATATACCATTCGACGCGGCTTTTTTTGCTTATCAACAATATAGTAAAAAGTCATTTTGCCCAAATTTTGAGATACGACATTTCCGCTTTCTGCCGTCGATATGGAAATTTGTAAATGTAGCTTGTATCTTCAACTGACAACTTTTAATGTCTAGTTGCTTACATTGAACACTTTGAGTGGAAGCAACTGGATGGACACAAGCTTACGTTTGCGCAGTTGCTGGTTGATTTCATTTTGATTTTATGAAAATAAAATAACAATGGTGTCTGGTATTGGACACAGGACTTAAGGGTCCACGTTTGCGCAGCGCCTTAAGTAAGGCATTGAGGGATTTTGGATGAGAAGACAGCTAAAAACTAAGTGGCACTCGGGGACTGCCGCGGTAAAGCTATTGCATAGCATTTTTTATCAACTTATGCAATTATAATATTTATGCAATTTTTTTTTGCATAATAAAAATTATGCAAAAAAAAATTAAAAAACAAACAAACAAGAAAAGCGAACTGTCACTACTTCGCGAGTGAGATTTGAACCTGCGACATCATACAAAGAAAGCGGCCGCTCGCCCACTGCGCCAAATAGAGATACTTGAGAACCTTTAAAATGTTGAACGCTTACTGAACGACGGTGTTAGGTTTTTTCGTTACGGAATTTCTTGATTCGGTCGCCGCGCTCAAACTGTTTGTCCTAGTTCAAAGCCCGCGATAAAAGCTATGCAATCGCTTAAAACTATCATCAAAGTGACCAACGTTAAAATAAGTAATCAAAATAAAAATGATATTAACCACCGCTTGGTTGCGGTGCTTCATTCTCATAATATGGATACCAGCTGTCCTGGGCCACACTCGAAGAAGTTAGAAGTAAAACAGCGAGCAGTAACTTGGAACTCATTATGGATTGGAAATGTTGGGGCGAAAAATCAAAATCTTTTTAATTTATTATGTAAAAACACACAATGTAATATAACTACTGTAAAATTTTGTTATTTACGGGAATACTGTCATTTACAATTTATTCCATAGATTAGATAGACTATAAACCAGATTTATTCCGTTTTAGAATCACAGAATACATGGAAGTAGGAAGACTACGTAGTCGTAATTCCTAGTTCCATGACAGAATACAATTATATTTTAAGTCACAGGGAGTTTAGAATGTCAGTAAATTTTTTTCATAGACGAATTATATTTACTACTAAGATTTTATTGGTAGAATTTTATTAAGAATTTAATTCGCTATGGTAATTTTGCTTCATAAAAACCTTATTGTAGATATAATAAACTTATCTGATGATAGTGAACTAATATGATGATTTATGGAAGATAGCGAAGGGTAGCGAACCCTTTTAAAAAAAACTAGTTTAGATAGTGATTTCAGGTCTTTCGGCATACGAACATTCGTAATTCAATTTCAAGTACTTAGGTAGCAATTGTACGTAGGTACTGTTAAACATCTCAATTTTCACCGAAAAAATCTACTGTCTGAGAAACTTACCTAAGCTGAAAAATGCTACTTAGATGCCAAGGAAAAGATTGAACTTGGCATTTATAGTAAGTTTTTTTGTAGGAACTAAGTAATTAAGATTAATCTAACTTTCATAATAACAATTAAGTATTATTATTAGACCTACTACATACCTATTAGAAATTTTGTTATGTTAAAACAATTCAACGTTATCGTATCGTACTACTTTACTGAGGTACCGATATAATATTTTATTCGAGAAGTAAAGCGCTGTTGACAGACCCAATCAGGTGCACCGACGCCGAAAGGATGCAGGCGGCGCAAGACCGAAACATGTGGAAGTCCATGCAAAACATCTTCGTCCAACAGTAGACGTTTCATGACGAATATTTCTTTATATCCACTTGTGCTATTTCGAACACAGACAACACTTTGTTGACCTGGTTGATCTCTGGCAATCATAAAATGATAACTGCAGCGATGTAAGATGGTTACAATAATATGGTTATAATCGTCATTTGTTCTACTTTCAACCTCTGTGTACCCATGCCGTGTGGTAGCCCGGCATCGGGCCGGCACCGGGCCGGCACCGGGCCGGCACCGGGCCGGCACCGGGCAGAGGCAGTTGTTGGTATGAAGTAAATACCTACTACGCACCGATTCCCAAGCGGCGGATAAATTTTGTGGCGTGCGGCGGACACGTGTGCACCGATGCTTAGGTTTCGCAATAATTTCGCAATGATAAGAATGAAAAGTTTTCTGATTTCGTTTTTTTTTTTCAACTTTATGTTTGTACCCCACTATAATTGCATATAGGTAAGGTTAGGTAGGGTAAGTATCCAGCTACTACTTACTCTATTGATTTTCACCATTTTACAACTGCATAAAGATATATTTATTATTCGGACAGTGAAATAAAAACACGACAAACTGTGATACTTATTTAATTATTATTTATTAATTACTGTGATCATTGAGTGATGAAATAAAAGTTTAGACTATAACTAGCGTTCAAACTTGATCACATAATGATCACCCAGACACATTATTATTATTTCGTTAAAAAAACATTGCATATTTCTGAATACCAACATCGTTGTATGGATCTAATCATCATCCTAAATTCATGTCGGTATAAGCCCTCATACGTTTTATGACCGATTTCACCAACGTAAAATGTCTTATCCGAGAGTAAATTTTATATTTTGACAGAGTTTACAATAAAAAAACAATATAAAATTGGCTCCCCATAAAATAACTATGTTCTTAAACCTTACTTACATCACCAATAGATGATTTCACGCAGTTTTAAAACTAACTTACTTAACTCTATCGTAACTTATAATAAGTTATATAATTATATTATCTACTGCATACATCTGCATGTGTTCCTGGCCTTATGAGTTTAACATTGAGTGCACCGCGAATTACGATAGGTAAATTATGTTAGATTTAAGCTGCTTAGCTCTTTGGTCTAGAGCTAGACGCTAGAGTCTTGACTCTTTTGATCATAAATTTTGTCCCGGGACGGACAAATTTAATTTTTCTGTCCAGAAATTCTCAAAAGCAGCACTGAGTTGGAAAGTTTTTTTAAGTTGACGGCGTTAAACCCTCCTGGTCTTGCGGCTGAACTGTCCCCAGTCGTATCGGATTGAGACGTAGAGAGTGAGGGAACGAAGAGTGTAAGTACATCCTCTTGCGTAGTTAGATAGCGTCTACCGCGCCATACTCAAAATTAGGTTAGGAGAACATTATTATTATACGCAAAATGGACCTCTTCTCATTTGGCCCGCGCGACAGTTCATCTGACCAGCTCCAAAAATAAATCTATTCGTAATCGTCATATTTATGTTTTTAACCTTATACCTCTCCAAAGTATCCGGGAAAACAATCATATCGCTGTATGACCTCTTGTTTCTTAATAGTTGTAATCCAAATACTGCCTTGTCTAATTCTGTATTTTGTCTATTTATTTCCCGACTTTTTGAGATCGTACAAAATAACAAAACAATTATGGCACTCAGATTTATTACTGACATTTTGCCTTCGATCGCAAAATGAAACAGTTGATTTATAATTTATAATATTTTCCTTTGTTTGTCTTAATATTTGATTACACTTCACCAACTTAAAAATGTTTATACAGTTTTGGTATGATTTTGGTACTTATTATGAATTGAACAGACACAATACGAAGAAGCTGCTTGAGACGTGAAAATTGACTGCGGTTATGTAAACAAATGTTTGCACTGTGTCGCTGAATGTTGTTTTATACCCTAAGTTTAAAGCAATGACTAATACCTGAGGTTGCGAAGTCTTTGCTAATATTAATATTTGTTTGTTAGATTGTTGGTTTGTCCCCAGACGTGATTTTTTGCAAGGGTAAAATTGAGGACTTGGAGACTAACATTGGTTATCTTTTTTATTTTGTCCAAAATACTTGCGATATTGTACTATTTGCTGATGATACGTCTTTGATTTTCAAAGTCGATAAGGAAAAAAGACAATTTTGACGATGTAAATAATGCATTATCTCAAGTTTCTGAATGGTTTACGGCAAATAATCTACTTTTAAATGCTAAAAAAACAAAGTGTGTTGAGTTTTTATTGCCTAACACCAGAACTGTCAGTAAAAATTTAAAGATAAGTAATGAATCCTTGAAAACAGAGGACTCCACAGTGTTCTTGGGATTAACCCTGGACTCAAAGCTGCAATGGGGCACCCATATAGCAGTACTTGCTGGCAAGCTCAGCTCTGCTGCTTACGCTGTTAGGAAGATTCGACCGATAACTGACACAGAAACTGCAAAAATTGTTTATTTTGCATATTTTCATAGTATTATGTCATACGGAATCTTAGTATGGGGTAAAGCGGCCGATATTGGAAAAAATTTTGTATTGCAGAAGAGGGCGATTCGCGCAATCTATAATTTAAAGCCTCGGGATTCCCTTCGAGAAAAATTTAAAGAAATAGGCATTCTTACAGTAGCTTCACAATATATTTATAACAATATAATATTTGTCAGACAAAACATTGTGAATTACAAAAAAAAGGGTGAATTACACGATAGGCAGGTTAGAGATCCAAATAGGCTCGTGATTCCTCGACTGCGCCTCAAGAGGGTCCGAAAGACATTTGTGGGAATGGGCGTGACGTTCTATAATAAAATTCCACAGTCGATCTTGGACTTGCCTTTACACAAGTTTAAGAAATCGATTAAAACTACGCTCATGAAAAAAGCATATTATACGATTGAAGACTATATAAATGATAAAAAAGCGTGGATATAATTCGTTCCAGCGATTCATGAGACAGTAGGTAATGATTAACCTGTATAATTGTATATCAAAATAATTCTATTCTATTCAGAGTTTCCACTTTATTTGTGTACAAGTCATATTTTAAAATGAGTATTTGATTTGTAGTTTTAATTCGATGCCTTAAGAGTTAAGATGGGTAGCCTAAGTATGTCACACTCTCTTTAACATTTCTGCGGTGGTGTCGTGTGATGCGGGTTGTTACGTTCCCTAAAATATGGTTGAGCGAAGCAATGGCTGGGTCATGCGTCATGCTCGTGAACGGGTGCCACCAGCGGCAATGGGGCTACTTTCTGTCTGCCCGTCTTGACATGTGTTGAATTATAATTAGAAATAATTACGTATGCTTTTGTGGAACTTTCCCTCATTGTGGAAACTCTGCATACATAGAATAATATCTGTTAAGTATATTGTAAAAGTATTTTGAAAAGAGCAACTGCCGAGTTTCTTGCTGGTTCTTCTCGGCAGGAACGGCATTCCGAACCAGTGTAGACTCATTGACGATTCAAAAGTACTTGTAAAAGTTTATTTGAATAAAAAACATTTCTATTCTATTCTATTCTATTTTATTCGAGAAAAATAGAGGATTCCCGAAGGAATTTTAGAAACTCCACGCGGATGAAGTCGTTGGCAAAAGCGAGTTGCTCTCTCGCTATCTCCTGAGTAGTAGAGTGTAAGAATGGCATGGCATGCCATATTGTGTAGGTAGGTACATAGGTAGGTCCAAGTTCATATTAGTCTACTCCAACAATAGATTACTATATTATAATATACTTGATTTTTAGGAAGTTAAAAGACATTTTGTACTTAATAGAAAAATTCCATGTTTTGTTCATACCATTATTTCCTACAAGACAATTTAATATAGTCACATACCTTCTCAGAATTTTTCTAGCTATGCTATTTTCTGACAGTAATCAGCATTATTTATATTAATTATAATAAACACGGATGCCAGAAATCCGTACCATACCATAGCTCTTTACTTACATACTTTAAGGAACATGTCCTAACATTATTAGCAACATAATATCTAATTACACATATTTCACAATATTTTTTATTGGTTCTCAAAACAGTTTCCACTCGCTAACAACACTATCTTACAAATTAAGTATTGCTTGAATTCTTGAATCATACAATTTATGTCGTAAAATTAAGAAAACAATCAAATTTTTTGACTCCATAGTCTTTAACATCTTGCGTCCATAATATAAAGCTGGTTAATATATTTTGTAGTACATACTTAGACAAATTTTCCTCTTATCCGCAGATAGGTCCTTTCCTCACTTTTCCAGCAGGACAACTCCCTCCTCCAAACGCAAATCTGCCATCAAAAGATTCTGGCATGACTGTAGTTCCTTGTAGCTTCACATCGTCGGGGAAGACTATCCTGTCACTATACGACTTAATTGGTGGTAATGCCTTGTTTTCTTTTCTGCTAACTGTTCCTCTACTTATCTTACGTGCCTCTATGATAGCACATAGTAAAAGCACAGCTATCAATGTACACATAATATCAAACTTCCTCGCACACATATTGGTAGTACGTACTATATTCTTTGACGACTATAATTTACTTCACTGTTGATGTTTTATCTATTGACTTTATTTTTGAACACAGCTTAATAATGGTAAGCGGGACGTTAAAATTGATTGCGGTTCTGTAAACAAATGCTTATATTGTGGTCCGGGAATACTGTTTTATACACGTATACATGTAGTTTGTGGTATTTATAGCATGAGATTTGGGATAGACCTAAAAGGTAGGCGCACAAAACAGTTCCGTGTACAACAAACTCTACCTATGCCAATTCATCCAACCTAAGTTTTTTCTTTTACTAGGTACGTACTTTTATTAAAGCTTTAACTTTGTGCAAATAAATACAAAAAATAAACTTGGAGAGGTGTCAAAGGATACCCGGATGGAACTAAGTTCCTTTCGATTAACTTAAAGCTATAAAAAATTGGGAAAAATTCCACGTGTAGAAATTATTTAAAATAAAATAGAAAATAGAAAATTCAGTCTGTCGAGCTGGGATTCGAACCATCGACTTTTAACTGTTAAGCGACTGCAGAAACCACAAGGCTACGGAGACCCAATAATGTACCGCGAAAATACCGAACACAATGCCAAATTCACATTCAAAAGTGTCGGTTTCAAAAAAGTGTCGATCAGTGTCGAGTGTCGGTTTAATTTTGTCTCAATTTTTTCCGTCTAGCCCCCTTCCGCACCGCGCGATAAGGAACTACGTTCCAACTTTCGTAGGCGATGAAAGTACAGGTAGACTCATTTTTTCATCTTGTAAAAAAATCGGCCAAGTGCGAGTCGAGCCTCGCTCTTTTAGGGTTCCGTTAAAAAAAATTAAATTAAAATATTTTCATGTACCCATGGAAATATTTTTATTTAATTTTTTTAATTTAATTTAATTTTTAATATTTGTTGTTATAGCGGCAATAGAAATACATAATATGTGAAAATTTCATCTGTCTATCTATTACGGTTTACGAGATACAGCCCGCTGACAGACGGACGGACGGACGGACGGACGGACGGAGAGCGTAGGCTTAGTAATAGGGTTCCGTTGGTGCCTTTTGGGTACGGAACCCTAAAAATGAGTCTACTTTTGTCTGATATTCACGTCAGCTATCGAACCTATCTACCAGTTGGTTTTTCTATCTAATAGTATAGTTTATCTCAGCGAAAGATAAAATATATAATACCTAGTAGGCACTTACTTATTATGATTTTAATGCAAGGATTTTTGTACCTATGTTGTATGTTTAACATAACTCATGCTATTTTACATTTTTAATCAACTTAAAGCATTACTTAATTATATATATATTATAATATGCGTCCCTCTTTATAAAAGTCTTTATAAAATGTTTAATTTAAAAACATAAGTTTATGGGAATTCCATGGGTAAAATATGTACACAAGGAAATAAATTCATACGAAATCTAAATTTAGCTCACAATCGTTAATTAATTAAGTATGTTTTTGTTTATTTATAGTGCGACAATAGATATTAATTGAATTTAATTATGAGACCATAGACTTTATTAGTGATTTAAGCAGCTTATCTGCCAAAGACCAGCAGAAACTAGTCTGTACTCGTGCGTACTAATTACTAATGTTATTATTTGAATTCAAGCAACCGATTTTAATGCATCATTGCTAATGCCTAAGTAATTATTTACACTCGAAACGATGAAGCTGGGTGAGGTCGTCCGAAAACGGTTCCACTCCGCTCCGATCCGCTTCAGAGAACATGCAATCTTAAGCACGATACTCATTCGCCTTCCCCGTTCCCCGTAAAGTGGGCGGACAAACAAATTCCTGATAAACTAGCAATGCATTGGTGTTGCCTCTGGTGCTACAAATGATCTTGGGCGGCGGTAATCACTTAACATCAGGTTACCCCCGCCTGCTATTTGCTCGCTATAGGTACATATAAAAATCGGCCACGTACATTTAGGTACTTATTGCTAGTTACTAGGCTAAATTTTTTGGGAATAATTATATGGTCAAAATTTTGACGTCAATTCGATCACGATTTTAAGATCACAATATCAAAAAATCGGCCAAGTGCAAGTCGGGCCTCGCTCTTTTAGGGTTCCGTACCTACATATGACCAAATCACGTTTTTTAAAACTAGATACATATTATTTAGACATCTTAGTTCTTAGATAGTACTTAATTAGCCAATGGGGAAACAATGCTCGTTTGTTTTGGTCACAACTTTGATGGCCCCTCATGTCTTCATTTTTCATGCTAAAAAAGTTTGAAATTTCAAAGTAAGATAACTATACCGAGTGGGGTATCATATGAAAGGGCTGTACCTGTACATTCTAAAACAGATTTTTATTTATTTTTTAATATAATAGTTTTTGATTAAGCAAAATGTCGAAAAAAATACAGTTCCCCCCCCCCCCCCCTTATTTCCGAAGTTTACCAATCTAAAAATCTGAAATAATTATGATCAATAGAAGTTTACGTATATTTTACAGGAAAAATAAAACCAACGCGAAAATTATTTTAGTTTAGTTAAAAAAGGGGGAAAATCGGGAGTTTGAAATTTCAAAGTAAGATAATTATACCGAGTGGGGTATCATATGAAAGGGCTATACCTGTACATTCTAAAACAGAATTTATTTATTTTTAATTATAATAGTTTTTGATTAATCGGGCAAAATGTCGAAAAAAATACCGCCCCCCCCCCCTCCCCTTATCTCCGAAGTTTACCAATCTAACAATCAGAAATAATTATGGTCAATAGAACTTTACTTATATTTTACAGGAAAAATAAAACCAACGCTATAACTAGCATAGCTTAGCTTTTTTTATATTAACAATAAACCTCCACAAACAAAGTTAACGATTAATAAGCAAATTAATATAATATTATCGTTTTACTTTTACTTCTAGAGTACGGAACCCTCGGTGCGCGAGTTCGACTAGCACTTGGCCGGTTTTTTTTTAATTTAATTTTATTTTTATTATATTTGTTATAGCGACAATAGAAATACACACTCTGTGAAAATTTCAACTGTCTAGCTATTACGGTTTACGAGATACAGCCCGCTGACAGACGGACGGATGGACAGCCTGACAGCGGAGGCTTAGTAATAGGGTCCCGTTGGCAACGTTTGGGTACGGAACCCTAAAAATGAAAGTGGTTGCACGCTGCGAAAGTTCAGTATTTTTATAGTGTTCAGATAATAATCAATTACGCCGCATACAGAGGAGGTAAAGGAGCTCGATAACACTGAGAAGGGATGCCCCGAAGAACACTCCACCTACTCCTCCAACGTCCACTGCAAAAAAGGACTAATCGGTCATCGGTTGCAAAATAATAATTAATATTATTAATAGGTAAATTTTAGTAGGACTAGCTTTTGCCCACGGAGTCGTTCTCGTTAAGTTCGATTTTTCAACCCCTTTTTTTACCCCCTTAAGAGTTGAATTTTTAAAACTTGCGATGTTTATAGTTCTATTGGAAAGCCGTCGCGTTTTAATTTTAATAAAAATATACTTAATAAAGAAATACTCAAAAACCATGTCGTATAATATGAACCAACATTGTTCAACGGAATCCCGAAAAAAACTAATTCAAAACTTTAAACTGCTCTCCTGTAAAGTAGCAATTTTGTAGAAGCAACTTTGTTCTACGACAGTGTCGATGTGTGTACCAGCAGAGGAAACTAATAGGATGATGACGATGATTTTTTTTGAGTGTCCCCCAAATTATCCAACATCCTCCGATGAGACGGTCGGAGACTTTTTTTTAGCGCGTCTTCTTTAATAGTTTTTTATTTTTTTATAATTATGTAGTATGTACCTATATTAGTTTTTACAGTGAGATGCAAGGTTTATAAATGTTAACTAACCAACAAGTCCAAGCGTGTCTTTGATGGCCAGTCTTCGAACCCTCCAAGATGGGAGGTACGCTAAACGTATTCTCATTCGGGAACTCCCATTTTCCATCTTTTGCGATTCTTCTAGATCACTGTTTACAAAATAATATCATCATTAAAATTCCATGTATCATACGAGTATATATGCAAGCAGCTGCGCGGTGTTCTCATGCTTTGATATGGGTTTATTCAAAGGATAAACAAACTCTGGTGTTCATTAGAGGTATATTGTATGCACATCAATGTTCATTCATGCCCTAGAGTAACTTTTTCAAATTAACATGCATTGAGTAAAAGTAACATGAGTGCTGAGATAAATCTGTGATCATAAGCATATACCTAGACTGAATGCTTTAATGAATAACTGAACATGTGCGAAATTACGACTGATTCGAATAAACGTGACGTGGCTATGGAATTTTTTTAATTCTGATCCGGAATAATTGTCAGTGGGAACAGGCGGCACAAGAGATTATTCTGGATCACCATATCAAGAGACCCTTGTCCAGCAGTGGACATCACAGACAGAAATGATAATGATGATGATTGACAAAATACCTAGTAAAAAATTAAAATAATTTCCAAATACCCGAGAATCTTTTCGCTTTTTATAGGAAGCATCTGAAAAATTCTGTACAATTGCCAAGGAATTTGTGTTGTTGAATTTATCATTCATTTAGTTAAAAAATGGTTCTATTTTGTAAAAGAAGAAATTTTCCGCACACACTGGAGCACTATAATATCTCCTTCGTAGAGTGGCTGCCTTGGCCATGTCTGGAGAATATTGTACATAATATTATTATGACATATACTCACCTGGAGAATAAATGAACAATCTTATATTGCGTGTCATCGCATGCAGCAGGACAATCGCATTGATAATCTAAGATGTAACCTGCAAGCATTTTATCCTATCTTAGATCCTAAGCTTAGATCATTAGATAGATGATCATTGATTATGATTTTAATAGGCTTAAATATAGGTCCCCGAATTCGCTCGATGAGCGAAATAATCAATGTTCTAATATACTACCTACTCATTATTCTGGTGGTAACAGGTGTACCTACCTAAATTAAAAATATAAAACACCCCGACATGTGAAATCCATGGCCGGACTATGTACGATATAGACCGTACCTGACATACTGTTACCCAGTTTCTGCTCTATCATCAGATCTTCCTCCTCGATCCTCAAATCACCTATCTAACGACTACTCATTAAGACCATGCTAATGAGCCTAAACACACTATATTATCTGCTGTAAGTTGCTGAGGGGTTGGGTATCCCGCAGACTACCTGCTCGATGCTACAGCATCAGTTCAATGTTACCATGTCTTGAAAATAATCCGAAGTAACAGTAGGTACCTACACAAATATTCAACAACCAATCGCACCTGTGAAAGTTTGTAAGACCCTTTTATCAAGTAGGCAATGAGCTGGTAATTTTCAAACGCCTCAGATCTTCATAAATTATTAGCTAAGAAACTGCATCTCAATCGAACTCACTTGGCAGGTAATATACCAATGAATTGTTAATTAGAATTACCTTGGTTGTTATTCAAACAAGCTAGTCCTTTTATGTCGCATGCTGGAGTACCAACTACAAAAAAGGATAACAGGAGGTAAATTTACGTTGCCTTGCAAGTTGCAGTCAAAATTAAGCACATTGCACAGTGTAAGGACAGTGTCTCTCCTTAGTTATACCTACTGTAATTTCTGTTTGGCAAATCCGCAACGACTAGTCTGTGTTATTTTGGTTGTATTGAAGGGCCGGTCCATAGGTACTCAGTACCTATCTATCTATATATATAAAAATCTCGTGTCACGATGTATGTTCGGGATAAACTCGAAAACTACTGAACCGATTTTGATCAAACTTCATAACTGCAAATTAAACTATGTTAATTACACGACAGTCATATATTATACAGTTCGAGATTTAGGTTGCTAGGCAACCTAGCAACCTAAATCTCGAACGATGTTAGATTGCGAGATAGTCTTAACCCAAATAGACTACTTATCTTACTAATCCTTACTAATATTATAAATGCGAAAGTGTGTTTGTTTGTGGGTTTGTCCTATAATCACGCCGGAACAGAGCAACGGATTGACTTGATTATTTGCATGGGTATAGTTGAGGATCTGGAGAGTGACATAGGCTTTTTATCCCGGAAAATCAAAGAGTTCCCGAGAGAATTCAAAAACTAAACCCACGCGGACGAAGTCGTGGGCATCAGCTAGTAACGCAAAATATAATAAAAATAATAAAATATATTTTTCACCTCCCCATCTCGGAAAGAGTATTTTTGCTCTTCGATATCGGAGTGCAAAAGCCGTTTTTATCCTCTAGAGGATAAAGTAAATTGAATTTAGAACATCGTGTGCACTAAGTTTGTGAATTCAAAACATCATTAAACCTATTTACTTCTACCTCCATGGTGCCGAATTTATCATACAACCTTTTTTAATTTATTAAAAACTCAGACTTGGAACCTTCTTGGTGTACTTTTTTTTAATTTGCTTTGCGCGCGCCATTTTCTTTTCACGTCATATTGTTTGAATGGGGAGATGAAAAATTACGTGTTGCACTCGAGTGCAAAGATTTTTCACCTCGTGCTCTTTTGATTCCCTCGCTAACGCTCAGGATTCTAATTTTTGAATCACTCGCTGCGCTCGTGATTCAATTTTAGAATCCTTCGGTTGCTCGGTCATCAAAACTGAGCACGCGGTTAAAAAGCAACTTTGCACTCTTGTATAACAAATAACTATTATACTACACCTGCTCGGAAAGTACCGTCTGATTCGTGTCATATCGAGAAAGAGCGAGAAAGAAAATACGTCTTTACGTGGAGACAAATCTGCGGGCTGAAAAAATGTATGAAATTTCATTACTTACGTGCTTTAGCGGGTTGAAAAGTTGAATGAAAATCCATTACATACGTGGTTGTTTTTTTTTAATTTTGGATAAAATTAGTTCAGAAATAAAAATACTTAAAAAAATTGTGGTAAGCTGGCTACTTTAGAGGTACGCCGGCTACTTTAGAGGTACTCCGTCAACTTTAGAGGTACGCAGGCTACTTTGGTGGTACGTAGGCTACTTAGAAGGTACGCAGGCTACTTTGGAGGTACGCAGGCTACTTTTAAGGTACGCCAGCTACTTTAGAGGTACGCCGTCTACTTTAGAGGTGCGCCGTCTATTTTGAGGTACGCAGGCTACTTTGGTGGTTCGCAGGCTACTTTTAAGGTACGCCAGCTCGTTTAGAGGTACGTCGTCTACTTTAGAGGTACGCGGTGGTACGCAGGCTACTTTGGAGGTACGCAGGCTACTTTGGTGGTACGCCGGCTACCTGCGTATCTCTAAAGTAGCCGGCGTACCTCTAAAGTAGCTGCCGTACCTGAAAAGTAGCCTGCGTACCTCTAAGGTAGTCACCGTAGAGGTACGCCGACTACTTTAGAGGTACGCCGTCTACTTTAGAGGTACGCAGGCTACTTTTGTTTTACGCAGGCTACATTAGAGGTACGCAGGCTACTTTTAAGGTACGCAGGCTACTTTGGAGGTACGCAGGCTACTTTAGAGGTACGCAGGCTACTTTAGAGGTACGCCGTATACTTTAAAGGTACGCAGGCTACCTGCGTACCTTTAAAGTAGTCGGCGTACCTCTAAAGTAGCTGGATTACCTTAAAAGTAGCCTGCGTACCTCCAAAGTAGTCAGCGTACCTCTAAAGTAGCCGGCGTACCTCTAAAGTAGCTGGCGTACCTTAAAAGTAGTCTGCGTACCTCCAAAGTAGCCTGCGTACCTTAAAAGTAGCCTGCGTACCTCTAAAGTAGTCGTTGTACCTCTAACGTAGACGGCGTGCCTCTAAAGTAGCTGTCGAACCTTAAAAGTAGCCTGCGTACCTCTAAAGTAGTCGGCGTACCTCTAAAGTAGCCGGCGTACCTCTAAAGTAGCTGTCGTACCTTAAAAGTAGCCTGGGTACCACCAAAGTAGCTTGCGTACCACCAAAGTAGCTTGCAAAAATGTGTCTGTTATTTTCCTCGTAGGTGTAGTATAAAGCACTATGTATCACTCGGGAGAAAGTGCGATTCCTAACTCGGGCGTATTGATACACTCGGCTTCGCCTCGGGTCTCAAATGACGCCCTCGTAAGTACTGGGTCACTTTCACCCCTCGTAGAACAATGTACTAATGCAATATACATAAATTATATGTACGCTGTCTCAACACTTTCTGCGCTGGCCAACATGTAAGAAGTAACCATACATATTTTGGACAGGAAGTGATGTGTACACTTGCAGGCTGCGATCTGTGCCAGCTGTCTGCAGTACAACTGGCAGGCACTATAACTATATTGCTGGAAGGGCCAGCCCGACAGCGATGGCCGCTCCTTCTTGAATAGGCAACCCCGCATCGACACCGGCAGAGATGCGACTGATGCGTCATTTACTGTTTGCTCTGCCTGAAAGAAAACATACATACATAGTTCCCTCGGCTGAATCCGGCCGCGGAGGCCAATCTCCACGGGTTTTAGCCATCTGCCCGGGAGATATTACAGTGCACAAGTGTGTGCGCAAACACTGGTGCAATATTTAGTCCCTCGCTCCCATAGTCTTATGGAAGAGAAATCCATCACGACCAGAGCAATCAGGCGCAGGACCGACGCGACGGCTTCACGCTCTCTCCGAGACACAGATACACACTTCAAGCTTTCAACACCCCTCTTTTTTTGTCGAGGGTTAAAAAACAAAATAATATGTAATATGTATTAGGAAAAGTGGGGGTATAGTGGGAATCACAGTGGGAATCTAGGTGGGAATATATCGTTATCTCCCTCGCACATCTGCAACTATAGTGCGTTTCTAGGGCAGGCGGAAAAACGGACATTGACCTTTGACGAAATCATCGGGGTCGCCAACCTTTTTTTAGATTTAATTTTTTTATCTTTGTATGAATAAACATCATCAGTGAAATATAGAGTGCCGAGTGTGAAGTTCTTCGCAGGCCCTGTGTCTATTATTATAATATTATGAAGAAAGAAGATTGTCCTGTTCTTATATGAATTAAAAAGCAAATTAACATTAATTTAATTTTTTTATTTATAAATCATTAACAGTATTTATGTAGTTTAATAAGTAGGTAACGTAATACGAAATAGAAGTGGTACTAATAAATATGTTTTGAATATTCGTTAAAAGTTATTTAATATTTACACGTCTCTGGCGACGTTTTCGCATAGGCGTGGCTTCGCGCGGCGCGTGCGGCGTCGTGTAGCGGCAGGCACCGCGGCGTTCGCCGACGCGGGCACCGCGGCGGGCAGCGCGGCGGGCACCGAGGCGACGCACAGTGGGTCGAAACAGCTATATGAGGTACATAGGATTTTTTGTTACAAATTCCATTTAAAAAAAATACTTATCGAAAGACCTTGTCATTCTGATGAATAATTGTTATTAAACGTTTTTCTCTAAAACTGATAGTTTGCCCGGAAAAAAATATTTTCAGTTTTTGTTGTATATGGAATGAAACAGAAACTGCTAAAAGCTAATAATAAGCTGATGCCCGCGACTTCGTCCGCGTGGGTTTAGTTTTTAAAGTACCTCGGGAACTCTTTGATTTTCCGGGATAAAAAGTCACTCTTGGTTCCTCAACTATACCCATGCAAAAAATCACGTCGATCCGTAGCTCTGTTGCGGCGTGATTGAAGGACAAACCAACAAACACACTTTCGCATTTATAATATTAAGTATGATTAGCTAATTTTTCAACGTTTTGTAATTATTAGTTTCCAACAACAAAGACAGTTTAGCTAAGGAGATACATTAGATACATAATAAAATGAATTGTTAAAAAGAAATAAAGAAAGCTATATTTTGAATGTTTTGTTTTTGTAGATCCTTTGTTTGAATTCACGTTATTTTAATATAATTTACAGTTTTAATCTATGAAATATCCTTTTTAAGTGCTTAACTTATAAGTTTCTCTTCGATGAACTAGTGATTTAAAGTTAATTTCAATATTTATTCATAGAATTTTCATGCAGCACATTATTTTGGTCAAATATTTGATAATCCACGAAAATCAATAAAAATATTTTTTTTTTAAATTTCGGTTTCTAATAACTTTTAAACGGGCAAGTTTGGGTGCAAGCTGATAACATAGAGTTATAGCCAATAAGCCAAAGAATAAGAATAAAGTAGTTTTAAAGCAAGACCTTTCAAGACTTGGCCAAATTTTAGCAGTTTCTGTTTCATTCCATACAACAAAAACTGAAAATATTTTTTTCCGGGCAAACTATCAGTTTTAGAGAAAAACGTTTAATAACAATTATTCATTAGAATGACAAGGTCTTTCGATAAGTATTTTTTTAAATGGAATTTGTAACAAAAAATCCTATGTCCCTCATATAGCTGTTTCGACCCAAATATGTGCGTCGCCGCGCTGCCCGCCGCGCTGCCCGCGTCGGCGCCCGCCGCGTGCGACGCCGCGTGCTCCGCCGCGTTCAACGCCGACGCCTCTCTGTAAACGCTCTCATACTTCGCCATATGTTTGAGCTTCACGCGCGACTCGACGCCGCACGCGCCGCGCGACGCCACGCCTATGCGAAAACGTCGCCTCTTCCACGTTTTCTTATTTTTATTATCTTGCATATTCTGAGAAAAGTGTACAAAACATAACCACTCCTAGGTAGTCGGGTAAAAAGGCGAACTTAGTGCAGTTAATGCTAAGCGGATAAAGCACGACGCGATACCGGAAATCATGTCGAAACGTTTGTTATCTCTGAATATCCGCAAGCTCCGCCCTACCCGGTACTATGAGACGCGCTTAGCGCGTAACGATACGTGATCGACAGTGAAATGTATGGAAGCAATACCTATCGTTTACGTCCGATGCTAACATAATACTTCGGGTCAATGTCCGTTTTTCCGCCTGCCCTAGAAACGGACTATACATAAAATAATATGGCGATTCCTTTGATTAAATTATTGTTGTTCTGTGGTTATGTCGCATGTTTTCGACTCAAGTGCATCCCTTTTCTGTTATAATTTACAAACAATTTAACAAATACTAACCTTTAAAATTGCCTCCAGGTTTTTATTTAAAAATAACTTGAAATCGGGACCGAATATACTCCCGAAAGGCACCGAAACTATATCATCAGGGGTGTGTACAATCACCTGAAATAGTAGATAATGTATTCTCTTTTTACTAATGTATATAATTTTTGAAAACTAGCTTTTGGCCGGCTTCGCTCAGTCCGTCCAGTAGTTTGAGCTGTACGTTAATAGATCAGTCTGTCAGTCAGTCAAATTGTATCGTCGACGCCAAGCCGTCGCCCAAGTGAGGTACGTTGTAATACAATTTGACACGTTTTGACTGGCGGAACTGCCGGCGTCGCTGTTATGGCATCCTAATGACATAGGGCCCTAAAGGACACCCTAACGAAAAGTGAAACCAGGGATTCTGAGTCCCTCAGCGTTGGAATTTTTCATCGGTATCTTTGTGAATTTCACAATTTTTTTCTTTTTTTTTTAAATTAATTACAACACACAACACGAACACCCATGGCTTCCTAATGAGATCGGCCCTTATATCGTGTATATTCAATTTTCCTTTGTCACTTTTTAAACCTTTTTCTTGCAAAGACAGAATGATTACCTTCACTACATTGATTGTGGTGAGATGTAAATCAGGAAGACCAATCTTCCTGTTCACAGTCAATATACTTGTATTGCCAAGGAGTGCGGAGTTGAAGACGTAACATTGTCCAAATTCTGTTTCTATCGGATGAAACCTTAAACAATTGATTGTTGTTCTTGAAAAGTTGAAATATAAATAAAAAAGTCGTGTGTTGTCGTGGGACACTGCTTGGCTAATATTCTTTAAAAAAAGATGGAGAAGCGTACTTATAAATATTCTAAGCATGCAGGTTACCGCAGAACTTGGTGCGTTTTACCACAGAATTGCGAGAAGTCGTGAGCGTTGGCATCCTTACATGGTAGAAATCCCTATAATTTGAGTACTTACCTTCAATGCAAGAGTGAATAGGCACATTCTAGGCAAGCGCGCTCCAACATAGACCTCATTAGTGCTTTCCAGCGTTGAATACCGTCAAGTGCGAGCCTATCTAATAATAATAAAAAAGCAATGAAAGCAAGTGTCATTTAATAGCTTTTTATTACACAACTTTCAAAAATGCGTGCTTAGGATCGAACTCCGGACCTCGCGGAGGGCGCTGAAGGTTAACTTACATGTCACAGCATCTGAAATGCTTTCCACTCCACCAACAGTCCGTCATCAAATCGGGACACTTGTATCTGATTACCTCGACGCCATGATGGAAGTCTTCTTCACAATTACTGCTTGTTGCATTACAGAAGTTGCAGAGTTTACAGTACAAGGAGGTGAGGTACGACATCTCCGTATAAAACATTTCAAGTTCTTTAGATTTCTTATGCCTGTTTAGAAATGCAGATAGCAAATACAATTTATTTTCAGTTTATTCAGAAAGGTTCGGTATTTTAGTTTACTAACGACCCACCCCGGTTTCGCACGGGCAGCACTAATTTTATATATAGCAAAAAAAAAACAAAAAAAGTCCGTTGATCCGTTCGGTACCAAACTTAAGAGGATCACCCGCTGATTGACTGAAGTTTCAACAAAATCGGTCCAGCCGTTATGGAGTACAGAACATATAGACATAATTTTTAGGGTTCCGTAGTAAACAAGGAACCCTTATAGTTTCGCCATGTCCGTCCGTCTGTCCGTCCGTCCGTGGTTTAGCTCAGAGACTATTGGTACTAGAAATCTGTAATTTGACAATGGTATAAATATCAATCACGCCGACAAAGTCGTGAAATAAAATTGTGAAAAATAATTTTTTTAGGGTACCTCCCCTACATGTAAAGTGGGGATGAATTTTTTTTTTTTTTTTTATATTATGTAAAATAGATGTGTATATAATTACCTATGTAATTACACACATCTATTTTTATATTAATACATAGATGAGATAAGTTAAAAACATGCGATTAAAATTAATAATTTACATAGCGAAAACTAAGAGATAATAGAAATAATCGTATAATTGTTTACTTATAATTCCCATAAAGAATTTTCGATTCCGCATGGACGGGATTACCGTCTCCCAGTACTTATATAATTTTGTTTTCATAGCAAGACTAGCTGACCCGACAGACGCTGCCTTGTATTTAGATATGAATTTTCAATTCGAACTGGAACAAATCATCTGTCAATTAAAAAAACATTAAGTGGCACTCGGGGACTGCCGCGGTAAAGCTATTGCATAGCATTTTTTATCAACTGATGCAATTATAATATTTATGCAATATTTTTTTTTGCATAATAAAAATTACGCAAAAAAATAATTAAAAAACAAACAAACAAGAAAAGCGCACTGTCACTACTTCGCGAGTGAGATTCGAACCTGCAACATCGGTAAAGAAAGCGGCCGCTCGCCCACTGCGCCAAACTCTAAAATGTTGAACGCTTACTGAACGACGGTGTTAGGTTTATTTTCGTTACGGAATTTCTTGATTCGGTCGCCGCGCATAAACTGCTTGTCCTAGTTCAAAGTCCGCGATAAAAGCTATGCAATAGCTTAAAAATCATGGACAATTCTTTTGTTAGAAAAAAATAAAACAGCTGTCTGCTAAATTCACATTTATTCTTTACTAGCTGAGGCCTGCGATTTTGTCTTTGTCTTAGCATCAGGATTGAGGAGTGGGATCCTGATATTGAACTATTTAGGTAGTCTTTGCTTGGTATCTATAACAACTATTCATAATCGACAGTTATTAAATCACAACAGTTTCGGTGGGCAGTACCCTGCAGCATCAAGATTGAGGAGTTAGAACGAAGTTTTTATAGGACCGTCCGCAAAGTTTCTGTATCGATTAAAAAACGTTCACGCAAATCGGTTAAGAAATCACGGAGATATTGATATACTTTTTCCTAACTTTTTTTTCTCACCTTTTAAACCTTCCTTCTACAAATATTTCAAAACCAATATTAAAGAACTGACCTGTTAAATGAGAACATACTCACTGCTTCAAGTACTCCTCAATTCGCTTCTTCGGGTCGGAACCATCACAAACCGTCACAGCCGGGAAGGGAGTGTCCCACTTCAAGTAATTCGTATCCACGGAGTAGGAAGCTAAGCCTGTGGAGAACAGCTTGAGAGCTGAGTGCAGTACCAATCCAGCGCCGAAACAGCAGCACATTACAACGATGGTCCAGAATAACCTAAAACGCAAACACTTTAGCTTTAGAACAAGTGTAAATTTTAAAAATGCATGCGTGTCTTGGAACGGTGGAACACTCGGTTGAAACGAAGTACCTTTTAAAAATAAATTAATAATTAAAAAATAATAAATCTGAAGTTTGGATTCGAACCCCGGAACCGATACTTTCTCTCCTTCGTCATGAATGTATGTATCCACTACGCCACCAAAGCTATAATGAAACGTATTGTAATAAACGAAGGCAACAAGTTTTGTGACGGAAAATTCTTACACTTTTTTCCACCTATCCTCCATCCGCCAAACCGTCCGAAAAGGAACTTCATTTCAAAATTTAAAACACCCTATGAGAATCTATGGCCGGACTATATACGATGTACCTAAAATCCTTTACCCAGTTTTCTCCTCTATCATCAGATCCTCCAACTCGATCCTCGATCATCATCTATTTAACACCTACCTACTCATTGAGACCACTCTTTTGAGCTAACACACACAACACTACACTAGATCTGCTGTAACTTGCTGAGGAGTTGGGTATCCCATAGACTACTTGATGCTGCAGCATCAGCTCAAGTTTACCAATTACCTTGCCTTAGAAATAATCCGAAGTAAAAGTACACCCAAGTCAATCGTACCCGTGAGAGCTTGTAAAACCCTTTAATCAAGTAAGAATTAATGAGCTGATCATCTTCAAACGCCTGAGCAGTTTTCATAAATTATAGCTAAGATCGACCTTGCTTACATTAACTATCAAACAGAAAAAACCACATCAAAATCGGTCCCCTGGGGAGGCTGCTACGAGAGAACAGTAAGACACACAGATATACAAACTTATAACACCCCACTTTTTGCGTCGGGGGTTAAAAGAACAATTTATCTCTTGAGTTGTGTACTTAAAAGTTAGTTAAGTACTCTATCATCAAACCCTTCTACTCCTATCATTTATTCATCACTCTGTAGCCATTTGCGGCTGGACATAAGCCCTCACGATGAGCCATCTAATACCGAACACGGTCATGCTTCTGTCATCTTCTTCCTTCTTCTTCGGCCTTAGTAGGGTCATCGGTCCAGCGGGCTTGAATTCGGCCAACTCTGCATTTACGGTGCCAGAGCTGAAGCTCTGATAAATCACTCTGACTCTGTCTATAGTATTTTCTATTATTATCCGTTTTATTGTCTACTACTAGCTGTGCTACTGCCTACTACTGCGTTATTATGTGTCTTATTGTCTGTCTCTGACATCGATGTAGTAACATCTTGAATCTTCCTTAAAATTCGTTGGTCTCTAAATCATTATTATTGTAGCAATACTTGCAATATTCATTTTGCAAAAATTGCTAGTACCTAGACACTTTGGTTAAGATGAAAGCGAACTTGAAACCTTAACGTACCTACTATGAGTACCTACCTCTTTAAATAAGGTATGCGAGACATGGAAAACACGTATGGAATCCCATGCAAACTTGTCATATCCCCGAAGTAACCGAGTTTCTTTTTGATATTGACAAAGAACAAATAAAACACATTTTTGTTAATTTGGACCATAATTCTATTTTTTAATTAAAATAATAATAGAATACCGTATTGTTATTCTGTTTAATTAACAACGTCGACAAACATTGAACGCTGTACTTTCGATATAAGTAATTTATCGGAACAAAACATGTCTTTCGTGCAGCTATAAATGCATTATGCTTGTTAGTTTAAACTGATTACAGAAGGTCGCATGATCTCCAACAGTAAGTTATAATTCATTTTGACAATAAAAAATGTGCACTGATTTAGTAAATAAATAGGCAAATTACGTTTATTGTCTCTAAAAATCTTTTACCATTCAAAATTCAAAATTATTTATTTCACGTAGGCCAACCTGTGGCTCTTAGGACACGTCATGACTCTACCACCGGTTCGGAAAACGGATTCTGCTGAGAAGAAACGGCAAGAAACTCAACAGTTGCTCTTTTCAAAATATTTTTTTTACAATATTATTATGTAGCTAAATTACATTTTAATAAGTTTTATGTACCTATCTTGTGGGCAGGTGGATGCCAAGCCGATTTAACCCATGCAACTTTGTAAGAATAGAATATAATATTTTCACAATGAGGGGAAGTTCCAAGAAGCGTACTACACGGGCAGATAGAATGTTGCCCCATTCCCATTGTACCTGCCTCACAATGGTAATTTGTCATAATATTTATGTATCATTAAACTCAACCCATCTGCACTGGCTCACTATTGCGCACAGGTCTTCTGTCGTACACTGCTCAATTATTGGCAGACTTCGAACACCTTTGAGAACATGACGTGGCGTATACAAACTTTAAAATGATATTGTAGACGCCACAACCACCCCTGCCTCTGGGGAGTGAAAAAATAAAAGAAAATGAAGAATAATTATGTAGAACTCTCTGGCATGCAGGTTTCCTCACGATTTTTTCCTTCATCTCTAAAGCCAGTGATGCGTGCCTGTGATCCAATTCTGGACTGGACTCTCTGAAGGAGGGCGACATGGTACTAGTCCACTCACAGATATTATTATACTACTACAAGCATAATTATAGTCCGGAATAGGTATATCTAAGTCCGAAGGCTATCGCCCTTTATTCCTTTGCCATGACAGACACTTGAACGCTTTGGGGTCAAGCTCTACCTAAAGGCAATGTTTTCCAGACCCTCTGATAAGCGTTGATAAGCGATATAAATATGAACGTTAGTTTACATGTAGAACGCTATATTTTCGCGACTTCGTGATAAGAAACTAAATAAAAATAAGTTAGATCTAAATAAAGTAAAATATTATGCATAGCAGTGTGTTTGTTTGTTAGTTTGTCCTTCAATCACGCCGCAACAGAGCTACGGATCGACGTGATTTTTTGCATGGGTATAGTTGAGAACCTGGAGAGTGACACTACTTTTTATCCTGGAAAATCAAAGAGTTCCCGAGGGATTTAAAAAACTAAATCCACGCGGTCGAAGTCACGGGCATCAGCTAGTATAGTATAATTATACAGAGTAGAACCCGCAAGGAAAAAAATCGGTTCCCACCCGATTACGAGAAAAAAATATTTGAAATTTTGGAATATCTTGACTTGCTTTGACAAACTTTTAATTTTTATTTAAATTATTTCTGTACTGACTGACGGTATCTACATTTTTAAGAGAAAGAAAAATAAAACAATGTTATATTTTTCCGAATACGTGAGCAGCTCACGTGCCAGCTGTATTTGAATTTAGAACCTGTGGGCTTGGCACGTAGTGATGGTAAGAGACCTGAAATGGTATGACGCTTGTTCCTTGGAGGACAGGAAGTTCGCTTGTTTGGGATGCCACTGTAGATGCTCTAGCTGCATCCCACATCCAGGCGATCTCCTCTATGGCGGGTGTAGCTGCTACTAGCGCCGAACAGGCTAAGAGGCGCAAATATGAAAAACTTGATAGTAGTTTCCTATTTTTGCCTTTTGGTGCGAAAACCCTGGGGCCATGGGGCCCGGAGGCTCGAGCGATTTTTGTAGAACTATCAAAAAGGGTAATCGAGTTTTCTTTGTGAAAGCCCTGATTTTCGCTTTATCATTTTGCGTAAAATTTTATCACAAATAAAATAAGATAACTAAAGGTCGAAGAATAACATACATCAAGATATCTGTAATTTTATAAGTCATTGTTAAATTGAATATTAAACGATACAAATATTATCATACAAGATAATATAACTATCTCTTTCACTCAAACGACATACGAGAAAACAGTATGTTTCGAATCGCGAAGCAGTCAACTCCCGCGCAGATTATGTTTTATATTTAGAAAACCTTGAAATTATGGGAGAGTTTTGACTTTTGTGAAATGTTATTGTGGTTTTGAAAGGAGTGAGAGGGAAACATGATAGGTTTTAGTAAAGTGCGAGTGAGACAGGTGATAAGATGGAAGGAGTACATGCAGTATCACTCAGGAGTAGGAGTGTTCGGGCATCGACCGCGGGGGTCAATCGAATTCGGTACGTTCGCATTATCATTATCAGTTACCAGTCATTGAATGGAATTATTATGAGCCTTATTACAATCGCCATTAAATGTTTTTTGTACGGCGTTTATTCTGCTTTATATGAATAATATAGGATTACTACTTTATTTATTTCTCAGCAGAATCTGCTTTCCGAACCGGTGGTAGAATCTTGACGTGTCATAAGAGCCACAGGTTGGCCTACGTGAAATAAATAATTTTGAATTTGAATTTTATTACTACCTAAAATTGACTTTTAAACAAGAACGAGGCATTGTACCTACGTCTGTAATGAATTGATAGAGCATAGATGAAATGAAAATAATATAAAATATGTTAGAATAGAATATAATATTTGTTTAGTTTAGTTACTTTGTTAGAATAGAATAATATAATATTTCCCCTCATTGCATTGTGGAAATATTATATTCTATTCTAACAAAGTTGCAAGGATTGCAAGGCTGCCCACAAGATAGTATAAAAAAACTTATTACAATGTAATAGCTTCATAATAATATTGTAAAATGATTATTTCGAAAAGAGCAACTGCTGAGTTTCTTGCCGGCTCTTCTCAGCAGAATCCGCTTTCCGAACCGGTGGTAGAGTCATGAGTTGTCATAAGAGCCACAGGTTGGCCTACGTGAAATAAATAATTTTTAATTTTAAAACGACTGCTAGGTATAATAATATCATTATAATATTATCATGTTTCTGGGTACAGAATCTTGATTCATGATACTCGTATTAAAGTAGTCTACCATTGATATTTCTTAGTCAGTAAATACTTCTCTGGCGTAATCAATGGTGAGCGTGTCTAATAAGTAGGGAGATCACGGGTTCGCTTCCCGGCAGGGACAACGCGGGAATTTAGAATTTCTGAATTGTCTCTGCCCTGGTCTTGTAAAAGCTAGAGTGGGAGGCTTCGGCCGTGGCATCGTTAGTTACTATAGTCTATTTTTTTTTAACAAACGAGTACTGAGTATGTCTGTCGCACATTTTCGATATATACAGAGTGAGATGGGTCATTGTTAGGGGTGGGGTACTGAGTATATGTCTTTCGAACATTTCCGATATTGACAGAGTGAGATGGGTCATTTTAGGGGTGGGGCCTGGGACTCTATGTCAATATTTTCGGTACTCGTTTGTTGAAAAAACAGATTATAGTAACCACCCTACAGCCAAAGACATGCCACCAACAAATATAGCGTTCCGGTGTGACGGAGGCGTACCTAGTAAGTATAGAAACCAAAAATGTATGAAAGACTAAAAATATTTTAGGTTCTAACTACTTCCACTAGTATAATAAGATAAAGTGGCCCTTATCACATGAAAGGACTTCATTTGTACGTTACGTTATGTAAGTAGGAACATTCCATCATCTCCATGTTCACAAAGGTGTGTGAAGTCTGCCAATTATTCATTGGACCAGCGTGGTGGACTATGGCCTAAAACTCTGCTCTGACATGACCTGTGTTCAGTAGTGAGCCGTTGATGGGTTGTTAATGATGATGATGATGATGAACATTCTAAAGAAGCTCTTTTCGATTTTAATTTTCCTTACCATGCCCGGTTCCTATTTCATTTTATCTGTAATCTGTCCATAAGTTACCTTTATGGCTTGTTACTTACCTCTAAAGTAACTTACCTTCAAAGTTTGTTATTTGTCAAAAATTGAATGGACTTTTTGACAACTAACAACGTTGCTAATTTATTTATCGGCAGATTACAGATAGATTACACAAATCGACAGACCGACAGATTCTAGAAACCGGTTGTAAGTCTTAATTTTTGACTTAGTTATTATCATAAAAACTCTTGAAAAGTATACAATACCGATCACAAAGACTTTGAAGTGGAATCGAAACCGGAAAGTTTAAGGCGTCGAAACGCACCGAACGTCCTTGGTTAATGAGATCTTACTTTTGTAGACATTCCAGAAGAAGTGTTGTCGAAACGCTACGAAAACTGCCGGGCGCAGCAACTAGTCAACGCATATCGCACTTACGGCCACCTGCGAGCAAATATTGATAACGTTGAATATAGAAAGGAGAGCAGGTAATAATTTGTAGAGGGAAACGCACGAAAATCTCAATGACAGAGGTTTTCGTCTAAGTTGTTTGCTACACTCAGAGTCGCTAAGTGGGACTTCAAGATCCCTTTAGATTTAAAACAATTTTTGTAACCGCGTGGAGTTAAGTTTTTAAAAATCCCACCGGAATTTTTGTTTTTCCTGGATAAAATGTAACTGAAGTCACTTTCATGGTTCTCAACTAAGTATACCCATTCAAAAAATAGCATCTTTGTATTGCTCCGGTGCTGCGTGATTGATGATGAAATGTGAAGGATTTAAAAAATGTATAAATAATTATACCTATAAATGATACCTGTCTCATTGAGATTTATCGCCGATTTGGGTAAGTAAGGATTTAGGTCCATACCTACCTTGTATATCAGTCAGACAATCAGTTGCTTCTTGCATAATTAACCTTTAATAGAACAAGTCAGAAAAATGCGTGAATTGGGGACAATTCACTTCTAACTCAAATTAATGAAATAAAATATTATTATGATACATACAAATTATTCAAAAGTGGTTAAAACGACAATCAGTATTTTCCTGTGAAAATTTCAATTTTCATTTCAGGAAAATCCATCTTTCGCGTGAAATTCAATCCCGCTTTAAAATTTCAGCGGTGCGGTTTCGCCTCGGTGAGGGACTTTGGCATTAATTTACCTTTTATCATTGCAATAACGAAGTTCCACCAAATTCCAATTTCCAAGAGGGAAATTGTTATTATTATTTACATGCTGTTCCTAAGTATAATTTTAATTTTAAAAAAGTTAAAGCTATATACATACATATATACATGTGCCTTAAAGGCTGGCTGCTTTACCCCGCTGAATGACTAAACTAACTACTCGTAATTATTGGCCAAGGTAACTATGAGCCCTTTGGTCACCTTTGGAGATTGTGAGACGTATGGCAGATCATTAAAAAAAGATCATCATAGTTCCATCCTCCTTTATTAATTCACATGAGACAATGTTTTGCTGTGTAAGGCTTTAATGGAAAGACGCGCGTAGATATTTTCGTCCTAGTCTTATCTGCGTGTCATCAGAATATTACTACCCTGACATTGAAGTAAAATTCCGTGCACGAATTTGCTCTCTGAATGTCTGTTGTTGTCTGTTTTTAAGGACCTCTCTGCACAGTTTCGAATGCTGTGGTTTTACAAGTGGGTGGTGCTGGATTTGATTCCCTACAGAGACGATTTGGTTATTTAAATAATGTAGTGTGTGGTTTGATGGGAAGCTCAGGGCGTGGTTAGTTATTAGTTTACCGCAATTGATAAAAAACACTCTAGCCTATTATAGTATTTATTACTATGAACCTCCTGAGAAGATTTCGTTCTAGCTACATTTTAAGGCTTTGGGAAGGTACAAATCTAAAACAAAAACTCTCTCGTGAAATGTGTGAAAAAGAGAACTCACTTTCTTTCGTCCGTCGAGGGAATCTACCACCATCAGATTTGTAGATTCATTTGACGATTCGAAAGCACTTTGTTAAAGTTTATTTGAATAAAAAATATTCTACTTATTATTCTATTCTATTTTTTAGATGTTATGGTCCTTCCAATATTCTACATTATTCGGCGGAACTTGTCTCTAAGTCAAAATGACAAGAAAGTTTGTCGATATTTCTGGGCATTTTGTCGTCGAATTTCATCATTTATTTTATTCATTTCAGAAACATCAAGGAGCTCGATTTGTCAAGATTCGGGCTAACGGGCGGCGATTCTGTCGATTTAGGCCTATTGTACGGACACAACGGAAAACAGACTGCGAACAATCTGCGCGAGGAATTAGAGCGAATTTATTGCGGACCGATTTCCTACGAGTTCTCTTACTTAGAAGTAAGTTCAAGTACTTATTGTTAATTGCTTGATTGAGGTCAGTTTCCTTTTTTCTTTATTTGGACACAATATATTCACCTAACAAAAAAAATCAGACAAGTTAGATACAGATACAGTGAGACTGTCTTAAAATTATTAACTTTAGTATTTGTCTTAATTGTTAATAACACTGCAGCAAAGTGTGAAAATGAAATCACCTCTGATTGGCTGAATTGGAGGCGTTCTTGCTGCATCAATGCATTTTGACCAATAGCGGGAGAGTATCAGTCAATCAGAGGTCACTGCGATCGTCACATTGCAGCAATAAATTTTAATTAATCCCACCATTACGAATTACCTCTGAGCCCCACAGCTGTATTAAATTTTACTCGTAATGTAATTTGAGATGGTTGAAAAATTTAAATCAATGATTATCACAAATTCAATCAAAGTAATAACATTGTTACAGACAGAAATAGAAAGAGAATGGTTTGCGCAGCGGGTGGAAAGTGCAATAGACACGATGGACAGAGAGAGAAGAATAGAAATACTGAAGGAGATGTTACATTCCCAAGCGTGGGACAAGTTTCTCTCGGTCAAATACCCGACAGTGAAAAGGTACTGCGGGGAAGGCGCTGAATCACTTCTAACTTTCTTTTCAACTTTGTTCAGGCTAACTACCTCAGGTAAGTCCGTAAGTTAGGATCAGGGAAAACTGAATAAATTTCAGGTAAGTTTTCTTAATGATCCTTTCAGATGGGTAATTTTAGTAACTAAGAAAATGTTAGATTAAATATACGACTAACTAATGTAAATATAACTTATTTATATTAATACTTATTCTATGCATGACTGCTCGTGTGTACCTCAGGTGAGAAGAAAATTTAAATTAAAATATTATAAAATCCACTATGGTTCTTCGTTGTTTGTTAAGGGCAGGATCTCCGGGCGCAGTAGGCATTTAGAGCAACCTCAGTCCCCGCGCGGTGAGGTGCGCGTAGGCGCTTTTCAAATGAACTCGCTCACCCCAAATTTTACATCATAGATTAAATAACTTTATTGTGCCTAGTACAGGGACACTTGTAAGTTTTAGAAACATTTATTTTATTTTTTATTCATACATTTATATTATACAGGGTGGGCCAGACCAGGTGGATATAAAATTTTTTTTAGATTGTTGACATAGGGGTCTGCCAGGACCCGCAAGGAAAAAATTCGGTTCCCAACCGATTACGGGAAAAAAAATTTTATTTACAATTTTGGAATATTAACGCCTTGATGAACTTTTAATTTTTTTTTAATTTTTCCAGTGACAATTTCCGCAATTTTTTTATGGAATATCTTAACCTAATAACTGTGCTCTCTTAGGAAAAAATTTCAGTCTGATTAGCTGGTTTTAAGAGCATTAAATTTTAAATTATTCCAAGAAAATTAAGTTCATCCAAAATCTACAGAAAATTTTAAAATTCCATTAAAAATAAAAGAAGAGGTTCATAGCACTGGTGATTTTTTAAAAACTGTAGCAACTAATGTTCTTTCGATTTCCAAAAGAAAAATTGTATGTTAATGTGCCGGATAAAAAGTTATGATTTTTCAAAAGTCTTCGTTGCTCATTCGTGTAAATAACGACCTTATTGAAAAAAATGTTAATTGTTTGTGGAGACTGCAGTATGTCCTTTAATTTTAACTGCCTCGTAGGTCTAGTGGTAAGCGTGTTCGATTTCGGCCGACGAGGTCCCGGGTTCGAGTCCCGGGTACTGACTACGGTACGAACTAGCCTGGAGTTAGGAAGTTGGCGATGTTTCACCCCGTGCCTTGGAGAGCACGTAAAGCCGTTGGTCCTGCGCCAAATCTCTCTCCGGTTGTGTCAAATTTTCCGTCCCATCGGGCTATGAGAGTAAAGAAACAGAGAGTGCATCTGTGCTCGCGCACACACTTGTGCACTTTAATATCTCACGCACAGATGGCTAATCTTTCTGGAGATAGGCTGCCGCCGTGGCCGAAATTCAGAAAAAGAAAACATTGTTTTATTTTTCTTTCTCTTAAAAAAGTAGATACCGTCATTCATCATTATAGGATTAATGTCTTCCCTACCGAATTTCGGCCATGGCGGCGGCAGCCTATCTCCAGAAAGATTATAATTTATCTGTGCGGGAGATATTAAAGTGCACAAGTGTGTGCGCGAACACAGGTGCACTCTCTGTTTCTTTACTCTCGTAGCCCGATGGGACGGAAAATTCGAGACGACCGGAGAGAGATTAGGCGCAGGACCAACAGCTTTACGTGCTCTCCAAGGCACGGGGTGAAACAACGCCAACTTCCTAACTCCGGGCTAGTACTGAGAATTTCTTATCGGAAAACCCCAATACTTGGTATGGTCCGACCCAGGACTCGAACCCGGGACCTCGTCGGCCGCAATCGAACACGCTTACCACTAGACCTACGAGGCAGTTAAAATTAAAGGACATAATGCAGTCTCCACAAACAATTAAAATTTTTTTCAATAAGGTCGTTATTTACACGAACGAGGAACGAAGACTTTTGAAAAATCATAACTTTTTATCCGGCACATTGACATACAATTTTTCTTTTGGAAATCGAAAGAACATAAGTAGCTACAGTTTTTAAAAAATCACCAGTGCTATGAACCTCTTCTTTTATTTTTAATGGAATTTTAAAATTTTCTGTAGATTTTGGATGAACTTAATTTTCTTGGAATAATTTAAAATTTAATGCTCTTAAAACCAGCTAATCAGATTGGAATTTTTTCCTAAGAGAGCACAGTTATTAGGTAAAGATATTCCATAAAAAAATTGCGGAAGTTGTCACTAGAAAAATAAAAAAAAAATTAAAAGTTCGTCAAGGCGTTAATATTCCAAAATTGTAAATAAATTTTTTTTCTCGTAATCGGTTGGGAACCGATTTTTTTCCTTGCGGGTCCTGGTAGACCCCCATGTCAACAATCTAAAAAAAATTTTATATCCACCTGGTCTGGCCCACCCTGTATAAGTGTGATTGTTATTTTGCATATTACGTACATAGGTACATTTACCTACTTATTTTTTGATTTTTTTTTTGTTATTTCTTTCGAACTCGATATCTGGGGTTCCCTGTACTTATAAAATACGTAACCGTTGCCAAAATGTCGGCCATTTTCTCTTTTTTTGTTATTGGGCCGATTTCTTTCAAAATCCATATCTGGGGATCCTTGTACTAATAAAAGCGGTAACCATCGTCAAAATTAGAAAAAGTGGTGGCCATATTCTTTTTTCTTGTTATAGGACCGATTTCTTTCAAAATCGATATCTGAGGATCCCCGTGCTCATAGCAGTGGTAACCAATGTCAAAATTAGAAAAATGGAAAAGTTTTTCCCTAACCTATTTGGGACGAAGTTCCTTAGACATTTTTTTGTTATTGGACCGATTTCTTTCAAACTCGATATCTGGGGTTCCCTGTACTTATAAAATAGATAACCGTTGCCAAAATGTCGGCCATTTTCTTTTTTTGTCATTGGAACGATTTCTTTCAAAATTGATATCTGGGATTCCCAGTGCTAATAAAAAAGGTAACCATCGTCAAAATAAGAAAAAGTGGTGGCCATTTTTTTTCTTGTTATGGGACCGATTTCTTTCAAAATTGATATCTGAGGATCTCCGTGCTCATAGTAATGGTAACCGATGTCAAAATAAGAAAAATGGAAATTTTTTCCCCAGCCTATTTTGGACAAAGTTCCTTAGCCATTTTTTTTGTTATTGGACCGATTTCTTTCAAACTCGATATCTGGGGTTCCCTGTACTCATAAAATAGTTAACCGTTGCCAAAATGTCGGCCATTTTCTCTTTTTTTGTTATCGGACCGATTTCTTTCAAAATCCATATCTGGGGATCCTTGTACTCATAAAAGCGGTAACCATCGTCAAAATTTGAAAAAGTGGTGGCCATATTCTTTTTCTTGTTATGGGACCGATTTCTTTCTAAATCGATATCTGAGGATCTCTGTGCTCATAACAGTGGTAACCATTGTCAAAACTAGAAAAAGTGGCGGCCATTTTATTTTTTCTTGTTATGGGACTGATTTCTTTCAAAATCAATATCTGAAGATCCCTGGGCAAGTTTTGGCAACATTTACCTGTTATGACACAGTGGTAACCGTTGCCCGAACAAAAAAATGGAAAAGTTTTTCCTCCAACCTATTTGGGATTAAATTCCTTATCGGAATAGCAAAGAATAATAAAAACACCTATTTAATATTTGACAAATGTTTATAGTATAAAAAAAAATTGCCGACACTTTTTCTAATTTTGACGACGGCGACCTCTTTCATGAGTATGATGAATCTCTGATATTGATTTTGAAAGAAATCGGTCCAATAACAAAAATAAATAAAATGGCCGCCACTTTTTCTTATTTTGACGATGGATACCTATTTTATTAGCACTGGGAATGAACCCCGAATATCAATTTTGAAAGAAATCGGTACTATAACAAAGAAGAAGAAAATGGCCGCCTTTTTTCTTATTTTGACGATGGTTACCTCTTTTAATAGCACTGGGAACCCCAGATATCAATTTTGAAAGAAATTGGTCCAATAACAAAGAAAAAGAAAATGTCCGCCTTTTTTTTTATTTTGATGATGGTTACCTCTTTTATTAGTACTGGGAACCCCAGATATCAATTCTGAAAGAAATTGGTCCAATAACAAACATAAAAATGACCGCCACTTTTTCTTATTTTGACGATGGATATCTCTTTTATTAGCACTGGGAACCCCAGATATCAATTTTGAAAGAAATTGTTCCAATAACAAAAAAAAAATTAACCGCCACTTTTTCTTATTTTGACGATGGATACCTCTTTTATTAGCACTGGGAACCCCAGATATCAATTTTGAAAGAAATCGGTCTAATAACAAAGAAAAAGAAAATGGCCGCTTTTTTTTCTTATTTTGATGATGGTTACCTCTTTTATTAGTACTGGGAACCCCAGATATCAATTCTGAATGAAATTGGTCCAATAACAAAAAACCAAAATGGCCGCCACTTTTTCTTATTTTGACGATGGATACCTCTTTTATTAGCACTGGGAACCCCATATATCAATTCTGAATGAAATTGGTCCAATAACAAAAATAAAAATGGCCGCCACTTTTTCTTATTTTGACGATGGATACCTCTTTTATTAGCACTGGGAACCCCAGATATCAATTCTGAATGAAATTGGTCCAATAACAAAAATAAAAATGGCCGCCACTTTTTCTTAATTTGACGATGGATACCTCTTTTATTAGCGCTGGGAATCCCAGATATCAATTTTGAAAGAAATCGATCCAATAACAAAGAAAAAGAAAATGGCCGCCTTTTTTTCTTATTTTGATGATGGTTTCCTCTTTTATTAGCACTGGGAACCCCAGATATCAATTTTGAAAGAAATCGGTCCAATAACAAAAAAAAAGAAAATGGCCGCATTTTTTTCTTATTTAGACGATGGTTACCTCTTTTATTAGCACTGGAACCCCAGATATCAATTTCGAAAGTTTTCGTAATTTAAATCAAGATATTTTGTTCTTTCTTCCATTTTTATTCCCCATATTTACTTTATTATATTATTCTTATATTATAGTTTAACACTATCTATACAATAAGACTCTAAACCTAAAACCTATAATACTAATATTTACAGATTTATTAATAAATACTAAAAATTACAACAATATTAACCCTCTGATTTGATTTAATCTATGATAAATGAATACGGAATGAAAATAATAGGTATCTATGCAATAGATCGCTTGATCAGCGGGGGATCGCAGCGAGCCAGCGAAAGCGATACGTCCTACCTCGATGATACTTTGCGGGCTACTGAAGTGAAGCGCACGAGCCACTTTGTTATATAACTAGTGGTTCGCCCCGAACTGAGACCTCGCGGTAACGGTATCCCATGATTATTCATTCAATCGATACATGATAACCAAAACTGACATTATTATTATGCCCGTTTTCACCAAACATACCTAAATCATCCCCTAAGTAGGAGTCTCTTAACGTAGGTAGCTCCTAAATACAATCCTAAGTCCTAACATCCGTCCCAATATCCTTTTAGGTGTCCCGTACAGGATCGTGATAAATAAGTTGACAGAAAACATCAATCACCTAACTTATAGGTAGCCCGTAAAGGTTAGGGAACGTTAGTGAAAACATTGAATTATTTATCAAACATTGAATTTAACTCGTAGTTCCATGGGAATAGTTACTGACTGCGCCATCTATTAGCATTATTGTGAAGCTATGTTGATGCTATATGAATTACTGACGCCCATTAAAAATTAAATAATCTCGTTTCTTTATAATATTCATATAATTTTAGTATTTGTTGTTCAAGTACAGGATATAAGTGACCTAAAAACATAAAATCAGTTTGAAAATCCATAGCGGATTTTTCTAGAGAGCGTCTTCAAGCGAGCGTATAAAATCGCCACTTTGAAAGCCCCCCATTTCGTCAATTTTAAGGGAAAAATTAAAAAAAAAATATTTTTGTACTCAGTTCAAAATTATCTTTAAAATGATACGTAACAATTTTATGTAACGCGATTTTTTTTTTTTTACTTCGCATTCGCTTCTATGAGAGCCCCCCTGAAATAAAGATTTTTATAACTTTTTAAGCCATTTTCGGCTGGAGGCCATCGGTTTACATATTATATCTAAATTTGAGGTAATTACGTTCAGTAATTCAAAAGTTATAAGGCTCTGACAGACGGACGGACGGACGGACGGACGGACGGACAAGTGCAAATCGCCCTAGTTAACTCAAAGACCTTCGCTTCGCTCGGTCGAAAAGTAAAAACGTCGTGATTAAAAAAATACAAATTTTTTAGAGAAAAAGTAATCACAAAAGAATCTTCTAAAAGTGTTTGCCTATTTTATGAAATTTGTTTTTTTAGTCTAACTTTAATATTCTATGAACACGACCTGAAAAACGATAAAAATTACACTGTTTTCGAAATTATTTTTGATCGGGTGAAGTTGTAAATATAGAGTTTTGAATCACAAAAGAATTAAGAACATACATTAAACTACAACATATATTTTTAACCGATCAAAACAAAGAATATTTCATTGTTTACGATTCAATCAAAAATAGGTCGATGTCGAAGATCCCGCCGTTAAACTTTATGCGAGTCTGTGAGGATAAATTGGTATTGAATATTAAAACTTTAAAACTGAAAAGTTTACTCTCATAATATTCTGTATGCGCGAAGCTGAGATTGGAATATTTCTAAACCAGACTACGCTTAAGTTTATGTAAAATCTCGTATTATGCATCTTTCCGAGCGAAACCTATAGCAAAATGCTACTGTATTTTATGTATGTATGCCTATTTACCTATCCAATGTATACTGAACACAGCACCTAGAATGAATTCGAGGCAAATGCGATATGAATTCAACGTCAGTATGTCAGATTACATAACTTATTAGTACTTGAAACTTGAAATTTTAATGCAATATGAACAAATTTTTATAACATGATATTCTAAATATTTAATCTTGGTTTTTAGAAGAGTTGAAACACGTGGTAATAACAATGGCTCATAGGGGCAAGTTGAATGTGCTGAGTGGCCTGCTACAGTGTCCACCAGTGAAAGTATTCCATAAGTTTAATGGCAATCCGGAATTTCCTGCTGAAGCGAATTCTGCTTGTGATATTGCCACACATTTGAGTGAGTACCTATCTACCTTCTAGAAACTTTAACAAGTTTATCCGGGCTACAATACAATGGCCCCAACGCGGGCTCAAAACTAGTAGATCCATCTAATCCAACCAATAAAATAAAATAAACCATCTTAAAATATGGAGAAACTAGTATTAGGTACCCCTAACACAATTGGCATAAGCCAATGTTAGTAGTTGAGACTTCTTGAGGTCAACGTTGGGGTTAAGATGTGAGCCGGCTTTACAGACAATTTTTTCTATTGATGATACTTACGTGTCAATGTCTGTACTCGAAATTATATGATATTAATTGTTACTCGTATATTAAAAAATTATCGCATTTGAATAAAAATATTTTTTGCGACTGCTATTTTTTTGCAGTACATAAGTACCTAGTAAATTAAACGTTCCGGCATTATACTAGAGTTGTTATTTAACCATATAATTTTTTTTATTATTATAAAAAAGATTCAGTTCCACTGAATGGATTATTTTTTAAATAGTCTCCGTTTCGGCATTCTTAGTTACGGCATAACTTTCGGTACTTTTGATTAAATTCTTTCGGGAAAATGAGGAATATTTTCTAGGTCGAAGCACAAGAGAATCTTTGAAATAGTTATTGCTCAAACATAATATATCAACATAAAACGATTTCCTTTTACAGGTGCTTCTGCCGATATAAGTATGAACGGCAACACAGTCAGATTCTCTCTTATTAACAATCCATCGCATTTAGAGGTAGGTACGAAATAATAAAATCCATCTTCGCTTCCAGAATACTTATTAAAACAAACTTATTGCATTCGAGTTTCTAGGTCGAACGACCCAATCTTCCGTTCAATCGAGAGAGCGCAAGCTTGTTTGTCCAATCTTTGAATTTGTCAGGAGAGTTTCAAGTACACTACAGAGTTTGTTGCCTCGCTCAAGTACCTACTGATTGATGCAGAAGAACTTAGACCTTAAATAGACCAAATAAATATGGGAGGAATAAACCTAAAAAATATAAAGATACAAATTGAATGGCTTTTTTAACCTAGAAGCGATCTCTACTAGGCAACCACGTTGCACAATATGATGATCAGTGAGAAAGAATTAACCTTCTATCTAGTTACAAATTTATTCTAACATTTAATTTTAGAAACATGTTTTGGAAGTTGTTTAATTTTTTTCAGGCTGCGAACCCAGTTTCGATGGGAAAAACTAGATCCAAACAATTAATGCTACTGGAGGGTGATTATTCATGCGAAGAGTCGTCGAGGTTTGGCGACAAGGTTTTAAATGTTCAGGTAATTAAACTAAATTAAGACCATCAACGAGATTTTAACATTTTCTTAACAAAGGTAATTGCTTTTATACGAATACTAAATGATGCCCGCGACTTCGTCCGCGTGGTTTAAGGTTTTTTAATTCCCGCAGGAACTCTGTAATTTTCCGGGCTAAAAAGTAGCCTTTGTGTTAATCCTGGGTGTGAGCTGTCTCTATTCGAAATTTCTGCGAAATTGGTTCATTCGTTGTGGCGTTAAAGAGTAACAACCATCATCCATACATCCATCCTCGGAAATTTTCGCATAATTATAAATAATACTAGCTGATGCCCGCGACTTTGTCCGCGTGGATTTAGTTTTTAAAGTCCCTTAGGAACTCCTTGATTTTCCGGGATAAAAAGTAGCCTAGATGTTGACCCGAGTAATAAGCTACCACGGTATAAAATTTTGTAGAAATCTGTGCGGTAGTTTTTACGTGAAAGAAGGACAAACAAACAGACAGACAAACAGACAAAAAAAAATTTAGCTTCTGTTTTGATATCTGTATCTTGAACACAATGCAATTTTAGAAGCAAAAACCCTTTTTTGAATCTATTTCATGTACAGAATTGGTTTCGTTTCTGTTTTATTATATGTATAGATAAGTAGAATGTGCTTATCAATAATTATGTCTTATGCTATCTTCGAAAAATTTTTTACACTATGACTTCGTACTAATAAGTAGTCGCAAAAAATGACGATGCTACTCTGGTAGTGTTCTCTTTCTTCTCCTTTATCAACCAATAGACGTCTACTGTTTGGACATAGGTAGACATAGGTTAGGTAGTAGGTGTGGACATAGACTTCCACATGCTACAGCCCTGCAACTTTTGTATCCTCCCGCGTCTTGTCGTCGTTCGGTTGCGCTGCATGTCTGCGCTTTCGGGTACGAGGTCACCACTCTGTCCAGCACCTTGGGGACCCATAGACCTATCATTGTTCTTTCCATTTGCCCTGCCCATTGGCATTTCAGCTTCGTGACTCGATGAGTTATATTGGAAGCACTGTCTGGTATCAATTATGTATGGTATTAAGACTTTAAACCCAAATCTCAATCTTTTTTAGATAGTCGAAAAAATGCTCTCCATTCCTTTTTAAGTAGACTTCACTTGATTTTAGATGTAATCTTTAAGACATCATAATTATTATTCCGGTCACTAATCCAAAGAGTTCCCTAATAAAATTTATATTATATTATATTTTATAGATCCATGGTGATGCAGCGTTCACAGGGCAGGGAGTTAACCAAGAAACACTTATGCTTTCACAAGTCCCTCATTTTGACGTCGGGGGATCTTTACACGTAGTAGTTAATAACCAAGTTAGTAACTTAATAAAATATAAACGTTTGATGATACAACTTAGTATTGCTTTAAGTACTTGTTTGCTATGAGCGAAGTCTTCCACCCTATAGTGATGATAGAAATTAAACTGGAAGCTAAAGTTGTGCAACATTTTTTTTTTAGTAAACGTCAAGTAGACTGTGATTTCATTTATTTAGTGACTAGTGAAGCGGGCTAACCCAAAATGGGTATTGCATTTTTATCAAATCTATAGATACTCCTAATCCTTATTTTCTACGTAGCATCGTAAGGTAAATAGAGTGAGTTGAAACCTCTTATCAAAATCAATTAAATTATTTTGAAATCCATATTGACCCTGCTGGGAATCATACATTGGGAAGTTCTACTTGTAAGACCTCAGACCTAAGTACTGCGTAATGAAGGTCGTCAAAAGAAGATCATTGAACAAATTATTTGATTGACTAATAAAAGAAGACATAACTTCAGTTTCTTTAAGAGACAGATCCCAAATCCAGTGGACGTAGTATACCTACCTAATATAATGGAGTACTTCATAATATTGTTATTAACCTTTGTTGCAAGTTTAATATAAGTTTCTGTACAGGTAGGCTTTACATTACCTTCAAATAGGGGCCGTTCCAGCCGTTATGTCACAGACTTAGCCAAATCAATAGCTGTTCCCGTAATACACGTAAATGGTGACCATCCAGAGGTACAGTACTTTACATATTTACTTTATAATACAGGCCACTGATCTAGAACAATTGTTTCATACAAATATACAACAGATAAAAATCACATACTTACGTAAAGAAGTAGATACATCAGACAGCGAATTTAATAAAAATTCTAAAAAAATTATACGGAAAACGCTCCAGTGCTTAACAAATAGAAATATAAATGTTTATGAAACAGAAAAATGATTTAGTTTTTTGTGCTAGTTTTATCAGTCTTTTCACTTGATAATGACACTCCGTAAACATTTATCTCATTAATTTAAACTTTCAGCTAGTAGTTAAAGCTACGAACATAGCGTTCGAGTATCAAAGACGATTCCGTAAAGACATTTTCATAGACTACAATTGCTATCGCCGATGGGGACATAATGAGCTCGACGATCCCACCTTTACAAATCCTCTACTTTATAAACTAATACATCATAGAGAGTGAGTAAAATTCATTAAATTATATAGGTAGGTACTTTGAAGTGTCCTTAGCGCAAGCTATTCATAACAAATCCTCTATCAACTACGTTTTTCATAATATCTGTTTCAGATCTATCCCTGATCTTTACGCTGATAGACTTATCTCTGAATCATTACTCACTGAAAAGGACGTAGGAAATATAAACGCAGATTATACTAAATATCTACAAGAACAATTTGAAGCAGCAACAACCTACGCACCACAGGTAACTTAGCTTATTACTTTCAGTGAAACTTACCTAGCGAATGATCTTGAAAATATTTTATATTATTTTTATTTTTTAAATATCAAACAACACTTATTTTTAACGGTGAAGGAAAACATTGTGAGGCATGCAGGTTGCATGCCTAGTTCTCAAAGTTGTAGACTGCCAATCTGCTCTTGGCCAGCGTTATGGACTTTGACCTAAGCCCTTCTCTTTCTGAGAGGAGACCCATGCCCAATAGTCGGACAGTGTTTAGTTGAGATGAAAACATTTCTATAAATACTATTTATTTTTTGCAAATCTCGTTTGATAGAGTAGGTATTTCATTTTTAAAGGTAAGTTTGGCTAAATTATTATCAAGCTCAATTAATCTAGCTGTTTTGAGCGCGATTACTTTCATAGTGAAATATTTTTACTTTGACAAGCGTTTATAGATTGTGTCTGTTACCTCAGGTGACTTATTACCAAGAAAAATGGTCAGGAATAACCGCTGCGCCAGCTGCCGTTGAAGTATGGAACACCGGCGTTGATAAGGAAGTGCTCAAACTTATTGGCCGCGCTTCCGTGACTACACCTAGTGATTTTGTATGTATACCTAAAATTTGGTGCTACCACAAGCTTATGTCCAACAGTGGATGCATAATAATTTAATAATGATGATTTTAACTAATGTAAAACAATTTATACATAGTTACTAAGAAAAAGCGAGCAGCTATTAATAACATTTTCGTACTACGATTCTTTTTCATGTTTCAATAGCATTTAGTTGGTAATTGGACAGATACTGTGGTGTAGAGAAGTCAAACCCTCTATGGCCTCATCCGGCCACAGGTATTGAATTTTTCAGTCCAGGTCAGCAGCTTGGGTCAGCCGCAATAAGCGCGCTTAAGAAATAAATACTCGGTGATTTTAGCACTTCTGGCTCTTGCGTCATTATGATGACCTCATATTACTCGTATCATATTGTGGTACATATAACTTTTATCGCTTGGCCTTTTTTAACTTTGACTTTTATTAATACAATCATCACATCAACCTCATTTAATAGGGGTTGAGTTGGTATTTATGCAAAGAATAGCGTTAGTGGTTAAGCGAGGGAATTCATCCACTTTGTATTCTCGTTACTATCTCAAGCGGAGACGATTTGCATTACAATTAGATGAGATTAAGCTTGTAAGTACTTGGTAAAATTAAGACACGGATCAACAATAAAGGAATCACTACAAACGACACAGAAATAATTCCATTAGGTGAGCATTTTTCTCTTATATTCATAAGGCCCGAGCTTTTAGTCCCCTTTCCAACTTAGACATCAAACCAATTGCAGGGAACTGCGGTATTAATAAGCGATCTGGGTATCTCAGGCAGTGGACGTCTATCGATTGACGACGACCAGGTTAACCCACAGACAGCATCGTCAATTGGGTATTTGAATGTTGTCAAAATGTTGATATTCATTACTTATAATCGAAAATGTAACATATAAGAAGAACATTTGTATAAACCGAAAATAAATCGGTCAAAAAACAAATAAGTAATAAGCTGTTTTGTCATGGTTTTACTACGAATGTATGTCTTTCTAAAACGAAATTTTGTAGGAAAATGTATGGAGCTTTTGAGTTTTGACGTCACACCTCAATTATAGCGCTTTCTTTGTCTAACAGGTAACTTTAAAGCTCTATATTTCCGACACTAGTTGAGATATTTAAAAAAAGTAAAATGGCATTGTGTTATAATATTTAAAAACGTTATTTTAAATAAATAAAACATATCAGTCAAATACCCAATTAGCACCGGGTTACATCGCAGGCAAGGACATACATTGCGACATCGAATAAAAATCATGGAATAGTACAACCTGCCCGAACAACTAAATCGAGTTCTAAAGAAATCGAATATTTCATTTAGGGACCTTTTACGTATGACCCTAGTACCTATCCAAACTATGTATAATATATGATACTCAGTAACATAACACAGCCAGAAGAGTCGTCAAACATTGGAAATCAACAATTTTCCCAAGAACTGAAGATAGATAAAGTTAGTTTCGACGCGAAGAAACAATATCGGAAAAGGGACGACGGGGAAATAAAATTACATCCCTTATCTATGAAACAAAATTTTCTTTCAAATGGGGACGCGACGGCAAATAGGATGAAACGTGAACAGACCAATTTACTATTTTCTGTATCGATAAATGTAATGACTTCAATCTCTTCTTCTAATAAATAAAATTGAAGTGTTCATGATTTTCAAATCGCGAACCTTTACAAGACACCGTATGTTCATTGTCCAGTAGTGGACGCCTATCGATTAAGACCAGTACGATGATTCTTTACAGAAGAAACATTTTAGATTAACCGTGCATTAACAAAGCTCCAAAAGATCGATTTGCAGCGAAAATAAGCATTATTACAGTCGTATGGAGCATATTAATGGCTTTCGTCAAATTGCTTCGTAAGTAGTTTATTCATTGGGGTAAAATCTTGGCAAAATCTATTTTCTTGTTATCAAGAACTTTGATTTAATTTTAGTATAAATTAGTCTTGAGAGTGCTTAATGTTTGTTTACCAAATTGGTCTTCGACCAAAACCTTCATAGTAATAAAACTGCATATAGGAAACCTACTTACTACTTATACTTAATACTTTTAAACCTAACCTTTTAACCTTGCCTACAAAAAAAGGAAAAAGAATTCGAGAGAATTTTATGTGCTAGTGCTAGAACTGCTAGAGTCCAATTTACTAATTAGTTAGTTAGTCTTAGTTCATGCACGATTATCCTCGATTTGTCCAAATTAAACTTTTGATCTTCAATGAGTCATTTAAGTTAGTAAAAGTTTTATTAGCCCCAAACTTTGAATTTCCCTCCGCCATTAGCCTTCTTGAGCTTAATGAAAGTGTCCTTACGGGGATTAATATTACGATAAGTCTTCAATTAGCATTATGGTCACTTATTTAAGTAGGTACCTATGTATTATGCTGCTGTTGGATTTGTTAGTTAAATAATAACTACAAATATTTAATACGAACTTACTACGAATTAACTACGAATATTTTTTAGAATATTCTGATTTGGTTTTTATTTGTTTCAGAATATTCACCCGCATCTAGCTAAAACACATGTCAAAAATCGTTTAAACAAAATAATTGAGGAAAAAGATCTTGACTGGTCCACCGCAGAAGCTATGGCAATCGGTATGTGTGGGGTTATTATAGTGGCATGCAACCATCTGATTTTGAGCATAATTTATTTTTTCTTCTGATTTGAAATGTCTAAAAAGATAAACAAGCAGTCGCATAAAACATAAGATGCTCAATATTTTATATGTTAATTAAATGCTTTGTTGAACACTGTTGGAAAATAAATGGCTTATTTATTTATTTTAATGTTGATTTCAAAATTAAATTCGAATATCCAGGCTCCCTTCTCATGGAAGGTCGTCACGTAAGATTAAGTGGAGAAGATGTTGGTCGCGGCACATTTTCTCATCGCCACGTCATGCTCATCGATCAGGAAAAGGAGACCATACATGTTCCTCTCAACCACATTCATGAAAAGCAGAAGGGATTTTTAGAGGTAGGTTAGGGTAAAAAAAAACTGAAATATCTTAACCACTTAAGTTGCATTACGACAGTTCGTACCTCTGCGGAACTATCTTTTGCTACTGGCTTGATATGGTTCCACGAAATAATACTCTTTACATATCGGTTTCTAATTAACACTTTCCAGGAAATAGTTGAACAACCTAGTCGCTATCAGATTATTACCATTAAAACGATTTAAAATTTGGTAGTAAACGAAACAAAAACAAAGTAAAAAACGAAGTAAATTTGGTAAGGATAGAAAATTTCGTGATTGATGTAAGTGAGATCTACTAGATCATTTTTGCAACTAAATGTTCTTGACTCTTGTCTATTCAATTAAAGAGTGAGAATATTATGTCGATAGGCGGACATCGGGAAGAAGTAATGGTAGGTAATATACTGAGAAAAGAGAATAAATCATTAGAAAACAACGGAAAAGTTTTTACGCTTGCTTAATGGATATTTAGCAAGCGTAAAAACTTTTCCCCAAAGACTCGCTTCCGACCTTTCTAACCTTTTTCGAAAAGAAAATGAATTATTGGAGTAAGTATTTAGAATAACTCATAAAGCACAACCATAATGTTATAGAAAGGTTCTAATACAATTAGTACGGAAATGTCTGTCTCGACATCTCTTACCACCGTCTCGGGATAATAATACACCGGAGTATTGATTGTATTCCTCAGGAAGTTTCCCGTACGTACCTACTATGAATGTTATGCTTGGAAATGGGGTTCTAAAGTCTGTCATATTTGATTAATGTTTCGTAAACATATTTCAAACAGTGGTAAAGTTGAGTGTAGTTGTGAGTGAAATCCTTGACTTTTAAACTATTGATTGTTGGTATGATTTTAATAGTTTAGTCTCAATTGTGCAACGGTTCAAGGCACAGACTCAAACCGAAAGGGCGATGGTTCAAAATTGTAGCGCTATTGTCACACCTATCGTACTTTCCTATGACAAGATAAATACGCTTTTTTCAGCATAGCTAAAACTGCCAAATCAAATATTAGTCCACCTCTATTTTGAACTACACCGACATAAAGACTGTCTGGTGAGATCTTTATGAAGAGCTTAAACTATTGTCATGATCCTGTCCTCTTTAAACCTTACAAAACTAAAGCCTCTGACAGAAAAAGCTCTCAACCTTTTTCCTGATAGGCTGAAATCAGGAGTGTACCTAGTACCTACCTATTGCAAAGTTAAACATTTTGGAACATTATCTTGTGCACGATTCAATATATTTTTTATTATTCATACATCATATTTAAATTGAACATCGTTTTCCAGGTAGCCAATTCAATTTTATCAGAAGAAGCAGTATTAGCATACGAGTATGGGATGGCGTTCGACTCTCCAGACAATTTGTATATTTGGGAAGCGCAGTTTGGGGACTTTTATACAGGAGCCCAAATTATAGTTGATACTTACATCGCTTCTGGGGAAAGTGAGTTAAAATACATATTATTGTAGTCGTCCATGCGACCATGATAAATGTGAAAATTCTGCGGACAAATCAGCCGCTAATAATACACAAATGCAAGTACATTTAGAAATGAGCGGTAGACTAAGGATATTGATCTTCCTAAGAATATAATAATTTAATTTATCCCAGGTGAGTTTAAGAAAAGTAAAAGATCTTCATCGTCATCGTTAACAACCCACCAACGGATCACGACCGCAGGTCGTTTCTCAGAGAAGGGTTTTAGACCATAGTCCAGCATGCTGGCCCAATACAAAATGGCTAGTCTTCACACAACTTCGAGAATATTATGAACTCTCGGTGACAAGCCCTCATAACTTTGATCTTTTTCCTTGCAATATTCTAGGCAAGTGGGTACGCAGCAATGGTCTAGTAATGCTACTCCCGCACGGATTCGACGGTGCCGCATCAGAACATTCCTCCTGCAGGATGGAAAGGTTCCTGCAACTGACTGACAGTTCCGAAACCAAACCGGACTCTGAAGCTGTGTGCATGCATGTAGTGAACCCAACGACTCCTGCGCAATACTTTCATTTGTTAAGGAGACAGGTAAAACTGATTAATACCATAAAAGTATATATCCATTTCCGAAATGCATAAAATATTATGCAAGCCTTTTTAAGATAAGTGCAGTGGTTATGCTGTATTTTCAATGATATTAACAGTTTTAATTGTTTTTCACAGTGACCGTAAATGTTTCCGCGATAAAATGTAGCCTAGAGCTCTTGTTGTATAAATGTCTACATGCTTGTAAAATTCCCGTCAAAATTCCCGCAATTCCGAATATTAGCCCGTACAAACAGAAGGACAGACAGACAGGCAGACAAAAAATTTAGAAACCTGTGTTTGACCTTTGGTATAGTTCCAAAAATCATATGAGCTTAATAAGACAGACAATGTTTATTGATTTGTTTAGATAGGAAGATAACTTGCAAGTTGTATGAAACTATAAAATACTTATTTTTTCAGGTGGTCCGCAATTACCGTAAGCCATTGGTAGTGGTAGCTCCTAAAATATTGCTGCGATTAGCCGACGCTACATCGCCTCTGTCTGACTTTGAGCCGGGGACACATTTCAAGCCTGTTATTGGTACTTACCTGTACTCACTTACACTTACCTGTACTTGTCTGTACTTACCTGTGAAGAGAAAATACTTAAGTTCAAACATGTATAAATTCAAATTCAAAATTACTTATTTATTTCTGCGACCCTATAATAATTATGTATTTAATTTATAATTAAATAGGTCAAGATTGTACTATACTAGCGGCACGCTATGATGGCCGGTTTGACGTTTGTCCGCTCATGAAGTTCCGTTAATTGATAACGACTTTGAAGGAAATAATTGTATTACGTTATTGACGATAGTGATGTGCAGAGATTCATAAATTTTATCGAATGTAGTTTTAGGTTTAGGACTCAAAATTTATTAATTTATAAATTTTAAACCGGCCATCATAGCGTGCCGCTAGTATAGTTTCGAAAGGTGATTCTGCTGAGAATAGCCGGTGAGAAACTCTGCAGTTGCTCTTTTCAATACAAAAGTATCTTAAAATTGCGAAAGTGTCGGTTTTTTTTTCAATCACGCAGCAACGGAACAATGGATCGATGTGATTTTTTGTAACTTCAATAAATAATACCTCATACGATCATAATGTATGATCAATATTCAAAATTATTTATTTCACGTAGGCCAACCTGTGGCTCTTATGGCAAGTCATGACTCTATAACCGGTTCGGAAAGCGGATTCTGCTGAGAAGAGCCGGCAAGAAACTCAGCAGTTGCTCTTTTCAAAATAATCATTTTACAATATTATTATGAAGCATTGTAATAAGTTTTTTATCCTTTTTTGGGGGCAGCTGGATGCCAAGCCGATTTAACCTAGATGCAACTTTGTTAGAATAAAATATAATATTTCCACAATGAGGGGAAGTTCCAAAAAAAAAAATTGGAATTCAATTCATGTTAAGATCATGCATGATGGAGTTGGAAGATGGCTATCGGAACTCTGTAATAAAACGACATAGCCCCATCGAATTTGGGTTCGTTTGATTCGTCTTGACAAGTACTCTCGGCCTAAATGGTATCCAGGGTCTGATGATGTAGCCAGCTACTAAAAGCTTGTTGTTTAAAAAATTGGCTGTCTATAAAGTCGGTTTACGGACGATAGTTTTACGTGATAACGTCATAAAGAAACATTGATGAAAAATTGCATACTTTTATGAATTGAATTGAATTGAATTATTATCACTGAATTATCATTATTTTGTATAATACAAAGAAGGAGGTAGTTGAATATTACTATTATGACTGGCGGGCTATAGTCACAAGTCAACGCTTGGGCCGATCGTGCCTCTCTATCGTTTGTTCCGCGCTCTTGCTTGCACGCACAGGCTCAGGCAGAACGTGACACTGTTTCGTGCGTGCAGCCGGTGTTCATCGATAATATATAAGACGTTATCACGTCAAAAATAAAAACTTTATTTTGCACTTCGCAGGTGACACTATAGCAGAGCCGCTGAGGGTCAACCGGGTGATCCTAGTCTGCGGCAAGCATTACTACGAGCTGCACAAAGAGAGGCTAAGAGCTAAGATAGACGACGTCGCCATCTTGAGGGTCGAGTCGCTCAGCCCGTTTCCGTTGCCGGCCTTGCAGCAGGAAATCGCCAAATATAAAAATGCTAGAAGTAAGAATACAAACAACCCTTAACTCTCTCTCACAATATCTAAGCACTCTTATCTTATCAATAACCAGCTGATGCCCGCTTCGTCCGCGTGGATTTGGTTTTTAAAATCTCTCGGAAACTCTTTGATTTTCCGGGATAGAATAGAATACAATAGAAATATTTTTCATTCAAGTAAACTTTTTTACAACTGCTTTTGAATCTTCGATGAGTCTACCACTGGTTCGGAATGCCCCTCCTGCCGAGAAGAACCAGCTAGAAACTCGGCGGTTGCTCTTTTCAAAACAAGTTTACAAAACAATAGATACCATGCGATGTATGCAGTGATTCCACAATGAGGGGAAGTTCCACAAAAGCATACCCAATTATAATTCTACACATGCAGACAGAAAGTAGCTCCATTCCGGCTGGTGGCACCCGAGCATTACGCATGATCCAGCCATTGCTTCGCTCAACCATATTTGATTTTTTGATAAAAAGAAGCCTATGTCATTCTCCAGGTCCTCAACTATGCCCATGCAAAAATCACGCCGATCCGTAGCTCTGTTTTGGCGTGATTGAAGGACAAACCAACAAACAAACACACTTTTGCATTTATAATATTAGTATGACTAGTGGTTCGCCCCGAACTGAGACCTCGCGGTAACGGTATCCCATGATTATTCATTCAATCGATACATGATAACCAAAACTGACATTATTATTATGCCCGTTTTCACCAAACATACCTAAATCATCCCCTAAGTAGGAGTCTCTTAACGTAGGTAGCTCCTAAATACAATCCTAAGTCCTAACATCCGTCCCAATATCCTTTTAGGTGTCCCGTACAGGATCGTGATAAATAAGTTGACAGAAAACATCAATCACCTAACTTATAGGTAGCCCGTAAAGGTTAGGGAACGTTAGTGAAAACATTGAATTATTTATCAAACATTGAATTTAACTCGTAGTTCCATGGGAATAGTTACTGACTGCGCCATCTATTAGCATTATTGTGAAGCTATGTTGATGCTATATGAATTACTGACGCCCATTAAAAATTAAATAATCTCGTTTCTTTATAATATTCATATAATTTTAGTATTTGTTGTTCAAGTACAGGATATAAGTGACCTAAAAACATAAAATCAGTTTGAAAATCCATAGCGGATTTTTCTAGAGAGCGTCTTCAAGCGAGCGTATAAAATCGCCACTTTGAAAGCCCCCCATTTCGTCAATTTTAAGGGAAAAATTAAAAAAAAAATATTTTTGTACTCAGTTCAAAATTATCTTTAAAATGATACGTAACAATTTTATGTAACGCGATTTTTTTTTTTTACTTCGCATTCGCTTCTATGAGAGCCCCCCTGAAATAAAGATTTTTATAACTTTTTAAGCCATTTTCGGCTGGAGGCCATCGGTTTACATATTATATCTAAATTTGAAGTAATTACGTTCAGTAATTCAAAAGTTATAAGGCTCTGACAGACGGACGGACGGACGGACGGACGGACGGACAAGTGCAAATCGCCCTAGTTAACTCAAAGACCTTCGCTTCGCTCGGTCGATTAGCTATTAGCCGCGGCTTCGCTCACGCAGAGTTCGATTTTCCAAACCCTTATTTTACCCCTAAGATAACTATACCGAGTGGGGTATCATATGAAAGGCTTTTTTTATATTAACAATAAACCTCTACAAACAAAGTTAACGATAAATCAGCAAATTAATATCATATTATCGTTTTACTTTTACTTTTGGAGTACGGAACCGTCGGTGCGCGAGTCCGACTCGCACTTGGCCGGCTTTATTTTTAACTTAGGTAGGTATAAAAATTACACCGTAATTAGGGTTCCATACCGAAATGGTAAAAATGGAACCCTTATGGTGAGACTTTCTCCGTCCGTCTGTCACAGTCGATTATTTCAGTAACTATTAAAGCTATCGACATGAAATTTGGCATAGTTGTGTATAATAGTGGCCCAAAATCATTGGAATAAAGAAAAATCGAAAACTCTTATTAGTTTTATTAAAAAAAGGGGGAAAATCCGGGGTTTGAAATTTCAAAGTAAAATAACTATATCGAGTGGGGTATCATATGAAAGGCCTTTACTTGTGCATTCTAAAACAGTTTTCTATTTATTTCTATATATAACAGTTTTTGATTAATCGGCCAAAATGTCTAAAAAATACCGTTCCCCCCCCCCCCTTATCTCCGAAGTTTACCAATCGAAAAATCTGAAATAATTATGGTCAATAGAGCTTTATGTATATTTTACAGGAAAAATAAAAGCAACGCGAAAATTATTTTAGTTTGATTAAAAAAGGGGGAAAATCGGGGGTTTGAAATTTCAAAGTAAGATAATAATACCGAGTGGGGTATCATATGAAAGGCCTTTACTTGTGCATTCTAAAACAGTTTTTTATTTCTATATATAATAGTTTTTGAGTAATCGGCCAAAATGTCGAAAAAAATACCGTTCCCCCCCCTTATCTCCGAAGTTTACCAATCGAAAAATCTGAAATAATTATATTCAATAGGGGTTTATGTGTATTTTACAGGAAAAATAAAACCAACGCTCCAACTAGCATAGTTTTTTTTATATTAACAATAAACCTCTACAAACAAAGTTAACTATAAATAAGCAAATTAATATAATATAATCGTTTTACTTTTACTTTTGGAGTATGGAACCCTCGGTGCGCGAGGCTGACTCGCACTTGGCCGGCTTTTTTCAGTTATTTGCCAGATAGTACTTCCACATACGAAGTATGTATACCATATAATAATTATGTCTCCTGTCATTTCCACTTTCTCATTTCCGCCGCTGCCCGCACCAAGCCGCGCGATTTCACAGGGGACCGGGGACGAATCCAATTTCATTCGGTTTTAATTAAAATTCTTCCTCAAACACGCTGGCATACAGTTTCATTTTAACTTACCCTACTCTACGAGTATTTATTATATTTACAGAGAAAGACAAATAGGACCTAGGAGATCTAGGTACTTATATAGTGGATACACAAGCTTATATCCTTATCAAATTCAAATTGCTTTATTTGCTTGAATACCTACGTCATGTACCTACTATATTATATACTATATATACCTACAATGGGTGGTAATTATTAATGTTATTTTAATAATTTTATACATGAGAATTGAGATATCTCTCCATGTTGGATTTAAAAAGCTTCTGATCTTTACTCCTTCAATTGTTGGCAAGGGAAACCTTACCAATATACCTATTCGTACTTGAAGGTATATTTTCTTAAATACACTTAGGTATGTGTCAAAATACTACTAGTATACTATATTAAACTATACTTACTACTTATTTAAAAAAATACTTAGTAATAATTTCTGCTAAGTTTCTGAATCAAATCCTAAACTTTGCACTTTGTTAAAGATTTTAGACTTATCGTGGTACTTACGTAGCTACTCGTATAAAACCAATATAAAACATTATAATTTTGCACTACGTATGTTTTTATTTTTTCTATATAGATCGATAGGTATATGTATAGAAACAGTGCTATAAATTTTAAAATCCAAAATAGGTACAATAGGTACTTATAGGTACACATAATTTAAAGAAAATAAAAACATTTTTTAAAGAAGGCCGTAATATTTCAGAATTCATATGGAGTCAAGAAGAACACAGAAACATGGGAGCCTGGACGTTTGTTAAGCCTCGCTTCGAAAATCTACTTGGGAAAAAGGTGAAGGCTCATCTGTACCCTAATAATTATTATTGCTGCCTCGTTAGCCTAGTGGTTAGCATGTTCAACTGCAGATAACGAGGTGCCGGGTTCGAATCCCGGGTTGGGACAAAAATGATTGGATAGGTAATTTAGTCAAGAAATTTTCAGCACTCTTGCCTTTAGGGCACGTATAACGACAGTCCTGCGCCTGATATTTTTCCGGTCGTCGGATTTCCGTCCCATCGGACTATGAGAGTGAGGGAATAGTGAGTGTGCCTGTGTTTGCGCACACACTTGTACACTATAATATCTCCAGCACAGATGGCTAATCTCTGAGGAGGTTGGCGGCCGTGACCTTACTCGGTCGGGAGGACAATATTATTATCACATAACCTACCAATGGAAGTTCAAGATCGCCTCGTCGATCCGTCAATGCCAACGCTCAGTGTCCTCCTTTAGGAAATTGTTCGAAGATTGCATTAATTAATTAATAAGTTAATTTATTTGTTGTTCGCAGTTACTTTACGCGGGCAGGGCCGAAGCGCCGACGACTGCGGTGGGAGCATCCAAACTGCATCGCGTAGAAGTTGAACACGTTTTACGTGAACCACTTTACAATATTAAATAAATTTTAATAATTAAATTTAGTTGTTTTAATTTTAGCAACTTATAAGTATAAACCGCTGAAAAATGTGCAGAATTTTTGTTTAGGTGTCTACTTTAGTGGGAAGAATCGTTAATCCCAGTTCCTAGGTTCCTAAGGTGCTGGAGTGTTGGCAGACCCCCACTACACCCACTAGGTACATCAGACGAGTCGAAGGCAGGAAGCCGTTGGACACAGGCGGCGCAAGACCGAGCTCACAGAACAGATAGTGTTACATATAAACTAAGTAGATATTACCGCAACTTAGTCAGTGCATAATATTTACGTTTTTAAATTAGTTATGCCTAGTTACTATCGTTCAAATAATAATCATCCGCAAGAAAATCATTTCGAAATCATAGTCAGATGCTTCCATTTTCGCGCAAAGGATCAGCCCGGCTGTCCAGCGTGGAAATGCAGCCAGTATTCTTGGCACCATTCCACGCGGGCATGATTTGTGTAGTACTTAATTAGATTCGTTTAGCTAAGTATAAGTTTTTTGTAACATTTGCTTTATATTTGTATCTATTCTATAGGCCTAGTCACCTAGATTAAAGTTTGGGTACGATACTTTCGGTGAAACCTATACCTAATGCGATTGTTTAAGCGTTGTACCCTTTCTGAATATCCTAGAAATAAAACTGTAAATTGTGTTACAATTGGGGTGAAATGAAAGGAAAATTATTTATTTTAATACATTACCTATTCCATGAGGCGCCCGTTTTTCGTGAGTTTCTGAAAGAGAAACTAGATAAAGGAATATTTTACCTGCTATCGAGATATTGGCGGGTAAAAATAGAGGCTTTGATGTGTAAATAAAGGATCTTCAGGCGGAATATAATATTGTGCATTTATGAGAATCTTTTCATAGCGTGCTCCATAATATGTATACCACTTAGGATTCACTAACCAATAATAATACACCAATAAATTTTAGACACTAAAGGATCCCCACAGAATACGCTTTTGTGTGGTCTGTACGCTTAGTACCAGTACTTAACTATAAATAGTAAACTATGACATTATCATCAAAGTTAAATAAACCATAACAGTATTGAGTTTTTCGTACGTACGTATTCTTATACGTTTTCGTAACGAAAACGCTTCAAATTAAAATTGTCTGTATTGAATTTGTGACTTTAAATCGATACTGTTATGGTTCATTTTACTTTGGTGCGAATGTCATAGTTTACTATTACGATCCAACGAATTAAAACTCGGATTACTATGTCCAGCGTCTGTTATCTATTCAGATGGTGTATCTGTCACCGTAAGATTGTGAAAATCGTTAGTTTATATAAAAACAAGTACCTACCTAAGAAGCTTGTCAGATTGTAAACTGGCGCAAGATTGTGAACTGTATCTAAGCTCGGGTGACCATGAGTTCTGGACTGCGATGATATTGCCCGAGCATTAGGTATGCATAATGTCTATCACCTATTGGCTAGAATAATAAGATATGTTTTCCTACTAAAAATCATAATTTCGAATATCACCTTAAAATGAATTCCACGCAGTCTTGTCTGCCCTAGGAGTGTTTTTAAAGCGCGGAGCCAAGAGCTCGCGAAGGAGGCGTAGACCATTAGATTTGTAAATAACTGTATTTGTAATTTAACACAGTACTAGTAGTCTCAGTACAAATCAAATGGGCTACGTCAGAAGACTCGCTCCGTCGCCCCTTCATTCAGCTTCACCTACTCGGCCTTTGTTTCGCTACGGAGGTCGCCGGCTCGCTTCGCTCGCCGCCTTTCGCCTTCGCTCCACTCGGCCTCGTAAGCTCGCTTCATTCAGGACCACCTTCGCGAGCTTCTGGCTCCGCGCTTTAAAAAAACACTCCCAGGGGTAGGGCAGACAAGACTGCGTGGAGTCGGGGCGCTAGCATATCGTTTTTAGGAAACAAACACGTGATTACCAAATAAAAATAATCATGTAATATTTTAAATTACTTAACAATTTCTAATGTCAGTTATTTCAACTTTAGTGGTCACCCTATTGTAGTTTACTATTTATCATACGTTAAATTATAAATTAACCGATACTGTTCGGCGAGTTCATAATCTTGCGCCAGTTTACAATCTGACTAGTTCGTTTATGAACTAACAATTTTTACAATCTTACGGTGACATATCTATCGTTTGGCGACGACGACGACCTACGAGTATAATATATTGGTAGTAGCAGATGTCTCCGATTTAAAAGCCTTAAATGATGGATTAGTTCCTAACTAGCTGATGCCCGCGACTTCGTCCACGTGGATTTAGTTTTTAAAATCCCTCGGGAACTCTTTGATTTTCCGGGATAAAAGTAGCATAGGTCACTCCAGGTCCTCAAGTATACCCATGCAAAAAATCACGTCGATCCATGGCTCTGTTGCGGCGTGATTGAAGGACAAACCAACAAACACACTTTCGCATTTATAATATTAGTTTGATTAATACTACACAGAGATATCTACTATTACTTGTGCAAATTATAAAATCAATATCAACTAGCAACCGCTTCCAAGGTAACGCAATAATGGCTGGAAAAGGAAAAGGCAAGAAAAAAGAAAAGAAGGATAAAGACGAAGGCGGGGACAATAAAAAGGCAAAAAAAGGAGGAGGGGGCAGAGCGAAAAAAGGGAAAGCTAAAGGAAGATGTAATGTGGACATGCTCACTGACGCGGCAATGGACAATGTTTACTACGCGTGCCACAACGTGCAGGAATTGTTGCAAGCCCGAGGGTTTTGTCCCCCTGACTTCAATAAGAAGAAAAAGAAGGGAAAACGCTAATACAAAATAATACCTATTATATTACAGAGTGATAAAGTTTTCATATTGGTTCAAAAAAAGTGTGTTCTTAATGACCTTTAATCGGTCAGACAGCTGAGTTTTGTTAACTTTGAAGTTTCTTTAGCGAACTTTGTAAGGGACCGAAAGAGTGACCAAGAAAGCTTAGGTATATTAAGTAATAATGTACCTACTCGTATGTTGCAGCTTTCGTAGGTAACTTGTTACAGAATACCTACTAAGTTTTGTCACTTACAATTTACAATTTACAACAGGCTTATTAATTGTATAAATTCCGGTCGTTGCGTTGGTTAATGCCTTAATAATTATTCTGAACTTTGTTATTTTGTACTTATTCAAGAATATTCTTGTTCGTAATAATACCTATCTATTAATTTATTAAGTTTATGTTTTGCTTTATAGGTAGAATGTATGAATATATGAATGTATTTATACTTTGGGTGTTGACACCAAATGAAAGATCGTTAGTTACTGATAAATTATTATAAATGCGAAGGTGTGTTTGTATGTTGGTTTGCCCTTCAATCACGCCGCAACAGAGCTACGGATCGACGTGATTTTTTGCATGGGTATAGTTGAGGACCTGGAGACTACTGGAAAGTGACAGGCTACTTTTATTCCGGAAAATTGAAGAGTTCCCGAAGGGTTTTGAAAACTAAATTCACGCGGACGAAGTCGCAGGCATCAGCTAGTAAATAATAATTTAGGTACCTAATCCAAAATCCTATTGACTCTGCTAGACTATAGCTTCCTACTTAGTATCGAAACTTGTTCAAAACCATGGAACTAGGAAAACGACTAGATACGTCTAATACTTCCTCGAATACTTCCATGTTCAAAACCATTTTATTAAAAAATACCTATATTATGACGTACCTTCAACTTCAGTAACTTATCAAAATTTCAGTTAGAAACAGTAAAACGAACATGTAAATTAAAAACAAATAGGTACTAAATAAGTAAGTACCTACCTATCTTCAAAGATGCACCAAACAAACGAGTCTCAAGCACGCTTTACAATTTTACCCATTTGAAGATAAAATTCGGTAAAAAGTTGGTAAGTAAAAGGTACTCAAAAATTCTTTAACTCATGAGATACATCTGATGATTAAAGTATACCTATAGGCAGGACTTCCAATCAAAACCTCCATCGCAGGTTCAAAATGGATGTTCACCTACGGAAGATTGAAAATCTAAACTGGCGTCTTTCAGTCTATTTATGGAAGTAATAAACCTACAGTCAAGTGAATTATTCTTGCACAAACTTTATAGCTTGTAAGATTCTCTAGCTGCAACTATCCCATATAGAGTTCAATTTAAATGCAAATCAAGCTAAATTGAATAAATAAACTTTTTGAGCTTGAACATTTAAATTTAACTACTTATCCAAGTTACCTATACCTACCCTAGTTAAATCACTAGACACTGGAAATGATAGATTTAATTAAAAATTGTAAAATTACTTACATACATTTTTAAGCTGCTCATACCTACCTACTCGTTGAAGGTGGACAAACTTCTGGACAAACAAATTAATCCTAAACATTGAGTCTTCTCTTAAATAAAACAAACTTGTAGAACCTGGCACTATGACCATACCAGCGGTAGGCATAGACCTCGGTACGACGTACTCCTGCGTTGGAGTATTCCAGCATAGCAAGGTCGAGATTATCGCCAATGATCAGGGCAATAGGACCACGCCTTCCTATGTTGCCTTTAATGAAACTGAGAGGCTCATCGGCGATGCTGCTAAGAATCAGGTAGATCACACTGAAGGTATATATTATATCTATAGATGTACAAGTAAATAGTCTATTAAAAGATTATGAACCGTAGATTATTATCCATTAAGAAATCCTCATCATCCCATCACTTCCCGATACCCTCACCCATCATTTTGACAGTCCAGTCTGAAGAACAGCGCTACGCCGCGGTTTACATAAGCCCAGAACACGTCTGTCCTATCTGTCAACAGTTCTGCGATTAACATAGTCTGCTCACACCCACTGAAAATGATTACAGATTGCGATGAATCCTAAAAACACAGTATTCGACGCTAAACGATTAATAGGCAGAAGATTTGATGACCCCAAAGTTCAGCAAGATCTAAAACATTGGCCCTTTGAAGTTGTACCTGAGAATGGCAAACCCAAAATTATTGTTGAATACAAGGGAGAAAAACGAAAGTTTACTCCTGAGGAAATATCGTCGATGGTCCTAACGAAAATGAAAGAGGTCGCTGAAACATATCTCGGTGGAACTGTGAAGGACGCTGTTATAACAGTACCGGCATATTTCAACGATTCTCAACGTCAAGCAACAAAAGATGCAGGGGTGATTGCAGCAATAAATGTTTTAAGAATCATTAATGAGCCAACTGCTGCAGCACTTGCTTATGGTCTAGATAAAGACTTGAAAGGCGAAAAGAATGTTCTTATATTTGACCTTGGTGGTGGAACTTTTGATGTATCCATACTCCAAATCTCTGAAGGGTCCCTTTTTGAGGTAAGATCTACAGCAGGTGACACGCATTTAGGAGGCGAAGATTTTGATTCTCGAATGGTCGATCACTTCTGTCAAGAGTTCGAACGAAAATATAAAAAGAATATGACAAATAACCCAAAAGCTTTGAGACGGCTACGGACAGCATGCGAAAGAGCTAAACGTACATTGTCATCCAGTACAGAAGCAGGTTTAGAAGTAGACGCTTTACATGAAGGTATAGATTTCTATTCAAAAATAACAAGAGCACGTTTCGAAGAATTATGTTCCGATTTGTTTCGCCAAACTCTTGGACCCGTTGAAAGAGCACTCAAAGATGCCAATTTGAATACAAGGGAAATTCATGATGTGGTTATGGTTGGTGGTTCAACGCGGATCCCAAAAGTTCAAAGACTTCTACAGGTTGGTACTTAAAATATAATCATGAAAATTTTAAGTAAGTAAGTATTTATGTTACAAAATAAAACTTTATCATCAGGAGTTCTTCAGTGGGAAAACACTTAACTTGTCCATCAATCCCGATGAAGCGGTCGCCTATGGTGCTGCAGTTCAGGCAGCCATACTTACCGGTTCTAAAGACACTCGAATTCAAGATGTTCTCCTCGTAGACGTAACTCCATTGTCTCTAGGAATAGAAACCGCAGGAGGAATTATGACACGACTGGTTGAAAGAAATACAAGGATACCGATTGCGCAGAGGAAAATATTCAGCACGTACGCTGATAATCAACCTGCTGTAACAGTACAGGTAAATTTAGCAGGTAGCAGAAAGCAATGAATTAAATTACTTAGACTGATTCAGAAAACTATTCAAGTAGGGACTCGTATAATGCCTTCAGGTTTACGAAGGAGAACGCGCGATGACAAAGGATAACAATTTATTGGGAACTTTTAATTTAACTGGTATTCCACCAGCTCCCAGAGGAGTTCCACAAATAGAAGTGAGTATTGTATCAGAATCAGATTTTTTCATAACGTCGAAATTATTGACCAAAATGTGAATTTAATTTGTAGGTAACTTTTGATATAGATGCGAATGGTATTCTTAGCGTAAGTGCTCATGATACGAGTACTGGTCGGTCCGAGCAAATAACTATATCAAACGATAAAGGGCGCCTCAACAAGAATGAAATAGACAAAATGCTTCAAGATGCTGAGAAGTTCAAAGCTGAAGATGAAGCCGTAAGGAAAAGGGTGGAAGTTAGAAATCAGTTGGAGGCTTATTTGTATGGATGTAAAATGGTACTTATCAAAAACTATTATTTGAATATTGGTTTCTGCTTTGCCAACCGAAATAGGTAAATACCTACCTAATCTAGGTAATTTGAATAATTACTCTTACTTACATGGCCTAAAATCGTAGTTATAACAGACTGTCTTCAATGCCTCAATGCTTGAGTACCTGCCAGTTTGCGAAAAAATATGCGGTACTCAGTAAAACTCTGGGCATAGGACAGACTGGGACTTTTTCCTTAGAGAAAGTCTACCACAACCAACTCTTTTTTTTTTTTTTTTTTAAATATATAGACTAGCGCTTGACTGCAATCTCACCTAATGGTAAGTGAAGATGCAGCCTAAGATGGAGCGCGCTTGCCTAGAAGATGCCTATTCACTCTTGATTTAAAGGTACCCAAGTTATAGTCAGTTGGAAAAACGGAAGCCGGAAGGGCATTCCAGATTCTAGCGGTGCGTATTAGGAACGAGGAAGCAAAGCGCTTAGTGCGGGATCGTGGAATTTCGACCACGTAGCGGTGCAGATTCGAGCGATGCCTTGCGGTTCGGTGGTAGAAGGGTGATGGAGGAACTAGTTCGAATAGTTCTTGAGCACACTCTCCGAAATATATCCTGTAGAATACCGACAGACAGGCAACCTTGCGCCGATGTTCCAGACTTTGAAGTTTGGAGTTAGTTAGCGATTCGTCGCCAATGAGTCTTCTGGCGCGTCTGTCCACCGAATCCAATGCAGCAAGCTGGTACTTGGCAGAGCCGTCCCATAAATGGCTGCAGTACTCCATGCATGATCGAACTTGTGCTTGATACAAGGTAACAAGCTGTTCCGGCGTGAAGTAGCGCTTGACCTTATTGAGGATACCAAGTTTCTTGCCAGCAGTTTTTGCCTTGGATTCGATGCATCGTCCAAAGTTGAGATTTGACGAGACATTTATGCCAAGAAGATCAATATTGTCAGTGACCGGTACGGATATATTTCGGAAAGTCGGAGTTAGCGGGAATGGACTCCGTTTGGCGGTGAATAAACCCGCCTGCGTTTTGGTAGCATTAAATTTGACAAGGTTGGCATCGCCCCAGTCCGATACCTCTTTCAAAGCCAAATTTATGCGTTCTACCAAAGCCTCTCTATGCTCGAAAGTTTCAACGCCACTAGCACGGGGACCGGACATGTATCTCTCCGTAACGGTGCTGTCATCCGCATACCCAAAGATACCGGGCCTGAGGAGATCATTAATGTGCAGCAAAAAGAGCGTTGCGGAGAGAACTGATCCCTGAGGGACACCGGCGTTAATCGCCATTAGATCAGACGAGGTGCCATCTATGACCACTCGAAATGATCGCCCACTCAGGAAATCTGATATCCAGTTACAAAGTCTAGTGGGTATCCCATAAGCTGAAAGTTTGCTCAAAAGGCCTTCATGCCAGACCCGGTCAAACGCCTTCGATACATCAAGTGAAACGGCTAGCGCCTCACCATGCTTATCGATGGCTTCACCCCAGATGTGTGTAGCATACACTAAAAGATCTCCTGTGGACCTGTTACGGCGAAAACCGTACTGCTGGTCGGACAGGAGGTCATTAAGCTCGAGGTATGCCAGGAGCTTGTCGTTCAATACACGCTCCAAACATTTACATAGTATGGACGTGATTGCGATAGGCCTGTAATTGGCCGGGTCGGCACGACTACCCTTTTTGGGTACTGGCTGTACGTTAGCTATCTTCCAAGCTTTGGGGACTTGAGCTAATTTTAAAGAGAGACGGTACAAGCGTGTCAGGACAGGCGACAACTCAGGAGCACAGGTCTTCAGGACTCTTGCTGGTATCCCGTCAGGACCGCTGGCCTTATTCACATCCAGGTTGCGGAGCACTTTCAAAACCTCAGTTTGGCGAATGCGTATTTCGGACATAACAGTCTCGCAAGGTGGTATTCTAGGTGGTGAGGTGCTCCCTGCATCGAGGAGCGAATTTTCCGCGAACAGATTCGCTAAAAGGTTGGCCTTGTCTGTTGCAGTAAAAGCCAGCGATCCATCTGGTTTCAGCAGGGGAGGCAGTGAAGGACGGCAGAAGTTCGTTTCAACAGACTTCGACAGCGACCAGAAAGCTTTGCTACCACGCGGATAGGAAGCTAATTTGGCCCCAATGCGACTCGTGCGGTTGAAACGTGCCCTTTTGAGAACCTTTTTGTAGAACTTGGCAGCAGAGTTGAACGCTCTTTTCTTCATTAGGATGTCCGGAGATTTAAGGGTACGAGCTTCAGCCCACGCTGCAAACGCTGAGTCCTTACGAGCTGCAGCATCAGCACATTCAGCATTGTACCACCGAGGAACCTTGCCATCTAGTGATACGTCAGCATATGGAATAAAGTACTCCATCGCTTGACGTATCACTTCCGATACGGCTTGCTCACAACTCGACGGATCATTAGAAGAGAAGCAGCTCTGCCGCCAAGGGTAGGACGCGAAAAAGTGTCGCATCTCTTCCCAATCTGCCGACTTATATCGCCACACACGTCTGGTTCCGGTAGGACCGGTATCCAGAGGATGATAGTTCGATACCGACTTTACCACACAGTGATCAGAGGTGCCCAGGGGGGCCGCAACTGATACCGAAAACCGGTCTGGGTCGGTAGTCAACAGAAGGTCCAAACAATTAGGTGTATGGCCTTCAACGTCGGGTATTCGCGTTGCTTCTTGGACCAGCTGGGAGAGATCTAGCGACAGAGCAAATTTAAGTGCTTCTCTCCCGGTATGGTCAGTATTCTGGTATGGGAACAGCCAATCCTGATGATGGGCGTTGAAATCCCCCAGAAATACCATTTGAGCAGTCGGATACCGACGTTGGACGGTGTCAGCCGTCACACTGAGATGGTCAAACATCCGAGTTGTCTCCTGGTCACCGCTGTGCGACCGATAGGTACAGGCATACACGATCTGCTCCATGCCCGTGTCCAATAAACACCACATGATGGAAAGGCTAGGTACCTCTAGGTTACGGAGACGCCGGCAGCAGACGTCATTACGGGCGTACATACAGACCCCAGCGCGAGGTTTAAAGTTATGCTCGAGCGTATACCCAGGATACTGTAGGTACGCTACGTCTGCTGGACTACCGATTTGCGTCTCCGTAAGAAAAAGTAAATGCGGCCTCTCAGTCTCTAGATGGTGGTGGACTGCGACGAGATTGGAGTGCAATCCTCGTATGTTGGTGAGGTGCACTTTGAGAGAGAGGAGGTGCAGCCGCTGCATAACTTTACTTTTTTTCTTGTAATATTTCATTTTTGTTCAAAGGGTGAATAGGAGGGAAATGGCAGTTGTACGAGGCGCTACGTTTGTAGACTCCGCAATTCATACATAAGAAGTGCTGATGGATGGCTCGATTGGAGACTGCGGGGACGCCCGAACCCCCCAGGGAATCGCCATCGGGTCCTCTCACCGGTCGCCAACCGGCACGATGGAGGCCATCCCTGGATTTTTCGTCAGGTGGCGGGGCAGCCTTTCATAGGTGGCGAACCTACTAATTGGGCCCCCAACTACCTGCGGTCGGCCAGCGGTGCACCGTGCTTCGGATCCCGCTACCCTCCAAATCGAGACATCCGGCACAGCCTCTGCACAAATCGGGTCCTGTCACTAAACGCAGCGCAACTGTACATACCCATTCCCCTTTGATTGGCTGGTACGAGCATCGCTCCGGAACACGACGCGCCCCACGACACAACGAATCGTGTCATAAGACGAATCGCTTGGCGGCGCGGCTTTGCTCGATGGGTGGTCACTCTAGCCACGGCCGAAGCCTACCACCTATGTTACTCGTTTGGCACCACCCAGGGGTCACGTGTAGGGTAGAGAGGGTTAAAACCTTACTTGGTACAGCCTACGGACGCGAGTAACCGCAACCCCCAAATAAACTCTACAATAAACTAAGGAAAAACAGTAACATTAACAAGACTAAGTTTCATAAAAAATTTAAATACATGGCTTATCTCATTTGAAATTTTCATCGCAGTATGACCGACTAGTTTCCAAATTCCAACCCGGGGTCCTTATTGAACCTTTTTCACACGATGCGGCGAAAAGTAAACTCCGAGCAGCGCGAGTAGCAGCAAGGAGCGCTGTGAGGCTTGGGTTTTGGGGCGAGGGAACTTTTTTAAACGACACCAGCACAAACGATTAGGACTTACAGCGATTAGGACGTACCTACAGAGATGAACTTTTAAGTTCAGGAATGTTGTCCACAGGCGGCAGAAAATGCTGGGAGTAGATTAACAGACGGTGAAAAAAGCGCAGTCGTTAACGAATGTTCAAATCAGCTGCGTTGGCTCGAATCAAACCCTGATGCGCCACAGACTGAACTGGAGAACCATTTAAAAGCAGCTCAAGCTGTCTGTCAATCAGCCATGATGAAGTTGCATGGAGCTGTACCAAGCAGCGGGCCGAGTTGTGCCAGACCGAGTAGTTCCGGTGGACCGAGGGTCGAAGAAATTAATTAGATCAATACTGATATTTTTTGAGGTGACGAACTGGGATATTTAACCAAAATCCAGATCCAGGATCCAGAGGGAGTGGCCATATATAAATTCAGTCACGAAATCACTTTCCCAATGTCCATATTGAAATCAACTGTCATATTTAAAACATTTAACAAACAAACAAGAGGTGCGATTGTGTAAGAATTGACGATCTAATCGTCAAAGTTCGGCGTCAAAGTAAAATAAATCATGACAGCATTGAATTAGAGCTCAATTTCGTGTATCCATTCTCAACCGTTTAGGGTATCGTACATAACTAAACGTATGAGAATGGATACACGAAATTGAGCTCTAATTCAATGCGATTATGGTTTATTTTACTTTGACGCCGAACTTTGACGATTTGATCGGCAATTCTTACACAATCGGGGGGAAGATCCAGTAAGCGGAATGGCAAAAAATATAGATTTCTGTCAAGTTTTGGCTTGTCCATACCTAGGCAAATCAAATAAAGTTCTAATATGAGAGCGCAGACTGGCTACTTTTAGCGGCAGCGATCAGCGTTTTTACGACTGCATCGCCTTTTCGCGACTCAATAGCGTTGGACACGATGTTAAAAGTAGCGAAGGTCAGCGTTTAAAAATCGCGGAACGCCGATGCTAAAAAACGCAACTCGGACGGACGGAATCGAGCTTCCGAACAGCGACATTATAATCGCAAAAACGTCGATCGATGCCGCTAAAAGTAGCCAGTCTGATCTCTCCCTAAATGGTAATCTCAAAGATCGATATACAGTTCTAATTAAACGTCAAGCGAAGAATTTATTCTGGAACAAAACAATTGGAAATGAAAATGAAGTTTCAGATTTTTAATAATCCTTCGAAATCAAAATTCAAGTTTTCTTGGACTTCCCTTTGGAGCTCGATAGTCTTAAACTAAAATTACAATCTACCGGAAACATTTATCTAAATCTAACTTCAACGAAATTGGTTTGTTCTTGGATGAATTTATCAAGATTACAAAAAATATATTTTACTCATAACATCGAAAATATCAGAAAATCAGAAAATAATAAAATTAGTAAATTTTGTAATGATCAAAATTCTTTAGGGTTTTGATTTTCTACTAAACGCTAAGGCGTTCTCTCAAATCAGTCAATCTCAATGGCAAAATAATGATCTTTAAGTACAAATTATGACAATTTAATATTTTTTTCTTATATATTATTCTACAGTTAATAAATAAGATTGCTCAAATCGAAACAATAAAACAGCATATGCAATACTAAATTGTTTTATTCCAAAAATATATCAATATTTTATACTAGTGTAATGTTTTTGGTACGCTTAATAAATAGAAGGTCCAAACAATTCAATAATCATTTATAATATATCCCTTGCACATGTATCTTTTACAACCAATTTTAGAACAGATCAATCTTAAATTTAAGGAATGTATGATAAAAATTACGAATTAAAACCAATCAACACCAATACTAATTAATTATTTAAAACAGATAAAATCAACACAACACCATTTTCGTATTTTTAAATAAATTAAAATAAGTAAAAAATATATTTTGTTCTAAAAACAATCACTGACACAATATGCATTGATCGTACTAATTCACTAATCGATTAAGTAATCTGTAAGGTAGGTTTAAGTACCTTGTAAATGATAGAAACATAGTACAGAATATAATTGTTCATTTTGCAATATTTGCACTAATTACGGCTATGTTCCTTCCAAGAAAGCCCACTGGGTCGGTATGTTCCTTGCAATTGGCTTCCACTAAAGCCGACTAGGCCATAATTACATTGCTACATGTGTAACGATTGCAATCAGCTCCGATTGGCTGACAACACGCTGGCACTCTCTCACTATTGGCTAGAATGCAAAGTTGCAGCAAAAATATCGTAAATTTAGCCAATCAAAGGTAGCAATAAATTTATTAGGCCTAATACATTCTATGTATGCATATCATTTTTATTGGTCGCCAGGAACACTGCCGATATGTGGGCAATTTTTTAACCGCCTGCTATAATAAGACCAGCATACTACTTAAAACTACACTCCGTGCGGTGTACCATAGTGCGGCATAGACAATGATGGTGCGTTTGACATTAGACGAACCATTTCTCTACACTCTTGTCCGTTGCCGCGATTAATATACCAATATCTGGGTGACCTCTGGTGATTTTTTTTTTTTTTCGTAAGTCGTGTTTTTTGGAAATTATATATTAAAAAAAAAAAAAACAGGGGAAAATATAATAATCGTCTGGACTCGAACCGGGGTTCTGGTTTCGGGAACGCCCGACTTTCCGAGCCAAAGAAATTTCATAGCAGATGGCGAAATTTATCTTCGTATTCTAATGATATTGTAAGGGGTTTTTCATTGCCTGAAAACACGGATAAAACGACCTTTTCTAAAAATGAAACCTAGCTAGATCGATCTATCGCCCCCGAAACCCCCTGCACGCTAAATTTCATGAAAATCGTTGGAGCCGTTTCCGAGCTTCAGATTATATATTTATATATATATATATATATATATACAATAATTGCTCGTTTAAAGTTATTAGATAAATATCATAGTCGTAAAATACGGAATGAGTGAGTAATAACTGTAGTAAATTACCACCACCATCATTGTCTATGCCGCACCATGCCATTCCTACACACCGCATCCACCGCACAGCTATTCCTACTTCCATGCCGCACAATGTAGTGGACATTTTCATTAGTCCATTGAGAACGAATTCACAGTGAGGGTGGTTTTTATGGCGCATTCGATAAGCTGGAGGGTGTCCTCACATAATGTCTCGAAAGAGTTATCGACCAATGAAAATAAGCCTTTAAATCTCTGCCTTTTTAGCCTGTCGCGTTTTAAAAATTACGTTCATAATAATCCATTTTAAGTTTATTTTTGTAAGAAAGATATTTTGAATGTGCGTTGCAAATAGATTTGCGCTTTTTGTATTTTTAAAATGGTCCTTTGAACCGGATCACCGTAGTTATAACTACTTAGACTACATATACTCACATTTCTTATTTTACTTATTACACAATATATTTTGCACCTATTAAGATTAACTAATGGTTGACTTCCACCCTTAATCTCCTAATAACTAGTTTGTGCTATAAAATTATGATGTGCCATTGTTCCCAGAACAAAGCAATATTACTCTAGTTAAATATAATCTATGTACTTAACTATAACTTCATTATCACTACATATTATAAAACAAAGTCCCCCCGCTGTGTCTGTCTGTCTGCTCGCGATATACTTAAAATCTACTGAACCGATTTTAATGCGGTTTTCAATAAATAGAGTGTGATTCATGAGGAAAGTTTTGGTGTATAATTTGTTAAGGTTTTGTGTAAATTGGTTGAAATATGACGATAATAATTGTTGAAAATGTCAGAAATAAGTCAAGCAGTCACGCCTGGGAGCTTTCATCGAAAACGCTGCCTAATTCCTTTGAGATAAATCAAAACAATTTATGGTGGTGGTATTGGTGGGAAAAGTATACAGAAAAGTCAGTGATGGCATATAATATCTATCTTTTAAGGATAGCATACTATACCCATTTTAACATTTAAAAAAAATGGTTACTTACAATGTGGTAGTTGGAAATCTATTTATATGGATACAGTATTAATCCTTATCAACTTAAATATGTACGTTAGTTACCATAAGCATTTCATGCGCATTATGATAATCCTTTACACTTTAATATAATTTAAAATAATTTAAATCTTAGGAGTTATCGCAAAATTAAAACGAATGCGAGCGAAAATAAATCCACATATTCAACCCAATAAGCCGATACTACACTAAGAGTCCTACGACAGAATATACATGAAGCATAATATGCTCTACTACCCGTGCAAAACCAGGGCGGGTCGCTAGTTAGACGCTAGTTACATATTATAAAATTGGTTCAGCAATTCAGCATAATTTTCTTGAAGCAGTTATTAGTTAACCATTTTTCGAAATATCAAATATGATAGCTTCTCTAGCGTCTAAATCGGTATCAATACGGTAACTGTGGTCTCAGGAAAGAGACTTCTCCAAAAATTCATATAAATATTTGTTCATTCAACTTAAATATTGTCCTAGGAACACATATAAGTTAGCGCGGTGCAAAACACAGTGTACAGCACCATCTCTCGACGATTTTCCTGCCAACCCCCCCCCCCCCCCCCCCCCCCCTAGACATTTGAAAAATACAGCAGTAGTAGATAATTCATCATTGAAATCCAGATACCGCTGCCAAATCTTCAATCAATAATATCAACTTCTCCCCCCCCTTGGCCATCGGCTGGTGACGCTCTTGACGAGAGAGAGGGCCCTAGTCGTGAGGCTAAAATTCAACACCGGAGAAGCGTTGTTCGTTCCCCGCGCCCCACCCGGTTAAGGAGGCAACAGCCTCGAAGCCCGTACGCCCCACTGGCCTTGGCCAGAGGAGACGACCCGAACATCAACTCGCGTGAACCTCTAGGCACATTCTAATAGCCCCTCCAGACTACTCGCGAGGTTACCTCGACGAAATATTGGTCAAAGTCGATCGAAGTTCGTGGAACGTGACCACACAACTTGTAAAACTTCGCGATAGCTCAGTCGAATCGCCCGCACTAGAAGGTGGTAGTGGTTAAATCAGGGGTGCAAGACGTACAATTTAAGCCGTATTCGTACGATTTTTTTTAACCGACTTCAAAAAAGGAGGAGGTTCCCAATTCGTCGGAATCTTTTTTTTTTAATGAATGTTCACCGATCACTCGAAGACGTGTGGACCAATTTGAAAATTTTTTTTTGTTTCAAAGGGCATACTTCCCGGGTGATCCCATATAAATTTTATAGAAATCAGTCGAGCGGTTTTTAAAATATCAACAATAAATTAAATACTTTGTATAGTGCGTGTGTAATGTAGTAAAGCGGGAGTTTGAAGTCGGTTGTTTAAAAAGAATTTTTTAAATTATTAGTTTTAAGCATGTACGACCCAATGATGAAAATCGTGTTCAACTACAAAATTATTTCATGTAGGTCAATTTGTGGCACTTAAGATAAGTCGAGAATCTGCTACCGGTTAGGACTGCTGCCGTACGCATTTCGTACGACTTTTTCATATTTTATAGACGGTTATCCTAAGAGTTATCATACCAAGCATGATACCCATAGAAATTTTAATTAAAATAAGATTTCTATTTATCTCCATAAAACCAGGAGTTCCCACGGGATTTTCAAAGAACCGAATTCAAAACCCGAAAAAAAACCGAATCCGGGGCAATAGTATTAAACATATGACAGACACCGAATCAAAAACATTCGCTTATATTAAGAAAATAATACAAAATCTTTTACATTTCCCTTTTGACTCATATAAATGGTGCTAATTCGGATGTACACAAATCTTTAAACTATGGAGAGAAACTATGGGAGGAATATTATGAAAAAGAAACTGCTTTAAGCTCATCAATTTAGTTTATTTTCGAGTTTAATGTGCAACCTAATTAGCACCATATAATTAAGAGATCGAATAACGATCATTGGACTAACCTCAAACCGTAGGTTGCATTTTATCAGGTTTGTTGAAATTTTTCAACCTCAATTAACTATAAAATTATCAATAAAAATAACAGGGCCCCTAAAAACTAACTCTGATGTCATCATATCAACGCTCACTAATACCATTAAAGTTTTAGAGATATACAAACCCGTACTAGGGTTAAAGGATACAGGTTAACCAAAACTTCGAGCGCAAATAATCCGACTGTTTATAATGGTGCGGTTACATTATTGTGCGAATATTCGTGTCGCGTTGTCGCGATAAATGAGGGACGGAAAGATAGACATAGCTGTGTCTCATTCTATCACAGCGGCTACATTATCGTGCGAGTTGACCAGAACTCATTCGCGACACAACGAACTACCCGGCTACACTTGTCGCGATAATGCGAAAATTCGCCGAATCCCGATAATGTAGCCGCACCACGATGTACACATTTATTTACAATTTAAACCAAGCACCCATTGTTGACAAACTCAATTTGATAATAAGCACCCTTTTGGACTCGGACCAAAAGTAAGTACCCTTTCTTTACACACCCAATTGGTCTATAGCACCTATTATATAATATATTAATAATAATATGTTTAAGGCACGCAGAACATAACTGTTTTAAATGCCAACTTTTAAGAATCTATTATCTGTATTTTTTTCAAAGTTATTATTTCTAATTGTCTCAAGCAATTTATGTATATGTGTGGTTTATATAATAAAGGAAAACAAGTTATTTCGTTAATAACGAAACTCTTGAAGTTTCAGAAATTCCCTAATGTTGCAAGACCTAAAGATCTGTCATATATTACACTTTTTTAAAGAATATTCTTCCACAGATAGATTCAGGATTGGTAGTCGCTTACTACGTATATACCGTCGGCGTACTAGTCAATTGCGGCAATTCACCGGAAATTGCGGCAAGTACGCCTGAACTGGCGTACTCAAATAGTTTCGTAGCAACCAATGTTCGACGATTTCAAACAAAATATGATATTAAGTTGCCGCATTTAGCGAGCTATTGTTTGTAGGAAGGATGGTATAGTCTATCTAGTAAGCTACCAGTCCTAAATCTATGCTTCCACATAAATTGTATGTTGTTCCAAAATAACAGAAATATGCACAAAATTATCGTTTTTAGAAAACTCGTGTTTTTTTTTTAATTTATTTTGTTCATAAGTTCATAACATAATAATATTGAGTATACCCAAAGTCCACAATAATAAAGGTTAAAAATAAACCCTGTTTTATAATAAGCATGGTTTTAACTAAAAATCACAGACGCACCTAAAGAATACAAGAAAAATCCTATATTAAATATTAATAGGTATTCCTCTTGTAAATATAAATAATATTAAATAAATTAGGTATATCCATCATGTCCTAGCCCTAGGGATGGAAATCCTTATACCTAAGGATCTTCTGTATGAACGCGTGTTGAATTTCATCGGCCCTGAAAGAGGTAATACAATGAGTCAATTTAACATGGCACTGGTAAACATCAGATTCGCTTTCCTTTTCTATCTTTAGGTATTGCCGTAAGAGATTTTTTTCGCTCCTCACTCCTATGCATGTCTCCTTACGGTAGTAAATTGAGTAAATATTACGTCTATGGGTAAACTTGTAAAAGAATCACCACATACTGAATTGAATGCACTAGTATTTGCGCAAAATGTGACGTACTAGCGACAGACTTTTCTCATTCGAGAAAGGACACACCCCTCTAGCCAAGTTACACTTTGTTGTATCTATTCTCTTTCTACGATTGTTGTCACTTGAAGTTTTGGTTAGGGCTAGACTAGATGGAGCTGCAGCTGATCAAAGACAGAAGTGTATTGATAATATTTCGCGGCATTTTGTATTGTTTTTTTTAAGCATTTAAAACAATATAATACAAAATGCCGCGAAATATTATCAATACACTTCTGTCTTTGATGAGCTGCAGCTCCATCTAGTCTAGCCCTAGCCAAAACTTCAAGTGACAACGATCGTAGAAAGAGAATAGATACAACGAAGTGTAACTTGGCTAGAGGGGCAGTAATGTTCTGGCGAAGAGTCGAGTTGAACGAATGAATGAATGAATGAAAACTTACTTATTACTGGTGACTGTGTGCATTAGGTTGACGATGTATCGCGGGCATACATCCTCGTGCATGACTCGCGCATGGAACAAAATGCCTTGGCATATGCAATACAGAAGTTCCACTAATGGCCAGCTCTCGGGTATTGTGCCCTTTTGGTATAGCCACGAGAATAGGATCTGGAAATTATTAAGATGGTTAAAAATATGACCTTGATATAGTTCCAAGTAGATAGTAGTTAGGACTGCGTCGCCTATTTGGGGGGTCGCAGGTTCGATCCCGGGTACGCACTTCTGACTTTTCGGAGTTATATGCGTTTAAGCAAATGAATATTACTTGCTTCAACGGTGATGGAAAACATCGTGAGGAAACCTGCACATCTGAGAGTTCTCTATAATGTTCTCGAAGGTGTGTGAAGTCCGCCAAATCGCATTGGGCCAGTGTGGTGGACTATGGCCTATAACCCTTCTCTGAGGGGAGAATTGCGCTCAGTAGTGAGCCGTTGATGGGTTGCTGATGATGATATAGTTCGAAGAGCTGATAGTCGTTGGGGTCCCAAGGTGCTGGAGCTGCGACCCCGCACCGGGAAGCGCAGTGTTGGCAGACCCCCCACTAGGTAGACCGACGAGTGACGGCATCAGATGAGCAGCAAGGAGCCGCCCAATATAGGCCGCGCAAGACTGCGAAGAATGGTATTCCGCTAAGTAATGCCTGCTTTTATCCAGATTCTTTGTTCGTAATAAGACACAATAGGCATGATGACAGTACCTAACCAAGAATCAATGAAATAATGAATTTACTAGAGGATGCCCGCGACTTCATCCGCGTGGATTAAGGTTTTTAATTCCCGCAGGGACTCTGTAATTTTCCGGGATAAAAAGTAGCCCTTGCGTTAATCTTGGGCATGAGCTAAATCGGTTCATTCGTTGTGGAGTTATAGAGTAACAAACATCCATCCAAACATCTATACATCCTCACAAACTTTCGCATTTATAACATTAGTACTAAATTTTGATAAAATAAAACTATAAAATACAGCAATCCGCCATATTGGATTGAACACCAATCGATCGATAAGTCACATCTATCTTCAAACTTTGACACAAAACTATGAAAAACATAGAGGCGACGTCACGAACGACGCCATGACACCGGCGAGTTTTTGCGTGAATTTTAAAACTTAAAATTGAAATGGCAATTTTATCAACCAAACCTTTTTTTTCCTTAAGATAATATTTTTTCGAAACTACAACAGTTTTTCAAAATCGATCATCATGCGTGTTATCGCCAGCGTGTAAGGGCGGTTTCAGACTAGCGTATTTTTAAGCGCAATTAGCGCTTCGAAAAACCGAACGCGCGTACACGCGCTTATTCCGGCATATTCGCTCGAAACGGTGGGCGCGCGGAGAGGCATCTCTCACAGCTCGCGCTCATACGAGCTTTTATGGGTGAGACCTATAGATAGAACTCTCACTCAGCTCAGACTCAGGACTGAGTTAAAACGAGACAGATTTATGTCAGTACATATTTGTGTCTCATTTTATCTCTGTAGTCTTGACCTTGAGTAGACAGAGTACGAGCTATAGATCTCAGCCTCAGTGCGTCTACGCTCGTTAGAGTTGTGAGTGTGGCAAAGGGCGCACCTATACGCACCTACACGCGCTTAGGGTATGTTTATGCACACGCGGCGCGTTGTGCGCCGCGTTTAACGCAAATGCTTCTGCATGAACGCTCTTATACTTAGCCATATGTTCGAGTTTACCGCGCGACACGACGCATCACGCACCGCGCAACGCCCCGCGTGTCTATAAACGTACCCTTAGAAAAACGAGCTTATACGCGCTGAAAAAACGCTAATCTGAAACCGCACTAATACATACCTGTAAAGTGGATGTGACGGGCGCTAGAGCGATCGGCGTGGAAGGCGACGCCCTGAAGGCTATCCCGGCGAGGAAACCCGCGGGTAGCGCGTATAGCGCGCTGTCTCTGCCGTTTTTACGGCACAGCAGGCATACTACTAGCTGAAATATAAAAAAATAAAAATAAAAACAGTGTGCTTAAGACCGAACGGCAGAAGTGAAAACTTCATTGGCAATCGTAATCAATTTATATACTCTAATTAATCTAATCAATATACTCTAATCAATTTATATATGACAGCTCAGTTCTGTTGTCCCACTTACTCTCACATACTGAGAGTGAGTGAGACAACAGAAAAGCAGCTGACTGTATCTTTCTCGCTCGGGTACACTCGGCGGTCCCGAGTTCACCCGATTGAGCCTTTCACCTCAGAGCGTGACGTTTCAGCCTAACTTACTACCCACGTAAAAATGTGTGTGCGGTGCGCCAAAAGAAGTTTTCACTTCAATAATTTTAACTTCAAATTAAAGTTTTACAATCTCAGATCAAGTACCTATAGATGGTGCATTAATTGTACTCATACTGTTAAAACGAGATAGCTTTATGCAATTAAGCCTATAATAGAAAGTGACGGATGATTTTTTGTCCTTGTAACTGAGGGCAATTTTTTTTTTGGTTGGCAAAATCTATTTGTATGTGAGATTGTGACAAACAACATGAGGCTAGATTAAGTCGTAGGTAAATTTGGTTTGCATTATATGTCACGCGGACCTTAATAACGTATCGCTTCATTCATCAAAATCGGCTTAGTAGTTTAAGCGCTAGACGATCACCTGGTCGGAGAAGGACACTTGGTTTAAAAACTTTTGCCAACGCAAATGGTGTATGGTACGGGAAAAGTCTTCTACTTTATCAACCGATAGACGTTTACCGTTGAACAAAGGTTTTTTTGCATGGACTTCCACGGCACTCGGTCTTTCGCCGTTTGTATCCAGTGGCTCCCTACGACACGCCTGATGTCGTCGGTGTGCCACAACTGCGCTTCCCGGTACAGGGTCGCCACGGGAAATGTACCCGATCCTTATTCCGTGCAGATAGCGCTAATGGTTGTCAACCTGCGGTAGAATAGAATAGAATTTTTTTTTTCATATAAACTTTTACAAGGTGTTTTCGAATAGTCAAATGAATCGGAAATGAAACACCGGTTTGGAATGCTCTTCCTGCCGAGAAGAACCAGCAAGAAACTCGGCGGTTGCTCTTTTACAATACAGTTTACAATATGTACCATGCTATGTATGCAGTGTATGCAGTGTTTCTACAATGAGGGGAAGCTCCAAAAATGTATACTTACGATTCAATACATGTTATGATGGGCAGACAGAGCCCCATTTCCGCCGATGGGACACGTTCACGAGCATGACACATGATCCAGCCGTTGCTTCGCTCAACCATATTTTGCGGCACTACAAGATGTTTTAATAACTAACCCTATAAATTCCGATATATCCGCCGAAGAACAGGCCAAGTTTGAGATGCGAAGGCTTCAATGCCTTCAACGCCTTGGCGGGGGTGAGGATCCTCGGTATGATGGTCCGCAGCACCGTCATCAGGCAACCCACGCCGAACAGCTGGGCGGCACCCTGAAACACAGAGAAAGAAATCACTCATCATCAGCAACCCATCAACGGCTCACTCCTGCAGCCTTAGCATGGGAAGGGGACTATTTATCCACGGGGAAAGGATAAAATGATTCTCCCCTCGCTCAGTTTTATCCACCCATAGAGCATGGGCACAGCGGTGGATATAATATCCACGGTGGATAAAATGGGAGAAAAATTTATCCCCGCAATTATTGCCATTATAAGAAAATCATGGTAGTACTTTGGTAGCATTTGGTAGTAAGAGGTAGAAATGCATAGAATAAGTAAAAATGCCCATGGAACTAGGAGATAGGACTTGGAAATGCCACAAATAGTACTTCAAAATGTATGTTCAAGTGTCAACTAAATGTCGAAAAGTCATTAAAATAAAATTGATTTTGACAATTCCTATTTTTCGTAATTTTGTTTGAACTAAACAAACGTTGTCGGGTTAATTATTTTCAATTTCACCAGTTTTTAGAGTTTACGTGGTTCTGATTTATTATACTTACTTACCTAAAACTTACGAGGAGCGAAAGCTAACATGAGTGCCAAAACGTAAGTAGATACTAGGTATATCCTCACATCACTTCACATCACAAAATGTTGTAGCAAAATCGAAATGTAAACGTATCTAATTTTCTCGACAAATATTTAACTAAGTACACATTCTATTTCATTCAGGTCAAGAAGCAACAAAATAAAGATTAACATGTAGGTCGACCATGACCATAGCAAGACCCTTAGAAGTAAAAAGGGCAGACTCCCAGTGTCAAAAACTAAAAGACTTAATAAGAGCATGGGCTAAACAGGACTGTTGAACAGTGGAAGCAGGTAAGTCCACAACATAATATTACAATTTCATGGTAAAGTCAGTAGGTACACAAAATAAAATATTACAAAAGGTAATCATACAAATATTATATTTTAGCTGAAATAAGAATGGATTAATCTCTGTCTTGTTTGTCTGATACAATTGTCAGCAGCCTGGTTTGATCCACAGTAGATTTGAAGGAGGATTGCTCTTTTCACTTTTTACATCCGAGTTGTCCATTGGAATTCTGCAATACATAAAAATTAAATATATTAGCCTGATTCCCCTGTAAAATATTTGTTTCTATTAATGCTGTACTGTAATATAGATGTCAATTAATGCCTGCTTATTGTCTTTTCAGATTTCCACAAAGATTGAAACTTAAAAGTACTGACTGAAAAGCAGCTCTTGAAATTAGAATTTAGCCTGCATAGTGTTTGCAATGTGTTTATACAAATAAACAATTTTATGATCATGTGTTTTTTTTGTATTCCTTATATTATTTAAATTAACCTGTTAGATATTAACTAGGCTTGCTTTATACTACACTAGCGGCACGCTATGATGGCCGGTTTGACACATTACAATAGTGATGTGGAATGTCAATTTATTCTCGAACAAAAAACAATTAAGTTTTGTTTTTGTACCTGATTAAATAGGTTTAATAAAACAAAAATGTATATGTTTATTTAATTTATTTGAACGAACTGAATATTTGAATGAAAATGAATATACATACTTTATATGCACACAAGAAACATATGAATACAAAAGATACCAAAAAAGGTGCCACAAAAGGCCATAATTAATCAGATTCGTCCATACTACTATTTTCACTGTCGTCACTGCTATCATCACCTACATTAATAATTATATGTTCGTTTTCTATAATATTATCTATTTTCACATCTCTTTCATAATCTTCCCTTATTAATTTAACAGTTCTATTCACAACCTTTTCCCAGTCTCCTTTAGTCACATGTTCACAAGCTTCTTCTAATAATTTTAGCATTTTTTTTGTGGTAAATGGGGGTTCTGTATTGTGTCTTGCAGCATATCCCTTAATTTGAGCCCACACCAACTCAATCGCATTATACTCACAATGGTAAGGCGGTAACCGTATAACTCTGTGCCCATGTTCTAATGCTATTTCGTCAATGACGTATCGGATCTTGGTTGGTTTGTTTTCTTTTAAAAGACGTACTAATTCCGCTTTTAACATATTCATGTTTGCATCTACGCCATTTTTACGAAGCCATGCGACGATATCAGCTTTCTTTTGGGATTGGGCAGGTGGCTTGTCAATTTGCATCGAGTGGTATGGGGCGTTGTCCATAATTATAATAGATGGTTCAGGGAGGCTACACAACATTGAGGTAAACCATTCAGTAAACTTTTCTCCATTCATGTCTTCATGATAGTCTCCAGTGGTTTTTGACGCAAAAGCCATGAGAGAACCTTCGACAAACCCGTTGATGGTTCCGGCGTGACAAATTATAAGTCGCGATCCTTTTCCTACAGGAACTTTGGAAGTAGATGCTGCTGTGTCATCGTTCCAAGAACGGCCTACAGTATGGTTAGCATTAAGCCATGTTTCATCCAAGAACACAACATTTTGCCAATTTTTGATTTCTTTCACTTGCCGTAAAAAAGTATACCTTGCCATCGCTATATCAAATCTTTCCATCAATATTTTGCGTTTGTTACATTTTTTGTATCGAAATCCAATGGTCTTCAAAATCTTCGTTAAAGAACTTTCCCCACCGAAGAATAATCCAGCTTCCTTCAGTGAATGCACCAACTTTTTTCTTGTTGGATACTCCTTCTGTAAATAGTAGCCGTAAACATGTCTTCGGATAGCATCGGCATCAAAGCTATCGATGCCTACGACTGGTTTTGCTCGTTTTCTCTTTTTTGGTGTGTGAAGTTTATTTTCTTCTGTGCCAGTCTCGCCATATTTTTTTTTAGTTATCCGCCTAACAGTTCGTTGTCCAATATTAAGCGCATCAGCTACGCGTTCAACCACTGACGTTATAGGTAAAATTGGCCCTCCATTTTGAGCTTCACGATCGAAATAGTTACGAAGGCGTATTACGAACTCACGTGTCTGACTATTTAGAACAGTTCTCTGCGTACGTTCGGTCATATCGACGAAATCCACAACAAAGGGCTTGAACAGAGTCCAAATTAACGAGCAAGGGTCAACAGTAATGCAGTATCAATATTTGAAATCCAAAGCCAGGTCAAAACTATATCACAATCGCATTGCACTGACAGTTTATACTTTTCGAAGCAACGTCAATTCGAAACTGCTTTGTTTTGCATTGAGCATTGACGCGAGTTTGCCGGAGGTAGTAGTTGTGCTAGCCAGCGATCCTATGTGACGATCGTATTAGATTCCATTTTTAAAAATTTTCAATTTAGAAAACCAAATGCCGAGTTGTGGTATATATCATATAAAAATAAAAATTTTACCTTTTGTATGAAACAGCTGATATTTTTTTGCGATTTCAGAGGTTTGTCCACATAGTGAAAATTGTTCATATTCACAAGTACATTCACCCCTTAAATGGTGCAAACTGATTTTTCTACACTTGTATACATTTTAGAAATCAATTTAATAAATAAATTTTGAGTCCTAAACCTAAAACTACATTCGATAAAATTTATGAATCTCTGCACATCACTATCGTCAATAAAGTAATACAATTATTTCCTTCAAAGTCGTTATCAATTAATACGGAACTTCATGAGCGGACAAACGTCAAACCGGCCATCATAGCGTGCCGCTAGTGTAAGTTTGATAGAAATTAAATTTAAACATTATAGCTAAAAGATAGTATTGACTAATTCTGAAACTCTGATCTATTTACCTACACAAGAGGCTAAAGTGTTTTGCAAATCACATTCTAACAATAGCTTCAGTGACTTGTGTAAGGTATTTGCTGATTATTATTGTTCGAACAACAACCATTCCATGACCCGTGCCTCTGGTAACTACCGGCTGCCAACAGTCTGATAGATATGAGTACCTAACAAAAAATTTAAAGTTATGCTAGCTAGCCACAATATTATGTAAACATACAAATAAGTAAGAATTGAAGTTTGTTTGTAATGACAAAATAATAGCATTTTTACAAAATGCATGCATATGTTATAATTTGGTACTTAGAATATCCATATTTTAAATTTTTGTCTGTGTTCGTTTTTGTTTGGGCTAATTTTGGGAACAGCTGGACCGTTATTGACGGGACTTTCACTGGCAGATAGCTGATGTTATAAGGAGTAACTAAGGCTACTTTTTTAACCTACTTTGAAAAGAAGAGTTGTGTTTTTCTACCTATGTATATCGATATCTCCATGATTTTTAAACCAATTTGCATGAATTTTTTTTAATGGATACAGAAACTTTGCGAGATGGTCCCATAAAAAACTTCGAGTTCTAACTCCTCAATCCTGATGCTGCAGGGTTGTCCACCTAAATTGTGGTTAATAGCTGTTGATTATTATGAATGTATATATAGGTATCTACAATACCTACCAAGCAGACTACATAGTTAAATTCGACCCAATTTTGGGTTCTGTCCAACCCAAGGGGTTCTGTCCAAGCGGACGAAGTCGCGGGCATTAGCTTGTTGTAAATATACCTAGGTACTATTATTATAGTTGCTTATATATAGTATGTTTGCTTAAGATGGTTGTAATTGATGCTTACTTTATACGTGCACTGGATGTCCATCCACAGCATTGATTTAAAGTCCATCCACGGCTTTAAAGTCTCATGGAACTCTTCACATAAATATAAAACAGAATTTCTTCATCCGAAACTGGCGTTGAAATTCGGTGTCGGAAAACTTAAATAGATTAAATACTCTGATCACGTCATGATCGAGGATGTAATTTTCTTTCTTGTTTTTCCGTTTCTGATGCAAAAATGAGGGTCTAGGAGGCTCTAGACATATTTTTTGTTATGAAATGGTATGAAGATAAACTTATACCCACGTCCTATGCACGAGGATAAAATTATCCTTTCAAATGTCAAAAAGGGAGAATTTTATCTCTTTCATTTGAGTCCATGCTCTAGCTGGGGGGAAGTTTATCCACCGTAATGTCAAACAGGGATATACTTCTCCTTTCCCCTGTCGCCATGCTCTAGCAAAGGGAAAAGATAATTTTATGTTTTTCCATTTTATCCCCCGATTTTATCCACTTTTGAGTGGATAAAATCGGGGGATAAATTTTTTATCCCCTGCCCATGCTAAGGCTGCTGCAGGCCTAGCATACACGTCGAAGTGATATCTCGCGAATAGAGAGAGAGATATTGTCGATGTAGACTGATTTCTCGTTTACCTTAACATAAGCACACAACGAGCGACTAATTTCCAGTCGAAGACTTGGCTGTCTCGTGACAGTAGACGTTGACAAACCGGTACACGGTGTAGCCGTTTCACAAAACCATACGATAATCTAATGTTGCAACACCGATTTCGTTCATTCAGAAACCATGGAAATTTACTACTTCCATGTGTGGAACCTTTAAAAATGATGACAAATATCTCTCTTTTAAACTTCAAAATTCGAGAAACTTACGTCGGCATGTTAGAGTTCGTAGAGAAAAATAGAGAAAATAATTTTATCTCTACTTTTGACGTAACGAGACGAATCATGTGTGCAACCATGTTAGTTTCGATAGAGATACAGAGATAATACGAGAAAAGGCGTAGACACAATTTTCTTGCGCGTGCATGCTAGCGTGCGTGCAGAACTTAGGTCTCTTCTCAGAGAAGGGTTATAACTTATAGGCACATAAATGCTGTGTAGACACTAGGAGTCTCTGTCTGGGATATACGTATTCATTACTACAGATACAGCGATGTGTGAGATAAGCGAACGATGCAACGCATTTGCATCTTTAACTCGGTACTTTTACGGCTTAAATCTGTATGTACAACATTCAGAGTACACGTGTATACGTGATTGCGTAGTAATTTAATTGTGTAGGTATGTAGTTGTAGCTGCGAGGCGGCGACATGCGTTCTGTATAGTTCGACGTGGCACACAGCAGTTCTATTGCAGACTTCACACACCTTCGAGAACATTATGGATACCTCTCAAGTGTGAAGGTTTCCTCACGATATTTTCCTTCACCGTTAAAGCATGTGATATTTCATTGCTTAAATGCATATAACTTCATAAAGCCAGAGGTGCGCCGGTGTCGAACCCCCCAAATAGGAAACCACAGTCCCCCGAATAGAGGACCATAGTCCTAACTACTCTGCTATCACTGCTTTGCTTATCATCTTTAAAAAAATAATTGAGGAGCTCATATTACATTGGGACCCTAACTCCTAAACAAGGGAATCGATCCCTAAACATCATTGATTAAAATATTATTATTGATCTATAAACTAATAGGACACTAAAACATTATTATGATCTATGAATACGTTCGAGTTATCTAATAAATAATGTACATATTGAACATAAGTTAGCATTCATATCAGCATCACTTTCCATCAAATAATAAATTATTATTTAAAATTGCATTCCATTCGGTCGATTCGCCACGAATTCGCCGCGCTTTCAAAATGAATTCACTAACGTTACGCTTTGCAACTGATTTAAAAAAAAATGTTTTCATCATACCTATTCGAAAAACGAATATTGGCTTCAGAGGATAGCGGGAGCAAAATTTGATTTTAACCCCATGGGACTTTTCATTTCTCTCTTCTGATTGGTCCGCGTTCGTGCTTTAGCATACTAAAGCACTAAGGCGGACCAATCAGGAGAGAGAATTCAAAAATGTGTCGAAATTCAAAAATGTTTGAGAAGCTGTTGTCTTCGATAAGTCGCGTGATCAAGTTTGTCGATTAGATATATACGCCCATACTTCCAACATAAATATTAATGTTTAATTATTTCATAAAAATTTATTTGTGTTTTATTTAAACTTTCAATATACGTATTGGTAATGTCTATACTCTATACAAAGTAGGTTGATACTCCTAGCTTTTTCTCATAGGTAATGATGAAAAATAGTGTGTGTCATTCGGGCCAAAAATTTTTGTTCTCGGACGGCGTATATTGAATTCCTCGCGTAAAAAAATTCCTTTGGCCCCATATAACACAAATAACTATTTCGAGGTTCTCAGTTTCATGCGTAATTTTTTGGCTTTGTGGCTTCAAATCCGGAATCCAAAAACCGATTTTTGTAGCTTCCAATCTCGAACCCAAAGACCGATTTTTTTGGCTTCAAATCCCGAATCCAAAGACCGATTTTTGTGGCTTCAAACCCCAAATCCATAGACCACTAAGCAGGAGCTAATTAATGGAGTTTTTAACATTAAACATGTATCAGACCTACCATAAACCTACCATACCTATAGCGCTAGCAGGGAGAGGTGAAGTTTGTCGTGGGTTTTTAAATGAGAACATGCCAGTGACGCCTTGTTACGATTAATTTATGACACTGTGGAAATCCACATAAACACCACCCCAGAACACGCAATTTATCCTCGTTACTTAGAGGCATAATATATTTTTATATCACGTTAAATTATGGAAATATCCTCAACAATTAAATTGTACGTATAACAAAATATAATAGCAAACCCATACAAATAGTTTATTGTCCTCAAGTTCCCGTGTCTTCATAATAATTATAACGTTATATTTTTCCTACTTCTTTATCTCTTGCGTAATTACTTTGTTATTGTAGGCACATAACTCTAGAACGTCCAGACTCTACACACCTTTGAGAACATTATGGAGATCTCTCAGATATATGCAAGTCTCCTCACGATGTTTTCCTTCACCGTTAAAGCAAATAATATTTAATTTTTTATAACGAACATAACTGCAAAAAGTCAGTAATACGCGATTGGGATCGATCCCCCAATCGTAAGCTATTCAAAGTAAAATATTCCATAAAACTTACCCTAAATATGTAGTTCATGCAAGGTCCTTTATGAGGGCACGCCGAACTTTTGCCCTCAACACCTTTTACTGGCTTCCCAACTTCCTTGGACACTCTTGGGGGTGTAAAGAACCTAAGAATGCAAAAGATTTAACTTATATTATGCCTGATTGTATGTATTATCATGGAATCAGCACTTAGCTAGTATGGTGAACTATGGCCTGCACCCTTCTCATTTGAGAAAAGACCCAGTAGAGGGACAGCGTCGATGGGTAGTTATGGATGGATGTTCTATATCTATAGAAACCAAAAATTTGTTTAATCATACAAGGTTAGTTTTAAAATGCCAACAACCATCAGGCAAAAAAAGAGCAACAGGCAATTTCTTTTGTACATAATTGTAAGGTCTAAACTTTTCTTCAAAGACTTTTTGCCAAACTTAATACGAAGTGCCAAAAATAAGCTTCGAAGTTTTTATTTTTTCACCCGACTGCGCGACGCAAAGAAGTGGTAATGTGTTTATCAGACTGATACGATGTACGAATATACATATATTCGTTTGTTCCTTTGTGGCACTCTGGAGACCAAACGCGTGGGCCGATTTTGATAAGTCGCACGCACGTCGATAGCCATTCCAGCGTGAGTGTCAACGAGAACGTAAAAATTTTAAAAATTCAAAATGGCGGATTTTGGACGCCTCATTTGTGGGGATCAAAAATTTTTTTTCTTCAAATCCTAATGAGTGGGGGGTATCAAATTAAAGGGTTTGAAAAGGTGATTACGAAAATATATTTTTCATTTTTTTTCTCATACACTTGTTAATTGATATTCTTTAAAGCAGTCGGGTTTTTTATTATGTTTTAATATTTTGCTTTTGTTTGTGTATCAGTAGTAAAAGAATATTAGTTTGTTTTTATATCAATTGGTCTAGGAAGCGGAAAGCTAATAATGATATTTTGCTTATCTATACTAATATTACAAAGCTGAAGAGTTTGTTTGTTTGTTTGCTTGAACGCGCTAATCTCAGGAACTACTGGTCCGATTTGAAAAATCTTTCAGTGTTAGATAGCCCATTTATCGAGGAAGGCTATAGGCTATATATCATACCGCTAAGACCAATAGAAGCGGAGCACCAATGAAGAATGTTTCAAAATCGGGGGTTTTTTTGCGTTTTGAGAGCTTCCGCTGCTTAAACGGTTAAAGTTTCGCAAAAATCATGTATGACAGAATTGTTCCCCTTTAAAAGTTCTAAAAAAAGTCCGCGACAACATAATGTCTATCTTTTAAGGTTGGCTCACTATAAACTTAAGGTTGGCTCACTATAAACTTTTTTATGCTAACCAAATTTGTTTTTGTTCCAAAATAATGCATTATTTGCGAAGGTGTTTTTATATTAACCCACCAAATAAATAACATTGATCATTCTTGCAGCGGGAAAATTTATCTTTTTATAAACTCATAGAAAATCAGAAATTCTACGCGGACGAAGTCGCGGGCGACCACTAGTATAGTTAATAATTATAGGAGGGAGTAATCTGGAATACCCCTCTTGCAAAAATTATGAGTAATGCATTGTATGATTGTACTCAGTCCAAACTCCAAACCCTTTCGCAGTGCAATGAAAGAGTTTAGCAACATTTTCATTGTTCTTTCGTTCTCTCCGTCTGTCCGGGGTCTTCCGCGTAGGCCTTCACAGGCCTCGGGGTAACTGTTCGGGGCGATGGCCCCCTACAGTGGTCTCAACGCCGCCTGCAACTACAGGCGGGGCACTGGGTGGGACCGGTTGGTCCTTGATGTCATATCCGGGGGTGTCAAGTCCGGTGGTATCCTGTCGCAGTGCGATCGAGCCCGCGTAGTGTCGCGGGCGATCTGCGGACTGCGGCAGGGTGGTATGTCCGTGGTGGGCTTCGCCCGCCGCTCAGCGAGGTCGAGCCCGCCGGTAGCGTACCGGTGAGCGCCCATCAGCCAGCGGCGAGGAAGTGGTCGTGTCCTATGGAGCTAGGTCACGTGGCAGGCCTCTTATGTCCGGCGGTCGTCGATGGTATGGCGCGATGCCATGCAGATGCTGGGATCGCGCTCCGTCGGCGCGTGCAAACATAAAGGCACTCAGGCGGCGAATAAAGTCGTCCAGGTTCTCCATGCGCAGGTCTCTGGAGATGACCTGATTCCGTACGAAGCGAGGTGCTCCGGAGATGGTGCGGAGCGACAGCGACTGCTGTGCTCGCAGCGACTTGCGGTCTTTCTCGCTTGTGAGAGCGTACCACGCGGGTGCCGCGTAGGTGAGTCGCGTGCGAACGTACGCCTTGTAGACGCACAGCTTCGTACGGAGAGGCAGGTGAGACGCCAGCACGGGTCGGAGGAGGTTCCGTGCGGCGCGCGTCTGGGCGACCACATTCTTGACATGGGGCCGCATCGAGAGGGTCCTATCGATGGTCACGCCGAGGTACTTGGCCTTCGGCGACCACTCGACGGTCTCGCCCATGAGCGTCATCGGGGGCGGCAGTAGTCGCGCCCGCCCGATGGAAATCGCCTGAGTTTTCGCCATGTTGACCTTGAGTTCTCTCCGAAAAATATTCGACGACAGTCATTCAACTCTAACAAATCTCCCGAGCGCGTTATTGTTTGCAAACATGTATTACCAGCGACATCTACCGAGCTTCTTTAACATTAATAAATCTGTTGTTATTGTATTACGTTTATATTTGGTTGCAACCTGTTTTGTGTACCTTTTCAATAAATAAATTAATTAATTAATTAATTAATTAATTAATACATCTTACTAATATTATAAATGCGAAAGTTTGTGAGGATGTATGGATGGATGTTTGTTTCTCTTAAACCCCACAACTAATGAACCGATTTGGCTGAAATTTGGAATGGAGATAGCTCATACCCATGAATAGGCTACTTATTATCCCGGAAAAATACGGAATTCCCGCGGGAATTAAAAAACCTTTTACTACTACATAATATTATACGTTATAGAAAGGCACCAGCTCCTCTCTTACCAGAAAAATCGGATCAGGTTTCCAAAGAAATACAAGCTTAATTTGGTCACTTCCTTGTAAAAATCGGGATTGTATATAGTTATTCAATGCAGGAAAAATTCAAACGTTTTCCTGGGCGAGAGGCAGTTCTTACGTATACATTATTGATTACTATTGAAAGGCACCTCTTTTGCCAAATAATAACGGATCGGGTTTCCTTAGAAACATATTAATTAGGTATTAGTCAATGCAGGAAATATTCAAACGGTTTCCCAGGCGACAGTTTGAATTTAGGCTTATAAATAATGCTCTGTTTTAGCAAATCCGTGAGATTCTGGATGCTTTGTTTGATCAACCGATAGATGCCCACTGCTAAACTAAGGTCTCTTGCATGGATTTCCACAGGCCTCGGTTTTGGGCCGCCTGTATGCCGAGGCTGCCTGCGGCTCATGATATACTTACCAGAACAAAGGCGTCCGTTGGCTGTTCTCTCTCTCCAGCCGCATAAGATAGAACAAGGTAGAGCTGCCGAGCATGAATATGAGAGTTTCGCGACCGACGGACCGCCGCAACCAACCCGTGTACTCCAATGTGCGAGCCCAGTATTCAAACACCTGTAATAAGGTTGTTCTGTTTATTCAAAAGACTTGGTTTTCTAGTAGTTACTCTTCTTTGTTAACCGGTTAGAAATATATCAAGATAGAATGACAATGTGGGGGTGGGGATATATGTGTTTTAATCAAAATAAGGATGCAGTGAGCACCCAAATAATGATTCATTATTTAATAATTATTTAACCAAGGCAAAAGACGTAAAACTAATTTCATATAAAAACCGAACTAATTTAAATACTTTGTTTTGTATAAATCATATTCGTAGATGCCTCCAAAAACATTCAGGTACAATTCTTTAAAAAATTCCCAGTTCAAAACTATTTTTTTTCTTACGCCAAATTAGGAATGTTAATAGTCATGTAAAATCACTTGAAACTTTGTTACAGTAAAGCTTTTATATATACAGATACACTAGTTTTTGTTTTATTTAAAAATACCAAGTAGTTATGATTTAACATGCATTCAAAGTTCGCATAAATATCGAGTCCTGCTAACAGTCACGTAACTGCGTGTGACGTCGTTTTCCTAGTGTCGTGCAGTGTTTTGTTTTTTTTTCATCGCTTCCAGTTGAAACGCAAGCACAGAATACCTAATAACGCCATACGAAAGAGCGGGAACGGGCTGAGCGATTGTTGTACTACGAGTATGACTTCACGCGCATTGAAGGCGGGTCGTCGCGCGCTCACTTTAAAATTCTATATCTTAGAAACTAAATGATATATCAAAACTTTCATGAGTATGTTTTGTTTTCAACAGAGATTACAGAAAGCTATATTCAGAATAAGTTAAAAAGTAAACATTCTTATTTGTGGCTCTAGAAGGCATGACTATCAGCACCGCGATTCAGAACCTTAGGATGAATAATAATCAATCGATTCGGTTTGTTATCGTACGATAAGATGATATCGACAGAGAAGTTGTCGAAATCGAATCGAACCGACGTAGATATCGTTCGATATCTTCTATCAAACGCTATTCACAACAACCTTATCGAATAAGATTTTCCGAAGGTCCGATAATTTTAGTTGGTTACTTATCGAAAGGTACAGGGCATCCGGTATCCTTTTGTTTACGTACTATGTTTACTGGTTTTTCGTATAAAATGATTATGATGAATGATTTTGGTATGTAAATGTTTACTTATCATATTGTACGTATTTTAACATTAAAAAAACATATTAAGTACACCACAACAAAATAAAATAAGAACCCAGAGCGATGAAACATGAACTTAGCGCCATCTATCGACGAGGCTGAAAATTGGCCATCAATAATTTAACAAGTTATATTTAAATAATTACTTCAATGACCTTCGAAAATGATTAAAATCTATTTATTTAGTGCTAACATTTATTACACACATTGCAGTGCACAATTTAATAACAAGTGAAATTTTGGTAAAACAACAAACTTCGTAAATCTACATGTAATTTAATATATCTTGTCGATACCAATAACGAAGCCGATTCCGTAGTCGACGTCGAATCAAATTCTCTAACCAAACGTTCTGAATCGCACGACAAAAAATTTTTGATACGAGATCGATATCTAATCGTATCGAAACGGGAAGTTATCGAAATGTTCTGAATCGGGGTGAGGAACGCTTATTGCTTACTACCGAGAGGAAGTGTTTTGGAGCCTGACCAAGGATTTAATCCGGGATAGCATTGTTTCTGACAAAATGATATTATACATGCTGAATGGTTGTTTTCCATATTTTGATTGGATCGTAACTGCTTACCAAATTAACGAAAAGGTTGACAACCATAACTCTTCTATAAGGTGGTTCAAAGTAAACGGCCAGCCCACTGACAGTACAAGGAAGTAGAACTGTTGTGTAGTAGTGGAACTGACTAAAGAAGAGTTTCCTGTAAACAAAATTATAACTTTGAAGCCTCAATAGCCTAACAGTTAAACTCTTCGACTGAAATCCAAAAGGTCGGCAATTTGGTCTCCACCCATTGCATTATTGTCGTAACCACTCTTAACACAATTTTTTCACTTATTTGGAGAGGGGAGGAAAATTTAAAGTCCAGTCAAATTCAATGTGTCTTTCTTTAAAAAAAAAAAATTATTTTTATCTGTAAAATACCACCAAAAAAGCCAAATTGATGCATGCGATGAAAAATGACAGTTTTGTATAGACAAAATGCGAATCAATGCGCTCAGATATGGTTCCAGCCTCAGGCATTAACCATCCATAACGTCAATGTTTAAGCAAGTGATATTTGATTGCTTAAAATGTACATCCACTATAGAGATCAATCTTTGAGTATATACTCAAAGAAATCAATAGATTAGTGTCCGCACCATGAAAGAAGTCCCGTAGAGACGGCGCTAGTAGTCATATGTTTATGCAATTATTGTATGTAAAATCTATTATTTCCACTTATTGCAGCGGGACTTCTTTCGTGGCGCGGACTCTCGTATTAACTCAATAACACAAACTAGTACCTGTCAACTTCAAGTTAGCTGTCGACGACCATTCCAAAATGACGTCATACTGTACAGTAACACAAAGACGTCATACTTACCTAAATATACAATTTAATGTCACAAAAGAGCTGCCAACTGTCAAGCCAAATATTCCAGATTTTAAATATAGCTTAAATTGCTCTATCATCTCCTTTTTGCCAAGTTTTTTACCTCTCATTAGTATTTGTATCTGAAAAAGAAAATGATGTTCAAAACATTGTATCAGTAATTAATTTACGAGTGAAATTTGAGACTTTTTGACAATTTTTTAACAATTCAATACATGTTAAGATGGGCAGACAGAAAGTAGCCTCATTCATGCTGGTGGCACCCGTTCACGAGCATGACGCGTGATCCAGCCGTTGCTTCGCTCAACCATATTTGAGGGAACTTAGGCTAGCCATGTTAAGGCATCGAATTGAATACTAATTCACGTACTCATTTTAAGACATGACGTGACATATAAAGTTCTGGTGCCACTGCATTGTGTGGCATTTTTATTAGACCTGTCAATTCAGCTTGTTGATATTTACACCAATGCATTTTATCTGTTTTCAAAAAATTTACAATCTATTGATAGGTTTTATTAAGTCACTAGCTGATGCCTGCGAATTCCGATGGATTTAGTTTTTAAAATCCATTGGGAACTCTTTGATTTTCCAGGATAAAAAGTAGCCTATTGTCACTCTCCAGGTCCTCAACTATACCCATGCAAAAAATCACATTGATCCATAGCTCTGTTGGGCGCGATTGAAGGACAAACCAACAAACAAACACACTTTCACATTTATAATATTAGTATGATTTATTATGTTTCCTATATTTAAAGACTAATAAAATTAACAAATTATCAAGAAATATAATAATAATAATCTATTTATTATCTTATCACAATAATTACAATTAGCATAATATCAGGAGTTGGTAGTCTTAATCCAACAGATATGAAAACATTTTTTAAAAGCAATTACTTATAACTTTCTGATGTTTCTTTTTATGAATATATTACATTTAAGATTAAGCCATTGTTGTAATGTTACCAGATTTTTAACCGACTTCAAAAAAGGAGGAGGTTCTCAATTTGTCTGAATCTTTTTTTAAATGTATATTCACCGATTACTCAAAGATGACTGAACTGATTTGAAAAATTCTTTTATTTGTTTCAAAGGGTATACTTCCCATATAAATTTTATCGAAATCGGTTGAGCGCTTTTTAAAATATCAACAATAAACTATATACTTTGTATAGTGGTGCAGGAGTTTGAAGTCAGTTTTTTAAAAAGAATTTTTTATATTAATTATCATAGATTAATTGGTTGTTGATATGCCAATACTAGCATGATTTTTCTACCCATCATACGCTGTCTACCAGCATGGGATTGAATAGCCATTTTTAAACGACACAATCCGTCAATAAATTATATTAAGCCCTTTTACTTTTATTTGACTAACAAAATAATTTGTTTTAACTAAGCAATCTTTGTCTGACATAGAGATGTGCTATCTAACTAAAGTAAAGGTTTAAAAAAAATAAAAATGTGAAATTATATTCAAAATTTTTATCAACTGCCATCATCTGATTTGTTAGCTGACATAGCTCTTACAAAACATCTGCTGCAGAAACAGTGGGAAATGAGTTGCAAGCAGCTATCATGCATGTTATGTTCATGTACCATGTAACTGTAACATTGGTTTTAACATTGCAATTCCTGAAGCTTAAGCTGGAGAGTGGAGACTGACTTGTATAACATTTTGGTTTAATGTATGGAGTTTTTGTAACTCTAAGGACTGACTAACTAAAGACTGACTTGTTACTTTAGTCTGAAATATAAATATATGTATTAAATCTTCTCTGTCATTAGTTAATCTCTCTGGCTAGATCACCTACCACTACCTACCTGTTCACACTCTAAAAGTGCGACAATAGTTTTTTTTTTATTGCGGGATAGGCTTGCGCTTGACGACAATCAATGCTGGACAGCACTGATGAGGTCTAGGTTGGAGCGCGCTTGCCTAGAAAATGCCTATTCACTCTTGCCTTGAAGGTACTTGGAGGTTATACGTGGCCGGAAACACAGATGTTGGAAGTGCGTTCCACAGCTTAGCGGTTCGATTCAGAAACGTTGAACTGAAGCGTTTTGTGCGGGCAGGTTGGATTTCAACCACGTAAGGATGCCAACGCTCACGATTTCTCAAAGTTCTGTGGTAAAACGGTGAAGGGGGCACAAGGTTGTGAAGTTCTTGAGCGCACTCTCCAAAGTATATCCGATAGAAGACCGATAGAGAGGCAACATTGCGACGGTGCTGCAGACTGAGCATTTTTGCCTGCGTTAGTGACTGATCACCTATAATTCGGCGGACACAGCGATCTACAGAGTCTAATGCATCGAGTTGGTACTTGGCAGAGCCGTCCCAGAGGTGGCAGCAGTACTCCATGGCCGAGCGCACCTGAGCCTGATAGAGAGTCAGGCGCTGCTCAGACCTTGTTCAGGATACCAAGTTTTTTGGCTGCTGTTTTTGCCTTTGACTTGATGCATTTCCCGAAATTGAGGTTGGGCGAGATGTCTATGCCCAGGAGCTTAATATGGTCACTAATCGGTATGGACACACTTTGGAAAGTTGGAGTCAAGGTAAAGGGACTCCTTTTGGCAGTGAATAAACACGCTTGAGTTTTGGTGGCATTAAACTGCTGCTATTAAAGTCACAAGTAGATTTTAGCAATTCTTCATAAAAAGTCAAAGGTCATAAAAAACAGGAATCAAAGAATAACTTACAAGATAAACCATTGCATAGAACTTATAACTTCCTTTTATACAACTGACGAGCATAGTACTGGTAGCATCACTACATTTATATGTCCATGGGTGAATTAAAGTGTGGCATTCGCAGGCGCTGCAGGCCTTTTCGAACCAGTGCTTGCTTGCTTCGACCATTTTAAAGAATTCAACTTTTCTGGCAATAAATAACTACTGCGCGTCCTTTCGAAATGTACAAAGTACAATCGTTCTTTATTTATCGGGCACTAATCCGTTTCTGTTTATAATTTATATTAAATATCATTCGGTCAATAAGAACCGCCAAGCCAGAAAACCAATCGCAAACTGTCCTGATAAAGACTACAGTCTGAATATATTGGTGTATGACCGACGACCGTAACTTGTAAACTCTTCACTGGTTTGCCTTAGGCCTTAGGCGATTGGGAATATCACAATAAACCACTAACATTCAAATTCAAAAGATTTCCTCATTCCCTAAGTATTAAAATACTAGTACAAATATATATATATCCTTCTCTATGGTACAAATACACGTTGAACTGTATTAAATTCATGAAGGTACCAAATACATGATTAAATTATTAACCAAATTCCGTGGAAATCTGCCAAGTTAAAGCTACGTTTACACGCTTGGCAAGTCTCGACAAGTGTCCACAAATACAAGCGTGTGAACGGGGTGTTTGGCTTGGCTTGCGACGGCTTGCGTGAGCTTGTCGCCGATCCGGGCTTATGTCGGTTTTTGAACACAGATCAAAAGAAGCTTGCTGCAAGCGCTTGCGACGTATTTACACGTTGGTGCGTGTTTAGTGTCGCTCATGAGCTCGCGCCGAACGGGTGTTTTTACGCTGCGTTGTAAACGACGGCGTATTTATCACCAGCTGATGCCTGCGGCTTCGTCCGCGTGGATTTGGTTTTTAAAATCCCGCGGGAACTCGGGATTTTCCGGGATGCCTATGTCACCCTCCAGGTTCTCAACTATACCTATCCAAAAAATCACGTCAATCCGTAGCTTTGTTGCAGCGTGATTAACGGACAAACCAACAATCAAACACACGACGACGGTAAAGGCAATCTAATTAAATTTTAGAACATAAAAGCTACTATTGTGACAGAAATATGATAGTCAGATATATTCCCTAGTGGACTTTTTTGTAGAGAATAATGAGTAATTTAATCATGTAGTATATAATTTTTATTTTTCATCAATAGTTTTCTCAGCACACGCCAAATAATGCATTTTATAGGCAAAATTTTGCTACCTTTGGTTGCATTTTTTGAAAATAAATTATAGCCTATGTTACTTCCTGATAACTTAGCTTTCTATTGGTGAAAAAAATGGTTAAAATCGGTCCAGTAGTTACAGAGCCTATTCGGTACAAACAAACAAACAAAAAAATCTTTCCTCTTTGTAATATTAGTATAGATAGATCAGTAGTTAGTCAAACGTCGAAACTATGGCCTTTCTTGAGGTTTAGTGTTCAAAGTGAACCATGCATATGGAATCCAAAGGACGTAAACCACAAAGATAAAAAGAAAGTCTACGTCTACATCTTCCATCACTTCTGTTGTTGTATGCACAGTTTGCCTGTCCGTAACACACTACACACTCGCAAGCGTGTAAATGGCATCCAAGCGTTTGTAAAGGCTTGGAGCTTGTGGATGTTTGCCAAGCCTTAGCACGCATGTAAACGTAGCATAAAGTTTTTTGATTTGATTTCAATGCACAGATTACAAGGTACTATGGCACTGTCATTATGTCAAAGTCATGAAGAGTGTAGGCATGGAACTATGAATTACGACTACGGTAGGTAAAACATGGAACTAGGAATTACGACTACGTAGTTTTCCTAGTTCCATGATGTTTATGGTACACCAAAGAATGTAATAAATTCTGCTTCCATGGTAAAACTTCATGGTTCGTCCACAAAAAAAACTCTCATGAAATTGTTAAGGCCAGCCTACACTAGCGGCACGCTATGATGGCCGGTTTGACACATTACAATAGTGATGTGGAATGTCAATTTATTCTCGAACAAAAAACAATTAAGTTTTGTTTTTGTACCTGATTAAATAGGTTTAATAAAACAAAAATGTATATGTTTATTTAATTTATTTGAACGAACTGAATATTTGAATGAAAATGAATATACATACTTTATATGCACACAAGAAACATATGAATACAAAAGATACCAAAAAAGGTGCCACAAAAGGCCATAATTAATCAGATTCGTCCATACTACTATTTTCACTGTCGTCACTGCTATCATCACCTACATTAATAATTATATGTTCGTTTTCTATAATATTATCTATTTTCACATCTCTTTCATAATCTTCCCTTATTAATTTAACAGTTCTATTCACAACCTTTTCCCAGTCTCCTTTAGTCACATGTTCACAAGCTTCTTCTAATAATTTTAGCATTTTTTTTGTGGTAAATGGGGGTTCTGTATTGTGTCTTGCAGCATATCCCTTAATTTGAGCCCACACCAACTCAATCGCATTATACTCACAATGGTAAGGCGGTAACCGTATAACTCTGTGCCCATGTTCTAATGCTATTTCGTCAATGACGTATCGGATCTTGGTTGGTTTGTTTTCTTTTAAAAGACGTACTAATTCCGCTTTTAACATATTCATGTTTGCATCTACGCCATTTTTACGAAGCCATGCGACGATATCAGCTTTCTTTTGGGATTGGGCAGGTGGCTTGTCAATTTGCATCGAGTGGTATGGGGCGTTGTCCATAATTATAATAGATGGTTCAGGGAGGCTACACAACATTGAGGTAAACCATTCAGTAAACTTTTCTCCATTCATGTCTTCATGATAGTCTCCAGTGGTTTTTGACGCAAAAGCCATGAGAGAACCTTCGACAAACCCGTTGATGGTTCCGGCGTGACAAATTATAAGTCGCGATCCTTTTCCTACAGGAACTTTGGAAGTAGATGCTGCTGTGTCATCGTTCCAAGAACGGCCTACAGTATGGTTAGCATTAAGCCATGTTTCATCCAAGAACACAACATTTTGCCAATTTTTGATTTCTTTCACTTGCCGTAAAAAAGTATACCTTGCCATCGCTATATCAAATCTTTCCATCAATATTTTGCGTTTGTTACATTTTTTGTATCGAAATCCAATGGTCTTCAAAATCTTCGTTAAAGAACTTTCCCCACCGAAGAATAATCCAGCTTCCTTCAGTGAATGCACCAACTTTTTTCTTGTTGGATACTCCTTCTGTAAATAGTAGCCGTAAACATGTCTTCGGATAGCATCGGCATCAAAGCTATCGATGCCTACGACTGGTTTTGCTCGTTTTCTCTTTTTTGGTGTGTGAAGTTTATTTTCTTCTGTGCCAGTCTCGCCATATTTTTTTTTAGTTATCCGTCTAACAGTTCGTTGTCCAATATTAAGCGCATCAGCTACGCGTTCAACCACTGACGTTATAGGTAAAATTGGCCCTCCATTTTGAGCTTCACGATCGAAATAGTTACGAAGGCGTATTACGAACTCACGTGTCTGACTATTTAGAACAGTTCTCTGCGTACGTTCGGTCATATCGACGAAATCCACAACAAAGGGCTTGAACAGAGTCCAAATTAACGAGCAAGGGTCAACAGTAATGCAGTATCAATATTTGAAATCCAAAGCCAGGTCAAAACTATATCACAATCGCATTGCACTGACAGTTTATACTTTTCGAAGCAACGTCAATTCGAAACTGCTTTGTTTTGCATTGAGCATTGACGCGAGTTTGCCGGAGGTAGTAGTTGTGCTAGCCAGCGATCCTATGTGACGATCGTATTAGATTCCATTTTTAAAAATTTTCAATTTAGAAAACCAAATGCCGAGTTGTGGTATATATCATATAAAAATAAAAATTTTACCTTTTGTATGAAACAGCTGATATTTTTTTGCGATTTCAGAGGTTTGTCCACATAGTGAAAATTGTTCATATTCACAAGTACATTCACCCCTTAAATGGTGCAAACTGATTTTTCTACACTTGTATACATTTTAGAAATCAATTTAATAAATAAATTTTGAGTCCTAAACCTAAAACTACATTCGATAAAATTTATGAATCTCTGCACATCACTATCGTCAATAAAGTAATACAATTATTTCCTTCAAAGTCGTTATCAATTAATACGGAACTTCATGAGCGGACAAACGTCAAACCGGCCATCATAGCGTGCCGCTAGTTTAGGTTACGGGTGCTGGACTAGTACTTTAAGGCGAATAGCATTAGCTTAAGGGCTTATTGACATTATGTTTTCATGCTCCTGAAAAACCCGCACCACGTCAAATAAAAAATAATGTTATTCAAAAAAACATGCTTTTACTAATCCTCATCATTAGCAACCCATAAACGGCTCACTACTGAGCGCAGGTCTCCTCTCAGAGAAGGGTTATAGGCCATAGTCCACCACGCTGGCCCAATGCGAATTGGCAGACTTCACACACCTTCAAGAACAATTAATTGCTTAAACACACTTGACTCCGAAAGTCAGAGGTACCTACCTACTTACCTAGAGGCGTACCTACTTACTTTTACTAATATAAGTATTCAATTAATATTATTTTCATAAAAGCCATGTAAGTAGGTAGGTACTTAAGGTAAATTATATAAATATTTTATGTCTGCGTGTAACTTGGCCATAATTAGATATTCCTCAGTATATTTTTATAAATAGGTAGCGCAGGCCACATTGTGACCGAACTGAAATGAAACTATTTTCGTATCGCTTCGCTCATGTCGCTACCGCGTGTTTTCAAACTTACTTCGGATCACACCGCGAACTATATAGCTAATTTAAATATAAAGTTTAAAGGGCTTAGTTTAGTTCTGTAGTTCGTGGATGTGCAAACTTTCCGAAGAATGAAAACATGCGGTTGTAACATTAGCGACGTAAAACCAACTTAGTTTCGTTTCAATCGACGACGACTTCGTTCACGACTTCGGGTAAATAAAATTACCCGTAGACCTATGACGTTAGGGATTATAGTTCGATGAAGTGTAAATATCGATAATAATATAGAAGGTAGGTAAAGGCCAAAATATATCAAATAAAATAGAGTAGGTAATTAGTAATTACTCACACAGCTAAGGCAGCATAGAGGAAACCAAAACATGAAATTACCCCTCAAACACGCTCGAATCATCATTGAAAAAGCTTCCAAACAACTATCAGTCCAAGGATGAATGACTTTTTCACACCCATATTGACAAATACCAGATGTATCCAGTAAGAACTTACTAACTTCAACCATTTCAATTACTATCAAACAAGATATTAAAACGTACTCGTAAAATAGATTAAATTTAGTACGTAGGTATATACGATTATAATTAATAGTAAAAAATTAAAAAAATAAACCGTACTATCTCTTTACAAATCAAACCATTACTGAAACATTCTTGGTAATTTATATATTGAGACAGTTTGAGACCTATTGTTCCATCGCGGGTTCATAAGGTCAGTCTATGTAAATTGTATTAATTTCTCATTCATTTTAATTTAAGGGCTTTGTTCATTACAATCGATTACACATTATTCATTAATCACTTCTTAGGACATACATGGGTACAAGTAAGTTTTTATTAATCAACATTTTAGTAATCCAGTCATTTAACGTAAGAAGGAGGGTCAACCTCGGAATGAGAGATAATGCTGTAAACTCGTTTAAACTAAAATTTTAAAAAAATTATGTCTGTCATATCTCGCTTCCTATGGTTTCAATGCCATCTGCAGCAAATATTATAAATATTTTTAGTTGTTTTCTAGGAAGAGGGCATTGCTAAGTGCATTGAGTCAGTCCGAACGCACGTCAAGTGGAGCGAACTACAAAGGGGGTAGTGCAGAAATAATACCTACTTACACTTCTAATATGATTAATTTGCATTGTTTATTCATTATTACATCTTTTTTTTTCAATACCCCGCTTGAAATAACCTTGGCTGAAGGTAAACACGTCTTAAGTGTGAGAACTTCCCTGTAGTCTAAAGTCTCGTGTCCGGTTCGCTTACTTTGTAGGGCTAATTCCTGGACTCGAGGAGTTGGATGCCAAAAACTTTTCCTCTTAGGTTCTCCGACCTATCCCTTCTTCTGCTGTGCTATTTATCGAGGCAAGGAGAAGTAACTCAGAACTCTACGCCGTGCGAGAGCGTTTGAAGGATCTTTCGGCCCATGTTGCACTGAAACTGCTTTTGTGAAACTGTTTTACCCTCAGGATTTAGGGCATCGTCAAAGGACGCAATACTACCTGGATGCAACTAGTTGGGGAGTCTTTAGCATTTTCCTTGAGTTCAGCGATTACACCAAATAGCCCAATTGAAAACTAATTATTTTAAGGAATGAATAGTAGCGGAAGTTATTTGAATAACACCTATATAATCTAACAAGTTAGTTAATGTTCGTATAATAAATACAAGCTGCATAATCTAATGGCTAAGCCGTTCCAAAGCTTAGCACTATAAAAACTAAAAAGTTCAGACGGACATACAAAAATGTAAAAGACGTCATGCGTGGCAGAGCTTTATAAACATTTTTGTTTTCGAATAAATATTAAAAAGGTACCTACTACACCTACCTACCTAACCTACTACAGTTGCAAACCTATAAGTGCCGCCTAAAATAATATGCAGGCGCCTTAATATTAGATACTATTATAGCGTTTACAACAGAAAATATTCAGATCCTAATTTAATTAATAATATTGTGTATGGATTGTGTGTATTTGTAATATTTTATGTGTTAATTTTTACCTATCAAAATACAATTTTTTCTTCCAGATTCCAGACTTTTTATTGTATATATAGCAAATGCGAACGCAACCTTTGCAAGTGAAAAGAGTAAAGTTCTAGAATTCGCCGCTAATGTAGATTGTCGCTGCAGTCGGTAAATGGACGTTTGATGTGGTGTTTGTCAAGATTGTGCTATTGTGTGTTTACAGTGATTTTTATCCCGTTACTATAATCCGGATTGAAGTTAACGCTTATAAGGAGTAGATGAAGGTACGTATTGTGTTAAAAATAATATATTTCGCATCAAAATTAATTGGAAAAGTCTATTGTGATTTGGCGCTTGGAGTCCGTCAACTGTGCGTCGACCCATCTCTTTCATGTCAGCTGTATACAAAGATCATACGCATTTACGTTTTTTTCGACAATATAATGAATTAAATCTGTAGTTTTTTCGTCAAATAGGCCTCGTGTAGTTGTTAGAAGCGTATGGTGACTATTAATTCCTTTCAATCTCTAGGTTTACCTCCCGAACGTCGGAGGTTATGGAACGATCCCGTTGTCCATATTTCTCGGGCGAAGATAATCCTTTATCAGACAAAATCTTTTTAACACCCCTAATGAACCTGCGCGGTGGTAAAAAGGTATATTATAGTGTAAAATAGTCTTATATTTAGTGTAAAAATACATAGTTCCTATCCATCTAGTGTTTTGGTGCATAAGTGTAGTTTATATGATGTGAAGATATTCATGTGATGTCGATTTGAAGCAATTAAAATGCATAGAGTCATTCGTGGAGCGGTTTAGAGTTGACTGTAGGCATCTAATGTGTTCACTACAAAGCTCAATGTCAGATGTTGTCTTATAGTGACACTGGCCCCAATTTTAACTGTAGTGCCACAAGATTAAATAACAATCTAACATGCAGTTAATTTACTGTATTAGGTATTTAATATATTTTAATGTGGCAAACATCCAAATGATAAAGATTATGCTAGGTTGAGGTTATCTTCTGTTATTTACAGTTTTGATTCGCAATATTGGTACTAATTCTGTTATACATAATCTTTAAAATAAACAAAATTGGTAAGGCTAAAAAAGTTATATCCTTTTCACAATGCTCCTTGCATTGTATGTCTGTCATTAGCTTAGACATTTCATACAATAGAATTAGCACCATTACTTTAAAAACCTGCACCTTCATTTTAAAGTACGTAGTTAGGGAGCCTATCCAAATGGCACAGTTTTATGGTATGTTAAGTTTTTCACAAAATATAAAATAATGGTTCTATTTCTGTTCAACACAGTTTAAACTAAACCAAATTGACATTTCTGAATGTAATGCTAGGCTTATCCATAGAAAAAAAACTACTCTTTACTACTTAGCCGATCAAAATTTTGTAACATCTTACACCTCTCAATCACCTATGTGCCTTCTCCATGAATACACATGACATGTGACATTGGCGTAATAATTTTTGCCCAGTTGGCACGCCTAAAAGCCATTACTTGGGAATTGAATTGAATGACTCCGAGAAGGATAGCCTAGATTGTTTTTCATCATCATCATCATTAACCCATCAAAGGCTCCTGAGACTGCAACGGCAACTGAGAGGAGACCTGCGCTCAGTAGTGAGACGTTAATGGGTTGTTCACAAACAGATTCATTCCCATGGGAATTCTAATGTTTTCTGGGATAAAAAGTAGCCTATGTGATAATCCTGGGTATGAGCTATGTAAATCCCAAATTTCAGACAAATCGGTTAATTCGTTGTGGCATGAAAGAGTAACAAACGTCCATCCATCCAAACATCCCATCCATGCATCCTCACAAACTTTCACCTTAATGATACATATTAGTAGGATGTGAAAGTTTGTGAGGATGAACGGATGTAATGAACAAATTTTGGCATGTAGGTACCCTCACACCCAGGATTAACACATACCTATGCTACATTTTATCTCGGAAAATTAAAAAGTTCCCACAGGAATTAATAAGCCTTAATCCACTCGAGCTCAAAGTCGTAGGCATCATCTAGTAGGTTCATATATTATGTGAGACATACACCTCAGCTGGGCAGCTTTCAGGAAGCTTTGAGATGTCTTCTCGTTACTAACTATGGTCTTCCTAAGAAGGCTTGCGATCACTAAGTATAATGGAGAGAGCTTCACTTGGAGTATGCCTTAGAGATCAAATCAGAAAGTTAAGTAGGAGATTGATACCCATGTTCACCAACATTCTCTACTTTTACGGGTTACCTAAGCTAAGTTAGGTGACACTGTCAATTTCATTTTTACTAACCTTTAGGGAATACATAATGGTGGGAATGACATGAGTAGGGGATTGTATTTAGGGGCTAGTCATGTGGAAGTTCCTGCAAGAGAAAAACGTTTTTCTCTTGCTTTATGGAAAATTAACATTTCCTAATAATCATAAATACACAAATTGGTTTTAATACTCAAATACACACACACTATTATTGATTTTATTTGTACTATAAATATCAGCCTAGAATCAGCTTAGAAAATTAAGCTAAAATACTGGCATGTGGGAGTATGCTCAATAGGGTGCAGGCATTACTAGTTAATGCAATGTTCAATTTTTTGTTTCAATTTTATTTATTAACTAGCTTTTGCCCGTGGCTTCGCTCATGTTAAGTTAGAATTTTAAGTTAGAATTTTCAAAAAATTCTTTACTTTAAAAATTCTTTTTTAAATTCTTGAATTTTTAAGAAAGGATTTCTTAGCAGATGCCTACGTCATAATCAAGTCAAATCAAGTCAGCCTGATCCGTCCAGTGGTTTGAGCAGTGCGTTGATAGATAAGTTGATCAGTCAGTCAGCCACCTTTTCTTTTTATATATTGAGATGTTGATGTAGATTAGCTTTCGCCTGCGTGTTAGGTATTTTAAAAATCGCGCGGGAAGCCTTTGTTCTTCTGGGATAAAAAATTGCCATCCTCCAGATATTATGTAACTAGTGCGGGAAGCCTTTGTTCTTCCGGGATAAAAATTTGCCATCCTCCAGAACCCTAAATGTCTTCCTACAGATATTATGTAACTATTAGGATATTTATTGTAAAAAGTCTGGTCGAATATAATAAGCATAGGTTGATTCTTGCTTCATTGCTACGTGATTGAAGGATAAACTAACAAACAAATAACACTCCCATTTGTAACATAAGTAAGCATAAATGATTAAAACTTTACGACGTAGGTTTTAAGGAATAATAAATCCTGAATTTTTAGGGTGCCTTTATTTTTTACCAACTTCAAAAAAGGAGGAGGTTGTTAATTTGTTGGAATGTTTTTTTTTTATGTACACCGAATACTCTAAGATGCCTGAACCGATTTGGAAAATTCTTTTTTGTTTCAAAGGGTATACATCCCAGGTGGTCCCATTGAAATTTTATCGAAATCGGTGGAGCGGTTTTTAAAATATCAACAATAAATTATATACTTAGTAGTGGCGCGGGCGTTTGAAGTCGGTTCTTAAACATAATATGTCTGATTTCTACTCAAAAAAAGCCAACTTCAAAGGTAAATTTCAATACAAGGTATCCTAACAGACTCATAATATTTCCCTCCTCTAGAACTGCATCTTTTAGCAAAAGTTGTTATAGCATGTCTGTTAAAATATATAACAAATTGCCTAATGAATTGAAAGATTTACCATTAAAAGTATTTAAAAGGAGACTGCATCAATGGTTAATGAATAAATGCTTTTATAGTTTAAAAGAATTTTTAAATACAAAATGAGTTACAAATTAGTTTCTTTTTTGACATTGAATTTATTAATTTATTGACATCATACAGATTATTAAATTACTTACTTTTTATATTTATTGTAAATGTTATATTTTAATTGCTTTGAATTTCATTTTGGGTACTATAAAAATAAGCTAAGGGTAGGTAATAAGAAATCTAATGTTATTTTCTATGTATGACTATTATGTGTACTTGAGCCTAATAAAAATTACCAGAACTGTATAAAACAAATATATTCTTAGTTATTCAATAATGATAATATACTTGGTAGATCTAAATTAAAGTAGTATAGTCTAAAGTATCTTAGTAGTATCTAAAATAATTATATTTTGTATGTCAATTGACGAAACATACTGGACATTGAATATTATGTTAACATCTATTACGTACTTACAATGTTTCTTGCAAATAAATACATTTCATTTCATTAAAAATAATTTGTATTAAATTATTACTATCATCATTGTTACGTTTTAATTTAATTTACATCAATCTATTAGCATCGAACGCTTGAGGCAGGCAGAAGAGCCTACGGTATGAGGAACGCGCGTTTGACCATTTCACGCGTGAGTGAAAACGGTGGGCAAATACCATTACAATAACAGATTAAGATAGGCGTACCTATTAAAATAAATATTTGCATTCATGTATTGTATAGGGTATTTTACTCCTAATGAGAAATAATCTAAAAAAAGCCGGCCAAGTGCGAGTCGGACTCGCGCACCGAGGGTTCCGTACTCCAAAAGTAAAAGTAAAACGATAGTATTATATTAATTTGCTTAATTATCGTTAACTTTGTTTGTAGAGGTTTATTGTTAATATAAAAAAAACTATGCTAGTTAAAGCGTTGGTTTTATTTTTCCTGTAAAATATACATAAACCTCTATTGACTATAATTATTTCAGATTTTACGATTGGTAAACTTCGGAAATAAGAGGGGGGGGGGGGGGGACGGTATTTTTTTCGACATTTTGGCCGATTACTCAAAAACTTATATATAGAAATAAATAAAAAACTGTTTTAGAATGCACAAGTAAAGGCCTTTCATATGATATCCCACTCGGTATAGTTATCTTACTTTGAAATTTCAAACCCCCGATTTTCCCCCTTTTTTAATCAAACTAAAATAATTTTCGCATTGCTTTTATTTTTCCTGTAAAATATACATAAACTTCTATTGACCATAATTATTTCAAATTTTTCGATTGGTAAACTTCGGAGATAAAGGGGGGGGGAACGGTATTTTTTTGACATTTTGGCCGATTACTCAAAAACTATTATATTATATAAAAATAAATAAAAAACTGTTTTAGAATGCACAAGTAAAGGCCTTTCATATGATACCCCACTCGGTATAATTATCTTACTTTGAAAATTCAAAACCCTGATTTTTCCCCTTTTTTAATTAAACTAAAATAATTTGCGCGTTGATTTTATTTTTCCTGTAAAATATACATAAACCTCTATTGACCATAATACTATCAGATTTTTCGATTGGTAAACTTCGGAGATAAGGGGGGGGGGGGAACGGTATTTTTTTCGACATTTTGGCCGATTAATCAAAAACTATTATATATAGAAATAAATAAAAAACTGTTTTAGAATGTACAAGTAAAGGCCTTTCATATGATACCCCACTTGGTATAGTTATCTTACTTTGAAATTTCAAACCCCCGATTTTCCCCCTTTTTTAATAAAACAAAAAATAATTTTCCATTTTTCTTTATTCCAATGATGTTGGGCCACTATTATACACAACTATGCCAAATTTCATGTCGATAGCTTTAATAGTTACTGAAATAATCGACTGTGACAGACGGACGGACGGACGGAGAAAGTCTCACCATAAGGGTTCCATTTTTACCATTTTGGTACGGAACCCTAATAAAAATAAGATAGTTTAGGCAATAAGGAATCGGGAACTGGAAGTTTCAGTTCACAAAATTATAAAATAAATTTTATATTTAATTTCAAAGATTTCACTTTTTTAGTCTATGCTACAAATATGCGAAACGCATCGAAACGTCAAACAGTATCCGCCATTACACTACGTCAAATGTCAGTACATTTGACGTAGTGTAATGCGGGTCTATAAAGTTAATCCGCTCAAATAGTTTGTACTACAAATACACGGTATTTTAGAAACTATGTGAAAATAAATAATTACATTATTTAATCATTTAGTACCATCATTTTTTTTTAGATTAATGAAAAATACAAAATCAAAATACTGGTAGTATTAGATCTGAATCATCACTTTATATACATATACTATCAATATAATACAAGTTACAACACACAAACATTTAGCGTGACGCACTAAAGTACACAGTGGGTCACATAAGTGGCGCCGCCTTCGGCATGTACCGGCGGTCGCTATGTGTCGGCTTTACAAAGGGCGCCAACCATTTGAGCGAACGAATTTACTGCCCTTACGACGTCATCACATCGTCTGACGTAACTTGACATGAGGCGTCTAGCGTTTACCCGCGGAAATTTAAAAGCTTTACAAGCAAACTTTAAATGCATTTTTTTGGTACTTATCGATTGAATAAAATTGTAGTAAATTTTCTAGTAAGTAGGTAGTTTATTATCACCTTAGAATCAAATTTAGACACTTTTCAAAAAAAGAGTAAAATACCCTATTGTACACACACAGTCACACACTGAATCGGTACACCGGGGGAAGGGATGCAGCGGGAAGAAAATAGATGAGAATTGAAGAAAAATTCAAAGGAAGCCTGCGAAAGGGCTCACAGAATATACCTTGTGGTTGAATTTTGAAAAAAAATTTTTTTTTTCGAAGTGCCATGCCATATCTCGGTAACGAATTGACGTACAAATATTTTGTATTATGTTATAGGAAATGTAACGCTCTACTAAAAATAATAGAAATGCTTTTGCCGTAGGTCGTAAGGGAAAAAGTTATTGAGGAAAAACCGGAGGATGGTCAAAATTTTTTTCGGAAAATCGAACTTAACGTGAGCGAAACCGCAGGCAAAAGCTAGTGAAATATACAATTAAACAAACATTGCATTGTATTTAATTAACATTTACTATTGTTATCCGTTAGGGGCTTAACTAATAATGAATAAATAATCTAACTGCGTACCTACGTATTTATCTAGCAAGATACGATCATGTAGCTGTTGCTGTAACGTGCAATAATTACGTTATTTTTATACGTAAATTAATTTTTTGCCATAGGAAAGTAAACTCTTTAGCAATTGCAGCAGAAATCTGCGAGGTTGTGACGCGGGGAATGTGTGAAATACTTGGTAGATCTCTATTTCACAGCGCAGTTTAAGAGGAGTGTCTAGTTGAAAATTTTCATACAAAAAGCAATAACGTTTTGCTACCCGTAAATGTTGTCCAATGTTCATAATTTTTTGAAATGTTGCAGATACAATGAAAAACTATGCCCGTACGTTTTAATTTTAAAGAAATATTGCTCATGTTAAAAGTTATTAGTGACTAAATATCCATATTTTTGACTAAAAAAACTTCCTCGACTAATTTTATTTTTTTAAATTTAACTAAACTGAAATTCTAAAAAAATGAAACGTACGAGCCTAGATTAAGGTGTACTGAATCTAATGAGACCAAAATTGACTAATTTTGTAAACGTTTAGGGGGGTAAAAACGTTATGACCCGAAACAATATTTCAAGAATAAAATTTAGGCAAATAACTCTTGGACTTGCAACTCTCTCTATCGCACGATGCGGGTCGGGCAGCGAAGCGTTGTGAAACAGATAGCATTTTGGAAAATACCTACTCGCGTCGCGTTTCGTCACTAGACACTACTCTTAACGCGGATGAAATGGGGTTCAATAATATATTACAGTACCCGGCGATATATATTGCACATCGGCCTTTGGAATAAAACGCTGTTTCTATTCTATTGCAAGGAATAGTATAGGAATATAGTAATTACTGAAATCTCTTCACAATCGGCGAGCACATCACGTAACATATATAAAAAAAATGCAGTCGAACTGTGAATAGAATAGAATAGCGTTTTATTCCAAAGGCCGATGTGCAATATATATCGCCGGGTACTGTATGTAACTTGATATAAAAAATTCTTTTTAAAAAACCGACTTCAAACGCCCGCGCCAGTACAAAGAATATAATTTATTGTTGATATTTTAAAAACAGTTCTACCCATTTTGATAAAATTTCAGTGGGACCACCTGGGAAGTATACCCTTTAAAACAAAATGAATTTTCCAAATCGGTTCAGGCGTCTTCGAGTAATCGATGAACATACATAAAAAATAAGAAAAATTGTAAAAAAAAAGATTCCGACGAACTGAGAACCTCCTCCTTTTTTGAAGTCGGTTAAAATGAAATGAATATAAATAAATTTAGTTTATTGTACACATTAACGATACAATAAGGACTGCTACCATACCTTGCCGGCTCTTCTCAGCAGAATCCGCTTTCCGAACCGGTGGTAGTCATGACGTAACAGAGCCACAGGTTGGCCTACGTGGTATAAAAAAATAATTAAAAAAAAATTGAATTTTTTGTTTTTAGTAGTACAGGAGCGACTCTTGCTACCACCCAGTTAGTATTATTACACTTACAAAAAACTATCCTTACTATCCCTACCCCTAATATTATAAATGTGTTTGTTTGTTGGTTTGCCCTTCAATAACGCAGCAACAAAGGAACGGATTGACGTAATTTTATGCATGGGTATACTTGAGGACCTGTAGAGTGACATAGGCTACTTTTTATCCCGGAAAATTGAAGAGTTCCCGACGGATTTTACAAACTTAATCCACGCGGATGTACTCGTGGGCATCAGCTAGTATTTATACAATGAACAAAAACTAAAAATACAATTGAAAATATTATCAAAGCACTAGCTGATGCCCGCGACTTAGTCCGCGTGGATTTCTTAAAATTCCTTCGGGAGTATTAATTATCCTTAATTTTCCGGGATAAAAAGTAGCATACATGTCACTCTCCAGGTCCTCAACTATATACCCATGCAAAAAAATCTCGTCGTTCCGTGGCACTGTTGCTGTGATTGAAAGATAAACCAACAAACAAACACACTTTCGCATTTATAATATTATAGTATAATTTATTTTATTGCGAATAGTCCTCTAATTATAGTCAAGGACATATTAAAAGGAAAACAAAGGCGAGTGATATGTCGGCGAATCGAGTGCACATTTTAATATCGCGGTTTTTAATAATTGTTCTCATTTTAATTAACTTAATAGGCACTGTAGAGTATTAATTGTAATAATATTATTAATTTATATTAAAATCTAGGCCACGACTTTGATTCTGAATTGTGTACTTACTGTTCCCACAAAATCGCCGGCGACCTTAAAATCTTTTAGTAAGTAAATATTTTTTGTATTTGATAAACTGCTACTAATCAAGATGTTTAATTAATAAGTGTGTCAGAACACGCATAAACTCAGATAGGGTTCCGTTGTCAAAATATAGATTTTATTTTAAAAACTGTTATAGAAACCGCAACGGTTTTAAAACATCTAGCTAGGTTTAAACTTTGTCACTCTCGAGGGGCTACGTAATATTTTTTTTGGACTTTCACTTTTCATGATCGGGAGGCACTGTAGCGGTTGCTAGTTTCTATAACTGTGTCAAACATAAACTGTTCAGTTTAATTAATTTCTGAATAAAATAGCTGTTAAACATGTAAATGTAACGTTTGTTTTACGGAATCCTAAAACTACACGCATATTTTGTTGCTATACTGACCGTCTAAATATTAACGGTAAGGAATTCTGACTTTTCGAAGAGGTTACATAATTATAATATTATCTACTTTTAAATAATATTATGTAAACTCAGTTCAAGGATTCTTTTAAATTTAACATATTTTTAAGTTTTTTAGTCGACCTATTAGACTCGGTCGCTATGCAAGTAGATTGACCCCGGTTTTGAGTCGATTAAGAAAACATTTTTTTTTGTTGGCCAAATTGAAATCCGATAGGTCGTTGGTTCTCAAACCCCACTAGTCGTCCTATTGTCGTGCCGAAACACTTAACACAAGCTTTACGCTAAAGAAAGGGCAAGTTTAACATAGGAGGTTAAAAAATGGTCTTTTTTAAGAAAATTGACTTTAGTAAATAGAGTGCAGTACAGTCAAAAGATCAATTGCAGCTACTTATTTTCGAAAAGCGATTAATTGATCGTGTGTGCTTGGTCCTAGAAAATGAAGAGAGCTCGAAAGACTTAGTGGATAACGATTGGAAGACAAGATTAATTCTAACGTCGTTGATACATTTCGTGTATCGAAACACTGCTAGGTAAGTCAAAGTGAAAACTGAAATTAATTCTCTTAACAGCTTTGATTAAATGCTCAAGTTTTGCCATAAAACTACACCCAGCGTGGACTTTAAAACGAGGTCTTTTAGGTTCTTTTTGCTGTGATGTTTTTGTGTTTCGATGCTCGAAATCTATCAGCGTTGTCAAGATGCGCAAACGCGTACTAGCTTTTCTGTTTCAAATCAATATGTCAAGGTCTGTCACAACATTCGAAGCCTTCGGGCCACGGCGCTACCAACGAAGCAGTGCGCAGCGATACAAAGGAGTGAAGCAACACTGTTGATTTTGGGCCTCGAACATGAATGGATCAGATGGCCTACTTAGGTACTTATGCTACAGAGAAAAAGAAGCGTTGGTGATTTTCGCGTTTGCGAAACCGTTAACGCCGTGGTTTGCAGGTTTCGTTTAGGAAGTTACTTTGGTATACTGATTTCAACTACGCACAAGCATGAATATCTACTTATTACCTACCTAACTAGGTAATTATTACTTAAGGTTTTTGATCGACTTCAAAAAGGAGGAGGTTCTCAATTCGTCGGAATCTTTTTGTGTATGTTCACCGATTACTCGAAGACGCCTGAAAAGATTTGAAAAATTCTCTTTTTGTTTGAAAGGGTATACTTACTTCCCAGGTGGATCCATTAAAATTTTATCGAAATCGGTCAAACGGTTTTTAAAAAATCAACAATAAATTCTATTTTTTGTAGTGGCGCGGGCGTTTGATGTCGGTTTTTAGGGTTCCGTACCCAAAGGTGGAGGGTGGTATTTATTCCTTCAATCACGCAGTAACCGATCAACATATCGTCATGATTTTTTTTGTATGGATATCTATAGTTGAAGACTTGAAGAGTGACATAGACTACCATTTTTTCCCCAAGAAAAACAGAGGGTTCTAGCTGAAATTTTAAAACCTGACTTTACGCGGACGAAGCCGCGGGCGAAAGCCTAGTATTATAATAAGAAGAATATCATATACAATACAAAGGATAGAATTATAATAATCATTGCGAAGTTCGGGGATCATGTGAAAGTGCGACCACTTCAAGTTGTGTGTCGTGTTATGTGTTGGTTTGCATATATTACGAGTATAATTTTGGCATAATACTCAGTATTGTGCGCGGAGAGTGGGTCATGTAGTCGCGGAGGCGGCGGTAATAAGTTTACACGTTGCGTTGAGCAATAATTAAAAGGCAAAGCAATATTTAAATTATTGTATTTGTGGAGGGGACGCCTGCTAACGCCAGGCAGGTGATCAGTCCTGTGTCAGAACTGTTAACTGTTCCACCCAATTCCCAGTGTTCGAACACAGTTTACGCCCAGGCTCCGTATAGAATTCTTGGTAGTATGATGGCCGTATATATCCATTTTAAATAAAAGGCTCACCTCTGTACCTAACAGATGTACGCAGAATAGAGGTACCGGGTTTTATTCTCGGTTTATTTATTCGAAGGAGATAACCCTTTACTACTGTATATGTACTGTACTGTTCATCAGTTTACTTACATGAGTTGTCTAGTTTTTCCATTTATTCAACCTTTCCATATTAATGTGTGCATAGGCCATAGGTTATTTTTAATTGAAATCCGATTTATTTTTATGTAAATTATCGAACTGTTTGAATCGTCGATGACTCACAATGTTGCTACAACCTATTTTTCAATTTTCCCATGTCAACTGACTTATTGAATAGACTCTATCACCTTGTAGTAGATAAGCGACGATGCAATCTAAATCTTATATATCTACCTATAGATCGCAATTTCACTCTGCTCAGAGTTAAGACAAGTAGACATAGATTACCAGAACGCTATAATGCTCAGTTGAGTGCAGTTGGGTTTATTTTTTTAACTAGCTGTCCGATCCTGACAAAGCCGAGGACTTTAGGTTTTTATCAAGATACCATATCTAGAAACTGTGACTTTCTACTGTCCTACTTCCTACTAACACTATCCTGTTAATATTATAAATGCGAAAGTTAGTGAGGATTGATGGATGTTGGTTACTATTTCACGCAAAACTAATGAACAGATTTTGATGAAACTTCACAATGTAATAGCTTATACATAAGAAGAGCACATAGGTTAAATTTTATCCCGGAAAAAGGATACCCGCGGCAAACAACAACCCGCTCTTGTAGATGAAGTCTAGCATTAGCTAGTATTCTATAAAATTAAACTGTTAGGTTAGCTATCCAACTTTGACTAATAAAGTATCGTCATAGTCATACTATTCGACTCTATATCTTTAACTATACAAAACGTAAAAATAACATTTATATGAAACCCCTGGCTCCTGTGGAAGTAAAAACTGTGTTACAGGAATGAGGAAACACTGTATTTGTCACTTGTAATGATAGAGTGCATCGTAACTTACCAACGGGTGAGATGGAAGTCAAGAGTTAACTGTATCCAATCCCAAACCAATTAAATATCACTTGCTTCAACGGTGAAGGAAAACATCGTGAGGAAACCTGCACACGTCTGAGAGTTCTTCATAATGTTCTTGAAGGTGTGTGAAGTCCGCTAATTCGCATTGGGCCAGCGTGGTGGACTATGGCCTATAACCCTTCTCTGAGAGGAGACCTGCGCTCAGTAGTGAGCCGTTGATGGGTTGCTAATAATAATAATAAAATCTCAAAGAAATGTCACAGCTATCTCTTTTCCTTTAAACGCAATTATTGGGCCATCGAATGCCCGTAGCTTGGTAGGCACGACTCCACGCATTATTGTGTAATTCGGTATGAAATAAGTAGGTATTAACTAGATAGTAAAATTAAGGTTATAAAACATCGTATTATTGGGACGAAGTTCCATTTCGGACGGTTTGGCGGATGGGGATAGAAAAAAAAATGTGTAATACATATTTTTCCGTCACGCCCCTTGTTGCTATTCGTAAGAATTTTTTCTTGACGGCCCTTGTTGCTTTCGTTTATTTTACACTCTCCATCAATGCTTTGATGACGCAGTGGCAAAAAGGGGTGAAACTATCGGTTCGGGGGTTCGAATCCTGACTTCAGAAGGAACTTTGTTCCAACCGAGTGTTCCACGACACTCAAAGTTGTTTTATTATTTAAAGCGGCGATAGTCCAGTAGTTAAAACTGGCCTTTCTGTTCGGGAGCACAGACTCAGGCACTCACCTCTAACTTTTCGGAGTTATGTTGTCTTTCAATTGTAATAAAATATCACTTTCACACTCAAAGTTTTAACGGAAGGAAAACATCTTTAGAAAACCTGCATGCCTGAGAGTTGTCTATAATGTTCTCTAAGGTGTGTGTAGTCTGCCAATCTGCAATTGACCAGCTTGGAGGTGATGACCTTAATCCTTCTCATTCTGATACCCGAGAAAAGTAGTGGGCCTGCGATGTGTTTATGAATATATTTCTAAGAAATCCGATTAATACGTTGGCAAGTCTGACTTTTCTCCTATGACGACAGTATGCCTCTTATTTATGTGTCAGTGACTCTATTATCATGATTTCTCATTCGATATTCTGTAACCCAAGTCCCGTTATTGTATGTTTGGCACCTACTATGTTCTAAACCTAGTAGTATCATGAAAGAACCTTCAAAAGTTTTAATAGTGTCATAAAAGCCATAAAATGCTGTTAGGTCTTAGTCGTAGGTTCTCATATTCTATTACCGTTTTTGGTTGCATTCAGTAAAATGTGTGACCTTTGAAAATCGAGTGCGCCTTTCTTATTCATTGTAGTGTTGGGTAGGACATGACATGAAAAAGAGTTTGTAAGAGTAGCCTCTTTTTTGCACTGAGCCAGTACAATGTACCACTTCAAATGAGGTGAGGCCGATGAGGCTTGGAACTTGGGCGAGGCGTACTGAAACTCGGCGATACGTTTGAAGTGACGAGTACAAACATGACATTTGATGTTATTTTAGTACAATTACAGTCTGAACTCTGATTGAAGACATATTGATAACTTTTAAAAGTTGCCGATTAAGATCTTTTCATTCCATGTAGTGTTGAGTAGGACATACAAGAGGCGCTACATTTGTCCCGGACATGACGTCAAAATGTAAGAGCGGCTCAAAATTTTTCATTGTACTGCTTCAAATTTTATGTCACGATAGTCGCGAAGTCGAGTTACCTACTCACTGGACACTCTTCGTCTAGGACAGAGAGGAAGCGAGACCTACGCTTCAAATTACAATAGTAGGAGATAGAGACGGCTATGCAATATTACGTCACTCTTCAATGATTAGCGTTTCTAGTTTCGACTTAGAGTCTCGACTCTCGATCGAGAGGGAAATATATATACCTATCCTATTGACCATGGAACTAGGAACTACGATTGAATGATACGGCGTTCCCACAAGGCGAATTTTGTTGAATGTCATAAAGCAGGACTATGGTAACCATGGAACTAGGAATTGCGACTACGATGGTCACAATAAATAACATTCAACAAATTCGCCTCGTGGGAACGCCGTATAAGGCGCGAAATGTTATTGGGCGCGAATTGAAGCGACTGTTATTATTTGAAGTTTATGAATATATTTAGAACCTGTGAAGAACTGCCACTGTGGCAATTTGAGTGCCATAAATCTACTTTGTCGTACTAGTTTACAAATTGCGAAAAACCAAATTAAATTTGAATTTCGCGGGCAAATAATTATGACACTGCCCCCTGATTGTCTTAAGTTGATGATCAAAGTCAAAGTAAAATAAACCATAACTCCATTGAATTAGAGCTCAATTTCGTACATGCATTCTTATACGCATACAAATATAACTATATATAAATAAATATATACGATATATATATATACGGTATTATTTACATATATAAATAATATATACGGTATGTACGATAAGCTCCATAACGCTCCATGTTAAAATCGGTTGTACTGAAATTGTGACTTTAAATCAATACAGTCAAGGAATATTTTACTTTGACGCTAATGCCATGGAATGAAAAGATCTTAATCGGCAACTTTTAAAAGTTATCAATATGTCTTCAATCAGAGTTCAGACTGTAATTGTACTAAAATAACATCAAATGTCATGTTTGTACTCGTCACTTCAAACGTATCGCCGAGTTTCAGTACGCCTCGCCCAAGTTCCAAGCCTCATCGGCCTCACCTCATTTGAAGTGGTACATTGTACTGGCTCAGTGCAAAAAAGAGGCTACTCTTACAAACTCTTTTTCATGTCATGTCCTACCCAACACTAATTCCATGGCATTAGCGTCAAAGTAAAATATTCCTTGACTGTATTGATTTAAAGTCACAATTTCAGTACAACCGATTTTAACATGGAGCGTTATGGAGCTTATCGTACATACCGTATATATTATTTATATATGTAAATAATACCGTATATATATATCGTATATATTTATTTATATATAGTTATATTTGTATGCGTATAAGAATGCATGTACGAAATTGAGCTCTAATTCAATGGAGTTATGGTTTATTTTACTTTGACTTTGATCATCAACTTAAGACAATCAGGGGGCAGTGTCATAATTATTTGCCCGCGAAATTCAAATTTAATTTGGTTTTTCGCAATTTGTAAACTAGTACGACAAAGTAGATTTATGGCACTCAAATTGCCACAATGGCAGTTCTTCACAGGTTCTAAATATATTCATAAACTTCAAATAATAACAGTCGCTTCAATTCGCGCCCAATAACATTTCGCGCCTTATACGGCGTTCCCACGAGGCGAATTTGTTGAATGTTATTTATTGTGACCATCGTAGTCGCAATTCCTAGTTCCATGGTTACCATAGTCCTGCTTTATGACATTCAACAAAATTCGCCTTGTGGGAACGCCGTATCATTCAATCGTAGTTCCTAGTTCCATGGTCAATAGGATAGGTATATATATTTCCCTCTCGATCGAGAGTCGAGACTCTAAGTCGAAACTAGAAACGCTAGTCATTGAAGAGTGACGTAATATTGCATAGCCGTCTCTATCTCCTACTATTGTAATTTGAAGCGTAGGTCTCGCTTCCTCTCTGTCCTAGACGAAGAGTGTCCAGTGAGTAGGTAACTCGACTTCGCGACTATCGTGACATAAAATTTGAAGCAGTACAATGAAAAATTTTGAGCCGCTCTTACATTTTGACGTCATGTCCGGGACAAATGTAGCGCCTCTTGTATGTCCTACTCAACACTAATTCATTGTCATCTCATAAACTCAAACCATCGCCCATCGTGGCCCATCGCCAACGCATTTTATCTATGACTAGCTGATGCCCGCGACTTTGTCCGCGTGGATTTAGTTTTTAAAGTCCCTCGGGAACTCCTTGCTTTTCCGGGATAAAAAGTAGCCTAGATGTTGACCCGAGTAATAAGCTACCACGGTATAAAATTTTGTAGAAATCTGTGCGGTAATTCTTACGTGAAAGAAGGACAAACAAACAGACAAACAGACAAAAATTAAATAAAAATCTGTTTTGGGCTCAGTATCGATAGTAAAGCATACCCCAATTAAAATTTTCAAAATATATTAAATGTACAGAAATCTTCCAGTTACAGTTTTATTATAATACTAGCTGATGCCCGCGACTTCGTTCGCGTGGATTTAGTTTTTAAAATACCGCGGGAACTCTTTGATTTTCCGGGATGCCTGTCACCCTCCAGGTTCTCAACTATACCTATCCAAAAAATTACGTCAATCCGTAGCTTTGCTGCAGCGTGATTGACGGACAAACCAACAAACAAACACACTTTCGCATTTATAATATTACTCGCGGCATTGTTAATGACAATTCAAGAAAACATATTACTGATGATATTATCAATTACGTTTAGCTATCATTTTTATAATTGTCAAATTTTTTACCATACTTAACCAAAGACAAAATTACGTTTAGCTGTCATTTACGTTTTGTTATTCCACTGTCATTTGCGTTTTGTTATTCCATGTCAGATGCGTTTTTGTTATACCACGTTGTATAGTGACTTGACGGAAACGCGGTCGAACGGGATAAAAAGTATCCTATGTCCGTCTCCTGGTTCTAAGCTACCTCTCCACCAATTTTCAGCCAAATCGGTTCATCCGTTCTTGAGTTATAAATAGTGTAACTAACACCACTTTCTTTTATATATATAGATGTATAGATTAACCGTCTTCAAAATAGGAGGAGGCTCGCAAGGAGGCTCTCAATTCGTTGAAATCTTTTTTTTATGTATGTTCACCGATTAATCAAAGACGTCTGAACCGATTTGAAAAATTCTTTTTTTTCTTTGAAAGGGTATACTTCCCAGGTGGTCCCATTTAAATTTTATCGAAATCGGTCGAGCGGTTTTTAAAAATCAACAATTTGAAGTCGGTTTTTTAATTTTTTTTTTTTTATTAAATTATTTATCTAAGTAATTTAGCTTCAATACCAAGCAGAAATCCTTTTAGGTAAGTTAAAACTGATAAATACAGTATAATGTACTTAACTGATGCAGAAATATATTTGATATCTGCATCATATTGCAGTTCCGTGAATCGGACTCAGCTTTACTGATTATTAATATCATTGAAGCTCAGATTTCCTAATTTATATTTTGTTGATAGTGTAGTTTGATAATTACAAGTAGTTAGTAAGTGCCTAACCGTCATATAGTTCACTATAATTTGAAGTAAGTTTACAGGTATTTGAGCGCTTTGTACAAGATTAAAGTAGGGACAGTTTAGACGTGTACTGTATTACTCTCGTTCCTTATATAAATTATAAATAGTCAAAAACATAGTCTTTTAATAAGTTATATGTATATGTAGTTATACAGGGTGGGCCAGACCAGGTGGATATAAATTTTTTTTTAGATTGCTCACTTAGGGGCCTACCAGGAGCCGGAAGGAAAAAAATCGGTTCCCACCCGATTACGAGAAAAAAAAATTTATTTAAAATTTTGGAAAATCATTGTTTTGACGAACTTTTAATTTTTTTTTAATTTTTCCAGTGACAATTTCCGCAATTTTTTTTATGGAATATCTTTACCTAATAACTGTACTCTCTTTGAAAAAAATTCCAGTCTGGTTAGCTGGTTTTAAGAGCATTAAATTTTAAATTATTTCAAGAAAATTAAGTTCATCCAAAATCTAGAGAAAACTTTAAAATTCCATTAAAAATAAAAAAAGAGGTTCATAGCACTGGTGATTTTTTAAAAACTGTAGCAACTTATGTTCTTTTCATTGCCAAAAGAAAAATTGTATGTCAATGTGCTGGATAAAAAGTTATGATTTTTCAAAAGTCTTCGTTCCTCATTCGTGTAAATAACGACCTTATTGAAAAAAATGTTAATTGTTTGTGGAGACTGCAGTATGTCCTTTAATTTTAACTGCCTCGTTGGTCTCGTGTTTGACTGCGGCCGACGAGGTCCCGGGTTCGAGTCCCGGGTCGAACCATATCAAGTATTGGGCTTTTCCGTAAGAAATTCTCAGTACTAGCCCGGAGTTAGGAAGTTGGCGTTGTTTCACCCCCGTACCTTGGAGAGCACGTAAAGCCGTTGGTCCTGCGCCTAATCTCTCTCCGCCTGCGCCTAATCTCTCTCCGGTCATGTCGAATTTTCCGTCCTATAGGGCTATGAGAGTAAAGAAACAGAGAGTGCACCTGTGTTCGCGCACACACTTGTGCACTTTAATATCTCCCGCACAGATCGTTAATCTCTCTGAAGATAGGCCGCCGCCGTGGCCGAAATTCGGAAAAATAAAACATTGTTTTATTTTTCTTTCTTTTAAAAATGTAGATACCGTCAGTCATCATTAAAGGATTAATGTCCTCCCGGCCAAATTTCGACCACGGTGACCTATCTAAGGTCCATCTGTGCGGGAGATATTAAAGTGCACAAGTGTGTGCGCGAACATAGGTGCACTCTCTGTTTCTTTACTCTCATAGCCCGATGGGACGGAAAATTCGACACAACCGACCGGAGAGAGATTAGGCGCAGGCGGAGAGAGATTAGGCGCAGGACCAACGGCTTTACGTGCTCTCCAAGGTACGGGGGTGAAACAACGCCAACTTCCTAACTCCGGGCTAGTACTGAGAATTTCTTACGGAAAACCCCAATACTTGATATGGTTCGACCCGGGACTCGAACCCGGGACCTCATCGGCCGCAGTTAAACACGAGACCAACAAGGCAGTTAAAATTAAAGGACATACTGCAGTCTCCACAAACAATTAACATTTTTTTCAATAAGGTCGTTATTTACACGAATGAGGAACGAAGACATTTAAAAAATCATAACTTTTTATCCAGCACATTGACATACAATTTTTCTTTTGGCAATCAAAAGAACATAAGTTGCTACAGTTAAAAAATCACCAGGGCTATGAACCTCTTTTTTTATTTTTAATGGAATTTTAAAGTTTTCTCTAGATTTTGGATGAACTTAATTTTCTTGAAATAATTTAAAATTTAATGCTCTGAAAACCAGCTAACCAGACTGGAATTTTTTTCTAAGAGAGTACAGTTATTAGGTTAAAATATTCCATAAAAAAATTGCGGAAATTGTCACTGGAAAGATTAAAAAAAAATTAAAAGTTCGTCAAAGCAATGATTTTCCAAAATTTTAAATAAAAAATTTTTTCTCGTAATCGGGTGGGAACCGATTTTTTTCCTTCCGGCTCCCGGTAGGCCCCTAAGTGAACAATCTAAAAAAAATTTTATATCCACCTGGTCTGGCCCACCCTGTATAACAGTTATATAAGCCTAGATCTCTAGAACTAACATACACGAGCACAGTTACCTCAGTACTCGTGTAATACATTATACAGGGCTTTATCATATACTGGGTCAATATTAGGCCGAAGGAACCAATTGTAATTTAAGGTAAGTAATAGGATTTAAAGCCAATTTGTAATCTTTATCCAAGAAGACGGAGGAGGTACTAAGTTGTACCTAAGAATTAGGCGGTACCTCCTTATGTTATAATACATCAAATTATAACTGCTTGTGGAAGCATCAGTTCATTTAATAAAATCGGCCAAGTGCGAGTCGGGCCTCGCTCATTTAGGGTTCCGTACATATGACCAAATCACTTTTTTTTAAACTAGATACATACCTATTTAGATATCTTAGTTCTTAGATAGTACTAAATTAGCATATTATGGGGGGAAAAATGCTCGTTTGTTTTTGGTCACAATTTTGATGAGCACATTTCTTCATTTTTGATGTTAAAAAATAATAAAAAATATATTTGAACTCCAATTAATGATCTCTAGACCCCACATGCCAGGGTAAAAAATAATTTTTTTTTCGATTCCTTTTTCATGTATGGGAGCCCCTTTATTTTTCAATTTAATTTTAATTGTTGTTAGAGCGGCAACAGAAATACACACTGTGAAAATTTCAACTGTCTACCTATTACGGTTTACGAGATACAGCCCGCTGACAGACGGACGGACAGACGGACATCGGAGGCTTAGTAATAGGGTCCCGTTAGCACTTAGCACCCTTTGGGTACGGAACCCTAAAAAACTGTATGAATATTTGCAATATTGACCATTCTCAATTATAATTTGTACACAGCTCTTGCGTAATTATCGCAAGATAATCGATCCTTGGTGATGTATTCTTCGTAATCGACAATCGTATTTTGTAACTGCGACGTTCTCTACAACACGTTCGGCGTTCGCCCTCGACCTCAAACGTCAATCGACGTCGACTAACGAAAAATGTAAAGTGAAGCACTTCTTAATTGCAACTTTGGGCCGCGTTAGTATTAAACTTCCAGTTATTCCATACCTTTTTCTAGTAACTCTATGTTACCCAGATTTTCGATTAAGAGGACTATAATTACATTTCGCATACATAGCATAGCACCTATTGTAGACGTGTTTTGAAAATAGGTACCGCCGAGTTTCTCTGGTTCTTCTCGGCAGGAAGGGCATTCCGAAGTCCGAACCAGTGGTAGACTCAACGACGCGAAGCGACCATTCAAAACCTCTTGTAAAAGTTTATTTGAATAAAAAATATTTCTGTTCTATTCTATTCGCCATTTTTAGGGTTCCGTATTCCGTACCCAAAGAGTGCCAACGGGATCCTATTACTAAGCCTCCGATGTCCGTCTGTACGTCCGTCCGTCCGTCTATCAGCGGGCTGTATCTCGTAAGCCGTAATAGGTAGACAGTTAAAATTTTCACTGAGTGTGTATTTCTATTGCCGCTATAACAACAAATAATAAAAATAATATAAAATTAAAATTAAGGGTGGCTCGATACATGAAAAAAAGTCGAAATATTTTATTTTTTAACCCTGGCACGTGGGGTGTCATTGTCTAGAGCACATTAAGTGGAGTTCAAATATATTTTTTTATTATTTTTTAGCTTCACAAAATGAAGATCGATCAAAGTTGTGACCAAAACAAACGAGCATTTTTCCACATGTATGCTAATTTAGTACTATCTAAGAACTAAGATATCTAATTAAGTATCTAGTTTAAAAAAGTGATTTGGTCACATGTACGGAACCCTAAAAGAGCGAGGCACGACTCGCACTTAGCCGATTTTTCATCTAGTTTTCGCCATTTTTCTCTATCAAAATCTAGGGCCTGTAAATTATAGTAAAACTATATAAAAAAAATCCGTAGTGAAATTGTCGAAGATTGACCACATTTTGTCAAAAGTATCTGAGAATTTTACAATCATTGCAAAAATAGTCGCAATGTATAGTCCTCTTAAAATAACTAAAATTCTAAAATTCAAAATTGTTTAATGTAGCACGTTAGTACATAATAAACTTCGAGTTATTCCATATCCCTTTTTGTAGTTACTCATGATACTTATCTAAAATTCAATATTATTTATTTTATGTAGGCCAACGTGTGGCTCTTACGACAGGTCAAGACTCTACCACCGGTTTAATGGCAAGGACAAAGTTAATTTACATCTGTGATCTGTCCTTATTTTAAGAACGGATAAATACATTTTCCAAGTTTTCCAAGCTAAGAATATAACCAAGATTTCGGTACGGTTAGTTATGCGTCTGATTGCCGATACAGATTACACATGACTATTAAGATATTTTGCACTCTTAATACAACAACGACCGAATACGAAATTTTGGCAAAGAGAGTTTTAGTAAAATACAGACCTAAAAGAACAAGCTTCACAATCTACGTCAAACAAAACACCTCTTTTCCATTAAACAATAAGGAATTAAATGTTAGGTTCGATTCTACAGCAGCTTAAAAATATTATGTCAGAAAATACAGTTTTTCGTTGATGCCCAAAAGTTACGACTTTGGATTTGGTCTTTGTTTTATTAAGAGTGTTGTTTTCTCTGTCAGTAAATAATAAATGTAATTCTTTAAAACTACTCTTTACTATTTAGTTGATCAAAATTTTGTAACATCTTACACCGCTCAATCTCCTTCGTGCCTTCTCCATCAACGTTTCACTGGCGAAATAACTTTGTGCCCAGTTGGCACGCCTAAAAGCCATTACTTGGGAATTGAATTTTTTTTTTATAAAAAAAGAATATCAGTCAAGTTGAAATTAACTCATATCCTCCTCTCCGCTCCAAATAAGCGGAAAGCTTGTGTTAGGAGTAGATACGACAATAGTGTAACGGGTGGGATTCGAACCTGCGACCTTTCAGTTTTCAGTCCGCACCTTTAACCGTTGGGCTATTGAGGCTGAAAACATCTTTAACTATACTAGGCTGATAAGGTATTGCCTCGTTATTCCAGGTGACAGAATGTCTCGCAACAAAGACAAGCATGAGGGCGCAAGCGGGCGCACGTATCACATCATGTCGGACGCGGAGCGGGCATCTGGCAGGCGCGGCGGGTGGACGACGCTTGAGGTAACGACTAACGACATCTGACACCTTCTTTGAGAATTCTTTGAACATTGATGCTCGAATGCTTTGCGAAAAAAAAAAAAGACCCTGTTGCTTAGAGCGCTCTTAACAACAGGTTTACAAACTTACAATGCACTCGATCACTGATAAGGTCTTTTCCCAAACTTTCTTGAGGCGTAGTGAGGAATCTAGAGCCTATTTAGATTTGCCTATAATGCCTTTGCGTGTAATAAAAAAAAATATTATTGCTAAGAAGACCTTAAAATGTTTAGCCGACGTGTTGAGCTAATGCACTAGCATCTAGTCAACGTCATTCGGTCGGTTATATCTTACTATTGTTATATGTTTTAATTTTATTGGATAATCTTTAGTGTTCCTACGCACAAAATATATAATAGTACTGACCTAAGTATAAGCCGTCTTTGTAATTAGACTTAAGTTGAAGAGCGATTCAGTGCTTAAACAAGCTGATGCTTATTAGCACTTCGTGCTACTAAATACCCAAATAATTTTGTGAAATAGCTAAGTAATTTAACAAAAACTTATCACTCCATTTATTAAAAAAGGTTTGCATAAAGCCTTTTTTTAACAGGCTCTTTAATAGCTATTTATGCAACTGCATCGTAATGAGGGTCATTTTAATTCGAGTGCTGTTTTTTGATACGAGGCTTGCCGAGTATCAAAATAGGATAGTACGAGAATTAAAATGACTAATTAGTAATTACGTTCAGTTGCATACAAGATTTTATCTACGACAAGGAAGTAAAATCATTAACATAATACGCTGTAGGCTCAATTAAGTAACAAAAAGTAACTCCGTAAGCCGCCACCAGCCGCCTGTGGCGCCTCTGTCATATGAACGGTACAAAAGTGCCAGAACTCAGAGCCTTAGCTTTAGGTATCCTATTTTAAGAAGATAACCATTTCGATTCAGCTCCCATACAACGAGCTGCATCGAAATGAGAAGCAAAACCGAAAGAGGCTTCATTTCGATTCAGCTGTCAAACTCGAAATTGGAACTTTTCGATGCTGGAGTAGATAAACAACATTTAATAACTGAATAAGAACTTTAAGCGATTTCGTTTTTGATAACACAATTGATGGCGACATTTTGCAACCGCTCGCATAATCTTCTAACCACGCGTTGTTTGGAAAACAGAAGGAGGTGAACAATACATTAAGTGAAAAAAAAATCATCTTTTCTTCAAGAAGTGTTACGTGATCGCACGTTGTCGAGTTCATATGTTGAACAAAAAACTGTCTTAGTTTACTAGAAATTGCTACCGCAATAATAAATACCAATATACATGATGGTACATGATGACTGGTAGTAACTTGAGAGCAAAACACTACAATTATTAGAGACTAGATGATGCCTGCCACTTTGTCCGCGTGGATTAAGGTTTTTTTAATTGCCTCGGGAACTCTTTAATTTTCCGGGATAAAATGTAGCCTATGTGCTAATCCTGGATAGATAATAATGAATGGAGAATGATCCCAAATTCCCAGATCTCAAACCAGTTCATTCGTTGTCGCGTTAAAGAGTAACAAACATCCATCCATCCATACATCAATCCATCAATCCAACCGTCCATCCATACATCCATTCATACATTCATCCATGCATCCATACATCCATACATACCTACATCCATCCATCCATCCATCCATCCATCCATACCTACATCCATCCATCCATCCATCCATCCATCCATTCATACATCCATCCATCCACACATACATCCATCCATCCATCTGTCCATCCATCCATCCATACATCCATCCTCACAAACTTTCGCATTTATAATATTAGTAGGATAGAGAGACCTAGTTTAGTCTAGAAAATCATAACAATATTGAAAAAGAAAAAAAAAATCAATAAATTATATTTATAACCCAATGTCTGGAATAGTAATGTATTAATTTCTCTAAAAAATATGCTTATTCTTTTGCACACATTCTCATAACTTGTGTTTTGAAGATAGCACTATTATGAGGACTAGAGATTTTAGTAGAGATTGTACAACATAAAATTAGTAATAGTATCAGTATTATAATATTATGTAAATAACATAATAATATCCTCTATAAAAGGCCTAGCAGAGCTTTGTAAGTCAACAAAAGAAAAAACAATTTTAATTTTATCTCGATGACGATTACTATTTAAGCATTTTTACAACCTGTTTATTAACTAATTCCTCAAAAGATAGAGGAATAATTCATCATCATCATCATTATCAACCCATTTTCGGCTCACAACTGAGCGAGGTCTCCTCTCAGAGACGGGTTATAGGCCATAGTCCACCACGCTGGCCCAATGCGAATTTGCGGACTCTCAGATGTGCAGGTTTTCTCACGATGTTTTCCTTCACCGTTAAAGCCTGTGATATTTTATTTCTTAAACGCACTTAACTCCGAAAAGTCAGAGGTGCCTAGCCAGGATCGAACCTGCGACCCCCCAAATAGGAGACCACAGTCCTAACCACTAGGCTATCACTGCTTCAGTGATTATAATATTAAGTCAGTATTATAACATTAAGTAAATAACCTAATACTAATATCCTCTATAAAAGGCCTAGCAGAGCTTTGTAAGTCAACAAAAGAAAAAACAATTTTAATTTTATCTTGATGACGATTTATTTATTTATTTATTAGACACACAACAGATTATGACAATAAAACAACGAAAATAATACAGACATGATAAGAACTAGCCACTCTCCAATACAAAATGTGTCTACAAAAGCAGCAAATGATAATCGGATGTGTCTTAAATTAAAACTAAAAGTAACTTAAACTAAACAAAGTTTTACTACTTGAAAGGGGAATGCCAACTTTTGGGCTCTCCGCGGACAGCACGATAGAATTTATCCAAATTACAGAACCCTTTTAAAATAAATAAATACGAATTATCATAATATTATGAAATCCGCCACTATTATCAGTAATTTTCATAAATTAAAAGTATTTATCTACACTAATGTTATAACATTCTACTTATGTTTCCAATACTTGACTTATAATTACTACTGTTATAGCGCAGATAACAAAACACTCAATTTAAGCAATTTCACATGATGGTATAATATCCACATCGATATCGTAAAATCTCATTATAACATCAATAAAACGCGACCAATTAACCTGGCGAGCCTTATGTCAAAATCCTCATACAAGTTGTATGAAATTTTGATATTAGGCTGGCTTTTGAAAACAGTTGGGTTATACGTGAAAACTTCGTCGAAATTACTAAACTTACATACACAAAACTCTTTGGTAAGATCTTTTGGCAATATTATAAAAAGTCACCGCCATATTGAAATTCTTTGTTATTGGACCGATTTCGTTCAAATTGGATATTTGGGCTTCCCTGGGGTCAAATAAGAGGAAATGATTGGCAAAATTATAAAAAGTGACCGCCATATTGAAATTCTTTGTTATTGGACCGATTTCGTTCAAAATCGATATTTGGGCTTCCCTGGGGTCAAATAAGAGGAAATGATTGGAAAAATTATAAAAAGTGACCGCCATATTGAAATTCTTTGTTATTGGACCGATTTTGTTCAAAATCGATATTTGGGCTTCCCTGGGGTCAAATAAGAGGAAATGATTGGCAAAATTATAAAAAGTGACCGCCATATTGAAATTCTTTGTTATTGGACCGATTTCGTTCAAAATCGATATTTGGGCTTCCCTGGGGTCAAATAAGAGGAAATGATTGGAAAAATTATAAAAAGTGACCGCCATATTGAAATTCTTTGTTATTGGACCGATTTCGTTCAAAATCGATATTTGGGCTTCCCTGGGGTCAAATAAGAGGAAATGATTGGCAAAATTATAAAAAGTGACCGCCATATTGAAATTCTTTGTTATTGGACCGATTTCGTTCAAAATCGATATTTGGGCTTCCCTGGGGTCAAATAAGAGGAAATGATTGGCAATATTATAAAAAGTCACCGCCATATTGAAATTCTTTGTTATTGGACCGATTTTTACTCTTGTTGTTTGATAAATTGCATTAGTGAAGATAAAGTAGTGTATGCAACTGCATATAACACGGGTATTAAAACACTCGTTACTATTATGAAACTCGCTGCGCTCGTTTCATAAACTCACACTCGTGTTTTAATACCCTTCATTATATGACAGTTGCATAAACTACTATTATATTGACTCGAGAAAGCTGAATCTATAGTCTGTGATCCAAGTTGTAGCCATTTTCTTTAAAATGTTGCCAGCATTAACCATGATGCTAATCGATACTGACGATTTTTTTCGATTAATATCAGATTTGTGTAGCGTTTAATGGGTGTGTGTATATTTATATTTTAAAAGTATAGACTACAATAAAGACCTTTAGTTCATTTCTTGAAGTGTATTCATAATTATTATCACTACATATAATAAAACAAAGTCCCCCGCCGCGTCTGTCTGTCTGTCTGTTCGCGATAAACTCAAAAACTACCGAACGGATTTTCATGTGGTTTTTACCAATAGAGGGTGATTCATGAGGAAGGTTTTAGTGTATCAAGGTTTTATGTAAATTAGTTGAAATATGACGATAATTGTTGACAATGTCGGAAAAATTCAAGCCGCTTGGGAGCTTTCATTGAAAATGCTGCCTAATCTCTTTGAGATATAACATCTATCTTTTAAGGATAGCTTACTATACCCATTTCAACTTTAAAAAAAGTGGTCACATACCATGCGGTTATTGGAAATCTATTAGACGGATACAGTATTAATCCTTATTAACTTAAATACATTAGTTACCATAAGCATTTCATGCACATTATGATAATGCGTTATACCATACAATTTAAATGAATATCTTAGGAGCTATCGCAAAATAAAAACGAACGCGTGCCAAAATAAATACGAGGATTTCAACCCGATGGCGAAGACGGGACTCGCTCACGTGATGCGATCAGTGTCCACCCCAGCGCCGCGTTGACATTGCTATATTATAAGCCGAGCGATACTTCTTTTATAAGCCTACGTACTGTTCAATATGCTGTTCAATATAATTTAGGGAACATTTCAAGGAGATTGCAAAGTACAGGCGTAATATGCTCTACTACCCGTGCGAAGCTGGGGCGGGTCGCTAGTTATGTATAATGTGTCGAGAGAGGCGAGGTTACGTCATCAATACGTCGTCATCATGATTGGAGACATAAGACATCAAAATATTATATGAATAGGCGATACACAGCAGGATTACGTCTTAACAATACTGACGGCTCTCATATGTCAAAGTGACTCTGCAGTACCGATTGTGTTCGAGTATTATTCAAGAATCGATTATAAATATTTTCACTCACGAGTGAAATGGTAAATGGCAACATTCATTATTGACATCAGATGACATTTCCTTTCACTCATGTTTTTGCAGATGGTGTATCTGGCTGATACATGGAACTAGGATTTACGAATGGGCTGATATGTCTATTGTCTGTCATCTTGCGAAATGCGTATTTGTTGTTTTAATCGTAGGTTTTAATGTTTTAAAGTATTAAACAGTGATATTTTGAAACAGGAACAAGTCAGGTAAAGTGTAAAAATACAGACAATTAAGCTCTCTGTCAAAAACATAACCCCAAAATGGTTACAAAAATACGCTATATTTCTCATATTATAAGTCTGGCGGCCACCTGAACCAGATTTTATTATTAAAGATACACTAAAAAGCCTAAATAAATAATGCATTATTATATCTTTGCGTGTCCGCGATGGGCCCAAAGTTGTATGGACAGTGGGCATTCCCCTTTGCTATTACAAATTATAATAATAGATGTCAAAAAGAGAATTAAATACAAAAGTAATTAAAAGAGACTATTTAAGCATTTTTACAACCTGTTTCTTAACTAATTCCTCAAAAGATAGATGAATAATAATTTGCTTATTCATTTATTTCAGATAACAGGAGGTGTGCGCGCGCTGGCGCCTCAACTGTTTCAACTGACGCACCTAACAGCGTTGTACCTGAACGACAACTCGCTCCAGAGGATCCCGCCCGACATCAACCTGTTGGTCAACTTGCACACATTAGATATGTCCAACAACAAGTTGCGCACACTGCCCGCTGAGCTGGGAGATCTGATACAGTTAAGGTACTTAGATTATTATATCAACTTGTTCATGGACCAGTTGATCAACTTGCATTGCATACAACCGAAGTTTAAAAAAAAGCTGCACACACTGGTTCTAATTCTGTTATACACTCTCTAAACTAAATGACAACAGCATTCTGAAAAGGATATGATATATAATATATATATTAGGTCTTTACCTATGAAATTGCCTTTCTTCAGTACTGGTCATTTCAAATAAAAAAAAGTTTGTAATGGCTCTGTATTCTAAATTCAAATTAATTTTGTTTTAAAACCATGACGTTCTATTTACAAACTCAGTCTTTTGTTTTTTGATTAGCGTTGTATTTTCATTACATTTGAACATATTTCGTCATAATGGATACTTTAAAAATTCGTGTAATTATGGAATATGAGTTCCGTCGTGGCACCAACGCGACACAAACGGCCCGTAACATCAAAAACGTTTACGGAGAGAACTGTACAAACGATCGCACAACCCGTTATTGGTTTTCCCGGTTCCGTTCTGGAAATTTTGACTTGAAAAATGAAGCTCGTGGTCGTCCGGAGACTTTGGTTAACAATAATGAATTAAAGGCGATTGTGGAAGCTGACGAAACTCAATCTACAGCTGAGCTAGCAGCAGCTTTTGATGTAAGCATCAAAACAATATTGATCCATTTGCGACAAATTGGCAAGGTAAAAAAGCTTGATAGATGGGTGCCCCACGACCTTAACGATCGCCAGCGCAACGTACGCGTCGAGACCTGCCTTGCGCTGCTCAACAGGCAAAGAAATGAAGGAATTTTGAAACGAATTGTTACGTGCGACGAAAAATGGATTCTGTTCGACAATCGAAAGCGCTCAGCAAGTTGGTTAGACCCTGGTTCAGCACCAAAGCAATGCCCTAAACCAAAAATGACCCCTAAAAAGGTGATGGCCACTGTTTGGTGGTCTAGTGCGGGTGTGATTCACCACAGCTTTTTACAAAACGGCATGAGCATTAATGCAGATGTGTACTGTGAAGAACTGGAGAGAATGATGGAGAAGCTTGCACATCTGCAACCAGCTTTGGTCAATCGGTCGTCCCCACTGCTCCTTCACGACAACGCGCGACCCCATACTGCGCAACAGACAGTCTCCAAGCTGCAAGAGCTGGGGTTGGAAGCTCTCCCTCATCCGCCATACTCACCAGACCTTGCACCTACCGACTATTACTTTTTCCAAAATTTAGACAACTTTTTAGTGGGTAAAAAATTAAATTCCCGAGAGGCAGTACAAAATGCCTTTGAAGAGTTTGTTGCCTCCCGTCCAGCTGATTTTTACAAGAAGGGCATCAATAAATCAATAAAGCAATGCGTTGGCAAAGATGCGTCGATTGCATGGGTGATTACTTCGAATAACAGAAATAAAAAAGTTTGAAAAAATAAGTACTTTCACTTATTGCATACAAAACGGCAATTTCATAGGTAAAGAAAGACCTATTATTTTCGTTTCGTAAAAAAGATTGTGATTTTTACCACAGAATTAGTACCACTGTCCTTTTAGCAGAAATTTTAATAAAACAGCCCCCCGATTGTGTAAAAGTTACCGATCAAAATCGTATTCATTTGATGGCATTAGCGTCAAAGTAAAATAAACCATAACAGCATTGAGTTAGAGCTCAATTTTGTGTATGCATTCTTATACGTTTAGGTATGTGCGATACACTCCATAACGCTCTATGTTTAAATCGGTTGTACTGAATCAATACAGTCAAGGAATATTTTACTTTGACGCAAATGTCATCAAATGAATACGATTTTGATCGGCAACTTTTAGGCAAACGGGGGGGGGGGTTGAATCGACAAATTCGATTACAATTTACAACTGAGTATCAACTTGTGACTAAGTTGAGCAACTGGTACATGAATACTCAACTAACACAAGCTTTTTGAGAACAAGCCAAGTAAGCTGACTGTTTCTCTTCTTCTTCTTCTTCTTCGTCAACCTATAGACGTCCACTGCTGGACAAAGGTCTCCTGCATGAACTTCCACAGGCTTCGGTCTTGCGCCGCTTGAATCCAGCGGCTCCCTGCGACTCGTTTGATGTCGTCGGTCCACCTATTGGGGGTTTCCCGGTGCGGGGTCGCCACTTCAGCCCCTTGGGACCCCAACGAACTGCGAACTATGTGCCCCGCCCATTTCCACTTCACTTTCGCGACACGCTGAGCTATGTCGGTGACTTTGGTTCTCCTACGTATCTCCTCATTTCTGATTTGATCTCGCAGGGATATACCAAGCATAGCTGGCTGTTTCGTAGCATGTAATAAATTTAGTTGCACTAAAAACATAGCTGTAACCTTAATTTCTAATTTCCAAAAAAAAATCAAAATAATTCAGGTCAGACTAAATCAATTTATATAGTGAACCGAAAAAACACGACAATAACAGACTTTTAAATTGTTTGTATTAAAATAAAAGATAAGGATAACGCTTACAATAACAATGTTTTGTCAAGGTAAATTTTCCCATTAAGTCTGTTAATTATACGGACGTGCACACATGAGGAGCATTTTCCCCAGACAATTTAGTGTTGCTAAGTCTATGGCAATGTGCGTGCATAGTACGTTATCTTACGCGTACGCGACTTCTGGGAGACCATTGATTGGATTGATTTAATCTGATTTGAAACGGCTCAGTCCTATGCTTTTTGACCAGGAATGTGAGAATTAATCTAACTTTGCTTAGGTTACTTAGCCTAGCGTGTAAACAACTATGCGAGCTAAGCGAAGTTAAAACTTAGAAACTTTGATGTGGACACAAGCTGCGAGTCCATGCAGTGTGGCCGCGGGTTAGCTGGAATCATTAACTTGAGCTAGCTTACGGTACAGTGAGCTGCTAGCTAAAAGCTAAGCTTCTTTAGTATAAAGGGATGAGCTTAGCCAAGTTACTTTAGTTCGCAGTGTAGCTTGTGCTTTAGTCTGTTGGAAAAATTCTCACAATACATTTTCAAACAGGGCTAAAGCTAAGGAGGCGACAAATTTCGTACCCATTAAAATTATAATCATTTAATCTTGCGCGCGTACATCTGGGGTCGTTATTCTTTACATTATCAACTTAATAATCAGTATGATAATAAGTATGTATATATGTATATAATTAATAGATAAACAACCTTGAGCAGGTTGAAAATAATATGATATTCACTCTCAAAACAAACGAGTATCGCTGTTATTTGCAAGGTCGTTGAACCGTGGCTCGGCATGATAAGCGTCCTATGACGTTTTTGGTAAACAGTTGGCGAAACCAAAACAGATCCGTTTAATATTAATAATCAATACATAAACAGAGCAAATCTATCGCTGAGCCAACCAGTTCATAATAAATGGATATTGGACAGAATATAGGATGAGAATTTAGTGATTAGCATAAATAAATATTATGTGTTGATCTTAGATCAAATACTCATAGATCGGAATTTTCTAACAAAGTTCCGCTCCATACGTAGGCTCAAAACAAGCAATGAATGTGTGAGTGCCATGTAATTATTTTCTGTACTGGTACTGTTAATTACGTTTTTGATGGTTATTGTGATGAATCTGATGATTCATCACAATAACCATCAGCCGTTGCCACTTGAGCCGTTGATGGGTGGGTTGCTGATGATTCAGCAACCCATCAACGGCTCACTACGGAGCGCAGGTCTCCTCTCAGAGAAGGGTTATAGGCCATAGTCCACCACGATGGCCAAATGTGAATTGGCGAACTTCACACACCTACGAGAACATCATGAAGAACTCTCAGGTGTGCAGGTTTCCTCACGATGTTTTCCTTCACCGTTGAAGCAATTGATATTTAATTTCTTAAACGCACTTGATTCCGAAAAGTCAGAGGTGCGTACCCGGGATCGAACCTGCGACCCTCCGAATAGGAGACCACAGTCCTAATCACAAGGCTATCACTGCTTAATTGTCACTGCATTGTGATGAATGAAGGGTGTCATAACGTTATTTTTTAATACATTTCTGCGAGCGACTACTGTCGTACTAACACGACGATACTGCGTAGGAATATGCTTTCGAGTTTCGGCTTACTAAAAATAGCTTTTCACTGTGTCCACTATTGCATTTCTAGGAGTATTTATTCTAAGGTGTTGATATTGTAGCTCTAATTATATACATACATGTACGTATACGTGTAGATTAAATTTTAATTCCCGCTGGTTGTCTGTAATTTTCCGGGCTAAAAAGTTTGTGTTAATCCTAGGTATGAGCTATCTCCATTCCCAGCCGAATCGGTTCATTCGTTGTGGCGTGAAAGAGTAACAAACATCCATCCATTTATTTATATATCCATCCATCCTCACAAACTTTCACATTTATAAAATAGTAGTAGGAAACAGGATTAGTAGGATAAAGTTTTAAATATTGTAAACACAGTGACATTTAACTTATAATATATCTTATCTAGTCTCGGAAATATCAAATTTAAAAAATTCAAAATTCAAAATTATTTATTTCATGTAGGCCAAACTGTGGCTCTTACGACAAGTCATGACTCTACCACCGGTTCGGAAAGCGGATTCTGCTAAGAAGAGCCGGCAAGAAACTCAGCAGTTGCTCTTTTCAAAATAATCATTTTACAATATTATTATGAAGCTATTACATTGTAATAAGTTTTTTATACTATCTTGTGGGCAGCTGGATGCCAAGCCAATTTAACCTATGCAACTTTATTAGAATAAAATATAACATTTCCACAATGAGGGGAAGTTCAAAAAAAAAACTACAATTCAATTCATGTTAAGACGGGCAGACACAAAGTAGCCCCATTCCCGCCGGCGCTTAACCCATTCCCGAGCATGACGCATGATCCAGCCGCTTATAGAGCTTTAAAGTTACCTTATAGACATAGAGAGCGCTACTGGCGTGTGACGTCACAATTCAGTAGCTTCATACACGCTACATAGAAAATTCCGTTTTAGAAACAGATACAGTAACAGTAAAACACCTTATAACTTATTTGGTTTTGGACCGATTTATTTTTTGTTTTTACAAATGTTATTCTTGCATGTTACATATTTTTCGATTATAACTATTGAATATCAACGTTTTGACATCAGTCAAATATCCATATCGCCCGCTGAGTAGCCCTTAGTTTTGAAAAAGTTCTAACATAAAGTATGTTTTCATAATATTTTGTTTAAGTATCTTTTGTATCTTGCAGAGAACTGCACCTACACAACAATTACCTGAGGGTACTGCCCTACGATCTCGGCAAGCTGTTCCACCTCCAACTCCTCGGCTTACAAGGTAACCCGCTCAGCAAGGAGATGCTCTCCATCTACAACGATAATAACGGGACGTCGAAGCTGCTGACGTATCTACTCGACAATATGCAAGGTAAGTGCTGAGCTAACTTTGATTCTGCTTTGCGAACCCTATGAGCAAGACATTATAATAATAATAATTTTTATTAAAGGGCAAAAAACCCAGTACATATACATAATTACATAATTACATATATCATAAAAAAATACAATCTAAAAACTTAAAACTATCTGGGAAAGTTATTAAGGTGAACTAAACGGGTCTGCCCGCGAAATTCAAATTTAACTTGGCTTTTCGCAATTTGTAAACTAATACGACAAAGTAGGCTTATGGCATTCTAATTGCGCTAATGGCACTATCATATTGTTTACAGGTTTATAAAAAAATCTTTACTTGAAAGTGTCCACTTTAAGAAATTAATCCGAGTATCAACTAATTTGTGAGTAACTCACGTCAAACTCGATACTCGGACTAATTTCTTAAACTGGACATTTTCAAGTAAAGATTTTTATATAAACCTGTGAAGATGATACTGTCATTGGCGAAATTAGAAAGCCAAAAGCCTACTTTGTCGTATTAGTTTGTAAATTGCGCAAAACCAAATTAAATTTCCCAAATAAATCCCAAGGTGTTGGAATGGCGACCCCACACCGGGAAACGCAGTGTTGGCAGGCCCCCCACCAGGTGGACCGACGACATCAAACGAGTCGCAGGGAGCCGCTGGATTCAAGCGGCGCAAGACCGAAGCCTGTGGAAGTCCATGCAGGAGACCTTTGTCCAGCAATGGACGTCTATAGGTTGATAAAGAAGAAGAAAGAAATTAAATTTGATTTTCGTGGGCAGACCCATTTAGTTCGCCTTGACCAATGAATTTATGAATTCATCGTATGTATTTCATTCGATAAATTCATAAATTCATTGATTCTTGGTTAATGTCGGTTCTTGGTCCCTAAGTGCTTTGTTCATGGATTATAAAAAACGTATTTATTTTTCTATTTTGAGCGAGAATGATATTGATTTTGATAAAATAATACTATAAAATACAGCAATCCGCCATATTGAATGAAACACCGGATTGATAAGTCACATCTATCTTCAAAATTTAAAAACTAATATACAGTGTGTCCGGACACGAACTAGCGATATTTTAAACACTTATATAACAACTAATTTTAAGTACAAATACACTCTAAACTTGGGCCCAATCCACTTCCCCTCTATGTGACAGCCATTTTGTTTTTTTGCTGAAATATTCTCTAAGCATGTACAAAAAAAATCATATCTCTCAAAGTTTTGGTCTTACTGAGATAAAAATGGGCTTATTCGAAGCGCAACAATACTGTCCTACCGTCCACATTACAAAACAAAGTGTTCACATTTCCATAACCTTTGAAAAAAATATGAAACCCGAAAAAAATTATCGTAAAATCATGCAAATCAACAAATTATTGTAAATAACTGCAAAAACACCCCCGACAACCCTTTTTATTTTTTTACTAGATCAAGAGATTTTGAGCTAAGCTATAATACAACATTTAATTTATAACTGTATGTCTAATACTTTCAGAGTTATTGTTGTTTGAACACAGCGCATACGCAAGCACAAAAGGCCTTTGTCGGCGCCCTAAACAGGAAATCATTAAAAACACATAACATTCATGCGTATGCGCTATTTTCCAACAACAATAACTCTGACGTACTTTTAGTTTAATCGGTAATTTAAAATGGTTAGAAAATAACAGTAGACGCTTAGAGTAGACGTGTAATAAATTACACGTATAATTTGTTTTTATAGATTTATTCCTTATTTTGGAAGACCCTACACAAACTTTTTTAATGTTTACGGCATGACTTCATAGATGGCAGCAGTAACCTTTGTTGAGTTTGTTGCGAACGATCAGCGCCATCTATGTAGTGGTTAGAACATTAACATACATGCTGAAGATCTGTGGCTCGTTTGTCATCTTTAACCTTTATGACGACACAGAGTATGCAAAAAGCGCGCGCACTTAAATTTTAAAGCTTACGCGGGAGGTTTGAATGTCTCTTTATATTTTTATTAACCCCCGATGCAAAAAGAGGGGTGTTATAAGTTTGACTCGTTTTGCACAACGTTTCCAATGCTATTTAGGTAAGACGTTATATAACAAACTAAATAAAACACTTTCAATATATGAAATGAATAGATTTAATTGTAAAAATACTGTCACTCAATTCTTACAAAGTCTTAGTTATGATGAGACAGAAAACATAATAAAATGTATAAATTGAACTTTAAAAGAAACATAATTCTATTTTTTATATTTAACCTAAGATATATATTTTTCTACATATTACAAAAACAATCTAGCACACACACACACACCCACACACAATCACACACACCCACATACTCACATACACTACAACTTACTTAAGCTCACGTTATTTTTCATATGGGCACCCTTGTAAACCTTTCTGTATTGAAATATTGTGTAGTAGTTTCTAATGGAGGGAAGGCCACTGCTGCCTAAAGCACAGTGCAACCTAAATTAGGCAGCAGAGACCGACCATAATTTGTTTGCTCATTAAGTTATACTTATTGTAAACTTTTTGGAAAATATATATTATTATTCATATATTTATTATTTCATATAAGAATATATATTATTATTCATTTTAAACAATTATACCGAGAACTGTCGGTATAATTGTTTACTACAGTACTTACCATACTATAGTACTTACCATTCATTCTAATTGTTTGTGAAAAAATTAAACACTTGGTGTTGCAAACATCTAATATTACAAATGCGAAAGTTTGTGAGGTTGTTTGGATGGATGTTTGTTACTCTTTCACGCCACAACGAACTAACCGATTTGGCTGAAATTTGGAACAGAGATAGCTCATACCCAAGATTAACACTGGCTACATTTTATCCCGGAAAATTACAGTCTTCCCGCGGGAATTTAAAAGCCTTAATCCACGCGGCCGAAGGCGGGTATCATCTAGTAGAAAATTAAAAACAAGTTATTAATTCATATAATATTAAACCAATTTAACAATTTCCATTTTATTTGAGCACAATAATATAAAAATAATTACAATTATATTGTAATATTAATATAATAGTCAAATGTAGTCAATTTGTAAAAAGTTGTAGATTTGATTAATAATAGAGATATTGAAAAGATAGAGAAAAATTGTACGGTCAATATAGTCAATTATAATATTATAGTTTGATTAATTAAATAATAATTATACAATATTGTGTTATAATATTAATTTACGAAAATCTAACATACTGCCTTGCTTATCACGGTACTATGGAAGACTTTATAGAGACCTATGTTCAGTTGTGGAGTTCAAACGATAGTAGGTATTGACAAGCCTAAGGAAATACACACAAGTGATTGTGAAGGTTAATCGCTAAGTGAGGGTAATCAATAGATCACGGTCAAGAGCAACGCCTGTCTTCTATACAAAAGAGGTCAATTAGGATCTGCATCTGTCAGCTCGGTCACTCGCTTGGTCTAATTGAGCAGTTGGTCCTCACGCGGTTTCAATTGAGCCTGCTTTATTTGTATTGGCGTTGAATGTGACACTTACAGCGTGTTCGATCTAATGCTCCCGATACACGCTCCGGTTTTTTTTTATTCGATGACAAGATAGTCCTTGACTACAATCTCATCTGATGGTTAGTGACGGTGCAGTCTAAGCTGGTAGCGGACTAACATGGAACGGGTATGGCAGTGAACATTCAACCCATACCCCTAATTGGTTTCTACTTGCTATCGTGCCGGAATGCTAAATCGCTTGGCGGCATGTCTTTATACGGTAGGGTGGTAACCTCCAACCAAAGCCTCTCACCATACCAGACGAGATTCAGTTCGCCTCGGAGGTGTACCCTTTCTAACAAAAAAAAATTTCCAAATCGGTTCAGGCGTCTGTGAGTACTCGGTGATCATAAAAAATGTATAGTATTGACCAAGATTGAATTTGCACTTGTCCGTCCTCCCTTCTGCCAGAGCCTTCTGAATTACGGAACGCAATTACTTCAAATTTAAACATAATATGTAAACCTTAATATGGCCTTCAGCCGAATATTGCTTAAAAAGTTATAAGTTGAGGGTAAAAGTTGAGGGGGGCTCTCATAGAAGCGAATGCGAAGTAAAATATTTTTATAGCGTTACTTAAGGTTGCGGTACCTGTTGTAAGATTCCGACGAATTGAGAAACTCCTCCTTTTTTTGAAGTCGGTTAGTAAAGAATATTTCAATCAATCGTTCATTGGAGTGGCGACTTCACACCGGAAAGCCTACAGACATTAGACGAGTCGCAGGGAGCCGCTGGATACAGGCGACGCAGGACCGACACCTGTGGAAATCCATGCAAAAGACCTTTGTCCAGCGGTGGAAGTCTATTGGTTGATAAGAAAGAGGACAAGCCTCCTGCCACTGTCAAGCTATTATCCTGTAGTGGTATTCTCTAAAAATGATTGCATCAGTGTAATTCGTAACTATCGCATGGCCTCTGGGTACCAATTGTCTATAAGTTATTCCATCGATCGTATTCGTATATGACATTAGCGTCTAAGTGAAATAATCCTTGATAGTATTGATTTAATGTCACAAATTCAGTACAACCGATTTTAATAATGGAGCGTTATGGCATGGTACAAACAGAATAGTAGGCTAACTAAGGCCGATCGGCGAGTTAATTACCTACTCTTGCGTTGACGCCTAGGGTTGTCACTTTTATTTTTGACTAGCTGATGCCCGCGATTATTAATAGGTAGGTTACTACTTTTATTGAAAAATTAAACAAACAAAAAAGAGCGAGCGTGCGACGTAATACGCAATTGCGCGCGATTAGCACAGCGGCGCGATATATACAAAAGCACTCTGTGGCGCGCCGCGCGGCCCGTACTGCCGGCCGATTGAGCCGGTTGAGATTTTGCGAATGTGTGCGTGAAACTTCCGTGCGTACACGGCGCCCGCTGCTCACGCATACATTCAAACCGGCAGCGGCCACTTTGTATGAAGTTAGCCTACTATTCTGTTTGTACTATGGTTATGGTCCGTATCGTACATATACGTAAACGTATAAGATTGCATGCACGAAATTGAGCTCTAATTCAATGCTGTTATGCTTTATTTTACTTTGACGCTAATGTCATCGAATACATTTACGATCATTGGAATAACTAGACAATCGCACCTCTGATTGGCTGGTACTCTCGTGCTATTGGTTTGAAAATAATTGATGGAGCAAGAACGCCATAAAATCAGCCATTCAGAGGTCATTGCGATGGTCACAGTGATGCAATCATTTTTAGAGAATACCACTACTGGTTCTATTTAAATTCCTGAAGTTTAGTTCCTGATATTATCATCAATGAAGATTAAGTTCATTCTGAAATAAATACCAGTACTAGATAGGTACGAGTTATTGCAAGGTTTTGTTTGCTGGTGATATTTTTTGACTTACCAAAAATTTGTTGGATACCGCAAAATGTGACAGTTAAACGTGAGTCGACATTTGATGTTCTTTTTGTTTTAGAATTCCATTATTTTGTGCTCATTGTGATTGCGTTAGAAAGTAAGAACGTCCGTTGATTTTTTGTCTTTGGTAGTCTTTCACAGCGATATCTTGATCGTTGTCGTTCAGAATAATATTTTTTCCGCCATTTCAATCTACTTTTGTGGCGCGTGCTACTTCATTTGTTTTATTGTGAATTGATGAATACTCCATTTTACACAAAAATATGTAGGTACAGCTTGCTTGTTTTATTCAACACTATCTTTTGCTCGCGACAAACTCGTGGAGTTCAGTTTTTAAAATCCCCCGGAATGATTTGTTTTTACCGGGATAAAAAGTAGCCAATGCCACTCTAAATCACGCTGCCGATTGGAGGACAAACCAATAAACAATTTCAAATTTATAAAATAGCTGTACTAGACGATGCTCGCGACTTCGTCCGCATGAATTAAGGTTTTTGATTCCTGCGGGAACCCTTTAATTTTCCAGGATAAAATGTAGCCTATGTGTTAATCCAGGGTATAATCTATCTGTATTCCTCTAATTTTAGCCAAATCCATCCAGTAGTTTTCGCGTGAAAGAGTAACAAACATACACACGCACATACAAACTTTCGCCTTTATAATATTAGTGTGAAGCGAGGATATAAAAGAAGTCGTTAGCCCTTAGAAAATGATAAATAAAATACTTTCTACCTTTGTTAACAAATATTTTTCTTCATTTTCATACATTTTCATGTAAAAGAACAGACCTGAGGCAACTCAATCAGGATTTCATATGGCAGAGCATGAGTTTTTTATGCTTGTTATACATGTTATTGAAGCATTATATGAAGCAGTGATAGCCTAGTGGTTAGGACTGTGGTCTCCTATTCGGGGGGTCGCAGGTTCGATCCCAGGTACGCACCTCTGACTTTTCGGAGTTAAGTGCGTTTAAGCAATTAAATATCACTTGCTTCAACGGTGAAGGAAAACATCGTGAGGAAACCTGCACATCTGAGAGTTCTTTATAATTTTCTCGAAGATGTGTGAAGTCCGCCAATACGCATTGGGCCAGCGTGGTGGACTATGGCCTATAACCCTTCTCTTAAAGGAGACCTGCGCTCAGTAGTGAGCCGTTGCTTGATGGGTTGTTAATGATGATGATGATACATGTTATTGCAGATCAGAAGCGAATTTATATTAACCTGAATTTTTGTTCCCTAAGGCTGGAATCACATCTGTGCGCATCGATTCGCATTTTGTCCATACAAAACTGTAATTTTTTAGGGTTCCGTACCCAAAGGGTACCAACGGGACCCTATTACTAAGCCTACGCTGTCCGTCCGTCCGTCCGTCCGTCTGTCAGTGGGCTGTATCTCGTAAACCGTAATAGATAGACAGATGGAATTTTCACATATTATGTATTTCTATTGCCGCTATAACAACAAATAATAAAAATTAAATTAAATAAAAAAAATTAAATTAAAATATTTCCATGGGTACAATGGAAATATTTTTTTAACGGAACCCTAAAAGAGCGAGGCCCGACTCGCACTTGGCCGATTTTTTCATAGAGTCGTGTACGCATCGAAAAGCCGAATTGATGCGTACACGGCTCCATGAAAAATTACAGCTTTGTATGGACAAAATGCGAATCGATGCGCACAGATGTGATTCCAGCCCTGATCTTCGATTAAGATTCATATTTTTATTCAAAGTCATAATAACTTGATGGTATTTCTTCATATTTTGGACTAAGTGGAATAGGTCTTTGTGGGTTCAGCATGATTATTACCTTCTATTCTATACATAGTGATAGCCCAGTGGTTAGGACTGCGGTCTCCTATTCGAGGGGTCGCAGATTCGATCCCGGGCGTGCACCTCTGAATTTTCGGAGTTAAGTGCGTTGAAGCAATTAAATATCACATGCTTCAACGGTGAAGGAAAACATCGTGAGGAAACCAGCACGCCTGAGAGTCCTCTATAATGTTCTCGAATGTGTGTGAAGTTCACCAATTCGCATTGGGCCAGCGTGGTGGACTATGGCCTATAACCCTTCTCTGAGAGGAGAATTGCGCTCAGTAGTGAGACGTTAACGGGTTGCTCATGATGATTCTATACATGGTCGTCGTTATATCGATTAGACTATCCTCGGTCAAGGCACTGTTCAATAATGGGCCTTTATTCGTACAAATCTTATCTGACAGCAGTTTACGCATCAACACCGCGATGCCCTTAATGACAATTCGACCTAAATATGCCCACAATCGAAGGTCGTGAATGAAAGTCAGTAGTAATCTTGGTCAGCAACAAAAATAATGTCTTGATTGCACCTGACGTGACGTGACAAGAGAGGAACTAAAAGCGGCTCACTTAAAAGACTCTTTCCTTTAAGTGAGCCTCTTGGATTCGTATCTTACCGGCCAAAGAGCCGTATCACTCATTTACCTAGTTCTTTAGTCCAGCAGAGCACTAGTTATGGAAGCAAAATATAGATGTTGATTATAATTGATAATTATCAATCATCGAGTACCTATTCTGCCTTAACTTTATGCATCCTACTAATATTTAAATGCGAAAGTTTACGAGGATGGATTGATTGATGGATGGATGGATGGATGTTTGTTACTCCTTTTCGCTACGAGCAATGAACCGATTTGGCTGAAATTTGGAATGGAGATAGCTCATACCCAGGTTTAACACAAAGGCTCCATTTTTAACCCCCGACGCAAAAAGAGAGGGGTGTTATATCCCGGTAAATTAAAGAGTTCACGCGGAAAATTAAAAAATACCCTGACGCGTACGAAGTCGCGATATCATTTAGTATCTTATAACAGATTCTAATATCTATTCTCCTTCTCCCTGGTGGATGAATTAATGATAAAATGTCCTCCTGACCAAACTTCGACCTAAGCGCCAATTATAAGAGGTGGAGACGAGAGACACGCATTTTTTTTTATTAGTGTATCAGTGTTGTTATTTATACTTGATATAGTTCATTTGTATCGTTCATTCGAGAACTACCCAAGGGCAGGTACATAACAATAAATCCGCGGGAGATATGATTGTTTCACTCCATTACAATGGCGTTAGAAAGTGTGGGAAGACGTTTGTCTATATAATTGATTGTTTCAAGACTCCGGCCCGTTACCGCGGCTATTGGAGAAAACGTCCGTGGAAACGGCTTAGTTAAGGAGACGCATGTCAGAAGTTTATTGTGTACGATTAGGTACATACTTGTAGGTACGTTCGTTATGGAATATATCTGAAAATTGCATTAATTTTAAAGAGCTTCTTAAATATCTGTCATCATCAATCATCATCAATAGCCTGTTATACAGTCCACTGCTGGACTAAAGGCCTCTCCCAAGGGGAGGGTTTGCCCATAATCACCACGCGGGGCAGACGGGTTGGTGATCGCAGTAGATGGTAGTAGTAGCACAGAGGACGCTGCTGCCCGTTCTCCATTTTATTCCCTTAGTCGCCTCGTACGACACCCGCGGGAAGAGGAGGGGTGGTGACAACTGTATTCTGATCTGCTGTCACCACACGGCACTTGCCTTTTACAATTTGACTTATACACGTCAAAAAAAAGGTTCTCTTAAATTATAAGTTTCTGGGGGTGTAGTATGTTTTATTTTAAATATCAATTATGGCCGGTTCCTTTATTCAATCTATCTGCAATCTGTCGATAAGTTACCTAGCAACGGTCGAAAAGTCCATAATAATTTACAAGGTGACTAGGTAACTTATCGACAGATTGCAGATAGATTGAATATAGGAACCGGCCGTAAATGAATTATTTTTTTCAAATACATATATAAGCAAAAAAAGAAAAATCAGGAAGGGGATAAGGTATAGTGGTATTTGACCAATTTTCAAGTGTTTTAATATGAGCGCACTGCTTTGTATGCGTGTTTGCGCATATGATGCAGGACAGCATTTCGCAGAGCTGTACACTGAACTCTTTCTGGGCGGTATGGAAATTCAATTAGTATATTTGGTATCTTATATATTATATATGTATAGTGAATAAATGTGTTAGCGTTATTCTTTCTTTGATATTACTTTTTCAAATATTATGATATTTTGATATAATGTATATTATTTATATAATTATGACATGCCACTTCTATTTTTTGTGGTTTATTTTCAACACCATATCTTCGACTACTCGTTACAAGGTTAAGTTGAATTTAGTTGAAGTCATTGAAAGGAGGTATTGTTCTTCAGTGGGAGGTCTCTTTTCAATTTAATCTGTGACCGTAGCACATCGTGATAAATGACCTGAAAATCGGACATCCCTTTTTTATGATACTAATCGAAACTTTAGGCTTTTTTGAATACTAGAGTAGAACACCCAGAAGTTGATTCCGTTTAAAACCGGAGTTATATTTTTTTTAATTTTTTTCTATAGTTACCAGAAAAAACCTAAGAAATGCTGTAACTTTCTTTATAAGGAAAGTTTTTAAGTTTCAATTATAGCATGCTATAAAATCAACTAACTGCTATTTTTAGGAACATATAATTAATTTCTAGGTGAACAATAAAGACAGTTATGAATTTTTTTAACTAATTTTGAAATTAATTTTTTTCGCAGCTGTCTTTAGCTATTAGCATCTAATTTTCACACATTTTGTTTATTAGTGCTACGTTAACCTGCCTGTAAAATATCAGATGCGTAACACGTAGGACATCGGAGTTATTGAATTTTAAAATTTTAAATGTTAGGGTTGGCACTTATCAAAAGTGAGCTAATCAGAATCCGAATAGGATTTTTTTGTTTTTACAGATCTTGAAGTTAACTTTGGTGATATTAAAAGTTATTATCATCCAATTATCTGTCAAACAAAATAAAATTATATTTTTTACAAGCTTTTATTTTACTTGCAATGTTTCAATGTTTGTAGGTATGTTTGTTCGGGTCAAATCTTGCAAGTAAAAGCTGACCCATAAAATCAACTACTGCTATTTTTAGGAACATATAATTAATTTCTAGGTGAACAATAAAGACAGTTATGAATTTTTTTAACTAATTTTGAAATTATTTTTTTCGCAGCTGTCTTTAGCTATTAGCATCTAATTTTCACACAATGTGTTTACTGGTGCTATATTAACTTACCTGTAAAATATCAGATGCGTAACACGTAGGACTTCGGAGTTATAGAATTTTAAATTTTAAATGTTAGGATTTTGCACTTATCAAAAGTGAGCTAATCAGAATCCGAATAGGATTTTTCATTTTTACAGACCTTGAATTTAACTTTGGTGATATTAAAACTTATTATATCATTCAATTATCAGATGTCAAATAAAATAAAATTATATTTTTTACAAGCTTTTATTTTACTTGTAATGTTTGAATGTACGTAGATATGTTGGTTCGGGTCAAATCTTGCAAGTAAAAGCTGACCCATAAAATCAACTAACTGCTGTTTTTAGAAACATATAATTAATTTCTAGGAAAACAATAAAGACAGTTATGGATTTTTTTAACTAATTTTGATATTATTTTTTTCGCAGCTGTCTTTAACTATTAGCATCTAATTTTCACAAATTGTGTTTATTCGTGCTATGTTAACCTGCCTGTAAAATATCAGACGCGTAACACACAGAACTTCGGAGATATTGAATTTTAAAATTTTAAATTTTAGGATTTTGCACTTATCAAAAGTGAGCTAATCAGAATCCGAATAGGTTTTTTTTTTACAGATCTTGAATTTAACTTTGGTGATATTAAAAGTTATTATATCATTCAATTGATCTGTCAAACCAAATGAAAAAAAAAAGTGAAACAAACAAACAAAGATATAAACATACAAACATACAACGCAAAAGTGACCAAGTTGCTACTGATTATACGAATTTTGTAACATTACGATATTTAAAAAAATTATACGATAATATAAATAGTGAACGCCGAAAAACATAACCCTTCGTTTTCACAGTTGGGTAAAAATACTTTTTGTTTTTAATGCAAAATTTCATGCTTCATTCAGTCACCTGTTTACAATTTTCTCTAGTACATTAATTGTATTTTAAAATTATGATCTTATTGTGACAACCCTAATATCATAGAAATCCGAAAACCAAAGAAACCTCATATCTTCGATGTCCTCATAGATTTCCGTTTGATTTTTTTTACTAGTAACAATACAGTTACGAGCTATATTTTAAGATAGATATCTACTGCTAATCTTAAATAACTTACGAGAAAAAAAATAAAATGTAAAAATCACAAAATTAAGCATATTAACTTTATTGTTATCACTAAAATTATTTTGTTTAGCTTATAAAATGCCCTATATATAATGCCACTTTCCCCTATAAATAATTGTACAAATATGTTATACACCTCTTTAATTTTAATCTTTTTCTGAAAATCCAGATATTTCTAAAAAAAATTATAACTCCGGTTCTAAACGGAATGAACTTCTGGGTGTTCTACTCTAGTATTCAAAAAAGCCTTATGTTTCGATTAGTATCATAAAAAAGGGATGTCCGATTTTCAGGTCATTTATCACACTGTGCGTAGTAACGAGCGTACAATACTGCCTGCCTCGCTTCAATGTTCTGAAGCCTAGTTAACCGATTACTGGTTCAGTGTGTTTCCTGTATTTTTTTTTTTTAATTTTTGAGCTGGTCCCTAAATAAAATATGTTTTTCATACCTACACTAGCGGCACGCTATGATGGCCGGTTTGACACATTACAATAGTGATGTGGAATGTCAATTTATTCTCGAACAAAAAACAATTAAGTTTTGTTTTTGTACCTGATTAAATAGGTTTACAGTTCTCTGCGTACGTTCGGTCATATCGACGAAATCCACAACAAAGGGCTTGAACAGAGTCCAAATTAACGAGCAAGGGTCAACAGTAATGCAGTATCAATATTTGAAATCCAAAGCCAGGTCAAAACTATATCACAATCGCATTGCACTGACAGTTTATACTTTTCGAAGCAACGTCAATTCGAAACTGCTTTGTTTTGCATTGAGCATTGACGCGAGTTTGCCGGAGGTAGTAGTTGTGCTAGCCAGCGATCCTATGTGACGATCGTATTAGATTCCATTTTTAAAAATTTTCAATTTAGAAAACCAAATGCCGAGTTGTGGTATATATCATATAAAAATAAAAATTTTACCTTTTGTATGAAACAGCTGATATTTTTTTGCGATTTCAGAGGTTTGTCCACATAGTGAAAATTGTTCATATTCACAAGTACATTCACCCCTTAAATGGTGCAAACTGATTTTTCTACACTTGTATACATTTTAGAAATCAATTTAATAAATAAATTTTGAGTCCTAAACCTAAAACTACATTCGATAAAATTTATGAATCTCTGCACATCACTATCGTCAATAAAGTAATACAATTATTTCCTTCAAAGTCGTTATCAATTAATACGGAACTTCATGAGCGGACAAACGTCAAACCGGCCATCATAGCGTGCCGCTAGTGTAGTAGACATCAGTGTATTAACCTAAAGCATTTTTTATTTTGGGTTTTCTAGTTTATTCTTTACTAGCTGATGCCCGCGACTTCGTCCGCGTGGATTTAGTTTTTAAAATCCTTCGGGAACTCTTTGATTTTCTGGGATAAAAATTAGCCGTTGTTACTCTCCAGCCGTCCTAGCCAAATTACACTTCGTTGTATCTATTCTCTTTCTATGATCGTTAACGCTTTAGAGCAGGGGTTCCCAAAGTTTTTTTTATCACGCCTTCATTCTGAAAGGATAGGAGGTGTGATAAAAACCTTTGGGAACTCTTGCTTAGAACTCCTGCTCTTGATAGAAAGAGAATAGATACGACAATAGATATGTAATATGGCTAGGGGGGCAGGTCCTCAACTATACCTACGCATGCTAAAAATCACGTCAATCCTAGCTGTTGCGGCGTGATCGAAGGACAAACCAACAAACCAATAAACAAACACACCTTCGCATTTATAATATTAGTATGACTAGATATAATTATCTTTTCGGTTTCGGAGTTGCATTCTAAATCGCTTCACTTGACGATTTGAAAGCATTTCGTAGCAGTTTATTTGAGTAAAAATCTTTCCTATTTTATTCTACTGCGCTTGTTTAACTTTCGAAAATTGTAGTGAATCGGATATCTTTTTGCTTTTAACACCTTAAAATGCACGCCTTGTAATCGCTATTAGATCTCACGTTCGACCCACAAACTCGCCGAATAAATTATCGATTCGATTTTGACTGGTCATCGATTCGAATGACAATGCCATCGTCGGCGGTCCGACCGGTGAAAGTGTATGCGAAAGTGAAGGCGGAAGCGAGCGGTGACGTCACGCGCGATTTGCGCAACAGCGTACGCGCCGTTGCGAAATGTTATCTGTATCTGGTATTGTTTGTTGGTGATGTGTTGATTTTGTTATTCGATGATTCAACCGATAGCTCATTTTATTGTTCGATGACATGATTGAGTCGTGATACGACTGTCTTATTCCGGACTGAAATAGATATACTTCATTATATCCTGTGTGAAAGCGATCCAATGACGCTACTATGCTTACTTAATAGATTTCCTGAACTCTGATTTTAATCGTCAGTACTGCCGTGCTAAGCGCAAAAGCGGTATCTCAAAAAAAATTTATGGCATCAGATAGCTTAGAAAAATACGCATCTAATGAACTAAGCCAAGTAGCGGTATCTAATGTAATCTAATTTAAAACATATCAAAAAACCCTTTTAAAAGTTTTCCCTATCTCAATTTTGCTCGAAATTACTAAGGGAATTAGAGGTAATTCCTTCAATTTTCTCGAAACTTGCTTTCACTGAGATACCGCTTTTGCGCTTAGCACGGCAGAGTAAATCTCTTCTCATGAAGCAGTGATAGCCTAGTGGCTAGGACTGTGGTCTCCTATTCGTGGGGTCGCAGGTTCGATCCCGGGTACGCACCTCTGACTTTTCGGAGTCAAGTGCGTTTAAGCATTTAAATATCACTTGCTTCAGAGGCGAAGGAAAACGTCGTGAGGAAACCTGCACACGTGAGAGTTCTTCATAATGTTCTTGAAGGTGTGTGAAGTCCGCCAATTCGCATTGGCCAGCGTGGTGGACTATGGCCTATAACCCTTCTCTGAGAGGAGACCTGAGCTCAGTAGTGAGCCGTTGATGGGTTGCTAATGAAAAATTAAATGAAATCTCTTCTCAATTGTGTAAATTATCTATTTTCTTACTTGGTTTAGAGCGTGGTTTCCATCAATTTTTCTCAGTATTAATAATAGTCCGGCTCTTTATCGTTCCATTGAAGATGTATCTATCTGTCAATGCGATTCGTGCAATCAACTCTTATCTATATATATAAAAATCTCGTGTCACGATGTATGTTTGGAATTAACTCGAGAACTACTTTTTTATACGAACCGATTTTCATCAAACTTCGTAACGTTCTATAATTTGGTCCAACTTAAAAGATAGGATAGTTTTTATCTTAATTATTAACATTAACATCAATATTGGCTATTGCAAATTTAAATATGTTAATTACGCGACAGTCATAAACCTATAGTTCGAGATTTAGGTGGCTAGGCAACCTAGCAACCTAAATCTTATATTTGCGCCTTTTATATTTGCGAATATTCAGTCAAGGCTTTAGGAATTTCAGCGAAGCCAAAAACGTTTCCAAATTTTCTAACAAATTGTGAAAGCAAATGGTGTAACGCTGCTCACTCGTAGATACTAATACTAAATTCTAGACGCTCGTACCTATTTTGTAAGTGCGCCTTAAATTGAGTCTGTTAAATTAGTTCCATTTAGTAAAGATATTTTGAGCTAGCCCAAATTGCACTTTTATCGTAGCCACTCCTAATACAAGCTTTACATTTATATATTTTGGAGGGGTGATTCACATCTTGTTAGTATTCCAAATGAAATATATGTACCTAATATATAAAAACATTATACTACTTTAACGAATTTGAGGTGCATTTTTATACACCTTTGCTACGTGTTACCTGCCAAAGCCACCATAAACCAAACTTCATGGACGGGGATCGTTCTTACCTGTATTGGAGGCCTAAGTACAAAGATAAACTTTCAGCTTTTATAAAATAACCAAGGTCTGATCGTCATAGGCTATTGAGCCATGTTGATAATTTATCGATCGAGCGAAGCGAAGGTCTCCGAGTCTACTTGAGTGAATTTGCACTTGTCCGTCCGTTTGTCAGAGCTTTTTCTTCACCGATGAACATTTTAATGAGGCTGAAATTTGTAACCGCATCACTGTCGCTGAAATCAACCGTAGAAAAAGAAAAAAATGCTTGTTCAACATTTTTTGAACGCCTCAATAGCTTATCGGTTAAGGGTACGGACTGAAACCTGAAAGTTAGATGGTTCAATCCCCATCCGTGGCAATTTTGTCGAAGCCAACACTAAGCTTGAGGTAAGTTAATTTGGTGGTGAGATTCATATCTTTTTAACCGACTTCAAAAAAGGGAGAGGTTCTCAATTCGTCGGAATCTTTTTTTTATATAATAAATTCGTCGTCTAAAAGTGTTAACCTTCTAACTCCAAAAGTATAAATTTTCAGGAGACAAATAAAACAATCCTATTTTAATAGTAGCCAGTAAAATGAAAAACTGAAAATACCGTTGGTAAGGAATAATATTTATTAACTATTTTAATTACCTACAACATTCTGACTTGTATTTAAAAAAAGTTATCGATAAAAAAAGGAGTTATAACAATTTCTTTTTATAATGTGACCATAGACAGCAACCGAGATACGGAGTTATCATTTTTTATTTTTTACAACAGTCTAATTAAATTACTTTGGTATGACAAATTTTACTTAAAAACAATATTTTTATAACTTATTTTACGAAATAAATTTACAGGAAAAGTTTTTTTTTCTTTCTAATCAACTTAATATACTAATATATAATAATAACCAAAGCCTAATGTGGCAGATTATCATAAAATTCATGGTAATCTTTTGGAAGAACTAATTTGATCTGCTGTAAGTCCTGGAATTTGCGATCTTTTATGGGCAATCGATTTTTGTGTAGATTTTCCAATTCATGGTAGTACTTAGGATTGACAGTGGTTTTTCTTTGTGGCAGCTCTGACCACGGTTCAGCATATTTCAATTTGTAAAAAACAATGCCAGTAGGACTGTACTGCAGTGCACGAATATCATTTACTTTTGCATCTCCAACTGATCTTCCTGGTCTTATACTTTTGTAGGATTGGACACTATCAAACTTTTTGAAAAAGTTGTGACTCAAATACTGGACATAGTATGGCTCCTTCCGAGCAGTTTTGATGACGTCAATGTAATCTGCAGGGACGTTAATCACCTTGTTTTTCAGACGTCTTTCGATGGCAGAATGCATAGAATCCACTTCCATCTGGGTGTGACCCACTTCTAAATATTTTTGTTCTATCCATAGATTATGTTTTGCGGCTGTATTAAGCAACGCGTTTGACATCACTGCATTTCGGTTCTGATACCCACAGCCATCAGAATAAAATATAATTCTATTACATCCAGCTGGCAAATTTGGTATAACTTTTTTTTCTAAAAAATCCACCCAAATGGAAGCAAATTCTTCAGCATTCATGCCACCCTCACACTCATTCCACAAATAGGAGTAGGCGTCCTTATTTTTTAAATTTTTAAAGCACAAATTGTGGACCTGTAATTTTGTCTTATAGTACAAAACGCTTACTTTTGATACAGGACAAAGCAAAACTGCCTGTGTATCGACGGAAAAGACAACACAATTGTCCGAATCTTTGTCATTAGATTTTTCTTTTCTAGCATCATCTTTTCTCTCCATGTGTAAGCGGTACTCGGTTTCTTCGACATTTCCTTGCTTGTAATTAGCACACTTTTCACATTCGTCCTTTTTCGGACGAAATAGAGAAATTTTTCTGTCTTCCATAATTTTATAGAACGCTGTGCTTGATAATGGTTCTGAGTTACGCTTACGACACCAGTCTGATTCATAAAAATCATAAAGAGACTTTTTGGTCTGCCACTCAGGTAATAGATAAACTCTCGACGTTGACGAACGGCAATAGTGTGATTCCATAACTGGAAGAGCATCAAAGAATGCTATTATGTTTTTCTGCTTCTCATCATGAGGATTAACGTTCTGCAATGCGACACGTTGTTGTTGGGGTTTCCTGTCAGTTTTCATGTTATTCTTCCAACCATGCACTGTCATTCTTCCAATGTTAAGTGTGTTAAGAAACATGGTTTGGCAAACTCTAAACTTGACATCTCCATCTCCTGTTAAATAATATACCAAAGACTGAGTTCTTCTTGACTCTTCGGAATTCTTCCGGCCTCTTGGTCTTTTTATTTGAACACTTTGTACATGCTCGTTAACGTATACCTTCTTTTCTCCCCACGTCAAGCTCTTCCAAAACTTTGTAAAAATTTCTTCTCTGGTTTTTTCTGGTATCTCTTTGCACTTCAGACTTTTTGACTCTTTGCATTTGCATCGCTCTTTCATATTTCGTGGTTCTTTTTCTTTTTCATAAGTCCATTTAGAACCAATTTTTACTCTTCCATAATATTTCTGACCATTTTCCCTCAGGCTCCTGTTCTTTTCCGAAAACCATGTTTTACGATCAACCTTAGTTTTTTTGTTTTTGCTTTTACTTTTTATAGGCAACTCTCCATCAGAATCAGTATTTGAATATGGCACCAAAGTCTCGTTATTAGTGATGTCCTGTAAACAGTCGGCGTCGATCATTTCAATATCGATGTTCTCAACTTCAATGAGACCAATCTCTTTCAGGTTTGACGTCTTGAGAGTTTGAATGTTATCCACTGTAGAAAGCTTTAAAATATCCTCGTCATGCCTGTTTGTATTGAAAACTTCGTCACCGGGGTTAATAGGTATTAAAAGGAAGTCGGAAGAAGTAGCAGAATATATGTTAGCAGATACGGCGTCACTTGGGAAACAATAGGTATTAGCTTGCGTACGACTATCGTCGTTAATATCCGTGGCAAGAGTTGGAACTGAAGAAGGTGGTTTAGACGAGCTTTGAGGCGGATGTAATGGAAGATCAGTGTTACTTTGACTTAGGGTATGACCATTTCCTATTGATTGAACGTCACTGTTTTTAGTAGGTGTTAAAACCACTTTATGATTGGGAATGACAGTGTCAAGATCTAAGAGGGTTAAGCTATCAGAGCTATTTTCAGCACCTTCAAAAGCATAAGAATTTACAATGTCAGCCATGCTTGAAGAAGTGTTGTTTAAATCAGGCGCAGTTTCATTAAAACACATTTGGGCCATGCGTTTCTCTCTAGAGTACTTAAATAAAGCATTACCTTTATCTTTATCCATCTGCAACAAAAGTCGTAAAACCTATGTTAGCATGCAATCCTGGCGCAAAGGATAAATTAATTGCTGAGCAGTTTTATCTAGGCTTAGGTCTACCCCACACAGAAGACTAAATAGTTACATCGGGTGAAAACAAGAGTCAACATGCAGTTAATAGCGCAGAGACGAGAAGAAGCCTTTACTAATTTTTATTTAATTTATTTAAGTTTATACAATAAATAATTTGCAATCAGCACAACTCTTTTCTTTCAACAAAAATGAAATGATAAATCCATAATTTAAAGCAATCACAAACATTATCGTAAAGGAAAATCTGATAACTCCAGTAAATAAATGGACCTATTTACAAATAGGTTATTAAAGTTATTATTTATCATAAATCGTATTGTATGACTGATTGAAGTGAAAAAAACACTTTTTATGGTACTTACCTTTCATAAATAGTACGAAGACAGACGTATTAACCTCGTTTTGTATTTCTTTTCCAATAAAATATTGCAGACAACTTGTCCTAGCAAGTGCGTTCCAACAAAATGGCGGAGTTGTCAACTTTTACGCGCGAAAAGCTGATATGGTGGAGTTATCAGATATGATTGGGCTTGCTTTTTGTTGTTTTGTACTAGGCTGATGGATTTAGCATTTTCTACAGTTTTAGAACTTTTTTTTCTCTTTCCAACGATACCAAAAACTCAAAAGTGATAAAAATGGAGTTAGCAGCTTAACACTTTTAGACGACATATGTTCACTGATTACGTGGCCCCATTGAAAATTTATGGAAATCGGTCAAGCGGTTTTAAAAATATCAACAATAAATTATATACTTTGTAGTGGTGCGGGCGTTTGAAGTCGGTTTTTTAAAAATAATTTTTTATATTAAATTATTAATTAGATAGAAAAAGTTGTGAACTATTTAATGAGGTTGAAGTTTGTAACCGCATCACGATCGCTGTTTGAGTGAATACAACCGCAGAAAAAGAAAACATGCTTGTTAAACATTTTTTACTCGCAAGTGAGGTCACATTTTAATAAACGCATTTAAATTCAAATTAACGAAACTCGACACTACTCCAAAAAGGAATCGAAATTGCCATACGACTTTTTGTCGCACGAATATACAATTGTTTCGCAATAACCACTTGAAGACTTGTAGTTGATTACTAAATTAACTTTAGAGTTTATTAGAAAATGGAAATTGTCAGCCCATAACGAATTTAGATACTCATTTTCATGCAACTGGCCACCGATCCTCACTCGAATACCAATGGCATTGGTCTACTCTAGGGCCTAGAGTCTAGGCTTATAGTTCACCGCGCCGGCCAAGTGCGGATTGGCAGACTTTACACACCTTTGAGACCATTATAGAGGATTCTCAGGCATGCAGGTTTTCTTTCGATTATAGTTCACCGCGCTGGCCAAGGGCGGATTGGCAGACTTTACACACCTTTGAGACCATTATAGAGGATTCCCAGGCTTGCAGGTTTTCTTTCGATTATAGTTCACCGCGCCGGCCAAGTGCGGATTGGCAGACTTTCCACACCTTTGAGACCATTATAGAGGATTCTCAGGCATGCAGGTTTTCTTTCGATTATAGTTCACCGCGCTGGCAAAGTGCGGATTGGCAGACTTCACACACCTTTGCGACCAATAAAGGGAATTCTCAGGCATGCAGGTTTTCTTTCGATTTTAGTTCACCGCGCTGGCAAAGTGCGGATTGGCAGACTTCACACACCTTTGCGACCAATAAAGAGAATTCTCAGGCATGCAGGTTTTCTTTCGATTATAGTTCACCGCGCTGGCAAAGTGCGGATTGGCAGACTTCACACACCTTTGCGACCAATAAAGAGAATTCTCAGGCATGCAGGTTTTCTTTCGATTATAGTTCACCGCGCTGGCAAAGTGCGGATTGGCAGACTTCACACACCTTTGCGACCAATAAAGAGAATTCTCAGGCATGCAGGTTTTCTTTCGATTATAGTTCACCGCGCTGGCCAAGTGCGGATTGGCAGACTTCACACACCCTTGAGAATATTATAGAGGATTCTCAGGCATGCAGGTTTTCTTTCGATTATAGTTCACCGCGCTGGTTCAAATGTGGAAATGTTCAAGTATTTTATTCGATTTATCGAGTTTTTCAGCAGGTTTTTTGGCAGTAAAGACTGAGTAGGTATATACAAAAAATCCATGTCACAAAATGATTTAACCGTAGCGAGTGCAGACTGCAGAGTCGTAGATCGAAAATACGGTCCCATTTTGCGAACTCTTTTTTTGCGCCGTTTGTTTAGATTGTTACGAATATACTTTATTAGGTTTCTGCCTTGTAATATGACCAAACATGAACGTCGCATTGCGTGCTACGAGCGATATCACGGCAATCGGGTTGTACCCTAAGGCTGGCCGCATATTGGTTTGCAGTTTGCAAACAATTGATTGAAACTGTACACAATCTCAAAAATAAAATTAAATAACAGTCATAAATAGTATGTATATAGGCTTAATATTTAATATCAATGTCACGCGCATCTCATAACTAGTGGTTCGCCCCGAACTGAGACCTCGCGGTAACGGTATCCCATGATTATTCATTCAATCGATACATGATAACCAAAACTGACATTATTATTATGCCCGTTTTCACCAAACATACCTAAATCATCCCCTAAGTAGGAGTCTCTTAACGTAGGTAGCTCCTAAATACAATCCTAAGTCCTAACATCCGTCCCAATATCCTTTTAGGTGTCCCGTACAGGATCGTGATAAATAAGTTGACAGAAAACATCAATCACCTAACTTATAGGTAGCCCGTAAAGGTTAGGGAACGTTAGTGAAAACATTGAATTATTTATCAAACATTGAATTTAACTCGTAGTTCCATGGGAATAGTTACTGACTGCGCCATCTATTAGCATTATTGTGAAGCTATGTTGATGCTATATGAATTACTGACGCCCATTAAAAATTAAATAATCTCGTTTCTTTATAATATTCATATAATTTTAGTATTTGTTGTTCAAGTACAGGATATAAGTGACCTAAAAACATAAAATCAGTTTGAAAATCCATAGCGGATTTTTCTAGAGAGCGTCTTCAAGCGAGCGTATAAAATCGCCACTTTGAAAGCCCCCCATTTCGTCAATTTTAAGGGAAAAATTAAAAAAAAAAAATTTTTGTACTCAGTTCAAAATTATCTTTAAAATGATACGTAACAATTTTATGTAACGCGATTTTTTTTTTTTTACTTCGCATTCGCTTCTATGAGAGCCCCCCTGAAATAAAGATTTTTATAACTTTTTAAGCCATTTTCGGCTGGAGGCCATCGGTTTACATATTATATCTAAATTTGAAGTAATTACGTTCAGTAATTCAAAAGTTATAAGGCTCTGACAGACGGACGGACGGACGGACGGACGGACGGACAAGTGCAAATCGCCCTAGTTAACTCAAAGACCTTCGCTTCGCTCGGTCGATAATATTTTGTTCTAAGTTATTGTCTGTATGTTCATTAGGTAATTAGGTTAGTCGTTATTCATGATACGACTGAACCGATTTGGCTGCAATTTGTAATGTCCCTGCCAGCCTGTGTTTATTCTAGCTATAACCCAGAATTAACACAGGCTACATTTCATTCCGAAAATTAAATAGTTTCCGCGGTAAAATCTTAATCCTCACGAAGTCGCGGGCATCTTTGTGTATATTATATTTTTTATTGTATTATATTATATTATAATATATATAGCTCGATTACCACTGACTGACTGATTCACTGATTGACATAATTGTTCTCCTAGAAAGAGACAAAAAACGATAAAATGATGTACGGGAGATATGTTCGGGTGGGGGATTCGAGTGGGGAAAAATTATGACATTTCGGAAAAACAAGATGGCGGCCGACGTGAATCTTGCAACTCTTTTGTTTTCCAACCGATTTCTTTGAAATTTTGGATTATTGTAGAAATTTGTAAACGATTAACAGAAAAAGTGAAAAAAATTAAAAAAACAAGATGGCGGCCGAGCTGTGACGTCTCAAATTTCCACCCCTCTCCTGTAAAATTTTGTATGAAAAAAATTTTTTTCACCCATGGTGTCGTATAGAGCTCAAAGAATGTGACTCGGAGAAAGGTGGAGAGAGCTGATGAGTGAGGAATTCGGAGACGGGCGAGGGGCACGGCCAGGGTATAGAAGATAGGTGGAGGGTGCTCGACCAAATGTCATTCAAAACCTCGAGCAGTTGCCAGTGAGTTGAAAAAAAATTCCAAAATGGCGGAAAAAAAATGGCGGCAAATTTTGTCCGTCTCTCTCTCGGAGACTATAAAAGATGGAGGAGCGGTTTCTCGACAAAAGATGATCACAACCCGGAGGTCTACCTGGTGAGTAGGAAAAAAATTCAAGATGGCGGATTTTTTTTTCCCCCATACAAAATGTATGGGGAATATTGAAGGGACTAGAAGTTGGGAACTATGCAAGACATTGATCTTGATAGGTTCATAGGGCTTTTTTTCTTTTTCTTTTTTTTCATTTTTCATTTTTTTTTTTTTTCTTTTTTTTCATTTTTTTTTCTTTTTCTTTTGTGAATGAGGAGCACGGCCAGGTTATTGCAGATAGGTGGGGTGTGCTCGAACAAATTTTTTGGCAAAAGATGACCAGAATCCGAAGGGCTACTGGATGAGTAAAAAAATCGCGGTCCGCTTTAGCGGGCCGCGCACCCACGCGCCCTACTTGTAGTAATAACACATCCCGCGAGCTGCTTTAGCAGCTCGCGCACCGAGCGAAATAAATAAAGCCGAACAATCGCGGTCCGCTTTAGCGGGCCGCGCACCCACGCGCCCTACTTGTAGCAATAACACTTCCCGCGAGCTGCTTTAGCAGCTCGCGCACCGAGCGAAATAAATAAAGCCGAACAATCGCGGACCGCTTTAGCGGGCCGCGCACCCACGCGCCCTACTTGTAGCAATAACACTTCCCGCGAGCTGCTTTAGCAGCTCGCGCACCGAGCAAACGCTAGTTATAATATATATAGCTCGATTACCACTGACTGACTGATTCACTGACTCATTGACAGGGTTGTTCTCCTAGAAGGAGACGGAAATCGATATAATGATGTTCGGGAGATGTGTTTGGGGGGGGGATTCGAGTTGGGGAAAATTATGACATTTCGGAAAAACAAGATGGCGGCCGACGTGAATCTTGCAACTCTTTTGTTTTCCGACCGATTTCTTTGAAATTTTGGATTATTGTAGAAATTAGTAAACGATTAACAGAAAAAGTAAAAAAAATTAAAAAAACAAGATGGCGGCCGAGCTGTGACGTCTCAAACTTCCACCCCTCTCCTGTAAAATTTTGTATGAAAAAAATTTTTTTCACCCAAGGTGTCGTATAGAGCTCAAAGAATGTGACTCGGAGAAAGGTGGAGAGAGCTGATGAGTGAGGAGTTCGGAGACGGGCGAGGGGCACGGCCAGGGTATAGAAGATAGGTGGAGGGTGCTCGACCAAATGTCATTCGAAACCTCGAGCAGTTGCCAGTGAGTTGAAAAAAAAATACAAAATGGCGGAAAAAAAATGGCGGCAAATTTTGTCCGTCTCTCTCTCGGAGACTATAAAAGATGGAGGAGCGGTTTCTCGACAAAAGATGATCACAACCCGGAGGTCTACCTGGTGAGTAGGAAAAAAATTCAAGATGGCGGATTTTTTTTTCCCCCCATACAAAATGTATGGGGAATATTGAAGGGACTAGAAGTTGGGAACTATGCAAGACATTGATTTTGATAGGTTCATAGGGCTTTTTTTCTTTTTTTTTTTTCATTTTACATTTGCTTTTTTTCTTTTTTTTTCTTTTTTCCTTTTTTTTATTCTTTTTCTTTTGTGAATGAGGAGCACGGCCAGGTTATTGCAGATAGGTGGGGTGTGCTCGAACAAATTTTTTGGCAAAAGATGACCAGAATCCGAAGGTCTACTTGATGAGTAAAAAAATCGCGGTCCGCTTTAGCGGGCCGCGCACCCACGCGCCCTACTTGTAGTAATAACACTTCCCGCGAGCTGCTTTAGCAGCTCGCGCACCGAGCGAAATAAATAAAGCCGAACAATCGCGGTCCGCTTTAGCGGGCCGCGCACCCACGCGCCTTACTTTTAGTTAAACACTTCCCGCGAGCTGCTTTAGCAGCTCGCGCACCGAGCAAACGCTAGTTATAATATATATAGCTCGATTACCACTGACTCACTGACTGATTGACATAATTGTTCTCCTAGAAAGAAACAAAAAACGATAAAATGATGTACGGGAGATATGTCCGGGTGGGGGATTCGAGTGGGGAAAAATTATGACATTTCGGAAAAACAAGATGGCGGCCGACGTGATTCTTGCAACTCTTTTGTTTTCCAACCGATTTCTTTGAAATTTTGGATTATTGTAGGAATTAGTAAACGATTAACAGAAAAAGAGAAAAAAATTAAAAAAACAAGATGGCGGCCGAGCTGTGACGTCCCAAATTTCCGACCCCTCTCCTGTAAAATTTTGTATGAAAAAATTTTTTTTCACCCATGGTGTCGTGTAGAGCTCAAAGAATGTGACTCGGAGAAAGGTGGAGAGAGCTGATGAGTGAGGAGTTCGGAGACGGGCGAGGGGCACGGCCAGGGTATAGAAGATAGGTGGAGGGTGCTCGACCAAATGTCATTCGAAACCTCGAGCAGTTGCCAGTGAGTTGAAAAAAAATTCCAAAATGGCGGAAAAAAAATAGCGGCAAATTTTGTCCGTCTCTCTCTCGGAGACTATAAAAGATGGAGGAGCGGTTTCTCGACAAAAGATGATCACAACCCGGAGGTCTACCTGGTGAGTAGGAAAAAAATTCAAGATGGCGGATTTTTTTTTCCCCCCATACAAAATGTATGGGGAATATTGAAGGGACTAGAAGTTGGGAACTATGCAAGACATTGATTTTGATAGGTTCATAGGGCTTTTTTTCTTTTTCTTTTTTTTCATTTTACATTTGTTTCTTTTTTGTTTTTTTTGTTTTTTTTTTTCTTTTTTTTTCTTTTTCTTTTGTGAATGAGGAGCACGGCCAGGTTATTGCAGATAGGTGGGGTGTGCTCGAACAAATTTTTTGGCAAAAGATGACCAGAATCCGAAGGTCTACTTGATGAGTAAAAAAATCGCGGTCCGCTTTAGCGGGCCGCGCACCCACGCGCCCTACTTGTAGTAATAACACTTCCCGCGAGCTGCTTTAGCAGCTCGCGCACCGAGCGAAATAAATAGAGCCGAACAATCGCGGTCCGCTTTAGCGGGCCGCGCACCCACGCCCCTACTTGTAGCAATAACACTTCCCGCGAGCTGCTTTAGCAGCTCGCGCACCGAGCAAATGCTAGTTATAATATATATAGCTCGATTACCACTGACTGACTGACTCACTGATTGACACGATTGTTCTCCTAGAAAGAGACAGAAAACGATACAATGATGTTTGGGAGATGTGCTTGGGGGGGGGATTCGAGTTGGGGAAAATTATGACATTTCGGAAAAACAAGATGGCGGCCGACGTGAATCTTGCAACTCTTTTGTTTTCCGACCGATTTCTTTGAAATTTTGGACTATTGTAGAAATTAGTAAACGATTAACAGAAAAAGTGAAAAAAATTAAAAAAACAAGATGGCGGCCGAGCTGTGACGTCTCAAATTTCCGACCTCTCTCCTGTAAAATTTTGTATGAAAAAAATTTTTTTCACCCATGGTGTCGTATAGAGCTCAAAGAATGTGACTCGGAGAAAGGTGGCGAGAGCTGATGAGTGAGGAGTTCGGAGACGGGCGAGGGGCACGGCCAGGGTATATTAGATAGGTGGAGGGTGCCCGACCAAATGTCATTCGAAACCTCGAGCAGTTGCCAGTGAGTTGAAAAAAAATTCCAAAATGGCGGAAAAAAAATGGCGGCAAATTTTGCCCGTCTCTCTCTCGGAGACTATAAAAGATGGAGGAGCGGTTTCTCGACAAAAGATGATCAAAACCTGGAGGTCTACCTGGTGAGTAGGAAAAAAATTCAAGATGGCGGATTTTTTTTTTCCATACTAAATGTATGGGGAATATTGAAAGGACTAGAAGTTGGGAACTATGCAAGACATTGATTTTGATAGGTTCATAGGGCTTTTTTTCTTTTTCTTTTTTTTTCATTTTACAATTTTTTTTTTTTCTTTTTCTTTTGTGAATGAGGAGCATGGCCAGGTTATTGCAGATAGGTGGGGTGTGCTCGAACAAATTTTTTGGCAAAAGATGACCAGAATCCGAAGGGCTACTTGATGAGTAAAAAAATCGCGGTCCGCTTTAGCGGGCCGCGCACCCACGCGCCCTACTTGTAGCAATAACACTTCCCGCGAGCTGCTTTAGCAGCTCGCGCACCGAGCGAAATAAATAAAGCCGAACAATCGCGGTCCGCTTTAGCGGGCCGCGCACCCACGCGCCCTACTTGTAGCAATAACACTTCCCGCGAGCTGCTTTAGCAGCTCGCGCACCGAGCGAAATAAATAAAGCCGAACAATCGCGGTCCGCTTTAGCGGGCCGCGCACCCACGCGCCCTACTTGTAGCAATAACACTCCCCGCGAGCTGCTTTAGCAGCTCGCGCACCGAGCGAAATAAAGAAAGCCGAACAATCGCGGTCCGCTTTAGCGGGCCGCGCACCCACGCGCCTTACTTTTAGTAAAACACTTCCCGCGAGCTGCTTTAGCAGCTCGCGCACCGAGCATAATAAATAAAGCCGAACAATCGCGGTCCGCTTTAGCGGGCCGCGCACCCACGCGCCTTACTTTTAGTAAAACACTTCCCGCGAGCTGCTTTAGCAGCTCGCGCACCGAGCGAAATACTAGTAATAATATATATAGCTCGATTACCACTCACTCACTTACTCACTCATTGACACAATTGTTCTCCTAGAAAGAGACAAAAAACGATACAATGATGTAGGGGAGATATGTCCGGGTGGGGGATTCGAGTGGGGAAAAATTATGACATTTCGGAAAAACAAGATGGCGGCCGACGTGAATCTTGCAACTCTTTTTTTTCCAACCGATTTCTTTGAAATTTTGGATTATTGTAGAAATTAGTAAACGATTAACAGAAAAAGTGAAAAAAATTAAAAAAACAAGATGGCGGCCGAGCTGTGACGTCCCAAATTTCCACCCCTCTCCTGTAAAATTTTGTATGAAAAAAATTTTTTTCACCCGTGGTGTCGTATAGAGCTCAAAGAATGTGACTCGGAGAAAGGTGGAGAGAGCTGATGAGTGAGGAGTTCGGACACGGGCGAGGGGCACGGCCAGGGTATAGAAGATAGGTGGAGGGTGCTCGACCAAATGTCATTCGAAACCTCGAGCAGTTGCCAGTGAGTTAAAAAAAAATCCAAAATGGCGGAAAAAAAATGGCGGCAAATTTTGTCCGTCTCTCTCTCGGAGACTATAAAAGATGGAGGAGCGGTTTCTCGACAAAAGATGATCACAACCCGGAGGTCTACCTGGTGAGTAGGAAAAAAATTCAAGATGGCGGATTTTTTTTCCCCCCATACAAAATGTATGGGGAATATTGAAGGGACTAGAAGTTGGGAACTATGCAAGACATTGATTTTGATAGGTTCATAGGGCTTTTTTTCTTTTTTTTTTTCATTTTACATTTGCTTTTTTTCTTTTTTTTTCTTTTTTCCTTTTTTTTATTCTTTTTCTTTTTTTTAATTTTCTTTTATTCTTTCTTCTTTTTTTCTTTTCTTTTGTTTCTCTTTTTCTTTTTTTTTTTTTCTTTTGTGAATGAGGAGCACGGCCAGGTTATTGCAGATAGGTGGGGTGTGCTCGAACAAATTTTTTGGCAAAAGATGACCAGAATCCGAAGGTCTACTTGATGAGTAAAAAAATCGCGGTCCGCTTTAGCGGGCCGCGCACCCACGCGCCCTACTTGTAGTAATAACACTTCCCGCGAGCTGCTTTAGCAGCTCGCGCACCGAGCGAAATACTAGTTATAATATATATAGCTCGATTACCACTCACTGACTGACTGACTCATTGACACGATTGTTCTCCTAGAAAGAGACAGAAAACGATACAATGATGTAGGGGAGATATGTCCGGGTGGGGGATTCGAGTGGGGAAAAATTATGACATTTCGGAAAAACAAGATGGCGGCCGACGTGAATCTTGCAACTCTTTCGTTTTCCAACCGATTTCTTTGAAATTTTGGATTATTGTAGGAATTAGTAAACGATTTACAGAAAAAGTGAAAAAAATTAAAAAAAACAAGATGGCGGCCGAGCTGTGACGTCTCAAATTTCCACCCCTCTCCTGTAAAATTTTGTATGAAAAAAATTTTTTCACCCATGGTGTCGTATAGACCTCAAAGAATGTGACTCGGAGAAAGGTGGAGAGAGCTGATGAGTGAGGAGTTCGGAGACGGGCGAGGGGCACGGCCAGGGTATAGAAGATAGGTGGAGGGTGCTCGACCAAATGTCATTCGAAACCTCGAGCAGTTGCCAGTGAGTTGAAAAAAAATTCCAAAATGGCGGAAAAAAAATGGCGGCAAATTTTGTCCGTCTCTCTCTCGGAGACTATTAAAGATGGAGGAGCGGTTTCTCGACAAAAGGTGATCACAACCCGGAGGTCTACCTGGTGAGTAGGAAAAAAATTCAAGATGGCGGATTTTTTTTTTTACATACAAAATGTATGGGGAATATTGAAGGGACTAGAAGTTGGGAACTATGCAAGACATTGATTTTGATAGGTTCATAGGGCTTTTTTTCTTTTTCTTTTTTTTCATTTTACATTTGCTTTTTTTCTTTTTTTTTTTTTTCTTTTTTTTTTCTTTTTCTTTTGTGAATGAGGAGCACGGCCAGGTTATTGCAGATAGGTGGGGTGTGCTCGAACAAATTTTTTGGCAAAAGATGACCAGAATCCGAAGGGCTACTTGACGAGTAAAAAAATCGCGGTCCGCTTTAGCGGGCCGCGCACCCACGCGCCCTACTTGTAGTAATAACACTTCCCGCGAGCTGCTTTAGCAGCTCGCGCACCGAGCGAAATAAACAAAGCCGAACAATCGCGGTCCGCTTTAGCGGGCCGCGCACCCACGCGCCCTACTTGTAGCAATAACACTTCCCGCGAGCTGCTTTAGCAGCTCGCGCACCGAGCGAAATAAATAAATCCGAACAATCGCGGTCCGCTTTAGCGGGCCGCGCACCCACGCGCCCTACTTGTAGCAATAACACTTCCCGCGAGCTGCTTTAGCAGCTCGCGCACCGAGCAAATGCTAGTTATAATATATATAGCTCGATTACCACTCACTGACTGACTGACTGATTGACACGATTGTTCTCCTAGAAAGAGACGGAAAACGATACAATGATGTACGGGAGATATGTCCGGGTGGGGGATTCGAGTGGGGAAAAATTATGACATTTCGGAAAAACAAGATGGCGGCCGACGTGAATCTTGCAACTCTATTGTTTTCCAACCGAGTTCTTTGAAATTTTGGATTATTGTAGAAATTAGTAAACGATTAACAGAAAAAGTGAAAAAAATTAAAAAAACAAGATGGCGGCCGAGCTGTGACGTCTCAAATTTCCGACCCCTCTCCTGTAAAATTTTGTATGAAAAAAATTTTTTTCACCCATGGTGTCGTATAGAGCTCAAAGAATGTAACTCGGAGAAAGGTGGCGAGAGCTGATGAGTGAGGAGTTCGGAGACGGGCGAGGGGCACGGCCAGGGTATAGTAGATAGGTGGAGGGTGCTCGACCAAATGTCATTCGAAACCTCGAGCAGTTGCCAGTGAGTTGAAAAAAAATTCCAAAATGGCGGAAAAAAAATGGCGGCAAATTTTGTCCGTCTCTCTCTCGGAGACTATAAAAGATGGAGGAGCGGTTTCTCGACAAAAGATGATCAAAACCCGGAGGTCAACCTGGTGAGTAGGAAAAAAATTCAAGATGGCGGATTTTTTTTTTCCATACTAAATGTATGGGGAATATTGAAGGAACTAGAAGTTGGGAACTATGCACGACATTGATTTTGATAGGTTCATAGGTGTCTTAGATCTCGGAGAATTAAAAAAGAAAAATATACTGGCCGAATTGAGAACCTCCTCCTTTTTGGAAATGGGTTAAAAAAGGTGAAAGAGTGGTTTTTTTGCCAACTATCCACGCGACCAACTAGGTGGGGTGTGCTCCAACAAAAATTACTCGAAACCACATCCAATTAGCAGGGAGTTGAAAAAAAACTCCAAAATGGCGGATTCAAGATGGCGGCCATAGAAACTTTCTCTGGTGTCTACCTCGGAGAGTTTAAAAGATGGAAGAGTAGTTTCTTGGCAACAGATGATCAAGACCCAAAGGTCTACTTGATGATCAGGAAAAAAAACAAGATGGCGGATTTTTTTTCCATGCGAAATATATGGCGATTATTGATTCTTCTTTTTTCTTTTCTTTTTTTCTCTTTTTTCTTTCTTCTCTTTTTTTCTTTTTTTTTCTTTTTCTTTTTTTTTTTATTTTTCAATTTCTTTCTTATTTTCTTTTTTCCTTTTTTTTTATTCTTTTTCTTTTTTTCATTTTTCATTTTCTTTTTTTCTCTTGTTCTTTTTTTTCTTTTTCTTTTGTGAATGAGGAGCACGGCCAGGTTATTGCAGATAGGTAGGGTGTGGTCGAACAAATTTTTTGGCAAAAGATGACCAGAATCCGAAGGTCTACTTGATGAGTAAAAAAATCGCGGTCCGCTTTAGCGGGCCGCGCACCCACGCGCCCTACTTGTAGCAAAAACACTTCCCGCGAGCTGCTTTAGCAGCTCGCGCACCGAGCGAAATACTAGTTATAATATATATAGCTCGATTACCACTGACTCACTCACTCACTGATTGACATAATTGTTCTCCTAGAAAGAGACAAAAAACGATAAAATGATGTTCGGGGGATATGTTCGGGTGGGGGATTCGAGTAGGGAAAAATTATGACATTTCGGAAAAACAAGATGGCGGCCGACGTGAATCTTGCAACTCTTTTGTTTTCCAACCGATTTCTTTGAAGTTTTGGATTATTGTAGAAATTAGTAAACGATTAACAGAAAAAGTGAAAAAAATTAAAAAAACAAGATGGCGGCCGAGCTGTGACGTCTCAAATTTCCACCCCTCTCCTGGAAAATTTTGTATGAAAAAAAATTTTTTCACCCATGGTGTCGTATAGAGCTCAAAGAATGTGACTCGGAGAAAGGTGGAGAGAGCTGATGAGTGAGGAGTTCGGAGACGGGCGAGGGGCACGGCCAGGGTATAGAAGATAGGTGGAGGGTGCTCGACCAAATGTCATTCGAAACCTCGAGCAGTTGCCAGTGAGTTGAAAAAAAATTCCAAAGTGGCGGAAAAAAAATGGCGGCAAATTTTGTCCGTCTCTCTCTCGGAGACTATAAAAGATGGAGGAGCGGTTTCTCGACAAAAGATGATCACAACCCGGAGGTCTACCTGGTGAGTAGGAAAAAAATTCAAGATGGCGGATTTTTTTCCCCCCCATACAAAATGTATGGGGAATATTGAAGGGACTAGAAGTTGGGAACTATGCAAGACATTGATTTTGAGAGGTTCATAGGGCTTTTTTTTTTTTCTTTTTTTTCATTTTATATTTGCTTTTTTTCTTTTTTTTCTTTTTTTTTCTTTTTCTTTCTTTTTCTTTTGTGAATGAGGAGCACGGCCAGGTTATTGCAGATAGGTGGGGTGTGCTCGAACAAATTTTTTGGCAGAAGATGACCAGAATCCGAAGGCCTACTTGATGAGTAAAAAAATCGCGGTCCGCTTTAGCGGGCCGCGCACCCACGCGCCCTACTTGTAGTAATAACACTTCCCGCGAGCTGCTTTAGCAGCTCGCGCACCGAGCGAAATAAATAAAGCCGAACAATCGCGGTCCGCTTTAGCGGGCCGCGCACCCACGCGCCCTACTTGGAGCAATAACACTTCCCGCGAGCTGCTTTAGCAGCTCGCGCACCGAGCAAACGCTAGTTATAATATATATAGCTCGATTACCACTGACTGACACACTCACTCACTCACTCACTCACTCATTGACAGGGTTGTTCTCCTAGAAGGAGACGGAAATCGATATAATGATGTAGGGGAGATATGTCCAGGTGGGGGATTCGAGTTGGGGAAAATTATGACATTTCGGAAAAACAAGATGGCGGCCGACGTGAATCTTGCAACTCTTTTGTTTTCCAACCGATTTCTTTGAAATTTTGGATTATTGTAGAAATTAGTAAACGATTAACAGAAAAAGTGAAAAAAATTAAAAAAACAAGATGGCGGCCGAGCTGTGACGTCTCAAATTTCAGACCCCTCTCCTGTAAAATTTTGTATGAAAAAAATTTTTTTCACCCATGGTGTCGTATAGAGCTCAAAGAATGTGACTCGGAGAAAGGTGGCGAGAGCTGATGAGTGAGGAGTTCGGAGACGGGCGAGGGGCACGGCCAGGGTATAGTAGATAGGTGGAGGGTGCTCGACCAAATGTCATTCGAAATCTCGAGCAGTTGCCAGTGAGTTGAAAAAAAATTCCAAAATGGCGGAAAAAAAATGGCGGCAAATTTTGTCCGTCTCTCTCTCGGAGACTATAAAAGATGGAGGAGCGGTTTCTCGACAAAAGATGATCGAAACCCGGAGGTCTACCTGGTGAGTAGGAAAAAAATTCAAGATGGCGGACTTTTTTTTCCATACTAAATGTATGGGGAATATTGAAGGGACTAGAAGTTGGGAACTATGCAAGACATTGGTTTTGATAGGTTCATAGGGCTTTTCTTCTTTTTCTTTTTTTTCATTTTACATTTTTTTTTTTTTGTTTTTTTTCATTTTTTTTCTTTTTTTTTCTTTTTCTTTTGTGAATGAGGAGCACGGCCAGGTTATTACAGATAGGTGGGGTGTGCTCGAACAAATTTTTTGGCAAAAGATGACCAGAATCCGAAGGGCTACTTGATGAGTAAAAAAATCGCGGTCCGCTTTAGCGGGCCGCGCACCCACGCGCCCTACTTGTAGTAATAACAC